>CM068367.1:637481309-638775684 GCA_034769895.1 Magicicada septendecula
ACCTGGAGTTAATCTATTTAACTCCAGACTTGGTGCAAATCTTCAAGAAGTGCTCGACGGTCAATAAATACTTACCTGTTATTAAAATTTTACCAGAATCTTTTAAAAAACAGATTTATCTTGTATACATACCTCTATAAACATAAACAAAATTATTTTATTGTTTGAAAATTCTATTATTATTGAAATTTCCATTTTATTTTTATTCTTTTGTAACGACCGGCATACAGCGGTCTGGTGACCAAGTGGCTAGCCCAAACAGTGGGGCTTGATCAGATTACAGCCATATACAGGGTCTAGTTACAAAGTGGCGCCCAACGTGGGGCTTGATCAGATTACAGCCATATACAGGGTCTAGTTACAAAGTGGCGTCCAACTTAGAGGGCTTAATAATCTAAGCTTGGCAGCGATTGATTAATAGACAGCAGAAAGATGCAAAGACGAGCTACATCAAAAAAGAGGGCGGCAGAGGCCGAGAAAGAGGTTGACATGGGGGATAAGGAGGCAACACCCGTGGAGGATCCGGAAGTGTTACTTATCCAGGTGGAACATAAACAACCTGAACCACCAGAGGAACGACCCGAAGTACAAACGCAGACAGTGGAAGTCAATGTCCCCGAGAAGGAGAAACCTAAAACAATGGAAGAGAAGATGATGGAAATGTTCCTAAAAATGAGTGAAGACTTGAATAACAAACTGGATTCCACTAACCAGAAGATGGATTCTACCAAGGAAGACTTAGGCGGAATAAATAAAAGCATAGAAAATACCAATAAGAAGATTGAAGAAACCAGTAGGAATCTGAGTAAAAGTTTAGAAGAGAAAATGGAGGAAAATAACCAATCTATGAATAAGAAAATGGAAGACCTGAAAAAGGAAAACCAATCCTTGAGTAAGAAGATGGAAAGGAAGATGGAAGAAAATAATAAGAATATAAAGGAAGAATTAAGGGAAAATAACAGGAAAATGGAAGAGACGATGGGGGAAAGATTGGAAGAATTGAGAGAGGACAATTTACTGCTGAGAGAAGAATTAAGAGAAGCGAACCAAGAGAACATGAATAAGTTAGACGAGAGGATTGAGTTAGCCAAAGAGGAATTAAATAAAAAGGTAACAGAGACCAAGAAATCAATAGTAAAGAAATTAGAACAGGAAGTTGTGGTTGTTAACCAGCAGATCCGAGAAGTAGACGAAAGATGTCGGCTAACAGAAAACGAAGTGCTGGAAGTCCGTGAAGTAATAACAAAGGAAATTACTCAGGTCCAAGAACAGCAGAAAACAAAAATAGAGGCGACCAAGGAATTTGCTCTGGAGGAAGTAAATAAAGTAAGAACCCAAGTAACAGAAAAATGCGACGGCGTGGAAGCTGCCATGGTAAACATAACCGGACAGATGCGTCAGAGCCAGGAGGAGATAGAGTCAATCAGAAACAGACCATCGGGATATCACAGTTTCCCCATGTCAGAGAACCGAGAATGGCTGAATTTCCGACAATACAAACGGAAGCCAATGGAGTTCTTGGCACGAATAGAGGAGTACATCGAGAAACACCGAGGGAACCGATGGGTACAGAATAGAGAGATCCTTGACGAGTCGTTTCGGGAGGTGAATGACCATTGGTGGATGGCAAACCGGAGCGACATCAATAACTATGAACAGTTCAAGAGCATGTTCAAAGCCAAGTACTGGTCAGAGACCACGCAGAATCTCATCAGAGACAATATCTGCCACGGCCGCTACCAACCACAAGTCGGCAGCTCAATGACAGCGTATTTCCTCGGCAAAGTGTGTATGGCCAAGCACCTAGAACCAGCCATACCGGAGG
This sequence comes from Magicicada septendecula, assembly GCA_034769895.1. Taxonomy (NCBI): domain Eukaryota; kingdom Metazoa; phylum Arthropoda; class Insecta; order Hemiptera; family Cicadidae; genus Magicicada; species Magicicada septendecula. The sequence continues at coordinate 637,483,135 of CM068367.1, forward strand.
AATGCTTAATAAACAAGCTGTCTTACCATTATGATGAGGAGGTGATTCGCGCTAGGAGGGGCAGCCAGATAAAAACCATCCAGGCAATGACCGAACTCCTGGAGAATTATGAAAACGAAGATTACTACAGGCAGAGTCGCAGAAGAAGTGATGGGCCCGAACCAAGGACGTACCTGAACAATAATCAGGGTGCGAACCACATAAATACTGGGTACCAAGGAGTTCGGGCATACCCGCGAAATAGCAATTATAATAATGGAAATAATATAAATAATACCAATTACAATGACAGTAATAATACGGGTCCCAACCAGCAAAACCCGAATCGACCCTCTAATGGTTATCAGGGTAACCGCAATCCCAACCCTGGTAACGTAAATAGTCAGAGAAGCCCCAATTATGGTAATAGTCCTTACCATAATAATGCTAATCATGTGGGTCCCAATAATAGTAATTTTAGTAATAATAGGTTTCCTCGCCCAAGAGTGAACTTCATACGGGCCACAGATGGAAGACAGCGAAGTTTCAACCACCATAGAGGGAACAGTTACCGAAGATACGAAGAAAGGCGGAGGAGCCTAGAACGGGACCAACCGAGGTACTATCCGGCGCGTAGGAGCAAAAGTTTGGATCTGATAAGAATCTATACGGATACATAATGAGGTGGTAAAAGGGATGGATGTCATGATAACCGACAACGGCAAAACCACCACAAAGAAGATGAAAATAATTACCACTGAGGAAAAATGAGAAGAAGAAGGGACAAAGAACCAAAATGGGAATTTAAGAAATAAATTAATTAAGAAACTACACCTTATAAAGGAACTATGAGCAACAATGCACTATAATAAAAAGCATCCACCTGGGTATAAAGAAAAAATAATAATAAGAAATACGTTTGAATAAAGACAAGGAAAGAGTCATACAATATTTATGAAACTAATATGATATGTTTACCATATAATTATGAAAACTATTACAATCATTTATGAAAGGTCTATGTGGCAGTAATATAAAACAGAATTAGAATTTAAAAAATCCTCTAAATTCTAAAAAGGTGTAAGTTCACCTTACATACCAAGAAAATGTGAAAAAACTTTATGGCTAGAATAGAAGTGAAGAAGATTAAAAACAAAAAATCCTCTAAATTCTAAAAAGGTGTAAGTTCACCTTACATACCAAGAAAATGTGAAAAAACTTTATGGCTAGAATAGAAGAGAAGAAGTTTAAAAACATAAAAACCCCAAAATTCTAAAATACATGTAAGCCAATCTTACATAAAGATTATTTGAAAGAAATTATTTGAAAAGAAGAATAATATAAGAAGAGTTTGAAATAAGTCAACAAAATTTTAAACATAAATGAGATCACCTTACATACCAATTATTTAAGAAAAAATTTATGGCGATGATAGAAGAAGAAGAATTAGAGTTTAAAGCCACAAGATTCTAAACATCCGTGAGATCACCTTACATACCAATTATCTAAGAAAAACTTTATGGCTATAATATAATAATAAAGAAGGAGAGAATTTAGAAATAAAACCATCTAAGGTCAAAAAACAAATAAGGACAGTTTACTAAATATTTATTTGAAGAGAAACATTTTGACAATAATACCAAGAGAGTTTAGAAAAATAAAACCAGCCAAAAAACATATAAGCCCACCTTACATACAAATTATTTGAGAAAACTTTATAGAATAACATAAGAAGAATGAATTTTGAATTATGAATAAATCAAGTTTCCCAAACCAAGTATAAGTACAACTTACCAACCAATTATAAATAAAACACTATGGTGTGATAAACTGATGAGATTTCCTACCAGATTTATGGTAAGCATAGAAGATAATTACCATGGTAACAAAGGATCATAATGGGATGAATAAGAGGAAACAGAATTAGAATTAAAACAAATAATTCTAGACAGTTTAATCATGTCTAAGTTCAATATGAAGAGTGAAAACCTTTCCGTAAAATGTTGTTGAAGGAAATAAAAAAGAAAAAATTCTTTAATACAATTTAAGTGATTGAATAAAATAAAGTACAAAAACTTCTTTGGAATTATGAGAGAATGAAACTTTAAGTGGTATGAGGAGAAAATATGACCTCATAATGAAATAAATAAAAAAACCAGCATTTGCAAGTATAATCGCAATGACCGGAATAATGTGAAAATAATGTCAAAAATGTATGTAATTAAATGAATTAATATAAAATGATTTATAAATTAAATGACAATTATGATAATGACAGTTATAAAAAATTCTAGAAAATAGAACAAGTGGAAATTTTAAGAACCAAGAAACAGTCTAAAAATGTCACAAAGATATGCTACTACAAATAATGCAGATTATAATGAAAAAACCAGAAGGTAATAAAGAATTTATAACCAAAAGATTTATATGATAATAAAAGTATAAAAAGGTAATAATAGAAGAGCTTCCTACCATAATATCAAATGAAAGAAACATCCAGATAATAAGTCAGATGAACAACTGAGATAGAAATATTAAAATCTATGAGAAGTATAATAAGTAATAAGTGAAGTATCCCAAAGATATTTTTTAAATAGTAACAAATGTGTACTATTCTGAATAATTTTTTTAATCTGTCTGATGATAATTCCAGCAGGATTAATATATTTTTTGAGCAGAGATGATTTGCCTCTGTACTCAAATATGTGTGAAGTATTGGACAGCAGAGGAAAGTAGCGTACAGTGCCTCTCTGAACTGAACCAGCTCACAAAGTAGGGAACGATTGGGAGAAAATATCCCAAGGAGAAAATACTAAGAAGAAATATAAAAATGAAATAATAAATATGAAACTCAGAAGACTATTACTATCAAGGAAGATCAAGTGAGAGTGATATAAACTCAGATATAAATAAGAGAATTTTAAAATGGAAGGAAGTCCAAAATAATAACAAACTTTGAATAATTATCATAAGCAATTGTTTCAGACAAAGCAAGTATAGTCTGAAGAAATTACTTCTGGAGAAGGGCATTCTGTAGCGTGACAGAAAATCCACTACATTTTAAGTCATATGAAATCATAAAGTTTAATTACATCAACAAATGTTGTAATAATATTGAATGACATTTAAATAAATCAGAGGAATGAAACACAATAAGATAAAAATCCTCACTACATAATATATCAAAACCACTGTTAAAAGAAACCAAAGAAAGTATTGAAGCAACTCATCAACTCATAGTATAATACCAGTAAGTTACCCAGGAAGCTCAGAGCAGTAAACCAGTTACATAAGACAATATCCCGAAAAAAGAGACTCAATCAAAGAGTGGTGAATACCAAAATACCCTAAAAACAAGAAGAGGGAAGAATAAAGTTTGTGAACAGGAAGAAAACAATACCCTGAAACCTGTATAGAAGAATAAAATCAGTTCAGTGAAGAAATTAAATACTCCAAACTAAACCTCAGTCGTGATAACACCAAGTACCTTGGTTTACCCAAGAATGAGGTAAGAAGACCAGAAGAGTGAAGACTAGACGAGGGACAAGAATGAAAACTAGAAGAGGGACAAGAATGAATACCAGAAGGAAGATAGGAAGAAGGACAAGAAGGAAGACAGGAGGAGAGGAAGACATAGTATGAAAGAAACACCGTAGTAAAACCTAATATTATATAAACTGCTATCAATCCCAAACCCACAAAAACTATGCCAAAGAAAGTATAACATACCCAAAATCTTATAAAAATGTAATTATTGAGAAAACTAAAGTGTTGTATAGCGTTATAAGAAGTGCACCGGCTAAAGCTATTGTGTAATAAAGAAAATAAACTAGTCTTAACGGTCCATGATGACTAAAGGTCTGGTCTGAGATAATAAGACTCAGAATATCAGAACCAACAGTGAAAGTGAATTTGTATAAGTGTTTTTTAAAAAAATGCAATAAACTTAAAGTTGGTGATACTATAACTTAGTAGTATGCTATATCACAACTTTAAAGTCTAATAATAAACAGCATAATAAAATAATAAAATGGAAGGTTTCCAGTATTTTATTATTTTAATGTAAATCTTTATTTACAAGACATTTGTAAAAAATGATAATAAATAAAGTATGGGAGTTGGTGTTTACTGATGTGGGGGATCACAATAATAATGATTTAAACCAAAAAGGACTGGTACTAATATAGTATGAATAAGTGTAACATGTTTAAATAGACTGTTATTTTACAGTCCTAAAATCAATGTATTAAATAAATGTATTTGTAAGGTTTATTAGAAAATAAGATTTATGTTATGTCTTTTAAAAAGAATTATGTTTAATAAATAATAACCTACATACCAGTAATAATGTTCTAAGAGGTATGCTATGTTAGATTAAAAATAGTTAAAAGAGATATGTTTAAGCTGTATCTGCAATATGTTAAATTGTGCAGATTACTAAACAATGTTCATAATTAATTATTTTAATAACTGTAGTGTTAATTAACTACTACACAAAACAATAAGTTATAGATCATGTTATTTTCATATAATTGTAATTATGTAAAGTCAGAGGAGGAATTAAGTTTAAATTATTTGAGAAAGAAAGAAATATAAAATTCTAAAATCTAGGCCATTTGGTGAAATCAGAGAACCAGTATAAAATAATATAATTCACTTATAAATCCTGTAAACTACCCAGATTTATATAAGATAACACAATTAACTACTACTAGGAATGATCCTATGAATTAAAATGACAATAAGGAAATATACCTTAACATTTTGTAAATTGTCAAAATATATAAATTAATTAATTTTAGAGAGCAATATCAAATCTACAAATTAACACAAAAAACCAGTTCAAAGGTGTAATTTATATGTATTTAAGGAAAGGAAGAGAAATATGACTAATTAAAATTTATTATAATAGTATTAATAATATTTAAAATGGAAGGAATTTTGTATAAAGACGGAAATCCAATTTTGAGCCTATATTTCCAAAGTGTGAACAAAATTTGTTAATTTCCACAAAATGTCTACAGATATGGACTATAATACATCAATTTAAAGGGAATAAGATGATTAAACTAATAATAAGATTAGTAATTCATAAAAGTAAGGAATAAAATAGAAAAATTCCATATATAATGTAATATTTTCTAATGTGTATGAAGTCGAAAAATGTTAACAATACTTTTTCAAGGATTAACTGGGCAAGATTTATGACCAAGTTAATTAGTCTTTTGTTGAATATCAAGCTGAATAGGTGTGTGACAAAAACGTTCTTAAAATCGAGTCGAACATGATGCTAACGTTTAGCCATTGAAATCAGTGAACGGGAGTTAGACAAATTAGACACTTTTTGAAGCCAATACTATAAAAACATTCACGACAATAGTGAAAACAAACCTCTAACTTCACTATACGAGTGACAGTAAACAGTAAAACATTATATTACAACTGATTCACTCTACAAACCTAACCGTAACTTGAAAACTTAACCGTAATAGTTGAACAAATAGAAAATAAACTAACTAACGCAAGTTTACACAGAACACTTCACCAGAATACACCAAATAGATTAACAGACATATTACACCAGTGCGGGGACATTTTAGACCTTGATGAAGGTAATTTTATAGTAATTTTCTGACTCGACGCATATGCAATAGCCAAGACCAACCCAAGGAGCGGCCATCTTGAAAACGAAACCTGCCTACTACATCGTAGTCACTGACGTCACATCAGTCTTCATTGGTTCGACAAAACATTTATTCTAATATCATAACCTGAATTATTTAAATACTATTAAATAGTAATTATTGTATTTATGTGTTAATTGTTAATGTTATACTTTCTCGTCACCCTTCTCTGACTATTAATTCTAATCGCTCAAAGAACCTGTCTTTTAATATAATATAACATAAAATTTTGTTCTGTATGACACAATCGATAATTCCTGAGACAGAGTCGATAATTGCTCTCCATCGATAAAATATCGATTATTTATTTAAAATTGTCAATAAATCTTTATATTTCCATTATTTTGTATCTGTACTTATTTCACAGGGTAATTTAAGGGTATTTATAAGGCTGAAGGTATTAAGTGAGAAGAATATATTCTATTTTGAACAATATATTGGACCAGTGGGGAAAGTCACCAATCGATTATTACCTGGAGTTAATCTATTTAACTCCAGACTTGGTGCAAATCTTCAAGAAGTGCTCGACGGTCAATAAATACTTACCTGTTATTAAAATTTTACCAGAATCTTTTAAAAAACAGATTTATCTTGTATACATACCTCTATAAACATAAACAAAATTATTTTATTGTTTGGAAATTCTATTATTATTGAAATTTCCATTTTATTTTTATTCTTTTGTAACGACCGGCATACAGCGGTCTGGTGACCAAGTGGCTAGCCCAAACAGTGGGGCTTGATCAGATTACAGCCATATACAGGGTCTAGTTACAAAGTGGCGCCCAACGTGGGGCTTGATCAGATTACAGCCATATACAGGGTCTAGTTACAAAGTGGCGTCCAACTTAGAGGGCTTAATAATCTAAGCTTGGCAGCGATTGATTAATAGACAGCAGAAAGATGCAAAGACGAGCTACATCAAAAAAGAGGGCGGCAGAGGCCGAGAAAGAGGTTGACATGGGGGATAAGGAGGCAACACCCGTGGAGGATCCGGAAGTGTTACTTATCCAGGTGGAACATAAACAACCTGAACCACCAGAGGAACGACCCGAAGTACAAACGCAGACAGTGGAAGTCAATGTCCCCGAGAAGGAGAAACCTAAAACAATGGAAGAGAAGATGATGGAAATGTTCCTAAAACTGAGTGAAGACTTGAATAACAAACTGGATTCCACTAACCAGAAGATGGATTCTACCAAGGAAGACTTAGGCGGAATAAATAAAAGCATAGAAAATACCAATAAGAAGATTGAAGAAACCAGTAGGAATCTGAGTAAAAGTTTAGAAGAGAAAATGGAGGAAAATAACCAATCTATGAATAAGAAAATGGAAGACCTGAAAAAGGAAAACCAATCCTTGAGTAAGAAGATGGAAAGGAAGATGGAAGAAAATAATAAGAATATAAAGGAAGAATTAAGGGAAAATAACAGGAAAATGGAAGAGACGATGGGGGAAAGATTGGAAGAATTGAGAGAGGACAATTTACTGCTGAGAGAAGAATTAAGAGAAGCGAACCAAGAGAACATGAATAAGTTAGACGAGAGGATTGAGTTAGCCAAAGAGGAATTAAATAAAAAGGTAACAGAGACCAAGAAATCAATAGTAAAGAAATTAGAACAGGAAGTTGTGGTTGTTAACCAGCAGATCCGAGAAGTAGACGAAAGATGTCGGCTAACAGAAAACGAAGTGCTGGAAGTCCGTGAAGTAATAACAAAGGAAATTACTCAGGTCCAAGAACAGCAGAAAACAAAAATAGAGGAGACCAAGAAATTTGCTCTGGAGGAAGTAAATAAAGTAAGAACCCAAGTAACAGAAAAATGCGACGGCGTGGAAGCTGCCATGGTAAACATAACCGGACAGATGCGTCAGAGCCAGGAGGAGATAGAGTCAATCAGAAACAGACCATCGGGATATCACAGTTTCCCCATGTCAGAGAACCGAGAATGGCTGAATTTCCGACAATACAAACGGAAGCCAATGGAGTTCTTGGCACGAATAGAGGAGTACATCGAGAAACACCGAGGGAACCGATGGGTACAGAATAGAGAGATCCTTGACGAGTCGTTTCGGGAGGTGAATGACCATTGGTGGATGGCAAACCGGAGCGACATCAATAACTATGAACAGTTCAAGAGCATGTTCAAAGCCAAGTACTGGTCAGAGACCACGCAGAATCTCATCAGAGACAATATCTGCCACGGCCGCTACCAACCACAAGTCGGCAGCTCAATGACAGCGTATTTCCTCGGCAAAGTGTGTATGGCCAAGCACCTAGAACCAGCCATACCGGAGGAATGCTTAATAAACAAGCTGTCTTACCATTATGATGAGGAGGTGATTCGCGCTAGGAGGGGCAGCCAGATAAAAACCATCCAGGCAATGACCGAATTCCTGGAGAATTATGAAAACGAAGATTACTACAGGCAGAGTCGCAGAAGAAGTGATGGGCCCGAACCAAGGACGTACCTGAACAATAATCAGGGTGCGAACCACATAAATACTGGGTACCAAGGAGTTCGGGCATACCCGCGAAATAGCAATTATAATAATGGAAATAATATAAATAATACCAATTACAATGACAGTAATAATACGGGTCCCAACCAGCAAAACCCGAATCGACCCTCTAATGGTTATCAGGGTAACCGCAATCCCAACCCTGGTAACGTAAATAGTCAGAGAAGCCCCAATTATGGTAATAGTCCTTACCATAATAATGCTAATCGTGTGGGTCCCAATAATAGTAAATTTTAGTAATAATAGGTTTCCTCGCCCAAGAGTGAACTTCATACGGGCCACAGATGGAAGACAGCGAAGTTTCAACCACCATAGAGGGAACAGTTACCGAAGATACGAAGAAAGGCGGAGGAGCCTAGAACGGGACCAACCGAGGTACTATCCGGCGCGTAGGAGCAAAAGTTTGGATCTGATAAGAATCTATACGGATACATAATGAGGTGGTAAAAGGGATGGATGTCATGATAACCGACAACGGCAAAACCACCACAAAGAAGATGAAAATAATTACCACTGAGGAAAAATGAGAAGAAGAAGGGACAAAGAACCAAAATGGGAATTTAAGAAATAAATTAATTAAGAAACTACACCTTATAAAGGAACTATGAGCAACAATGCACTATAATAAAAAGCATCCACCTGGGTATAAAGAAAAAATAATAATAAGAAATACGTTTGAATAAAGACAAGGAAAAAGTCATACAATATTTATGAAACTAATATGATATGTTTACCATATAATTATGAAAACTATTACAATCATTTATGAAAGGTCTATGTGGCAGTAATATAAAACAGAATTAGAATTTAAAAAATCCTCTAAATTCTAAAAAGGTGTAAGTTCACCTTACATACCAAGAAAATGTGAAAAAACTTTATGGCTAGAATAGAAGTGAAGAAGATTAAAAACAAAAAATCCTCTAAATTCTAAAAAGGTGTAAGTTCACCTTACATACCAAGAAAATGTGAAAAAACTTTATGGCTAGAATAGAAGAGAAGAAGTTTAAAAACATAAAAACCCCAAAATTCTAAAATACATGTAAGCCAATCTTACATAAAGATTATTTGAAAGAAATTATTTGAAAAGAAGAATAATATAAGAAGAGTTTGAAATAAGTCAACAAAATTTTAAACATAAATGAGATCACCTTACATACCAATTATTTAAGAAAAAATTTATGGCGATGATAGAAGAAGAAGAATTAGAGTTTAAAGCCACAAGATTCTAAACATCCGTGAGATCACCTTACATACCAATTATCTAAGAAAAACTTTATGGCTATAATATAATAATAAAGAAGGAGAGAATTTAGAAATAAAACCATCTAAGGTCAAAAAACAAATAAGGACAGTTTACTAAATATTTATTTGAAGAGAAACATTTTGACAATAATACCAAGAGAGTTTAGAAAAATAAAACCAGCCAAAAAACATATAAGCCCACCTTACATACAAATTATTTGAGAAAACTTTATAGAATAACATAAGAAGAATGAATTTTGAATTATGAATAAATCAAGTTTCCCAAACCAAGTATAAGTACAACTTACCAACCAATTATAAATAAAACACTATGGTGTGATAAACTGATGAGATTTCCTACCAGATTTATGGTAAGCATAGAAGATAATTACCATGGTAACAAAGGATCATAATGGGATGAATAAGAGGAAACAGAATTAGAATTAAAACAAATAATTCTAGACAGTTTAATCATGTCTAAGTTCAATATGAAGAGTGAAAACCTTTCCGTAAAATGTTGTTGAAGGAAATAAAAAAGAAAAAATTCTTTAATACAATTTAAGTGATTGAATAAAATAAAGTACAAAAACTTCTTTGGAATTATGAGAGAATGAAACTTTAAGTGGTATGAGGAGAAAATATGACCTCATAATGAAATAAATAAAAAAACCAGCATTTGCAAGTATAATCGCAATGACCGGAATAATGTGAAAATAATGTCAAAAATGTATGTAATTAAATGAATTAATATAAAATGATTTATAAATTAAATGACAATTATGATAATGACAGTTATAAAAAATTCTAGAAAATAGAACAAGTGGAAATTTTAAGAACCAAGAAACAGTCTAAAAATGTCACAAAGATATGCTACTACAAATAATGCAGATTATAATGAAAAAACCAGAAGGTAATAAAGAATTTATAACCAAAAGATTTATATGATAATAAAAGTATAAAAAGGTAATAATAGAAGAGCTTCCTACCATAATATCAAATGAAAGAAACATCCAGATAATAAGTCAGATGAACAACTGAGATAGAAATATTAAAATCTCTGAGAAGTATAATAAGTAATAAGTGAAGTATCCCAAAGATATTTTTTAAATAGTAACAAATGTGTACTATTCTGAATAATTTTTTTAATCTGTCTGATGATAATTCCAGCAGGATTAATATATTTTTTGAGCAGAGATGATTTGCCTCTGTACTCAAATATGTGTGAAGTATTGGACAGCAGAGGAAAGTAGCGTACAGTGCCTCTCTGAACTGAACCAGCTCACAAAGTAGGGAACGATAGGGAGAAAATATCCCAAGGAGAAAATACTAAGAAGAAATATAAAAATGAAATAATAAATATGAAACTCAGAAGACTATTACTATCAAGGAAGATCAAGTGAGAGTGATATAAACTCAGATATAAATAAGAGAATTTTAAAATGGAAGGAAGTCCAAAATAATAACAAACTTTGAATAATTATTATAAGCAATTGTTTCAGACAAAGCAAGTATAGTCTGAAGAAATTACTTCTGGAGAAGGGCATTCTGTAGCGTGACAGAAAATCCACTACATTTTAAGTCATATGAAATCATAAAGTTTAATTACATCAACAAATGTTGTAATAATATTGAATGACATTTAAATAAATCAGAGGAATGAAACACAATAAGATAAAAATCCTCACTACATAATATATCAAAACCACTGTTAAAAGAAACCAAAGAAAGTATTGAAGCAACTCATCAACTCATAGTATAATACCAGTAAGTTACCCAGGAAGCTCAGAGCAGTAAACCAGTTACATAAGACAATATCCCGAAAAAAGAGACTCAATCAAAGAGTGGTGAATACCAAAATACCCTAAAAACAAGAAGAGGGAAGAATAAAGTTTGTGAACAGGAAGAAAACAATACCCTGAAACCTGTATAGAAGAATAAAATCAGTTCAGTGAAGAAATTAAATACTCCAAACTAAACCTCAGTCGTGATAACACCAAGTACCTTGGTTTACCCAAGAATGAGGTAAGAAGACCAGAAGAGTGAAGACTAGACGAGGGACAAGAATGAAAACTAGAAGAGGGACAAGAATGAATACCAGAAGGAAGATAGGAAGAAGGACAAGAAGGAAGACAGGAGGAGAGGAAGACATAGTATGAAAGAAACACCGTAGTAAAACCTAATATTATATAAACTGCTATCAATCCCAAACCCACAAAAACTATGCCAAAGAAAGTATAACATACCCAAAATCTTATAAAAATGTAATTATTGAGAAAACTAAAGTGTTGTATAGCGTTATAAGAAGTGCACCGGCTAAAGCTATTGTGTAATAAAGAAAATAAACTAGTCTTAACGGTCCATGATGACTAAAGGTCTGGTCTGAGATAATAAGACTCAGAATATCAGAACCAACAGTGAAAGTGAATTTGTATAAGTGTTTTTTAAAAAAATGCAATAAACTTAAAGTTGGTGATACTATAACTTAGTAGTATGCTATATCACAACTTTAAAGTCTAATAATAAACAGCATAATAAAATAATAAAATGGAAGGTTTCCAGTATTTTATTATTTTAATGTAAATCTTTATTTACAAGACATTTGTAAAAAATGATAATAAATAAAGTATGGGAGTTGGTGTTTACTGATGTGGGGGATCACAATAATAATGATTTAAACCAAAAAGGACTGGTACTAATATAGTATGAATAAGTGTAACATGTTTAAATAGACTGTTATTTTACAGTCCTAAAATCAATGTATTAAATAAATGTATTTGTAAGGTTTATTAGAAAATAAGATTTATGTTATGTGTTTTAAAAAGAATTATGTTTAATAAATAATAACCTACATACCAGTAATAATGTTCTAAGAGGTATGCTATGTTAGATTAAAAATAGTTAAAAGAGATATGTTTAAGCTGTATCTGCAATATGTTAAATTGTGCAGATTACTAAACAATGTTCATAATTAATTATTTTAATAACTGTAGTGTTAGTTAACTACTACACAAAACAATAAGTTATAGATCATGTTATTTTCATATAATTGTAATTATGTAAAGTCAGAGGAGGAATTAAGTTTAAATTATTTGAGAAAGAAAGAAATATAAAATTCTAAAATCTAGGCCATTTGGTGAAATCAGAGAACCAGTATAAAATAATATAATTCACTTATAAATCCTGTAAACTACCCAGATTTATATAAGATAACACAATTAACTACTACTAGGAATGATCCTATGAATTAAAATGACAATAAGGAAATATACCTTAACATTTTGTAAATTGTCAAAATATATAAATTAATTAATTTTAGAGAGCAATATCAAATCTACAAATTAACACAAAAAACCAGTTCAAAGGTGTAATTTATATGTATTTAAGGAAAGGAAGAGAAATATGACTAATTAAAATTTATTATAATAGTATTAATAATATTTAAAATGGAAGGAATTTTGTATAAAGACGGAAATCCAATTTTGAGCCTATATTTCCAAAGTGTGAACAAAATTTGTTAATTTCCACAAAATGTCTACAGATATGGACTATAATACATCAATTTAAAGGGAATAAGATGATTAAACTAATAATAAGATTAGTAATTCATAAAAGTAAGGAATAAAATAGAAAAATTCCATATATAATGTAATATTTTCTAATGTGTATGAAGTCGAAAAATGTTAACAATACTTTTTCAAGGATTAACTGGGCAAGATTTATGACCAAGTTAATTAGTCTTTTGTTGAATATCAAGCTGAATAGGTGTGTGACAAAAACGTTCTTAAAATCGAGTCGAACATGATGCTAACGTTTAGCCATTGAAATCAGTGAACGGGAGTTAGACAAATTAGACACTTTTTGAAGCCAATACTATAAAAACATTCACGACAATAGTGAAAACAAACCTCTAACTTCACTATACGAGTGACAGTAAACAGTAAAACATTATATTACAACTGATTCACTCTACAAACCTAACCGTAACTTGAAAACTTAACCGTAATAGTTGAACAAATAGAAAATAAACTAACTAACGCAAGTTTACACAGAACACTTCACCAGAATACACCAAATAGATTAACAGACATATTACACCAGTGCGGGGACATTTTAGACCTTGATGAAGGTAATTTTATAGTAATTTTCTGACTCGACGCATATGCAATAGCCAAGACCAACCCAAGGAGCGGCCATCTTGAAAACGAAACCTGCCTACTACATCGTAGTCACTGACGTCACATCAGTCTTCATTGGTTCGACAAAACATTTATTCTAATATCATAACCTGAATTATTTAAATACTATTAAATAGTAATTATTGTATTTATGTGTTAATTGTTAATGTTATACTTTCTCGTCACCCTTCTCTGACTATTAATTCTAATCGCTCAAAGAACCTGTCTTTTAATATAATATAACATAAAATTTTGTTCTGTATGACACAATCGATAATTCCTGAGACAGAGTCGATAATTGCTCTCCATCGATAAAATATCGATTATTTATTTAAAATTGTCAATAAATCTTTATATTTCCATTATTTTGTATCTGTACTTATTTCACAGGGTAATTTAAGGGTATTTATAAGGCTGAAGGTATTAAGTGAGAAGAATATATTCTATTTTGAACAATATATTGGACCAGTAAGGAAAGTCACCAATCGATTATTACCTGGAGTTAATCTATTTAACTCCAGACTTGGTGCAAATCTTCAAGAAGTGCTCGACGGTCAATAAATACTTACCTGTTATTAAAATTTTACCAGAATCTTTTAAAAAACAGATTTATCTTGTATACATACCTCTATAAACATAAACAAAATTATTTTATTGTTTGGAAATTCTATTATTATTGAAATTTCCATTTTATTTTTATTCTTTTGTAACGACCGGCATACAGCGGTCTGGTGACCAAGTGGCTAGCCCAAACAGTGGGGCTTGATCAGATTACAGCCATATACAGGGTCTAGTTACAAAGTGGCGCCCAACGTGGGGCTTGATCAGATTACAGCCATATACAGGGTCTAGTTACAAAGTGGCGTCCAACTTAGAGGGCTTAATAATCTAAGCTTGGCAGCGATTGATTAATAGACAGCAGAAAGATGCAAAGACGAGCTACATCAAAAAAGAGGGCGGCAGAGGCCGAGAAAGAGGTTGACATGGGGGATAAGGAGGCAACACCCGTGGAGGATCCGGAAGTGTTACTTATCCAGGTGGAACATAAACAACCTGAACCACCAGAGGAACGACCCGAAGTACAAACGCAGACAGTGGAAGTCAATGTCCCCGAGAAGGAGAAACCTAAAACAATGGAAGAGAAGATGATGGAAATGTTCCTAAAAATGAGTGAAGACTTGAATAACAAACTGGATTCCACTAACCAGAAGATGGATTCTACCAAGGAAGACTTAGGCGGAATAAATAAAAGCATAGAAAATACCAATAAGAAGATTGAAGAAACCAGTAGGAATCTGAGTAAAAGTTTAGAAGAGAAAATGGAGGAAAATAACCAATCTATGAATAAGAAAATGGAAGACCTGAAAAAGGAAAACCAATCCTTGAGTAAGAAGATGGAAAGGAAGATGGAAGAAAATAATAAGAATATAAAGGAAGAATTAAGGGAAAATAACAGGAAAATGGAAGAGACGATGGGGGAAAGATTGGAAGAATTGAGAGAGGACAATTTACTGCTGAGAGAAGAATTAAGAGAAGCGAACCAAGAGAACATGAATAAGTTAGACGAGAGGATTGAGTTAGCCAAAGAGGAATTAAATAAAAAGGTAACAGAGACCAAGAAATCAATAGTAAAGAAATTAGAACAGGAAGTTGTGGTTGTTAACCAGCAGATCCGAGAAGTAGACGAAAGATGTCGGCTAACAGAAAACGAAGTGCTGGAAGTCCGTGAAGTAATAACAAAGGAAATTACTCAGGTCCAAGAACAGCAGAAAACAAAAATAGAGGAGACCAAGAAATTTGCTCTGGAGGAAGTAAATAAAGTAAGAACCCAAGTAACAGAAAAATGCGACGGCGTGGAAGCTGCCATGGTAAACATAACCGGACAGATGCGTCAGAGCCAGGAGGAGATAGAGTCAATCAGAAACAGACCATCGGGATATCACAGTTTCCCCATGTCAGAGAACCGAGAATGGCTGAATTTCCGACAATACAAACGGAAGCCAATGGAGTTCTTGGCACGAATAGAGGAGTACATCGAGAAACACCGAGGGAACCGATGGGTACAGAATAGAGAGATCCTTGACGAGTCGTTTCGGGAGGTGAATGACCATTGGTGGATGGCAAACCGGAGCGACATCAATAACTATGAACAGTTCAAGAGCATGTTCAAAGCCAAGTACTGGTCAGAGACCACGCAGAATCTCATCAGAGACAATATCTGCCACGGCCGCTACCAACCACAAGTCGGCAGCTCAATGACAGCGTATTTCCTCGGCAAAGTGTGTATGGCCAAGCACCTAGAACCAGCCATACCGGAGGAATGCTTAATAAACAAGCTGTCTTACCATTATGATGAGGAGGTGATTCGCGCTAGGAGGGGCAGCCAGATAAAAACCATCCAGGCAATGACCGAATTCCTGGAGAATTATGAAAACGAAGATTACTACAGGCAGAGTCGCAGAAGAAGTGATGGGCCCGAACCAAGGACGTACCTGAACAATAATCAGGGTGCGAACCACATAAATACTGGGTACCAAGGAGTTCGGGCATACCCGCGAAATAGCAATTATAATAATGGAAATAATATAAATAATACCAATTACAATGACAGTAATAATACGGGTCCCAACCAGCAAAACCCGAATCGACCCTCTAATGGTTATCAGGGTAACCGCAATCCCAACCCTGGTAACGTAAATAGTCAGAGAAGCCCCAATTATGGTAATAGTCCTTACCATAATAATGCTAATCGTGTGGGTCCCAATAATAGTAAATTTTAGTAATAATAGGTTTCCTCGCCCAAGAGTGAACTTCATACGGGCCACAGATGGAAGACAGCGAAGTTTCAACCACCATAGAGGGAACAGTTACCGAAGATACGAAGAAAGGCGGAGGAGCCTAGAACGGGACCAACCGAGGTACTATCCGGCGCGTAGGAGCAAAAGTTTGGATCTGATAAGAATCTATACGGATACATAATGAGGTGGTAAAAGGGATGGATGTCATGATAACCGACAACGGCAAAACCACCACAAAGAAGATGAAAATAATTACCACTGAGGAAAAATGAGAAGAAGAAGGGACAAAGAACCAAAATGGGAATTTAAGAAATAAATTAGTTAAGAAACTACACCTTATAAAGGAACTATGAGCAACAATGCACTATAATAAAAAGCATCCACCTGGGTATAAAGAAAAAATAATAATAAGAAATACGTTTGAATAAAGACAAGGAAAGAGTCATACAATATTTATGAAACTAATATGATATGTTTACCATATAATTATGAAAACTATTACAATCATTTATGAAAGGTCTATGTGGCAGTAATATAAAACAGAATTAGAATTTAAAAAATCCTCTAAATTCTAAAAAGGTGTAAGTTCACCTTACATACCAAGAAAATGTGAAAAAACTTTATGGCTAGAATAGAAGTGAAGAAGATTAAAAACAAAAAATCCTCTAAATTCTAAAAAGGTGTAAGTTCACCTTACATACCAAGAAAATGTGAAAAAACTTTATGGCTAGAATAGAAGAGAAGAAGTTTAAAAACATAAAAACCCCAAAATTCTAAAATACATGTAAGCCAATCTTACATAAAGATTATTTGAAAGAAATTATTTGAAAAGAAGAATAATATAAGAAGAGTTTGAAATAAGTCAACAAAATTTTAAACATAAATGAGATCACCTTACATACCAATTATTTAAGAAAAAATTTATGGCGATGATAGAAGAAGAAGAATTAGAGTTTAAAGCCACAAGATTCTAAACATCCGTGAGATCACCTTACATACCAATTATCTAAGAAAAACTTTATGGCTATAATATAATAATAAAGAAGGAGAGAATTTAGAAATAAAACCATCTAAGGTCAAAAAACAAATAAGGACAGTTTACTAAATATTTATTTGAAGAGAAACATTTTGACAATAATACCAAGAGAGTTTAGAAAAATAAAACCAGCCAAAAAACATATAAGCCCACCTTACATACAAATTATTTGAGAAAACTTTATAGAATAACATAAGAAGAATGAATTTTGAATTATGAATAAATCAAGTTTCCCAAACCAAGTATAAGTACAACTTACCAACCAATTATAAATAAAACACTATGGTGTGATAAACTGATGAGATTTCCTACCAGATTTATGGTAAGCATAGAAGATAATTACCATGGTAACAAAGGATCATAATGGGATGAATAAGAGGAAACAGAATTAGAATTAAAACAAATAATTCTAGACAGTTTAATCATGTCTAAGTTCAATATGAAGAGTGAAAACCTTTCCGTAAAATGTTGTTGAAGGAAATAAAAAAGAAAAAATTCTTTAATACAATTTAAGTGATTGAATAAAATAAAGTACAAAAACTTCTTTGGAATTATGAGAGAATGAAACTTTAAGTGGTATGAGGAGAAAATATGACCTCATAATGAAATAAATAAAAAAACCAGCATTTGCAAGTATAATCGCAATGACCGGAATAATGTGAAAATAATGTCAAAAATGTATGTAATTAAATGAATTAATATAAAATGATTTATAAATTAAATGACAATTATGATAATGACAGTTATAAAAAATTCTAGAAAATAGAACAAGTGGAAATTTTAAGAACCAAGAAACAGTCTAAAAATGTCACAAAGATATGCTACTACAAATAATGCAGATTATAATGAAAAAACCAGAAGGTAATAAAGAATTTATAACCAAAAGATTTATATGATAATAAAAGTATAAAAAGGTAATAATAGAAGAGCTTCCTACCATAATATCAAATGAAAGAAACATCCAGATAATAAGTCAGATGAACAACTGAGATAGAAATATTAAAATCTATGAGAAGTATAATAAGTAATAAGTGAAGTATCCCAAAGATATTTTTTAAATAGTAACAAATGTGTACTATTCTGAATAATTTTTTTAATCTGTCTGATGATAATTCCAGCAGGATTAATATATTTTTTGAGCAGAGATGATTTGCCTCTGTACTCAAATATGTGTGAAGTATTGGACAGCAGAGGAAAGTAGCGTACAGTGCCTCTCTGAACTGAACCAGCTCACAAAGTAGGGAACGATAGGGAGAAAATATCCCAAGGAGAAAATACTAAGAAGAAATATAAAAATGAAATAATAAATATGAAACTCAGAAGACTATTACTATCAAGGAAGATCAAGTGAGAGTGATATAAACTCAGATATAAATAAGAGAATTTTAAAATGGAAGGAAGTCCAAAATAATAACAAACTTTGAATAATTATCATAAGCAATTGTTTCAGACAAAGCAAGTATAGTCTGAAGAAATTACTTCTGGAGAAGGGCATTCTGTAGCGTGACAGAAAATCCACTACATTTTAAGTCATATGAAATCATAAAGTTTAATTACATCAACAAATGTTGTAATAATATTGAATGACATTTAAATAAATCAGAGGAATGAAACACAATAAGATAAAAATCCTCACTACATAATATATCAAAACCACTGTTAAAAGAAACCAAAGAAAGTATTGAAGCAACTCATCAACTCATAGTATAATACCAGTAAGTTACCCAGGAAGCTCAGAGCAGTAAACCAGTTACATAAGACAATATCCCGAAAAAAGAGACTCAATCAAAGAGTGGTGAATACCAAAATACCCTAAAAACAAGAAGAGGGAAGAATAAAGTTTGTGAACAGGAAGAAAACAATACCCTGAAACCTGTATAGAAGAATAAAATCAGTTCAGTGAAGAAATTAAATACTCCAAACTAAACCTCAGTCGTGATAACACCAAGTACCTTGGTTTACCCAAGAATGAGGTAAGAAGACCAGAAGAGTGAAGACTAGACGAGGGACAAGAATGAAAACTAGAAGAGGGACAAGAATGAATACCAGAAGGAAGATAGGAAGAAGGACAAGAAGGAAGACAGGAGGAGAGGAAGACATAGTATGAAAGAAACACCGTAGTAAAACCT
This sequence comes from Magicicada septendecula, assembly GCA_034769895.1. NCBI lineage: Eukaryota > Metazoa > Arthropoda > Insecta > Hemiptera > Cicadidae > Magicicada > Magicicada septendecula. The sequence goes on from CM068367.1 coordinate 637,502,698, forward strand.
AATATTATATAAACTGCTATCAATCCCAAACCCACAAAAACTATGCCAAAGAAAGTATAACATACCCAAAATCTTATAAAAATGTAATTATTGAGAAAACTAAAGTGTTGTATAGCGTTATAAGAAGTGCACCGGCTAAAGCTATTGTGTAATAAAGAAAATAAACTAGTCTTAACGGTCCATGATGACTAAAGGTCTGGTCTGAGATAATAAGACTCAGAATATCAGAACCAACAGTGAAAGTGAATTTGTATAAGTGTTTTTTAAAAAAATGCAATAAACTTAAAGTTGGTGATACTATAACTTAGTAGTATGCTATATCACAACTTTAAAGTCTAATAATAAACAGCATAATAAAATAATAAAATGGAAGGTTTCCAGTATTTTATTATTTTAATGTAAATCTTTATTTACAAGACATTTGTAAAAAATGATAATAAATAAAGTATGGGAGTTGGTGTTTACTGATGTGGGGGATCACAATAATAATGATTTAAACCAAAAAGGACTGGTACTAATATAGTATGAATAAGTGTAACATGTTTAAATAGACTGTTATTTTACAGTCCTAAAATCAATGTATTAAATAAATGTATTTGTAAGGTTTATTAGAAAATAAGATTTATGTTATGTGTTTTAAAAAGAATTATGTTTAATAAATAATAACCTACATACCAGTAATAATGTTCTAAGAGGTATGCTATGTTAGATTAAAAATAGTTAAAAGAGATATGTTTAAGCTGTATCTGCAATATGTTAAATTGTGCAGATTACTAAACAATGTTCATAATTAATTATTTTAATAACTGTAGTGTTAATTAACTACTACACAAAACAATAAGTTATAGATCATGTTATTTTCATATAATTGTAATTATGTAAAGTCAGAGGAGGAATTAAATATAAATTAATTGAGAAAGAAAGAAATATAAAATTCTAAAATCTAGGCCATTTGGTGAAATCAGAGAACCAGTATAAAATAATATAATTCACTTATAAATCCTGTAAACTACCCAGATTTATATAAGATAACACAATTAACTACTACTAGGAATGATCCTATGAATTAAAATGACAATAAGGAAATATACCTTAACATTTTGTAAATTGTCAAAATATATAAATTAATTAATTTTAGAGAGCAATATCAAATCTACAAATTAACACAAAAAACCAGTTCAAAGGTGTAATTTATATGTATTTAAGGAAAGGAAGAGAAATATGACTAATTAAAATTTATTATAATAGTATTAATAATATTTAAAATGGAAGGAATTTTGTATAAAGACGGAAATCCAATTTTGAGCCTATATTTCCAAAGTGTGAACAAAATTTGTTAATTTCCACAAAATGTCTACAGATATGGACTATAATACATCAATTTAAAGGGAATAAGATGATTAAACTAATAATAAGATTAGTAATTCATAAAAGTAAGGAATAAAATAGAAAAATTCCATATATAATGTAATATTTTCTAATGTGTATGAAGTCGAAAAATGTTAACAATACTTTTTCAAGGATTAACTGGGCAAGATTTATGACCAAGTTAATTAGTCTTTTGTTGAATATCAAGCTGAATAGGTGTGTGACAAAAACGTTCTTAAAATCGAGTCGAACATGATGCTAACGTTTAGCCATTGAAATCAGTGAACGGGAGTTAGACAAATTAGACACTTTTTGAAGCCAATACTATAAAAACATTCACGACAATAGTGAAAACAAACCTCTAACTTCACTATACGAGTGACAGTAAACAGTAAAACATTATATTACAACTGATTCACTCTACAAACCTAACCGTAACTTGAAAACTTAACCGTAATAGTTGAACAAATAGAAAATAAACTAACTAACGCAAGTTTACACAGAACACTTCACCAGAATACACCAAATAGATTAACAGACATATTACACCAGTGCGGGGACATTTTAGACCTTGATGAAGGTAATTTTATAGTAATTTTCTGACTCGACGCATATGCAATAGCCAAGACCAACCCAAGGAGCGGCCATCTTGAAAACGAAACCTGCCTACTACATCGTAGTCACTGACGTCACATCAGTCTTCATTGGTTCGACAAAACATTTATTCTAATATCATAACCTGAATTATTTAAATACTATTAAATAGTAATTATTGTATTTATGTGTTAATTGTTAATGTTATACTTTCTCGTCACCCTTCTCTGACTATTAATCTAATCGCTCAAAGAACCTGTCTTTTAATATAATATAACATAAAATTTTGTTCTGTATGACACAATCGATAATTCCTGAGACAGAGTCGATAATTGCTCTCCATCGATAAAATATCGATTATTTATTTAAAATTGTCAATAAATTTTTATATTTCCATTATTTTGTATCTGTACTTATTTCACAGGGTAATTTAAGGGTATTTATAAGGCTGAAGGTATTAAGTGAGAAGAATATATTCTATTTTGAACAATATATTGGACCAGTAAGGAAAGTCACCAATCGATTATTACCTGGAGTTAATCTATTTAACTCCAGACTTGGTGCAAATCTTCAAGAAGTGCTCGACGGTCAATAAATACTTACCTGTTATTAAAATTTTACCAGAATCTTTTAAAAAACAGATTTATCTTGTATACATACCTCTATAAACATAAACAAAATTATTTTATTGTTTGGAAATTCTATTATTATTGAAATTTCCATTTTATTTTTATTCTTTTGTAACGACCGGCATACAGAGGTCTGGTGACCAAGTGGCTAGCCCAAACAGTGGGGCTTGATCAGATTACAGCCATATACAGGGTCTAGTTACAATATATATATATATATTGTAACAAGAAATCACTGTATCGGGTTTACGTCTGTTTATGCCCTACGTTGTTAGTGTCATTTTTAACGTCTTCCACAGAATTTACGTCTATTTATCTGTTATGTGTAATATGTTAGTATCCTACAAAAATGTTATTTTATTTTTTAATTCGAGAGTATGTGAATATGAAAAATATTGACCAAGTTCTCTTTATTCTGTATTATATCAGGGCAGTTGTTTGAAAATAGGTAGGAGAGAGAGTGATAGAGAGAAAGAGAATTACTCTCTTTATATACGATCTAGTCGTTTAAAATTGTTCCGCGCGTTGCATCAGCTGTTTTCTATTTACGAACCCATTTAAGGTTATGTTATTTTGCAGTACTTAATAATTTCTGATGACTGGGCTAATTTTCTTACTCTTCTCTGCTATTCCTTCTTTTCCTGTAACAAACTACTATCTACCAGAAATAATACACCGTCCATTACCTAAAAGAAAGGTCTTTATTGAATTTATTTTAATTCAATGGAAATTATTGTCTTGTAATCACTAGTTTACAATCGATTATTTTTCGATATCACAACATTTTTCAATATTAGTTTTACATTACATATAACACAACAAATGTTTTCAATTACAGTTTTTAGACAGAAAAATTAATTAATTATATATCCCAGGGTTATTGAAGGGTTCTTTGAACTCTAAGAAAGTCAGAAATGCATATTTATTAGTATCATACATTACATTAAATAATATTTGTTTATTTTAAGATCTGATTCATTAAGTTTGTTTTTAAACCGCCAGAGCGCAGACTACGTATCTTCACAGAAAACGAACACCAATAAAGATGGCTGCCGGAACGTTCCTAGTGACCACACATTTTTACTGTTTTTTGGTTAATTAAATAAAGTTTATTATGTTCACCTTGTTTTCTTATGAATTGAAAGAGGTAGTGCTGTTTCTAGTGTTCTATACTTATTTGTGATTTGTAATTTTTTATTTATGAAAGGAAGCGATCTCACCCAAAGATTTGTAATTCCGAAGTCTAGGCCGAGAGATGTTTAGCTGGATTTACGGTTTTCATCGATTTTCTGGCGTGAATTATTGTGTTCCAAGGATGTCTCTGATGTAGTGGATGTTGCTGACTCGTTTCATTAATTTTGTAGGGGTTTTTTACGAATGATAGTTTTAATTTTTTTTTTTAATTTTAATGGACATTACTTTTTTTCATCTGATCACTTTGAATACCATTGAACAATCAATCTAATTTCTTGTTGGTTAGTTACTCTTAGTAACCAAGAAATTGATGGTTTTTTATTGGCTAACCTAGGTACATTTTTAGTAAATAGGCTAGTATTAATTATTATTACTTCGTTTCTTCTTTTAGAAAAATTCTCCTTTACAAATTTTAACTATAATTAAATTTAATTTATATAAGGTTTTTCTTCATATCTTTACTTAAGTTTGGCTATTTGTATTTTATAATTTAATGGTTTTTTACTTAGTTTATTTCGGACTTATATTTCAGTTAATGTGTTCTTATTCTACACTATTTTTATTTACACTCCATCTCTCTATTTTATATTAATTAGCCATTATTAATTTGATATAACCCTGGTTTGCTTTAAACATAAACAAAAATAATATATTAATTACAGTGATATTGCCTTTGTGGCCTAACAACACAAAACTACAACAACTTATCATTAGTATTACAGTTTATTGCTACAACACTGCATCTTCACATATTTGTGATTGATGTCCTTTTAAGTTTTTAATATTTCCACATAACATACTATGTTTCACTTTGTACACACCGCACATTTATAATAACACTTAGTACTTTGTTTTTTATGCTACAGTGTTTTATGGTACAAAGGTTTTCATAGTATGATACTGAATCCCCATTTCTGACTTTTTAAATAGGTAATTACTGATTTTATTACTCTTATGATGATATTAATACTTCTTTATTTATTATCGGTACTGGGCATGGGTTATGTAATGTTACAATATATATGTATATATATATATCCTTCTCTCCCTCTTCCCCCTCACTTAATACTCTATTTGTAAAACAACAAAGACAACAACGGTCAGTACAGGAAACGTTCGGGCACAGTGTGCCGTGACGACTGTTGGTTGCTTCTAAAAATATTGACACAATAAAAAGCGTACAGCCCAGCGCTTTTTTACACAAACGTTTTTTTCCTCTATCTCAGAATTGTGGTTTTTAATTGTGTCTATATTCAGCCATTCAAATTATAAACGTAATATACTGTTACATTGTAATTATAAACGTATTAAACGAAAACATTGTAATTTTAACATCTTTACAATCGTAATTCTAATTAAGTTACTTGTTCAAACAATTAGCATACTACTCGATTTCCTTTCCAGCGCTGGTAATTAAAGGTCAGACTAAGTTAGTATAATAAACAAGTAAGAATATACAATAGGGATATGATGAAGTTAGGTGTCCGCGTATGACGAGTATTGACTGCAGATCGTCTGCAGTCCCTCTACATCCAGACTTGCTATAACTAGTATAATTAGTACCAGTTGTAATTAAGTTATAAATTTATTATCGTAAGCAGGTATTACAGTCAAAAGCTGTACACTTTTTCTTACAGCATTTTAATACAAAGTATTGGCTATTCACAAATATTTGTTGGCAACTGTATTTGCCAGATAACCATACAACAGTATTCAACAAACGAGATCAGAATTGCGAAATGTTGATCTTGATAAAATCTGCCAAATAAATTCTATTCTCAAACGTCGTAACAAATGAAAATTTGAGTCTGATATTTTTTAAAGAAGTACAAAATCTATCAATCTTACTTTTGAAGCAAGGGGCACGTAAGGGAAAACTATGAAAGACACATTACAAAGCCGATCTTTCCGATAGGTAATTAGAAAATGAACTTTGTAAAACTTATTGTGGATTTTACACGCTTTAGGTTTGTACCATTATGTAGTGGTTTACTTCGGAATAGGTAATCAAAGTAAAAAGGTGATAAAGACGACATTGAAAAATATGTATGCCAGTGTTGAGGATACCAAAACAGTGCACAGCGAGAGGCAAAAGAGCAGTCTAATGGCGGCAACGTCCGGAGAGGGTGTGCTGCTTAGCGCTACCCTCAAGCCATTTGTTTGTATTGTACCCCGCATATTTTAATTTATACGTCTATCTACGTTTTGTAAATAAAGGTTAAACAATTTATGTAAATTAAGCCTTACGTAAGTGAAAATTCATTTTATTTCAGAATTATTTGGTAACCGCTCTTTTGTGGTTTTGAAAATTTGCATACAAATGTTTACCGAAATTGTTTGTTGAAAATGTTGATTAATAATGAGTAATCTGTTTAATTTATAATCGTGCTTTGAGAGCAAATTACATTTGTTGTTTTTCTAAATTTTCTTGTTAACTTAATTTTATTAGATTAACTCAAAACGTTTATGTTTATGTGACAGAAAACGTTAACGTCTTAGGCTTATTACTAACTCCTTAATTTGTACAAACTTCATTAACGCAACATGCTAATTTAACATTGGAAAACAAAACTTGAAGCTAAGAATTCAGAGATATAATGCATTGCAGCAGGCTGTACATAGTGATCAAAATCAGTGGTATTTACCACTTGCTGTAAGTATACAAAATCACATGAAATTAGTTTTTAACAAGTTATTATTTAAAAGATTGCAATACAGATTTACGTATTACATACACGTCATTACACGAGATTACAGTTGTATTTGACAATAATATGTACACAATTCGCCTAAGTACTGGTGTAAAAAATACCGGTGTGGTAATGATCCACCCCCGACACCACCTACTATAAAAACAGATTTTTAACTATATCTAAAATATGTTTATAAACAATATTCATCATCATTACAACTGAATATGTTAACATGTCTGTGTTTCGACTACACACTTTGAGGTTTGGGCTTCTGCTACGGTTATTTAGATAATATTTTAATTCCCTTCTGCTTGCACGTCATAACTTTCGTGTCTTGTTCAGGGCCTATAAGATCATCAACCCTGCAAAGTGTAGGCCTACATGTAGCGTTGCTCAAGTGAACTTCCTTTATTTTGTGGCTTCCGGAACAGGGATCAAACTCTTGGCTAACAACTTACAGTGAACAACTTCAACTGTACTGCGTCCCACGGCAACCAAACAATTTTGTAGATTTACCGAAATGCTTAATTTGTACCGTCTTTTTCTATAAACACACAACTGCAGATATCATTAAACAAATTTCATACAAAATGTTGAAGGACTAAAGGTTGGGAGTTGGTGACATTGCTGGCATAGGCATTTCATATGAGCGTGATTATCATATTTTAACTGAAAAAAATTGATTGAGAAAACTTTGTGCAAAAGTGGGTGCCTTATTTGGAGTTGTTGCACTTTTTGGGTGTCCACAGCGTCCATTGCTCATAAAAACTACGTTTAAACTCAAGTCCCTACTTAAAACCATTTTTTTTAATAACAAATCGACCATTTCGTTGTGAATTTCTATTGGTTGCGCTAGGTTGTTTTTAACAAAGAATTCAGTCACAGCACGAGGTTTGATTTTCCCAATTTTTACTATTTTTAAAACACGCGTAAAATGTAAATTTTTTAACAGATGGTAAACAATGAATAAATTGTTAAATAGATTTGGAAGTGAATACGTGTTTACACGTGTAATGTATTTTAAAATACACTCAAATTTTAGTTCTACCGCTAAAATATATATGTCGCTCCGCGAAATTTTCAACTAACCCTCATTGTTGAAACAATAGTTTCTACTTATACTTAAAAATTTATTTAAAATCTGAAATAACACGATGATCCTATCTTTATCATTTTTTCGCACAAATGCTTACGACGTAGTTTGCCGTAACCATCCTGTCACTCGTTTGACTCTGCACACGGAGTGCGCCGTACATGCTGCGCTCGATGTTCAGCAATACAAATGAGTAGTCTAATTGCCCATGCAACGCCGTAAACAACTCGTGTTATTTAAACATGCGTTTTCACTCAGCATTATTGTTTCTGTATTGTAACTTGTCACAGGACAAATGGCACCAATCATACACACTATCGTTTTTGAGGTCCTTAAAAGGACCGTTTGTCGAGGACTCATTTGCGTACGCCGCCCGAGCCGCGCTGTGATGTTCGGCGGCTGCGTCCGCTGTTCCGGGCGTACTGCTGTCCTCTTCTTTCGACAGCGGTATGTAGAGCCCGCTGCTGTCCCAGTCGATATCCATCACTGGTTCTGCTTTGCTCTCCATTCTTCTTCCTTCTTCCTTTTGCTTCCGGCTGGCTTCACGACGTCCAATGGAGTGCGCCAAAAATTTGCTGCCAGAGCTGTTGGGATGCGCGTCGTGAGACGTCCCAATAGTTTACTAGTACCGAGCCTCCGGTAGGGGCTCCTGCCTAGTGGTCCTGTCCAGACGGAATCTTAATTAATTAATTAGTAGCCGCTACAACGGCATGCTCGTACTAGGCCGTCCTAGTACAGTATTTGCCGAGGCCGTTTCCAAGAATCACCTGGACGTGTACGGTACTTGCCAAGGCCAGCTATGAGAGGGTTTGCCTGGGTCCTCGCAGCTCGGACGTAAAATTTACTTGCAAGTCGCCTTACGGTGTCATCCAAGGAGCGGACACCGAGTCCTCTTCTCAAAAGTCGAGAAGGTAACCGATAGGGGGCTTTGGTCGCTAGCCGAAGACCCCTACCGAGAACTCCGTGTCGTCGGCAAACAGGGACATCTGCACTCCAGGCTCTCTGGGTGCGTCATTGACGAACACGGCCCTAGCACGCTACCTTGAGGTACACCGGCTGTAATGCGTCTCTCGGAAGAGACGTGGTCGTCTATTCTCACGCAGAAAGTCCTCTCCGTCAGAAAGGTAGCAATCAAGCGAAGGTAGCAATCTGGGAGCTGGATTTCCCGGAGCTTGAACAAGAGCCCGTCGTGCCAGACTCTATCAAAGGCCTTCTCCACATCTAGGAAACAGGCGACAGTCTCCTCTTTCCGACAGCCGGCGCCCGTGATGTATTCCACCAGTCTCATCAGCTGATGAGTGGTGGAATGTACCACACGGAAACCGAACTGTTCGGGGACCAGTACATAGAGGTTTCTTAGGTGGTCTAGGACTCTCCGTTGTACAAGACGTTCGAGGATCTTTGACGTGGCCGACAGTAGACTAATGGGCCGGAGGTTGTCGGGACGGGAAGCGTCCTTTCCCTGCTTCGGGATCACTATGACCGTCACCTTTTGCCATTTCTGGGGAAAATAGGCCAGTCTTAGACAAGCGTTGAACAGCGCAACCAAGAAAAGTATTCCTTGCTCCGGGAGTCGAATTAGAGCAGCGTTCGAGACGCCGTCTAAACGTTTCTCGATACGAGTTCAACGAGACGATCTGAGACCTCTTCCCTAGTAATAGTTCGGGCTCCGCAGTGATCGGAAGAGACAGAAAGTCTTCCACTTCGTTCTCGACTTCTTCATCGAGGTCCCAGTCCATGGGCGGGTTTGGAGCGAGCTGACGCTCAAAACACGCGCCCAAGTACTCGGCCTTCGCCTCCGGGCGAGCCAGGATTTGACCGAAAGGTCCAGCAATGGCTGGGATGCGAGGTCGGCGCCTCGTCCCTACCAACGCCGAATGTATCCGGTAAGGGCGACTTTCGTCCGATCCGTCCCCCGCTTGGGCCACGGCGAGTTCCCAACAGCGTCTCCGGTAGGCCTGCATTTCACAAGGTACACTGCCTTGTCGGCCGGATCACGGGTCCGCTGCCAGCGTCTCCGGAGGCGATTTCTCTCGCAAGCGAGAGCACTCGTCTCCTCTGGGATCCGCTGGCAGTGGGGCCTGACGCCAGGCTTCATCCTGGAAGACGCGTCGATCGCAGATACGACAGCCTCGTCAAACGCGGCAACTGCCTCGTCGACTTGGCGGACGGTTTAGAGTGGTCCCGCCTCTGGCAATTGGCGACTTAACGCCGGGCCATAGCGTTCCCATTCTACCACCTTCCTGACATCTCTGCGTACGACGTGCTGGGTAGCGACGTGTATCAAAATGGGGAGATGATCGGACGATAGTTCCGTTAGTGCGGACACATGGACCGGGCAGTCAGTTCCTTGGATCACCGCTATGTCTAAGACATCGGGAGCCGCGCGGAGTTGTGAGAGCTAGAACGTAGGTTGGGCAGGCCCAATCACCGTCACCATGCGTGAATCTGCAAACCTGCGTAAGCGCTTCCCGTTTGGGGCAGTCAAGCGACTGTTCCAATCGCGATGCTTACAATTCAGGTCGCCGGCCATGATGACCCTCCTGTGTGCATCGAACGCGACCGCTAGAGCGGGGTGAAGGAGCTCTTTTTGCGGCGCATTGTACGCCGCTACCAAGAGGACACCGCCCAGAGTATTCAACATCTCCACAGCAGTTACCTCCAGGTGAGTCATTTGCGGCAAAAGGACGCGGTGTTGATCAAGACTGAACCTCACCGCGACCGCAGTACCGCCACCAGCTGTGCCCGGCCTGTCGTTTCGATAGCACACATAGTTGGCCAATCGGAACCGATTCGCAGGGGTCAAGTGGGTCTCATTGAGAAGCACTACATTGGGTTTGAGTCGGGCCAGTAATTCTTGGAGTTCCTGGATCTTGTTAGCCAACCCGTTGGCGTTCCAGGAAAGAATGGAGAGGTCTCGTTTGAGGACCCGACTCATAGAAGTCCTACACAAGTGGCGGCTTCCACCAAGAGCATGAACCTCTCGGTTATATCGGCAGTCTCCAACCGGGAGCGGTTGGACCTGAAGGTCTGGGCAACTTTGCGGAGGTCAAATTCCGCAAGGAAGTCTTTGACGACCGGGTAGTCGTCAGGTACGGTGTTTGAGGCAGAGTGCCCGGAGACTTTGTGCGCATAAGAGCGCCGAGGCTTAACAATCGGGGGATTGGTGGAAGCCCAGGGTGTTACAGGGCCAGGTGTAGCGCCTCTAGCCGAGGCGCTAGGAAGAGGGACGGATGTGATTGCGTCGGTCTTTGTAACGCGATGCGCAGGCTGTCTGGACTGTGCGGCTGAGTTTGCATGAGCTCGGGAGCGAGCGCCACGGGGCTTACGATGCCGCTTGTTTTTGCCTGCTAGAGGAAACCGGGGGGTGGAAGGTCAGGCGAGGCTGCTTCTACAGCAGGGTCGGGGTTCTCCGGTGTTGGGGAGGATTGAGTTGTTGTCTCAGGCTCCACAACCGAGATGATTTCAGTGGGCTGATCTGTCTCACTTACAGATGACGCGGTGTTACGGCGCTTTTTCGCTTGTGGTGGGGCAGGGGCCTGGGAAGGAGCCTGAGTTGAGGTTGCCTGTACCACAGGTGATTGTTTCGGGCTTTTGCTTCTCATCTGTTGCTTGTTTACAACAGTGGCGACAGTCACGGCAGCCGTAGCAGGAGGCGAAGGGCCTGGCTGCTCGGTTGCAGGTCTGGAACCAGCTACCGGATGCCCCGGTGGTGACAAGGGCTCTTTTGGCTTTCGCCGCTCGAGCTCCCGCTTGTACACCGGGCAAGACCGGTAGTTAGCGGGGTGACTTCCGCCACAGTTGATGTACCTTTTGAAAGCCGGTGCGTCACAATGTTTAGTGAGATGCGGCAAGGAGCACCTCATGCACCCAGGAGCGTTTGAGCAGGTATCTGTGTGGTGCCCGAAGCGTTGGCACCTGTGACATTGAGGCAGAGCCCCGGGAGCGCGGCTTCGTTCCACTTTAACGCGGAACCCAAAAAGCCGCGTTAGAGAGGCTTTCGCCTGCCTCGCTTTCCTCCGCCAATATGCGAACCAGCGGAAGTGGACGCTTTGGTCCGGCTGGGGCATATACCTGATGAACCGAGCGAACTGGATAGCTCAGCTCGCGCAGCTCATCAAGAATTTCCCCTAGGGGTGATTCCACGTCCAAGCCTCTGAGCACGAATGACAGAGGCTTCACCTGCTTGGGGGAGAAGGTGTGGAACTGCAGCTAGGCGGATTCCACGAACGCCATGACATTGCGACGCACGTCCATTCCGCGGACAACGATCTTGACTGTGTCGCCTCCAAGGAGCTTCAAGTCGACGTCGGCCGGGGAAAGTCCGGGCGCCGTTATAATTCGCCGGTAAAAACCGGTGACCTTGTTCACGCCGTGAATGAACACGGGCGGGATGCGACCAGAGGCCGGCGGTGCTTGGGCAGCGCCGGACACTGTCGGCCCCGTGCCGGATTCGCCATCGGCGGGGACAACTTCCGTGGCGGACGCCGAGGAAAAGGTACAGGAGGACCGGTTCCGCCTCGGTTTCTTAACCGGGCGCCCCCGTGGCCCAACCGCCACGAAAGCGTCGGTCTCGTCATCGGGCAGTGGGACCGTCCGGGGATCTACTTAGTCCCCATGCATTGGCGGAGAACTCGGCGAGTCGCTCGAGTGGGACAGTGCAGAGGCGAGCGACTGCGTGGTCGTTGACTCGCCCGTACCGGGCATGGCCGTAAACGAGCGGGAGGTTCGCCGACCAGAGGCAGCAAGGCCGCCTCTGGCGGTAACCAGGGACCTAGGGTCCGGCCCGAGCCGGACCTCGAAGAGCTGTACGGGAACGTTTAGGCTGTCTAGCAAGCTGGACCGATGACCGGCTTCGTTGAATACCTCTCCTTACCAAGAGAGGTGTCCACCGGCCTCTTTACCCTGGCGATATCCTAGTTCGCTTACCACTTGTGGGGGCTTACAAGGATCGTCCGGGGCAGCGCTACATAAGAGTCTGAGCGTCAGCGGAATGGATGCGCTGCGCAAGCGCTTCCTACTCTTCAACAGGCTTGATGACGTCGCCTGGTCCTGAGAAGGGTCGCTCGAGCTGGTGGTCCTTAGAAGGCCCGACGAGACTCAGCTGTTATTGTGCTAGCTACTCAGTTCACTAGCCAGCTGAGTCGTAGTCTTCTTTCTTCCTGTTGTGGAAAACAGCAAGCGGGCCAGAGATGTCGACTGTCCTTTGCGGTGAAGGTAGCAGGGAAGCAGCTGAGAACGCAGCGAAAGCTTCCAAATCGTCCAGAAGAGCAGTCCAAGAGAAGAGAACCTTCCTGGTCGAGAGCTGGATGTCCAGTGCGCCAAAAATTGCTGCCAGAGCTGTTTTATGCCCTGATAGGTCGTGTGCCATGAACCTATCAGAGTGCCGCTGGTCCCTGATTGGCTCGCCTCGTCTTCTCGTGTCACGTCTCGGCTGGCGCCGAGAGCAGATCTTCGCATCGCTGCGTCACAACTCCCCCGGGTCTTGAATGCTCTCCGGTGGCCAGCCTACTGTTCTTCTCCAGCGGGTTTGAGCCGTTGGCGGTGAACCTTGTATGGGCATCCGTCCTTCTCCACTCTGTAAATCTGTCCGCCGAGGGTTGCAGCAACGTTAAAGGGACCTTCCCAGGCTGGCTCCCATCCAGGATACCTCCGTCCTTTGGCTGGTCCGGCGTGGCTCTTGACGTACACCAGCTGCCCTACGGCCAGTGTAGGTTCCTGTGTCCTCCGTTCCGGTTACCGCCGCTGTTGATACTTGGTCTGGTGTGACCAATTGGCCGGACGTCCTGTTTCGTGTGTGGCCGGCTCCAGTCGCCGGGTCGGCGTAGGTCTCTGCCCTGCAGAAGCTCGCTCGGTGTCACTCCAGTGGCGGCGTTTGCACGATTCCGCAGCGAGAACAGATCCGTCGGCAAACCCTTGTCCCAGTCGCCATGGTCCTTGCAGTCATGGAGCTGGATCCGCAGCGCCTTCTTGATCTCGCCGTTGCTCCGCTCGGTCGGGTTCGCTCTGGGATGGTAGTTGCATTAGTCGTATGTGCAGCTTGTCGCACATCTGCTTCCACTTGTGGCCCGTGAGCGGCTTCCCGTTGTCGGTGAGCAACGCCTCTGGGTATCCCCAACGAGGGAACACTTCTTCCTTCAGGTAGCGGATAATGGTGTCGGCGTCCGCCTTGCGCACGACCTTTGCTTCCACCCATCTCGACATCATATCCGTGACCACTACGATGTACCGGTTGCCAGCTCGAGTCAGCGGATATGGTCCCATGACGTCCAGGGCGACAGTATTCCAACATCTCCTGGGTGAGGTCGCTGTTGGTCCTGTTCGGAATTGGCGCCGCGCTTGTGGAGGGCGCATATTCTGCAACTCCGGACGTATCTTCGGACGTCGATGGTTAGGCCGGTCCAGACGAAGTCCTTGCCGATGGCCCGAAACGTTTCTTCGGCCCCCGGATGACCGGCTTCAGGGGAGTCGTGGAAGTGCCGGATGACCTCCATGCGGACACTCGGCGGCACGTACAATCCAAGTTCCTGGTTGCGTCTGTCCTTCCAAACCAGGCCGTTGTCCACCCGGTATCCTCTCGCTGTAGCTGCCCCAGGGTCGTTTCTCCACGCTTGGCACTCCTCGTCGCCTTCTCGCGCCTCCTGCACTGCCTGATGGATGCCGACAGCCGTGATTTCTTGTAGTCGCGGTGCAGCTGCCGCAACACTGCGAAGTGGCCTCTCTTCAGGCTGAATCCATGGTTCTTCTTGGACGCCGGCGGTATCTTCAAGCCGCGGTTCTCTCGAGAGGAAGTCCGGCAACTCGTTCTTCTTGCCCGGGCAGTGGACGACGGTGAATTTGAAGCTCTGTATCAGTAGAGCCCAGCGTACTTCGTCTTCTGCCCCGTCGCCTGCTTCAGCCAGGTTAGCGCCTTGTTGTCGGTCCTCAGGGTGAAATGGCAATCCTCCAAGTATGGCCGGTATTTCTTGATGGCCCAGACGACTGCCAAGCACTCCAGTTCGTTGGAGTGGTAGTTCTTCTCCACCTCGCGGAGCTTGGCACTGGCGTACGAGATGATACCCCTCTCTCCGGCTTCGATGCATTGATAAAGCACCGCTCCAAGTCCCTTTTGGCTGGCGTCGGTCTGCAGAAACATCGGCAAGTCCCAATCCGGTCGTGAGAGTTTTAACGGCTGCCGGAAAGTGGCCTTAACCTCTTCGAAGGTTCACTGCGTTGTCTCGTCCCAATGCCACTTTCTTGTCCGCAGCAGGTCCGTTAACGGTTCCGAAATCATGGCGAAGCAGGGGATGTACTCTCGCGGCCAGTTGCAGGTTCTCAGGAAGCGTTGTAGCTCTTTCTTGTTGCTGGGAGCCGGCTGGTCTTCGATCGCTCTGAGATGTTGCTGCTGCGGGAGGTTGCCGTCCAGAGTAATCTCGTGGCCCAGAAAGGTGACTTCTTTCCGGCCGAAGTGACACTTGTTGACCGAGCAGGTCAGCTGGTGCATCTGCAGCCTTTCCAAGACTTGATCCAGGTGTCGCAGATGCGTTTCCCAGTCGGGGGAGTAGACAGTGATGTCGTCCAGATAGACGAGGCAGCACTCCCGTAATAGTCCCGTGAGAACATCCTGCATCAGCCGTTGGAAGGTGCTGGGGACGTTCTTCAGCCCAAAGGACATCACCCGGAACTGGTAGCGACCTCCGTCTGGCACCGAGAATGCTGTGTACTTCTTTGCTTCTTCCTCAAGCGGGATCTGCCAGTAGCCGCTCTTCAGCGTAAGCAACGGTGGAAATATGAACTTCATCTTACGTTATCACTCTCGTTTGTTGGGTTGCAGCGACATCTTTTTCTATGTGTTTTCCAAAACTTGGTATAAGAAAACATTTTTTGATAACAACAATCATTTTTGGATTATAATTATATAGTAATAATAATGACGATTATTATTATTATTATTGAATTAGAAAAATTACTTTATAATAGTACTTTAGGAGGAAAAAATATTTAGAATATATACAATATCAATTCTAACAGCGTGAAAGGGCCGTGTTTCTCTCCTATCATTGACACTATCATCCCTTACGAGTTTACACTTTTAATCACTTTAAAAATATAACAACATTATTTTTTAATTGAGCGAAAATTCTAACGCATGACTACTACAACATGTATGGCTTAGACACTGCTTATACCCACCACTTTAACAAGTTATGATGTGTAGAGGAGTGTGTGTAACTTGTATGGCTCCAGTCAACTTTGGCGTGTTGGTAAGCATTCATCAAGTGTCAACGACGCACTTCTAAAAAAGTTTTTATAATATCGTTTACTTGGATTCGCCGCTTCTGGACTACAAGCTCGTCCATGACACGCACTACCATATAAATGAACATATTTAACTTACAGGTATTGATAGCGATCCCTTCAAATTGTCACTCACTATAAATCAACTTCTGGGAATGACATATTGTGTTTCATAAGTAATACAAGTTCGTTCAATTATGGTAACTTACATTATAAAAATACAATGTTAGTGTGTTTTAACATACTGAGCAATCATAAGATAAGTTAGATGCACAGCATATTGCATATCAACAATAATTTTGTATGTACTTTTTATATTTGCGCTAATAATTAAGTGTGTCAGTTACATACATGTGCCACACATAGGCGTTAAACAATCAAGTCAGTGTGTCCAGACGAAAAGTTAATCAAGAGACCGTGTTTATTTCTACTCTTCAAGAACAATTATGTCTTCGTCTGTTTCAGCTGAGCCGTGACTATAACCTTCAGTGTGTATACCTCTACTACCCTGTACTTAAGCAACACATTCAGTATGATTTTGAACCTTGTGATAACGACACAGTTGACAAAATAACAGCCGACCACACATCAGCAGTAGCCACGTTGAGTAAAGAAGCCAAACGGTGGGCGACTCGTATTGCTAGGGAAAACAATAATATTAGAGAATCCACTCGCAAACTACAAGTCTTCCAGGCCCTCAGGGACTCAGGTCAGAAGGTCAGTATCAGTAGTTTTAGTTTGATTAAGTATTAATAATAAATCTGTCAAATATGTTTATCAACTACACCAGTACTTATCAGACACCAGAAGTGAATATATTGATAACTGCTATCAGTTACAGGAACAATTGTCAACAATGGTATACAGTTGCAATGTTAAAATAATTTAACATTATTTATACTGTACATAACAAAATAAACAAAAACTGGCTAAAAAAAAATTAATGTGATATTTTTGACAATACTGCGAATAAAAATAATGTGAGCATTGTTTAAACCTTGAAATCAACGTATGAAAGTGCAAAAAAAAAATTTACAGGCATTGCACAAATGCAATGCACAGAGAAGGGCATTGAAAATGCTTCAATAAATCTAAAAAATATATATATTGCAACAATACTATATTTGCATATTTGCCCAGGGCGGTATGTTTTATATTGTAATTAGTGTAAATAGAATAAGGAACAGTTTTATACAATTTTGTGCAGGAAAATGCAGGCTCTGTCCTGTCGAGAGTGCACCTGCTTCGATAGTTAAAAATACGGCGTGTGTGTAGGCCTAAAGCCAGCTGCAACAAGAATATGGGCTGACGCGTACGAATTGTTTGTTGTCAATTAATCAGGTTTTAACAGGATTAAAATAAACTAATTATACGTTTTAAACCTGTAAACAAAGACTTACGCCAATTATAAAGACACCATTACGTAAAGGAATTTTTGATGAATATGGTGAGATAAAATTTATTGCCAAAGGTGTAATATTAAAGATGCTAACTAATTAATATTAATTACTAGTGTAATTGAAGAGTAATTAATATGTGTGGTATATGCGAGTGACCAGAAACAAAATTAAGCAAACAATGATATCGCTCATGTGACGAGTATGTTCATGAGTTCGCGATAATTAACCAAAAAGTGAGTGTAATAAAAAGGACGCTTTGGCGCGAACCGACAGTCTTTAACATGTCGAAAACAGACCTGTACCTGTCAAATCGCCACCAGTATAAATACCACTGGCAATTTTGGGCGATCACACACTCAGACTCAAGGAATCTACACACGTCACGCTGCCCGATTGCAGATCGACCAGGACACACACACTGTACAACACGCACACTAAGACGTATGGAGGAACTCTGGAGCATCACCAACAACAACAACCCATAGAGACAACGAACACCGCATCAGAATAATCATCATCATCATACTCTCAGGATTCTGGACACACACTCGCGCGCACGCGCGCACACACACACGCAACGGTAACGGCAGATATACGCAGGTGATAAAAAAACAATTATATTTTTTTATTGTGAAGAGACCTCTCGAAAATAACTTAAATATGAACAGATAAAAATTAGAGTTTTAAAGTTAATAGTATAATAGTAGTTAGATAAGACAGTTTAATTTAACAAGCAAATCTAGAAAAGAAATACAAATCTTCTGTTGTATTTTTGGGTGTGTCAGTATAAATCAATAATAGATTGGAAGTAAATGCAATATCATTTTTATTTGTGCATAGCAACAATAAATTCATTCTTGAATCTTAATATTATTTTGTTTGTGAATGAGCTGCTATCATTATTTAAAATTTTAGTTAATTTCAGACAAACAAAAATAAAAAGAATTTAAATAACATGTTTGTTTAGTTAGTAAGATTATATGGGTGTTTGTTTTTGTTGTATGTTATGAAAAGCATAGCAGGTTACAGTATATTTTTAACGCTTATAAAGGTGAATATTTATTTGTCTAATGTTTCAAATTTTAATATTTTCTATTGATTAATAAATCTTAGAATGATTATTTTGAAACGGGTTTAATTGATTATTTCATGTCAACAACATCTCACTCCTCTTTAAAAATTATTTAATTATTGTTTAACCACATATACTTGACGCAACGAGAAACAAAATCATGCGATCTGGCTGGTGTAATACATATAGTTGCGGTGAGAATATGATAATATATTTGTATAATTGTTTTAACGTTGCAATATTTATGTTCATTCACCAATCAATGAATTCATTCTTCATTTGCCTATGTACAGATTATAAGTTAAATGTAGTCGCATTCATAAGCGAAGTTTTATATGTGTACTACGTTATTGACAATAAAGAAGTAGTTTCTATGGAAACTCACCGGTTCCCATTTTCGATCACGCACCAGCGATCGGCCGCAAATGTGCGACACGTCCTTATAAACATTTTCAATGTTAAAATTTTAGCATTGTCAATTTCAAATATAATTATATACGATTCTATTTACATATGCACAAATATTGTAACGTTTAGACTCTTATCGTCTCTGTAAAAGTGTGTTTTGTGTGTGTTCGCCTCACACGTTGTAGTCGTTACTTTACGTTTATGCTGACGATGTCCGTCGCGATCTCACGAATTACCAGTACTCGCGAGTGTGAACCTTACCTGTCCTTTAATATGTGATTGTAAGTCCCGGGTGGCGCCAAATTGTTTAAACTGAAAACAATTAAAAAGTATCTAATGTCGAGCGGTCGTTCTAGACGGTATGGTGGATTCGAATTACCAACGCAATTGGCGGGCTTATTAATCTCACTGGTAGTTCGCCGAGTTGCCGATGTCTAGCGCTTGCCGTCAATTTCGTTCGTCGCTAAAGTACACAAATAATATAATGCAATTTACCATGAAATAAAGAACGGTGGTTACAACTCTGTACTAATTTATTAACTTGAAATTATCTTTTCTTCAATATTATACAAAATTATATATGTTTTTTAAACAAAGTTGCTCCGGCAATAAAAAGACAATTATTTCTCAAGGTTGGCGAACGTTGGTTTAGAACAATTTTGCTTCGACATGAAGCCGACAAATGTTTATTTTTTTTTAACGTTCATTAAAATTGAGTTCTTTTGGTTACGAAAAAATATTAATATGATTATAATAAAATACACTACCTTACATTAATGGTACTTATATACTATTAGGTTTAATTACAATTCGTTCCTGAAGTGTTAAAATGTGTGTGTTAAAAGTTCGTAATTTTTACCCAGGTTATTTTCTGGTTTCATACAAGTTTAGTTTTTTATGAAATTAATCCTTGAAAGAAATTTGATTATCAGTTCGTAGTGAGAGTTAATTGTGTTGTGAGAAAAAGTTAATAAGAATTTATTCCATAAGTTCGGGTAATTCAGCAATACTTATCAAATCTGTTGAATTAGTGTGAAGAGTTACTCAGTTCGAAATAGGTTGGGTCATCAATCTTCCATCATTTATGAATTTAAATTATGCCTGGCTTCCTTTTCGGATATTGTTACAACACAAATAAGCCAACCCAATACCAGGGATGAAAAAGATGATTCTAAATATAAAATAATACTTCATATTAAATAAAATGCTTGATATAAATAAAATATAAGGACAATGACTCGACAAACGACGACATGACCCAACCCAAGTGATTGACCAAAAAAACAGGAAAACAAAAGAAGAAGGGAACCACAAAAAACAAACAAGAATAAAACCGAAGAAGAAAGTGATTGAACCAACAAAAATGAAACAAATTCTTGGAATTGAATGACTCAATGTAACATGTTAAAATAAACCCAAAGGAGAAGGTGGAAAACCAAAGTATTAACCAAATACAATGAAAATGGAGAAGGAGGGAAATGAAAAAGAAACAAACCCAAGATGAAGGGAAATAAATAAAAATGGAAACCAATGATGATACACAAACAAGTAATAAAGAATATGAGCGAGAGAAATAATCCACTCAAATGTAATATTGGAAACAAGACCAATAATTAACCTATGAGAAAAGAAAAAAAGTAAATGTTATTATCCATTAATGGACAATACTAATGGAATTGAAGGAAACCCAATTAAACAATGTTAAATATAAATATAAAAAAGCAAACTAACCCACAATTTAGAGTTAGGTGTAATGATAGAAATATAAAGACATAAAATTGTTAATATTATTAATGAGATATTGTAATGAAAGAGATAGTACGGTAGTGAGATAGTAATTAGAGGGATTACCCATTCAGAAACACTTAAAAAACAAAAAACATTTGTGAAGTGCAAAATGAAAATGTAAAAACCCCAAAGTGTAGTGATAAAGAAAGTACACTAATAAAATTATAATAAACTATAAATAATTTAAAAGTGAAGGTGATGATTGAATGAGAATAGAATAAAATAAAGAATGTTAATATAGTAAAAAATAGTGAATGATAAAAGCACAAACAATTAATAAATCCTAAAGAAACACTAAATGATAAAAAGTGAAGTATGTTAGTAACTAAGAATAGCAGTATAAACTGATAAGACAGTAACTAGTTAAGAAAGAATGTTATTATTAAATTTAAGTAAATACAATTATGATTAAAAGGGAGAATGCCCTGAAGGGAAAACCAGATAGTGTTAACATGGAGGGAAAGTAAAGATTGTTTAAAAATTAAGGAGTTAAAAACAAATCAAAAAACACCCATGTTATAAGGGATCGTTATAAGTTCATAAAAGTGATGTTGTTTATCACACTAAAAAATAATATAAAATAAGATGAATTGTAAACAAAGATTAGCAAATAATAGTTAAATAATTATTCAAGCAAGTTTATGAATTGGATATGGCTGGTAGAGTTATACAGACCATAGGCCTAAATATTGTATTTAATAAGATCAAAAAATAGTAAATAATAGCCACATTGTTATTATTGGCAAATTAAATAAGTAAAAAAGTTAAGAAATGTATGACTAGGAAACCAAATAGTAAACCATTATGTACAAAATAATACTAACATAATAATAACACAGCAATAAATTATACAACCAATTATAATAACAAAATAAAACCCATTAGGCTAAAAGGAAATGTAATTTGAATGAAATAAGTCAAATACCATAATGGCTACTTAGGCCTAGGAAAGTGCCTAACTGTCAAAAACAAGCAACTACAAATTGTAATAAGTTAACTAAGAAATTAGCAAATCCGAGGCGAATGACTCAACAAGGATAAATTGTAAATCATTTTTAAGACAAAATATAATAATAAGCATTTGAATACAAAAAGAAATGTAATTAACAAGTATTAACATAATTATAAAAGCATAAAACCTAAAATAACCCAAACTTGTGGGGTATCAAAATAATCTATGAAAGGAAATACATACTATAGTGACAGTATTTAATAATCAGGAAGGAAGATAGAGGAATAACAGCAGTCAGAAGATATACTAGGATTTTGAAAAGAATTCAAATTTTGATAACAATGGATTTATATCAATCTCAGCCAATCAGAATTCTTTGGTTACCATAGAAACCACCGTTGAAGAGGAAATTACCGTTGAATACCGTTACTCGTAAAGCGTCAGTCTACCAGGACAGAAGCCAAAGTTTGGAAGACCAATTTTTTAATAAAATAATGTAAAACAGTGAACGAAGTTCAAAACTATGACTGGATAAGAAGCAGACGAACCATTAGAGCAGTCTATTCAAGATCCAGGACCATAAAACTGAGAATTAACAGAAAATAATGACCACATAATATACGAAAAGGACACCAGACCTACTTAAGTCCAAAGATCAATGAAAATAGAACTTATTGCAGCCCAATCCTCTTCAGATCCAATGAATGAAAACACCAAGTCATGCTGATGTGTTAAGTACCATTGAATTACCTTATTTCCAAAAACCAAATCACTCTAAATTTTACTAAAGGTAAATTGATCTCACTATAAGCCGAATATTTCTCTTTCAAAGATTATTTAAGAAAAATAAACACACTGAAAATTTGTTAACATAAAATCTAACCTCTTGTTGAAATACGAACTTTTGAACCACATTTAACGACACTACAGAACAGATTGTAAACACACACCTTATTATTTATGTACACTTAGAGTAAGGTAAAATATTTTTATTGTAATCATAGGAATTCTTTATCTCATAATCAAAAGAATCCACCGATTTTTTAACGAAAAACATAGTAATATCTAAACGTTCAGCTGCCATGCTGATGTGGATACTTCGTTACAGAATCGATTTCGTCAGCCTTGAGAGGAAGTGTTTCATGTAAAAAGTCGGTGCAAATTTGTTATAATCTAATTGTCAAATTGAACATTTTAATTATCACCCATTAAAATAACTATTACAGGGAGTAACCGTTGTTATTATTTCATAGGGAGTGCTTTATATTACTTGTGTTTATTTACGAAAGCTAGGTTTGATGTGCAGCGCTCAAGTTGCCATTTGCACAACTGCCTACACGATTCAGAAGGCGGCACGAGCGGGAATTATTTGAACGCCCCGACCGTCATAGTGGAAAACACTTTATTAAGTAATTTTAATTGTTTTAATAAACAATTTGGCGCCTCCCGGGATTAACACACCCTTATATAAACAGGTAAGGTTACTGCCGTGTTATACTGGCAATTACAGCAACGCTACGGACATCGTTAGCGCAAAATTGGTGTAACGACCCCAGTGCGAGACGAACGCACTAACACTTTACACACATATAAAACTGGTATACATTTTACAGACACGACCAAAATATAACGTTACAATATGTTGGTCCAAATAATTAATTTAGAATTTAATAATCTGGTCTGTGGCCTCGGTTGAATGGACTAGTTCCTCATCAGACTTCTTGCTTCTTCATGTTATAAATTTTGATTGCTTTTTTACTAATTTAAATTAAAATTGAGTCGATTACGGTTTGGCGTCTATTCGTCTTGAGCTTCAATAATTAACTAACTGTTTTTTAACGGAATTCTAATAAATAACGTTCGGTTGTTATGGCAACTGTCTGTCTCTCATTGGCTATTCATATTTTAAGCCCATTGTAATAATATTTGAATTATAATTCAAAATGACTAAATATCTTCTGATTACTATTATTCTTCTGTCTTCTGATCTATGTATGAGATATTATCACAACTGTTTATATTTTCTTTCAAACATCATTTTGACATCTCACAAAGCTGGGTTTGTTTATGTATTAAAGTTTTGACAATAATGTTAATAATATGTAATTACATTTCTTTCTTATTTTATGTTCTTAATATAACTTTTACATCTTAATATGATTCATTAATTGTACTTAACTAGTTACTTGCCCTGGATTTTCTAATACAATAGTTAATTTCTTACAATTTGTTGATTTTGGATTTATACAGTTAGGTATTTTCTAGGCCTAAGTAGTAATTGGCTATATTGTCTTATTTTACACAAATTAAAGATTATTTTACATTTACACATGTATTGCTTTAAGTCACAAATGACTTGTTTACTTTTTGAATTGATTTGGGTTGTTTTATAATAATTGTATGTTCTCATTACTTTACAAAATCATGGCCTGTCTATTATTCTCTAATTGCTTTTCCAGTATTATTAGGTTTGTAAGAATTTATCTCCTTACTTATCTACTGTATATTGCCGTTTTTTATACTTTGTCTATTATTTACTATTACTTATAAAACATAACACAAAATCTAGGTTTATGGTCTGTATACTTTTTTCAGCCATATTCCTTCTCATAATCTTAATTGAACAAATCTTTTAACAGTTACTATGCTAATCTTGTTTATATTTAGTTTATTCTCAATTATTTTGGTGACTAACATTATAACATCATTTATTTTGTCTTACTAATTATCCCTTTGAACATAGGATGTTTTACTTATTTTGCACTTCTATTCTTTAGTATATTTTTCTTCTAAACTTTACTATATATTTTTTTTCTCTACCTAACTATGGTAACACTAATATTTTGAATCATTATGGGATTTTTACCCTGAATACCATTGTATTCCTAATCTACAAGCACTCTTAATTCTAATAACAATAATATTCTTATTCTCTGGCACTTTTCACCATTAAACTGTAGTGTTTATCACTGGTTTTAGGTGTCTATACTTATCTGTATGGTTTTATATTTATTTCGGGTGTACACTGGCACTTTGCACTTTTTTATGGTACTTGAGTGTTACTAGTGGGTATTCCCTAATATTAATTTCTCTTTTCTCACTTAATCATGTTCACTCCCTACCTATCTCTCACTTCTGGGTTTTTTATTGTTTTATTGACAATTATTAGTTATACTGTTAACAAGTTTCATGCTCTGATTCACTTATCATTATATAGTTATTCATAACATTTAATATCTATTTCTCTGGTTAGTGTACTTTAGTTGACATTACTTTATTTGACTTTAATATTTATCATTTACATTTATTATTTGTTTGATTCATCATTTGAATTTAATATTTCTCTTTTTCTTTTCTTTATTATTTGTTTGTGTCTTTTTACATCTTCTCATTTTATTTCATTTATTTTTTGTTTGTTTCCTTTTCATTTTCCTTCTCATTTTAATTAATTTATTGGATCAATCACTTGGGTTGGGTCATAGTCATTTGTCTCGTCATAGTCATTTTATTTTCATTATTTAAACATAGTTTATTCATAGTTTTTCCCTGGTATTGGGGTGGCTTTTTTTGTTGCAACATAATGCCTCTCCATCAAAATTGATCATTTTGGTAAAACACTAGCATAGTTTTTTATGAAATTATCAGTTATATACAATTTTTTTCCTTTTTCTTCTTGTTTATTTCTTCTTTCTTGTTTCTCTTCTTACTTGTTCCACTCCTTTTTATTTAGTTATCTTTTAGATCTGTTTTTTCTTATTTCCATTAGTGCGTTCTCCCTGTTACATAATTTTTTCCCTAACTTTTAGTAGCTGGTTTCTTCCATTACTACCTTTTTTTCTGAGATCAGAGGAACATCATCTCTGCTCAGTTAATTGATTGCTGGATCTATTCTCAGTCAATCTTAAATACCTTTTTGTCATCTTGTGACCTTCATTAATAATAATATTTTTGGGGATTGTCCACTTCATGGTTCTTTAGATCATTTTAACCTTTTAATCATTCTTTCTTCCGCTGTACCTTTGCTATATTCTGTTATCTACTCACAGAGTTGATTGTTTTTATTTATTTAGTTGTTAATTTCATTATTTCTAACTTTTAATGAGTTTGTTTTTCTTTTCTTCTTGTGATCATTTTAATTTTTTAGACATCTTTTCTTTTCTTCTTCTTTGTTGATTACCCTTATTTTGCTTTAGCCACTTGCTGTACATTTTCTTTATACATTATTTCTTTTTCTTGTACCAGTTAATTTTTTTTCTGAATATTCTATATTCTTTATAATTTTATGTATTTGTCTTGGCAGTTCTTGCTTGATTTTATTTTTATTTATTTTAATTGGTCTCCTTTCTAATTCTCTTACATTATTAATTCTTGTTTTCACTTTATTTGTTTATTTTGATTTATCTCATATGTTTCCTAAATAATAGTGTAAGTTGATCTTGCATATTTTTTGAATTTGGTAATTTATTCCTTTCTTTTCCATTGGTTGTCTTGGTCAGTAATTCGAAAATCAGTCCTATTTCTCGGTGTTCATCAGCACTTAGTGTACCCATGGTCCATCGTTTCATCCTCACTTGTTGTTCGGATCACTCTTGTGTGCATAACTATTTCCGTCCTTGTGAAATAGGTCTCTTCTACCTCGTACCACAATTCTTCTAATATCATGTGTTCATTAGTATCAGTGCCTACCTCAATCACTTTAACAATTTGTTTATTAATCAAAGAAGTTAATTGTACCTCCCTCATTAATGTTATTACTGATATTGGTTTATTTTGCATTTCTATTTCTGGTATTTTCCATTGAAATATAGATTTGTTGAAGTTTTTATTCACTGGCTCATTGTGAATCCCTTCTATAATTTCTTTTAAAGTCCTCCTACAATCTTTATAATTCATTAATTCACTATGGTCGGTAATTGGTAGATTAAACACATTAATTAGTCCATGCTTCATCATCTCCAGTTCTTCTCGTGTTTTTATTAGTTTCTTTTTACATATTTTTCCTATATCTTTTGTTTTCTTAATCTTCTTAATTATTTGGTTCTTCTTTACTCCTCTACGGTTGGTTTCTATGTGCTTAATTTTCTTTTTGTTTTTGTTATCTTTATTCTCAGGTAACAATACACTTTTGTCTTCTTTATTTCTTATTTCTTCATTGATACCTTCAGAAGTGTTGTCTAGTGTTTCATTCAATTGTGTGAAACCTCTATCTAATGTTTCATTAAGTTGGTCTGCTTGATAATTTGTTTTTTCCCATTTCTTATTCATCCCCATTTTGTCTGCTTGACTTCTTCACGATTCCCTATTAGTATGTATCTTAATTCTTCTCTATTCTTCTCACTATCTTCCTTCAATTGTCGTTGGAGTGTTTCACTATTATTCTCGATCTTATTGTTCAGTATTTCCAGATATTTCTTGATCTGTCTCTTTAACTCCTCACTCTTCTCTTCTAAGATCTCTGTGTTAGGCTTCTTAGTGTTTCTCTTCAAGGCTTCATGGTTACTTTCCATCTTATTATTCAGAGTTTCTATGTCCTCCTTAAGTTGTTTCTTTAATTCTTCACGATTCTTCTCATTATCCTCCTTCATTTCCTCTAGTAATGTTTCTAATTTTTTATTTAATTCTTCCTTGTCTTCCTTTCTTTGTTCCTTTAATTCTTCATTGCCTTTGTCTATTTTTCCGGCCAGGAAATTCATCAGGTCTTGCATGCTCGGACCTCCTTTTGCTTTTTCATGATCTCCCGCCTGTTGTTCCCTCTCACTATCTTGAATTGGTTTCTCCGGTTGGTTGCCGACTATTACTTCTACTTCCGGTTCTGGCTGGGTTGGGTTGTCTGGTTGGTCCCCTTGGGCCTCCTCTTCGATCATTTCCTTGATCTTTTCCATTTCTTCTTCGTCGGTATCCTCAGTCCTCTTCTTAGATTTTCCCCTGGTGATCATGGAGTGTTTCATAATTTCTCGTAACCGCCGCTAGTCTTTAATTCTAGCCCCACTAGTTGGTCGCCAATTTGTAATGTTTTTACTCTGTACATACTCTGTAAATGTATGTTTCGTGTGTTCGCCTCACACGTTGTAGTCGTTATTTTACGTTTATGCTCACGATGTCCATCACGATCTCACGAATTACCAGTACTCGCAAGTGTGAACCTTACCTGTCCTTTAATATGTTATTGTAAGTCCCGGGTGGCGCCAAATTGTTTAAACTGAAAACAATTAAAAAGTATGACTGTCGAGCGGTCGTTCTAGACGGTATGGTGGATTCGAATAACCCACGCACTTGGCGGGCTTATTAATCTCACTGGTAGTTCGCCGAGTTGCCAATGTCTAGTGCTTGCCGTCAATTTCGCTCATCGCTAAAGTACACAAATAATATAATGCAATTTACCATGAAATAAAGAACGGTGGTTACAACTCTGTACTAGTTTATTAACTTGAAATTATCTGTTCTTCAATATTATACAAAATTATGTATGTTTTTTAAACAAAGTTGCTCCGGCAATAAAAAGACAATTATTTCTCAAGGTTGGCGAACGTTGGTTTAGAACAATTTTACTTCGACATGAAGCCGACAAATGTTTATTTTTTTTTAATGTTCATTAAAATAGAGTTCTTTTGGTTAAGAAAAAATATTAATATGATTATAATAAAGTACACTACCTTACATTAATGGTACTTATATACTATTAGGTTTAATTACAATTCGTTCCTGAAGTGTTAAAAAGTGTGTGTTAAAACTTCATAATTTTTACCCAGGTTATTTTCTGGTTTCATACAAGTTTAGTTTTTTATGAAATTAATCCTTGAAAGAAATTTGATTATCAGTTCACAGTGAGAGTTATTGTGTTGTGAGAAAAAGTTAATAAGAATTTATTCCATAAGTTCGGGTAATTCAGCAATACTTATCAAATCTGTTGAATTAGTGTGAAGAGTTACTCAGTTCGAAATAGGTAGGGTCCCTTTTGGTCATCAATCTTCCATCATTTATGAATTTAAATTATGCCTGGCTTCCTTTTCGGATATGTTGGTCCAAATAATTAATTTAGAATTTAATAATCTGGTCTGTGGCCTCAGTTGAATGGACTAGTTCCTCATCAGACTTCTTGCTTCTTCATGTTATAAATTTTGATTGCTTTTTTACTATTTTAAATTAAAATTGAGTCGATTACGGTTTGGCGTCTATTCGTCTTGAGCTTCAATAATTAACTAACTGTTTTTTAACGGAATTCTAATAAATAACGTTCGGTTGTTATGGCAACTGTCTGTCTCTCATTGGCTATTCATATTTTAAGCCTATTGTTATAATATTCGAATTATAATTCAAAATGACTAAATATCTTCTGATTACTATTATTCTTCTGTCTTCTTATCTATGTATGAGACATTATCACAACTGTTTATATTTTCATTCAAGGATCATTTTGACATCCCACGAAGCTGGGTTTGTTTATGTATTAAAGTTTTGACAATAATGTTAATATTATGTAATTACATTTCTTTCTTATTTTATGTTCTTAATATAACTTTTACATCTTAATATGATTCACTAATTGTACTTAACTAGTTACTTGCCCTGGATTTTCTAATACAATAGTTAATTTCTTACAATTTGTTGATTTGGATTTATACAGTTAGGCATTTTCTAGGCCTAAGTAGTAATTGGCTACATTGTCTTGTTTTACACAAATTAAAGATTATTTTACATTTACACATGTATTACTTTATGTCACAAATGACTTGTTTACTTTTTGAATTGATTTGGGTTGTTTTATAATAATTGTATGTTCTCATTACTTTACAAAATCATGGCCTGTCTATTATTCTCTAATTGCTTTTCCAGTATTATTAGATTTGTAAGAATTTATCTCCTTACTTATCTACTGTATATTGCCGTTTTTTATACTTTGTCTATTATTTACTATTACTTATAAAACATAACACAAAATCTAGGTTTATGGTCTGTATACTTTTTTCAGCCATATTCCTTCTCATAAACTTAATTGAACAAATCTTTTAACAGTTACTATGCTAATCTTGTTTATATTTAGTTTATTCTCAATTATTTTGGTGACTAACATTATAATATCATTTATTTTATCTTACTAATTATCCCTTTGAACATAGGATGTTTTACTATATATTTTTGTTTTCTCTACCTAACTATGGTAACACTAATATTTTGAATCATTATGGGATTTTTACCCTGAATACCATTGTATTCCTAATCTACAATCACTCTTAATTCTAATAACAATAATATTCTTATTCTCTGGCACTTTTCACCATTAAACTGTAGTGTTTATCACTGGTTTTAGGTGTCTATACTTATCTGTATGGTTTTGTATTTATTTCGGGTTTACACTAGCACTTTGCGCTTTTTATAGTACTTGAGTGTTACTAGTGGGTATTCCCTAATATTAATTTCTCTTTTCTCACTTAATCATGTTCACTCCCTACCTATCTCTCACTTCTGGGTTTTTTATTGTTTTATTGACAATTATTAGTTATACTGTTAACAAGTTTCATGCTCTGATTCACTTATAATTATATAGTTATTCATAACATTTAATATCTATTTCTCTGGTTAGTGTACTTTAGTTGACATTACTTTATTTGACTTTAATATTTATCATTTACATTTATTATTTGTTTGATTCATCATTTGAATTTAATATTTCTCTTTTTCTTTTCTTTTCTTTATTATTTGTTTTGTCTTTTTATATCTTCTCATTTTATTTCATTTATTTTTTGTTTGTTTTCTTTTCATTTTCCTTCTCATTTTAATAAATTTATTGGATCAATCACTTGGGTTGGGTCATAGTCATTTGTCTCGTCATAGTCATTTTATTTTCATTATTTAAACATAGTTGATTCATAGTTTTTTCGCTGGTATTGGGGTGGCTTTTTGTGTTGTAACAATATACATATATGTTGTACAACATTTATAGACCAAATATAAAAGTTTATTCAACCAAAGAACTGCATAATCTCCAGTGTAATGCATAACCTCCATGGGCACTAATATTTTCAAACCTATAACTTTGCGTCTTTCATTAAAAATAACTTGAATGTTTAAAACTGACAACTTAAAATACTAATAAAAACATATACGATTTGTAACTAATAGGTTTAATATAGGTGAACTAAATAAAGTAACATAGCAACATTCCTATTTTTTATATAAACTTTATTAAATATTTTACAAAAATAAAAATTTCTCTGCATATTTAAAGCAATTATTACAAATTTGTCAAAAATCACTAAATAAATACAATAAAGGAATTTCTGTTAGAAGTAGTGTAGTTTTAACCATAAAACAAATTGTAAGAATAAGTTTTTTAATAAAATGAACAAAGCATCTCAGCAAAAGTAAACAATTACAGTAAGTTACAGAATAATTATTTGCTTTTTTGTAATGTTAAATTTACATTGTGCATTTTTATTGATACAATTTAATTTTAACGTTATCAGTTACAAGATACTAAACTCGTTCTGGGAAATTTTGATTGCATGATTTCTTGTCCAGGAATTATCAAATTGGAGATAAACTTTAAAGAGGCGGTAAACAATTTTGTAATATTTAAAACTTTTACAGTATCTAGCGACATAGTACAAAACAAACTTCTCTGAATATTAAAGGAAATGTTTTTGCATTTATCCTTTGTGTTAGAGTCTGAAAATAACAACATACGTCGTGTGTATTATAAAATATTTATAGCATATTTTGGATTATAGTAAATTATTGTTGCTATGATTTAAATGTATCGAAGTAAGTATATCTTACCTCGGAATGAGTGACACTGCCACAATAACACCTCAGGTCTCTTCTGTACCTTATTACTGATCAATGAAAAATCTCAGGGTCTCCATCTATTGTTAATTGACTCCTCAACTACCCTTAAGATATATAGATGTTGAGAACTAAATACAACTTTTATTTGCAACTTGTGCTATAAAAATGTGTTTTATATGTATACAAAATATATTTCTCACAGGAACTAATGATGAAATAAGTTCAACACAAAAATTTTTCTTGTTTTACTCAAAAGGCTGCAAGCAATAAATATTTAAACAATATGACCATGTATATAAATATTCTTTAAAATTTTTGTAGGTTGATCCTAACGACCAAAATGGGCCAGATCTAGAATCGAAAATAGACGAATTAAAACAGTCAATTAGAAGATCTGAGGTAAGGTGCATATTATTTTTGAAATATATTTGTAACTATAATATAGTGGTGTGTGTGTGTGTGTGTGTGTGTGTGTGTGTGTGTGTGTGTGTGTGTGTGTGTGTGTGTGTGTGTGTGTGTGTGTGTGTGTGTGTGTGTGTGTGTGTGTGTGTGTGTGTGTGTGTGTGTGTGTGTGTGTGTGTGTGTGTGTGTGTGTGTGTGTGTGTGTGTGTGTGTGTGTGTGTGTGTGTGTGTGTGTGTGTGTGTGTGTGTGTGTGTGTGTGTGTGTGTGTGTGTGTGTGTGTGTGTGTGTGTGTGTGTGTGTGTGTGTGTGTGTGTGTGTGTGTGTGTGTGTGTGTGTGTGTGTGTGTGTGATTGCAAAACATTAATGTAATGGATTTCTTAATAATTATTTTTAATTAATAATTTTTATTTACAGACTGCAAAACTAAAAGCAGAGGCGAGACTAGAATGTTTACGTGCCGGAGGAGGTATGCATATAAAAATAATGAAAATTGCATAATTAATAAGATTGTGTAAATTATATTTTGGCATCAAGAATATATAAAAATATGTTAATATTATTATATTTCAGTGAATGTGGATGAATGGATGCAAGAAGTGGATAGTCTTAGTGTACAAGATTTACCTCGTTCTGCTAGTTCACTGTCTGTGAGGACAGATGCCTCTGGAACCGGCGTAAGATGTCTCCTCATTCCTCACTAACATACATGCGCAGATTGTGTTTTATTTCTTAAATTAAACACACATATATATACTTATTAAAAACGTACAAATATATACTTATTCATTTCTAAAATATTGATAAAAATTAACTTCTATTGAGCAATTTTTCATTAAATTATAATATTAATGAAATATAATTATATTACATGTATGTCTGCTCTCACACAATTAATTAAATTGTATATATGGTAAATTAAAACTAAACAAAATTATTTGATTACTGAATTTCAGGAACCTCCAGGCTCAGACTCGATGTATGACAGTGACTTTAATGATGCCGGATCAGACATGACAGCAGTAGAAAGGCCTGTGAGTGGCAGCGGTGGTGAAGAAACAGAGAGGCCGGACTCAGCAGAAGTAGATGGAGAATGGGGTATTCTGTACTTGTTTACTGTTTTGTAAATACGCGTAATCTTGACCTTGTCAGAACAGCATGTAGTGCGCTGAATCTATATTTTGTATACATTATTTTCAGGAAATGATACTTCTAATTGTTAAAATTTATTGATAAGCTATTTCAAATCATATTAGTTTCAAAGTCATAACAGTAAAATACAAGTAGGTTAGATGACAAATTGTGTGGTAGTTTAGATTAATATTTTTTTAATTAATTGCTGAAAACCGTGTTAAGAACATCAAAAAAACAGCAGGGAATACAAGTAATAAAAATACAAGTAGCAAAAAATTAAATGCAATTAAAAAGATATTAATTTTAACAGGAAGGATACTTAATTGATCCTTAAGCATGCTTAAGCATATTTTAGAAGATACTTAATTATACATAAGAACATAACAATTAAAAAGTAAAATCTTTATGCAAGGCTGAAAAATTTGCAGCATTTGAGTAAAAAAAAGATATTAAAGTGCAGCCTTTGAAAGTCCCTGATGTCCAGTCAAAATTCTTCAAACAAAGAAAACTTGAAACTATAGACCTATCAGTTCTACATAATAAAATAAAATTCTCAACTATCATAAACTAATAAAATATGTGTAAATTACATGGTTTAATCTTGAGTTATTTCTAATACAATGAATAATTTGCTCGTATATTAAAAAAGGTTTTCCATAAAATTTCAGAATTATATAGAATCCCATCAAATTTAAAAACAATGTTAGAGCTAATACTGTAAAGAAAATTTCAAGTATAACCTGGAAAACAACAAAGTATTTTGCTACTACACTCTTTAGTTAAAATTTCAACAAGATTCTCCGTGATAGAGAACTCTGTGGTGTTTATGTGGCAAAGTATGAGTTAGAAGTGTTTTTAATTACAGTAAGATCAACTGCAAGTAATAAATGAACTTCAAGAATATTGCAGTGAATACAGAAAACCACTGTAGTTGGTAATCAGTTTTTTTTTTTTTTTTTTTTTTTTTTTTAAATCTAGCCTACACTGATGTTTGGGCTTTTGAACAAGATTGGTAGAATGGGAGGTTTGTGTGTCCTGTCTAAAACATAAAAGCAACACCTCAAATTAAACTGTATAAATTATCAAATAATAATTTGCTTAAAAATTACCAACAGTGTAGGCTCATTGTATGTAGTAGACAGTATCTAGTATATATAAAGATAGAATATTCTCAGCACTGTAAGAATATATGTTGTAGCAATTAAAATAGTAACCAATAGTTAAAATAGATGAAGTATGTTTCAATTATGATATTACATACATGATGTGGGATGAGACTCAGGCTATAGATCAAAAGTGGAAAAGCTGGCACTTTCAAAATTAAAATGAGTGCTTACACAATGTTTAAAGAGACAGATCTACTGCTAAGCAATGTGCCTTCAGTTCTTATTCCAGCACTGTTTGCTCTATTATAACCCTAACGGAGCTGTGGGCATTGACGTTTCTCACCAGGTGTAATAGAGACAGTAGCTGCTAGACAAGATCTTGCACATTTTCTATTCTCTATGTGACTTCTAGTACGTTGTCATCTTCAATAACTGAAGTTAGATAACAGCTACTGTTTGCATAGGTGTAGCAAAATACGTCTTGCAGAATATATGTTGCTAATAAATATAGCAATGCCTCCTCTGGCTCTAATGTCTGGTGCAACATCACACTAAAAGGACTCATATCCCTTCAGATTAAATACTTTTTTTCCTCAGGCGTGTTTCCTGAAGTCACACAGATGTCTAGCTTGTAGCATCTTCAGTGCACAATAATGCGAAATACGCTTCCACATTTCCGAAATATGAATTGATGTTGCACTGAAGGAAGTTTATCGATATTGGTTGCTAAAGAATCAGTTGTCATTGACACGGTTTAATTTCTTGCCTTCCCTTTCAGGCAATCTTCCATTTTTCTGCTCATATTACTAAATTCAACCACGTCTCCAAGACTAATGTTACATTGGCTCTGGCAGTTGAGCTGAGCTCTGATCTAGAGTTTATCTCCTGGTCGTTGGGGACAATTAGTGTCCCCATTTTTTGCATTTTGTCATCACTAGTGTATTTGGGATGACAGACTGATGAACTATTTTGCCATCATACCCCCACTGGAGATGGCTGCAGTCGCATCCACCATGTTTGATCCTGCCCTCCTTGGTGGAGGAGTTAAGGGTCTCTCTAAAAATCCTTCGTCATGTCACAGATTGTTCATATGGCTTTCTTTATTGCACAGATGTTACATATTTAAAGTTTTGTATACATTTTAGTGAAGTACTTCTTGATAAAATGCGTAACTATAGGCAGTATCTCTTCTACTGTAGATGCAGATGACACCGTAGGATATATCAGACTGTGCACAGCTCACTTTGTGCTCTGATTCTCTGAGCAAACAAGTTTCTTAGTTTCAAGGTAACTGATTTTTCTCAGTGTTACTACTTCTTATGTTCTTGTGTGGCTGTCTCTTGTTTGTACATAAGACAATTGCATGACCTGAAAGAGTGTTACTTACTACAGTTGGTAAATTTTCATTGGATCAGTACTTTGCCACGAGCCGACTTATCAAAGAAGTATATCTTGACTCGAACACATCTGGATACCGTGTACTCAAAACCCAAACACTGAAAACATTTCTTGAGCTAAGAGATGTACCTGGCAAGAGACTTAACACTCAGCATGCTTGATTTTCTCTGGCAGTGTGGTTATATTGAAACCAAACATGGGAGGCAGATGGAAGCATCTGTCCCTACCTTTTACCTCAGCCTCAGACATGTTATGACTTCATTGCGATTCCTTCTAATGTGCAGTTCGTAAATACCAGCACACTACCCCCAGTTTGTGGTGTTCATAGTCATATGGGGACGTACTTCAAAGTCAGCCCTCCAATTTTCTTCATTATTAACATTATTAATAACTTCTCACTTTGCTGATGGTAAGGGTCTCGATTAATAGGTCACCAATCGTCTTTCTGATTTTCTTAAAAACTGATCCAGCATACATGGTTATCGACTTCTTAAGTGCTTCATCAATGATGCTAAAAGCTACACTAAATGATGTTGTAAAATACCTCTCTGCATACGGTCTCCTTTTCTTCACAGTCCAAGAATGGTCCTCTTCTCAAGACGAGAATTTTTAAGGAATCACTCAATACCTGAATTGTTTATTTGACTCTATCATAGGAGACCTATAATGAGAAATAGCAGGCCACCACAACAGAGCCATCAAATACTGTAGCTATAGGCAAACATATTTTAGGCTCGAGCGTGGGATTAGATTTTCAATGGGGATTATTATTATTATTATTGTTGTTGTTATTGTTGCTGTTGTTGTCATTTAGTTTTCTGTATATAGGCAGCTCTTATGGAACAGTATGAAATATTGTTAAACACTAATTGGCTTTTCAAAAACATGAATAAACTACAATGTAATAATTATGAAAAACGAGTCAGTACTAGCTATAATGATATTGTACTTTCAGCAATGCTTCAGCAAGAACGTCAGAGAATAGAACAATTAACAGCTGGCTGGGATGATCCAACACAAGTTGATTGGGGTCCTGAAGAAACAACGGAAGCACCAGCAGCTGAAGAGACAGACATAACGCAGTCTGCAGATAGTGCACCATTATTCAAGTGCACTGCCCTCTATTCATATACTGTAAGCTTGCAATAGATTATATTAACTTATCACATTACAATTAGAATATTTACTCTTACAAAAAATTGATTTTAATATGAGAAAAGTAGATTTTATTTCAAATATTGTATGTTGTATTGTGATTGTGCATATGTCTGAAAAACATTATCTTTGTATGCAAAATAATGTGGTGTAATATACAGAATCTAAAAATGTTTTATTTGATATTTTAATTGTAAATAGATGTGTGTATTTGTATTCTAATCTTTTTCATATAAAATGAATTTCTGTTAAAAATATATTTTTCTCAAAATTATTATTATTTGAGTTGTCATATTATTATTATTATTATTATTATTATTATTATTATTATTATTCATGGCTATCACAATTGCAGCCAAGATCTCCACAAGAAACAGATTGGTTCTGGGTCAATAAGATCGACAGTGGATGTAACACAGGAAATGTGAGACTGACAGAAGAGCAGAGGACTACAACCATGTCTCTTGAAGGGTTGTGCTTCGGGCCATGACTTTCGCGTGTCGAAACCTGCTGTGGATGATGGACGATTATCTCAGGGACAGAGCGCAAGAAGGATAGCGGCGGATGGCTGTCATGGTAGGGGTTGTCCGTGGTTCAATCCTTCAATCCTTGGACCAGACCTCTGGAACGTATCCTATGACAGCCTGCTAAGGATGGAGATGCCGGAAGAGTCGTCTGTGGTGGGGCACATCAATGATATGGCAGTGCTTCTCACTACCCATACCATCGATCAGGCTCAGATCACTGAATGGAGCAGAAGTGAGGAGAAACTCTCTGAATCGTAAGAGCTACAGAAACTAACTAAGGTCTAAAGACAAAGTGTTTTTCGGGTAATATCAGCCTACTACACGGTTTCCAAGCCGGCTATCTTAGTCATTGTCAAAGTAATGCCAATTGACCTTCTCGCCAAGGAGCATAAAATTGTCTCAGAGGAAGAAGGAGGTAGGTGGTGAAGCTGGACACCGAGAGCCACAAAGACAGATAGATGATGGAGAGTTGCTGAAGAGCTTGGGAGCAAGAAGAGAGAGGTCGCTGGATGAGAAGGCTCATCAAGCAAGTGTAGAGACTGACTGTTACCTTACCCAGTTTCTGATTAGACAAGGGTATTTTTGATCTTATCTGAAGAACGTTGGAAAGACTGCATTACAAGAGTGCCCTTCCTGTAATTTGTTCTACCTACCTCCGTAAAAAAAATTATATTAATGATATTATTATTATTATTACTACTAGTATTATAACAATTTTTATGGGTGCAAATGAAACTACTCTAGTGCACTTCTGACAAGAAAAGTTAATTTAGTTGGTATTTATAATTTGAAGTATTAATACTGATACAATATCTTTACATTTTATTGCAGGCACAGAATCCAGATGAACTAAGTATAGTCGAGAATGAACAACTGGAAGTAGTAGGAGAAGGGGATGGAGATGGGTGGCTGCGGGCACGTAACTATAAGGGTGAGGAAGGGTATGTTCCTCACAACTACCTGGACGTCGAGAGAGATGAACAGACAGACTGGGCTACTGGTAGCACATTACAAGGTGGTGGTTCTTCATATCAACTGACCTCACAGATATCATTCTCTTCAGTTGATTACACTGTTGATGAGGTAGAAGAGCCATCAGAACAGAGTGTTCCATCAGTTCAACAGGACACAGTCAGAGAAGTCCATAAACCTTCACATTTAGGTTAGTGACTGTACATATTCTCTTTTAATATCATGTGAGTTTTAGATTTTAGAAGTGTTTACTTCCAAATTGTGAATAAAAATGGCTCTGTTTTTGTAACCTAGAAAATTTATTTTTATCAGACTATTTTGCTATTTCAAAATAAAAGTCCCACTATTATCACAGTATCTAAAGTTAGATTCAGCTACTTTGATATTGTCAATGTTTATGTTGTATGAAGGAAATTCCTCTTCAAACAAAACACTGCAGTACTTAAAAAGAACTACACTTATGAAACTTCCTCATCTTCAAACAGTAATAAATCCATGTATATTCATTTTAAACCTGTTATTTCTAGCTTCCTCCTAGTCTGTTTGAAACATAAGGACTTAAATATAAAGTTACTGTAATCATGGCCATACTTGGAATTAGCGCCATTCCTAGATAGAGCTATTTTTGAAGTTCCATTTATGCTGTGCTGTGAAAACATACACACATGCATGCGCTATGTGCCATTAGTGTTTGTTGTGATATCAACAAAAACTACAAAATGCATGCAATTTACAAATCCTTTACTTGGGCTATGTCTCTGATGGTGTCATTACAGCCTAATTAACAATACTTTCGATTCGATATAAATCTATAGCAAAGATAGAAAATTCAATCTGTCCTCCCTGATGGGAAAACAAATTTCAATGTTTTGTTCTTTTGAGATCAGAGAAAGAGTCTTTGGTGGAACATTTAGTAATCAGTGCACAAGGAAAAGTACACCACTTCAATGTTCAGATAAATGTTTCACATGCCTTCCTTTTGAAGCACATAGTATGACCATAACACGGTCAGTTTTTCATCTACTTCGCTTTTGTAAGACATCAATAATGATCTTAGATGAAGACCTACTTGTTACGGGATCTTCATTTTTACGTCATCCTTTGTTTTTTTTTAGATTTGTAGGACATTCATTAATAATTTTGGGGTGAATTTTACAAATTGTGAATTTGGGCATTTTGCTGCCCTAGACAGTGTATTCCTGGAGGCCCTCTTTTTAAACAGGAACATTTATTATCCCATTTTAATGCATTTTCATCAGTTCTGTATCATTCATTTCCTTGAGAATTTTATTTCAGAAAAAACTATACGTCAATGATTTATTTAAAAATGTAGTTTATATTAGTATACTTTTGAGAAACTTTATGCACAAGCATTTAAAATAAATTAAGGACAAACCAATAAAATGTATATGTAAGCTATTGATTTTCTGTATTAAATCATTTCATCCCCCCCCCCCCCCAACTGTGCAGCCCAATGCAGCTGCCTAGTTTGCCTAGTTGGAAAACAGCCACAGTATTTTACATTGCATTTTTAAAAATTCGTTTTGGACTTACTATGCCTTATTTATGGATTTCAATTCTATACTCAGCCTACCTATTATAGTATAAAACACGTTACTTTGCCAACAGTATTCTCACCCTTGAAATACTTTAGAATCTATTCCATCTTCTCTTTCTTGTCACGCCTTGTTTACAAACACAT
The DNA here is from genome assembly GCA_034769895.1 of Magicicada septendecula. Classification (NCBI taxonomy): domain Eukaryota; kingdom Metazoa; phylum Arthropoda; class Insecta; order Hemiptera; family Cicadidae; genus Magicicada; species Magicicada septendecula. The sequence goes on from CM068367.1 coordinate 637,542,346, forward strand.
TCATCACATGAATGTGTATAGCCATTATTTCTTATGAGACAAAAATAATGTGGAGTTATTTTAGATATTTTATGAATTATTTTTTACTAATGATTACCCGTGATTACGGACAGTAGCCTCATGGACACAGTAACAAATGAAACTGGACAGAATATATTTGTCATACTGTAATTATGTTATTTGAGAACTTTTAAAATTGCACAAGTTTATATTTAGTATGTAATTTTTACTCTTAAATCTTTGTGAAATGTTTTTGAGTTGTCCCAAGAAGACAACTTTCCAGATTGTCCTGTAAATTAGTCCTTGCAAGACATTCTTCTTTACATAATCATATATGGCTTCTAAAACTGACAGACTAACACAAATTGTAACAAGAATTGCGTGCTACAGCTCATATCTTTCAGTTATAGAACCAGATTTCAAGTGTGACAGCAATTTCTGTCTACAGGTATACATAGAGAAAAATTGTACACTTGTGAAAGAATGGTAAACAAGTTCACAACATGCAAGTAACACTTAGCAACGGAGGAACTAACAAGATTTTGTGAATACATTGAATAAGGGCAACCAAGTGATTTAGTCAATTTATTCTTGTTTTGAGACTAAAAAGTTTCCAATCAAAGAAATTTTCTTAATCACTTTGTGTAAGGCTGCTCACTATTCCCATAAAGTTGTCAGCATAGCATTTTCAAAATACTGTATTTTGATTTCTGACCACAGTTGGGAAGAAATTTCAGAAACCATTCAATTGATATCCCATTGCTTTATAAGTATCCAAGTCCCTCTACAACTTTTTGAGCAATTACTTGGATACTTCTCACTTTTGGATAGATAAGAACTGGATTCTCTTCCTCCAAATTATCTTATAAGCTAGGCTAGAAGGGATCAAATTCTACCAGTGTTCAAGGGTCATGAAATAACTTCCACTGTAAGAGTGTGGTTACACAGGTGATCCAAACTTTATCACTGCCTGTAAACAGTAGTCCTTGTGATGTTATCCCACTATTTCTCTTTCTGTTTGACAAACTAATAATATACTATAATTCTTTATTCAGTTTGTTGTTTCATTAACATTTCTATATTGAGGATTTAGTTTAGCAGAATTTTCATGTTTCTCATTGGTTCACTTCCATGAAAACTGATGCCATCCCACTAGTATGAACTTCTTTTGCCAAAGCTGATGTCTACCAAAAAGTCTACATGGAACACAATAATCAGCTTCTTTACTTAAAAAAACAAAAAGAGCAAGATCTTTCTTCCTCATTGCTAATATTCTGATGGAAGGAGCTCTTAAAAGATATATAGAAGAGTCAAAATATTAATGTTTCATGCATTACAAATAATCATCCTTATGTCAAAAGATAAAAGAATATCTCACATTTGCCTGGAACTGAATCTATGTTTAGTTTTGCGGAATCCTGTTTTTGGGCACATTTAAGTCACTGGGCAAGAACGATAATGTATTTCCGGCATTGTCAGAGTTTTCAGGAACCAGACCAATTTGTATAGAGGAATACACTTTCAATTTGTACTATTAGACTGCTCAGAAGTAGCCTTGAACTATCAAATATGTACGTAATTTGAGCATTTGAACCAGTAGATCATCAACTTTTGCTTGCTTTTTGATCTCTTACAAAATTGCGTATTACAAATTTTTTATGCCCCCTTCCTATTCTGGACAATTAAAACCCCAATCATAATGAATGTCACTACATGCGATCACAGACAGCAACCTAGTGGAAACAGTGCAGTTGCCAAAGCAAATGAAACTAGACAGAATGATAGCTGACATACTGTAATTATGTGACATTGGTGTGAAAAAGGTTAGTTGACAAAGCGTTGAATAGAAACTTTATTCCTGTTATCTAATTGTTGGCAAGGCTTTCACAAGTTCAGTATGTTGAGGCTAACCGCTATGATGCAAAAAAGTTGCAGATTAGCAAAATATTAGCTAGCTCATTCCTCGCATATCTAATTACACAATTGGTCTAAACCTGTTGGTAAGAATGACAATTTATATATGCAATTGGTCTAATTTACATATAACAAACATAACTTAGACAATAATAAACTACAGTATAATGAAACAGCGTAGTCTTTTTAAGTGGTAAGGACAGGTGTAGACCATGGTTTGGCTTACCATCTGTTCAGAGCTGTAGTCATCCTTCAGCAACACAAGTCTCCAAAAACTGATGATACTTCTGAGAGTCAAGCCACATAGGACAATTTGATCTGACAAGATTTTTTTAACACTTCCAATATATTTGTATGTAAACTTCAAAACGGCATCGATGGAAGTCAAAATAAAATGTATCAAAAGCTTAAAGAATGACTCATGAAGCAGCTTTTGAACCAGTGGATTATAAAGTGAAAACAACAATAGATATAAAACCAATATGACGAATTAATTAAAATAATCCAGTAAACTTATATATAATGACTTGTTATAAAGAACAGAGTTGATAGAATTGCTTACGTTATTTTAGAAGAGAGGTAAGTAAGGAGATTAAAAAAAAAAAGAAGCAAATAATGTAACATAACAATAAAGATGTTTCCAGATAAATTCTCTAATGGGAGGAGCATGATCAAAGCTTGGGGAATTGTAAAGAAACTAAGAACACATACAGAAGAAACTAACAGACTAACACTCATTACTTTGGTAGAATGAAAGGAGTGTTGTTGAAACCTTTTAACAGAAGATATGGTCTAATTTATACTGACACATGCTCATGACAAAAATAAGGTAGTTGAGGCTATAACGTCTGGTATATAGGGGAGGGGATATGGAGAAAAGAGGCTACAATAAGGAGAATATGATAATAGAGGCTTCTGGCAAGCAGGATGCCAGATGACAGTAGCATTGAATCATACATGCAGTCTTTGGTAAAACCTGTATTGTGTACTCATGTTAGTGGTGAGAAATATGATCTTATATATCTTATATTCGACCAAAACCATATTTGCAACTAAAATGTTAATCATAATTAAATACATTTACAACTGTACTGTTGCTTTGTGTCTCAGATTTAAGTGGGGCAAGCGACGACAAAACATATGCAATTGCTCTTTATGACTATGAAGCTACATGTGAAGATGAACTCTCATTTAGTGAAGGACAAGTTCTTCAGGTATTAAGAAAAGTTGTACACGATGATGTAGATGATGGTTGGTGGGAAGGGCAAATTGGTGACCAGGTTGGTTTGTTTCCTTCACTTGTTGTTGAAGAATGTAGAGAAAACGGGGAACCCCTAACACCAGAGGTGAGCTTTAGTATACCTTAGTACCTTATGTTAGTTTATAAATTAGATAAATATTATCTTGTAATTAGTAGAATTATTATATAAATAATAAATAAATATATTCACCTTTTCCTGTCTCGTGACCACATGTATTGACGCAATGATATTATTTATGCGTTTCGATACTATGTATCATCATCAGAATATATATGAAAATATAATCACTCAAAGAGGTCGTTAAAATTTAAAACATTAAAATCACAATATCGAAACCAAATAAGTATTTATACAAAGCGAGTGCGCACTCGACGAAAGCCGGCCGGACACTGATTGATATCAGTTATAGATAAATTTTAGTGCTGTGTCATATAATGGATTCAACTTGAAATGCAAGTGGTCGTTTAATATGAAATTGCGGTAATATTTGTCATTATGTGCTCTATATATTTCAAATTCCTCACGTGCATTTAAATAAGTGCCTTTACCACAGACATGTAAGGGTTTCAAATTGGTGTCAAAGCTTGTATAATTATGGTTCTCCTGTATAAGATGACGAGCATAGTTAGACTTTATATAAGATTGTGTTGTCAAGTCTTTTACATTATGCTTTGGAGTGTGCTCAACGAAACGTTTATAAAAACCTCTCCCTGTCTGACCGATATAAAAGCATTCGCAGTCATTACAAGAAAGCTTATAAACACCTGTTTTTTATTTCCAAAGGTTTACTGGTTCTTTTACAAAGTCTATTAAACAGATTGTTACTGGTTTTAAATGTTACAGTTCTATTGTTACTATTAAATACTTTGGATAAAATTTTGGGCATAATACTGGTGTAGGCTGTTGAAATAAAGGGTGGTTCCTTATCTTCTATCACTCGTGGTTTTGACAATATACGCTTATGCTTTTTAAGGAGGTTATCAACCATGGAAGATGTGTAACCATTGGCAACAGCAATATGTTTTATAATATTTAATTCAATTCTAAAATCATTTTCATTAAGAGGTATCGTTAACAACCTGTGTATGAAATAATTATCAGCCGCCATTTTCTGCGAGAATGGGTGGTGTGAGTCAGCAGGTATGGTTACATCTGTGGTAGTAGGTTTCCTTTATATACTATATTTCAATTTATCATCACATTTGGTGATGGTCAAGTCAAGAAAATTCAGTTTGTTATCTATTTCAGTTTCATGTGTAAATTGAATGTGTTTGCTGATATTATTTAAAAGATTTTTAAAGTTTTCTATTTGACGTAATGTGCCCTTGTATATTATGAATGTGTCATCCACATATTGTGCGTAGAACATGATGTTTTTCTTATGAACATTGTTAGAAAACAAGTGTGTGTTTTCATAATGATTTAAATAAATATCTACCAAAAGGCCTGACAGCGGTGAGCCCATTGCCAAACCATCGCATTGACTATAAAATCTGTTGTCAAATTCAAAATAATTTTGGTTTAAAATAACTTTAAGTAGGTTTATTAATTCATCTATTGCTTGAGTGTTTAATTTGTTGCATTTCATCAGATTGTCCCTTAAAATATTAAGTGTATCGTTTATTGGGATATTTGTGTACAAATTAACAATATCGAGGGACATTAATTTATAATTAGGAAATAATTTGATATTATTAACTTTATGTATAAATTCAGTTACATTTTTGACAGTGTGGTTATTTTCTATAATTAAACTATCCTTAATGATTTTTACTAATTTCTTAGCTGTACGGAACCCTGGCGCTGTAGTGAAATTAACTAAAGGTCTAATTGGCATATCAATTTTGTGGATTTTTGGCAATCCAGTTAATATAGGGGCTTTAGCGTTACAAGGTTTTAAGTAACGGCGAGTACGTTGATCAAATAAACTTGTACTTTTATTAATCTGTATATTAAGATTTTTGACATACCGGTGTGTAGGGTCCGATGTTAGGTTTATAATATTATTGTTTGAAATGAAGTTGTGAACTTTATTCGTGTATGTTACATTATCCATTATTACCAGAGTTCTGCCTTTATCTGCCTTACTAATGATCGCATTATTATCAAGTAATTTGGTTTTTATCTGTTTCAATATTTTATAGCTTTCTCTGGAACTATTGTTATTAATTAAATGACTAGATGAGTTAGGCGACATGTGTGTGTTCATGAATCTCTTGAACCGGTTGTTTATTAGATGACGTGCCTCGTCTTGCATTTTTGGATCAGCAATCGCTTTTACTGCTGTTTCAGCACTGATAAGCTCATGGGCGATATGATAATTATTAAAAACCGGCGGAATACAATAATTTATGCCTTTATTCAATAAGTTTAACTCATCATTATTGAAGTTTATAGACGTTAAGTTAGAAATGCATGGGTAGAAAACATGATTACATTGTATGTCCTCATTTTGGCTGTGTTTATGATTCAACTTAAGATTGTTTAATTTCCGTGACTGTTTTGTGTATATCTTATACATCATGTTATTCACATATTTATGTACTGTATCAAGTACATTATTTATAATAGCAGGATGAATACTATTTAATATCTTTAGATGTGAGTTAAGTAATTGTTTGTTTAGGGCAGATTTTTTGTTATATAATGACTTAATTTCTTCTTTAATGTATAGGAGCTGGCACGTTTAATTGTCGTTTTAGCTGATTTAGAAGACGAATTTATTCTTATGATAGCGTACTTTGGAGTTAAACAATGCATTAAACAAAATTTATTAAATTTAATATGTAAATTTGTTTTCAATAATTGGATCTTAATGTTCTGATATTTAAATACCGATTTAGCCTGACTAGCTTCCAATTTGAATAACATGTCTGTCGGCATCCAGGTCACTTATAATGACAAATAATAAATAAATATATTCACCTTTTCCTGTCTCGTGACCACATGTATTGACGCAATGATATTATTTATGCGTTTCGATACTATGTATCATCATCAGAATATATATGAAAATATAATCACTCAAAGAGGTCGTTAAAATTTAAAACATTAAAATCACAATATCAAAACCAAATAAGTATTTATACGAAGCGAGTGTGCACTCGACGAAAGCCGGCCGGACACTGATTGATATCAGTTATAGATAAATTTTAGTGCTGTGTCATATAATGGATTCAACTTGAAATGCAAGTGGTCGTTTAATATGAAATTGCGGTAATATTTGTCATTATGTGCTCTATATATTTCAAATTCCTCACGTGCATTTAAATAAGTGCCTTTACCACAGACATGTAAGGGTTTCAAATTGGTGTCAAAGCTTGTATAATTATGGTTCTCCTGTATAAGATGACGAGCATAGTTAGACTTTATATAAGATTGTGTTGTCAAGTCTTTTACATTATGCTTTGGAGTGTGCTCAACGAAACGTTTATAAAAACCTCTCCCTGTCTGACCGATATAAAAGCATTCGCAGTCATTACAAGAAAGCTTATAAACACCTGTTTTTTATTTCCAAAGGTGTACTGGTTCTTTTACAAAGGCTATTAAACAGATTGTTACTGGTTTTAAATGTTACAGTTCTATTGTTACTATTAAATACTTTGGATAAAATTTTGGGCATAATACTGGTGTAGGCTGTTGAAATAAAAGTTGGTTCCTTATCTTCTATCACTCGTAGTTTTGACAATATACGCTTATGCTTTTTAAGGAGGTTATCAACCATGGAAGATGTGTAACCATTGGCAACAGCAATATGTTTTATAATATTTAATTCAATTCTAAAATCATTTTCATTAAGAGGTATCATTAACAACCTGTGTATGAAATAATTATCAGCCGCCATTTTCTGCGAGAATGGGTGGTGTGAGTCAGCAGGTATGGTTACATCTGTGGTAGTAGGTTTCCTATATATACTATATTTCAATTTATCATCACATTTGGTGATGGTCAAGTCAAGAAAATTCAGTTTGTTATCTATTTCAGTTTCATGTGTAAATTGAATGTGTTTGCTGATATTATTTAAAAGATTTTTAAAGTTTTCTATTTGACGTAATGTGCCCTTGTATATTATGAATGTGTCATCCACATATCATGCATAGAACATGATGTTTTTCTTATGAACATTGTTAGAAAACAAGTGTGTGTTTTCGTAATGATTTAAATAAATATCTGCCAAAAGGCCTGACAGCGGTGAGCCCATTGCCAAACCATCGCATTGACTGTAAAATCTGTTGTCAAATTCAAAATAATTTTGGTTTAAAATAACTTTAAGTAGGTTTATTAATTCATCTATTATTATTATTTCGTCGAGTGCGCACTCGCTTTGTATAAATACTTATTTGGTTTCGATATTGTGATTTTAATGTTTTAAATTTTAATGACCTCTTTGAGTGATTATATTTTAATATATATTCTGATGATGATACATAGTATCGAAACGCGTAAATAATATCATTGCGTCAATTCATGTGGTCACGAAACAGGAAAAGGTGAATATATTTATTTATTATTTGTCATTATAAGTGACCTGGATGCCGACAGACATGTTATTCAAATTATTATATATTCAGTCACAAAATCCCTTAATTGTTTCTATCCCCACTTTTATTACAAATATATATTGTATTCTTGGATTTTGTTGTCCATGACGTGTCCGTTACTTAACTAAATATAATTATTTTACTACCAACTCGGAACACAAAGGTTTTTATGGTAAAAACGTAAAAGTTTTACCTTATAACCTGAACCGGTTTTCGCTTTTAAAAAGCTTCTTCAGTGGGCAGCCTCTGAAGAAGCTTTTTAAAAGCAAAAACCGGTTCAGGTTATAAGGTAAAACTTTTACGTTTTTACCCATAAAAAACTTTGTGTTCCGAGTCGGTAGTGAAATAATTATATTTACAAATATATAATTCTAATATTACCTATTTGCTTTTCACTGCAACATTAATTTGTTTATGTACTTTTATTTAAATTATTTTTAATCCTTTCTGTTATTTTCTTTCAAAATTCTTGGCCTTTTATTCAGAAATATGTTTGCCGTTTAGAGTTTAGAATAAAGTTGTTATCTTTTTACTTTCTCTTGCATTAAGCATCATTAACAAAGCTTGGTTATTATTATTTATTATTATCTGTCTGTACGTATAATACAATTTTTATAAATTATGAATAAATTATTATATGACGTGTTCAAAATACATTATATGGATTATCTTAGCTTTAACCTTATATATTATTATATTTTGTAGCATTTTCAAAATAATTTATATTCTATTCTTACATATATAGCATATTTGACTATGTTGGTATATGTAAAAATTTGAAAAATGTCATAACAAAAGTTCCATTTCATTTCCCATTGATTCATATTGCATTGATTAATTTTATTGATTTTTTCATGCTTCAGCCCATTTTTTTCTGTTTGTTGTATTAATTTTAGAAACTATGCTTACACATAAGTTTTTAAACAAACTTATTTTAATCTTTTGCTGTTCGTATTTTAAAAAATATTTAGCTCTAACATCAGTTTTAATTGTGATACTGTTTGCTATTAACTATTATTAGTGTGTTTCCCAGGGAGAAGACACACCTCCAGGTTCAGCACCACCTGTGTTCACACCTCCAGATGTACCAACATTCCTACTTGCACCACAACAAGTTATCATAACTCAGCCTACTCCTGTTGCAGAACATGGTCCACAAATACCTGCAGGTTAGGAGATTTAAATAAAATATCATTTGTTTCTCAGCATTTTCAGATTATTCAAAATTAATAATTTTTATTAGTAGAGCTGTTATTTCCTGTACATTCCTTGTTACTTATTATGAAGACCTCTTTAAAAATCTAATCTTTAAAAATATATGAGCTGAAAAAAGAGAACAGAGCAAAGCTTATAAAATGTTTATTGGTAAACTAACTTACATATGAACTCCATCCCCTTTGAAGAATTAAGAAGTCCCCTCCTGCATTGATACAGAAATTTCACCACTTCTGGCATCTCTCTAATGCTTCCTGGAAGTCTTTCTCTCCAACTGTTGAAGTAATTATTACATTTTATAAAGTAAATTCTAACTTTATACTTAGCCCTAGTTCTCTTAAAATTATAATGTACAGATTCCATGGCCTGTTCCCTATAGAAACCAAGTCCTTGACAATTATTCTTTAAACTCATTTTTTTTCAAAGTAACCATAACATTAAAACATGACCATAATTTTCTTGAAAACATCCGCCCAAAACAATTATAAGTAACTTTTTACTCTAAATCTTTAAATCCTTTAGCTGCAATATTTTGATTATTAAATTGACAATGAGAGAGATTCCATTTGTTTTGCAAATAAATTTCTTAACTGACTATACTGAAAGACATGCTTTCAAGAAACATTCACCACTATTAATACTGAATTTCAAATGTACATTTTCAAGCACTGTATTTTGTTTTTACATCCTTTTAATATAATGTTCTTACATTATTGTACAATACTAAAGGTTCTGTAACATTTTAAATTATACCATATTCACATCTGATGACTTCAAAGTATTGATTAACTGTATGTCTTAAAGTAAACTGTTTTTTGGTCAGATTCAATTAAAACATTTTGCAATTCTTTGAAGCAACATGAAAAGCCTATCCTATGCATAACCTCATGGAAAGAGAAAAGGTTTTTGTAGTTTAGACATGTTTTTTGCAGAAATTTGTTGTTGCTTTGAATTGACTCCAGATTTTCTTCAAAAGTAATCTATACTGGCTTTTCATATACTTAAGATAAAGATATTTTCCATCTGATGCTGTGTTATTATTTACTCTTGTAACAGAAAAACCTTTTATCAGTTCAGTTCATACTAAGTGTTCTTTCATTGTAGATGCTAATGTATTTTTCATGTGATATTTCAGATAATCATAATGGTTTGAAAAATTATATAAATTATTTTTTTCTTTTGAAAGTTCTACAGGATGCTTTTTTTATTTGTTTCTTAACGTTTTTACCAGACAATTGGATGTTCTTTTAAAAATTAGGATGTCCTGGTCTTCTCACTAAGTCACACAAAGGTTTGCAGATTTTGATCTAGTATTTTGTGTTACTTTTTTAGGTCAAAAGTGTGAGTAGTCTGGCAACTTTATAGTTTTCTGATTGTTAATACTTTCTACAGATCATTTTGAAATGGATATACATATATATACACAGTTAGTTACTTATTAAAATACTATTACTATTATATTACATATATATAATACAGTATTATTTATCACAATTAATTAAATTGATATAACTCATCATGTGTTTTCCTTAAAAAGTTTTCTGCTAATAAAAAACTTATTTTTGTTAGGCATATGATTTTTGATTAATAAATATCACATGAAAATTTTTATTATGGGGAGAATTGTTTTCTGATTAACAGTGCTTATTTCTGGAAATAGTTTGATAAAAGTAATCATAATTTTTAAATTATGCAAAATACTTATTTTTGACTTAAAAAATTATAAAACGTTCAGGGAATTTGTTTAAAATTGGTCTTAAATAACTTAAAGTACATTCAGAAATCAAATGAAAAGAAAATCAGAGGTGCTCTGACCTTCGTTTTAAAGTTGATTCAGGACCAGTGTGGTCAGTCTGCCATGTGGTATCACCTGTGAACAGTGAAACAACAGCTGTGTGCAATTTGTGAATATTATGTTTGAGTGTGCTACAATTTCAAAATGGACTTGAATTGAAGCAAGGTAGATGTGAAGTTTTATATAAAACTTCAGAAATCTGCCATGTAGACACTTGAAATGCTTTGGCAGGTTTATAACAAACTTAGTGTTACAACTAAACTTTGTGTTTTGAATAATGCCCACATATAGACAAACAGAAATTGTTGGTGGGGAGGGAATCTTGTGCATTGGTTTGTTTTTCAGGTTATACATTATTCAGGTTCCTGAACATATAATTCTTTATGAATACCAGATCCAAACAGTACAGTGAAGCTGTTTGTTCAGCATAAGGAGTTGGGTTGGGAGTTACCTTTGCACAATGAGTCATGCAGGAGAGGAATTATGAATTTGCTCCAGCGTGATGTCATGCTGGAAATATGGCTCTATATCTCCTTTAAGAATTAACCTGCAGGAGCTTAGAGGTGTGCTGGTATGGTTGATAGGCTTGGCTGCCTAAAGGCATTGCCCAGTTTGATGAGCTCTCATGCTTAGGTGGATGGCTCCTGCAATTAGGCACTTGCACACCTTGCAGTTTCGCATGCCTGGTTTCTCACACAGTTTTACAAATAGCCAAAAATCACTGATAGTGGACACCAGGTCTAGAAAATCATATACCAGCACAACTCCTAACAATGGCAACAATATTCAGTAACTTAATCATGCTGATTGAGTAATTATTATTGTTTTCATTGTTCATCATCTTTTTTCACAGCACTACACTTTGTATAATAATGAAACTTTCAACTTGTGAATCTTCTTGTCTTTTCCTCTCATACGCATTTCGGTGTGGTGTTCGCCTTCGTCAGCTTTGAGACAGACTGCCATTAATTTGTAACGGTTTTTATTTGAAAGGTATAGTGGGGGTGGTGTGTGGAGGAAGGGGATTGGCGCGGTGATCCAAATTATTGTTAGTTTTTTGTATAATTGTGTCAAAAAGTGTATGTGATTTATGCTGTAATTGGTCGTTAAGTATGTTGTTTGGTTGTTTTGTGTGGTGTTTGTATATTTCATATTGTTCTGCTGTGTTAAGTTTTCGACCTTTGGGTAAGTAGTGTAATATTTCAAGGTTAGTATCTATGTTGGTGTAGCTGTGGTTTTTTGTGTGTATGTGTGTGGCAAACGCAGAATGTATATTGTTGTTGGATAAAGCTTTTAGGTGTTCAGATGCGGCCTTCAACCATATGCTCCATAGACTAACTAAAATACCATTAAGTAAACAAGACTATATTGACGAACTTAACACAATCAAATACATAGCAATGAAAAATGGATACAACCCTAATTTAATAAACAAACTACACAAACACATCATAAACAAAAACAACAAAATACAAAATACCAACAACACACTACAAACTAAATACATCACACTCACATACCATAACTCCAACACACACAAACTCGCCAACACATTCAGAAAACACAAGTACAAAATAGCATACAGAACAAACAATTCCATCAAAAAACACATCAATGATACAAACAGGGACATAGAGAAATACAACAAAACAGGTGTTTACAAATTAAATTGTAATAACTGCAATAGTTTCTACATAGGGCAGATGGAAGATCTTTTTCATCCCGTTACTCTGAACACCTAAAAGCTTTATTCAACAACAATATACATTCCGCGTTTGCCACACACGTACACACAAAAAACCACAGCTACACCAACATAGATACTAGCCTTGAAATATTACACTACTTACCCAAAGGTCGAAAACTTAACACAGCAGAGCAATATGAAATATACAAACACCACACAACACAACCAACAGTATAAATCACATACACTTTTTGACACAATTATACAAAAAACTAACAATGATTTGGATCCCCGCGCCAATCCCCTTCCTCCACACACCACCCCCGCTATACCTTCCAAATAAAAACCGTTACAAATTAATGGCAGTCTGTCTCAAAGCTGACGAAGGCAAACACCAATTCCGAAACACGTACGAAAGGAAAAGACAAGATTCACAAGTTGAAAGTTTCATTATTATACAAAGAGTAATTATTATTCATGATGTTGATGCAGCTGGTATTTCCTGTGGTGCAATTCAGATAGTAAAAAATCACAAATGTGCCACAACAGAAACTGGCTCCTTCACCTTTACAACACTCCTTCACAACACACATATAATTTGTAACTTTGTGGCAATAACTTTACATTATAAAATTTTAAGGCATTATCAAACACCTTAGCCATATCGTACACAAAAATGTTTGTCTAAACTGGTGATTTGATGGCATCTGTTATCACAGACACAAACATTTCAAAAGCACCTTGGTAGTCCTTAACAGAGATGTAACAATTTTCTGCAACAAACAGGTGGCTGATGGAGTGCTGAGATGATGCTTGGTATATAGACATTTTGGTGTGACAAACTGGTCTCTGCATCTATTCCAGTAGACCAAGTCACAGATGAATGTAGCTCATTTACTTCTGACATAACAAACATTTCTGGTGGTCTTGTGCAGGTGAACTATCTGCTCTTACAAGTTTCTGGAGCCCAGTGTATTATGTTCTTATTTTTCTGTGTGTGACTGTGTCCTCAATGTTTCAATATCCTTCTTCTCTGATGCCTTCTTCAGTATTGTGGTGTTTTTCTGGGTTCATTCCATTTTATTTTATCTCCGGCAAGCTCTGCTGGTTCTTCTGATCTGTTTGCACTAGCACTGTATCTATCAGTTGTTTGTATGCAGGTAGCAAGAAAATGTTTTGATAATGAAGGTATTATTAGTGTATTGTCTCTAACACTTCTCTTCTCTTCTGTTCTCTGTCTCTACTCATTAGTTGATCTCTAGAGCTTCTCTGATTTTCTGTTCTGTTGTGTTGGTAATGGTAGCTAGTGTTTTGGTCTCTTCAAAATGTGTGATATGTCCAGTATTTGAATGGAGTGGTTCTGTATAGGCAGCACCAACTTGTCTCCATACTTCATTATTCTCGTGTTTCTTCTTTCAGTGACCCTTAAGAGTGTTGCCTCAGCAACACATGAAATGATGGTTTAATAAAAATTAATTGAACAATGGTTAAAGAGTTAAAAGTTCTTACTCTTGATTTAATTAACAAATTAGAGTGATTGACCAAACATAAAACTAACTAAACTTAAAATTCTTTCAATTGCTTGTATTTACAATGTTTATTCTTTAAAAGCTCTTTATACAAACGTTACTGAATTTTAATGTTATTAAAAATCTAATATGATGTGAACTTCCTTGGAACGTAGACTGAAGAAACAATGTCTGTTGACCTGTGATTTGCATTTGCTACCTCTGACATTCATGTTATATGCCCACAGAATGTAGATTGTAGATCTTCTCAAGGTCACTTTTGGGTTGTTAGTGGGTTCAGAATTTTTGGTTTTATACTCAGTACAAACTGCCATGTCTGTCACTATGGTGTGTTAGGCTTTTGCCAAATTTTCTGCTCTTAAAGTGTTTGTCTAACAATCATTGTGGACAATCTTCTACTCACATGATAACCAATTATTTTTTGACTATGGTTGAATACTTAGTTTAGAGTCTTCAGTAGCATTTAATTACAGTATATTCATGGACTTGTGGTTGTTTTTTCCAAATTGATCATTTGTAGAAAGGTCTACATATGTCATACTTAAACAGCCAAGATCAACTGATATTTTGTCGAGATTTTCCAGACCTTGACTAACATCCTAAACAGCTGATTCTACAAATGTCTACTCCCTCCCTACAGAAATCTAATTCAAATGAGGGAATAACAAGCACATTCTGTATAAGTTAAGGTTAATCTGGTCATGAACTGATCAAGTCATGGAGTGTTCTGAACCTGCAGAGAAAATCAGCTATAATTTAATTTTTATAACTTTTCAAGTACATGTCATGTTAAAAAAAAGAAACATATTCACACCCAGTAAATAACACATTTAATTATGCCAAATTGATTGATATAACCAATATAACCAATATTGTGTCTTTTTTATAATATAAAATATCTTTTGTCAAATTCCCATTTCAAAATCTTAACTTGTAAGGACACTATAAAGTTTTTTCCAATTAGCATCTATGCAAACATGTACTTGATTATTATAACCCAAACATACAATAATTTACACACAGTTTCATATACCGGTATTCCACTACATTTTTGTACTTACAAACACTAAAATACAAAATTGGTTACAGGCTAAAATAGTGTCTTACATGTGACATTATATATTTCATATATTTTCTGTTAATATCATCATATTGCCTTTTATGACCATATATATTGTAATGTAACAGGTTTGAACCTGACTGCACTTGTAATAACAAATTTTGATTGGGTGAATTAATATTTTATTTAATTAATTATTTGACAGTTAGAAAATTAAAAAGAGTTGTTTAGTTATTTTATATTTAATAAAGAGTTTTTATAATTTCAATTTCCTGGATTTGCTGAGTTAAGTTGGATTGGTCCATACGATCTCGTGGGCCTGCTCCTGCTTCCACACCGGCCATTGTCCTTCTATAGTCGTATGTCGATCTCAGGGTTTCCTCATGGACATTGTATCCATTCAAGTTGCTCCTGATTCAGTCCTTGTTGACAGCCATCAGTTGTTGAAGATCTCGAACACCGTGCCTATATTCGTGGTCTAATTCATCTGCTCCCTCGATGGTACACTCCAACTTCCCAGAGACTATGAGACTTCTCCTTATTAGAGACTGCCATATGGAAGACTGTGTAACTCATGGCTCACCTGTGTTTATAGATCTACGCATATGATGTCATTTTTATATATTAAAACATTCCAGGTTGTACGAGAAAATTGACCACATACCGCTGAACATGAACTTTCAGTTTCTAGACTTTCCTAAACCACAAGTTTTCAACTGCATGTGATTGCATAGTTAATTACTTTGTCAGTTGAGTAAATACTATTAAAATTTATTTAATATTAAAATAATTAATTATAAATAGTTATTCCAATTTGCACACTAATATAAATGACTTATAGTGTGTCCGTTAATTGGTTTACTGTTAATTATTTTCACATTATGTGCACAACACTTATTCACTTTCATTCAACACTGGCTGCTGTTTTTTTATATTTTTTTATTACAGTCTTGAACTACATTAACATGCAGTACTTATCCTAATTGTCTTATAACATTCACACTCCTTTGCACAGGACATCCACTAAGGTGTAAATGTGTTCCCTTATATTCACACATAGTGTGAATGTTTGTCTCATTGCAATATATTATATCATTTGAAATATTTTTACATACAAATACATACAAGTTATATTGTGCTAATAAGGTTTTCAACTGTTTCTAGAACCAGGTGAAACAACAAATGATAATCCAGGCTTTTCAATGAAAATCTCAGCTGGACAACGCCAACAGTATGGCACACAGTTTGAAGACTCTGGAGGAGAAGTTGAAATCAAAGGTATTATAATAGAGTAAACTGCTATTTTCTTCTGTTAATAAGTAGTTTTATACCCTAAATTTCTAACTACAGCTGTCTAGAAACAACAGATCTGTGGTAATTTTACTAGTATACATTTAATTTTTCATAATACAGAGTTGTTTCTGATGTTTTACAGAGCTTGGTGTATTCGATTTCTTGAGCTTTTCCTACTTAGGTTGAAGACTTTCTTCAATAAGCCATTTACATAAAATGCTGTAGTAGCATTATCATCTAATTCTTACTTAATTTGGCAGCTCATGTAGATGATTTCTAGCTCATTATAAAAGAGTTTCTAGCACAAGTAGAGGATATGTGCCTATTTAGAAGTTGTTTTGAATGGGTCGGGCATGTTTCGTGTAGAAGTTGTTTTGTCTGCTGGTTTTTGTGTGTATTTACATTTATTATTGTATATCATTATGTACTGTGATAATAAGTATGGAAACCATACAGTTTTAAACACCTGTAATTGTTAATTCTTTCCATGAGGGACTTGCCACATCTTTTCATGCTGTTTGCCACACCATCCACTAATGTGGATTAATGTGTTCCACTAATTTGGAACAGTTAGTGCCTGATCCTGATGTATGCTGTACTCCTGTTGCTGGTGGTGTGGCAGCAGTGTTCTGTTGCTTGTCTTATAATGTTCAAATAGTGTGTTGGATTTAAAAAGATAAAATGCATTTCCAATTCAATGCACTATTCAAAAACTACATGCAACTAAACAGTATTGCTACTCCCACCACTAATACCAGGAGTACAACATACCTCAGGATCAGGCAGTAGTAATGTTCCACACTGACAATGTGATAAATCTGGCTCTGTAAGTTAACATAAATTTCTACTAGTCAATTATGTATAGTGCTATTATGAAAGTAGAAACAAGAGATGACAACACTTAATTCTGATCTTCTTGTCAGCCCAAAAACCTTCTCTGAGTTTTAGCCTTCTCAACAATGCGTTTTCATTCAACTCTATCATGTACGTTTCTTCACCAACTTCTCTCCCCCTGTCTTTCATGTCTGAGTTTAGATTTCTGCCATTAAGCATCCCAGTCTAAAATTAAGAAATGATAACTAAAAGCAGTGGTTGATTTCTAAAGTTATAGGTGCTGGAACGCATCTATTCAAAAGTTGTGCAGACACAAATATATTTATATTTTATTAGTGTATGCGTTTACATCAGGATATTACAAAGGAGGTCTACATTTTTAAAGTCTTAAAAACTATGTAACATACATATAAATTTGTATCTAAAAAGGTAATAAAGTATACTGACATTTCTGAAGATTTTCATCGTCAGGTTAGCCACACGACAACCAAAAACATGTCAGTTATGATGGCATCATCCTCAATCAAACTGTAAGTGATGGTGTCGATAGTTTGGACATTTTTAAAAAGTTTCCAAAGTTTCATCATTGTGTCATCATATTATTTATTTCTTGACCTTTCGTTACTCTTTGTGTCCAATGCTATATGATGGCCAGAAATCAGCCCTCTCACATTCACTTGAAGATATTGCTATTGATTCAATAACATATTTCAAGGTAGATAGACTATCCGAAAAAATTCTGGAATTCACATATTCTCGAAACTCCCAATCAGTTGCCTTTCATGTACTTTCAATTTTGAAGTAAGCTTTTTTATTTCATTTTCTCCATAGGTTATTGGAACATTTTTTGAATGATCGTAATGAAGATAAAGATGCTGGTGTGCTGTGTTTTATTTTGAAAAATGTTTAGTTTTGTAATGGGGCTGATGAGGGGTACAATTTAAAAATTAGTAGCAAATTTTTGTAATAATTAGGTTTTTCTTTTCATATATTTTTTTTGTAATTTATTTTTGGATCCAAGAGGTTCCGAAATCCGTTCCGGCACGTTCCTCCTGAAATCAAGCCCTGACTAAAGGTGTTCATAAATTTTAAACATTAAGTTACTGTCCCTTATTCATCTTATTAACGGTTACTGATAATTACTAGTGAAAGCAATTCATGGTATTTGAAGGATGTATGTTGTGATGTTTATTAAACTTTTTCGTATCTTTTAGTATAATTTCACTAGTAACAAGTGAAAAAGTCAACAACTTTTGATTGCACTCACAAGTCTGTTTGCTATGCTCATCCAGGTGGCTGGAAACTTATGTGTTTTAAAACAACTTCTAAAATGATGGTCACAGTTTGGAGTGTGACATGGTGTACTTTACTTTGCTTCTCATATCCAGTTTATCTTACATACTATTTATTTATATATTTTTTGAACTACAATTGTATACCAAAATTGTATACAAGAACATTAAACAATCTAATTATTTCATTAAATACACAAATGTTGTATTGTGATAAGCATCTGAATGAATGGAATTTCAGTTTAACACTAACATACAACAAACACTCTATGTAACAAAAGACAGAGAAGAGACATACATATGTGAGCGATAACAGATTGCCTAGATGAAACAATGTCTCTGGATACCTGAATTTTCAAATTTTTCTTATTGTTTGTCTGTTTCACACAGAAAAATAAATATATTACATCCAAAAATAAAAACATCAGTAGAAACAGATTTTCATAAGCTTGCAATTACAAATCTACAATACAATACATAATGTACTCAATACACACACACAGATAAAAAAAATTATTTTAGTATACAAGTCAAAATTACATAATTTATAAAGTTATGAACTTTGCTTTATCAAAAGTAATTATTTTATTATAGAAGTCAATAAATTAAAATACTTGTTTGTAACAATTAACAATTTAACTGTATTAAAGGTAGTGCTATATTAAATGTTAATAAAACAGTATTGGAGAGAAACTAATTATTTACTGAATCTTATTACACCTATTTTACAGTTTTCAAAAAATGTTGATAATTAAATTTTATCTGTATTGAAAATTTTTATTATATATTCAGTAGTTAGCAACATTAAAAAAGAGACTGGACTGGTTACAATGACCAAAAAGAAAATATTAAATACAACTAGAGGTGGGCTGATATACCTATAACAGGTATTTTGGATCAATTATTTTTGTGGAACGGATATAACAGTGACTGAAAAGTTGAAATACCTGTTCCAATTTAAACAATAACTGTAAAGTCAAAATACCTGTTCCGATTACTCACAGCCTTGCAGTTCCGAGTCGCGGGAGCCCCCTATGCACCTAACAAATAAACAAGTACTATGAGTACACGAGTACAAAGTCACTTTTTGGTGCTGAATACTTCACTCTGCGCATGTGCCAATTGCCATACAAGTATGAAATGAAGCAAAACAGCGAGGTTCAGGATATCTCTATGCCAAAAAGACGAAGGTGTTTTTAAGAAATGAAAAAATTCAGACTGTTACATTTATTCTTGTATGTTATGCAGATAATATATCTGCAGATTATAATACAGATTATAATAACAAATTACATATTATACTCAGGCCTGTATTTAGGTATTGTGTGCCCCTGTGCTCTAAGTAATATGGCGCCCCCACGCACCACGCCCCCACCCACACAAACTTACAACTCAAACAAGGAAACAAGCCGTGATTTTACAGACATACCAGCTCAAGTTGAGTACATTATAATAGGTAAACATAAACATATGATGGCATTCTGTTGTAGCATTGTAGGTATTAAGTTACAAGTTACAACGTAATTTTAAATGGCGTAATTCTCTCGACATTGACATATATAATGGTATTTCTTAAATATTTACTCTTAGCATTGTAATAATTAGACATGGAATTAAAAAGTAGGCAGTGTTTTTGACATTACTTATTTTTAATACATTACAGAATTACAGTAAGTTCAGTGAAAAGCATTTAACCAAACCTGATATGTAAAAATGTATCTTAGCTTACATAATGAACGGTTTTCGTCTAGCTTGACTGTGAGTAAAATCATTGATTATTTCGTCAAAACTTAGCCTGTTAGTTATATCTGACTCAATACACAGAACTGCTGTACTTACAAGTCGCTCTTGTCTTTGGCTTGACCGCATGTAATTGTTCACTCTTCTTAGAACAGAAAACGATCTTTCAGCTGAACAGTTGGTTGCAGCTGTGCAGTTATAAATTTTCAGCGCAACACAAATATTAGGATAAACTTCTTGTAAGTTTCTTTCAACTAACATTTTATTCAAACTTGGCAAAGTCCAGGGTTTTTCTACTTTTTCACCTTTCTTGTTTAGCCCTTCACGTTTAATATTTTTGATGAAACCTTTAAGATGGATACACTCATTTATTAGACTATTCTCCAAATCCGTATTGTACAGTTCACACAGTTCTTTTGCTAAATTCATTATACTAGTAGGTTCAAGATTTGTAAGTTTGGAAATAAAATAAAATCTAGACGCAAAATATGTATACACAGATATTCTTTTTTCCAAATCCTCCTTCAATGTGTCAATTACAGCAAAAAAACTTGACTTGAGCTTTTTTTCATTTAAGTGTATTTTTTTTGATCCTTTATCTTCATGTGTAGATAAATTATCACCTTCCTCTTCACTCGTGTCAGAGTCAGACTGATCAAAAAATTGTTTCTTTTTCCTCTCCCTCTTAGGTGAGGTCATATTAAGTTTTGATGATGTTTTATTTAGTGTTAGTGTCATTGTCTCATTTATCTTTTTTACAGCTTGGGATTTGTATTCATGATACAGTTCCCTAATTTCTTCAAGATAACCAATCATCGATTCATAAAGTTGCTTGGCAGCAGAAACATCCATCTTCTGCTTGTAGCTTTTCCATTGTCTTCCCAAACTGTTGGAATATAGCACCCCAAAGTCTAGACATAAATGCTGTGTCAATATGAGTTAACTGCTTAAGTAAACCTTTAGCTTTATTTCGGTCCAAACATTTTTGGGTGGCATCTTCGGAAAATGACTTAAGAGCATTGAATATAGCTGTCCCATCTAAATTTAGACTTTTACATGGTTCTTCTCGTGCACTCCAACGAGTCTGACTTAATGATTTCAATGTTGAGCTTTTTGGACCAAAAAATGATAAAAGCAAATTCCATCTCTGTGTCGAACTAGAAAAAAAATTAAAAATACTCTGCAAGAAGTCAAAAAATGTTACAGACTCCCGACAACACTCTGCTGCTTGAGAACCACTCAAATTTGCTGAATGGGCAGCACAGGGAATATAGAAAGCTAGTGGATTGATTGCCTTGATTCTGGCTTGCAAACCAGAATATATACCTGACATGTTTGAACAATTGTCATAAGTTTGACCCCTACAATCAGATGTCTCTAGATTTATACTTTTTAAAATCTCCAATACTGCGTCTGCAAGGTTTTCACCTGTGTGCCCAGGATTTTTGAAGAAGGTTAAAAATCTCTCATGTGCCTCCCTTATCTCATTTACATAATGAACAATGAAGGTTAATTGGTCGTTATGAGTAATGTCTGGAGATGAGTCAACTATTACTGAATAATATTTACACAACTGGACCTCTTCAACAATCTTAGAGACTACTTTCTCTCCCATAATTTTAATAAGGTCATCACAAATTACTGGACTCAAATATGACGTCCTTCTGCTACCTGGATTTCCATAGTGTGAAATTTGAGCAGATAGAAAGGGGTCATACTCAGCTATTAATTCAAGGCACATCATAAAATTGCCATTATGCTCTGACCCAAACACTCTGTTATCTCCTCGGAAAGCTAGTCCTCGAGAAGATATTTTTTTAAAGACAGAAATTACCCTCTGTAGTACATTCTTCCAATACTGGACCTCTTGCTCAAAAACAGTTACTAACTTTTTGTCAATTCTAGATAATTCATTTGCTCGGGTTTTAAATTTAATTGCACAATCTCTGTGAGAGGATGAGTTTTCATGTTCGGAGATACGTTGTACAGCGTGAATCCAATCATTAAACCCTGATTTTGAAGCAAACCCAGATAGGCCTCCAAAAAGCATACAAGGAGCACAATATAGAGACCCCTGACTTGGTGAATAAATTAAATATTCTCATTTTACAACATTCCCATTCAAAAGCTTTCTTTTAAATAAACTATCAGTACAGTACCTCTTTCTGCCATCATGATATAGACGAATTGACTTTGAAAAATTAGAATCGTCATTTTGTTTTATACCCTGTTTGATTAAGAAATCAATGGTTTCGTCAGTAATGACCCACTGATATGGATCATTGTCTGACAAACATATTATACTGTCATTATTTTTGTCTAGACCAGGAGATGCCGATGTTGAGGGTTCTGGATGAATCTCATTATTTTCATCAGAAGTGCAAGAACCTTGGTTGGTTGTTTTGCATTCATTACCAGTACCACCAGTATTACTATTACTTACATGAATTTTTGGTTCTTCAGAAATTTTGTTTTCAGTTTTTTCATAACTAAAAAACGATTCTAATTTTCTTACTTTTTTAAGGGTGTCATCTTCTTTTTGTTTCTTTTCTTCTGCCTTCCGTCTATATGCCACCCCACTTAGTCTTTTTCTTCCGCCCATTTCAATTTTATATATATATATATATAGATTTGCAATCCAATAAAGAACTAAAGAAGTAAAAAATAAACTCGTACTTTTTTTCATTTCACATCACAGTTCACAATTTAATAAAAACTAACATAACCTAGTTGAATAGAATAGGCAAACGGTAGCATAGAGCGGCGCGCGAGCCAGACCAGAGCGGCAGCCAACAGCGCAGTGTTGCCAACAAAAACCTTCCCTACCTCATTTATACAGACTAGTAGCACTAGTAGAACAGCAGCGGAATACTGGATTTGGAATGGCAATATGACATATGAGTAAGCGGAAATAACCAAGTGACAGACAGGAATGCAACGTTTGCTTCCTCAACAGTATACACTGCTCGCAACAATCTACATGAATGGCATTTGATTTCATGAATCGTTGCAATTACATTGGAAATTATTTTAATATTGATTCCTTCAATAGTTGACCAAATGTTATAATTATTGGTGACGAGATGATTAATTGCCAATTATTAATTTTAATTGGAAGTATTGCATTGGAAGTATCCTTTCATTGTGAATCTAAAAAATAAAAATCCAAAATTTTTCCGCCCCCCAAATCTTGCCGCCCTGTGCGCGAGCACAGAATAGCACGTGCCTAAATACGGGCCTGATTATACTAGTCACCAACTTGGTAAATTTTGAAAAAGCGAGTTATATTGTGTTATAACCTACAGAGCGGCTGATAGTAAATAGGTCATATAGTACTTTCTGACCTATATAGTCCTTAATCATATAGTACTTGTTAATGTGATTCGGAGATGATTTTAACTTTACTGCACATCTCACATAAATAATGAGATTGTTGTAACTCTTTTGGCTTACTGTTATGTTTTTATTATATGTTTCTGATGTTTCTGACATTATTTGTTGTGCTATTACCAGCACTCTAAATTTCATTTCCTAAATTTTTCAACTGCTTTGTCTAACCAAAATAGAATCAGTAATTTAATATTAAACCTATGTCAGTTTGTTTACTCCTAGTGAACACTTAAATTAGTACTCCCAAAGGGAGATAGGCCTATAAATTCTCTTGTTTCTTATTTTCTTTTAAACAGTTACAGCTTAATAAAGTCAGAGTATAAAGTAACACTGTTAATACTTTTAGTTTAAATTTATTTCTTATAACAAATTATATAATATAGGTATATGTATAGTAGGTATATAATAACAGGTATTATATATTACATGTTACTTTTTTGGAATGGTTTCATTCGTTCGTGGTATTTTCAAATACTAGTTTAACACAACTCTAATACAACCTGTTCAATAGATTATTTAATAATCATTTATATTATATTATACTTTAATTTAAAATGTTGAGATACAGTAGTATTAGTATATTTGCATGTATTGTTATTTATTATTATACAATTTCTGGTTAATACTTTGGAAAATTTTCCATGCGGCTTTAACCAGTGGATGTACCTTCCATCGCTGTTCAAGATGAAAACACGGTATGCAGTTTGAATAGATATTATATATTCTTTATACACTCTGAATGTGTATTATTGTATAAAATATTATAATGTCATTAGTCAAAACAGAAGTCAATTAGGTACTCTTTACTAAATAACAGTATGAAAACAGATTATACTTTTGTAATACTTGAAGTCAATAAATTCTTTATAAGAGTTAGCTACTTTTAATTTTTACATTTGATGTAAGATTCTAACATAATATTTTTTTTATATTCTTATCTCTTGTTGTTCCAACTTAGGTAACTGTGACAGAAGCAGACAAAGAGGTTGAAAATATAAATGATAATCCCCAGCCACCTTCCATGCCTGACTTTGGGCTTGGAGTAGCACAGATAGTTATAACAGCTGCTACACCCATGGTTGAAGAAGCTGAAAAACCATTTCCACCATCTTCTCCACCAGAAGAAGTGTCAGTAGAAGAACCAGAAGAAAGTGCAAGTGAAGTTCCTCCCGATTATGGTGCAGCCTGTGAGGAAAATACAGAAAAATCAGTGCCTGGAGATGAAGCTGAAGATGATCAACCAACAGATTCTGCACCATTTCCTATCAGCAGCAGTACGGGAAGTGAAGAAGACACTTATACCGGGCCTAGTACAGCAGAAAACTCACAGAGTCATCCTGAGAGCCAAAAAACAGTTGTCACCCCTGCTGTAACTACTGCTGTAACAACAACAAGTGTAATTTCCACAACTGTTGTGAATCCAGAGCCAGCTAGAGAAACTGCAATTCCCGATGAGTTAGAACCTCACCAACTAGCGCGGTTACAGGACCTTAAAGAATCTGATGCCTAAATAGTCGTTAAGTGATTGATTAGGATTTAGCTTTTAATCAATGTGATTCTCTTGTACGTAAAAGAATGACCAAAACTAGCAAATCTTAACAAGTTTTGCTATACTCTTTATTCAGTGACTTGTGGAGTCTTCTGTGATTTATGAGTTTCTAAGAAAATCATATTCATGTTGGTTAATCTTTGTTTAGTTTTAAACTAATGTCCTAAATGTAACTTCAATATCATTGAAATTACTCTTGACACATTTTTCACCAAACATTGTCATGTTATCAGAAAATAAATTTTCATTGTCTGATTAAATTTTTACATAACACAAAGAGTTCCAGTAACATATACAGTAACATTTAATTTTTGTATTTATGACATCTGTAACTATGTCATAATCATGTCAGTCATAATTAATTTAATTTCATTTCATTAAATACTTGTAAATATATTCATTAGCCATAGTTTTTTTATTTTGGATGCATTTAAGTAAGTAAGTAAGTATGTATGTTTGTATGTGTGTGTGTGTGTGTGGGTGTGCAAGTGTGCATAATGTACACACGCATTTTTGAGAATGTGGATGCATTATACTGAAAAAAGCATTGATGGACTATATATAATCTGAGCTGCAGAATGGTGAAGAATGTTAAAAGAAAAATTTTCTGTACATTTATATAGTAATATTCAGTATCAAATTAGTAACAAAAAAAGTGTGAATACATTTTTTTATTAAAATTTATTTTATGTGACGTATTCTACTTCAATAGTTCTGAAAGAATCATGTGGTCCTATTAGCAATATTTCAAAACAAAATGACTTTGGTGTAATTGTTATAGTGTTATTATTATTAAATACAGATAATAATTTTTAATATCATAAAGTTTAATTTAGTAATGTTAGAGAAAGTTGTTTATTGTTCTTTATTGTCTTGTTAAAGAAATAGATTAATTACTTTATTACTGTTGTATTAGTGTAATTTCATGTGTATACAACATACAAAGGCATACACAGAAACACACACACACACATACACAAATATATTTCCATGTACAAAGGTGATACATATAAACTCATTTAAAGTTAATAATACCTTACTTAAAATAAAAAATAAATAATTGCACAATAATAATTTACATAAATACTTAATAATTACATACATTCTGTAAATGTATTAATATGAATAAGGATAATTTGAGGGCTTCTGACTACCTATACAACTTGTTGCTACTATCAAATGTTAGTTGGTTAATCTTACAAAATATGTAACAGAGCTTTACTAAACAGAAATAATAACAATATAGATATTAATTATAATTATAATAACAAACATAATTTTCAACAGGTCTCAATTCCTGTGTTTGGGAAGTTGTTACTAAATATCATGATGTTTTTTCTGAGCCACCATCATATCAGAGTTAAGAGCATTGTGTTATTTGATTGTATGATCACTTCATTCCAACTTATTATTGTGTTTTAAAATACAATAATTATATCTAATTAAAACTAGAAGTTTGTGTTTATAATTTCTTCTTCTCTTATGTAATATACATCATAGACATCAATAGGCATTAATATCATTCAATCACATGATAAATAATATTCAGCAAATGTTCAATTGTGCAAAAAACTCTGCGATTTATCTTTTGGGCTTGATTAAATTTATAGTAATTTTTAATATAGTATTTAATGAAGAAATTTGTGTTAGTGGTTGAATTCACAATCAGAATGATCAATATTGCACACCACTATATAAAAAAATTATTCCGATTAGCGCTTTCAAGCTTTATTTTACTGTTTTATTTAGATAAATATTTATTTAGATAAATAAACATAATGCTGTTTAACTGTTTAAACATAACAAGTGAAAATACATTTCTCCTCACATACACAGAAGCTAGATCTGTCTTAGCTCAGAATTAGTTCAAAATCAGCTTTAAGTTTTCAGTAAAGTTCTGAGCACTAATGATTACAGTAAATAAAACTGAATTCTGAGTTGGCAGATAAGTTTCATGGGCACAGCATGAAAGAAAAGGCATCAATAGTTAATTTGACTTATATACTGTATACAAAATATAGTAGACCCAAACCCACATGAATGAAAGGGCCAGATGTACAGAAGAATTGTTTTCAACTGAAAGGAACTTGTTTCTCTATCAAAAACTCTGTATTTTGCAAAAAGCTTTAGAAAACATATTGGTTTCATATAACATTATAAAAGTTTAATCATTCACTTAAACATTCAACAATTTTATTACCATATTATAATTTTAGTAAAGTTGTTGCTCTAAAAAAACTACATAAGTTTTTAATTTTTCTTTTTAATTTTTGAACTATAATGTATAATCTACAATCAAATTATATCTCTACATAATCAAGAATGACATAATGTGATTACTTTTTGAAGGAGGATTGGTCCTGATAATTTTTAAATGTGCATCCAAAAGGTCAGGAAATGTGGTTTAGTTTACTCATTTTTATATAGAAAAAATACTCCTTTTCAATTAGTTATTTTGAAACTCATGTATGAGACATTCAGTTAATTAAGATGAAGTCTTATCTACCCACACACCAAAGTATCAGAAAAATAATGCACCATCCCTCAAAATCAAAACCATAACCCCTGCCTGTACTAAAAGCTTCATTCAGACATGAAGTGTCAACTCAAATCACACTAGAGATTTGAGAACACTGAAAACTGACTGCCATCATTCAAAAAATTAAATTCAAGGACCAAAATTTAGAATCCACATTATCAAAACTTTATTAATCAATGTCACTTTATGAGCTCTATGCAGTACAAATATGTACCTGTAATTTGCAATTTGTGAACAGTAATCAATTCATTTATTTACTTATTTGAAATTTAACCTTGAGTGATAATAAGGGATAATAGAAATCTCACCCAGGAAACTTGGTGTATTGAGATTAGCCCTGTGTACATGCCAGCTGATCTGAAGCCATCAAAAAGTATAACACTACTACTTAGATTAGATCAAAAATATTTTCGGATTCAGGCCTCAGTAAACCAGTGGGTATGACATCTGCAAATCCAGAGATCTTGGGCTTGATTCCAGATCTGAATACTAAAAGCCAAGCTCCTTTTTTGTTTTTTTTACAACCCCCAGGTTGATTAAACCTGTTGCTCTGAGTACCTGTGATAACATCCTGGAGTTATAATTTGTGACTGAAGTGGTAGTGTTGACCATGGCTAGGCTGGCAGTCCATCCTGTTTGGAACTGCTAAGCTAATTTTGTCATTTAAAAAGAGCAATTATTATTTTTGTTATGTAAAAACAAACATATCAAGTAGTATGACTACCATAATCTAGCTTATAGTGCTCAATTTTAATAATATAATAAATGCTGAATACAGGATTTGTCGAGTTAAATATAAATTGAAACAATTCTTCAGTAAAACATGTTGGTAAAAATTCAGTTAAATGTATCAGATTATAGTATTTCCTAATTTATTTTATATATATTAATTCTACAAATTCGTAATATATTATTTCTTAAATACTTAATATTATCACTATATAAAATTGTATTCAGTTTTATGTAAACATGTTGACAGTACCTACTTTAAAATGTATATTTAATTACTTCTTGGATTTCGTTGTCCATGACGTGTCCGTTACTTAACTAAATATCACTATTACATTAACGACTCGGAACACTAGGTTTTTTATAAGTAAAAGCATAAAGTTTTACCTTACAGCCTGAACCGGTTTTCTCCTTTAAAAGGCTTCTTCAGAGGCTGCCGCTGGTAGCGCTGTCCGTCTTGTTGTGGGTGACGGAATCGAATTTCGAAACAGAGCTTCAAACAGAGATGCATTGAACACACAAAGGCACTCCACTCCACTACAGAATCCACCTTTGCAAACCACCTCATTGAAGCAAACCACACATATAAAAACATCGACAATAACATGAACATTCTACATGTACACACAAAAGGCTGAAAACTAGACACTCTAGAACAATTGGATATATACAAACACACAAAAACAAATAAAAACGACATCCTAAACGAACAGACACAATTCAAATCGCACGCATTATTCGAACATATCTCACCCCACACACACACAGCATCGATCTTTCAAAATTCGATTCCGTCACCCACAACAAGACGGACAGCGCTATCAGCGGCAGCCTCTGAAGAAGCCTTTTAAAGGAGAAAACCGGTTCAGGCTGTAAGGTAAAACTTTATGCTTTTACTTATAAAAAACATAGTGTTCCGAGTCGTTAATGTAATAGTGATATTTAGTATATTTAATTAATTATTATATTACATGTTTACACAGATCTGATTGTCACTCTCTATTTTATTGTGTATTACAAAAATAAGGTTATTCATAA
This sequence comes from Magicicada septendecula, assembly GCA_034769895.1. Classification (NCBI taxonomy): domain Eukaryota; kingdom Metazoa; phylum Arthropoda; class Insecta; order Hemiptera; family Cicadidae; genus Magicicada; species Magicicada septendecula. Next base: position 637,571,753 of record CM068367.1, read on the forward strand.
TTATAATGATTATCATGATGAATAAAAGACTGTGATTCACAATGCTAAAATTATTCTCAAAGTAGGCCCATGCATATGCATTAAAACAAAATCTTTTTCAAATTCGTTATGAAGTAATGGAAATTCAATGTCAATTCATAATTCTACCGCTTTATGTATATCATGAAAAATTACTACTAACAACCTCATATATGCACAAAAGCCTGTAAGTGCGATTATTTTGAAACACAACAGTATACAGTATATAATGAGTATCACAGCAAAAAAAAAAATATCAATTTTTTCCACACCTAGTCTTGTATTACTGATAGTATATGTAACATTTAATTTTTTAAATATCTTGTGTAGGTTTAGTTGGGAACAAAACTACAAGTCATTAAAGAATGTGTCTGCAGTGTTTATATGTATGTATTTAGTTATTAGTGAAGATCACAAAAGTTTAAAAATTTTTCCAAAACCATAATATCATCCTTCAGGTCTACTTATATAAAAAATAAATGAGAGTACCATATATAAACAAATTTTGAATAATTAATTCCTAATACTTACTAATACATTGCTATCAGGAAGGAGAAGAGTTATACCAAGCTTCTGTAAAAATACAATTATAAGGCTAAGTGAAGTGACCTCTAGTAATCCAAATGCTTTACTACACAATTGTAATATTGGTTTCAGTGTTTCATACAGTCAAATCACATAACAAATGTGTTCAACAATTTGGCCTCAAGGCTTTATCAAAGCTATATTTAAATGTACAGCTACACTATATGTAATACGCCTAGTACACTTTTTGCTCCATTTCTTCTTCTTTCTTAGTCCAGTGGTGCCTTTCCTACTTATGATGTAACTGAATTCTTAAAACCTCTTTCTTGCAATATACAACTAAGTTTTTTTTTTTAAGATAAACAATTGGCTTTAACCATTAAACTTTACAAACATTGGAAAATATGAGATTGAATGTCTGTTCTAAAAATCTAAAAGAAAATGTTTAACTTTATTACTGTCTGTTTCTTAAAATATCTAGCTCAAAATAATGAAAAGAAAACAAAAAAATTGAAACTTTATGAGCAAATTAAAAAATTGTATTCAAACTACAATTTCAGTTTTTTCTAAGTGAAATATACGTCATTTATAACTATTGACATGACATTTTGACTAGTGACATTTATAAGAATTAAGATTCCATATAGTATTCTTTTCCTGGTCCACTATGGGGAGTAAGATAATTTACAATCAATTGTATTTTGAATGTTTATTTATTTAAATGTTTTATTTATTTTTTAAGGCAGAGAAAATATAAATTTGTTTACTTTTTATGAATAATTTTTATGCATACATTTTTAGTATATATGTTACTGTAAAAGTGCAAAGTAAGGTAAATCTTAAGATTTACCAGCATATCCTAAGATTTACTGTTTTATGATGGTAAATGTCCTAAAATCCTTTTAAAATATTTGTATTCCAGGCTTTTACCAACAGTTAGTGGTAAATGTCAAGATTTACCGCTGTGTTTTGGTAAAAGCGTAATTATTTTATAGAAATTTATAATTAATAATTAAAAAAAATTTCTGTAAAAACGCATAAAGAAAGGCTAATAAAATTTTCTGTACACAGTGTGAACTGGTTTCTTGTGTATAAAGATATAAATTTGCTAATTGTGGTACCAGATTGATATTCATCATTTTCAATATTCAGTACAACAGCTACGACTGATTTTGGGTCCACTTTTGCCTGGTCTACATCTGGCACTTTGACTCTCACATTCTGTCCAAATTTAGACTACTTTTTTAGGTACTTTTTTATAAGAGACAACTGTCAATTTTTCTGCTTGTTTTTGAAGTCCTTCAGCGGCTCTCTTTCGAAAGTGGTTCACTGTATCGATCCTGCTTGTCGGAGCAGTTACATCACTCATGTCAGGTTGTTCAACTATTTCAGGTTCATCTGTTATTGAAGATTCAGCTTGTATTTCCATTCTACTTGAACTATCTTGAGGAAAACTAACTCCGTGCACAATTTTAACATCTTTCCACATGTCAGCTAAACTTGTTATAACTTGGTTACAGAACTCTTGCCCATTATCGGAATGAAGAATATTAGGCACGCCAAAAGTAGTAAAAATTCCAACAGATGATAAGCCACTTCCTCAGCTCTTTTTGATTGAAGTGCTTGTAAAAGAACGAATTTAGTTAAATGGTCCTGACATACTAGTATACATTTCGACCGAATATCTGGGTTGGCTTACATGTCGATTAAATTGATTTGACAATGAGAATTCATTTCGTTATGTAATATAGATTTCACAACAATTCCTTTTTTTAACGTTTTTTGTTTTTTTGACATGGCGCACATAACTTTAAATAAGTAGCAATTAACTCTACAGTAACGTTTTTATATTTGTGATTTAGTTCCACTATCATTCGCATTCTTCCTCCGTGACCAATAGCAATATGATTCTCATGTTCATCAAATAGTTCAATATTAAAGAGTTCAAATTCTCGTGTCCAATATTAAATTGTTCATCAAAACAAATGTAGTAAAGGATCTCTTCTCATCCCGTAGAAACAGGTGCTGTAAGTTTATCTTCACCATCAATGTTAAGAATATTATAAAGTTTCAAATGCCTGTAGTACACAGGTTGATTATAAGTCACAGTTTGTGATTTTTACTTAATATCTGGACCAAAAACTAAATAAATACCATATATATTATTAATATACGAAAGATACAAAGCTTTTTGTCTCTGATTGCAGCTTTTACCACAACACAGTGTTAAATCTTGACATTTACACTAACTGTTGGTTTGGTAGAAGCCCAAAATGCAAATATTTTAAAAGAATCTTTGGACATTTACCATCACAAAACAGTAGACCTTAGGATATACCAGTAAATCTTAAGATTTACCTTACTTCACACTTTTACAGTAACATATACATTTTCAGAGCAACAGTTTTTAGCTTAAATAATCTAAAGATGTAATTTTGTGATACAGCAAAATTGTTACAAAATATTATTACATTTTCATGTAAGTATTTAAATATAGTCGAGCTAATACCCCATATGTTTTTTTTCCTAGCCTTAATGTAACTGAGCAGTACTGTAAGCAAACATTATTTCTTACATTATGTTCTTATAAAAAATTAACACTTTTAATTTATCTTAAAATAATCATACTAACTGTGCTAAAACAATATGGACTAACTGTACTATAAATTAATATCTGTTGTGTCATATAATTAGAAAGTAATTTTTTTTACTTCCTCATTCTAGCTTTTGACTAAGAAATAGATCTCAATGTGGGTTCAAAATCAGTGGTTATATCTTATGATGAAATATTTAATGGATGGAAGTAACCTTATCTAACACCATTTTTTTTTTTAATTATTCTTTTACTGTAGTATATTTAAATTAGTAAATCTTTTCTGTTGTATATCACAGGCTGAGTTATCAGTATTAGTAAATTGTCATAAGGTCTCGAACAAAGAATATACAGAAACTTTCTTGCTTCTTCTCTTATATACAGGTTCTGCCTTTTAAGTATCTGTAGCTCCATTTAAGTAATTTTCTTCCTCAAATAAAGACCTTAAGGACTTCATTTCACTAGCACATTATTGTATTATCTTACAATAATGTATGTATTATATTATCTTCAACTGACCAATGTTTCTATTTTGTGAAATGAAGTTAATCAGATCTTGTTCTCTGTGAGAATGGAGATAAAGTAAGAGAGCATCATGGTTCTATGCTTGGCAAGGATTTGTTGGACTGGCAAGGCTTAATAAGTTTGTAATGAGCTTGCAAAGCCACAGATGTTATGTAAAGGCTGAATCTATAGCACTTCAGTAAATTTATAGCCATACATCAGAATTAATCTATGTTTTATTATAAGTTCTTCCAGAACAAATTTCTTACAAATAATTTCAATTTTCTACAAAAAAATTCTGACTCAGCTTTTTACTTTGGTTATCATATGCCTCCTGGTAGTCTGTCATCTGTTTTGCTTCTGATTAGCAGATCTAATCTCTAAAAATTTTCTCATCAGCAATGCAAAATGTGAATAATTCCAAAGAAGTCTATGAGATTCTCAGAATGAGTATAGCATTTTTGTTTGGCCATGTTTTTTTTCAGTCAGTGAGCAAATTTACAAAACTCAAGTAACACTTCTATTTGAAAGTTTTCCAGAATTGTAGTTAACTATGACAACATCAATAGATATTGAGATTGAACATGAACTTTTAAACTTATACCTCCTCCCCTGAACAATGAAAACTAATCAGATCACTGGATTTTCTTAATAGACGTAATTGTACATGATAACAGAAGTGCACTGTGAATTTTTAAAAGTTTCATGAAATCTCTAAAAATGATCAGGTTGGGATAATAAGAAGTCTCCACATAAAATTATCAGTGTACTAAGATGTCTTCATGATATAAGAGATATTACTTTATAGTATACTTTTCCTTACATCAACTGTAACACAGTAAATGACATTGTAGAGAACTGGCTATACGTAAAAGTGTGTACCGGTAACTCTTATATATGCTGCCTACCAGAATGAGAGTTTTAAACCAACCATTCCATTGTACAGCTGTCTCAAGGCGACTTGTGTGTCTGTGTTGTATTTACACAAATCAACCTATACAATGTTGTTTTATCTATATTTATCTAAGGGTAAACAAGAATTCTGTACACTTTTTAAAATAAAGATGAACTAAAGTATGCTTACAGAAATGTTTAATATAACAACAAATATTTCTTTATAAACTTTATAATGCAATATACATGCTGTAAGCTTATATATTTTTAAAAACTTATGTTGTAACTGTGACTTGTGATCTTGATATTTTCATACACTGCTGATATTCATACATTTCTATTATTTTGTTAGGTATGATAACTGTTGACTTTCCCTTTTCTTCCACAAGCGATATAACAATCAGTGTGTTTGTAATATTACTGTACAGTTAACTCGAAGTTATATTAAAGTCATTGAAAAAGTCAATTAATGTATATGTAACAATATCACCATGTAATACAGACATAACAACTATATTATATGGTGTAAAATTGACAAAGCAGAGTCAACAAATTCTTATTGGTGTTTGCTGTTAGAATAAAAATTCTCCCTTGTGTGTAAACATCAACTTTCAAATACATAATTCTTTACAGAATATGTGAAAGTATTCATATTTATATTTTAAATTGATAACAGAAAAATATAGGTTTATTTCTTATTTATACATTCTAACACAGAGAAATACAAATTCTATAGTAATATATGTCATATTTTATGTTACACTGATGTGATTTCTTAATCTGAAATGTATATAAGTGTTGCAACTTTTAATATTATTGTTATTATTATTATTATTATTTAAATTATTTTGATCATATTTTCTATGATAATATGAACTGATAACTTAAAAGTCTAAGTTATTCCTGTACGAGTGCAAGTAATCGTTAGATAATTAGCTAAACAATATACTACACAAAAATGTTATGTTAAAATAATTAATTGCTATGATAATGTTTTTTTTATAATTTTTATTATACCTACTAATATAATTTTATATTATGTAAGGCAAAAATTATATTGAAAAACGTTAAACTTTATGATTTTTAAAGTTGACTGAGTGACATTATTCTTGATTTGTTAATCCCTATATTTAATTTAAAGAAAATTTTGTATTTCATTAGATCTACAGACATTAACCAACATACCACGTAAAATCAGAAAGCTGTAGTTTTACTGTATTTTGCAATCAAGCGAGATATTGAAAATTTTGTTAGACAGATTAAGTTACATCACCTTCCAGTTGAAGGGAATGATTCATGTAGCAGAACTGACAGCTGCCCTGTTAAAAACATTTTGGATAATAATAAGCTTTAAAAACAACCTTTGACTTAAAGACAATATCATATTGTATAATTATTATATTATAGATATTTTAATAATTATCACCAGACTGGTGATTGCTGGTTTCAAGTAACATTTTTAAAGTAAATTTATTTATCGTTGACAATGAATACGAATCTGACTGAAGAGTGTGGTGGAGTGTTGTGTTGATATTACTTATTCTAATGTAATTGTATACTGTTAAATTAGTTTAAATGAAATTCATAGGTTAAAAATATGAAAAGAAGTAGGTTTAATTAAGATTGCAATGTTTGCTGGAATACAACTTTTATTAATAATATAAAGCAAACATTATTTAGAAGTACCATATATAATATAATAGGTACCAGTTACTTCCCAACACCAGTTGCCTAGTTTTTGTGTGTTACTGATGTTTACGTGGATCTCCTGTATAGATGATTTAAAAATCTAACCAGACTCATAATAAATAGTTATTAATACAAATCAACAGTATTATTAGTCTTTGAAGGTTATTATCATTTATGAAATAGTTATTTTATGTAACCAAACCTTTAAAGATTCAAAAATTGAATTGTAATTAAAATATACACCCATAACTAAACCCTTTTAAGACTGTTATGTTTAAAAATGACTTCTATACCTGGTTGTTGTTTTATATTGTATTACATTTAAATATTTTTAGTTTTAATGATTTAGTGTTTATTAAAATAATTAAATTAATTTACCTCTATTTACTACATTACTTATGTAGCACTAATATACTTTTCTCTTGATGATTAAGCGTATCTAAAAATGTATATTGTTTATATTAAGAATGAGTGAAAACAAGAAACTAATACACAATTTTAAATCTTTTACAATTAAAAAAACAAAAATGAAATAGGATTACAATAAGCAATTTTTTACAAATATGAATAAAATTCAAAATTTTTAATTTCTTATTGTGGTGATTAGTGACTAAAATATATTAGAATATTTCCTTATTTGTTAATCCATGTTCACACGTTCACACACACTAAGGGTACCATGCATGCCTAAACTTCAAGAAGTGTTACATCGTACAGAAGTACTGATCAGCTGCTTATTTTATGACAATTAAATGTTAATATGTGGCTTCAGATGCTTCATATGTTATACTGGATCTTGTGTATTTTTTAAATGATGCAATTTTTTATTTACTTGGTGTACCTGATTTAATTATTTTAAATAATAATTCATTTAAACCTGATTTCAGTAAGTAGAAATACAATTTTTAAATAATAACTAAATATAAAATCTTACAATATTGTAAAATTTAACTTCTATAGAATTAAAACTAAATATGATACAAGCTGTTTTGTAATACTCTAACAATATTAAAATAAAATATACAAATCTAATTTCTGAGCTGCTCATCTTAGAATGTGTGCCCTCAGGTAGACTTTTTACATCCTTATGTAATGTCACTGTGTAAATAAAATAATGAAGTTTGAGTACAACAATGTGTTACAGTTCTGTTAGTTATTTGCTTCAAATATGTTTACAACCAGACTGTTGGCTTACTCTTTGTTCATCCAATTATGTTGTATAGAAATTATGTACTAAATTTAATTTGTTTGTAAAAATAAGTTGTGAATATGTCAGTAGTAAGCAAAAAAGGTACTAAAAGAATAATAATTAAAAGTATATTGCGGAAGGTGGTGAAGAATAACTGTTAGTTAATATAAAGCAACTTTTATAAAAATGAAACTGAAATGGAGTGAATAATGTCCAGTTAGTATGCTACTTTATTTATTTAGAATTGAAAGCTATGTATAAAGGAATAAATTAGGCTCAAACTTTGGTGTTGCTTCTGTTTTTTTTTATTATAAGTCTCCTTTTCAAAATATATCTATTTTATTATTGCTTTTTCTGGTCAAGTAATTATAAGATTTAAAGTACTGAGTGTTGTTTTAAATAGTTTCACTGATGATTTGAATCTTTAAACTACACCTTTTTTATTTGTACTGACCACATCAATAGAGAGAAGTAAAATACTTGCACTTCATGTACGAAGATAACACACATACATAACACTTTTACATCTAATCATATACAGGTAAACAAAAAGTTGGAGTGGAATAATTGTTCCAATAAATTTATCATGTAATTTTTATAAACACACACACCCACATATACAGTGCTTTTGTGGAGAAAAATGTGGTGGAACTCATGGCTGAAATCTAGAAGGGGAGAGGGTTATTGTCTTTGCGAAGTAATTTTTAATCTATGAGTAATAAAAAATTAAGACTTTCAAGTTATATGTAGAATTAAGAAATAAAAAGCAAATTACTCTACTATAAATAACTTGGCTTTTCAACAAAGTACATAATATCGTTGAATAAAAATTGAGCAAGTTGTGCTTTGGTGACATTGAGTTTATATTAAATCGTTCATAACTATTATTGATTTTACAGTTATTTAAATTGGCTGTTCTGAGAATTAATTAATTTTCTTTTGGTTAATGCCCTCTATATAAATTCAAGCAAAGTCTGTAATGCTTTCCTTTGAATAGCTGGTTCGTAGTGAGTGGCATGTGTTCCATAAGTGCTATGTGTGCACTCCGCACCTATAGTAGTTTTACATCTGTTTATGCAACATTGTTAATTTTAAGATAATTTGTGTTAAACAATAAATCAGTGAACATATTTTAAAAAATTATTAGGATTATTATTGGAACAATCGATGCACCATGGGATGCATTGATATTATGAGCTGTAGCTGTGAACCGTGCTTTAAAATTATTGCATTCAATCCTTTGCCATCATGAAGGCCAGAGGGGCAGTATGATGGTGATCCTTTCACTCACTACTCACCTGTGTATGGTAAGTATATTCCAAAAACTCTGCGCAATTGGAAGTTTGTGATTATTACTGCTCGTTAATTGCCATTTTACAAGACAAATATTTTTCTTTTTTTGTCATTGTGTTTTGTTATTATTAGTTTTATTATTTTATTGATTTCTTGTTTGTATTTTGTTTGTAATAATAATAATCATCATCATCATCATTTTTCTCAACTACAGATTTTTAATTAGTTATATTATTTAATTAATTAACTTTTCAGCAGATTGTAAATTTATAGAATAATGAAGCTTGAAAGCCACTTTTCCTTGCATCCACTGTATTAAAACATTCATTTCCTGATATAAAAACCTAAGTATATTTAAACTTGAACAAACAAACTACAAAATCTACTGTTTCACTGAAAAAATCCTTATTCAGTATACACACACACAAGTTGTGTATATGTGTTTGAAGAGATCAATTGGTGCAAGTTTAGAAGGCAACACCCCTCTATGTCTTTGGTCAAATATATCAACACGCAAACTTTTGGCCAGCCTAATGTCTTCCTTTTTCTCTACAAATCATCCAACAAGTAATACAGTTGAAATGTGGTAACGTTTTGTGCAAAAAAATATTTGGCTGAAACATCTGTAACGAGATTTTACTGTTGTTTAGTGTTTCAGTTTGTTTTATTCAACAGGGACAGTGAAGTGGTTATCACATACCGACTTCTGAAGTGTGTACCATGACAGATAATGCCCATAGTTCTGAATGGAGAGAAATATCACAAAATAAAATAAAAACATTTTAAATCCAAGAAAGCAACATTAAAAATTAATTAAGAACCACCGTAAAGCACAATCATAGATTGAAGTAAAAGTTTCATTAAAACCAATATTACAATGAGTGATGAGTAATCAAAATAAACTTCAAAACTAAAAATAAAAAAAAAGGTAATACCCAGGTAAGATAGGAGTAAGTAAGGAAGAAATCCAAACATGACAACATCCACAATAAGAAAAGGAAATACTTTTATAAGGAACAAAGAGAACAGAAGAAATTAATGAAGAAACCAGAACAAGACAGCATCCACAAGAAGAAGGAGTGCTCTTATAAGGAACAAAAACCCAAACCCCAAAAGAAAGTAATAAAAATAATAACAAATGAAAGTATAGCAAAATCCCAAATTTAGAAAACTATGTAAAATAAATATAAGCCAAAAGTGTATAAAGTAGAAGTGAAAGTGAACCAATGTGAATTAAGTATATAATGCAAAAAACAAACCTTCATTATCCTCTATAAATGGATTCCTTGATTTTAAAAAGACTATAAAACTAATTAGAAATAAAATCAAAGAATAAAAAGGGGATCAGTGCAAGTTTTTATGTTATATTAAATAAACCAAATGTGTCAATATTGAAGTTCATAAACTGAGTAAATTGTGAAATTATACAACTTTAAAGTGTTTATATTTTGTCCATGAATAATATTAAATAGAGTATTATCATGACAGATAATACAAGTGTTTCTAAATAACTACCACTCTTTATATACAACATTCATTAGAATGACAGTACATAAAACAAGAGCAGGCCATGTAAAAAAGTGAAGTGACCAAGAATTATTACTCCAAAATCAAACAAAAAACAGCTAAAAACTGAAAATGAACCTAGTATAAGAAATAGTGTAAACGATGGAAGGACAGATATGTTTTGTTTATAATAAGTTCAGATAACTCATTACTGAAATGTCAGAGTTAAGTACCATGTTTTTATTATGTAAATGTTTATTATGTTTTAAGAATAGTTAATCCAGATTAAAATGTCTAAGATTAAATACCAGTGTTAATTTCAATTATGTGTTATGAATTAATAGTATAAACTATATACTAAATGTTCTTTTGTTAAAATAAGGAAATGTTAATCAATATTATATTAGAATAGAAAGTCAGAAAGGGTATAAACAAGACGTATTATTTAAAAACTTTGTATGTAAAAACTGTTAAAAATCTAGGCCAAATGGTAAATCTAAACACCATTATAATTGATGAAATAAGTACAGAAAAACAATTAAACTGATGGAATTTATATAAGGTAAATCAGTCATAGAGTCATATGACTGGAACTATAATTAAGAAAGATTTTGTAAAAAGATAGTAAGAATTATTGTTAAAAATGCAAATGTAAAAACTGAAAGTTCAAAGAGGGGAGTCACAAATTAATGTATAATATTTTAAAAGATAACCAATTAATCAAATTACAAGAAATTAAGGGAAGATAAACCTTTTATGACAATCTGAGATTTAATACAATCATTAATATAACATGTAAAATGGCAAACATTTTTTAGAAGAACAGGAAGTGAATTTTAAGACTTACAATTTTCAAAATGAAGTAAATATAGCATTTTAGATAAAAAACTCAGTAAAACTATCTTATTTGGTATCAAATCAAGCAGAATGAATTGAAGAAGAAGATTATGTATTTAATAATTAATAAATTTGAATAATAGCAAAAATATATTCAGTAGTATAATGTAAAAATTTCACATGCACAGGAAGCTAGAAAGTTTTGAAACAATGGATTGCTAATATTAAATTGGCTAAGACTAGTAGAAGACGAAGGAAATGAGTTAGTTCATTATTAGACGTTGTGAAGTACACTAGAATGAGCTCTTGCTAAGATATTAACCTAATAGCAAAGACATATATGGTGTACCTTCGACAAGCCTAGCCTACTGCGAAAACGCGAGTTTTGTAAAATTACATTTAAACCTTAACTTCAGTGAAACTAACACCAACAAACATTAAATTAACTTACAACAGAACAGAAAACCAGTGAATACACTATTTAAATGATTAAAACATTAATTCCACATAACGAGATGAACAGTGCAATTATCGACCTAATAGACTAAAGTGAAAAATAACTTAACACAACACATTTTATCGAAGTGAACCACGAACACTTAACCAGAAACACTCCACTAACACCAGAAGGAACGAGAAATCATTGGGAAAGCAGCCTTTATTGGAAGCAGAATCAGCGAGGTGCATTCGTCATACATCTGAACACGAAGCATCCATTTTGACTTCCCACAATCCAACGCGACACTGCCTGTAAAACTGAACGGTTCGAAAATTTCTTTAATTACTATTATATATTGAATGTTATATATGTATTTTAATTTTTAAGCTGATATATTGTAATGTTATACTTTCCATACTTTGCCCTTTTTATCTGACTATATATAATATAACTGATAATAAATAATTGTACAAACTATTGATATACCCTGAGAGAGTCGATTAATCAATCGATAGAAAATCGATTATATAATTATTTGTTAATAAAATTCCTTAATTACTATAAAATCGAATCCTATTTATTTATAAATAATAACTAGTATAATATATCATTTTAATTGAGCAATAACTACCAGAATTTCACCACTTAGAAGGAAGATAACCTACAAAATAAGGAAAGTACACTAATCGATTGTTCTTGGAGACAATCCTGTTAACTGGTGAAGGAGTTTTAAATACAGAAAAGGATTTAATTCTTTTAAAACAAATAATAAGAAGTTCGGAACACCACGAAACCTTTTAAAATAATTAATATTAAATTAATTTAAAACACCAAAAAAAAATATATAAATAAATAAAAAACAAAAAAAATTTTTTTACAAACAAAATAAATTATAATATAATTTGTTACAAATTGGTGACCAACTAAGGGGCTTTAATTAGTGATTGATAGGCCACTAGAATTTGCCCAATCCCTAATTGGAGCTTGGCAGCAGTTATAAAGTTAGAAGAAAGGGAAAATGCAACGTCGAGCAACGTCAAAGAAACGGGCGGCGGAGGCCGAAAAGGAAATCAATATGGAGGACAAGGAGGAAACGCCGGTGGAAGATGTGGAAATTTTATTACCCCCAATGGAACCTAAACAACCTGCACCACCAGAGGAACGACCCGAAGTACCCACACACAAACAGGAGACGTCAATGTCCCAGAGAAGGAGATGGAGAAGTCCAAAACAATGGAAGATAGTAAAATGGATAAGATAATGGAAATGTTCCTACAAATGAAAGAAGAATTGAGTAAAGGAAGGAAAGAAGACAACCAATCCTTAAGTAAAACGATGGAAGGTATAAATAAGAACATAGAATCCACGAAAGGAGAATTGAGCAACCAAATTGGAGATACAAATAAGAAAATAGAGGAAACCAATAAGAAAATGGATTCCACAAAAGAAGAAATCAAATCCACAAAGGAAGAATTGAGTAAGAAAAGGGAGGAAGATAACCAGTCCTTAAATAAGAAGTTGGAAGATTTTAAGGAGGACAACCAGTCTTTGAAGGAAGAATTCCAATCAACTAAGGAAGAATTCAAATCAACCAAGGAAGAATTGATTAATAAAATAGAAAATACTAATAAGAGAATTGAAGAAAACAGTAAGAAGATGGAAGGTGACTACCAGCAGTTAAGGGAAGAATTGAGGGAGAATAGCAGGAAGATGGAAAGCGACAACCAACAGTTGAAGGCAGAGTTGAAGGAAGATAACAAGAAAATGGAAGAGAAAATGGAGAAGTTGGACGAATTGAAGGAGGATAACCAACTATTAAGAGAAGAATTAAGGGAGGTTAACCAGGAAAATCTGGACAAATTAGATGAAAGTATGGAGTTACTAAGAGAAGAAATGAGCAAGGAACTCAACGATAATAAGGAATATACAAACAAGAAAATAGAAGAAGAAACCATGGTAATAAGACAACAGATCATGGACATTGACGGAAAATGTAACCAGACCGAGAGAGAAGTACAGGGTTTCAAAGAAGAGGTAAACACCAAGTTCACTAATATCGAAGAATACAGTAGAAGGAAGATGGAAGAAAACTGAAGAGAAACCCAGGAAGAATTCGGGAAGGTACGGAACCAAGTCGCGGAAAGGTGTGACGGAATGGAAGAGGCTATGACAAATATAACGAGTCAAGTACGGCAGAGCCAAGAAGAAATGGAAGTCATGAGAAATCGACCCACTAACTTTACTGGGATATCAATCAATGAAAATCGGGAATGGCTGAATTTCCGACAGTACAAAAGAAAACCACTGGAGTTCCTGGCCCGAATTGAGGAATACTTCACCAAACATAGAGGGAGTAGGTGGAATAACAACCGGGAGATATTGGACGAGTTGTTCAGGGAAATGACCAACAATTGGTGGATGGCGAATCGAAGTGAGATCGCGGACTACCAACAGTTCAGGAACCTGTTCAAAGCGAAGTCCTGGCCAGAAACCACGCAGAACCTGATATGAGACAATATTTGCCATGGACGATATAGGGCCCAACTAGGTAACACCATGATGGCCTATTTCTTAGGAAAGGTGTGTCTGGCAAAACATTTAGAACCGGCAATACCCGAGGAATGCCTGGTGAACAAGTTGTCCTATCACTACGACAAATATATAATCAGAGCAAGAAGGGGTAGCCAAATAAAGACAGTGCAAGCCATGACCGAGTTACTGGAGAGTTATGAAAATGAGGAATACTACCGTCAGAGTAGAAGGAGGAACAATAGACCAGAAATGAGAAGTAACCAGTACCCCAGTAACAGTAACAACCAGAATGGTAACAACTACCAAGGAAACCGTAACCATCAGAATAATTACAATGGCAATAATAACCCGCCGAATAATAATAATAATAACTTTAGCAATAATACAAATAATAATAGGAACAACAACCACTACCCAAATAACCGTAATAACTATTATCAACACCCTAATAATTCCTATAGTCAGAGAAACCCCCACCCCGGTAATACTGAACGTTATTACCAAAATAATAGAAATTACAATTCAAATAACTATAACAATAACAACAGAGTTTCCCGACCACGAGTAAATTTTATAAGAGCTGAAGATCATGGGCCAAGAAGGTATATCCGCCAGTGAAGTAACAGTTTCCACGATGGAGATCGTCGACGGAGGAGCGAAGAACGGGATGGTCCGAGGTACGATAAACATAGACGGAGTACCAGTCTAGATGATCCTGGCCGGCAACCAAACCGAGCACAAACGTTTGAACAGAATACAGTGCAGCAGGAACCTATGCAAAGTTTCCAGAACGACACCTCGGTTGGTCCGAATAACAACGACGAACACGATAATTTAAACGGGAGGAGGCAGTGAGAAATTATCACGACCCTTCACTGCTCCTATCTCCTGGGTATAAACAAGAGTTGCAAGAGGCAACTGGATCTAAGAACATTACCATCATTAGCAACAATTACCTGAAAAACATAAGAACTGAACTATTGGAGGAGAACGAAACTAGCCTCGATAGTCAGAATAATGAAATATTATATATAAAAGCAGAAGTAGAAGGAATCCCCGCAAAAATCATGATTGATACCGGTGCTAATATATCAATAATTAACATAATTTGAACTGGAAAGAATCCAGAAAGAATGTGGTAAAACATTGCCAATGTTGCCAGTAAATAACATTGTCTTAGTAGGTGCAACTGGCCGCCAGAACAAAACTATTAGAAAACAAGTTTCTGTAAATGTCGTTAGCCGTGGTATAGCTTTGAATATGGTATTTTTAATCGCCGCTGGACTGCCATTTAATAAATTGGTAGGTTGCAATGTATTAACGAGGAACTCCGCTATTATAGATCTGAACCAAGAAAAGGTATCACTGTTTTCAGACGGAATAACGTGGACAGCAGATTTAGTAGGAGGCGAGAATATACTTCCCAGCAGTATACACCAACAACTTCGGAAAATAAACTTTGTAGAGAACAGCTTCCTGAATAACCAGATAATATATAATAATGCGGAAGAGGATTTATGGTCAGTTAAGATACAGGAAATACGGGACTTCCAGTGCGGAACCACTAACGAGAAAATACCCATACACCAAGCAAATCGTCTGAGAAGTGTATATGAAAAATATAGATCAGTATTTTCCGATGAACCCGGTAAGGTAAAGAACTATCAGTGTAAACTTGAATTTAAGGAAAATGTGGAATTTAACCGGAGGTCATATCCCATCGCACATTCACTAAAAGAGGCCGTGAGAGCATAAATTAATAAGATGATCAGCAGTGACATAATTGAGATTAGTCAATCTCCATACACTAGTCCAATCATAGCTGTCCCCAAGAAAAACGGACAAGTCCGACTTTGTTTGGATGTGCGCGAAATAAATAATCAATCGTTAATGACAGAACGTCACCCGGTGAGATAGAGGAGATCTTGAAACGATTTCATGGTACCAAGTTTATTAGTACATGGGACACTGTGTGTGGTTACTGGCAAGTGGAGTTGCACCCACAGAGTCGTCAGTATGTGGCGTTCATATTCGAAGGGCGCAATTACCAGTTCAAGAGATTGCCCTTCGGACTTGTGAATTCAATAGCCTGTATGGACCAGATACTTGGACAGGAAGCACTCCAATTTACCACAGTATATGTAGATGATCTGCTGATTACTTCAGAAACCTGGGAGGAACACTGTTACAGAGTAGAACATGTACTCGAGAAGTTGGCAAAAAACAACATAACTCTTAAATTGGAGAAATCCAAATTCATTGCTCGAGACGTACAGTTCTTAGGTTTTAATCTAGATGATAAAGGTATATCCCCATCATCAGAAAAAGTGGAGGCGATTCAGAAGTTCCCTAAACCGAAGAACAGGAAACAGTTACAATCTTTTCTCGGACTCTGTAACTATTACAGAAAGTTTCAGGATCAATATTCCGAGCTGACAGCCAAATTTCAACCGCAATTGTCTTCAAAGAACAAATGGATCTGGGGTCAAGAACAGGATGTTACTTTCCAACTCATCAAAGACAAGTTCTCAGAGATTGTTATACTTCGTCACCCGAATTTTAAGAAACCTTTCTTCTTGAATTGTGATGCTAGCAACATCAGCTTAGCAACAACTTTATATCAGGAAGATGAGGAGGGTCACCATCTGGTGATTAGTTTCGCTAGTCGTATCCTGAATCAATGCGAGAAGAACTACAATGTGACCGAGAAAGAATTGCTCAGTGTAGTATTCGCATGTAGCAAATTCCGGACATATATTTTAGGGTATCCAGTTACCATCCGCACTGATCATAAATCCATCTCATTTCTACGTAGGTGCAAGTTGAGTCACGGCCGATTGGCTAGATGGGTACTCGCCCTGCAAGAGTACAACCTACAAAGGAAGTACATCCCGGGGAAAAAGAATGTTGTCTCAGATGTGTTATCACGCATTAATTTGGAAGACCAGACCTTTGAGGGAGAGAAGGAGAGCTTAGTCAAAATCTACAACCTTATTAAAACAAGATCTGATTTGGAGGCTTTATTGGTAAATGTCCGCATCCACCAACAATCTGACCCTAAGTTAAAAAATATTATTACTCGATTAGAAGCAGACGATGACACCGTTTCTAAATATTACCATATTAACAAAGGTATATTATTTGTTAAAACAGCCTTAAATAAAGAAACATGGAAAGTGATTATTCCGAACCACATTGAAAAAAAATCATAATCAATTACCATATAAGGTATGGCCATATGGGAGTGCTGAAAGTGATACAGGCTTTAAAGGAGAATTGCCAAATCAAAAACATAAACCGAAAGGTGAGAAATTACCTAAGATCCTGTAATATTTGCCAGTGTGTTAAAATTAATAACGAGAAAACGGAGGGTATAATGATACCCATAACATCTAAGGCGAAACTGGAGAAAGTGTTTTTAAACATCTGCGGACCATTTCCCCGTAGTGGCGGTCGACACAGATACAAATACCTCATCATAATTATGGACCATTTTACAAAGTACGTAAAGCTATACCCGGTTAATCGGGCAACCACAATAAAAGTTCTTGGAGTAATAACGGAGTTATATGTGCCAGAAATAGGAAAACCAGCTTCAATCATCACTGACCATGGTACACGGTTTAAAGGGAAAAGATGGCGGGACACATTATTATCACTTGGGATTAAAACATACAAGACGTCAGTCTACCACCCAAATAGTAATCCGGCAGAGAGGGTATTGAGAGAAGCGGGGAGAATCTTGAGAACGTACTGTCACCACCAACAGAAAAAGTGGCAGGAATACTTAGCAGCCACGGAGAAATTCCTAAATTTTGCTCACCATCCAGCTATAGGAATTACCCCTTACTCTGCCATGTACGAGAAACCAACACCCCGAGAGATTGAATAGAGTTCCCAATGAATGATGGTCGTAAGTTTGACAAGGTGGCCGAAGACCAAGAGAAACGGCAAACCAAATATCAAAAGGCGATTGGACGAGTAATAACGTATAAAGAGGGAGAAAAAGTACTGTTAAAAAACTGAGAACTACCCAGCACCCTAGAAGGGATAACGAATAAACTATTGTTACTGTATACTGGACCATATCTCGTTGCCAAAAATAATAACAACAACACATACGAACTGAAAGAAATAGTTTCCGGAAAAGTCAAAAGAGTATACAACCAAGCCTCCATACAGAAATATTACGAAGATTGAATTTAGAGTATAAAAATTGTCAAAATCCTAAAATATAAGTAAGATCAACTTACATAAGTAATTTTGAAAGAAAATAATTTAGAATTAAATAAAAAAAAAGAATTTGTGACTATAATACAAAATCATCAAAATTTAAAAAATAGTAAGATCAACTTACACAAATAATTTAAAAGAAAATAATTTGGATTTAGAAGAAAAAGAATTTGTGACTATAATAAAATGGTCAAAATTCTAAAATATAAGTAAGACCAACTTACACAAATAATGTAAAAGAAAATGATTTGAAGTATAAAAAAGAAGAATTTGAATGTTGTATAATCATCAAAATTCTAAAAAATAATAAGATCAACTTATAAATGATTTGAAGAAAATAATGTGACTAATTAAAAAGAGAAGAATTTGAATTTTGAAATATCAAAATTTAAAAAATAGTAAGACCAACTTACAAAGAATTTAAAAGGAAATAATTTGGAAATAAAAAGAAGAATTTGAATTTGTGACTATAATAAAATTGTCAAAATTTAAAAAATAATAAGCTCAACTTATAAATGATTTGAAGGAAATAATGTGACTAATTAAAAAGAGAAGAATTTGTGTTGCTAATAACCACGAAAATTCTAAAAAATGATAAGACCAACTTACACAAATAATTTAAAAGAAAATAATTTGGAATTATTAAAAGAGAAGAATTCGTTATTATAATAAAATTATCAAAATCTAAAAAAGAAAAAAAATAATATAATAAGTACGACCTATGACTAACTATTTATGGAACGATTAGATCAAGAAGGATGATTATGATATTACTCAGTTCTGAAAAAACAAAGAACAACTCATACCAAATATATGAAGAAAATAGTTTTGACAAGAAAATAATAAAACATTAATGAAAGGCAAAGAAAAATAAGGACCACATGAAAAAATATAATATTAATAAGTTAATTTTAATGAATACAAAAGTGGATTAATAACTTTCTGAGAAAGAGAAAAGAAAGAAAAATATGTTTATTTAATGTGATCATAATAACAACTTGGATGTCAATTATAAAGAAACCAATTGAAAAAACTAACTGACATAAAATAAGACCATTCAAATAATTAATAAGAACTAAAGAAAAAAATAAAATAAAAAAATAAAAAATATAAAAATATGCTATCAATATCAATAACCAGAAGAAGAAATAATGAGAATACAGATGAAAAAGAAAAAGTTACACCATAACTAGTAACAAACATATTAACAAAGTTTCCAACCATAATAATAATAAATATATCAGCCGAGCTAAAAAGTTAGAAGAATATATAATGAGAATAATAAATACTAAGAAGAATAAATGAGATAGAAAATGTGAGATAATCTGAGAAACAATGAAGTGAAGTATCCAAAGATATTTTTATTAGTCGAAAATTAGACTATTCTATATGTAATTTTTATTTGATGACTGTCTGTAGATAATTCCAGCAGCATTATGTTTTTGAGCAGAGATGAATTGCCTCTGAACTCAATTAGAAGTGAAGTATGGCCAGCAGAGTATATGTAGCCAAAAGTGCCTCTCTGGACTGCCCCAGCTCACGTCTTAGGGAATGTTAGGGAATTAATATCCCATGGATAAAACACAAAGTTAAGAAAAGGAAAAATATAATAATAATAATAAATCTCAGAAAACACTAAATATCCAAGAAGAATCAAAGTCAGATAAGAGACTATAAAGTTTATTAAGCTCAAGTATGAAAAGCTGATATAGAAATGGGGAGGAAGACGAAGAACAATAAATAAAAAGTTATCATAAACAATTATTTCATCCATAATCAAGTCTGAAATAATCACTTCTGGAGGAGAGCAATCTGTAGCATGACAGATAATGCCCATAGTTCTGAATGGAGAGAAAGATCATAAAATAAAATAAAAACATTTTAAATCCAAGAAAGCAACATTAAAAATTAATTAAGAACCACCGTAAAGCACAATCATAGATTGAAGTAAAAGTTTCATTAAAACCAATATTACAATGAGTGATGAGTAATCAAAATAAACTTCAAAACTAAAAATAAAAAAAAGGTAATACCCAGGTAAGATAGGAGTAAGTAAGGAAGAAATCCAAACATGACAACATCCACAATAAGAAAAGGAAATACTTTTATAAGGAACAAGGAGAATAGGAGAAATTAATGAAGAAACCAGAACAAGACAGCATCCACAAGAAGAAGGAGTGCTCTTATAAGGAACAAAAACCCAAACCCCAAAAAGAAAGTAATAAAAATAATAACAAATGAAAGTATAGCAAAATCCCAAATATAGAAAACTATGTAAAATAAATATAAGCCAAAAGTGTATAAAGTAGAAGTGAAAGTGAACCAATGTGAATTAAGTATATAATGCAAAAAACAAACCTTCTTTATCCTCTATAAATGGATTCCTTGATTTTAAAAAGACATAAAACTAATTAGAAATAAAATCAAAGAATAAAAAGGGGATCAATGCAAGTTTTTATGTTATATTAAATAAACCAAATGTGTCAATATTGAAGTTCATAAACTGAGTAAATTGTGAAATTATACAACTTTAAAATGTTTATATTGTGTCCATGAATAATATTAAATAGAGTATTATCATGACAGATAATACAAGTGTTTCTAAATAACTGCCACTCTTTATATACAACATTCATTAGAATGACAGTACATAAAACAAGAGCAGGCCATGTAAAAAAGTGAAGTGACCAAGAATTATTACCCCAAAATCAAACAAAAAACAGCTAAAAACTGAATTTGAACATAGTATAAGAAATAGTGTAAACGATGGAAGGACAGATATGTTTTGTTTATAATAAGTTCAGATAACTCATTACTGAAATGTCAGAGTTAAGTACCATGTTTTATTATGTAAATGTTTATTATGTTTTAAGAATAGTTAATCCAGATTAAAATGTCTAAGATTAAATACCAGTGTTAATTTCAATTATGTGTTATGAATTAATAGTATAAACTATATACTAAATGTTCTTTTGTTAAAATAAGGAAATGTTAATCAATATTATATTAGAATAGAAAGTCAGAAAGGGTATAAACAAGACGTATTATTTAAAAACTTTGTATGTAAAAACTGTTAAAAATCTAGGCCAAATGGTAAATCTAAACACCATTATAATTGATGAAATAAGTACAGAAAAACAATTAAACTGATGGAATTTATATAAGGTAAATCAGTCATAGAGTCATATGACTGGAACTATAATTAAGAAAGATTTTGTAAAAAGATAGTAAGAATTATTGTTAAAAATGCAAATGTAAAAACTGAAAGTTCAAAGAGGGGAGTCACAAATTAATGTATAATATTTTAAAAGATAACCAATTAATCAAATTACAAGAAATTAAGGGAAGATAAACCTTTTATGACAATCTGAGATTTAATACAATCATTAATATAACATGTAAAATGGCAAACATTTTTTAGAAGAACAGGAAGTGAATTTTAAGACTTACAATTTTCAAAATGAAGTAAATATAGCATTTTAGATAAAAAACTCAGTAAAACTATCTTATTTGGTATCAAATCAAGCAGAATGAACAGAAGAAGAAGATTATGTATTTAATAATTAATAAATTTGAATAATAGCAAAAATATATTCAGTAGTATAATGTAAAAATTTCACATGTACAGGAAGCTAGAAAGTTTTGAAACAATGGATTGCTAATATTAAATTGGCTAAGACTAGTAGAAGACGAAGGAAATGAGTTAGTTCATTGTTAGACGTTGTGAAGTACACTAGAATGAGCTCTTGCTAAGATATTAACCTAATAGCAAAGACATATATGGTGTACCTTCGACAAGCCTAGCCTACTGCGAAAACGCGAGTTTTGTAAAATTACATTTAAACCTTAACTTCAGTGAAACTAACACCAACAAACATTAAATTAACTTACAACAGAACAGAAAACCAGTGAATACACTATTTAAACGATTAAAACATTAATTCCACATAACGAGACGAACAGTGCAATTATCGACCTAATAGACTAAAGTGAAAAATAACTTAACACAACACATTTTATCGAAGTGAACCACGGACACTTAACCAGAAACACTCCACTAACACCAGAAGGAATAATCGCATCTGCAGGAACGAGAAATCATTGGGAAAGCAGCCTTTATTGGAAGCAGAATCAGCGAGGTGCATTCGTCATACATCTGAACACGAAGCGGCCATTTTGACTTCCCACAATCCAACGCGACACTGCCTGTAAAACTAGAGCTCTATAATATAGGTATTCGCACCCGCCATCTTTGCTCCGACACTTTTAAATGTAATGTGGCGGGAGCAATGTAAGCACGCTGTGCGTTGCATTATTTAATGTAAATTATGTATGTAAATATTAATATTTTTACATATCAGGGTTATAACCTTAGTGTATTAATTTGATTTATGTATTACACACGAATATGTATAATAATCATCTCATCTTGTCAGTGAAAACAAGGTTATAAATACTGGTGTTAGAGATATTATTAATACTTAACTAAAAATGAATTTTTTCATGTGAAAACTTTTTCACATGAAAAAGTTCATTTTTAGCTAAGTGTTAGTGCTGTGAAAGAAGAGATGAATAATCAAGACAACTATATTATTAATGTTATGTAGTATGTTTTGCAGATTGTTGTACTACATCTCATAATCATAATGACTGGTTGTTGTGCTGTAAATTGCAAAAATCGAATAGAAACTAATTTTAGAACATTCATATTTCCGGCAGACCCTATTCGATGTGCAAAATGGATTCAAAATATGAGACGAGACAAATTTATACTAAGCAAGGGAATGCGTCTGTGTGACGTAAATTTAATGGTTGTTCCTTAAAAGTTTGTGAATGTGAATCATAACGACTAAAAATGTAATACACCTTTGCACTTTTAGGTTCATTTTGAAAGTTCACAGTTTGAACAGGCACGAGTAGATTGTTGGAAAAAACTGAAGCCTAATGCCATACCGACTTTGTTTGACGTACCAAATCCACCTCCTAGGATCGGCCCAGTTCCACGCAGATCACTGTACAAGGTGGTTTATTTTTTTAATCCATTAATTATAAATATAATGTTAGACTATAACTAAAGCCCGGATTCACGTGCAATTACATCTTTTTTTTTTGCTAGTTCGTAAACGGCCAGTGACAAGTTATTTATCCGAATCGGGACGTGTAGGTCATTTTAACATACATTTTATTTTGCACAAAATTGCACGTTTTGGGGGTTACTGCATAAAATTGCACATTCTGTAGTTTTAATGCACAAAATTGCACATTTACCTGTTTTTCGAAAATCAGCTGCGCGATAGCCAAGCGCGAAACATACACGCAGATCGTAAACAAAGTCGAGAACAAAATCAGCACGAAGAAATTCTAGTCCAGTAAGCGCAGCTTTTGACGTAGCAAAATTTTGACTGTCGATGGAATTTCACGAAATTTGATATGTATGTTCTATATGCACTCTAGAACAAAGTTAAACTGTACGCTTTTTATTTGGGGGTGAGAACCACCCCTTTTTCAAGGGTGATTGATAAAAAAAAATTAACCCCAGGATCCAATAGAGAATCAAATTCTAAGCAAAAAAGTCAGTACGCAACTGTTTTGAAAAATACGTTGTTTTCGAGTTATTCCAAATCAACATTTTCGATTTTTACCCCCAAAAAACAGGATTTTAGCGTAATTTTTAGCGAATAACTAAACAACGTTTGAGTTTATAGTAAAAATGAATAGGACCAAAATTATTCTATACGAAATAACAAACAAAATGCGTTTTGGCCGGGTTTTAATCCACGAGTTGTTTTCAAGATATGGCCGTGAGAAATTGTAACTTGCAAATTGTTTGCTTGTACTAACAAAGTTTAACCCTTCCTACTAACCGAGAAAAATACTTTTGACTATAAAATGTCTAGTGCAATGAAAAATACATTATTGTTAATTTTAATAAGATGTTAAGCTAAACTTTTTATTATTAATTTTAACTAAATGTTAAGCAAAAAACCTGAATATAAACTTAATAGTAAGTAAGTTAAAAATGTAAATTCGTGTTTATTAAAAATAGTTTTAGTAACTTTATTTGGACTTTTGGACAAACGAAGTTTAGTAAACATTAGTTCAACAGCCACCTATTATAAACAGGAATAAAAGTAAAACCTGAGAATATATACCTAACAAAGTGGTAAGTGGTAACGATTGGTACGGTATTTGTTGTTTTTTAGACAAAATTATTCTCCTCTTACTATGGTCTGAATCAGTAAGTTTTAAGATGAAAACTATTATTTTCATATTTTAAAGGACGTGGGACATAATTTCACACTTTGAAATTATATTTTTGGCACGAAAAACTATAATAGTATATGTAATATCGAAAACAAACTTATACTGCGTCCCATGTATACACAAGCGCCACCATAATATTATGTCAGTCTCGGAACAAAGATGGCGAGTGCGAATACTCCCTTTTATAGATCCTTAGTTTATAAAACTAAAGTTTATAAAAGTTTTTAAGGATCTATAAAAGGGAGTATTCGCACTCGCCATCTTTGTTCCGAGACTGACATAATATTATGGTGGCGCTTGTGTATACATGGGACGCAGTATAAGTTTGTTTTCGATATTACATAAACTATTATAGTTTTTCGTGCCAAAAATATAATTTCAAAGTGTGAAATTATGTCCCACGTCCTTTAAAATATGAAAATAATAGTTTTCATCTTAAAACTTACTGATTCAGACCATAGTAAGAGGAGAATAATTTTGTCTAAAAAACAACAAATACCGTACCAATCGTTACCACTTACCACTTTGTTAGGTATATATTCTCAGGTTTTACTTTTATTCCTGTTTATAATAGGTGGCTGTTGAACTAATGTTTACTAAACTTCGTTTGTCCAAAAGTCCAAATAAAGTTACTAAAACTATTTTTAATAAACACGAATTTACATTTTTAACTTACTTACTATTAAGTTTATATTCAGGTTTTTTGCTTAACATTTAGTTAAAATTAATAATAAAAAGTTTAGCTTAACATTTTATTAAAATTAACAATAATGTATTTTTCATTGCACTAGACATTTTATAGTCAAAAGTATTTTTCTCGTTTAGTAGGAAGGGTTAAACTTTGTTAGTACAGGCAAACAATTTGCAAGTTACAATTTCTCACGGCCATATCTTGAAAACAACTCGTGGATTAAAACCCGGCCAAAACGCATCTTCTTTGTTATTTCGTATAGAATAATTTTGGTCCTATTCATTTTTACCATAAACTCAAACGTTGTTTAGTTATTCGCTAAAAATTACGCTAAAATCCTGTTTTTTGGGGGTAAAAATCGAAAATGTTGATTTGGAATAACTCGAAAACAACGCATTTTTCAAAACAGTTGCGTACTGCCTTTTTTGCTTAGAATTTGATTCTCTATTGGATCCTGGGGTTAATTTTTTTTTATCAATCACCCTTGAAAAAGGGGTGGTTCTCACCCCCAAATAAAAAGCGTACAGTTTAACTTTGTTCTAGAGTGCATATAGAACATACATATCAAATTTCGTGAAATTCCATCGACAGTCAAAATTTTGTTACATCAAAAGCTGCGCTTACTGGACTAGAATTTCTTCGTGCTGATTTTGTTCTCGACTTTGTTTACGATCTGCGTGTATGTTTCGCGCTTGGCTATCGCGCAGCTGATTTTCGAAAAACAGGTAAATGTGCAATTTTGTGCATTAAAACTACAGAATGTGCAATTTTATGCAGTAACCCCCAAAACGTGCAATTTTGTGCAAAATAAATGTATGTTAAAATGACCTACACGTCCCGATTCGGATAAATAATTTGTCACTGGCCGTTTACGAACTAGCAAAAAAAAGATGTAATTGCACGTGAATCCGGGCTTTAGTTATAGTCTAACATTATATTTATAATTAATGGATTAAAAAAATAAACCACCTTGTACAGTGATCTGCGTGGAACTAGGCCGATCCTAGGAGGTGGATTTGGTACGTCAAACAAAGTCGGTATGGCATTAGGCTTCAGTTTTTTCCAACAATCTACTCGTGCCTGTTCAAACTGTGAACTTTCAAAATGAACGTAAAAGTGCAAAGGTGTATTACATTTTTAGTCGTTATGATTAACATTCACAAACTTTTAAGGAACAACCATTAAATTTACGTCACACAGACGCATTCTCTTGCTTAGTATAAATTTGTCTCGTCTCATATTTTGAATCCATTTTGCACATCGAATAGGGTCTGCCGGAAATTTGAATGTTCTAAAATTAGTTTCTGATCGATTTTTGCAATTTACAGCACAACAACGAGTCATTATGATTATGAGATGTAGTACAACAATCTGCAAAACATACTACATAACATTAATGATATCTCTAACACCAGTATTTATTACCTTGTTTTCACTGACAAGATGAGATGATTATTATACATATTCGTGTTTAATACATAAATCAAATTAGTACACTAAGGTTATAACCCTGATATGTAAAAATATTAATATTTACATACATAATATACATTAAATAATGCAACGCACAGCGTGCTTACATTGCTCCCGCCACATTACATTTAAAAGTCTCGGAGCAAAGATGGCGGGTGCGAATACCTATATTATAGAGCTCTAGTAAAACTGAACGGTTCGAAAATTTCTTTAATTACTATTATATATTGAATGTTATATATGTATTTTACTTTTTAAGCTGATATATTGTAATGTTATACTTTCCATACTTTGCCCTTTTTCTCTGACTATATATAATATAACTGATAATAAATAATTGTACAAACTATTGATATACCCTGAGAGAATCGATTAATCAATCGATAGAAAATCGATTATATAATTATTTGTTAATAAAATTCCTTAATTACTATAAAATCGAAACCTATTTATTTATAAATAATAACTAGTATAATATATCATTTTAATTGAGCAATAACTACCAGAATTTCACCACTTAGCAGGAAGATAACCTACAAAATAAGGAAAGTACACTAATCGATTGTTCTTGGAGACAATCCTATTAACTGGTGAAGGAATTTTAAATACAGAAAAGGATTTAATTCCTTTAAAACAAATAATAAGAAGTTCGGAACACCACGAAACCTTTTAAAATAATTAATATCAAATTAATTTAAAACACAAAAAAAAAATAAATAAATATATAAAAAACAAAAAAAAATTTTTTACAAACAAAATAACAAATTATAATTTAATTTTTTACAAGTGTGATTGTGTGACGATTTAATATGCCTAAATCCCACAATAAAATTAAATGAAAAATTATAATAATAAAGTAATTTAATAAGGTACAAAAGAACCCTTTCTCTATGCCCCAAACCGGTAGTAACATGCCGATTTGCCGATGTATCAGTTAATAAAATTAGATTTAAGAAACTCAATAAATCCATAACGACCTCGCGTTACATAAAAGAATAATAAAAGTATAGAGTGATGTAATTAAATTGTAAGCAAATTAAAGGAAAATAATTAATAATAATTAAGAACTACTTTTCGCGCTGAGAAACTACCCGCGCGCGGACAGCCCCATTACCCCTATAGTTAGTTAGTCCAGTTGAATCAGAGACTCCCCTGGTCATACAGCGTACAGCACATTATGTAGACCGCTAGAAAATATTAAACATGTAGACTAAGTAAAACTTACGTAATTACCGGATGATGTGAATGTTGTGAATGACTTGAGTGTGCGGCGATGACACCTCTATAAATAAATAACATCACCTAAATGTGATGTTAAATTTTTAGAATGTAACTGTTAACCATAAACAATATGTGCGGTACAACAATGTGAACACTAGTGAAAGTTACCAAGAAGAAACAGACCACAAGAATCTACAGAAGAGACAGACTACTACTGATCTTTAAGAATGACACCAAACCTCACCAACACACGATAGACAGAAGATCTCCCAGACACCCTGCACGACAGATAGAAGCCCCGATTCACCGAGGATATGTTACACACAGGTAACACGGAAGTTCTCCTTCTGTGGTTCAGAACTTAACTTTAACTAATATATGAAAGACACTTAAATAACTACATAAGAGTATTATGTAAGAGAGAATTATGTTATAAAGTAGCTAATAGAAAGTCATTGAGAATAATTGCCCCGGATATTATTAAACCAATGCTTATGGAATACTACCACTCATCCACCATTGGAGCACATATGGGAATAAATAAAACTATACATCGTATTTGAAAAGAATATCATTGGAAAAATATGAACAGCGAGATAGCTAAATTCGTAAAACAGTGTAAGTTGTGTGCACTGAGCAAGCCAGCTAGATGAGCCACATAGGTAAATTAATCTCGGAGACTCCCACGACACCCTTATCAAAAATTTACTTAAACTTTCTGGCCCCTACCCACGTTCAAAATCAGGTAATACCATGCTACACATTTGTGTAGACTCATTTACCAAATTCGTCTGGATGTATCCCATGCGACGAGCGTTAGCATCTACCACAGTGAAGATTTTGCAAAATAGATTATTTAAAGACTTCGGTACACCAGTACATCTAGTGTCAGATAACGGACCCCAGTTTAAGTCCAAAGAATTCAAGGACATGTGTTTCAGACTAGGCATAGACCACATTACCGTTACAGAGTATTGTCCACAAGGTAATATAGCTGAAAGGTATTTGCGAAACCTAAAATCCGCTTTAATAGCCTACCATGCAAACGACCAAACATCTTGGGACCAGAACCTATCCTGGATACAATTTGCCTTCAACTCAGCATATCATGAAGGACATAAATCGACACCCTTTGATTTGTTGTATAAATATAAACCAAATCAACCATTATCCACAAAGTGGAAAATACATGAATTGCTACCCCGCGAAATCAGTGGTAAAAATATAAAAAAGATATGGAACGAAGCTCGCGCTAACTTAAGAGTGAACTTGAGAAAATTGTGAATATATCACGAGCGGGATAGTAAAGAAATAAAGTATCATGTCGGAGACTTAGTGATTTACAGAACTCACCCGACGAGTAGGGCAGTTGATAAGACCACCTCCAAACTATCTTACCGATGATGTGGCCCTTACAAGATTTACAAATACTTAACTCCCGTAACCGTAGCACTGTATGAACCCACTACTGATAATTATGTACGTAGAAGTCATGTTTCCCAGATAAAAAATTATCACGGAAATAAACATGCTAGTGAGCAAGAAAAGAAACGAAGTAGAAAAGGATAGATGTATTAAGACGTATATTTGCTATATTGTAATTGAGTCACTACTTAATTACCAAATCGTATAAATAGGAATGAGGTCTGATCAACCTTAGATCCTGTTCACCGAGAAAGAATAATCAAAATGAGAAGTCAGCTGACTCAAAATATAAGTAACGTTACTTTACCAGTACTTTACCGTTACGTTACCAGTACTTTACCGTTACGTTACCAGTACTTTAATCACCTTACTGTACTTAACTGTACTTATATGTACTATACTATACCATACTATACGACACACACAAACTACTAATCAAAGTACTAAAAGGAATACAGTACTAAAATAAAATGATTCGTCAACCACGATTCAACGAAACCCTTGGAAGAGAAAAGGAAACACAGTAAGGATGTGAAACATACTCTGTGAAGAGTAACTCCGTGAAAAGAGTAACAAAAACTAAACAAAAAAGCTGTAGTAGTATTAAGTAGTAGAATTAAGATGAATTTTGTGTATTCTATGTATTTTATGAACTCCGAGTTTTATGTATTTTAAGTATTAATTAATATGGTATGTATCTCTTGCTAATAGTAAATAGTAAATTGAGAGTGATTCATGTACCTCATGAGGAAATTGCTTAAAGAGAAAAAGGAATTTCACACGGAAAATCCGAGCTAACTCCCAGTGCAATTCTGATCTATTTCCCCGTTGAAAACACATCGGTCCCTGACACTAGGTCTTCTTTAAGTGGAGGAGTATGTGACAATTTAATATGCCTAAATCCCACAATAAAATTAAATAAAAAATTATAATACTAAAGTAATTTAATAAGGTACAAAAGAACCCTTTCTCTATGCCCCAAACCGGTAGTAACATGTCGATTTGCCGATGTATCAGTTAATAAAATTAGATTTAAGAAACTCAATAAATCCATAACGACCTCGCGTTACATAAAAGAATAATAAAAGTATAGAGTGATGTAATTAAATTGTAAGCAAATTAAAGGAAAATAATTAATAATAATTAAGAACTACTTTTCGCGCTGAGAAACTACCCGCGCGCGGACAGCTCCATTACCCCTATAGTTAGTTAGTCCAGTTGAATCAGAGACTCCCCTGGTGATGCAGCGTACAGCACATTATGTAGACCGCTAGAAAATATTAAACATATAGACTAAGTAAAACTTACGTAATTACCGGATGATGTGAATGTTGTGAATGAATTGAGTGTGCGGCGATGACACCTCTATAAATAAATAACGTCTCCTAAATGTGATGTTAAATTTTTAGAATGTAACTGTTAACCATAAGCAATATGTGCGGTACAACAATGTGAACACTAGTGAAAGTTACCACGAAGAAACAGACCACAAGAATCTACAGAAGAGACAGGCTACTGATCTTTAAGAATGACACCAAACTTCACCAACACACGATAGACAGAAGATCTCCCAGACACCCTGCACGACAGATAGAAGCCCCGATTCACCGAGGATATGTTACACACAGGTGACACGGAAGTTCAACTTCTGTGGTTCAGAACTTAACTTTAACTAATATATGAAAGACACTTAAATAACTACATAAGAGTATTATGTAAGAGAGTATTATGTTATAAAGTAGCTAATAGAAAGTCATTGAGAATAATTGCCCCGGATATTATTAAACCAATGCTTATGGAATACTACCACTCATCCACCATTGGAGCACATATGGGAATAAATAAAACTATACATCGTATTTAAAAGAATATCATTGGAAAAATATGAACAGCGAGATAGCTAAATTCGTAAAACAGTGTAAGTTGTGTGCACTGAGCAAGCCAGCTAGAAACAGCCACATAGGTAAATTAATCTCGGAGACTCCCACGACACCCTTATCAAAAATTTACTTAGACTTTTCTGGCCCCTACCCACGTTCAAAATCAGGTAATACCATGCTACACATTTGTGTAGACTCATTTACCAAATTCGTCTGGATGTATCCCATGCGACAAGCGTTAGCATCTACCACAATGAAGATTTTGCAAGATAGATTATTTAAAGACTTCGGTACACCAGAACATCTAGTGTCAGATAACGGACCCCAGTTTAAGTCC
Organism: Magicicada septendecula; assembly: GCA_034769895.1. Taxonomy (NCBI): domain Eukaryota; kingdom Metazoa; phylum Arthropoda; class Insecta; order Hemiptera; family Cicadidae; genus Magicicada; species Magicicada septendecula. Next base: position 637,603,296 of record CM068367.1, read on the forward strand.
AAAGAATTCAAGGACATGTGTTTCAGACTAGGCATAGACCACATTACCGTTACAGAGATTTATCCACAAGGTAATATAGCTGAAAGGTATTTGCGAAACCTAAAATCCGCTTTAATAGCCTACCATGCAAACGACCAAACATCTTGGGACCGGAACCTATCCTGGATACAATTTACCTTCAACTCAGCATATCATGAAGGACATAAATCGACTCCCTTTGATTTGTTGTATAAATATAAACCAAATCACCCATTATCTACTAAGTGGAAAATACATGAATTGCTACCCCGCGAAATCAATGGTAAAAATATAAAAAAGATATGGAACGAAGCTCGCGCTAACTTAAGAGTGAACTTGAGAAAATTGTGAAAATATCACGAGCGGGATAGTAAAGAAATAAAGTATCATGTAGGAGACTTAGTGATGTACAGAACTCACCCGACGAGTAGGGCAGTTGATAAGACCACCTCCAAACTATCTTACCGATGGTGTGGCCCTTACAAGATTTACAAATACTTAACTCCCGTAACCGTAGCACTGTATGAACCCACTACGGATAATTATGTACGTAGAAGTCATGTTTCCCACATAAAATATTATCACGGAAATAAACATGCTAGTGAGCAAGAAAAGAAACGAAGTAGAAAAGGATAGATGTATTAAGACGTATATTTGCTATATTGTAATTGAGTCACTACTTAATTACCAAATCGTATAAATAGGAATGAGGTCTGATCAACCTTAGATCCTGTTCACCGAGAAAGAATAAGCAAAATGAGAAGTCAGCTGACTCAAAATATAAGTAACGTTACTTTACCAGTACTTTACCGTTACTTTACCAGTACTTTAATCACCTTACTGTACTTAACTGTACTTATATGTACTATACTATACCATACTATACGACACACACAAACTACTAATCAAAGTACTAAAAGGAATACAGTACTAAAATAAAATGATTCGTCAACCACGATTCAACGAAACCCTTGGAAGAGAAAAGGAAACACAGTAAGGATGTGAAACATACTCTGTGAAGAGTAACTCCGTGAAAAGAGTAACAAAAACTAAACAAAAAAGCTGTAGTAGTATTAAGTAGTAGAATTAAGATGAATTTTGTGTATTCTATGTATTTTATGAACTCCGAGTTTTATGTATTTTAAGTATTAATTAATATGGTATGTATCTCTTGCTAATAGTAAATAGTAAATTGAGAGTGATTCATGTACCTCATGAGGAAATTGCTGAAAGAGAGAAAGGAATTTCACACGGAAAATCCGAGCTAACTCCCAGTGCAATTCTGATCCATTTCCCCGTTGAAAACACATCGGTCCCTGACACTGGGTCTTCTTTAAGTGGAGGAGTATGTGACAATTTACTATGCCTAAATCCCACAATAAAATTAAATAAAAAATTATAATACTAAAGTAATTTAATAGGTACAAAAGAACCCTTTCTCTATGCCCCAAACCGGTAGTAACATGCCGATTTGCCGATGTATCAGTTAATAAAATTAGATTTAAGAAACTCAATAAATCCATAACGACCTCGCGTTACATAAAAGAATAATAAAAGCATAGAGTGATGTAATTAAATTGTAAGCAAATTAAAGGAAAATAATTAATAATAAATAAGAACTACTTTTCGCGCTGAGAAACTACCCGCGCGCGGACAGCTCCATTACCCCTATAGTTAGTTAGTCCAGTTGAATCAGAGACTCCCCTGGTGATACAGCGTACAGCACATTATGTAGACCGCTAGAAAATATTAAACATATAGACTAAGTAAAACTTACGTAATTACCGGATGATGTGAATGTTGTGAATGACTTGAGTGTGCGGCGATGACACCTCTATAAATAAATAACGTCACCTAAATGTGATGTTAAATTTTTAGAATGTAACTGTTAACCATAAGCAATATATGCGGTACAACAATGTGAACACTAGTGAAAGTTACCAAGAAGAAACAGACCACAAGAATCTACAGAAGAGACAGGCTACTGATCTTTAAGAATGACACCAAACTTCACCAACACACGATAGACAGAAGATCTCCCAGACACCCTGCACGACAGATAGAAGCCCCGATCTGTGGTTCAGAACCACTTCTGTAATTAAACCACCTACTTCTGTGGTTCAGAACTTAACTTTAACTAATATATGAAAGACACTTAAATAACTACATAAGAGTATTATGTAAGAAAGTATTATGTTATAAAGTAGCTAATAGAAAGTCATTGAGAATAATTGCCCCGGATATTATTAAACCAATGCTTATGGAATACTACCACTCATCCACCATTGGAGCACATATGGGAATAAATAAAACTATACATCGTATTTAAAAGAATATCATTGGAAAAATATGAACAGCGAGATAGCTAAATTCGTAAAACAGTGTAAGTTGTGTGCACTGAGCAAGCCAGCTAGAAACAGCCACATAGGTAAATTAATCTCGGAGACTCCCACGACACCCTTATCAAAAATTTACTTAGACTTTTCTGGCCCCTACCCACGTTCAAAATCAGGTAATACCATGCTACACATTTGTGTAGACTCATTTACCAAATTCGTCTGGATGTATCCCATGCGACAAGCGTTAGCATCTACCACAATGAAGATTTTGCAAGATAGATTATTTAAAGACTTCGGTACACCAGTACATCTAGTGTCAGATAACGGACCCCAGTTTAAGTCCAAACAATTCAAGGACATGTGTTTCAGACTAGGCATAGACCACATTACCTTTACAGAGTATTGTCCACAAAGTAATATAGCTGAAAGGTATTTGCGAAACCTAAAATCCGCTTTAATAGCCTACCATGCAAACGACCAAACATCTTGGGACCAGAACCTATCCTGGATACAATTTGCCTTCAACTCAGCATATAATGAAGGACATAAATCGACACCCCTTGATTTGTTGTATAAATATAAACCAAATCACCCATTATCCACAAAGTGGAAAATACATGAATTGCTACCCCGCGAAATCAGTGGTAAAAATATAAAAAAGATATGGAACGAAGCTCGCGCTAACTTAAGAGTGAACTTGAGAAAATTGTGAAAATATCACGAGCGGGATAGTAAAGAAATAAAGTATCATGTCGGAGACTTAGTGATGTACAGAACTCACCCGACGAGTAGGGCAGTTGATAAGACCACCTCCAAACTATCTTACCGATGGTGTGGCCCTTACAAGATTTACAAATACTTAACTCCCGTAACCGTAGCACTGTATGAACCCACTACGGATAATTATGTACGTAGAAGTCATGTTTCCCACATAAAATATTATCACGGAAATAAACATGCTAGTGAGCAAGAAAAGAAACGAAGTAGAAAAGGATAGATGTATTAAGACGTATATTTGCTATATTGTAATTGAGTCACTACTTAATTACCAAATCGTATAAATAGGAATGAGGTCTGATCAACCTTAGATCCTGTTCACCGAGAAAGAATAAGCAAAATGAGAAGTCAGCTGACTCAAAATATAAGTAACGTTACTTTACCAGTACTTTACCGTTACGTTACCAGTACTTTAATCACCTTACTTTACTTAACTGTACTTATATGTACTATACTATACGACACACACAAACTACTAATCGAAGTACTAAAAGGAATACAGTACTAAAATAAAATGATTCGTCAACCACGATTCTACGAAACCCTTGGAAGAGAAAAGGAAACACAGTAAGGATGTGAAACATACTCTGTGAAGAGTAACTCCGTGAAAAGAGTAACAAAAACTAAACAAAAAAGAGGTAGTAGTATTAAGTAGTAGAATTAAGATGAATTTTGTGTATTCTGTGTATTTTATGAACTCCGAGTTTTATGTATTTTAAGTATTAATTAATATGGTATGTATCTCTTGCTAATAGTAAATAGTAAATTGAGAGTGATTCATGTACCTCATGAGGAAATTGCTTAAAGAGAGAAAGGAATTTCACACGGAAAATCCGAGCTAACTCCCAGTGCAATTCTGATCTATTTCCACGTTGGAAACACATCGGTCCCTGACACTGGGCCTTCTTTAAGTGGAGGAGTATGTGACAATTTACTATGCCTAAATCCCACAATAAAATTAAATAAAAAATTATAATACTAAAGTACAAATAATATATAGAATATAATATATTATAATATATATTATAATATAATAAGGTACAAAAGGACCCTTTCTCTATGCCCCAAACCGGTAGTAACATGTCGATTTGCCGATGTATCAGTTAATAAAATTAGATTTAAGAAACTCAATAAATCCATAACGACCTCGCGTTACATAAAAGAATAATAAAAGTATAGAGTGATGTAATTAAATTGTAAGCAAATTAAAGGAAAATAATTAATATTAATTAAGAACTACTTTTCGCGCTGAGAAACTACCCGCGCGCGGACAGCTCCATTACCCCTATAGTTAGTTAGTCCAGTTGAATCAGAGACTCCCCTGGTGATGCAGCGTACAGCACATTATGTAGACCGCTAGAAAATATTAAACATATAGACTAAGTAAAACTTACGTAATTACCGGATGATGTGAATGTTGTGAATGAATTGAGTGTGCGGCGATGACACCTCTATAAATAAATAACGTCACCTAAATGTGATGTTAAATTTTTAGAATGTAACTGTTAACCATAAGCAATATGTGCGGTACAACAATGTGAACACTAGTGAAAGTTACCACGAAGAAACAGACCACAAGAATCTACAGAAGAGACAGGCTACTGATCTTTAAGAATGACACCAAACTTCACCAACACACGATAGACAGAAGATCTCCCAGACACCCTGCACGACAGATAGAAGCCCCGATTCACCGAGGATATGTTACACACAGGTGACACGGAAGTTCAACTTCTGTGGTTCAGAACTTAACTTTAACTAATATATGAAAGACACTTAAATAACTACATAAGAGTATTATGTAAGAGAGTATTATGTTATAAAGTAGCTAATAGAAAGTCATTGAGAATAATTGCCCCGGATATTATTAAACCAATGCTTATGGAATACTACCACTCATCCACCATTGGAGCACATATGGGAATAAATAAAACTATACATCGTATTTAAAAGAATATCATTGGAAAAATATGAACAGCGAGATAGCTAAATTCGTAAAACAGTGTAAGTTGTGTGCACTGAGCAAGCCAGCTAGAAACAGCCACATAGGTAAATTAATCTCGGAGACTCCCACGACACCCTTATCAAAAATTTACTTAGACTTTTCTGGCCCCTACCCACGTTCAAAATCAGGTAATACCATGCTACATATTTGTGTAGACTCATTTACCAAATTCGTCTCGATGTATCCCATGCGACAAGCGTTAGCATCTACCACAATGAAGATTTTGCAAGATAGATTATTTAAAGACTTCGGTACACCAGTACATCTAGTGTCAGATAACGGACCCCAGTTTAAGTCCAAAGAATTCAAGGACATGTGTTTCAGACTAGGCATAGACCACATTACCGTTACAGAGATTTATCCACAAGGTAATATAGCTGAAAGGTATTTGCGAAACCTAAAATCCGCTTTAATAGCCTACCATGCAAACGACCAAACATCTTGGGACCGGAACCTATCCTGGATACAATTTACCTTCAACTCAGCATATCATGAAGGACATAAATCGACTCCCTTTGATTTGTTGTATAAATATAAACCAAATCACCCATTATCTACTAAGTGGAAAATACATGAATTGCTACCCCGCGAAATCAATGGTAAAAATATAAAAAAGATATGGAACGAAGCTCGCGCTAACTTAAGAGTGAACTTGAGAAAATTGTGAAAATATCACGAGCGGGATAGTAAAGAAATAAAGTATCATGTAGGAGACTTAGTGATGTACAGAACTCACCCGACGAGTAGGGCAGTTGATAAGACCACCTCCAAACTATCTTACCGATGGTGTGGCCCTTACAAGATTTACAAATACTTAACTCCCGTAACCGTAGCACTGTATGAACCCACTACGGATAATTATGTACGTAGAAGTCATGTTTCCCAGATAAAATATTATCACGGAAATAAACTTGCTAGTGAGAAAGAAAAGAAACGAAGTAGAAAAGGATAGATGTATTAAGACGTATATTTGCTATATTGTAATTGAGTCACTACTTAATTACCAAATCGTATAAATAGGAATGAGGTCTGATCAACCTTAGATCCTGTTCACCGAGAAAGAATAAGCAAAATGAGAAGTCAGCTGACTCAAAATATAAGTAACGTTACTTTACCAGTACTTTACCGTTACTTTACCAGTACTTTAATCACCTTACTGTACTTAACTGTACTTATATGAACTATATTATACCATACTATACGACACACACAAACTACTAATCAAAGTACTAAAAGGAATAAAGTACTAAAATAAAATGATTCGTCAACCACGATTCAACGAAACCCTTGGAAGAGAAAAGGAAACACAGTAAGGATGTGAAACATACTCTGTGAAGAGTAACTCCGTGAAAAGAGTAACAAAAGCTAAACAAAAAAAAACGGTAGTAGTATTAAGTAGTAGAATTAAGATGAATTTTGTGTATTCTATGTATTTTATGAACTTTGAGTTTTATGTATTTTAAGTATTAATTAATATGGTATTATATCTCTGGCTAATAGTAAATAGTAAATTGAGAGTGATTCATGTACCTCATGAGGAAATTGATTAAAGAGAGAAATGAATTTCACACGGAAAATCCGAGCTAAGTCCCAGTGCAATTCTGATCTATTTCCCCGTTGAAAACACATCGGTCCCTGACACTGGGTCTTCATTAAGTGGAGGAGTATGTGACAATTTAATATGCCTAAATCCCACAGTAAAATTAAATAAAAAATTATAATACTAAAGTAATTTAATAAGGTACAAAAGAACCCTTTCTCTATGCCCCAAACTGGTAGTAACATGCCGATTTGCCGATGTATCAGTTAATAAAATTAGATTTAAGAAACTCAGTAAATCCATAACGACCTCGCGTTACATAAAAGAATAATAAAAGTATAGAGTGATGTAATTAAATTGTAAGCAAATTAAAGGAAAATAATTAATAATAATTAAGAAATACTTTTCGCGCTGAGAAACTACCCGCGCGCGGACAGCCCCATTACCCCTATAGTTAGTTAGTCCAGTTGAATCAGAGACTCCCCTGGTGATACAGCGTACAGCACATTATGTAGACCGCTAGAAAATATTAAACATGTAGACTAAGTAAAACTTACGTAATTACCGGATGATGTGAATGTTGTGAATGACTTGAGTGTGCGGCGATGACACCTCTATAAATAAATAACGTCACCTAAATGTGATGTTAAATTTTTAGAATGTAACTGTTAACCATAAGCAATATGTGCGGTACAACAATGTGAACACTAGTGAAATTTACCACGAAGAAACAGACCACAAGAATCTACAGAAGAGACAGACTACTGATCTTTAAGAATGACACCAAACTTCACCAACACACGATAGACAGAAGATCTCCCAGACACCCTACACGACAGATGGAAGCCCCGATTCACTGAGGATATGTTGCACACAGGTGACACGGAAGTTCTACTTCTGTGGTTCAGAACTTAACTTTAACTAATATATGAAAAGACACATCGGTCCCTGACACTGGGTCTTCTTTAAGTGGAGGAGTATGTGACAATTTAATATGTCTAAATCCCACAGTAAAATTAAATAAAAATCTTTTTTCTTTTCTTCTTCTGTCTTTCTTGCTGCATGCTGGCCCTGATCAGATCAGTGTGTAGTGCCAACACACTCACATTCTACACGTTTTCTTTCTGTTTTTTCGACTTCCTTCTGAGCCACTGTTCTCCTGAGAACAAAGGCAACTGGGAAAACCGAGGAACACCTGCGTTTTAGTAGAAAACATTGGGATACACTGCAGGGTACTCCTCTGTCTAAGCGTGGGGCAACTATGTTGCCCTTTTAGGGTTTGGGTGTGCCGGTTGAATAAAAAAATCTTGTACTGCATTTAACGAATATAAAGAAAAATAGGTTTCTGTATTTAGCGGTGGGCGTTCTGCCGTACTGTGTTTAACGGTTAGCGCAGAATCTACATGAGGTAACGAAGCGGCGCTTGATTGGTGCTGCTCCCTTGCGGACGCCTTGAAGCGCGAGTTGAAAAATGCGTAGAATAAACGGTTTGGAGCTTGTCTGATTTCGCTACTCCAACTAACCGCCTCACCGCTCTCCGACAGAGAAGTTTTTATTAATTGTTCCATCTTCCATCTATGGCAGGCTAAATTAAAACAGATCTGCGGGTCCCCCGCTTCAAGTCGAGGACCAGCTCCAAATCATGACCTGAACAACCGAACATCAAAGGCTCTCAGCTTCATCTGCCGGAAGAGAACAGCGAGGAACAGGCCACACCAACACAAAAATGCTCTAGACCAGGACTTCAAACTCCACACCAGGGAATAAATCAGGTGACACCAACCCAATATTACTTTTTAACACAAGTGAATGTAACCTACTAGAACTCGTGGGCATATAGCGACACCCTAAAATGACTTTAAGCTTTACACATTTCAATTGGGTCCCCGGTTAACGGGACAGAATAGTGCGCGGACTTGGGGGGGGGGAATCTTTTGTACATTTTGTAATACTATTTATATTAAGTGTGAGCCCAGAGGTTGGCATGTATCCGTGGCTGATTACCATTCAGGCACGTAAATTTCTTTCTAGTTTTCAGTAAAAGGGTTACCTTAGTGCTAGTAATTCTATCATTCATCATGTAATTTCACAGATTAAATTTAGTTTTCAATTGATTCATTAATTTCACATATTTATATTTAGTTTGGGTCCTATAATGGATAGGAGTTTCTTTTGTTAGTTTCATTCGGGTCCCCAGTTTAATCCTGTATAGGCGGATTTGTCATGCAGACTTGAACATTCTCCTGGGACAGGTTTAGTTAGGCACGATCTTGCCTAGGAACATGTCGGCCTTTGGGCCAAATTAATTCTTAAAGGTTATAAAGCATCATGGCACATTACTGTTATTAAATTTCTTTCACGAAAATATTACTGTTATTAATATTTCACAAAAATTTATCACGCTTAAATTCTTTTTAATTTATTATGGTCACTTGTATTTTGACTGAATTATGATTATATTTCCTCCAAGTCTAAGTGCTCAGTGTGGGAGCACTTTATAGTAGTATCAGGCATTATGCCAACCCCTGAATTTTAGTATGCCCTGGAAGCACTGGGGTTACACACATATACATATATATATATATATATATATATGTATATATATATATATGGATTATTATGTATTAAGATCTTTCAATAGGTGTTGCGTTCAAGAATATTTATGAATTGTGAATTATGTACCTTATGGGGTGAAAGAGGTGTGGCAAGATATTAATGTTGAAAGATGTAATTGTCCTGTGATGTGGAACGTGTGTATGTGTTGTAGTTGTAGACATATACATATTTATATGTCCATTTATATGTATTGTATATTCATGTGTTATTTCTGGGGGTTAGGTATAGGGCTAAGTGGGGAAAAGTAACCCCAATTGGAAAAGAAAATCAATTAATCATTATATTAATTTCATTTAAATTTTATATTTATTTTTAAAGTAAAAAATTAACAAAAATATTTTAAGGAGAAAGCACTGACTTTGTTGGGTGATAAATATTTAACGTTTTGTTATAAAAAAAAAGAGAAGGATGTAATAAAAATTTATTGGTTGTTAATTTTGTGAGTTTTAATTGCAAGTCCCGTCTCACTGGGTCCAGCCCATTTTTGGCTTCTCTAGGCTTTTGGCCTAGTTTTAATTATCTTGTGGCCCTCTAAAAAAAAAAAAAAATTATAAGTCAGTAAAATACTATAAATAAGGGTTACATTTGGTAGCAGAGCGTGGTTGAGATTAGTGTCAACCCTTGGGTCCTTTGGGTGTGACGGGGCTTGCAAACTCAGGAAACATTTTGGGGTTCGAATCGGACTTGGAATAATTACTAGAAGTCCCTATATCTCTAAGTACCTATGTCTTGTTATGTTTAAGGTTTTGTTAATTATATGTATGTATCATTGCCCGCCTGTTGGTATTGTTGAACTGGAGGTCGCCACGGGGTGTGAAATTTTAGGGGGGAAATTCCTTGGAAACTCGAAATATCGCAGATCTGGGCCGAGGTGGAGAAATGGTTTTCGCGTATTACCTTGCCAATAATAGGGAAGGCGTTTTTAGTTATGCGGTATGGCCCGATCGGCAGTCGGTCTCCTCCGAGATACGGGAGCCGAAGTTATTGCAAATATTAGATGAGAATATGTTGTTGTTCGTTGGTCGGTAATTTTGTCATGTCGTGTATTAGTGTGTGTGTTGCGTTCCTTCGTGTGTAGTGTCGTTGAGAGCTAGTTCAGGTAAGTGGACTGGGTCCTCGCAACGGTAGGGGGACCCGCAGTCTGCTTGAAGGAAGGACAGTACTCAAGTATTCCTGTGTTCTTTATTGTCAATTTTTGTAGGGTGTTGTGTTTTCGGGTGCCGACCGCGAAGCTCGAGGATGAGCGTCCTAAATCCAGAGTTGTTTCTGCGTGACGAAATCGAGTTCGAGTTACGAGCCCGGGGGAGAGACCCGAAAGGGGCGGTAATTTTATTGCGACGGCAGCTCAGAGAAGCGCTGTCCGCGGGCGAAGCGCTGTCGACTGTCGCCATCGCTGACAACGAGAGTGAATTCGAAAAATGCATCGAGAAGTGGAGGAGCTGCAGGAATTAGCTCGGTGTGTAGACAATTTGGAGGAGGGACCGGGGTGCTCCATCTGCGTCCGGCGAATCCGGCAACGCCTGCAGCATGTAAAACTCAGGCTGCAGAATCTTGACCAACAATGGGGCGATCTTGAGCCGGCCCATGATGTAAAAGGTCTGCTCCAACAGATCACCTCGACCCTGCAGGGGGCTCAACCGGGTAGACCACCTACGCCGGCTCCAGTTGCTGAGTCCGTGGTCTCGGCTGTAGAGTCATCTTATAGAGCAATCGAGCCTGCCGCAAGTACCCCGGTTTTCTCCGGTTTGGTGGCGGCGTCATATCACAAGCTGCCCAACCCACTGTCTCAAATCATCCAGCAATTACCGGTCGTGGATGGGCTGGATGTGGACAAATTATTGCCGTTTTTTAAAATAATTTTTCATTTGGTCGATTTCCCGGGTATGTCGGATCGTACCGTCCTCGAGCTCGTTTATCTTTATTGTCGCGGCCCCATGGCTGAGAGGGTGGCATGTGTAATGAGGCGTAGAGGTAGAGTGGCGAAGTTCCACCAGGAGGTGTTGGAGGCGTTCGTGCCCGGGAGACTAATGCAGCAATTGCGTCACCGACACTTTTATCGCGTGCAGGCGAGGGGCGAGAGTCTTGCCCAATTCGTGCAAAGTATTCGAGGGGTAGCGCGCATACTTGGACTGGGCATGTCGGAGGAAGAGGTTGTCCAGAATATTCTTGACGGCGTCTCCTCAGAAGACAGATTGCGACTCGTATTTGCTGAGCGGCCGCGGTGGTTTGCGGACTTGGACCGGCTGTGTGTGATGTCCAAGGCCATTCAGATGAGCGACGAGGCGAAGGGAGACAGAAGAGGGGAACTACCCAGACCTCAGAGAGCGGAAGGACGCAGTGAACCTTTCCCCCCCCCCCCCCGACAGGCCCAGTCAGTTCGAAATCGCGACCGATGGGGGACATCGCCCGGGGCACGTGGCTCGATCATGCACCCAAGGGCGCGCGCGTCCAGCACCTCCATCGTCAAGACCCATCCCAAAAAACTAAGTAGACAGGGGAAGATATGTCGGAGGATGTCTTCCCCTCGCACTAAATCTTTACAAGTTCCAACTACCTCCAGGCAATTGCTAGGATCCAACTCTTTCGACATCAAGGTCCGGTCCACTACCTCTCAACACCTTTCAGTATGCCCCTTTCTGTCGCTCGAGGTAAAAGGGGGTCAGCTCAGAGCATTAGTTGACTCCGGTTCAGCCCGATCCATCATCTCATCTCGGGTATGCGCGGACCTTGAGAAGCAGGGCTTGATCAAGGGGTCGAACCTGTCGTCTGTGGTATGCTGGACTGCATCTCGAGAAATCTTGCCCATCTCCCAGGTGATTACCTTTAAATTTAAAATCGATGGGTTTTCTTGGGTGTGGCCTTTTCTGGTTTCTCCTGCTCTGGGAGTGGATTGTATCATTGGTGCCGATTTCATCGCGAAAAGTGGTCTCGTGCTGGAAATCCAAGCGCACCAATGCTATTTCAAGTTTAATCGGGGAGCTCTTATTCCGTTCCTTGGGTACCAGGGAGCTAAGCCAGGTATCCAAGAGGTGGCTTGTCCCGATTCTGCACGAGATCATCTCACTCCGTCCCAGCAGAGGGCCTTAGACCAATTGTGTGAGGAATTTCCCGAGGTGTTAACTCCTACATTGGGACTCACACACCTGCTGGAGTATAAGATCCGTCTTACAGACTCTAAGATAGTAAGGTCGCACCCTTACAAATTCGCACCTCCGAAGATGACCATTCTGCGAGAGAGAGTTCAAGAGTTGTTGGAACAAGGGGTGATTGAACCTTCTCATTCTAGCTATGCCAGTCCAGCGTTTTTGGTACCTAAGCCTGGGGGTAAACACCGTATGGTCATTGACTATCGGAAGTTGAACGCAAATATCGAGGTGGATTCTGTTCCCCTCCCAGACTTACATTCGGCCTTTGATTGGTTCAGTGGGGCCAGGTATTTCACCATAATCGATCTCAATACGGCTTATCACCAGATTCCTTTGGCCAAAGAGAGTAGACCGTACACGGCCTTTTGTGTACCATGGAATTTGTACCAATACACAAGGGTTCCCATGGGTTTGGCTGTGGGGGCCCAGACACTCACTCGTCTTCTCGATACCGTTTTTCACGACGTGAAATTCAGGTTCGTCTTTAATTACTTAGATGATTTGTTGGTGTACAGTGAGACATTCGAAGATAATCTGGGTCATCTCCGAGAAGTGATGTGTCGGTTGAGAAGATCTGGCCTCGCTGTCAATCCCGATAAGGTTCGTTTCGCCCAGGAGAGTATTTCTTTCTTGGGCCATTTGGTTTCACACCGGGGCGTTACGGTCGACCCCGAGAGGACACAGGGCATCCGTGACTTCCCCCCTCCTAGGGATGCGAAGGGAATAGCGAGATTCGTAGGTATGGTCAATTTTTATCGACGATTCATACCTAATATCGCTGAGATTGCCGCACCCTTGAACGAGCTGAGGAAGAAGGGCGCTAAATTTACATGGGGCGAGAGTCAACAGAAGGCTTTCCACACTTTGAAGGAGGCCATCATCTCCCCACCGGTGTTACGGATGCCCGACTTTTCGAAACCCTTTATCCTACAGACGGACGCGAGTTCGGTTGCTCTCGGGGCAGTTCTGTCCCAAGTTGTTGATGACGCTAGGCAGCCTGTGGCTTTTATTTCCCGGACATTGACCCAGCAAGAACGAAAATCATCCGTCTATGAGCTAGAGTGTTTAGCTGTTGTGTACGCTCTAGACAAGTTCAGGCGTTTCCTGGAACATGGTGAGTTCCTGCTCGAGACCGACAATCAGGCTCTCTCTTGGCTTCTGGCTCATCCCCGGCAACTGGGTAAAATTGGTAGATGGGTGGTGAAGATCTCATCCTTTAAGTTCAAAGTGCATCACATTAGGGGATCTCAAAATGTAGTTGCAGACGCCTTGTCCCGCATGTTTTCCCAGCCCAGTGATGCCCAATCTGAGCAACCCTGTTCCGTTCTGCTAGACTTTCCATTAGCCTTCACTGATGTGTTGCCCCATCAGTTGAACGACGAAGAGCTGTGTCCAGTCATCCAAAATATAAAGGAGGGTAACGTACAGGCCCCTTACTTCTTGTCCAAGGGAGTCCTATGTTGCAGAAAGAGAAAAGGACGTGCCCCTAAGATCGTGCTGCCTAGCAAGTTAGTGCCTATGGTCTTCAGTTATTACCACAATTCCCCAGTAGGAGGCCACAAGGAAATTTCTAAGACCATTTCCAGCATTAGGAGACATTTTATCTGGAAGGGCATGGATAGGGACATCGCGACCAGGGTTAAGAGCTGTCATCTATGTGGCTTGAGCAAGCCTGCCCAGAACACCAAGTTAAGGTTGTTGTCATCTGATGTGGCGAGCAGACCGATGGAGAAGTTGTTCATCGACTACGTGGGGCCATTCCCCCGTAGCAAGTCAGGTAATGCTTACCTGCTTGTTTGTGTGGATGCTTTTTCAAAGTTTGCCTGGCTATTGCCCTTACGGCAGGCAACGGCTCGTTTAACCATAAACGCGCCCCAAAACAATATATTTCAGCATTTCGGTCTTCCGACCATCATTGTCTCGGACAATGGCCCTCAGTTCATTTCGGGTGAGTTCCGGCGGATGTGTTTCGCCAGTGGGATCAAACACGTAACCACTTCCCCTTATTACCCACAGCCGTCCCATGCGGAGAGATTCAATCGGAATCTCCGGTCCGCCCTGATTGCTTATCACGCTGAGCAACAGACCACCTGGGATCAGAATCTGAAGTGGTTACAGTTAGCTTTTAATACGGCCCGACATGACAGTCATCAGGCTGTTCCCTTTGAAATCCTGTTTGGATTCTCGCCCGCATTCCCGTTGACCAATTTGTGGAACATCGAAGATCTTCTGCCACGGGAGCCAGATAATAGAACTGCGGAGAGGTGGAAGGAGGCTCGGAAGAATTTGCTGCGAGCGCACGAGCGGGTCCGTCGACGATATAATCAGGGGCGAATTCCTAACCCCTTCCGGTTGGGAACTGGGTCTATTGCCAGAGCCACCCACTCAGCTCAGCCGCGGACAAACGGGCCGCAAAGTTATGTTACCGCTGGTCGGGGCCATATAGCATCCTGGGGTTCACGTCACCGGTGACGGCCCGGCTGGGCGTACCGTAGGGCGATTCTACAGAAATTGTTACACATGTTTCAAAATTGAAGCTCTGCCGGAGGGAGTAAGCTGACTAATAGAAGTGGGGGGGGGTAAGATTTGGTGGTTTCCATGTGTGTAGGGATGGTGATCCTTCGGTAGTGTGTGCTCCGGGGAAAAGGTAAGAACCTGGTATGGTAGCGGGTAGATGTTCCCCACAATCCGGGTGGTGTACGTCTACTTCAGGGCTGCGCCCCTGCCTACGCGAGCCTTGGTTTTCTCAACTCCTCCTTATTTTCGGAGGGAACCCTGTCCTCACCCTAAGTCCTCACCCTTGACCTTTAAGGATCCTTACCCTTTTCATCCTCCCGATTTCCTACCCCTTAAAAAAAAAAAAAAAAAAAAAAAAAAAAAGTAGAAAACATAAAAATTAGAAAAAGAAAGGATGAGAAAAAATCAAAAATAGGAGTAAGTAGAGCAAGTCGTACCGCTCCAACGAGGCCAGATAGGGACCTCGGTGGTGTTGTACGACGTGGACAATGTCCTTGGAGCACACATGTATTAGGTTATAGGAAGGGATATACACATTGGGTAAACAAATTATGGTGTCATGGAAACCACCTCCCCCGATCTCTCCCTGGTCCTGTGGGATGTAAGACGGATTCATGGGATAAAGTGTTATTGGATTTTGGGGGGTTAGTCCCCGTGTAATTATAGGGCATCGGTCCCTGTTGAGGTAGCATCGGAGTTCCCGCATAAGTGGTCAAGCCTCAGGAGGTCAGAACTCAGGGTGCACCCCGAATAATCTTTTTTCTTTTCTTCTTCTGTCTTTCTTGCTGCATGCTGGCCCTGATCAGATCAGTGTGTAGTGCCAACACACTCACATTCTACACGTTTTCTTTCTGTTTTTTCGACTTCCTTCTGAGCCACTGCTCTCCTGAGAACAAAGGCAACTGGGAAAACCGAGGAACACCTGCGTTTTAGTAGAAAACATTGGGATACACTGCAGGGTACTTCTCTGTCTAAGCGTGGGGCAACTATGTTGCCCTTTTAGGGTGGGGGTGTGCCGGTTGAATAAAAAAATCTTGTACTGAATTTAACGAATATAAAGAAAAATAGGTTTCTGTATTTAGCGGTGGGCGTTCTGCCGTACTGTGTTTAACGGTTAGCGCAGAATCTACATGAGGTAACGAAGCGGCGCTTGATTGGTGCTCTTGCGGCCCTTGCGGACGCCTTGAAGCGCGAGTTGAAAAATGCGTAGAATAAACGGTTTGGAGCTTGTCTGATTTCGCTACTCCAACTAACCGCCTCACCGCTCTCCGACAGAGAAGTTTTTATTAATTGTTCCATCTTCCACCTATGGCAGGCTAAATTAAAACAGATCTGCGGGTCCCCCGCTTCAAGTCGAGGACCAGCTCCAAATCATGACCTGAACAACCGAACATCAAAGGCTCTCAGCTTCATCTGCCGGAGGAGAACAGCGAGGAACAGGCCACACCAACACAAAAATGCTCTAGACCAGGACTTCAAACTCCACACCAGGGAATAAATCAGGTGACACCAACCCAATATTACTTTTTAACACAAGTGAATGTAACCTACTAGAACTCGTGGGCATATAGCGACACACCCTAAAATGACTTTAAGCTTTACACATTTCAATTGGGTCCCCGGTTAACGGGACAGAATAGTGCGCGGACTTGGGGGGGAATCTTTTGTACATTTTGTAATACTATTTATATTAAGTGTGAGCCCAGAGGTTGGCATGTATCCGTGGCTGATTACCATTCAGGCATGTAAATTTCTTTCTAGTTTTCAGTAAAAGGGTTACCTTAGTGCTAGTAATTCTATCATTCATCATGTAATTTCACAGATTAAATTTAGTTTTCAATTGATTCATTAATTTCACATATTTATATTCAGTTTGGGTCCTATAATGGATAGGAGTTTCTTTTGTTAGTTTCATTCGGGTCCCCAGTGTAATCCTGTATAGGCGGATTTGTCATGCAGACTTGAACATGCTCCTGGGACAGGTTTAGTTAGGCACGATCTTGCCTAGGAACATGTCGGCCTTTGGGCCAAATTAATTCTTAAAGGTTATAAAGCATCATGGCACATTACTGTTATTAAATTTCTTTCACGAAAATATTACTGTTATTAATATTTCACAAAAATTTATCACGCTTAAATTCTTTTTAATTTATTATGGTCACTTGTATTTTGACTGAATTATGATTATATTTCCTCCAAGTCTAAGTGCTCAGTGTGGGAGCACTTTATAGTAGTATCAGGCATTATGCTAACCCCTGAATTTTAGTATGCCCTGGGGGCACTGGGGTTACACACATATATATATATATATATATATATATATATATATATATATATATATGGATTATTATGTATTAAGGTCTTTCAATAGGTGTTGCATTCAAGAATATTTATGAATTGTGAATTATGTACCTTATGGGGTGAAAGAGGTGTGGCAAGATATTAATGTTGAAAGATGTAATTGTCCTGTGATGTGGAACGTGTGTATGTGTTGTAGTTGTAGACATATACATATTTATATGTCCATTTATATGTATTGTATATTCATGTGTTATTTCTGGGGGTTAGGTATAGGGCTAAGTGGGGAAAAGTAACCCCAATTGGAAAAGAAAATCAATTAATCATTATATTAATTTCATTTAAATTTTATATTTATTTTTAAAGTAAAAAATTAACAAAAATATTTTAAGGAGAAAGCAATGACTTTGTTGGGTGATAAATATTTAATGTTTTGTTATAAAAAAAAAGAGAAAGATGTAATAAAAATTTATTGGTTGTTAATTTTGTGAGTTTTAATTGCAAGTCCCGTCTCACTGGGTCCAGCGCATTTTTGGCTTCTCTAGGCTTTTGGCCTAGTTTTAATTATCTTGTGGCCCCTCTTTAAAATAAAAAAAAAAAAAATTTTTTTAAGTAAATAAACTACTATAAAGAAGGGTTACAGCCTGATCAACCTTAGATCCTGTTCACCGAGAAAGAATAAGCAAAGTGAGAAGTCAGCAGACACAAAAAATAAGTAACATTACTTTACCAGTACTTTACCGTTACATTACCAGTACTTTAATCACCTTACTGTACTTAACTGTACTTACATGTACTATACTATACCATACTATACGACACGCACACCCTACTAATCAAAGTACTAAAAGGAATACAGTACTAAAATAAATGATTCGTCAACCATGATTCAACGAAACCCTTGGAAGAGAAAAGGAAACACAGTAAGGATGTCAAACATACTCTGTGAAGAGTAACTCCGTGAAAAGAGTAACAAAAAGCTAAACAAAAAAACCGGTAGTAGTATGAAGTAGTAGAATTAAGATGAATTTTGTGTACTCTATGTATTTTATGAACTTTGAGTTTTATGTATTTTAAGTACTAGTTAAAATGGTATTGTATCTCTTGCTAATAGTAAATAGTAAATTGAGAGTGATTCATGTACCTCATGAGGAAATTGCTTAAAGAGAGAAAGGAATTTCACATGAAAAATCCAAGCTAACTCCTAGTGCAATTCTGATCTATTTCCCCGTTAAAATCACATTGGTCCCTGAACCTGTGTCTTCTTTAAGTGGAGGAGTATGTGACAATTTAATATGCCTAAATCACACAATAAAATTAAAAAAAAATTATAATACTAAAGTAATTTAATAAGGTACAAAAGAAACTTTCTCTATGCCCCAAACCGGTAGTAACATGCCGATTTGCCGATGTATCAGTTAATAAAATTAGATTTAAGAAACTCAATAAATCCATAACGACCTCGCGTTATATAAAAGAATAATAAAAGTATAGAGTGATGTAATTAAATTGTAAGCAAATTAAAGGAAAATAATTAATATTAATTAAGAACTACTTTTCGTGCTGAGAAACTACCCATGCGCGGACAGCCCCATTACCCCTATAGTTAGTTAGTCCAGTTGAATCAGAGACTCCCCTGGTGATACAGCGTACAGCACATTATGTAGACCGCTAGAAAATATTAAACATGTAGACTAAGTAAAACTTACATAATTACCGGATGATGTGAATGTTGTGAATGACTTGAGTGTGCGGCGATGACATCTCTATAAATAAATAACATCACCTAAATGTGATGTTAAATTTTTAGAATGTAACTGTTAACCATAAGCAATATGTGCGGTACAACAATGTGAACACTAGTGAAAGTTACCACGAAGAAACAGACCACAAGAATCTACAGAAGAGACAGACTACCGATCTTTAAGAATGACACCAAACTTCACCAACACACGATAGAGAGAAGATCTCCCAGACACCCTGCACGACAGATAGAAGCCCCGATTCACCTAGGCTATGTTACACACAGGTGACACGGAAGTTCTACTTCTGTGGTTCAGAACTTAACTTTAACTAATATATGAAAGACACTTAAATAACTACACAAGAGTATTATGTAAGAGAGTATTATGTTATATAGTAGCTAATAGAAAGTCATTGAGAATAATAGCCCCGGATATTATTAAACCAATGCTTATGGAATACTACCACTCATCCACCATTGGAGCACATATGGGAATAAATAAAACTATACATCGTATTTGAAAAGAATATCATTGTAAAAATATGAACAGTGAGATAGCTAAATTCGTAAAACAGTGTAAGTTATGTGCACTGAGCAAGCCAGCAAGAAACAGCCACATAGGTAAATTAATCTCGGAGACTCCCACGACACCCTTATCAAAAATTTACTTAGACTTTTCTGGCCCCTACCCACGTTCAAAATCAGGTAATACCATGCTACTCATTTGTGTAGACTCATTTACCAAATTCGTCTGGATGTATCCCATGCGACGAGCGTTAGCATCTACCACAGTGAAGATTTTGCAAGATAGATTATTTAAAGACTTCGGTACACCAGTACATCTAGTGTCAGTAAACGGACCCCAGTTTAAGTCCAAAGAATTCAATGACATGTTTCAGACTAGGCATAGACCACATTACCGTTACAGAGTATTGTCCACAAGGTAATATAGCTGAAAGGTATTTGTGAAACCTAAAATCCGCTTTAATAGCCTACCATGCAAACGACCAAACATCTTGGGACCAGAACCTATCCTGGATACAATTTGCCTTCAACTCAGCATATCATGAAGGACATAAATCGACACCCTTTGATTTGTTGTATAAATATAAACCAAATCACCCATTATCCACAAAGTGGAAAATACATGAATTGCTACCCCGCGAAATCAGTGGTAAAAATATAAAAAAGATATGGAACGAAGCTCGCGCTAACTTAAGAGTGAACTTGAGAAATCGCGAAAATATCACGAGCGGGATAGTAAAGAAATAAAATATCAAGTCGGAGACTTAGTGATGTACAAAACTCACCCGACGAGTAGGGCAGTTGATAAGACCACCTCCACACTATCTTACCGATGGTGTGGCCCTTACAAGATTTCCAAATACTTAACTCCCGTAACTGTAGCACTGTATGAACCCACTACGGATAATTATGTACGTAGAAGTCATGTTTCCCAAATAAAATATTATCACGGAAATAAACATGCTAGTGAGCAAGAAAAGAAACGAAGTAGAAAAGGATAGATGTATTAAGAAGTATATTTGCTATATTGTAATTGAGTCAATACTTAATTACCAAATCGTATAAATAGGAATGAGGCCTGATCAACCTTAGATCCTGTTCACCGAGAAAGAATAAACAAAGTGAGAAGTCAGCTGACACAAAATATAAGTAACGTTGCTTTACCAGTACTTTAATCACCTTACTGTACATAACTGTACTTATATGTACTATACTATACCATACTATACGACACGCACACCCTACTAATCAAAGTACTAAAAGGAATACAGTACTAAAATAAAATGATTCGTCAATCATGATTCAACGAAACCCTTGGAAGAGAAAAGGAAACACATCAAGGATGTGAAACATACTCTGTGAAGAAACAGTAGGTAAGTACACAAAAAAAAACGGTAGTAGTATTAAGTAGTAGAATTAAGATGAATTTTGTGTATTCTATGTATTTTATGAACTTTTATTTTTATGTATTTTAAGTATTAATTAATATGGTATTGTATCTCTTGCTAATAGTAAATAGTAAATTGAGAGTGATTCATGTACCTCATGAGGAAATTGCTTAAAGAGAGAAAGGAATTTCACACGGAAAATCCGATCTAACTCCCAGTGCAATTCTGATCTATTTCCACGTTGAAAACATATCGGTCCCTGACCCTGTGTCTTCTTTAAGTGGAGGAGTATGTGACAATTTAATATGCCTAAATCCCACAATAAAATTAAATAAAAAGTTATAATACTAAAGTAATTTAATAAGGTACAAAAGAACCCTTTCTCTATGCCCCAAACCGGTAGTAACATGCCGATTTGCCGATGTATCAG
Organism: Magicicada septendecula; assembly: GCA_034769895.1. Taxonomy (NCBI): domain Eukaryota; kingdom Metazoa; phylum Arthropoda; class Insecta; order Hemiptera; family Cicadidae; genus Magicicada; species Magicicada septendecula. The sequence goes on from CM068367.1 coordinate 637,624,639, forward strand.
TTAATAAAATTAGATTTAAGAAACTCAATAAATCCATAACGACCTCGCGTTACATAAAAGAATAATAAAAGTATAGAGTGATGTAATTAAATTGTAAGCAAATTAAAGGAAAATAATTAATAATAATTAAGAACTACTTTTCGCGCTGAGAAACTACCCGCGCGCGGACAGCCCCATTACCCCTATAGTTAGTTAGTCCAGTTGAATCAGAGACTCCCCTGGTGATGCAGCGTACAGCACATTATGTAGACCGCTAGAAAATATTAAACATGTAGACTAAGTAAAACTTACATAATTACCGGATGATGTGAATGTTGTGAATGACTTGAGTGTGCGGCGATGACATCTCTATAAATAAATAACATCACCTAAATGTGATGTTAAATTTTTAGAATGTAACTGTTAACCATAAGCAATATGTGCAGTACAACAATGTGAACACTAGTGAAAGTTACCATGAAGAAACAGACCACAAGAATCTACAGAAGAGACAGACTACTGATCTTTAAGAATGACACCAAACTTCACCAACACACGATAGACAGAAGATCTCCCAGACACCCTGCACAACAGATAGAAGCCCCGATTCGCCAAGGATATGTTACACACAGGTGACACGGAAGTTCTACTTCTGTGGTTCAGAACTTAACTTTAACTAATATATGAAAGAAACTTAAATAACTACATAAGTGTAAAGGAAAACACAAAAGACTGACCTAATTAGCATAAAATTGTAATTTCATGGTAAGTAATAAGATGTGTTAAGTTTAATGAGTTTAATGAGTATAACACGCTAAAGTTAAATAAGCCCATTCTTCAGATGGCACAAAGTAAAGATTATTATTTTTAATATCATATACAGGAACACACAACTTGAATCCGAGGACAGTACAAGCTATGTTCACCCATGACTTACACTAATTACAATTGTACAAAATGCGCAAATATTTTTATCATTAGTATACACATTACTAATTTTCTTCTATGATGCTAAAACAGTATGTAATACAGAGATGTCATGGTTCAAAAAGGTGAGTGAATAAATCTACAAACCCCAATCAAAAATTCCTCAATTCACGGGATCCTATTTAGTGTTTGTTTATATTTCAGATAGTTATGAGTTTGTGAATATTATGGCAGCCTGTTTAATTGACCTGAGCCAATTAATCAGGCTCAGGTCAGACGATATTATAATGTCGTCCCGACGTTATTATTGGCAATCCTGGGGTTAGATTTTTGGGCTTTCTTAATGGTAAATATTTTTGGAGCCTTCTCTACCATTACATGCCCACCAGTAATAGGGTAATGAAAATGATTAAATTAAAATACTACATAATAATACTTATTTTTACAATGTGTACTGAAATCCTAATAAAGAAATACAACTATTACATTAACGACTTGGAACACAAAGTTTTTTATAAGTAAAAACATAATGTTTTACATTACAACCTGAACCAGTTTTCACCTTTAAAAGGCTTCTTCAGAGGTTGCCGCTGGTAGCGCTGTCCATTCTGTTGTGGGCGATGGAATCAAATTTTGAAAGATCGATGTTGTGTGTGTGGGGTGAAATATGTTCGAATAATGCGTGCAATTTGAATTGTGTCTGTTCGTTTAGGATGTCGTTTTTATTTGTTTTCTTGTGTTTGTATATTTCCAATTGTTCTAGAGTGTCTAGTTTTGGGCCTTTTGTGTGTACATATAGAATGTTCATATTATTGTCGATCTTTTTGTATGTGTGGTTTGGTTCAATGAGGTGGATTCTGTAGTGGAGTGGAGTACCACCACACATACAAAAACATCGACAACAGCATGAACATTCTACACGTATAAAAAACTTTGTGTTCCGAGTCGTTAATGAAATAGTTGTATTTAGTTAAGTAACAGACACGTCATGGACAACTGAAGCCAAGAACCTAATAAAGAATTAATGGTTCATCATTACATTATTAATTAAATGCAAATTTTTAAAATTATTTGTAGGTACTGTGGCACTAAGTGTAACTGTGGCAAACATTGCCTATATTAATAATTATGTTTTATATAACATGTATAAACTATTGATTCAACTCAACATCAACCTCAACGTATTACACACCCCCTGGTTTTATGCCACTGGTTGTAATGAGATCTTTGGCCCTGATTCCAAATCACATAATCCCAATCCCACTCGAGAAACCCCCACACTACTTACTATTCTAGAATCATATGTAATTATCTTCACGTGGTTATACAAGAATGCAGACATACATGTAAGTCTGCACTTTCCCCAAAAAATGAAAGTAATCTATCTGCATCACTACATCTCACTTATGCTTGTCAAATTCCAATGGAAAATCAATGAATTCCTACTAAACAATCTAAATTTAAATCATTCTAGACTACACAGAAATTGTTTATTTCCATTCTCTAGAAAAGTCTCAACTACATGCATTGATAAGACTTATTTTCTAGTCTATTTGCTGTTCAACCATGTGTTTGCTAAATAATGAACTTACTAAAAATGTCCTTATTCTTGAATAATTGCTATTTCTTGTCGATGCACATTTCACCTATTCTTTTGTATGGTAATTTATATTACATGAATTTTGTTATTTATACTAATTTACACATATTTAACTGCATAATTTGTTTGTAAAATCGTTCCATCTCTGCATTACACCTATCTCAAGTACTGAATATACACTGCATAGTACAATATTTTACATGCACTGACACTCATTTTTAATAACATAATTGTCTTAACTCTATTATTAATTCCTGGTACTTAATGCTAATAAGAAATTTGGTCTTTATGGTTTCATACTATATAGTCGGGTTCTGCCTATGGCACCAAATATAGTAGATTTTTTCACACCCTAAGGAGTAGTCAGGCTGTTACATTATAGTATGTCATAAGTGTCATCATTATCTTCTTCTTCTTCTTCTTCTTCTTCTTCTTCTTCTTCTTCTTCTTCTTTTCTTCTTCTTCTTCTTCTTCTTCTTCTTCTTCTTCTTCTTTTACAAGGATTAAACAAAAAAACAAGGATTAAAACAAATCACTGGTCTCAAGCAGATAGACTAGAACTGGTCACTCCAGTGCTTCTTTGGATGTCCCACACCTCTCTGCCCTTTCATCTTATAATTCAATAGTTGTTTTGGGATGCATATGTTGTTCCAACCATTTTAGCCAATATTCGGACAATCCTATCAAGCATATTCATAATATTCAATTCCTGATCTTCCTATTCAATTTGTTCTACAATCTTGGAGAGTATATACCCTGCCATGGGCCTGAGAAATCTCATTTCAGCCGCTTGAAAATGACTGGCTGAATTCATTAAAGTCCAATTTTCAGATGTCTATGGGGAGGCCATTACCTTGTTGAACTTCAAGTGTGTTTCTTTATTTATTGATTTTAAAATAGTTCTGGTCCTGCACATACGGTTAAAGTTCTGATTCATTCTTTGTTTGTAATATAAGGCACATTATAGCCCAGATTGCTGACCTGCTCTAGAACACTGCAATGAGCAGTACTACTACAATAAACAAACAGTTTACTACGTTGTATATGTTCCAATATTATTTAGGATGGGAGTTCAACAAAAATGGATCTGATATACATTATGGACAACAATCTTCTATAATATTTCTGTGGATATAGAGATGTAATTATTAAGGGAGAATGTGGAGGAATACAAAATTTTTTACTGCTGATATTTAATATTTTTTAAATTTTGTGTAGAAGAAACAAACTAAAATTTTTAAAGTTGGTAGAGGTTGTCAATGATAGAGAAGCGTATGCGCAGTGAAACACGAGAGTGGAGTAGTGGGGGGAGTGGAAATACCTACCAATATTGTCGTGTACCCCCACCTTTCTCCCTACCGGCGCAAATTGAGCTTCTCTAACGTTGACAATCTCTACAGTTTGACTATGAATCTACTGTACAAAGAGTTCATAATTTTCTATTATTTTGAAAATCACTTGTCATTTTTCTCAGTGTCAAATGTTCCATCCTTCTTAGTATGCATGGGCATCATAGTAGGAAATGGAAAATGCTTTAGCTGGCCTTAAAATACAACAAACATTATTGGGAATCATCTATATGATTGAAAATATTTTATTTTCATAAATTCTATTAAACTTGTAATGAAATGTAGACTGACAAAGAAATTATGACACATTAACTTTTACACTATTAAAAATTATTTAACGGTTTCAAGATATCAAACTAAAGAAGGGTTAAGTAAAAATACTGTAAGCAGCAAGGTCTACATCAAAATAGAGCATGACTTTGAATATGGTCCTATAATCTACATGATCTTTTGGTAAACGTGTCTTTTTTCTGGTATATAAACTGCTTTGTTTGTAACGATGAAGTGAGAAATAAGTCCTTTCTTCTATAAAAATATGACATTATACCCATTTTTTTTAACTTGCTGTATTTCATAAGGACAATTTTGAAATATATTATTCTTTTACCAAGAAGTTTTATAATAGCACGACAACTTTCTGCAACAGCTTCTTCTTCACAAATTTTATCTAACTCAACCCAATCAGAAGAGGATTCGAAATTATGAAGTAATACATCTTCATCATCATTATTTTCTTTTAGTTCTATTAACTTTCTTTTGACAGAATATTTTCAGTTTGTTTTTTGGGGTTGTCGGTACTGAACGTGTGTCCCTGCCACCCTGTTCATACCCTTCACTTCAAGAAAGGTTATTTTTATGGCCACAAAGAAGGTCCATCTATTGTTAAGAGGGTTTTACAGTAGAGTTACTGCGGTGGCCCCATCTGGTGGATTAAGTGGCATTTTCCGTTACATGGAACTTTAGTTGGTTCAAAAACATTTATTTTATTACCATTATGTAATATATTAATGATAATATTACTGTTATATAATAATAATAATAATAATTAGAACTAAAATAATTCTTTCATATTTCTGATAAGAGTAACTTAATTTTGTTAACACAAGAGAATTCACTATTTTATACATAACTATAGACATAAAATATAAGGTTTCGGTACTGGATGGGACGATGGCTGCCCACCTACCTACTTGTATATTTTACTTTCACGAACATTAAGGAAATGTGACTGTTATCCTGGGTTTCTATGTTTACATAAATTGAAGACGGACCACCTTGGTGGAGTAAGATGCATTTCTCCACCCCCCCCCTTCAACAACACTCTTACAATCAGCATCACTATTTTTGTTCATAAGTGCAACACGTGCGATACTATAAGAATTGCAAGCAGGTATTTTAGTATTTAAAGTTAATAATCACATTCAAAGTTTCAAGAGTTTATATTGTTTTCTGTGATGTATTTTAAAAGTGTTAATTTTTTGTGAAATTACGTGAGGGACAACGAAATAAGGAAATTTATCACACACTGGAACATTACATGCAACAGGAGGGAATGTTTGAAGTATGCAGTAAAATGTATCTGAACAAAGGATTTAATAAAAATCTGATACATGCAGGACAAACTAATGTAGAGTAAAAAATAATCTGTGAGACAATTTGTTGTTGTGTGTTTTATTTGGATGGATTTTTAAATAACCAATTTCTGTAATTACTAAAAAACTAATTAAATATGAAAACGTCAAGACAATTAATTTCCTAGTTTCAGAAAATATTAACTATATTGTTATCGGAGAACAGTGCAAAAATTGGTGGTGTTCGTGTAACAGTGGTAACAGACGAGAGTGTGTTTGCCAAGAGAATGTGGTGTGGTGCAACAATTTTTGCCTGTACAGGATCAGTTCCATGAAAAGCTATTACTTTGGTCTTAAGTGTAGATATTTCTAATCCAGAGTATTTGCGGATTAGATTTAACAAATTTATACCCATCCGCAACCTGTTTACCAAGTCCGACAGAATAGCCTGATAGTCCACAAACAACAAAGTGTCTATTGCACTGGCGCTCTGTAGGTCGAGCCTTTCTCCACCTACCTGGCATACTAATTTTTGATATGAGCAGGATATGGTCAGACTCAATGTCACATCCTCTAAAATTTTGATCGATGTAATTGAGAAAAACGTTTAGCCTACTATAATTACGAACATGTGGAGAGGCTACAATTCTCTACAAAGTAAATTTTATATTGATTTGCGAGATAACAATCGCTGAATTCTGTATGCTGCAGTGACATGAACATCTGTCATGTCAATACATGACATATTCAAAGACATGAGGCAACGAGTAGGAAGGATGTCGGTGAGTTCCTCTGAAGGATGTCATAGTCTGTGTAACAATGTTATATGAATAAAATTAAATTTCTTTTATTAAAAAAATGAAAGAATTATTTTAGTGTTAATTTAGGGCTATGAATAAATATTAATCATCATTAATAATAATAATAATAAAATTATTATTAATAATATTATTATCATCGTAGTCCTTCAGCCTTTCAACTGGTTAGTACCCTCCCCGCATATACCCGTGGTGCGTGTGGTACTGAGTCTCTCACAGGTATATGGGACCTACAGTTTAACGCCGGATCCGAACGGCATAGTTGGGGAAGGTTTATACTAAGCAGGATACCTCTCGCTGGTTTGCCATTGCCTAATATTATTATATAACGATAATATTATTATTAATATATTACATAATGTTAATAAAATAAATGTTTTTGAACCAAATAAAGTTACATGCAACGGAAAATGCCACTTAACCCACGAAATGGGTCCGCGGCAGTAACTCTACTGTAAAACCCTCTTATCAATAGATGCACCTTTTTAGTGGCCATAAAAATAACCTTTCTTGAAGTGAAGAGTATGAACAGGGTAGCGGACACACACGGCCCCGTTCAGTACCGACAACCCATTTTTTGTATTTGCATCTTTTTTCATTTTGATATATTTTATTTCTTCTGCTGCTATTTTTCTTCTGCCATTGATTTAATTTGTTTTTGACAGGTTGAATTTGATTAAATGGCATTGATAAATTTGCCATTGTCAAAATTTGTTGTACCGACTTTCTTCCTTTTCTGCTTTTTTCACTTTAGGGTAGAACACACTTTAGGGTAAACAGAATTTTACTTGCTGTAGATCTTTTATGTTAGGAGTTTTAGCATGCATAGCTGATGTAGATAATAATGAGCTGCAGTCTAGGGAATGAAGAGCGTCTGTATAGAAGGTTTCCCAAATCATTATTTAACTGACTAAGCCTAAATGGATTGCAAACTGTAGGAGAAACTTCTCTTTTGAGAGGTCTGTCCATGACAGTAACTGGTTTGAAATCAGTATCTGAGGGACTACTATATGGCTAAGTACAAGTTTTCTTAAAGCTAGAATCTACATTTTGTCTGGTAACATTTTTCTTGTAGGCTATTGCAACCACCTATGGAATATCATAGAGCTGAGTGGTTTCCCTGCATTTTCAGATCTGGTCATGAAATCTTGACAGGCCCTAATTACAGCTAACTTTAAACAGGGCAAACACAGACACATATAATGGCTGCAGTGTGGGAAAAAATTTAACACCATTGTCCTTGTCTGTATCACACTGTGTCTTTCTTTATTATCCAGAAGTAACAAAACTGGGTTGTCTTAGAACACTTGTCATGATAAAGTTTTGAGGACTACTCAGAAAGTATCAGAAAATTTTCATACGTCTCCCTAAAGGATTTAATTACAAAGCATTCATTGTGCACCTGGAGTTGTGTTATCGTAGTCATAGGTGGCACCACGGGGGGGGGGAGCAGGATGGACCCAGGCCCCACAGAATTTTCTTACCCCCCACCCCTACTATTAGGAGAGCTATAACCTAGTATATTGGAGAGCTATAATACTGTTACGCTACTACAGAACAACAGAACAGTCCACGTGTTTCTCGGCTATCCCACCGGAGGCCTGCTGTAATGTGTGTGTGCATAATATTGCTACTACTTTGAGGTGAAGGACAATTACGTGACACATGTTACGCGTCTGGAGCCGAGGCTGTTCCAGACCTCACCGTCCCGCGCCCACTGTGTTCAAGGCGGCAAGCAATTACGCTTTAGTGTTTTCTAGTTTTCTAGTAGTGTTGGCGCGTATTATGGATTATTCTGGAACACTTGTGCTATCTATTTAAACAACTACAGCTGCCGGTTAGTTTCAGTGTCAGTAGCAATTTATTCCAGTGAGGTTCGGCGATTTACACAGTATGTCTCAAGTGGTGTATTAGTGAAAAGTGATTATAGTGCGGAATTCTTTATAGTTGACATATTAGGCCTATTTGTGTGGACAGATTAATTTGAATTATTGTACGAGTATAATCTTGTTGAATAATAATAATGGCTCCCATGTGTACCACCTAAAGTAGTGTAGGAGAAGGCAGGGTAGGCTGCCTTATGTGAACCCCGCCCATTATTATCTCCAGGAGGTATCCCAGGTACTCATTTTCAACAGGCTGAGTCGACCTGGGGGCTGAAAAGCGCACCTTGATTTTATGGTGCGGGCCCGGGAATCGAACCCGGGACCTCTAGGTTAGTAGCCAGGTGTCATACCCACTTGTCTACTGAGCCGCCATCTTGTTGAATAACTTGTTGATTTCAAACTGTTAATTGAGATTAATTAAAGCTGGTGATCAGTGACTTAATTGGTGTCTTGTATTTTGTTTCCCACTGTACCATCCGACAATCGCTTAGACATTCGTAACAATACATAGTGCGTTAAATGTCATTTTAGAGATTGGCAACTTTTTACATACAGAATGTTTATACTTTAAGAATTTAATGTAATAAATAAAAAAGCATTCTCGAAAAAGTGGATAATGCTAAACAGGTTTATAATTTACAAATTGGTCATAAGAACGAACGTAACTGACGATGCAACAAAGCAACATAGCTTATTGGCAAGCCTACAGTATGATCATTTTTGAAAGCTGAAATAACGTGAATCTGCGCGTCCGTTTGTGTTTGTGATCGTGATAAGAATATGTTCTATTAGACTCTTTTCCAAATTAATTACTTTTAGGATTCAGTGTACTGGAGGGCAACAGAAGAAATGCACTTTATAAGTATAAACAAATAATTTTCAGCGAGCGTAAGGAGAATCAGTAGTACGGTGTAAATATGTTTCCAGTTTGTTTACAGCGAGTTACATTTCAAGGTGATGTAGTATCTCGGTATTCAGTATATCTTGCCGCACATAAAATATTAAAGTTTAATTAAAATACCGTAATGAAATGGAAAATAGTTAACTAAGTGTTTGAGAGTCACGAAATTTGTGTAATAATTGCTTTTTTGCATACCGGTAAGCCTACTTTGCGAAACAAATTGGCTTATGTACTTCAAAATACATGAAATTAGCCTAAGTTCGACGTATATTGACATTACTCAATCATTTTTACTGTTAAGAAAAAATATTATATATATATATATATATATATAATATTTAAAAAAGTGAATGAAGAGGATGTACCAACAAGATAATTAAGAAAAAAGTATAATATTACGGTAGTTTTTCCGCTAAAGCTGCTGAACTAAATGATTGTTCACAGAAAACAAAAGAAATTATATAGGTACTGGTTTCTGCGGCTGTATAGTATCCAAAATAGTGTGGATATGCAGTAAAACTCTGTTCAAACGGTCTTCATGGAACCACGTACTAATCACGACACCATATTAAATGGGAGACGATCAAGTTCGTTTGCGGTATAAACATCTGAGCTACGCTATCCCTTGGTCTACGCTACAGAATGAATTTGGCATATTGCGATATTACCGATTTTTCCATCATGATTGGGAGCAGCTTTACAAAACCATCAAACTTTACAGCGAGACATTATACTTTCTTCGATTAATGTTTCACCATGAGACTTTCACTTTCGTTTCGTTTTACAAAATGTATGATTTGTTTGGTATTAAACTGAGGTAGGTGACAACCCAAGTGAGTCCAAGACATTGGCAGTAGTCCTATTTGTTCCGAATATAATTTTGAATCGAAAATTCTAATGAAAACGCGTATTATGCTGGATTTGAATGTAGTAAACAGGATATTGTATAAAGGATTTCGTATGTGGGAGTGCAGCGATTGGTTAAAAAGCACGTATTATACGGGATAGCATAATCAGCGGGACCGTTTTAACAGGGTTTACTGTAATTATGCAAATTTCTGACTCATAAAAAAAGTTTATAAAAAAAGTGAACAAAAATGGGAAAGGTTAGATAAGTATTTCATTAACTATTTCATTAACGACTCGGAACACAAAGTTTTTTGTGAGTAAAAACAAAGTTTTACCTTACAACCTGAACCGGTTTTCACTTTTAAAAAGCTTCTTCAGAGGTTGTAAGGTAAAACTTTATGTTTTTACTCTTAAAAAACTTTGTGTTACGAGTCGTTAATGAAATTGTTGTATTTAGTTAAGTAACGGACACGTCATGGACAACGAAATCCAAGAAGTTAGATAAGTAGAGGTAATTATTCACAATTTCATAACGTTTCTTTAGAAAACCTGTAGATTAAAAAAAATGAAACATCAACAAAAAAACAAAGAAATAGATTAAGTGTAGCTAGTTTTGATTTATTCAATTCGTTTATTTGGTTTGGTTTATTCTTTTAATTTGATCTATTAGCTCATTTTCATGCAACATTTTTTATAGTGTTGTCCACCCAGATGTCAGTCTGTCCTATCCTCAGCCCGTCCATCTTTGAAATGCTGGAGCCACCACTACTGATCATAGTTTTTACACATACTCGGTCTAAACTAGTTCTGCAGAAGGAAAAGTAACTCACTGCCAATTCATCTACAGGCTATTAGTGTGATTTATAAGTCTGGACTGTTTACATTGAGTAACCTCTACACACTTCAGGTCCAAAGTTTATCCCAAAATTTTAAGTTTACATTTTAAGTTTATCCCAAAACAAGACTTCACAGATGTTTTTTGTGACAATTTGGATATGTTTACAAGTATAAATTGTCTGTACCTAAGAAGCAAAACTTTTATATGTGTAGGACTGTTAAGTACAGTCACCAGTCAATTGTATGTGAGAAATTAAATAATCTGATTTACTGGCACGACAAGACAAGTATGATACTAATTCAAAATGTATTTGCTCTTCTTTAGATACTATAAAGGTAAAATTAGCATTATGTGAAATGTACAAGTTGGGAATATACTGTTCCTGTATCAACTGCATCCTGTGACATATCATTTTTGGTTGCCAAAAGTTCAGAAATCTGCTTAATTAATACAACATATAATGAACAGCTCAACACTCTGTCTTGAAATAATAGCAGCTGAAAGACAAAAAGGCAATTTACTGAAACTTTGACTTGAGTAGGTAATATTGTTGTCAGCCATAATAAATAGAATTGATATGTTTTAATAAAATTGATTATTTTGAACTCAAGGGTAAATATAATATACTTTAATGTGTTTTATATGCATTCGTACTACTCTGACATATTCACTACTGACTTCCATACTTCAAGATAAAGAAGAAGACAAAAATAAAAAATGTAAGTGCTTGGGAATAATATACTGGAGTGAATACAATTATAATGTGAGTAGTTACAGTGTGGATGAGATCTGTTCTTGTTACAAAAACATACAGTATAGTTATTAACTTGATGTATGAGCTCATGTCCATGCAAACAATTTTTACAGTGTGGTTCACCCAGATGTCAGCCAGTGTGTCCATCCTCAGCCATCCCCCTATCTTTGAAATGCTAGAGCTGCCAATGCTCATAGTGTGTATTCACCTTTTAGGGTTGCAAAATTTCATTTAATGAAGGAAACCATCTCCAATCACATTTTTTATTTATAACACCCATGGTGATGATGGTGACAAATGCAGAGAAACATATGTTCCTTCTTTGGTATCACCTAAGGTTAAAGAATTTGATGTATTTTTCACAATTCCATAAAAAGCGATTTGAAAGTTTTTAGTCCTTTTTATTGATCTGGTATAGTTATACAATACCTGTAACAGATGTTGTTATTATTATTGGTGCTGATGTACAATACTTTGGACGGATATATCTTTCTTTTTTTTATATCCAATTACAGTTTTTAATTTTATTATAAATTTTAATATTAATAATTAAATGTGTTAATTTTTTATTAATATTTTTAGTTATTCTCAAAATACTACCGACTATGTGTGTGTGCGTGTGTGTTTGGACCATTTAACCATCTTGAGAAAGGTCTCTAATGACATTGGCCTTTTTAACTTTATTTAATTAGGGACAAAGAAATCCAGGCTGAATTTGCTACTGTCTTTGACTTCTCTACCAATTATTTAAAGTTTATAACTTTCAAGTCATTTTGAATTCTTCAAGGCAACTCTATAAAATCAAAAACAATTTTTATGAACCAAGCTCTTTCAAATAAATTCTTGGACACAGCAAAGACAGACTGCACTATTTTTCTATTATAATATCACATAGAAAATTAAGTTATAATAAATTGATTTTGAACAATTAAGTTACAACAATTTTACTTCACTGTATTTTTTAATTCAGCATCATTTCTTTTAATTAACAGTCTATTTTCCTTTAAGGAAAATATATGATTGTCTACATCTTGTCCATAAGGTTTCTTACATAGTAGTGATGTAGTGTTGTGACATTTATGCTATACCTGCCTCTATTCTTTATGCCACAATAAAACTTGGCTCTATTTGAATTATTTCCTTCTTCAACTCTTTGAGCCAATTAAAGAATTTGAACTATATACAAATAAGTAAATAAATTTAGTCAACATACTGTTAAAACAAAACAAATTAATACTCTAGCAAAATAAATGTCAATGCACTCTTACAAAATAAATGAACATGTAACTACAAAAAAAAAAGATGGGTCCCCTTTATCTTGTTGGCCCTTGGACTTTCACAAGTCTAAACATCCTGTAGTTATGTCCTTGTTTTCTATTACTTTGTGGTGGTAAATGTTTGTTTAAGGAAAACTGAATTATTTGATAATACAAACATTACATTCTAAAATATTTATAAAGCATAATTTCTTTTAAACTCATACGTTTATAGATACATACATACATAAATAATACTTGTACAACAACTGAGAGCAGACATCTCAATGTCTACAGAAGACTAAGGGAACTATTGAACTCTTATTGTACATAGTGTACACTAGACTAGGACCAGCAGTAGTTCTAGAACTTGTACTGTGAATGGGCATCTTAGTAAGTGGGTGGAACAACAATAGGCGTATTAGTTAAACATTAAAGAAAGTAACTTGTATTTAATTGTACATAATAACAAACATTACATGTAATACTTCTGAAATTTAATACGAACATTTAGCTATCCAGGGGTCTGAGCTAAGGTTAGACTGAGGTGATATGTGTGTGCAAAAGGAGAATGAAGAATGTTTTGTGGTTCATGTAATGCTGGTTTACCATGAAACCAAAGCTAAACTTTATAGAACATTAGTAAAACCGCTCCTGATGTACGGAAGTGAAACATGGGTACTGACACAGGGCGGCCTGTTTTGACTTCCATCTTTTGAAAGGAAAATACAGTACTTAGGAAAATTTATGGACCCATTAGAGAAGGTGGAGAGTGGAGAATAAGGTACAACAGAGAGCTCTATGAATTATATAGGTCACCTGATATTGTGACATCAATTAGGATAGCTAAGCTGAGATGGGCAGGACATGTACAGAGAATGAATCAAGAGGATGTTCTTAAGAGGATTATGAAATGCACACCAGAAGGAAAGAGAAGACATGGAAGACCTAGAATATGATGGATTAATGGAATCCTAGAAAATGTGAAAGTACTTGGAGTGAAAAATTGGTGGACATTGGTTGGGGATAGGGAAGTCTGGAAGAAAATCCTGAGGGAAGCTGAGGTCCAAGGTGGGCTATGAAGCTACTGATGATGATGATGATGATGATGATGGTAATGCAGATTTATTTCTGTCAGATCTCTGTCATTATGTAATCATCATCAGGGGTATTACAACTGGGCAGGTCATAGCATGTTGAAAGAGACTTTGCCAACAGTGTCTGTCCAATGAAACCATCCCACACTTGCAGATTCTTGCCTTTTCTGTAGCCTGCATTCCATCTTGCCACCTCAGCACTGGGTTTTCCACTTTCTTTTTGCCATCTGGGTCATACAGGAAGAGGTGCTTTACAGGGTCCTGGGGATCCATCCTGACAACATGACCTGCTCATCTAAGCCATCATATCTTTATCTTTTTGATTATGGTCAGGTTGTATGACTCTTCATTAGTTTTTTTTCTCCGGACACCTCTCTTCCTCACTGGCCAACATATTTGTCTCACTATTTTCCTCTCAAATGTTCCCAGCACATTCTCAGTGCTTCTGCTCAGAAGCATGTCTCCAATTAATACAGTAGCACTGGGACAACCAGTGTCTTGTATAGGAGGATCTTCATTGCCCTCAACAGCAATTTGAACTCAAATTTTCTTTGTAAGCTGAAGTAAGCCCTGTTAACAAGAACAAGTCTTCTTTGGATTTTCTCCCCCATACACTTTCATTGGTCACAAGTGAAAACAGGTAAGTAAATGATTTCACTCTCTGCATTATATACATACGTAATATGGAATAAAAATGTGAGGCGATGAGTCCAATAATGAATTGAATTCACATGACTGTCACCAGTGGCGGCTCGTTGTTATGAACATGGGAGGGGCTCTTTCATAAGGTCATAACTATCTCTACACACACACACACACACACACACACACACACACACACACACACACACACACACACACACACACACACACACACACACACACACACACACACACACACACACACACACACACACACACACACACACACACACACACACACACACACACATTCACTTTCTTGTATGTATTTTTATAAATTTATAAAATTGTCAAAATTAGTCTACTTATAACATTTGATTTTACTGTAAGTATTTTATTTTTAAGATATGTGAATAATAAGAGTGGAAATTCAAAATATTTTATAGAACAGAAGTACATAGCTATATACCAGAGGGCAAATGTGAAAGCTATATTTTTAAAATTAGACCAAGCATCAGAATTCAGGAGGAAGTTGTATTAAGTAACAAAGTATTAATCTTCTACCACTTTAAATATACTTAGTCACATTTAATATCAAAAATAAATTAATCTACGACTGAAAATTCATACCTTTAGTTATATTGTTTGTAGCAGAAGTCCATCCTCCTCTCCTTCTGTGCAGCGAAGTGGTTGAACACACGTTCATTGAAATTGGGGGTAGATAATAATTTCTTTTCAATTGAACACATGGCGAGTGCACTGAGTCTACCATCTTTCATTGTGCTCCTGGTAAAAGTCTTTATTCGCTTTAAAGTTGAAAAACATCTTTCACTTTCTACAGTGGTCATTGGGATTGTGCAGATGATCTGAAGTAATTTCACTGATTCGAGGAGCACATCTCTCAGATTATTATCATAAATATAATTAAGCAACCGTAATGAGCCTGTTGCCTCAGAAAAATCACTTCTACTGTATGTTACTACCAACTCTTGTTTCAGTTCTATTTTATTCAACTGGAATAAATTTACAGCAATTTCTAATTCATTTTCAGGAAATTTATTTTTGAACTCAGGAAACAAACTTGGCTGAAATAACTTAGCTACCGACAAATGATCTAAGAAATTAAAGCGACTGTCAATTCCAGTCATGATAACATCACACACTTCTTTTGCCATAATGTGTCTTCTGTCTTCAAATCGGGCACGTTTTCTACTGGGGCCTGAACAAGATAAATCATTTTCAGTTCCATCAAGTTCGCTAGAACTGGGCTGGTCAACCTCAGGCAAGTTTCTTATTTTTTGGATTATAGACTTAAATTCGCCTATATATTTTAAGGCCTTGATGCAGTCGATTGTCTTGTTCTGATGCTCATTGTACAAAATATCACAATGGGGCATCATTTTATTAAAAAATGTTACCCAGAAAATGAAATCGTTGTCTTTAAGAAGGTTGCCTAAACCAACTGCTTTGTTTACAGTTGTATAATCATTGCTGTCGTCATCTAATATTTTATTTAAGCATTCTTCTATTTCATTTTTATACTTAAATAATGTGCTGACAATTCTAGACTTGAAGTTCCAACGAGTGCCAGAGCTCTTTGGTATTCGTTTTTTCATAATGTCATCAAGTACTGCTGTTCTTTTAGTCAATTGTGAAAAAAGGATGAAAATGCTTCAACACTACTGAAAAATATTTTTATCTGTTTATTTTGTGTTGCGCAGTGTTCAATTATCAAATTTAGTTGATGCGCGTAGCAGTGAACGAAATGTGCATTTTTGTACACAGCTTTGACTCTTGCCTGCACACCTGTGTGCTGGCCACTCATGACAGAAGTGCCATCATAGCTTTGAGCAATCACTTTTTCAGGTGTTTTGTCAATTTTTAGCTTTTCCAGCTTGTTAAAAATTGCTTCACTAACAGATGCTGCGTCATGACCTTTGGGTACTACAAAACTAACAAATCTTTCATTTACAACCCCATTTAACTCGTATCTGACAACAAACACTAGCTGAGACAATGTAGCACAGTCAATTGTCTCATCGGCTTCAATAGCAATATATTTAGTTTGAGTAATTTCGTCGCATATAATTTCCAAGCACACGGCATATATGGAATCAAGTAAATCATTTTGGATGGTTTTGGAAAGCCCTAAAAATACTCGGTTATTGCTTTTTTCAATATGTTATTTTAATGTAGAGTCTAACTCTGCCATTAGGTTGACAAGACCACGAAATATGCCAGGGTTGTTAGATGTGTCAGTGCCACTTTCATCATGCCACTTAATGCAAGTTCAAAAGCCCCACAAAACTTCACAGCATCAATCAACTTACTTAAAATGTACCGATTTGTTGATACTTCCTCATTTAACTTTTGAATTCTTAATCTATATGCACTGTCTAACTGAGATCTAATGTCAACCTTCCCAAGTACTGCATACTCAATACACGCATTTATATGTTTTTCACTTAATTTCTGTTTCTTAAGTTTTTCACTCAAATGCTTAATATCCTAGACACCATCTACAGTCCAGGTGTGATCCTGTACGCCCATTACTATGCACGGGTAACAGAAAAAAGAGTTTTTTATTCCACACCCACACAACCAATCAGCATAATTATACAAATGAATACTAAATTTCTGATTGTAGCTATTCCTACTCTTAGTGGATTTTTGTACTTCATTAATCACCATATTAGGCCTAGGAGGCCCTAATCTTTTAAGTTCAACCCTGTGCTCTAAGTTTTTATCCCTTGGCTAATAATTTTACTTACATCATTCAAAGTTAGAATCCGTGTTATTCATTATGACACACATTAATCACACACTAAACACAATAACTCTGTTTGCAAACAAGGAGTGCCAATAACTGCTACACTGCTGGCCGCTGGCGCTGGCTGAGATGATTTGCGCATGCGTGGCCAAGGATGGAGTCCCAGCATGTCCGTAAGAACACAGTTGATTGACATCACCGCACGGTTAGAGCTGTATACTGTATTTTCCATTTACACTGCACACAGTAGCTTTGGGCTCTATGGCCAACGCCCACAACTCAACTCCGGACTTTAAACGTCAAATGTTTTCCGTTGTATTATTGTTTTGATGCGTATAGGAACTTTTTTAATTGATTTGGTGAAAAATTAATAATTAATTATTACTTTTTATTTTATTGGGAGGGCTGCGCCCGAGAGCCCTTATGGGCAAGCCGCCACTGACTGTCACTAATTATGTTGTTCATAGGTTGTTTTTAAACGTTCCTGTTTTTAAATCATAGGGCTTAATTTAATGTGGTACTCATCATATATTCACTTATACTTTAATTTGCATTAAAGAAATAGTTACTTTACAAAGAGTAAAGATTATTTTAAACATTATTTAAAACTGAACTGTACCAAATATATAAAGAAATACCAGTCTCAAAATTTATAAGAATGCAAAGATTGCGTTGGGCCGGACATGTTATGAGAATGGAGGATGGCAGAAACCCCAAAAGGGCTCTGCTGGGTGCATGGGAGGGAACGAGACCTAGAGGCAGACCAAAGAAGAGGTGGGAAGGTGGCATTGCAGAGGACGTGAGGGACATGGGGATAAGAAACTGGAGGAGGGTTGCAATGGATAGAGTAGATTGGAGGTGGAGATTGGTGGAGGCCAGGGCCCGACTTGGGCTGTAGTGCTATAGGAGGAGGAGGATTTAAAACTAAATTTTGCTTAATCCAAACTTTCCTTGTTCCCAGAAAGTAGGATTGAGGTAATGGTTTTGTTATCCTTTTTTCACATTCTTTTCTTTCATAATGAGACATGCAGTATTACACGTTCATAGCCATGTGTTGTTCTAAGGTTCAATATAACACCTTAAACAGTTGATCTAGTCTTATATGGAAATATTCTGTCACTATCCTGCATGTCTGTTAGGTGTAGTACTGTAAAGGATAGGTGTGTGCTTATAAGATTATTAGATTGTTAAATAAAAACTCCAGTCCTTGGTTTTTCTACAGTTTTAATTAGTGGTTCTTAATGTTTACTGGTATTCAATGATGAAATTTATGTCATAGTAGTTCAGGGCAGATGTGTCACCTAGGCCCCTCTTACTTTAACATTGGTACTCTCTTGGTACTTTAACATGTTCTCTTGTGTGTTGGTCATAATGTCTGAAAATGTGTCAAGTTAATCAAGCCATGTCGGTCATTATGATCGAAGAATAACATTATATTGTAGGCAACCAAAAACTGTCTGGCGCAGGAGGACGGAATGACCAAAACATGCCGGCAGAGAACATGTTAATATATTAAGTGAATAGAATTATCATGTGTAGAATAACATCTAGTTATTGACATGATCAGCCTAAGTACTCTTACAATGAGGATAGCTAAGAAATTGCAAATAAAATTTTGGCTTCTTTTATGATATTAAAACATAAAAGATGAATCGATGAAGAACTTCTCTGGATGCAACCACATTCAAAAGTGCTTACTGTTATATTAGCTGTACCAGGAACTGAAGATGTTTGTCAGAACTGTACCAGATACTATGGAATCACGACACACTGAAAAACCATGATTCAGAACAATATAATAAACTTTTATCCCAACAGCTATGCGGTTTTAAGAATTCTCTTAACAATTCAGTGCATGTGGCACCTGCAGAGTGGTTGTTTTTCAAGTTAATGTTGACAATATTGTCTTCCATCAACCATATTTCAAGGGAGGTTGTCTTCACTTGCGATCTTGTCAACTGAAAGTTACATTGCTTCAAAATTTGCCTTTCTGACGTCACTGATAAAGTCAGTCTACTACTAAAAGCAGTCGAACAATTTTGTAAGGGAGGCAGGATACCTTTCATTTTGTACACATACGGTACTGTTTAAAAAAAATAGCTCTCTCAATTTTTACTCTCTTTGTCAATGTATTAAGCATATTAAGTGACTATTGACCTACATTAATTTAATGGGCCTTCCCCGTATCATTTTTTAAGGGCACAAAAAAATCATCGCCTGGGGCTTCGCAAAACCTGGTTCCAAGACGTCGACTTTGGTGTTCCGTGTTACTATAAAAACAAAATACAATTTTTTACGAGCTCTAAGTAATACCGCTGACTTCAAAATAATTTACCTGTTACATAGTTACATAAAAAAAAAACGATTTGAAAGGACATAATAAGAAGATATTAATCATTAAATAAATTTATTTGTTTCATTTTTAGGTAAAATGATTATAATAATATGAATTATACCGTTGTTTAGTCAAGGAGATGTTTAAAACGTTTCTGTTTTTAGCTTTTTGAGCCTTATGCTATAAAACAACGCTTTTGTCCCACAGATGGCGCAGAACACGGTGTTCAATTGAAAGCGCAAACGCTAACAGATGTAAAAACTAAAGACAGTGAAAACAGCAAAAGCGAACAAACAATATAAACAGGAGTTGAAACCTACTTCTTGTAGAGAATCTGTATGGTGAATAGGTTGTGGTAGTAATGTTGAAATTTAACCGTTTAATAAAGAGTGTCGTGTAAAATGACTGATTTGTTTTACGTTCTGTTTTTAAATAAGTAAACATTGTATTCTCAACAGGCTTTGCCTGATCTGACCCTACATAGATCACACATGGTAAGTCACCTACATATTAAAAAGTTTTTAAATAAGCATGTATTTTTATATAGACCTGGATTGTGTGCACTGAATGAACTTTACAGACGATATTGGCTGCAAATATATCGGATAATGTTGTTGTCAGTTCATGTTGTCATTGTTTACGTTTTCGTTTAAACGATTATAAAAATAACGTTAAGGTTATACCCCAATTGTATCAATGTAAGTATTAGTGGAAGGGTACAGAAAATAAGCTTAGCGGTTACAATAAAATATAATTAATTTGTGTTTAACTAACTATTGAATAATATGTGACAAGGTGTAATGTTATTGTTTGACATATAGTGTTTATGTGCATTTAACAAATGTTAATTTGTTTGTACAAAGAACACTAGATTTGTAAATAAGTAAATAAAATCTGTGCAAACATCTGTGTACACCGTGTTTTAGTAGTATTTGAGTAGCAATTATGATGTTAAAAATCATGTTAATAAATTTACTTACATTTTGCTAGCAGAATGTTTAAACAGTTAATTTTTATAAATTAGGAACAACAGGTGGTTTGAAGAGGAATAATGGTATTATTTAAATCAGTAGTCTTTCATTGTTTTTTGCATGAAGAACCATGCAGTGTTCTTATCAGTAGGAAGCCTGCAGGCTTCATTTACCCATTTATATTCTCATATGCTTACAAACAGGTTATTTGGCTCTGTAGACTTAATATTAACATTTCAAAGGGAAACATGCTAATGTTTATTATAATGGTGTAAAATTAACATAATAGTAGTTTTATACACCAGCACATTAAAAAGGAGAGCTTTTGTATATTTTATTAAAAGAAAAACCTATAATTTACTGGAAATTAAAATTCAAATGTTTTTGTGTAACAGATATTTCAACTACATTTCAGTAGACCTCTTTGATTAATAATCTTACAAATTATTACACAATTTGAATGAAAGTTTTTCTTTTTTAACTGTACCAATAACAACTTTAATTTTAGGTATTACTGCTATCAGTGACTATTGTAAATATCTCTTTGTGAGACAGAGTTTTCAATTTCACTATACATTTTTATTTTTTAAGAAATTTTTATTTTTATTTCACATACACGCGCGCGCATTTTTGTTTTCAAAGAGTGACACGTCTAGCATGACATGTTAGGAATTACAAAACAATGAATGTTCCTAGTTATCGTGAGTAATGTTTTACTCTCAAGTCAGTACTGAATTGAATGCCAGTAAGCTCAGATGCATGATTCTGAGTTTTTTAACATTTTTATTGATAACATTAGAATATCATATTATGTGGAAAAAAGTCAGTCATGTACATGCATTGACAAGTTTATGTATGATACAAATAATTATATTTTTAAGAAAGTTTGATAGTAGAGTAACATTGCAAAAAAATATGAATAAAGTCGATTAAGTATTGGTATTTGCGACTTCCCAAGGTATGACTTATAATACTAGACAGTTGGTTTTTAATTGAAGATTCTGTACTTAAAAATATAGTTCTTGTAATTAAAATGACTCGTCTAAGTAAACACTGTAGTGTAAAGTGCCTAAAAGAGCAGTTGAATAAATAAAACCGGTGTGATAAATTATTTATGAATGAGTTAATAGTAGGCCCAAATACTACAACATAATCATTATTCAGTTGAAGACTAATTAAATGCTAGTGTTACATATTAAATGTATTAATATATAGAGAACACTGTCAGAAGAAATAACAGTATAAGAAAGTTTACATCTCTATAGCACTCAAGTTAAGTATTTTCTTTTTGCTGCAAGTTTTATAAGTTGTCTAATATGTTATAAGTTGTACTGTCATATATGTCACAAATTCAGATGAGGGAGTGGGACTCCAGACAGGAGCCTAACGAATTTGAATTGGGGCTGAGTAGATATGCCTCATAGTGCCTCAGGCATAACGAGAATGTGATTACTTACATTATGTAATACTGCCTCCTAGATAATAGTAAAGTTAATTCATTGACTTTTTAACACACACACATACACACACTGACCCCCTAGATAATAGTAAAGTTAATTCATTGTCATTTATAACACACACACACACACACACATGCGTATTACTATACATTTAAGAACTTATAAACTGAAAGGAATGATTGGCTCACATCATGCACCTCATGGTGTATTTTATTGTTTATTTACTTTATCATAAAACTTGAAGATTGTATAGTTTTCTCCTATTAGCACTTGTATATTTGTTTAAGTGGTTCATTGCAGTCTGTCATGGTTTTTGTAGCTATGTTATATAGGCCTGTAGATAATGATTTCTCATAATATGAAGAGAAACATTATGAATTATTTGTTTAGAAATATTAAGAAGGGAATTAATTGTTTTAGTGAAACTTTTAAATACATGTAGTATACAAATCGTTTGAAGAGGCTAGTTCGTCTGTTAGATGCGAGTCTTTTATTGATAGGCAATGTGTTGGTAATTGTGACTTTTACTGAAAATTATTATGCATAAAATCTTTGTGATTAATATATTTCAAAATTTGTTCTTTGTCCAAAAATAGTTAACAGTGATGACTAGATTGTTTTATTAAGGTTTGTTTACATTTAGGTTTTGTTTGTAAAGCATAAAATGAAACTGTAGTGTGTGTATATAAATTACTTGTGTTTGTATGTCTGAACTGGGTGACATTTGTACAAATACTTCTGACACTAATAGTAGGTTGTCAGATAAAATATCGAGTGCAGTGTAAAGTGGTAGCAAAGTTCAAGTCAAAAGAGTTCTACTGGATGAAATGTAATGACCTTATTGTGTGTAAGCATTTGAACTTATCGTGTGACATTATTTGATCTTAACATTCACAATATGAATAATAGATAACCATATGTGATACAGTGTTATCTATAAGTGGTATAAAGAATTTAATCTTTTATGTGACTCACAGAAGTACTTAAGTTGGACTTATATGTATATTTGAAGCAATATCATTCAGAGTATATTAGCAAGAAAAAACCCATGGTAATTGTATGATATAATGACTTCCTCAATACTCGTTGAGTTTTGAGAGCTGTATATTGTTAAATCTGTCAGCATTTATGTCCATTAAATGTACCTTCCCAATTGAATAAAAGTATTCACTACTTTCATTCCTGTAATACTATGTCTGATGTCGTTAAACTTTAAACTTGTGTTTTACTCATGGATTCATAATCGGTGCAATAAAGTTTGAGCATACAAACAAGGAATAGGCCTACATGTGGGCAAACTGACAGCTGCCAGAAAATGTGTGTCCTGTCCACATTGATACAACTCTCTTCATTTATATATAGTTTAGGTGCAGTATAAAGAAATATACTGTAATCACACTGCTTTACAGAGACAATATTAATTTCTAATAAGATATCATTTTTAAATTACCTGTGTTTGGTTAAATATTTTATCTTATGTCCAATACTTACAGTACATACAACATATGCTGTTGTCTATAGTACTATGTTAACTCACTTTTAGTTCTGTTTGTCAAGTAATTTTTCAAGTGCATAGGTAACTATGAAGCTGACAAAAGGCAGTGCATAGGCCTACAGCACAAGCAAGATCAAAGGGTCAAGTCCACGCTTCAAATAACAGTAGCAGATCTTCCTGATTGTTGTGCTATTCATGTTGTTATGTTATCAGCCGGAAAGTGTATTAACAGAGACTGAGAAGACAGTGTGTATAGACCTGTATTGTTATCAAGAGTATTATTAAATTGACAGGAATTTTATACTGTCGTAATGGAATTAACGTCAGAACCATAATATTTTGTCATTTTTAGAGATTATTGAAAGTAGCAGTAAGAGTAGATGAGGACGAAATGGAGGAGATGGCCATTGGAAGAGGTGTAGAGAGGGTGCTGTTTGCCACCAACGTTATTCACCTACGCTGTGAAAAGTTGACAGAGAAGGCCTTAGAAAAAGCCACAGGAATTGTAGTAAGGGGGAGGGGGAAAGAGTAAAGACCGTGAAATATGCAGATACTCAAGCAGTGTTAGTGGAATCAGAAAAAGAGCTACAATTAATGATGGAGCATATTGTAAGAGTGGAAAAGAGTTACGAATGAAAATGAACATAGGAAAAACTAAAGTGATGAGAACTGGGAAAGAATGAAGGCTTTGTGAACATATTTTTGGATAGAAAACTCATTCAAATATTTGGGGAGTTCAGTGACATGGAATGGAATGGAGGTAATTAGAAGTAGGATATCGATTGGTAAGAGTTTTGGAAAATATAAAAGCATTACTGACAGCAAGAAGGATTTCACTTGAGATGAGAAAGAGATTTGACAAATGTTTTATTTGGATTGTGGTTTTTTTTATATGGTGGTGAAATGGACCATCAAAAAGGAAGAAGAAAGGTACCTACAGAGCTTTGATATGTGGTTGTGGCAAAATATGATTAAAGTAAAATGGAGTGATAGAGTGAGAAACAGTGAAGTATTGACGAGAATAGGAGAGGAAAGAAACCTGATGAAAGTAATAAGAAAAAGTCTTGGTTGGGTTGTAGAATAAATTGTGTAGAAACTGCCTACAGCTAAGGATCGTAGAGGGAAAGGTGGAAGGAAAAAAAGAAACGTTGAAATGGTTGATGACATGAAAATCAGAAGGAATTAGTCAGATGAAGACAAATTCTTGGGACTGAGAAAAATCAAGAGTATCTAGTTGAAACACGTCATAGACAGTTTTACTAAAAAGAAGAAGAAGAATATAGAGGATTATCATTCTTTCAATAATATTTGTATGAAGATTTCACTGCATATGATAATTTTGTTCTTAATGGATTTATATTTTACTTGATGGAGTTAACCTGGGTAACATGGTAGATAATGAAGTGTACATAAACACAACAATTAATGACAGGAAATACAGGATGCTATGCTAACTGTATAGTATAGTCATTAATCGAAACACATAAATGAAAATATATAACACACTTATTAGACTAATTGTTGCTTATGGAGGTGAGACGTCGACATTAGCAAAACAGAAACGAGAAACACTGAGAAGGTATGAAAGAAAGAGTGTACGGCATGTTTATTGATGAATGGAGAATAAAAAATAAGCTATTGAAGCAATATACGTTCATGTGGATACATATATACATACAATGTACTTTGTATGGATGATCAACGTATGCCAAAGGAAATCCTGAGGGCTCAGGTGTATAAAAGGAGAGAGAGTGGTTGACCTAGGATAAGATGGTTGGATGATGTGTTGGAAGATCTCAGAAGAATGGATGTGAGGTGTTTTGCTAGGAGTTATTGGAGAAGATTGGTGTTGGGCAGTAGGTTGCAGTAAAGAAGTTTGGGTTGGGCAGTAGTGCTAAAGAAGAAGAAGAAGAAGAAGGATTTATATTTACAGGGTACCTTTTTGTTAGTGTTTACTTAATTTTGTATATCAGATGAGCTCTGTGATTTGAAGATATTCATTTGTTTTAACATTTCGGTGATTAAGGTTATAGTTCTTTTTTCTTCACAACAGTGAGTGAAAACAATCTCAGCTCCATTTGTTTTATGGGGTCCCAGTCTAGATAATATACTCTTTGTGTATTAGATTTCCACAGACATTTGTCACTAATTTAATATTGTTGCATCAAGAAAACTGGTGCTTTATGTTAGTGTGAGAATAATTTATTTATTGTTATGTTTTGCCATAATTTTGCATAATTGATGTGTGTACAACAGATGATAGTTTCCATCTAGAAGTACAGCTTTTGTGTACACACTGGCAGCTGTCTTTTCATGGTAGATATATAGTTTACTGTCACTGAGTAGAATGTTTGACTTTTAAGAGCTCAGGTGTGTACTAATTGTGTTGCATTTGATATAGGGGTTGTCATTAATCATAAATGAAGTTGTAAATGATGTAGGCCTACACTTTATTAGCTGGTGATCTGTAATGGCTAGAATACAGTTTCAGTGGCTTATCTAGAATTTGCTCCTTGGGGGGGTCCGCCGTCCGGTCGAGTCGGCTTCATACAAAAAAAAAATTGAGACTAATCAACATTACTATCTTTAAAAAGGCTAAAAAACGTGTGATAACATCCTGAAATCAATCACATTAAAGTAAATGGTAATAACACAAAAACAAAAATACGCATTACTGAAACATTGTTGACAAGATACTGACTGACTGAATTGATTTTTCTATATTTCATATTTCAAACGTATATGCAAATGCTGTGTAATAAACTTGTTTGTATATTTAAAAAAGAGTTACTAGCAGAAAAACGCAGCTGAAAAAATAATAAAAGAGCCTAAAATTTAAGAGATTAACAAAATTCGTCAACCTTCTGGGGGGGGGGGTCCGATCGCATTCATCCCCCCCCCCCAATACACCCACCCCTGCAAACGTTGGAGAATCCTTGTGTGTAGAAACTACTGTGGAACTATAGTGTAAAAGAATAGAATATGACAGATGTGATGGAGATAAGAAATTAGATTCATTAAGTAACAACAGGTGATTCACATCATGACATTGTAGAGATTATAGTATTTGTGTACTTTATCTGTTGATAAATGTTATCAGCCTTCAATAATACAGCGTTAATTATAATTTTCAAGTACCTATTAACCATTTAGACTCATCAATGGAGGTAGTAACTGAGATTTATGAGGTTGTCATACGATCATAAAAAAACAGTAAAATTAGGCAGTTATTTATGGAAAAATTGACACAATAATAATTAGATATGATACTACTCCAATTATAGTAGTTCAGTTAGTGACAAAGCCTTTGCAAAATTAATAATATGAAGTTGTATAATGACAAAGATTGTGCTTATTTTTGAAGCAGCCAATACTTCAAAATGTGTTTGCGCGCGCGCGCGCGCGTCAGATTTGTAGACCTGTGAAATAATTTGAATTATAAACTATAAAACTGTATGTGTATTCCAGTAGTGAGAATATTAGATGTAGAGAAACTGGATCATAATGCATGTGTTCTTTTATACCGTTTCCTTGTGGTGGTGGAATTATTTATTTATTTTTTTAAATTCAGTTTTGATAAGAACTTAACGTTGAGGTTGACTCATTGTAATGTAACTACTTCCTTTATTGCGTTACATTGTTTTTTTGTATCCATTTCGCTTTATTCAGATTATGTAAAGAACCAACTTGGGGGGAAGCAGTTTAAACAGTTGGAATGTTTACAGTTGTTAATAATTCTTGTAAGTCTATTGGTTTATACTATGAATGAGAAACTTGGACCATTACAATAGCAAATATCTCCACTTCAAAATTTTTTGACGAGAAATATTAAGGATACTTGATGGCCCTGTAAAAGAATGAGAAATCTGGAGGAGATATGACAGAGTGTGATTTTTAAAGACCATAATGATTGGCTGGTTAAGGCATGTCGAGTGAATGGGTGGAGACAGGCAGCCAAAGAGAATTCTGTATGGTTATGTGGGTAGGAGGACCGATAAGGCGGTTGCTGCAAGAGGTGGAAGTAGATTTGGGAAGGTTGGGAATCAGGAATTGGAGAGACTTGACAGGAGAAGTGAGTGGAGGCGAGTACTGGAGGAAACCAAAGTGCACAAACAAGGCGCTATTGCTTTGAAAGAAGAGAAAGAAAATTTATAGGAGTAATATTCAACTGCAGTAGTTCTCAGAGTTTGTTTTTATTTATTCAAGAGGTGCTAATATCTTTACGTATTTATATTCAGCATGAATAATTATAGTGTCCATTTAACATCAGAGTAATGTTTATGTTTATTTGAAGATTCTTAGAAGACAGCATGAGTGATCATTACTGTATTGTGTAACACATAATTGACGGTACCGTGAGTGATGTAAAAGACTATTTCTGTTTACGTTACTTCAGATTTGAAAAAACATATATATAATTTAGTACTGGATTTAGTTACCAGGTCAGTTTGAGGTAGGATGACGTGATTTCGTTTCCTTATACTACCTTTACTGCATGTAGCCTATACAGTGACATTCTTATTGTGTAAAACTGTATGGCGTGATGAGATACGTATGAAAAGTAGAAATAAAATGCAGTTAAAAATCGTTTATAACCACCCAGGGGATTACATCCGCCAGATCGTTGTATCCGGTATCTTATAGACAGGCCTACGCATTGCGAGCCCAAGTAATTGCATTGCAAAAAGCGATATCGCTAAACACGATTCCTGCTATAATTTACGAGATGGCAGTAATTAAGGATTGCATCAAATATTAAATATAAGGAGTAGAACAAAGAACAGCTTTCAGTTTTGTTTCAGTACATAACACACGACCATTTAAAGTGTGCATTTGTCTTGTTTTGCGTACACAGCTCTTTACTGTCTAGATTTTGAAGGAGAGTTCTGTACGTTTTTCTGACAGAGCGGTGTGGAAAACGGTTTGATTATGTAATACATTTTCGCTTTACGGACAGCATTACGGTTTTATTAAACTATGTTGTAGATATCCCATAATTTCTAGTCTTCTAAGTGTAAGTAAGTGCTGATAAAGAACTGAAAACCGAACAATGAAATGTCCGTACTTACTTATTTTAGTATTCTCGTAGTCAAAAATATAAAATTGCTTATGCTTAAACTAATGTGTCTGTTGAAAAAATTCTGGAAAACAGGAAAATTGACTGTTTGATGTTATTTTGTATCAGTCTCTTGGTTTTCATAGGAATCGTGTCATATCCTCTAATGCAAAGATATTTTTAGTGATAGTTGTTAGATCTGTAAAGAAGAGTTCTAAATAGTAAGTTGCTGTGGCGAAAGAAAACAGAAAACTCAATCAGTTTTATGAGTTATTCAAGAGTTGTTTACATGCTGCACAGAAGTCAGTAGTTTTTCGCTAGAATATATATCTTTAGAATTCCACAGGTAGTACAACTAGTTTAAAACTTTACAGAGTATATCCCTAAGTGCCGAGATCTAGTTCAGAAGAAAAAGGAATGTTCAGTGTGTAACAAAGTCAAATTCTGTGCAGTTTATAACAACGATAATAACTTTGATGGAATTTAAAATAGCATTAACATGCAGTCACCTTTGGATAAGTAAGAAGAAAACTGTAGTACTCTGCCTAGGTATTTGCTGAAGTCCAGCTAGTTTGCCGGCAAGGTTCTGCTAGAGCGAGTTGTGCATTTGTGGTATTGTGAGCATTCCAAGTATCATAAAGTCACAAACGACTCTTAATTTTGAGGTATTTAACTGTATGTGAATGTTAATGTTGCAATTATTCCGAGGAGAAATCCTGGTTGAAATAATGAACGTGTGTGTGGCGAAAAATTGTTTAGTGTCGTAACAAAATTGATCGTGCTTGTTGCAAAAACTGAAAATTGCAACGGTGTCGTAATCTTTCCTAAGTATTTAATTTTCCTAAATAAGTATTTTTAATAGTCGTGCATAATTTCTGCGTCACTTCTCTCAAGGAAGCTAGAAACCGACGTAGAGAGAAAGAAAGACATTTTTTTAGATACAAATTCGTTTATAAAGTTCAAGTATACGCTCTAAGCATGATGGAGCGTATTTGTTTATTCCCACTTTTTAATAACAAAAACTGTTTTCTGATTGTTTATAAGCAATTTGTTGTTTTATGGGACAGAATATGTATTATCGGTTATTAAAATGAGAATTCTGTTTTGTCGATTTTTCACCTACAACACAGAGCGGTTTCCACGAATTCTTTATTTTCTGATCAGTTCAAGTTTTCGTATTTTCTAATCCGTTGCATAAGAAAATTATTAATACCAGTGAAATAAATCGTCATTGGTTTTAACAGTTACCTCAACACATACCATAGTTTACATGTAATTATCATTTTATTGGTACCTCCCCGAAGCTCTACAACGGATTTCTGTTAAAAAGGAGAAAATCAAGATGTTTTTATTGGGTAAATAATATAATACAATAAAAGCTCAAGTTAATATGTATTTTACTTGATCAACGAATACCAAGTGTTTCTCAGTTATAATTGCTGTTTGTCAATAGTGTTTATAATTGTAGTTAAACAGTCAGCATGTGGTTTACAGTTGTACTCTAACAAACTAGAATGTACGTTAGGAGCTCGATATGTTCTCGTAACTAAAAAGAACATAATGCATCGTGAAACTGCTCAGAAGCGTTTACGGATTTTTATTTATATCAACGATCGGCAGAAGAAGGTTTTATTTTTGGATAAGACTGTGGCCGTGTCGGGAGAGACGTCTCGCGTTTCCTTATCGTTACGTTCACTGTTTCCTTTTTGTTTCCAGATGCTGCTATAGAAACTCTGAAGCGGCTGTAGTAACTATTGAAACTGAACGTATTGTAATGTCAAGTTTACTAAACGTATCCCAAAGGATTTCACTTGTTATATAACTTTTATTTGCTTTCCTATAGTGCGAGTTTTTTGTTGTTGAATAAAACACTATTTTATCCTCTTTACAAAGTATGTTTTCATTTTTATTATTCCAGTACCATTGAGATTTTTGTTTAATATATTTCGTACGCACAGCAGAAAATGAATGTTTTAATTTATTTCCTCTCAAATAACACGAGCGGACAAAAGTAAACGAGTTTTTAAAATTATATTTAGAGTTTTGCAGTGTTCTTTTGTAAATGATAATTTTCCATTTTTGCTCATG
Source organism: Magicicada septendecula (assembly GCA_034769895.1). Taxonomy (NCBI): domain Eukaryota; kingdom Metazoa; phylum Arthropoda; class Insecta; order Hemiptera; family Cicadidae; genus Magicicada; species Magicicada septendecula. The sequence continues at coordinate 637,655,281 of CM068367.1, forward strand.
ACGTTATTTTCTAACTATAATGTTTGTAAATAAGTATCGTTTTACATTGCAAAAATTATTAATACAATTGTAAGCGCTGTTTTTTCTATTTTTGCGCGAGTTAATTATTTGCACTGAGGTATATTATCCTGTTTATTTTAAACTTGGAATGTTGAGAAAGTATTGGTATAACCCACGATAGGTTGAATTCGATACCAATAAATGTTTTTTTTTTGACTTTTTGGAACGCAGTATATGCACCGTTTTCCGTTGTCTCCCTAAATCGATATTTTATTATCTGCTTTGAGAGATATCGTAAATATCGAGCAGTATTTGATTTACGTCACGATATGAAAAAAACGCCAGTTTTGCGTTTTTTGGCATACAAAAACACTGACTGATACTGATAATAGTTTCCCCAGTCGTGTTGTGTAAGTTAGAAGCAACCGGTCTCTTCGTTTCCGCTCAGATAAAATGTTGTGAATATTTACACAGTGATAAATATACTGATCGGTTCAAGGACAAGAATTTTGTAGAATGGGTTTATTTTTTATTAAGGTTGTAAACTGCATCCGAAATTTAGTAGAGATAAGGGGAAGATTATAGGTGCGTTCCAATTGCAAGACATGCAGATGTTATTAAAAATGAATGCATAAGCCTGGGAAATTGTTTGCGTTGAAACCAGGCGTCTCAAAACCACAGATTTTCAAGGGCGGATCGGCGTGTTTATACTTTTCAGTATATAACGTCTACTATAATAGGCGTGTTTACGTGCCCGAAATTTACCCGCAATGTGTTCTATATACTTGTAAAATACCCACAACGCATTGTGGTCATGTGTCTACTGGGGACTTATATAGTACCCAAACTATACCGTTTGATCTCGTATGTAGAGTATAGTATATTAGTTTTATAGTGTTAAACATGAAAAAAACACGTTTTTACTTTAATATGTATAAACACTTCAGTACTTAAGGGTTAGGCGAAGCCTTAGTGGATGGTCAGATAGGCGCTTATGTACTCACGTGGTCACAAAATAACAACTTATGTTTCAATTTTTGAAGTCTCACATCAAAAAAATTAAAAGCAGAGATTTTTTCACTTCTTCAGCAGATTAGAATTTGATATTTCTACAATCCTTTTTAAATTTGTTTGAATATAAAATTGTTTCTGGCATGACTTCTTAACCAGCTACTACAGAATGGTAATTGGAACTTTTTGAAGCGAACCAGTTTAGTGGAGTTCATTAGGCTTTGACTTAGGCTAATCTCGCACTGTGTCGACACTGGGTAAATGTTTTTGCTTTTACAGTTAGAAATATATCATATTGAATTTGACTGTAGAGTATCTTGGGACGAGCCACTTTCATAGGTGACAGCTCTCATCGGTGTCACTGAATAATGACAAAAATGATTACGGTTGAATCGGGTAGTTATTTGTAAACGTAAAACGTGTGCGTTGTTTAATTCAGAGATCAGCAAGTGATTATTGTGACGAAACATGAGAAACGAATTTACAAGTGGTACAGATAGATATTAACCTGTTTATACTCTGAAGAACTAATAGAATATAAAGAAAAAATGCAACGTTCAACAAAGAGTTTGGCAAGACGATTGCGCAGTGTAGGTAGAGATATTTCGAAAGTAGTAAGTGCAACTTATTTCTCGATCATTTTGATGACACGTCAAGTACTTTTGATGTCGCGTTGCCTTCTTTTGTTAACTTGGTATCTAAAAAAAGTACTTGTATCGAATCACGGCGCATGTGCATATGTCAGGTCACTTACCCCTCTGCTTGTATAGAAAAGAGAAGACGCTACGGTATGCTACTACCTACTTTGCGTGCTCCTTCATGGTACTGTTTTTGTTGTTCTAACGTATTAGCTGCGACAAACTGTGGCACCGTATTTTAGAGCGTTACACGTATATGCCTTGACATCTTCGTAATAAATTTTAACATTTTCCAAGTCAGAGCAACTGTTATTCTTCACAGGGACACTCGATTTCGTCTGTTAGAAAACGGAAACCGGTGTAATTGCTAATAATGCAGAAATACAGACTCAGCAGCATTGTCGGAGTGCATGTTATTAGGTCGGTGAATCGCTAACTTGAAGCATTTGTTTTTCGAGAAGACAAAATGTAAAGAATTGGTAACTAGAAAAGAACCTTAAAAACGTTTACTGATAAAGACAGACGGCGGTGTACAGAGTTCTGCCTTCAAGAGTTTTAAGAGAACCAGCATTTTATACTTTAATTTTGTAGCTTGGAGTACAGTTAATTTAGCATATCGTGTACATTCTGACTTAAAGCTTTGGTTTATAATCATTATGGACAAGACGGGATAACGTGTACAGATTAGGCTTGATTATTTTCTAAAAACATGTAACAATGTTCGGGGTTTCCCATTTCCGTTACTGTGCGCGAAGTTTTGAATCCGCTTAGTTTGAATATTTGGCTATAATAATTCGTCGTTCGAGGTTATTAGCTCGCGTAACTGCCTTTAAAGGGACCGATTTTCTTTTTTAATTTCTTTTAAATAACTTCTTTCGACTAGATTCGATATAAGTAAGTGTCGATACTTTTGGAAAGTGTGAACGAGTAGCATTAATACTTTGATTCAATAGGCCTGTTACCAAAATTAATAGATTTTGTTAAAAAGGAATTGTGGCCTTTAACAGAGAGTAACTAATCGACACCAGAAGTAGTGGAATAATACAAGTTCATTAATAACCGTAATCCAGCTAGAAAGAATCACGGTTATTAAATGTGCAGATGATCAGGTGGTTCCAGGGAGCAATGAAGAAGACTTACAAAAAATGATGAATAGAATAGTTGTAATAGGAAAAAAGTTTGGGGTGAAAATTAATGTCATGAAAACTAAAGCAATGGGAATCGCTAAAGAAAAGATTGAAGTAAATGTGATAATGGAAGATCAAAAGTTGGGAAAAGTAGATTCATTAAAATACCTTGGATGTATAATGACTTAGAATGGAAATTGTACAGAGGATATTAGAAGTAGAATTGCACTTGGATAGATAGTGTTTTGTTGGGTAAGAAACCTTTTGGTTACAATAGGAATTGATGTGAAGTTACGAAAGAGATTTGCAAAGTATATTAAATGTAGCATTCAATGTATGGAACGGAGACATGGACGATTAGAAAGAAGGAAAAGAAGTGTCTGGAAAGCTTTTAAGTGTGGTTGTGGCGAAAAATGATTGGGTGGGAAGAAAATGTAACAAATGAAGAAGTGCTTAAGAGAATAAATGAAAGACAAGTATTTACAAGGGCCGTAGAAAAATAAGCGAACTAGATTGATCACATTTTAAGAAGGAACTGTGTACAGAAAGAAGGAGGAAAGAAAGAAAGTAAGAGAGGGCGAGAAAGAAGATATGACGCGTTGCCAGATTTGATGATGGGGATAAATTATGAACAACTGCAGAGCGCGGAGAGTACAGTTCAACTGGATCCTCTAGGCTACTAGGACAGTTTCACTACTGAGTGATTCTAGCTTATACATATATCAACAATTATTGAAATTGGTGTAATCCAACGAGGGCTGCGATAGTAACAATTCAGTACCATGTGCAGTGAACTCATGATGTAGGCGTAGTAGGTCTGTGTTGTCACGGAGACCGCGTCGGTCTACGCTGCAATCGTCACAGACTAATTGTTTCCTATACGTGGTATACGGCTGTTTACACAGTGGTTGATGCGTCTTACATCGTGGCTTTCATCAGTTTCCACGCTCAGAAAGGCTGGTTCTTCACATCCGATCTTCTTCTGCCAACCGTAGGCATTCTCCATGGCATGCGATGATGACTTTTCTTCTGCAAAGATTCGTTCAGAGGGCTGTAAAAGAGCCCATTTTTTTGGAGGCTCAGCCAACATCTGGCGTCACCAAAGTATTATTCTACGAAGTCTGTTAATTCCGCCGTGTTAAGTAGATATGGAAAAAGAAACCAAAATACTAATAAATATAGCGAAGTCAAATAATTTATTATTTTTCGTTATGCTTCTGGACTTATCATCATGTATTTATTTATACGTATTATTATTGCTTGTTAAAAAGCTTATAGAATTAAATGCTTTAAGTTAGTATATTTTTGTAGCTACAACGTTTGTTCGTATTATCATAACTAAACTTACAGTTAATTTAGTAATTGGTAATAATAACTAAAAGGCTCATTGTTTTCAGTTTAAAATCAAAGTAAAGATGTTATTAAGAACCAGTATGTCTTTATAAACATTACACACGATAACAGACGGGACAGTAACTGAATTCAATCATGTTTACACAGTGAAGTGCCAAGTTAGGAGTTCACGAATGTTTCTGCTATAAAGGGTGTATGCTGATTTTGTGTACCTATAAACTTGATAAAAAAGTTTGTCGACGGTTTTCGGGAGGTAGGCTACTGCTATCGTATATTTTTAATAGTATGTTTCTGCGTTACATTCAACATGCTCGTTCAGTTGGAGCGGTAACGTCATGCGATATATTCGGGTCGTTACGTACGAGGTGGTAGTTCCAAACCTAGGTCTATACAATAGTTACAGTGTCATCATCGGTTAGTATTCACTTTGTGTCAACGTTTCGGAATAATATCGATTTAATATTACTTCCGGTGTGTACTTTGCTATCTGTATTTGCTCCGCGGTACTTACAAGCTTCTCATGTAGCCTTTTGTAATAACATTACTTTCAGATTTAACATTAGCTTTGTCAATCGTTTCGTCGGAAACAAGATTTTATTCCAGTCTTGGGACTAGATTAGTTACCTCCTACACTTTAAAACGTGATTATAAAATGAAGGCCGTTAAGAGATCAAGAGCTCAGTGATGACACTTATTATGTCGGTTCAGCTCGTCACCGACACTCCTTCCGCCCAGACAACGTAAACAAATACAAATTAGCGTCAGTTGAGTGTCATTCAACGGATTACTGGACTGAGGAATAAGTATATAAAGCAGCCGCAGGATGTAATAGCGTTCCCGAGAAGTTCTTTGGGATAAGATTAAAGATAGTTTTTTGTTTTTTGAGATAGCCTATATCAATCTGGCGACCGTCATTCGTCAATAGAGTATATTGTGAATGTTGCTTGTCTAACTATCACGTCTGACAGATTGGCGACGCTGTGTGTGACCCACATAGCCGTCGTGGAAAAGTCAAATGTAGCGTAGTCACTCATGGCTTTGAAACTTGAGAGAAAAATAAAAGGAAATCCCGAAGGCTCCAAATAGTGGAGATGGATTTCTGGAGGAAATCTTGTGAAGTATCCAGGTTTCAGTTATGCTTAGAAATAGAAGACGTTAGGAGGAAAATCCACGTAGACAAAATACTATTAGACATAACAAATGTTAATTGCCTCATATGGTTTAGCTACGTGAAACGATGTTTTGTGGTCGTTGGCGTAAACACAGGTTGTTAAACTGGGTTCCAAGTAGAAGACGGAGACGAAGTCGATCCAGGAGGTCATGGAAAGAAGACATTTGTGACGAGATGTAAAAATGAGGCTTACAACGAATGGTAGGACAGAAACCTCTGGCGTACAGGATGGTTGTAGCTTTACATGCGCTCCCACATGAGTGGTATGGAAAACGTAAGCGTTGTTTACTATATACTACAACGACACAAATTGCAAATATAAATGTATTTGTGTTTGAGGAGCGCCACGTTCTTTGGGACGCCAAAATTATACAACGGTACATAACATAAATTTTATATAATGTAATTTAAGCAGGTTGTATAACGATACCAGATGTAACTATAACAAGAGTATTAGATTTATGAGTATTTAAAAATTCATATTTATTGTTTTCTCAAACCTTATAAATAATAAAACATCGTTAATAATCTTCGGTCAAGATATCACTCATTATTAAGTGTTTATCTCTTAAACTATACGGTGTTACACACATTTAAAACACTCTTACATCTACACATGTTAATAATCTTAATCTAGACATTTATTCAATTTGATTTACTAAAACAATAAAATTAAAATGTAATTTGAATTGAATTCTTTTAATTCAGATCTAACCTCAGTCTATATCAATGTTTAAAAATTAAATTTAAAATTATATTAATTACTTTTAGACTGTTGGCATTTGTTTTATATTCAAAATTCAAATTATCCTTTTCTACAATGCAAATATCAAATCAATTTAATTATTTACTTTGATAAACAAAAATATACTGTCTCAAATTTAAATTTTTTTTTTTTATGCGATCGCTCATTCTTACGACTAAACATTTATCTAAGATTCTAATATATTTCTAATTATAAACTTTTTTCTTTGTTTTAATTTATTGTCTTTTTATATAGTCTTTATGAGCTCTTTTAAAAAAAAATCATTTATAAATGCATTATGCATGTCACCTCGAGTTTTGATGATCTTACGACTTATTGACAGGGTCCAGCGTTGTCCAGAGTTGGGTTTCCGTTACTCCTGGCGTGGCGTGGTCCTGGATATGTCCAGAGTCCAACGTCGTTCTCCAGCAGTGTGTGGTCCGTCTCAGAGATTTGCTATCTGCTGCAAGGTGGATCTCAATTGTCGGTTAGGCGTCAAAAAAACATCTAACGTCCAGCATCCCTCGTCGCTCTTGTAGCTTCTCCGTAGATACTCTTTGTAGACTTAAACGGTCCCGGTACTATACGCTTTTCGAAATATTGTCAACATAATTATTGAACGTCTTATTCGTTCGTCAATGAGACTTATAATAAATTAAAGACTGTTCTGCCGACGGACAGCATGTCCGACTGCAACTGTGTCTTGACATGAAGAGAAGGGTTTTCAGTCGAACCCTTAATTTATACCCTCTCGAGATTCCGCACCTGTTGGCTCCGAAATCATCTTGTCGAGACCTGCAGATCACATGGTAGCCCTCACTCCCGAACCTTTTCATATATTTGCAATTTTTAGCAAATAGCAATGTTTTGTACGGAATCGAGATAGCACAAATCATAGCGAATTTGATTAAGCACTCACTGTATTAATTTGAGCGTCGTAGGGTAATTTGCGTATTTTTGGCACATTTATTTCGCACTGTCTCCGCGTAATGTGTCCTATTAACGTCATTTTCTCACTGGGGATAACTATAAATTTTACACACACTTTGGTGCCTTTGGTTTGTTTATACGCTAATTAGTTTTCACACAGTGAATTAAAATAATTATTTTATTAATTACTTGGGGAGGGTAGCTGAGATTCCTATCTGTACATGCATCACTAACACACACAAGATACACGCGTAACACACATACAATCGAGCAGGTGTTCCTTGCCTGTCGAAACAGGTTAATTTCTCCCCTAATATAACAATGAAATATTTTTACAATCTCAGACCTGTCCATTTACCCCTAACTTATAATAATTCTACAAATTTTATATTTATTTAAATCAATACCCAATACAGCATATGGCTGTATCGTTGCAATACGTAATGTAAACTGCAGACCAGTACTTTGTCTTGAAGTGTACAGAATGTTGTGACGAGCGCTTGTGTATTTAGATCGCAACACATTGGCCGTAAGAAATGGGGCAGTAGAAGGTCAAAAAACAAGCCATAAGAATAAACATTATCTTATCTCTTTTTACTGGTAGAGTGCAGTACGGTGTGTATATGCATTACTACCCCCGACATTTCATTTCATTATATCTGAAACGGCAGAAAATCCTGTCTTATATCCTATTAACAAAGAATTTTACTCATTATTTGAAAAGAAAATGTCCTATTCAGTTGTCAGCGCAGATATTAATGAAGTGATGATGTCTTTAATAGCATATCGTTTCGATACTTTGAATTCTGTGGGGAAATAGAAATCAGTAGAAATGAGAATTTTAAGAAAAGTTTGTAGTATTTGTAGTAAAATGATAGTGATGAAATAAGAAGCACAACCTATACACAAACTAATTGTGAAGGCAGTGAATAGTAGAAATGAAGGGATATTTAAAAGATTTCTAGATTCAAATCTCACCCGGAGAGCGTACGGTGCAAGAATTAAGTGAGACGTTAAGGTCTTTTTTTTTTAGTAAAAGTGCCTACGACAGGTTACAACTGGATGCTCTCCATTTTTCTCGGTTCTGTGCATTTGTCTTTATCTGAGTATAGCTCATTTCGTTCTTAATATCACCAAGCATTCCAGTTCCTTCCACCCTTCCCTCTATGACCCTTAGCGCTACAGACAGTTTCTACGCAATATGTGCCCCAGCAAAGGCGTTTTTCTCTTTCTTGTTTCCTTTGATGGTCTATATTTCACCGCCAAGTAAAACCACACGCTAAATGAGTATATTTAGCAAATCTCTTTGTCATCTCAATCGAAATCCTCCTTCTAGCTGCCAGTAATGCTTTTTCCTTTTCAAAAGCTCTCGTACCCATAGATATTGTACTTCTGACCTCCTCCATACAGCTTCCATTCCATGTCCTCCTCACATACTGAAATGAGTTCACTTGCTCTGTAGTTTTTCCTTCCAATATGTTACGAAGCCTTCATTCTTGCCAGCTCTCATCACTTTAGGTTTTCGTACATTTATCTTTACTCCGAACTTTTTCCCCACTCGTACAATATTCTCCATCGTAAATTATAGCTCTTTTCTGATTCTGCTAACACTGCTTGATCCATCCGCGTATTTAATGATCTTTATTCTTTCTCTTCCAACTTTTAAGCATAGATATTGAATAATGGTTGGTGATAAACATCATCCTTGTCTAATGCCTCTTCCGTTTCATCCTCATCAAGGCCTACTCTTATGACTACTTTCTGTTTTGTGTATCTTTTATTTATTAGTCATCTGTCCTTCCTGTGCCATGAGGTAGGCCAAGAAGAATGTAGCAGAAGGAGATGAGAGTATGTTGTAGCAGACTGGAGAGGAGAGTGAAATGAGAGGATTTGAGAAAATGTCCAGAACACAAAGAAGTGAGCATAAATGTAAATCAGCTATTTTATCTGTGTTAGCAGTCTTCATAACAGCTTTGTCGTATTTTGTTGCTTCTCAACAAAATACGACAAAGTTGTTATAAATGTAAATGAAATGGAGGAAAATGTTTATTTTTACCCAAGCTACTTTTGTCAGTAGTTCTTTATGCCTTCGGATTGACTGCATTTTTATAATCACAGCCGATTCGACAACAGCACCTAACTTTATCGTCACATCAAATTACAGCCACGCTGATAGCACACGGGAAGCATTTACTGATTATTCGTATGATCACCTAAAGTAACATTAATAAAGGGATTTATTATTAAAACTATAATAAAGTGCAATGTAATTTTGTTATCTCTTCTTACTTATCACATGCTTTGTTCCAGTCTATTGCCCTGTTTCATCGACGTTAATATCTTAACGCCCGTTAAGGACTTAATAGCTGTTAAAATCAAGGATTTACCGTGATTAACCGATTTACCGCCTTAACAGGATTTAACGGAAGATAAACTGTTTCACAAAAAAGTTTGTACTTTTCCGGAGTTAACGGGAGATTTTTGGGCCGTTAAGTGTCTAAGGGTCGTTAAAACAGCGATATTATACCGTTTTGACAGTTTTAGGTTTGGTTTGTTGCACACTCAATGTTAATTTTGATATATTTCCATATTGATTCAACCATTCTTGGCAAAACTCTTTACTTTTGCATTTGCTTCGGAAATTGGCTTCATATTTATCTGGAACGAAATCAGTTACTTTTGTTTCTGCAGGGAACAGATCTGAAACAGAAAACACAGTTCTGGGTAATAAATACAAGATACAATTATGTGGTATACATTCATTCCCGTTATTTTTTTCGTATTTATAGACGCTGCCAAATTATTAATCTAAATAATATTTTTTGTTTTAATCATATACCTATTTTCACTTTAAATGTTTTATGATTTTCGGAGAGAAATCTTGTTTTGTTACCCATAATCTTACTTTTTATTCTGTAAAAGTGTGTTAAAATAGACGTCACTGAACTGACACATCTCAGTTGTGAATTAAATATACCAAAGGTATCCAAAGGTCCAGAATTAAAGTAAATACGTCTTTGAAGCATTCTGAAATGATTTTATTCATACAAGTAGTATGTTGGGGGTACGAGCGCAGGTCCAAAGTCCAACTCGTGACGTCACGCTCTTTATCAGCAGCAACGTCACTCCTTATCAGTAGTGACGTCACTCCTTATCAGTGTCGACATCACGTGACCTCGTGACGTCACTGATAAAAGTCAGTAACGTCACCGTCTCGTGACGTCGCGAGCTAATGACATCAAAAGTTGGACTTCGAGCAAGCGCTCGTACCCCTCCGTCGGATACCGTGACGTCACGCTAGCATCTCGTTCGCGTACCTGTCCTCGTACCCCTCCCGCTTACCTTGGACGTTGCGCTGTTGGTCGTCCGCCGAGCGCTGGGCGACGGAATCGTAGACCTCACCGCGCGCGTGGTGGCGCATGCGCACAGCGTTTGTTCCCCTTCCAGTTACCTTGAACGTTGCGGTGTCGCCGAGCGCTGGCGACGGAGTGAAGGAATCGTGTGTCGGTCGTGTACCGCGCGCGGTGGTGGGGGAAGGCGCATGCGCACAGCGTGTTTGTTCCCCTTCCAGTCCTGAGATCGGTCATTTCGGAACGTGAACGGAAACGGGAACGGGAACGAGAACGAGACCTTGGCCGTTACGGCTGTCTCGAGCCCCGGGTGAAGGAAGCGTGTGTAAACCTCACGCGGCGTCGGCGGTGTGGCGCATGCGCACAGCGTTTGTTCCCCTTCCAGTCCTGAGATCTGTCGGTTGTTTCGCGTATTTGTCTGTTGTTTTTTTTTTTTTAATTCGATTACCACGAAACGACGCATTACGCATGTTCTCTCTCCACAACATCGTTCTGGCGGGGGGCGGGTCCCGCCGTCGTCTCGGATCGAGACGTTAGTGTGTCACGTTGAAACTTAGATGGGAATAGAGGAAAGGAATTTACACACAACGTACTGTATCGGCATCTCCTTCGTACACGAGGCCAGCTCGAGCGAGTTGTTGGGGGTGTACGTTATTGGTGGGGAACTCCTTTATGTATGTCCATCCGTTAGGTGTCCAACTGTATCGGTAAAAAGTCCGAAGCCGCTTCAGAAACGCCTTGCAGCTGCTCTTTGTACGTGACATTATTCTGGTTGGTTCTTGATGAATGTAAGAAGCAAGATGAGAATAACGAGTTTATATACCCGCTAACTGGATGATGCAATATACATTGAGCAGTACAATAACGATAATGAGTAAAAATATACGGTTAAAGGTGAAATAAACAACGTACATGTAAACAAGGTTAAATAGCATTGACGTAAGCAATCATGTTAATAAGTAAAAATATATTCGTCTAGGTTACAAGGTGAAAGGTGAAATAAACAAGTTACAGACGCAAGCAGTCACGTTGTGCAAACGGATGATAACTTGTATATATGTAACAAAAACGTAGATTAGTGTGTCAATTACAATTCGTATACGTTAGTGATCAGTTCTTTATAAGCAAACAGGTTAATCATGACACCATACGATACTCGTATTGTCACACTAAACGGTAGTGTATAAAATCTATCAAATACAGTGACTTTGATGATAGTATAGATTCGGTATCGGTGTTGTTTGATCGCATGTCTGAGGTTATTCCGAACGATATTCGCGCGGAATCGAATAGTCTTAGTGACAGTTACAAATGGTACTTGGTTGTGCGCGTTTCTTTTAAACTATTTGTGGTTGAACGTGAAATAGAACAGACCGGAGTGTTTCGCTCGCGTACGCAGCTTGCCTTACCCGGGAACGCTGATGATGTGGACGAACAGTACGTACAGTGCGTGGAAAAAGTGCTCGAATCAGTCGGAAAGTATACGTGTGAGGGAAGCGGATGGGTTGAAAACGGAATCGTAAGCGTTGAAGTGACATTGGTTGAATACCGTCCGTTAGCCGTCTCCAGTTACATTAAAACACCAAAGAAGTTAAGCAATAGTAAAAAAGGGATAGTGAACGTGAAGAATCCGAGTGACGAGAAATGCTTCCTTTGGTCAATACTCGCGGGATTGCATCCTTTCGCTAGAGACCCAAATCGACTGTCTCACTACAGAGAGTACGAGAATGAACTAAACATGGTGGGAATTGATTATCCGGTAACGATCAGACAGATAAAAAAGTTTGAGAAGCAGAACGTAAATATTTCGGTCAACGTGTTCAGTTATGAAAGTGAAGTCATGGCAAACGGACGGAAAAAAGATGAAATCTACCCCGTTCGCATCACAGAACATAAGGGTAGAAAGCACATTAATCTCCTGCTGCTGTTCAACGATGAAGGTTTAACACATTATTGTTTGATTAAAAGTTTATCAAGTCTGTTGTACTCCTTAACTAAAAGTAAAACATCGTCGGTATACTGTAACTATTGTCTTCAACGATTTAGAGACCATACTGATGCTGAACAAGCGCGAAAGCGACTCGAGGAGCACGAAGTACTCTGTTCTCCGCACGGAGCACAAAAAGTAGAAATGCCAAGTGATAAATATCGTTACATGTATTTTAAAGCTTATACAAAATGTCACAAAGTGCCGTACACGGTTTACGCAGATTTTGAATCTTTTCTTCTTCCTGTCGCGAGTTGTAAACGAGAAGACAACAGACCGCACTCCGTCGACCACGCACGTCACTTTCCGTGCAGTTTCTGCTATGTCATCGTTAACTGCAAGGGGACAGCTGTAAAGGGACCTGTCTTGTATCGTGGCGAAAACGTTGTTGAGACTTTCATCACGACTCTGTTGGACGATGTGAACCGACTTGAACGAGATTTCAACAAACCGCTAGTAATGAGCGAAGAGAACGAACGAGACTTCCAGACAGCTACAGTTTGCCATCTTTGCAAGAAGATTGTAGCGAACGAGGACAAAGTACGCAATCACAATCATGTCACTGGCGATTACTTGGGAGGAGCATACAACGCGTGTAACTTAAACTATAACGTACCGCAGCACGTTCCTGTGTTTTTTCACAATTTGCGCGGTTACGATTGCCACCACCTGATGCAAGCGTTTGGAAAATTCCAACGAGAAGAAATTAAGTGTATAGCCACGACTAGCGAACGCTATATCTCTCGTGTCTCTCGGTCCGCTTCGTTTTCTCGATTCAGCACAGTTTATGAACACGTCTTTGGAAAAGCTTGTTATGAATTTACAGAAAGACAGTTTCAAAATTCTACGGCAGTGCATGAGTGATGGTGATGAGCGTCAACAAGAACGCATTGATCTGTTGTTACGGAAGGGGTCTATCCGTACGAATACATGACTGATGGAAGAAAGTTCGAAGACGTCCGCCTATCATCATCGGAACATTTTTACAACAGACTGACGGAGACTCCTGTGTCCGATGAAGATTACGTGCATGCGCAAAACGTGTGGTCTGCTTTCGAGATGCGAACGCTGGGCGACTATCATGACCTCTACCTGAAGACCGACGTTCTGCTGTTAGCCGAAGTGTTTGAAAATTTTCGCGCTATGAGCTAGCAGTACTATGAAATAGATCTTTGTAACGTTTACTCGGCACCTGGACTGGCATGGAACGCTATGTTGAAGATGAGTGGGATGCGATTAGAACTGCTGACAGACATTGATATGCATCTGTTCGTAGAGGCGGGCGTACGCGGTGGCATAGAGATTATTTCCAACAGGTATGCCGAGGCCAACAACCCGTACGTGCCCGACTACTATCCAGAACGAGAAAAAAATTACCTTCTTTACTTGGATTGTACCAACCTGTACGGCACAGCGATGAGTCAGCGGCTACCTTACTCCGGATTTCGCTGCCTAGCACGTGATGAAATCAATGCTTTGGATATAAACAATCTTGGCGCGGAGGAAGAAATCGGCTACATCTTTGAGGTTGATCTTTGTTTGTCAAAACCCTTTGTTCTGTTTGTATGACAGGTTACCTGATGGCTCCCGAAATTTGCGGGGAGGCAGCAGTGGTAATAAGTTATGACCTCTCCGGGATTTGAACCCAGATCTCCGATTCCCAAAACCGGCATGCTAACCACTACACCAAGAGACCGTTGATGTTTAATGGTACTTTATTTTCTTTAACAAAATAATAGTATTATGGCACATTATATCAGTCATATATAGTAAAACATATATATATCCAATTGTAGGAAATAATGATTTGATATCATTTGATAAACGATTGATTACATCTCTACAAACAACTTCTAACGTAGGCCAAATATTTGCCCTTCAGCCGACGGCGTCAGTCAATTGCATTAATATATTACCTGACGCCGGTCCTAACTCAGGCGGGGGCATTGTGTTCACACACTTCTTTGTCTTCAGGATTTTGTCAGCCGTTACGGCAGCCGGCATCCAGCTTCTGGCACCACCCGGCAACTTCCAGCGCACCGTCGAGCCCGAGAACGTGACGTCGGCAGCCGGCGAAAAGATGTAGAACAAGTTTATATAGATTTTACTGTTAGAGATTTTTATAATATGTATAACAATGGTGAAAACAATATATAGTTTAAATGTACTAGTATGGATGAATATTTTATAGGAAATATTTATCATTGAGATTAAGTGTGGTTGCATTATTGGAATTAGTATATTTTCAATTCGATTATGATAAAGATAAAGTTGATAAAATCTTTACTATAATATACAAGATGTGTGATTTTAAACAGAGATGTTAAAAAAAAATGCAATGTGGATTAAAATTCCTATTTTGATTGTTTATGTGACAGCTTCGTAGTAGTTGGTATTATAAAAAAATCCTATAAGAAATTATGTATTCGGGTTCATGAATTGAATTAATAAAAGGATATTATTATGGAACGAAACTAAGCTGTTGTAAAGCCTATATTCGGTGATTCGTCTAATGTAAAAGTTCAAAATTGTGGTGATGGTACTGTTAAAGCATCACATGTATTTGTATTATCAAATAGAGAAACATTTCCAGATTGTAACGAATTTAATTGTAGATTACACGAATATATATGGAAAACATGTCTTGTTGTTAGAGGTTTATAAGGAAAAAAACCTGATGCAAGAGTTGAAAATATATTATTAATGGGATATGGTGAATGTAATAATATTATAAATAATTTAGTTAAGTGTTGGTGGAATGAATATTGGAAAAATAAAAGTTATATTAAACATAAGAATATAGATCAATAAAAAATCATTGGATATACGTTTTGTATTACATTTATTTAATCAACCCACATCAGTTTATTACATTTATAATGATATACATAACGATTATAATATCCATATTAAAAGCGATATGAGACATATGACTGCACAAATTGTGCCCCGAATTTTGCAAGAATCTATTCACCAAGGGCTACGTAAGTATATAAACATTTCACACTCACGAAACACACAACTTTATCCTCCACACATTCTGGTTGGTTTGTAGCAACATGCGTCGAATAACGTCCAGCCAAAGAGCTCGATTGGTTCGTATCGCCTGTCGCAGTATGAGTTGGTGTCCCAGGTTTCATCGATGTGCTTGTAGACGTTACCGGTAAGTTGGAAGCTGCTATCATCGTCGGTATCTTCGAGGTAAAAACTGATCTCGTAACAGTCGTCGTAATAGATGCAACCGTCGTAGTCGTAACCGTTGGTACTTGGATTGAAGGTTCTACTGCACCAGGAACCATTGATTTTGTGTCCTTTGTAATAGAAGTATCCATCTTGTCCTCTGATGCAATCCATGATTGCTATGTATCATGTGCTATAATGAGCGGTCTACTCATATAATAAGAACGATAACCATCATTTTTTAAATAATCAGGGTTACCAATAAACACAGCACCTTCCTTGGTTACGCGAACGGTTGTTTACTCAAACAGGTGTTGTGATGGTGGGGGAAAAATAACGTTGACGCGTGTAATAAGGTGGTAGTGGTGGGGGAAGATATAAGCGTGCGCATCGGAATGTATGATCCGCCCTCAGATCGTTAGTCCTATATTTACTTCAGCGTATAAAAGAATACGAATATGTCTATGTCCACGATGATTGTATGGGCATAGGCATAGTCTATATGGTCTTTACGCGAACGGATGTTTACGCGAACGAATGTTTACGTGAACTGATGTTTAGGCGAAAGGGTGTTGTTATGGTGAGGGAGAAATAACGCAGGTCCGTGTAGTAGTAATGGGAGGGACACTTCATCGCTTTCATGGAGCCCACGCCTCAGTCATCGGTAGTTCCTCCGTATGCTGTTACTGATCGCATCGATATCAAGCGTTAGTCTTTTTTTTTCTTGTCATCCATCTTCATGGACGATTTGTAACACATCCTACACCTTTATTAGAAATGTCTGTTTAAAGTTGTAAAATAAAACTGACTCATGTTCTTAACGGTAAATCAAACTTTAATTTCTTCGTATATTTTTATGTGAACGGTGTGCTTCCGTTTATGTGAACAGTTCCGTTTATTGAATGGATCCGTTTATTGAACTGTTCCGTTTATCGAACGGTTCCGTTTATTGAACGGTTCCGTTTATTGAACGGTGCTGTTTATTCAACGGTTCCGTTTATTGAACGGTTCCGTTTATTGAACGGTTCCGTTTATGTAAACGGTGTGATACCGTTTATGTGGTACCGTTTGTTCTCAATCTTACGTCCGTACTTCTGTAACAAACTCGGTACAGTACTGTTGTAGTACTCTTTTCCGTTGTCTGTCTGTAGATATTTCATTTTTGTTGGCGGACAATATGAGTTCGAGAGCGCGAGCCACTTCGATGCCCGTCTTCGTTTTCAGCGGTACAGCGTAGGCGAATTTGCTGAACCCGTCGATCACTGTCATCAGGTACCGTACTTATACCCTTTGTTCGCCTTAGCGCGCGGTATCATCTCTACCAGGTCCGCTTGGTACAAGTCCTTTCAGTTCTACCGCTCGTCTTGTAAAATTTCTTCTCACCGGTCTGTGCAGCTCCATCGCTATAGTCTTTCGAACGTTAACTTCTGTGGCCGCCTTCTGTCCCATAACCGCACTGTTCACGATTCGCATAACGGTGGATCCGCCCTCAGATCGTTAGTCCTATATTTACTTCACCGTATAAAAGAATATGAATATGTCTATGTCCACGATGATTGTATGGGCATAGGCATAGTTTATCTGGCATTTTTCTTTTCTCCGTGTTAAAGTCTATGAATGGTTTAATCCACGCCGTCTGACGAAACTGCAAAGCTCAGTGCAGTTCTTTCAGCTCCATTCCAAGTTTCAAGTACAGTTGCAGAGTTTTATAGTGAACAACATAGTTTTTCTTGTATTAATAAGACCGAAACGCGCGCAACGTCGACAGTCGTCATTCGTCTGTGCATGCGTTCGCTTATCGAGCACAACAATGTATACTACATTTCTTTTATCGTTTATTATATCCGCAAGTGTCGCGTTTAAGACTAACAACACGATTGATATAGAATACGCTATCGATTATTTGTCTCGTTACGGATACGTGCCCGATAATAAAATCGAAAGTTTACGGCTTACGACGATAACGGACAATGCCACCGTTGATGATATTTAGTCCTACCTGCTCTTGTTTCAAGCGAATTACAATTTAACCGCGAACGTGAATTAAACAACGAAACGTTGAGTTTGATGCAAACGCGGAGATGCGGTAACAAGGACTTAACATCGTACACCGCTCGGACACCGTGGACTGACATGGCGGTTCGTTTACGGCAACCCTGATGCTGTAGAAATGACACGTCAAGCGTTCGCCATCTGGCAGAAACATTCGAGTTTAGAATTCAGTTATCAACCGCAAGACGCGGACATAGTTATCTCGATGAGATATTTTAAACACCGGTGTCTTACCACCAGGTGCACGGTGTGCGGGTACGATTTAGACGGACGGGGAGGTATACTCGCACACGCTTATTACCCTCCCGATTTACCGAATAACACTTCCGATATACACATGGACTACTATGAATCGTGGAATTATACAAACGTTACGAAAATACCGGACGATCACACCAGTTTTCTACAGGTTCTAACGCACGAAATCGGACACGCGTTGGGTCTGTCTCATTCCCTCGAGAAGGATTCGATCATGTACCCTTTCAACATACTGCGCTCGGACGACGACGGAAAACCGTTTGATCTGAGAAACGACAACATAAGCGGTATTCAACACTTGTACGGAAAGCCGAGTGGTACAACCTCATCGTCGTCTACGACGACGACAACGACGACGACGACAACGATGATGACGATGACGAGCACGAAACCGGATACAGATAAAGCGAGCGGTACCGATTTATGTCGATTACAGAACGTTAATCAGTTTTTAGTAATTAACAAACGCGTGTATATCGTACAAAATAACTTTCTGTGGACGCTGGACCTCGAGTCAAAGCGGTGCGACGAGATTTCTGTTTTATTGACGGATTGGCTAACGTTCTTACCGCCAACGTACACTAACGTTTCGGCTATGTACCTGAGACCGCAGAGTGAGGAAGTGGTGCTGTTTATAGACAGATACGTTTACGTGTTCGATATACACAGCCTGCAGTTGCTGAAAGGATATCCGCAACCGATCACAACCCTCGGTGTGCGTTCGCTGATGAAAATAAACGCAGTGGTACACACCTACACAGGACGTACTATCTTGTTTTATAACGATGAATATTACGGTGAGATAGACGAGTGTTCGTTCAGGATTAAAAAGCACCGATACTCGAAAGATCAATTCGTCGGTTTACCCATCGGTATCGATAGCGCTTTCCGATATATCGATGGAAAACACTCCTCTGACAAACACAGTGCGCAGACTCACATAATTACAATTACCCCCACCATTGCAAGGTCACTGAGCTAAATATAATCAAACGTTACGATATTATTCAGTCAGTCTGTAGACAGGAGAGAGTGCGTTAGTATGGACAGCGTTACAGTACAACAGGCGTGCATTAGTATGGACGGCGGTGTTACAGTGCAAAAACAGAGCAATGAAAAAAAAGAACATGATGTCTACCTTGGACTCACGTATCCGTTGTCGCACAAACTGATCGTAACAGCTGGACTGTTTGAGGAACGTGATTACGGTGCGTATCTTTTGTCAACAGTGGTGGAAGTTGTCAACACAAGAGGATATTGTTCGATTTCACCGAGTGGAACTTGCTTCTGCTTTTGCACGAATGCATAACTAACGGACTGCAACAACATTTATCCAACGTAAATTTATCGTTTCAAGATCATCAACAGAACGACGGAAAAGAAGAAAATAAAGTAAAAAGCGTACTCCTGAGACAAGGTTGTGTATATGTTTAAAGACACTGCAAGCACTTCGATTGCAATCGGAGAAAGCGAATGGACACGATTTGTTAACCTATTACCAATATTGTGCAAGTACGTTGTTCGCTTGTTTTACGAACAGAAGCACTTGAAGAACTACATCGATCGTGTGGTGAGCACGGGGCAGTACGTGTTTCCACAGGATGTGTTTTGCGACATCACCTACATGTACGACGAACTTGTAATGTATGGGAAAGCGCAATCAGTATCGCTAGAAGATATTGTAGAAGCAATGAATCCAGAAGAAGAAGAATGTTAATAAATAGTTGTACATAACGTCCTGCTAACATTGTATTTGACTCATTTGATAACAGCAGCATGGCTCGTCTAGAAGTTATCGCAAGCGACTCCGCAGCTGTGGTTGAGTTTCAAGCTTTACGAGGCTTGCGCAACGTTTACATCATCAAAGAGTTGGCTGTCGTCGACCTGTCTACTCAGTGTTTCAAAGTGACATTTTTTGCACCACCTTACGAAGAATCGCTTCTGGACGAAAAGACCGTTAGAAGCAACGAATGGGTGACAAGACATTATCACCGGTTGAGATGGAACGAAGGATACACACCGTACACTGATATGCCTCCGACGCTCGTGGAAATCTGTTCGCACTTCTCTACGATCTATATAAAAGGAATGGAAAAAAGAAACTTCCTGCGCGCCTACCTTCACAACGTGATCGATCTCAACGACATGAACCCACCGTCAATGACGAACGATGAATCTTCAACGCTGCAGCAGTGTCCTGTCCAACAACACGATGGACAGTTGACACAGTGCGCACTGCGTAAAGCGATGAACCACAGTAACTGGTTGATGATGATGAGTGGTGGTGTTTACGAACGAGCGCGGTACACATGTGGGACATTTGTGTGTGTGTAAATATGCATATGCATATATCACTGTAGTAGAAACTATTGTGATTTTGTAATGTGGCTTTTTTTTTTAAATAAATGTAAACTGAAACCAATATACGCTTTCTTTATTTTTTACAACAATCCCCCCACCACTGATATTAAGAACCAATAATCTCACCTTCCTCCCCTCCACTACTGGCATTAGAACGTATAAACTGGATAAAAAGAGAAGTTTGTAGCATTCGGTTACAGTCAACGGTAGCAGCAGGATATTAAACTCACAACATAATTATTTGGTGGTATACATAACGGGTGTCTGCACTAACGTGATAATGGGTATGTCGGGGGAAATATCTATAGGTTGCTATAAAATTGATGCTTGGAAAGCTTTATATACGATACATGTGATATACGAGAGAAAACAGTGTAGAAACGGATTATTTCCAACAGTTACATGTAAATTTGTTTGTTCTTCCGGATATAGAGGTGGAGACTTAAAAATTGAATTATATAACGAAAGAGACAATAAAATCTTTACAACTTACGTTGAAGGTGAATACAATGAAGGTAACATAGTGGGTTCGATGGATCTGAATCTCAACATTTTTGTCGAAGATCATGACAATAAAATCATATTAAAAGCACGCATTGTCAACGCATGTTATGATAAATGCGAGTGGCATGCTCCACGTGTGAACGAGCAATACTTTTACTATCATAGTGAAGACCATATGCCGAATTTTACACTGCAAGATGTTTTGTCCCATCCTGCGTACACAAGATTCGTCATGAGCAAAACACGAGCCGATATTGAATCTATGAGGGATATATTGGTGATACTCCTGAAATGTGGCAAGGTGTTGGACCTTTATAAATCTCACAGGCTGAAGGAGATTGCACCGGAGCGTAGAGCAAGTGAAGGGAACTTTACACATTTTCTCGAATGTGGGTGGGCACATGAATCTACTGTGGATGGACCGGATACGTGTGTCTGTTGTAATGTGAGCACACAGTGTCAGGATATCGTCAAGTTTCTCGATGAACGATTCTGTTGTAAGTATTCGTGTGATTATACATACTACAATATTTTAATATATTTTTAACTTTACATTTTATCTTAAACCAAAAGAACAGTTGTTTCAAGTAAACAGGGTCAAAAATCACATTGTCATCACGTTATGCAAAATGTGAACAATAAATTGTAAGTAAACAGACTCAAGCAGCATTTATGAACGTAATCATGATTTATAATAAGTAAAATTAGATTACAAGGTGAAATAATCAAGTTACATATTAATGTTGTGTGATAATAAGTAAAAATAGACTCATGTAGATTGGAAGGTGACATGATTTATAATAAGTGAAATTAGATTACAAGGTGAAAGGTGAAATAAACAAGTTACATTTATAGAGGAAAACAGAACCAATGACGCTTATAGACATAACATCCTAAGGTAAATTGTACGACTTGCATTTCGTACTCGTGAAGGCATCAACGTTACATTACATATTATTATTCATTTTTCATATCATCTCTGTGTGTGTGTGTGTGTGTGTGTGTGTGTGTGTGTGTGTGTGTGTGTGTGTGTGTGTGTGTGTGTGTGATTAGAGCTGTATGACTTCACATATCTAATTGCGTTCGTTCATTTCTTTGTTACAGGTGAATCATAGCGGATATAACGAATCACAGTTAAAATATAAAATTGTAACTTATGTTTGTACTTGTTTTTTTTTTCATAACAATATATGTGTTAAACTCTTAAGCGGATATAACGAATCATAGTTAACATGTAAAATTGTAACTTATGTTTGTAATTGTTTTTTTTACATAACAATATATGTATTAAACTTTTAATGCGTTTTATTTCACAATTTTCCTTTTCCATTTGTTAGACGTGGTACTGAAATGTATGTATTACATAATGAATAAACGAACATCGTTATTCTCAGCTTGCTTCTTACTTTCATCAATAACCAACCAGAAGTATGCCACGTACGAAGAGCAGCTGCAAGGCGTTTGTGCGACGACTTAGAACGTTTTACAGGTACAGTTGGACGCCAAGAGGCTGGATGTACAGAAATGAATTTCCAACTAACAGGGTTCATCCACAAGAGTTGGCTCGAGCTGGTTTCATTTACGAAGGAGCTGGCGACACGGTACGCCAGATGTACTTCCCTATTCTTCGTTTTTTTCTTTTCTATGATCTGTTGGATTGTATATATCTGGTCTACGCATGATCTTCCGGCTGTAAAACCTGCTTGTTCTTCTCCAATCTTTCCCTCTATATTTTCCTTCATTTTTTTTCGTGCAGTTGCCATTACCGTTACCATTATAGTTACCAATGTTATCATTACCGTTACCGTTACCATTGTCGATGCCATTAAACTTCCCATTACAGTTTCCATTACCGTTACCATTACCATTGCCGATGTCAATTAAAGTTTCCGTTACAGTTTCCATTACCGTTGCCATTAAAGTTACCATTACCGTTACCATTAACATTACCGTTCCTGGCTTCGTCCGGGACCCGGCCCCCGCCCGAACGGCGTTGTGGAGACACAACACGCGTAACGCGTCGTTCCGTGGTAATCGAATTAAAAACCAACAGACAAATACGCGAAACGACCGACAGATCTCAGGACTGGAAGGGGAACAAACGCTGTGCGCATGCGCCACACCGCCGACGCCGCGTGATGTATACACACGCTTCCTTCACTCGGGGCTCGAGACAGCCGTAACGGCCAAGGTCTCGTTCTCGTTCTCGTTTCCGTTCACGTTCCAGTTCCCGTTCCGAAATGACCGATCTCAGGACTGGAAGGGGAACAAACGCACTGTGCGCATGCGCCTTCCCCCACTACCGCGCACGGTACACGACCGACACACGATTCCTTCACTCTGTCGCCAGCGCTCGAGCGGACACCTCAACGTTCAAGGTAACTGGAAGGGGAACAAACGCTGTGCGCATGCGTCACCGCCTCCGCGGTGAGGTCCACGATTCCGTCGCCCAGCGCTCGGCGGACGACGCAACGTCCAAGGTAAGCGGGAGGGGTACGAGGACAGGTACGCGAACGAGATGCTCGCGCGACGTTACGGTATCCGACGGGGGGGGGGGATATATGAGCGCTTGCTTAAAGTCCAACTTGTGATGTCATTAGCTCGCGACGTCACTAGACGATGACGTCACTGACTTTTATCAGTGACGTCACGAACTGATAAGGAGTGACGTTGCTGCTGATAAGGAGCGTGACGTCACGAGTTGGACTTTGGACCTGCGCTCGTACCCCCCCCATCATACTACTCAAGACGTTTAAAAGAAACATAAGGAATGAATTCAGACATTTAATAATTTGTAGACACATTCAGGATAGAGCATGAATGGAGATTTTTTATTCGATGTGCACAATGTAATGGATTATAAGAGGATTGAAAGAGCCTAGGATTCGACAGACACATCGCAGACTGTAGTAAATACCGTCCGTGAGTTTATTGTTTTCATTATTAAACGGAGGCTTAATAGTGAGCATTCTTTTGAATATAAGTAACATTTTTGACTTAATTGCATACCATGTGTATAGTTCTATGCATTGGTCGTGTCGGTATACCATAATTAACGATGGTTTACCTCCTCGTGGTGGTCTATGCATGTTTGGCAGACGTTCAGATATTTGTTTGAACTACAGTCATTAAACGAACGCTAACAGATTCTTACATTTCTGCTTAACTACAGTTTCCTTCAGAAAGTTTGCGTTAAGTGAAAAATTACGAACCGACTTACACAAGTTGCGTCACCATTCACTTCGCCTTAACCCGCTTATTATAGTGCGCGCGTGTGACACAGACTGTAAGGTTGACCTTTGTAAGGTAGTTGTCAGTTATGCTCATCATTGCAATATGTTCATATTGTATGCACATGCATACTCACTACGCCAAGTCGCAATATTCATAATGACTCCATAATGTTTATTATACGTACATAATTGTAAATGGAAAGTAAAGTAATATCAAACTTCCACAGTCCAAATAAACTGGCCATACAGTTAGTTTTGGTCAATTTGTCAGAAGCATCAAGTTGTTTCCCCCATCATTAACAGAAGTGAAGACCTGCATTACGCTATCTGTCCGAACTTAACTAAGTTAGTGAAAATTGTATGAACATAAAACTTTATTTGCGTTGAAAATTAGTGAATATTCACTGTACTATTTTATCCGTTGAATACGAAGGAAATAAAAGCGAATGAGATTACAAAGTATTTTATTGGACGGAAGTGTATGTAGATACAGGTTGAGAAAGTTCGTTCCGCACGTTATTGCGCCGTCGCGTTGAAATCAAGCTCGAACACTAGGTAACAGTGGCCAACTTTATTTCAGTTTATCCAAAAATTTCAGAGTCATGGGATTTCGTCATTTTAATTAACTGTATGAAGCGATACGTTTAGTTGCCTTTCCTTGTATTCTTTAATGGTGAGATAAAAATAAAGAACGATACAAAATAAGAGCGTAAAATCGTGACTTTTGTATGTATAAATAAGATGTTTATTTACAGCGTTTGTCGGCTTAGCGAAACTTCATTTCCAGAAATACTTAGAATTGATTATGTTTAATAAGAAAAAAGTGATACAGGCGTGTCTGTAGTACTCATATTTATGTAGACAGTAAATTAATTTATTGAATTAAAAAAATACAATTAGTACATGAGAATACATTTTAACAGTTTTCGTAAGATTTAGTATGGAAAATCCATAATGGTGAAATGATATGCCTAACATCCGTTAAATATGTTTACCTTAAGTGATTATAATTCATATCATTAGTAAATATTTAAAATTCTCTATATGTAATTTCTGTGGCAGTGTTTCAATTTGAAATATATATTCTGAATATATCTTCGACTTTGGCCGAATCAATCTCATTTAGTATATAATAGTAATTTCAGAACAGTTTTAATTGTGTAGTAATTAAAATTGATATATAATTTTAATTGAGTGGTCTGGACTTTACACCCTCAGAACGAATACTACCTTTTACGTTTGACCGACTGGTGAATTATTATAGAAGGAGAGACTAGAGAATGTGGGATTGCGTAGGTTGGGTACTTCAAACGGATTTTCACAGATTATCCAAAAGAAAGCTGACGAAAGGCTTGGCGTACACGTTCAGTGGCAAGTCCTTAAAAATCGTTGATGAGAATTTAAAAGATTCTGGAGCAATGAAGAATTGGACGGTACTCGACTTTGTATTGTGCTAAATTAGAGTAAAAATCATTTTTGTTTAACAAAGACTAAGATACAGTGTATGGTGAATAATTACCCAATTATTAATACACGTTTGTGTCCATGGTATTCTGTTCCGATCATCACATGTTAACAGTTTGGGGACTGGGGCACTTTTTGGAATTACGCGTTTAGAAAGCATTAGCAGATTTTGTGAAATCGAACTTCAGAATTGGTGGCTTACGTGTAGTTCGTCGTTGAGTACATAGATTTAAATTGTGTTCTGTTGAATTTTGATACAATTGGCAACATTTAAAACTGTTGACTGTTGCGTAAAATGTATCGTACAAGAAAGAAATACGAGCAACTTCGATTTTAAAAACATGTTCTCATTTCTTTAGAATAAATAGTGTGCTGATATTATCTTTGATCCAATTTTCGAACTTTCTGATAGTTGGACGTTAAAGCTATTGCGACTCCGCAGTTTGTGTTTTCGAACTCGCATTTATTTCCAGTTGTTGGAAATTACGTTCACTGTAGTTTCGAAAAATTTGTGGCAACCTTTTCTCGTCTACTTTTGTCAATTGTTTCACAAAATTGTCACGCATGCGTTAATTCAACCACTGTTAAATAGTGCATCTGTTCTGTTTGACATTGTTAGCTGAAATAATGGTAAACTGTAAGGTGTTGGACTCTTGTATATGAGAAGCGGAAGTTGAAACTCCATTTATCACGGTCAAGGGTTCCTACCACTGTATCTGGATTTGCCGCAGTTTTATAGTGTCCACGTTACACTGAACGAAGAAAAAAGAGGTATAACGATTTCAATTTTGCCATGCGCCCCATGGTAAAACGGTAATATTTTATCTAAATGTTTACGGTCTACTGCCACTTCTGTCCTAGTCTCAGGTAAGCTCTGCACGTTGTCAACCAAATAAAGCCTAGACCGTTTCAAGAGAAATTTATGTTCTACCCTCCGACAGAGTCGAGTAGGGTATCGTGAAATATATGTGTAGCGATACGATTTAAAAACCGAAGCGTTTTATCTTTGAACAGTTATTTAGCTAAAGTACAGTCGCATTTAAAAAAATGAGTGCAAGTCGATGAAGATTAAGACGGATAAATGCATACGTAAAAAGTTATTTTTATTTTAAAACCGAATGCTCGACAGAGAATTTGTTTCAGCTTTTGATACTGTTACGAGATAGCGACCGCAAGGCAGCATATTTCATTTTTATTTGAAAACTAAATCAAAACTCTTCGAACATAAATTCGGTTACTTTGTCTATCCGAATTGCGTGTGCTATGCAGTTCAAACACTTTAGAAATAGTTCCGAACTGTAGTTGTATTATTTACTGTCGTGAATATCGTCGAATGCACTTCAGATCTTTTGTCATTGTATTGATCATTTGGCGTTCTTCAGTTAACGTATATTTACAATCATGCGCTGTTCTGTTTGTTTTTGTATATGCCTTATTCGTGCAAATGTATGGCCTAATCAGGTGTAATAGCTGTAAAAATAGGAAGGCTTTGTTTGAAAACTGTTAATCTCCTTTACTAACAGAGTTACCAATTTTTACACTACAAATAACACTTGATCTTGCTATTTTCTAATTATTGCTGTAACTGTATTTTAGATATTTTAAAGTGTAGCAGGTAGATTATTTGGGAAATTGTCTTATCGAATAAATTATTATGGCTACGCAAACAGTGCGTACATTATGGGTAATCCATTTCTCGTACTGGAGTAAGTACATCGTATTTGCTAGAACGTGTCGTGTTTTTTGTGGTATTATATTACCAGAGAACGTAATTCTTGTGTAATGTACGAGGGCACGTATTGAAGTATTGTTCTTTGAATCGCATCGAGACATTCGTGTTTGCTTTTTTGATCCAAGCTTGTTCAGAGTCAGTGACTAAAATAATTACTCCTCTGTTATGAAGAAACTTCGCTGTTTCATTTTAGAGATAAGCGGACTGCACGCACATTTGGATTCTGTTGGCGTCCGTGTAATTTACTCATACCTTACATGGACCCCTCCACCAATAATTGCCTCTATCCCACACTGCATTACCGTATTTCCAGTTATACGTGCAATGCACATTAATTTACTGCCAGATCTTCATAAACTGCGCAGATCATAGAAGTCGCAATGAATTGTTTGTAGTATTCCTATGGTTGTGTATACTGAAGAACGTAGTTGTTTCGAAATATCTGTTTACACTTAAAGATTTGTTATATGTAGCATTTATATGCTATTTCATGTGGACTTAACGATTTAATTTTGAGGTACAGGACGAAATAAATCTGTAATGTCATAAAAGTTGATGACATTAGTAAACACGAATGTAATATTTTATTGGGTTCTATCGTTGTAGAATGGTCCTTCAGTTTATTTTTTTTTTTGCAATTTCAACAAAATACGTTAACCACAGATGGGATGAGAATTATTTACCTTCCATCTGAAACACTGGGGACTCGGGAATATGACTGCGTGTGTATACAGTACCGCACGAGTCCGAGTCCCTCTGTGGCTTTATAAATCTGAAAAGTTGTGCCCTTGGGAAGGCCACCCTGTAATAATTGACTTTCTAGTCCAACGAGTTACTGATACTAACTAATAGGGATCACATTGAAATTACATTTCGTCGTTGCATTAAATTTAATTCTCGAATACAGAATATCTTAGTTGAGGTGTGTGGCGGCGATAATGCCAAGGTTACGGCAGTGATGTAAGGCGTCTTTAGAGATAACTCACGGTGCACGCTTTTGTAACGGAATCTATTTACGGACGCAGCATGTGGCGGTTAAGGTATTAGGCAAAGCAGCGATGCTGCTGGAGAGAAAAATTCCTTCTGTTTTTTCACATTATCTTAAATGCAATCGACGAGAATAAGTAATAGAAGTCCTGAGTCGTAGATACGGGGGAACGTGAAGTCCTATCTCCTGACTCCTGAAATCAGCTGTGAAACAATCACGTAATGTTCTTACGTACGACTTTAAATTTAAACGGTTGCCTGAAACTGCTATCGCTGTGTGTCTTTGGATCGTTGTGATCGCCGATAACTTTAGCAGCTGTGTAAAAATAATTTTTGTTTACCACCGTACGGCGGTGATTATCACTTTCCGCCCACGAAATATTTCAGTCACAAATAACACGGCCATTGTTTGAATCCAATTGTATTATATACCATTAGCACGTCTCTGCTCAAGGCTAAGCGAACACGTCCACAGGCATATTCTTGTTTGTAATTTCTTCCCAGAGCAGATCTTGTCCACGTCACTGTGAGGCAGTCCTTAATTAAGCCATTTTTGCAAAGCTCCCTGCGTCTTTACGATCTCATTGTGAGCTCCAACTCAGTAGTCTTCATGATAACGTTGTCACCTGTTCTATCATCATGGTGCTATGACAATTACGTAACGCTCTCGGCATGCTGCCAGGAATAGGCCTATGGAATCTCTGCGGGATCTGTATAAGCAACAGCGGCCTATATAAAGTCTATATAAGCAACGTGGTGATTTTGTAGAGTGCGGATTAGTGGAAAGTGATTATTGTGTTAATTAGTGTGATATTGTAATAAGGACAAATTTAACTTGAATTATTGTAGAGTTCCTTATTGATGTCAAATTTTTTTTTGTGACTTTTTAAAGTTGGTAATTAGTGACTTCATTGGTGTCTGTATTTTGTTTCCTCTGTACAGTATGACGATTCGTGAGACCGTCGTAACAATAGTATATTCTATAATACATTCATAACTATATATTCCATTCTATTATTTGTGTATTTTCTAATTATCATGTACTCTAACTTGATTTTGTGTCCATTTGTTTTTCCGTCTTTCTTTGTCATTAACAGAATAGTTTTCCAGGCACAGTTGTAATCTTCTAACTTGTTTCAGCTTTATTAAAATTATATTTAATAAGGCTTCCGTTTGTATTCCACGTGCAGTCATCTTCTCCGTCTCAGCTACACTTTCGCTAAACAGAACTGTATCATAATATAAATACAACATTTCAGAGACATTTTACACAAAATTGTTTTACATTGTCGTTATATGTGCGTGTTGTTACAGCACCAAAGCAAGGAAACGTAACGAACGAAATCGTTGTCATAGTAACTGTAAACTGTTCCGTTTCTTGTTATGAAAATTTTATGAAATTGTCATGAAAGTGTATGTTCTAATTTGCTTTTAGGGAAACATGTTTTGTATTATTGTAAAGAAAAGGGTTTTGAATTCGGTTTTTAAAATCTGTGACTACTTGTTAATGTAAACTGGAACGTGATTTCGTACCAACTTTTCACACACGCGGACGCTTTATAAAGTTAATTTAAAAATTTTGTAAAGTTACCATGCGTGTTTGTTTTATTTTATTTTCGAATCTACATTTTATATCATTCAACCTTTCTACTTCCACATTGTCTGAGGCAATATCTGTAAAATTGTCTTTGTGTATTTAATATTAAATAAATAGTAAACAAATAGTAATTTGTATTTACCTATTTTATATATATAATATTATTAATTATATTATTTTTGCAAGTTCTTAATATTATTTTAAATATCCTGACGTGCGTTTCACTGATGTATTCAGTATCTTCAGAGGTTACAAGTGAATTAACAATAATCAAAATAAAACGAGTTAACTTTTACATTTTTAATTAAAATAAATCGTATTAATTCGATTATTGGTAATTCACTTATAACCTCTGAAGATACACTGAATATATCAGTTAAACAAACGTCAGGGTATTTAAAATAATAACAACTTGCAAAAGTAATAATTTGATAATATAAGTTATAATATTAATCAAGAATACTGGAAGAAACTCGCGAAGTTAGTTACAAAGAAATTACATGTATATATATATATAAAAACATCATTACAATTTATATATTATGTATTTTAAGACAACTCAAACGTAACTATCAAATAACCTACCATCTAGGTCGTAGGATTTCTGTGTTCATTACGTTAAGTCCCTTTTGTTGCACAATAAATTTTCATGTAGGAGGAAAGGTGAAAGATTTAGTGGCGTGGAATAAATGCTAAGAAAACATTGATTTATAAAAAAAACAATTCTTTAAAAATTGAAAAGAAATATGTATTAAATGTCACCTTTTAAAAGAAGCTGTTTTACAAGCATTGACAAGTCGTACTATACACATTATAAATCACACATAAATAATAGACAAACAACAAAAATAAACACAGATATGAACATATAAATAACAAATGTAAGGCACATATTATATAAAAACAATTATAAAAATGTTTCAATTACTTGTGAGTCTGACATTAAAATATATAATTCAAGTCAGTATTTTCATTGTTGCAAATCATATATGTATATATAGTACTATTTATATTTACTACATAAAACCAAAACGTTTACTCGTAATCAATAATATTATGGATTTTAATAAAAAAACGTATTTAAGTGTAATAATTAGTAACACTATAATTAATTTAATACTTTTAATACATTTTAATTTTAATTAATTTTAATCAAGAATATTATTTACTATAGAATATCAATAAATACTATTATTCCGCACCCATTTTAATTAAATATAAAAGTAATTAGCAACAGATATTATCAGTAATGATCTGTATTTATTTTTCCCTTATTTAGACCATGATTTAGTTTATTTGCTGTATTTTCCTTAAAAAATAATTGTTGATTTTTCACCTGTATTCACTGCTGTTTCACTGTGTCGAAGATATCGTTTTGTGTGTTGTTTTGCTCCTTAATGATGATGTGCTGATTCCCATGTAGGTCGTTAGTTGTCAGTGTTCTGTTGCATGGTGATGATGATGGTCCTGGTGCTCCTTCCTCAATTATTGTAGTATTTTCTGTTTACGGTTTGAGTTTGATGGTGATCCTGATGACTCAATGTCGCTGAGCAAACTAACATAGTGTCCCCATGAGTAAATTATTAGTGTCTGTTCGATCGTTCAGAATCTACCGGGGTTTTATACTCAAGGCACTCTGACAGGTCGAAGATTGTTTAACACGCCATCTCAAACATGTATATTGTAGCGTGACAGATAATCCACACAAATGCATTACTCAATGATCATTAATAAAGCTCTAATATATGGAATATCCAGATGAGAATTAATTAAAATGCACTATTTACTAATATATTCACAAGAAAGGTTAAATAAAGAAAAATTCTGCAAATAATATAATATAATACAAATTTAAAAACCCAGGAAACTAAAAATGATAACAACAAAATTACCCAGGTAAGATAGAAGCAGGCAATTAATATACCCCGACAAGGAAACCAGACTAGAAGAAACAAAGGCATACACAGTGAAAAACTACAGACGAAGGAAGAATAGTCAAAACTACCACTACTGAAGAAGGAAGAAAGAAGAAGAACCAAACTCAAAGAAGAAGGAAGAAGAATTAAAATCAGAACTACTACTGAAGAAAGAAGAAGGAAGAACAATCAAAGCAACTGAAGACAGAAGAAAGAAGAACACTCAAAGCTACTGAAGACAGAAGAAAGAAGAACAATCAAAGCTACTGAAGACAGAAGAAAGAAGAATAATTTAAACTAGAGAAGAAAGAAGACTAATTAAAACTACTGCTACTGAAGAAAGAAGAAGGAAGAACAATCAAAGCAACTGAAGACAGAAGAAAGAAGACTAATTAAAACTACTATTACTGAAGAAAGAAGAATAGTCAAAATTAAAACTACTGAAGAAAGAAGAAAGAAGAATAATTAAAATCAAGGAAGAAAGAAGACTAATTAAAACTACTACTACAGAAGAAGGAAGAAAGAAGAACAGTCAAAGCTACTGAAGAAAGAAGAAAGAAGAATAATTAAAACTAGAGAAGAAAGAAGAATAACCAAAACCACTGAAGAAAGAAGACTAATTAAAAATACTACTACAGAAGAAGGAAGAAAGAAGAATAATCAAAATAAAAACCAAAGAAGAAAGAAGACTAAATAAAACTACTGAAGAAAGAAGAAAGAAGAACAATCAAAGCTACTGAAGAAAGAAGAAGGAAGACTAATTAAAACTACTATTACTGAAGAAAGAAGAATAACCAAAACTACCACTACTGAAGAAAGAAGAATAATTAAAACTAGAGAAGAAAGAAGACTAATTAAAAATACTACTACAGAAGAAAGAAGAAAGAAGAACAATCAAAGCTACTGAAGAAAGAAGAAGGAAGAATAATCAAAACTAAATCTACTGAAGAAGGAAGAAAGAAGAATAATCAAAATAAAAACCAAAGAAGAAAGAAGACTAAATAAAACTACAGAAGAAAGAAGAAAGAAGGATAATCCAAAACTACAGAAGAAGGAAGAATAACCAAACTCAAAGAAGAAAGAAGAATAATTAAGACGACCCATATAAAACAAAAACCCCAACTACCCATATAAAACAAAAACCCCATAGGGAAAGAACCCCCAAAAAACCCCAAAATCAATGAATGTCCAAAGAGAAAGTATAACACCCTAAAAAACCATATCACTGTAAAACTGACAAAAAACTAAAAGTGTTAGTAGTATTAAATATTAGTGCATTCAAAAAGTTATTGTTTAGTTTGTATAAACAAATCTTCACAGTTCCCCCATGGTTGAATATTTCATGTTAAAAACTAGAGAAAGACTAGTAAATATATTGATAATTCACCATAGACAAGTGCAAGTGATCAAATTATAAATAATAAACTTTAAAAAGGTGCATGAGTTACAGTACAAAGCAATAAACTTTAAGTTTTATGAACAGTGTCTACTTTGATAATGAAATAGTAATGTTACTAATAAAAAGCTACTAAAGCTGTATGAACATTCCATAGAATGGAATATAACTTAGATAGCCAGGGTTATACTTAAAGAGGGGGCATAAATCTTGTAAAATGGGGAATTACAAAACAAATTATTAATGTTGAGTAGTAAAAGATGATAACCATTATATGTGACCAGGATGTCAGATTCCTATTACATATAGTAATTAGATACATAAGGATTATCCATAAGAAATGTTAGTGTTATAATTTGTTATTTTATTGTTCATTTTAATTTAGGAATGACATATCTAAAATTAGATACCATTCCAATGTTATAGAATATTTTTTATTTATGTTATTAGGTGATATACAAAACAATGTTATTCAAAACACCAGTTTTGATATAGAGAGATGTTATATGTTAATTATATAATCAATAATTTATGTTATACCAGTCAGAGAAGGATATAAAATAACTACATTAATAAAACATTTGGAAATTAGCCACACATCAGATCTAGGCCAAAGAATAAATTTAAACTGCAGAATAATTAACAAACCTAGTCTTATAAACCAGATAAAATGACAATATTTAGGCAAGATAAACTCAACAGATTAAATACTATGTAAATAAGGCTTTCTAAAGATATGGTCATTATATGAGTAAAATTATTTAATTGTCTAATAAAATAACATTAAAACTGAAATAGATTCACTGACACTATCCTAGGGGGAGTCATATACAAATGAATTATATTAAAAACCCATCATTAATATACTAAATTGCAATAAAATAAGTGAGAATTGATAATTATACAAATTTCAGATTTAATAGAATAATAATTATATTAGGGAAAATGGCTATTATTTACATAGAAGACAGGAAGTATAATTTTAGGCCTACCTCCCAAAAATTATAAGAAATATAATTTTCAGATAAAACTTTGTAATACTAACTTAATTACTATCAAAATAAGTA
This sequence comes from Magicicada septendecula, assembly GCA_034769895.1. Taxonomy (NCBI): domain Eukaryota; kingdom Metazoa; phylum Arthropoda; class Insecta; order Hemiptera; family Cicadidae; genus Magicicada; species Magicicada septendecula. Next base: position 637,689,340 of record CM068367.1, read on the forward strand.
GAATAGAATAGTGAAAACGAATATGTATTTTATATTTCAAACAGTTAACTAATAACGAATTTATTTTATGAGCATAATGTACATTTTTAAAGTGTGTCGGAAGTTATGGCAATTTGAAACAATGTATGAGATATATTATATAGGCTAAGATTTTCATGAGACGAAGGAAATACAGACAGTTCATTATTATACCTCGAAGAGAGCACTTCATGTGAATATTTGATAGAACCAACATTTAATGGCCGTTACATTATCACAGAGTTCGGAATCATTTTATGTAAAACTAAATTTTTAACTATTTTAATGAAAGTGAAGTGGTGAAGTTGACCCACGAACTACATAACACCTATAAACGAAATCACATATAACTAATTAAATGAAATAACACTGAAATCGCACCAAACACCAAGTGAAAATTCGAGGTTAACTGACACGCATAAACACCAGTAGATATACCCATTTAACAACATTTTTACACAAAGTGAACTATTCCATGATGCACGAGTGACAATAAACTATACCCCAGAAGATCATATACCATTGCGAAGAACATTTAACCGAAGAAGGGACATATTATCTCAACAAGTACTTTGTTTACATTAGAAGCTATCAACGCGCATGCGTCAGGCGGCCATTTTGATCCAGGATCGTCACCGCAATTAGAGACGACTAGACTGCTTTCTGGTTTGAACAAAATTATATATAAACTTTTATTATTAATAATTACCATTACATTGTTTAAATTTAAGACATTTCTTGAATTGTAAGTGTTATACTTTCATGTCCCTGACCTTCTCTGGCTTTTTATATAAATAACCGTTCAAAGAACCTGTTTAAATAATACAACTGTAAAACTTCTAATATCGACCGACCCTGAGCGAGTCGATACGGCTTTGTAACCTCGATTAATTAATCGACCAACTTTATTATTGTGTTTAATAAACGTTTTTGTTTGTTTTTTGGTAAATTGAAGTTGATTTCGCTTATAAAAGGATATAATCATTAATTAACCAAGAAAACTAGATAATCTTTAAAGGCAGTATATGCGAAACTACAACATTTCAAGAGTAAGAAGAAGAGAGCCGTTTTCGCCTAACTTGAAGTTAATTGGATTATCTTTTTAACAAATTTACAGAACAGAAATTTATTACCAAAATAAACACCATACTATTATAATTATAGTTACGATCAACAACCTATATTTATTCCTAAATATTAAGCACATAAATACACCGAAAATCTTTTTCCGAAATTATTTTTTTTTTATAAATATAAATTTTAAATTTATATTTCATTTCAATTTGCTACCACAGCAAAATACACTGAGTTTATTTGATAATAACAAAGAACCAGGAACTTTACCAAATAGACGATTCCCAGAGCGGAACGTCACTACTACACATACACACCATAAAAATTATCCTGGATAATATTATACCAGAACACTCTACAATTACCATTATAGTATGGTTTTATTACAAAAGTGAAGATCAACAGTGAGAGCATAACGAAGACAACAAGATATTAGCTACGTTACTACACACTTTGTAAATTAAGCTATATTTTGCAATATCGTTTTATTACAAAATCGGCTAGCACAACCAGTGGGACTTATAGGAGAGCACAATTAACATACATCGATATTTATTTTATTATTCCCACCACTATCACGGTATTATTACAAAATTGGCTTCCATCGCGGGGCTTGAATAAGGCGGACTCACGGTATTATTACAATATTTAGGTTTATGCTTGTTCCGCGCGTCAATTAATTTTCCACACATCGCTTTTTGCGTATTTTCACACTCCGAATTAGTGTTCATGTGCGAACTAGTAGAATCATGAGATTCGTGATACTTTTGTTTATGTTTACATACTAATTAATTGCTCGTCACATATTAATTAGCTGAGTAATTAATTAATTTTACTTATAATTCTGTTATAATTTCACCATTCACCTTCAAATTGTAACCACACGTGAGTCATTTTGGACGTCTTAAAATGGCATCATTTACTTTGCTGTATGTATTGTCAGTGTACGAATTTTTATTAAATAAAAATGTTGAATTATTCGTATTTTATGCCTGTCAAATGCATGTTCAAGTACATTACGGAACAGACGAATGTATGTCTCTTTTTTTTATTTGGTAAAAACGCAAAGGCCACTGGATAGATGTTTGTTCCACTCTTAGAACTTCCAAAGTCTGCATGAATTGTGTATACTTGAGAAAATTGCTTGCTACAGCTTTTAAAGGTCCCATCCATAAAAAAGTCTTGTTTACTCTTTAGAACTTCTCTTCCTGCGTTCCCACACAAGACTATGATCCTTTCTCCTAAGTTGTCGTCGCTTAATAGAAAATTGGTACCGTCATTCATAGTACTTCTGCTTGAAGATCAACTTCTTGAGATGATTGTGGTTCTTTCTGATTTCCTTGCGATTTAGCCCGGTGGTTGTATAACGTCCTCTTCGTTACTTGCTGTGCTGGCATTTCCGTGACAAAATCATACCCTCGATTATGCAGGTCACCTAACTCTTCTGAATATATTGTAGAAATCAAAGTATCTTCCTCTCGTGCTCTCTTCTTCGCCTGATTTAGTGTCTTGTGTACTTCCAAACGAGCGTCATCCGGAGCTCCACATTGATGCTCATTTGAACTAAGTACATTACAGTCTTTGGTGTTAATCATTCCTCGACAACGCGTTGATCTCTGTTTTGAACAGCGCCAAATCACAGTTCCGTCTTCTTTGGTTCTCCTTACGATGTACGGGTATCCTTCATAATGGGCACATGGCTTACCGTGGCTGGTCGTTGTCACTTCCATATTGAACATATAACAGCATAAATACACAAGGCGCACGAACTGAACACTAGAAAAGTTATGTAACCCCTCTTTCAACTTTTAGACTTTATTAAAAAAAAACTTTTTTTATTTTATTTTATTTTATTTTTTTTTTTGAAAGAGGGGCCACTAGTTATTTAAAACTAGGCCAGAGCCTAGGGAAGCCAAAACTGCGCTGGGTCCGGTATGACGGGACTTGCAATTAAACTCGTTGTTTAGCAACAATAACAATTTTATTCACTATTTCAAATAACATGCAAGTATCATTCCCTGTCATTACACTCCTCTGAAAATAGGCACGTAACATCTCATCAAAATATAATGCATGTAAAACATCAGCATAATAGTATCTCCCCAAATATAAATAATATATAACATCGATCAATATAAATACATCAATACACATAAATAAATAGTTACATAAATACACATAGCGCACACATATCGATATACACACATATATATACTACACACATGTTCACCTGGCAGGCAGCTCATAGACATTTAACCATGCCACCGAAGAATACCATCTTCAGTATCAGTGACCTAGATCCCCATCCCAAACTACTGTAAAAGGGTAAAGTGCCCAGCCTCCATAAAAACCTTCATAAACCAAACCATTAACCAGTCCAGTTATGACGGCTTGCAACCAATGAAATTATCACAAGAATTCAAAATTAGAAAGGTTCCCCCAGATAGGACTGCGCCATGGCCAGGTCAACATGGCTGCACGGCCGTACGAATGTATAACAGAATTTATGATTAGAAGTAAGAATCAATAGTGTACTCATATTAACAACTGCACTAGTAGTACACTGGCTATGGCAGTAAAAGAACTAAATGAAATTTTACTCATATTGAATTATTACTGAGCTAAGATAATTTTTATAAAATATATATAATACGGTTTATGATTGAACCAATAGTGTGCTCATATTAACAATTGAACTAGTAGTACACTGGCTATGGCAGTAAAAGAACTGAATGAAATTTCACTTATATTGAATCATTACTGAGTTAAGATAATTTTTATAAAATATATATAATACGGTTTATGATTGAACCAATAGTGTGCTCATATTAACAATTGAACTAGTAGTACACTGGCTATGGCAGTAAAAGAACTGAATGAAATTTCCCTTATATTGAATTATTACTGAGTTAAGATAATTTTTATAAAATATATATAAAGACAATTTTAATTAAAAAAAACTTTATGACATCAGCCCCTAATAAAACACATTTGAGTTGTTTCTACAGAATTGGCTTGGCCACAGGCGAGGCCATGCGCACCACCAGATCCAGCAACCTAAAACATGCTATAGACCTGTTACTAACGGCACCTACGGGTGACGTCCACAGGTTACAGCACCTCCCCAAACCTTTAAATCTACAAAAAAAACGAAACCCATATAGCTATGAATACCCTTAATCAATGTAAGCATAATTCACCCCCTATAAATCAGTAAACTTAAGTCACACACACTTTTACCCTTAAAGAAAATTTCTCAGCAAAATTCGGTAGCGCATGACCCCGTCCGGGCTCACACTTACTCAGGGGGCATAAGCCTTAGTAAAATATACTGACAAAATTTAAAAGCACTAATTGTCTCGCTGGACTTGTGTCCCAACAACTTTAGCTGGAGATGTTCCAGGAAGAGAATAAGATGTTCTACATTGTAGAGGCCAAAATATATATAAATGGGTAAATGTCACCTGGTAAAATCCGGCACAAAACCTGACGTATTGTCCCTTTCTTCCTCCCGACGGCACAGACGGAGAATCACTCGTGTAATACCATTGGTGGCAGATGTTCGGCCACCCGCTGAAGTGGATCGAGAATCGTCTTAGGTCGGGAACCCGAAGAGTCGCGTAGTCGATTATCTAGTCATGATAGATATTAGCAGACAACAAAATCAAACTGATGGCCGCCGGGAGAAATTGGTTGCTGTTTCGTGTTCGGCTGCCTGGCGAATACTCCCAGATCAGGGACAAGTAAAACGTTGCGTATCGTTCCTCATAGAGCGCGCACGGATCGGCAACAAAGCATGCAGATAACAGCGTATACTCCGCTCAAATAATTAATTCACAAACCCCCGCAATAACCGTCACATAATTAACTGGGAAAAGGGCCGAGTATTCCAAAACTCGGCACAGTTAGAGCAGTAATGAGGGCAAAAAAGAGAAAGCTGGAAGGATAAACTGGAAGGAAATTCCAATGCATTGTTCTACAGGTCATTCACCGGGGTTGAACGCACTCATGGGGAGGGGGTGGGTCGTCACTCATGGCGACCAGGTAGTCGCTAGGGCTGAATACTTAAACTGGGCGCGATTTACACAGATTTTTATATGGGCGCGATTTTCACTGGGCGCGATTTTCATAAATTCGGTGGTATTGGCTGGGAGAACACACACACACACCCTAGTAATACACGTAAATAATTGTTCAGAACAGGTGTTTAAAACAGGTTACGAATTGTTCAACTCTCGTCTGTTCTCGTATACACCAATTAAAACTACTTACAACTGTTTATATTTACTTTATATACATAAATAAATTACCCTGAGCGAATATGCAAATATGTATCGTTGCAGTGTGTGTGTGTGTGTGATAAATGTATAAACAATTGTGTAATATGTATTTTATATTTATTTACTATAAAAAAACAAAAAAATGTTACATTATGAAAACAATTTGTTGCTGACTCCGACAGCGATGAACAGAAATGTATATAAGAAAGTGTACAATAAACAAATACTTTTGTGGTAACTTTATAATATGGTTGTTTTCAAATGCAAGCATTTATTAATTATTTATGAAATACATGCACATAGATGTGTACGTTTGTGTTTGTGAGGGGCACAATATATATATTTTGTTAAAGTGCCCGTTTTTCTTTGTTTCATAATTTAATATTAAATACAAAGGAATAAACCGTTAATGTGTTAAAATTCTTTTTCCTTCTTTAATGCATGGTAGTGTATTTTTCAGTGTTTTCCTGATTTTGTGATCAAAACAACTACCATTTTTACGTTCCCAAGTGCGGAGTACGTTACCTGTCCAGCACGCACTCATTGTTATGAAGTATTCTGGTATTTGGTCACAGACAGAGAGCGACCAGTTTAATCTTTCAAAAGATATACCTACCTGTTTAAATTGTAGCATGCCATGTGCAGAGATCAGTTACACGCAATTTATTGGCCGGTTGTTCGAAGAAGAACTGACTGTTGGGTACAAACAGTAGGTTTGCATAGCAGCGCGGTTTATCTCTATATTATGTAGTAAGGTTGTGTGTAACGTATGTTATTATTGTAAGTTTGGTAATACTAATAATTACGCGGGTTTCACCAGCGAGACTTTTCGTCGGTGTACACGTATGTTGGTGTTTGTGACATGATATACGTGTACGTAGTGCAAAGCGATGACCTTGAAACTGAGGGTTACGCCCCCCCCGTCACTGTGCTTTTGTGTACAAGTTTCCTCCTATTCTTTCACTATAAGTCTGCTTGGAACGTTATAGCAGATTTAGCTTTAACCAACGTCGGACCACTTGTAACGTAGATTTTCATCTCTTATTTCGTCGTCGAAATGATCTGCTTACTTTGATGCGTTTTTTCTTGAACATGTAGCCCATTCGTTCTACAGGCTTATTTCGGAGTTTTCTTTGCTTCTATACATATTCCGTACAATTCACGTTTTTGTATATTTTGTATTTTACATTGGTCTACTCCTTCACAGTTTACGGCTTCTGCCATATTCGAGGTTGCGCGTGATTATTTGTAGCTGCTCTGGTTTTCGGTTCGGCTCTTCGGTGTTTGTGCGGTATGTATATGTTATCTGACCTCAAAGTGTTTGAAGTAACCTGGATTCTGTACATAATTCATCGGTGCAGGTTCCTCTGATGTAGTCATACATCAAAGTTAGTTTTTTTCTATAAATAATAGAATGAAGATATTTTTCAGCCATCGGATTACATATAATAATTATGTATTAATAATTGGAAATATTTATGAAATATGACTTATCTAAATCAACGAAACGGAATCACATACGTGTTGTATCGGAATTGAGAAGTTTCGCGTATAATTTAGTTGTCTACGTGATTCGTAAAGTAAACGAAAAACAAAACGCATGGGAATAGAAACGGAAACAGTAAAAATTGTGTGATTCCAAATTTTTAATGGTAAATTCGAAATTTGTTTGAACTGATGACCGTCAATGTGAAACGATTCGTGTTTTCTGTATAAACCTGGTTGTCAAATTTATAATAAAATATATTTATTGAGATAAGGAAGTTTTCTTATAACTATTTTGTTATGACTGGTACCACGTAGGCCGAGCTATTTCCGTTACTAGTCTTTTATACTTTCCAAGCAGGTCTGGTTTTTGTGCACTACCAAACAGCGTGTAAACGTTCATATAATGCGCGTATTCTAGATATAATAAGACTCTATAGTACAATCAGAATTTACGCATCGTAAAGGCTTGTAAAATCAAACGTATTGGGTTCCCAGAACGCTGGAATACATCAGCATTCAGGACGTAACAGTATTCTCAGTTCAGAAAACAAAATAATATAACCTGATCTGAAATAAAGTCGGAGAGCTCTCTTGTGGCGTTATAAAATTGTTTTTCATCATGAGAGCTACACTTATGACTATCGTTGTCAGAAGTTCGGTTTACATTGTGTTTGAGATTGACTGGCCGATGACAGAAAACGTTACGCAGCAAGACGTACAAGTAGTTTTGGAAAATCGTGTAACTGTAGGCCTAAGCTCGTTCAAAACGTAAGAGCCAATGATGAACAGTAAACTCCCGCTGTCAACGGTGAAAAATAATCTATTAGACGTAAGCCTTTGCTCAGGCAAAATATAACTTGTAGATATTCACGGCTGAGTAGCAGACATTTTTGGTATATATTGTTAAATTTTAACCTTCCTTAAACATTTCTACCTTATGACGGAATTAGAAAAAAAGGAAGATTAGTTTATTTAATGTATTCAGTCTGATTTTTTTTTATTAGTTTTATTACGTAAATAATTTTAAAGGAGAATAAAATGGTATACGCTAGGACAAAAACGGCAGAAAATAGTAGTTTTTTTTACGCCAGGAAAAACGCGTTAAAACATAAAATGTGTATCATATTATTTACACTGTCAAAGACAAAAACTGTATTTTCTAACGACGTACTTTTATGTAACGTACAGCCTCCGTTAATACGTAACGGTTTACCTGCGTTTAACGCATTTTGAGAATCCATGTAAAGGTTATTGCGCCAGTTGTTACTAGAAGGATATTTGTCCTGTCTTAAGCAGAAGGAGGAGGAACTTGCGTTGTGTCTTGGATATGGAACGTATAATATTTGAACATGTTCAGATTGCTTGGCTTACAATTATTAAGAAGAAATCCGAAACTTTGTGTAATTTACGTAGGCCTATATTAAAGTTCAACGAGAGATATGTGCACGAGGTAGTGAAGCGCAGATTAAGATTGGTTGTGAGTGATTACTCATATTTACATGAATCTGAGTGTACTTTGTTCGTTAGTCGAATACAAATTGTGAGAGGAAATGAACAGATTACAGTCACAGTTGGAGTAAGAGAAGAGAGTGTACGTTACAATCAGGACGGATATTCTTAGATGTATTTGGATAATTGTTTGACGTTAAAAGCATGGACTAAATTCGTGTCTGCTTTGGAGAATTGTGTAATTGTTAAACGAAAATCAAGTAGAGCAGTCACTTAGCATGTGCTAAATAAAGGTAAATAAAGGAAATATCGTAGTTTTTACACTTAAAAGCGTAAAAAACTAAGAATTAAGTCACCGAGGAACACGAGACGTATAAGCGGGAAAGCCCAGTTGGGAATATGTAGACGTCATGCATGAAAACGACGTGTGTTAACCCTGTAGGGAAGAAATGCGTACAGTCCTCAGTTCTGTGTTTAACTCGACGTTTTTATTTTGTAAACATCCTGTCTGCACCGCATTCTGTTTGACCATACCTCACATAGCCGGATGGTACAGCAGCAGTTAATTGGTTGTAGGCCTAATTACTTTATACATAACACAAGAACTTGTAGTTAGTGTATCGGTGACCGTGAATTAAGAAACTATCAGGCATTTATGGAGGGCTTTATGACGTTAGATTATTGATTAGAGGTGATTCTAAAACATTTGTGTCGACGTGCCGACAAAATTTGTTGTTATCCTCAGGATCTACGTACGGGGAATACAGAAATATTTAAATGGGCTTACACATTAAACAAGTGTTTGTGTGTGAATATAGGTGTAGCCTTCATGTTGCAAAAACAAGAACAATTACCGCTACAAGTATATTATTATTCTTGGCTATAACAATGACAAATATAATTATATCTTTTCATACATATTAACACCCGTGGTATGTGTATTAATTATTTATCTGTCGCAAGTATGCAGGTACTAGTGATGGCAATAATTTTGCTGATTCGTCGACACAAATGCTTCAAAATAGTTTGTAGCCAATGACTGAACCTCAAAAAACTCTCACTAAAAGTTAAAAAAATACATTTTTGTCAAGCGACTTATGGGTCACTGAATAATTATGAAATTATCTTTTTAATTATGTTTTATACACGCGTGTATTAATTTAAAAATTTGAGGCTAAACTTTAATATATAAACAAATTTTGTTAAGTTAATTGAAATTGCAGGTGTCATGTTTATAAACATTTTTTGTTTTAGGAACTACAACTCGTAACTAATTACTGAGGGTATACTCCCAAATCTTTCGAAATGTAGCTTTCCCGTAGAATACTGAGCACTTCATGGACAGCACATATAACTAATGTTGAAGTTCTTAGAAAGATGAAGAAAGAAATGGAAGTTATTAACACAGCGAAGATAAGAAAGCTTCAGTACCTGGCGGGACATCTCATGAGAAATGAACAGAGATTTTACTTATTGCAGTCCATACTACAGGGAAAAGTACTTGGAAAGAGAGGAGTTGGGCGACCGAGAATCTCTTAGCTGAGAAATTTAAGGATCTGGTTTGGCATGAATACAACTGACTTATTCCATGCAGCAGTACAGGAAGTTAAAATCGTCTGTATGATATCCAACGTCCGAAACGGATAGGAACTATCAGAGGAAGATACTCCCAAATATAGACACAGTACTAAAAATGTGCTTTAAATGTGTTTTTAATTTTTCCTAGGAAGAATTTAGGAACGGAGATCATAATAGAGGAAATACCAAGTTTAAAAATGGGTTATGCGTAAATATCAGTCTTTTTTTAAGGAAACAAGAAATAAATTTTCTAGAAAACATATACCTGATTGTAAAATATTTTCTGCATAAGTATTATATATTACTTATATATATATTATATATTTAATTGTAATAAATATTATATATCTACGGCTACTTGTGATCAGTTAAAAACGAAAGCTATTTTGTAATTTAAGGTAGGGTCTGACCGATGATTCGATGCCGATAAATTTAGTGTGTTAATAGTTCTTCTGTCGAGTGTTATTTTCTTTTACGTTTCTTGTGTTCAACAAAAATTGAATTTCCATGTTTAGCCTAAAATAAATTTACGTGAGTCATCGTGTCATCCGTAACCTATCGATTACTGATTATACGACGTCAAAAAAGTACACATTGCTACACAGGCTTGATAAAACGGCGTAGCTTTTTCACCGCCAGTTATCTGCACGCAGATATGCAATACGCAGTACGTGTCATTTGTAGACTGTTCACTGCGAACTTGTATAATAAATCTTATGCGTATTGTCTCAAATCAGTTTACGTAAAGTAGCAGTTTTTGTATTGGTCGGAGTTGCGCTTGCGTTTAGAGGAGGGTTTTACTTAGTGAAAGAAAGTTTAGCTACTGTAAACGTGTGATAAACATGTTTAACTAAGTTATTATTATCAATCAGTTACGTTGTTTTTACTAATTGATTTCTTAACTCTCTGAAGTTTGAGACTACCACACAACACAAAACAACTAATAATTACTGCATTTATGTTTACTAATGATAATTAGACGAACGTGTTTACATGTTACTCTACTAGGCATATGTTTATTTGTTTAAGTAAATTACTTGTTACTTGTTTGCTTACATGCTTATCTGGTTTTCACACATTTTCTGAATTTTTAACGTTTTATACAAATATTGTAGTTGTGTCAGCAACTGTTTTCGCTTTACCATTGTAATTATTTTCTCTACAAATCTTCTCCCTACACACACACACACACACACACACACACACACACACACACACACACACACACACACACACACACACACACCACAGGTCTATATAAATGTGTGTTCAAAGTAGTAAAAATTAAATTAAACATCTGTAAGCATGAGCTTTTTGTTATTAAAACCCAGTTATATTTTTTATTTGATTTAAATACAGGTACGTGTTTTCTGCAATGTTTTGTTTCCAATTTGAATTTCTCACACAACACTTTTCTCATATTGTATTTTTTCTGAACACGTTATTCACATCAGTCTACTTAGAATTAAATTCTGTATAAATTTTATTTGAAATTTGCGTTTATTAGCAAATTTATTGAAGTCATTGCCAGACCTAAAGTATGGTGTTTAGTCTCCAAGTATGGCGTTTTTTTGCGCAGTTTCGAACAATTTTCTTGAAAACTAAAACAACACAGTTAAGCGTCGTGTTCATGTATATGTCAGGTCAAAAGACAGGCGGAAACACTAATTTGACACATAACTTTTGTATTGTCTTAGTGCAATATTTTACCTCCGCAACAGAAATGTGGGCAATATTTTTAACTGCCCGTAACTCGTGATTAAATCATTTTTCTTATGTTTTTTTAGTTATCTTATAACTAAATCGTGACGTTTTTCTTATGTTTTATAAGTCTGTGTTTTATGTTTCTGATTTTCCTTGTGTTTATGTGACATTTATTTCTTATTTTGAGAGTGTCGCCTCCTCCCAGAATTCCGACGCGCGCGCGTACGCGTTCATGTGTAGTTGCGTACGTTCTTATACTATTAGGTGCAGTAACAGCCAGAGTAAACCTCTGAATGGTAAAATCCCTTAAACGTATAACGTAGCCTTTACATTTTCTTGTCGCGTCCGTTTTCAAACTTTTTAAAATATCCGTTATTTCTGGCAGGATCTACAGCTCACACTTTTTGCGCATGTATTGAAATCCCACATACGCAAGCACGCGCGCATGTTTATAAGTGAAAGGATATATACAAAACGGTAGCTGCCGGAGTCTGCTATGTAGTTGTGGTTGGACGCCTTCGTATTCTAATTCATTATGTTCTGCGTTCTCAGATTATCTTATGCTGCGTTAATCCATTTTAGATTATGTGTATGTGTATAATTATTTATAAGCTGTTTCAGTCTGCTACAAAAGACCAGTCCATGCGAAAACGTGTCCAAAGCATGATTATTTTTTAGATTTATGATTTAAGAAACGGTTGTGAATGTCAGTCGTCAGTCATTTGTTTATGTTATAACAGATTTTCTGTGTACGATTTTGAGCTCCATGTTCGTGGGTCATCTGAAACGTCAACCTGCTAACTATGTCTCTTCGATCCGACCTTCTCCCACCATTTAACTGATATTTGATTTCTGACATTATTTTCAGATATTGATGCGACATAGAGTAAGTCCCACTTCATAGTAATTGTGGTAGACACAGTCGATTCATTAAGATGTGAAAGAATTTCTACTCGATTTACATCTTAATCTGTCTTCGTTATGTTTACAAAGTAATACAGATTTATAAGGATAGTGAAGATTTAGTCTGGTACTAGTGAAAATTTATTTAAAAAGCATACGAGGTTTCCACAGTATAAACTATCGTTGTACCGCATGATTCAAATGAATGAATTACACTGATTGTAAGATGGCATATGATTTGGTAGACGTAAAGGTTTTGTAGGTCTTTAGTATGTGGTTAATAAAATTTCTTCTTGCACAGTATAATATTAATTAGCCTGTTCCTCAACGTTTTCAGTTGCACAAGATTTTACTTAAATGATTGCTATATTTGCAAAATTAAATTCTAAAACCGTTATCGATTTTAATCTTTTGGTTTTATTTAGTTTTAAAACGTCCAGCGTTACGTGGCCCATATGAAACTATACGTCAGTATTACGTTTGTCGTTGGCTGCGTACGTTTGTCGATTACATGCGAACAACAGAATCTAACTTGAACCGTTGACTGACTAACACGTTACAACAAACGTGTCTGTGGATTTACAGCGTACACCTTGTTATGATAAAACGTTATGTAACAGGAGTATAATCAAATGTTTGCAGGCGGTTTTATGAATAATTAGATATTATTCGATTTTAATAATCCATTGGGTTAATTTATTAATGTGCGTGTTAATTTGTGCAGAGAGTATGTAAATCCTTTTGCAAAGCAGGTCATATGAAATTCCCATATGTAAATGACTGCCCCTAGGTAAATTGGTAGTGTGGTTCTGTTAATGTCGAGTTGGAGGCTGATGCTGCTGCGGGTAGATTGCAGAGGAATAAGCATTGTGTAATTCAAATGGAAATTATGCCGAGTTTGGGGAGGAACATGAAAATGTAGACGCGTAACGGATGAAAATATTATTCCATGCGGCGAGTTGATTTGATCAACCGCTTATGTCAGGCACGTTCTTCTCGCCGTTAAGTGAGCTGAAATTAACAATTGAACGGGAATCAGTTTTAGCTATTTTTTTGAACTCCGTTTCGCTAAAACTAGCTCAGAGGTTAACATAAGATTCTGAATGAGCCTCGGTTGGTTGGTTTTTCTTCTCAGACACTTCACACATCTCTGCGCGGACTAGCGGATCTATATAAGCAGCGAGAAAAAGCAGTCCGAGAGTCCCTTGAGGAACGTACGTTTTGTCTGTCCCTAAAAACAAGTGCTTATTTCACATCTCATGTAGCCACTAGTACAGCATTTCAACTGCTTATTCAACAATTTCTTGTTACTCAAGTTAGGTTGTTGACACAGATTTAGCTTACATATAAGTATAAACTAACTTTAGCAGAACATAGTCATGTTCATTAGGTTATTGTACTGCTTAATCGATTCCTAATTTAGGACTTCAGACTTCAGTTGGAGAGTGGACACTGACCACCGTGATACTCAGTCAGTGATCGTGTTCTTATCTGTCTGCAAATATTTGTATTTATGGGTCGCATTTAACAATATACATCGCCCAATAGATGCAGCAGATCGCTCAACGAAATGCACAGCTACTCTAAAATGACCTGAGACACAAAGTTATGAACATCTGCATATACTCTTTAATTCTGGTTATTTGGTTAATTGAAATTAAAAGTAGGTAGTAAAGTTTTTTTTGTATAAACGTACTTGGTAATTTGTAATGAGTCAGGGTCATTAAAGCATATTAAAAATTATTATTATTTTTATAGATATTTGTAGCTGAACAGAAACATTTGTTCAGTTCAGAAACATTTGTTGCCCTTTCAGATGATGATAGCAGATCGGTAATCTCACAAGGAGAGCCTCTTTTTTTGTCGAGCGAGAAGAGCTATTACTGAACTCATGATACTTGGTGATCTGGTTTGTAAAATGCTTTGAGGACATGAATAATGTTTATTTGGTGACAAAGTATAAAGAACCGATGCTTCATTTCATCAGCAATAAAGATGCCAGGTATAAAGGCACACCTTTTTGTCCTGTCTAGCACATTTCTCTGTGTTAAAATCGTTCCCAGTACGTCTGTGTGTTTAACATGCCTGGTGAGTGTTAACTTTTAAAGAACTATAAAGTTTTGTGCATCAACACTCACGCCAGGGACATTGTTACGACTGCGCAGTTGCGTTATATTACAGAGTTGGGATCATACGTCCGCTGCCGTTTGCCTTACATGCTGAAAATTGTTCAGACTACTACTAGATAGGTAGTTATTACTGTTAGGACTGAGATTTGGGTATACTAAGAAACACCGTATAGCAGACACTAAATATTCTCCGCATAACGTTATGAGAAAACCAGTAAGGTCGTCTTATTTGACATTATCCATTTAGTAATAATGAATGTCGGACTTGACATACGCAGTGCGAGTGACAGCAATAGAAATAACATGAAAACCAGTACAGTAATACGGTAACAAAGTGAAGTTTGCAGTAACTGTACTGTTCTGACAGGCCAATAGTACGCGGTACAAAGTAAACACCACAACGCTGCAGCCAGCTTTATTTTATTTAACCGAGACACGGAGAGATCGTTCATTCTTTTTTTAATTGAGTCGTCAGAGAGCAATTATCTGTGAAACAATTGTTTTCGCATGGAGTTGTCAAAACCTTGTTCATTCTCTTTTTAAATTGCGGTGGAATCAAGTGACAACTGATGTAATAGAATTGTTAATAACTGCAAAGCGTTTGTCAACAACAGCTGATTGGCAGAACTTCCATTTTATTATAAACATTGTTGAGGACGCGTGTAGTTTGTGTACGTTACATCTGCTGCAATCGTTGCCATATATTTGTTTTTTTTTCTGCGCACAAAATTAATTCTGCCCTTTTCATATAGGCCTTAGTTATTACATGTTAATTGTAAATTGTATTTGAAGTTTTGTCTTAAAAACTTTTGTGAGAAGATTTAAATCCCTTTTTTAAATTCTGATTAGGATGAAGCACAAAAAGCGAGTTACTCATGACAAATAAAGTACTAAGACTAATTTATGCGCTCGTGCGTGTGTTATAAGCCAACCACAAAAGTGTTAATATAAATACATTAACTAAAAGTATACAATATAGTAATTCTGAACAAATTATTTATTTTAAATAATTCATTAAAATACCACGGTTCTACGATGGGACAATTATCTTTAAAGTAATATCTGATTTGCATAGTTTTTTTTTGGTGCTGATTACAAGAAAATTGATGAAAAATTCGATCACTTTCAGTTTTCTTCACCAAACCCATTTTTATTTCGCATTACAATGCAAGTCAACAAAAGTACTTGGATTTCAAAAATTCTTAAAAATATAGTTGCACAAAATGAATAAGATTTTTATAAAGTTTTGAAATGTAAGGAATGGGGATAAGCATAAAAAATAAATAACACTAGTAAAGCTAGTTGCGACGTTTTTGAAGTTACGATAACATGTGTGAAAGTTGTTGAAGTTGTGAGGCACGTGTAAAATTACGATAACCTCAAGTAATGTAAAACTTTTGATTTAAATACTGTAACTTCTGTTGAGACTCGACCGAGTGGTGAGCTGGTAAAAGGAATATAAAATAATAAAATTCATAGGTTTGGCTTATCCGAAACATGCAGAGCATGCGGAACCATCCAGAGCAGTCGATAGTGGCGGCGAATCGATCTGCGTACGCTATGATCGGTATCGACTACGAAATAGATTACGCGTGCTTCAAAATACCGAACACTAGTAAAAACAAGTTTAAGCATAGTGGTAAACTAAATTATACCAGATCGTTTTCATGTTTTTCACGTCTGCCTTTATATTCCCCCTCTTTCATCCGTTCTTGCTCTCACGGCCCTTTCCTCTCTTAAAATAGATACTTCAGATGCTCTTTCGTCTTTAGTTGCTACGAAAATATTGATTTTGTTCTTTCTAAGTTTAAATACAAGGACCATGGTTGGACGACCTACAAGTGGCGACTTAAGACACGTTCCATGCGAAGTGCTTACACGAAATTCTCCTGTTTCGTGTGTAAAGGGGACAGTTGTGACAAAAATACAACATTACATTAATAAAGAATTACCTCTTAGAAATACTCTAAACGTGTTAGCAAGAATATTAACCGTGAAAGTTTATTAATAGATCCAAGCAAAGTCTTGCGTCTTCCATTCCACGTTAAGCTGGGAGTATGAACCACTTTGATAAAGTATTAACACAGGATGGAGAATGTTGAAATATCTTTGCAATCTGTTTCCAGCATTGTATGAAGCAAAGTTGAAGGAAGGCATTTTTGTTGAATCGCACGTCAAAAATCTTATGAAATGTGAAACATTTGAAACTAACAAAGTAGGAAAAAGGAAAAGAAACCTGGGAAGCCTTCAAAGAAGGACTTCTACGGAAACAAAAAGATAAACTATAATGTTGTAAGCTTTATATGTATGTTGGCAAAGTTTAAAAAATTTGGGTTTTCAGAAGAGTTCAGATGCGCAGTTATAGACTCGCAGCTGAATTATTTTTCCTGAAAATCATTTTGGAGTTAGTGAATGATTTCACCAGGAAAAAGTGGAAATAAAAAGAGGATATTAAGGGAGCTGGAATGACAGCAGACTACTGCTGGACGCTGAAAAGTGATAATCAGCTAAATATTCACTAGAGTAAAGTACAAAAAAAGCTTCGAAGAAAAAGATCTGTAAGGACTTAGCAGTTGCATTGAACCTTAAATTTTTTAGTACAAGTTTTTAGTGAAGAATTTGTAAACAATATATTTTGTAAACGATTCCTTAAATATATACTTCTTTGATAAAAATATTAATTTTTGAGGTTTTACTAATGATTAAAAAAAAAAACTGAGAAAAACGTATGCTTTAGAGAAAAATAAAGACGATAATATTTGAAGTCAGCAGCACTAAAACAATACAAAGATCAGTCAAAATACTGCAGACAGTTTTACATAACTCGATTTTTGCAGTCCTATGTTTGTAGAAAACTGTTGACTAAAATTTAGAACGAATAAATTATTTTAATTTAATAAAAACTTCAGTTCGTTATATTTTACGATGTTTGCTAGTGATAAAGTAAAAACTACAAGATAACGCTGGCGAAAACAGTTATATACGTTGTCAGATTCCACAAAATCGGATATTTACACGGGTGTTTGAGTCATAGGTATTGTCTTCGAAAAACTGAAACCACCTGAACACATATACTCCATTACATAAGTGAACTTGAGTTTATTTGTAAGGTAAGACGCAGTTTTTCTTTACTGTTAGACATACGATGTGGTTTTCGTGTAAGGAATAATTTAATTAGTAGTTTTTTGTCAGTTGGCTCGATCGTTACAATTTCTTAATACTTCGCTGGGTCTGCACTTTTCCAGGCTTAGGTGAGAACTTTATTAACATGTATTTTCGTATCACGTGATAATATATTAAGTTGTGATACACATTAACTCCTCCTGAGGCTGTAGAGGTTACTATGATATTATACTATGCATAAGCGTTTGTATTGTCACACGAACCTTATGTAGTTAAAGGCATTAAACGTTGGTTAGTAACGATCAACGAAGAATATAGAAGAGTAGGCCTATAGTTTGAAATTTGGCGGAATTATTGGAGCAAACATTATTTAATAATTTAGTGTTATATTTTTACCATCGTCATATTGATTTATAAAAATCGTACTAATCAGTTCGAAAGGGGCCACGTTATAAAGTATGATTCACTGTACTTAGAAAAAAAATTTACAGGCATTGCACAAATGAAATGCACAGAGAAGGGCACTGAAAATGCTTCAATAAATCTAAAAAATATATATATTTATGTTCATTCACCAATCAATGAATTCATTCTTCATTCACCAATCAATGAATTCATTCTTCATTTACCAATGTACAGATTATAAGTTAAATGTAGTCGGATTCATAAGCGAAGTTTTACATGTGTACTACGTTATTGACAACAAAGAAGTAGTTTCTATGGAAACTCACCGGTTCCCATTTTCGATCACGCACCAGCGGTCGTTTTCAAATGTGCGACACGTCCTTATAGACATTTTCAATGTTAAAATTCAGTTGAGATTACATTAGCATTTTTTTAGTTACTCATTAAAAGTACAGTAGCATGAACATGAAATCATCATTTCCACTTACACAAATCTGTTATTGTTAAAAAATTATTATTAAAAAAAAATTACATGTCTATAATATAATATGTACTTGAAAATCAATATCGTGATAATAAAGCATCATTGTTTCTAAAGAAGGCGTGCATTTATTAAAATTATCGTAGAGAATCAGATAGCTGGAAACATTTTAGTGGAGTACCTTTAGACTTAAAAACAGCAACACTTCGGAACCCAGACTCTCTCGATGAATCGATATAAAACTTTTTGTATTGTCATAAGGACCCTAAATACAAAAAGGTTTACCTAATAAAATGTTCGCTTGTATGTGTAAAAATGTATTAAGACAATTGGAAATATTCGAAAATATTATTTTCATTGCAGTACAAAAATTATTTAACTGGTTTCTTTGGGATCGTGAGTACAAACATGACGTCAGAAATTAAGAAATTACAAATGGCGGATGGAAAATGGTGTGTAAAAAACGGTTTAACAAAATTTTCAATAGGCATATGTAGTAATTGTATATAATTTTAGTAGCAATGAATAATAAAGTAGCAATGAAATAAACATTCAAAATGACCGTCGGTAGAGCGAATAATATTTTCTAATTTGTGAAAACTAGTTTAAAAAATTAAATTTAAAGATTAAATAATTTGACGTTTTGATGTTTAAAAGCCTTGTAAGAAAAAAATTACACAATAAGATTTTTTTGAATATGTAATTAGCGCTTACTTTCATTTTCAACTTCGTTCGTACGTAGGCCTATATAAAATTGAGTGGTTAGACAACTAATTATTATTGTACTGTGAACAAGCAGCGTCGCAATGTAACTTACAATGTGAGCTTGTGTGCTAGATTTTGGGACAGTGAATTAAAACATATCATTGTGTCTCTTCGTGTGTGATGGTTATTTCATGAAATTTTGTCCTTATTCATAGAATGCATGTGGAGCACAAGAAGGTAAGCGAGTACAGATTTCATCGATCCCTTCAGAGAATTTAAAAAAAACAAGTAAATTTATCGTAATCATTTGCTTCTTGTAATTTTTAAAAAGTGAATTAAACAGTTAATTAGCATAGACATCGTATCATATTTCGATACTTTGCTCGTGTTAAGGAATGGATGGAGTATTGAGTTGTTGCTGTCGAATCTTCAAACCTAAGTACAGCGGCAAGTAGACCGTGTCGCAGGCCTGTACGCTGGGAGCTTATACTTATCCGCGTACTGACACTTCCTGCTTCTGTCGCTATCCTAACGTCTTAGCAGTTGCCCTGTACTGTTCTATTCGAAGACGTGGTTCTGCGTTAACAGGACATTCTGAATCACTTACGACAAATTCCGATAGAGCAAAGTACAGATTTTACTAAGACGTAGTGTTGTGTCTGTACGTTGGTCGATATTCTGCGATATGAGCAGTGCGCTTCCGTTAACAAGTACTCTGTTCTCAAAAAGTGAGAATACAAAGCCCCATTCCCCACCTCAGACCGTAGGCTACCTCAATGTCGGTCATCACTTACCAGTCGCTTCTTAAAGGAATCTGTAATGTACAGTGTTTACGCTCCGAATAGTGTTAGAACATCCCTATCCTACAGAAGCAGGCAGACACGAGGGGATACCAGTATAGCGATCGCAGTTTTATGCGGCAAACGCGATAGCTATTGTGTTCAGACAGCTTCTCACCAGGACAAAATCTCTTTATGTAGATCTTATACGAACATAGTCATATCGCATGTTGGATGGATGGATGGTGCGCGGGCGTCTTGCGCCCTAATTTGTGTGCGTTGTCCAGGCCTAGGCCTGATGAACGCCAGTTGCCAACAGGTCAGCGCGGTCGTTTGCTCTGCTCAAAGGTGTTGTGGTGCAGTCCGCGGGTCCATGATAAATTAACATGGCCACCACGGAGGCAAGCTTAAGCTTTTGCTTCAGCCAATTGTCCCGCCAAGGCGCGACACCATGGTCCCCTCAGGCTAGCCTTTGGGAACGTAGTGACGCGCTGGCGAGGACAAGAGGCTCGAGCGCCCTAGGGCGTCGGCCGAATCGGTAAGTAATGACTCCGAGTCAGCCAGCTTCCGCAAGGAAGGCACTTGCACAACCTCGCAGAAGCCCGTGTCTCGGGTCATTACCCTGCCGACTCAGCAAAGCAGGTGCTGACGGGGATCTCAGTGGTCATGGCTTCAGCCAATCGCAACGCCTGGTCGCGGCTCCTTGGTCTCCGAGGACATAGCCCACGGAAACTTAGAGGCGCGCCAGCGAGGACAAGAGGCTCGACCGCCCGAAGGCGGCGGCCGATTCGAAGGAACTCATCAGCGGGGCAGACAGCTTCCGCAAGGAAGGCATTTGCACAACCTCGCGGGACTCCGTGTCCCGGATCAAAGCCCTGCCGAATCGGCAAAGCCGATGCTGGCAATAAA
This sequence comes from Magicicada septendecula, assembly GCA_034769895.1. Classification (NCBI taxonomy): domain Eukaryota; kingdom Metazoa; phylum Arthropoda; class Insecta; order Hemiptera; family Cicadidae; genus Magicicada; species Magicicada septendecula. Next base: position 637,710,365 of record CM068367.1, read on the forward strand.
TCTATCCATTCCAATCTGCCGCAGCATGATTGACTACAGTTTCGGCAGGCGCAGGTAGTGATTGATGGTGATCGGTTCAGATTTCCAGAAGGTTGGGGGGTTCGTTTCTGGGGGGTTCATGTGATGAACTTAGGGGGGGTCGTCTAACAGCGCCCTAGGGCGCCTGACGCGGCGAGGGGGCGGTGCATTCTCCATGCTGTTAAGCCTTTGGAGGTGCGGATAAGGGGACTCGCCGGCCTTGGCGAACAAATTCGTTGCCAGGGACCAGACGAAGACCTCTAAGGTGGGAACACGGAGACCCCGGTGTATGGCGGAATTTCGCACATACCACGGGGACCCCGTGAGGGAGCGTAGGGTCCAGTTCTGAAATGTAGTCAGCCTATGCCTGTTGGTGGCCGACAGGAGAGGCCACCAAGCGGGTGCCGCATAAGTGAGTACTGTTCGGAAGAACAGTAGATACAATGTTAGTTTTGTACGGACAGCCAGGCGGCTGTTCCGCGAAAGCATAGGTGATAGTTTGGCTCTGACGCCACGAGCCAAGTTGAGGGTTGAGGTCACGTGGGCGTTGAAGTTTAGGTGCCGATCAAGCCGAACACCCAGGTACTTCACCGTCTCAGTCCAGTTGATGGGTCTCCCCTCTAAGGAGAGGGATTGGCATCGGGAAATGGACTTATGCGTAAAGCAGATCGCCTCGGATTTCTCCGTATTGATCGCTACCCGCCATTTCCTTAGCCAGTCCGGAAGCATAGCCAACTGGCGTTGTAACATTACGCTCGTCCGCCAAGGCGAAAGCGAGCTAAAATGAAACATCGCGTCGTCGGCAAATAGAGATAACGTGACCCCGGGATGAACAGGCAGATCGTTCGTGTACAGTACGTACAGAACGGGGCCGAGGACAGATCCTTGTGGGACGCCAGCGGCGACAGGGCGAACCCGAGAGAACGCCCCATCTACGCTGATCCTGAAGGTGCGATCCGTCAGATAGGATCGGAGCAAGTGGACGATAGATGTCGGGATTGGCGAATGCGTCAGTTTGTAGAGCAGTTCGTGCCAGACTTTATCGAAGGCTTTGCTCACATCCAACAGGACGGCGCCTGTTGCCTAATGATTGTTGGCGGCGTCGGCTAGACAGGTGACAACCCGTACTAGCTGAAGAGTAGTCGAGTGCCTCGGCCTAAACCCAAACTGCTCCTCGCGGATGAATCCATCCACCAGGGGCCGAATACGGGCCAGGAGAAGACGCTCGAATACCTTCGAGATTACTGGCAATAGTGATATCGGGCGGTAGCTTCCAGGTAGCGTGGGCGGCTTTTTAGACTTCTGGATCATGATGACGTTTGCGGTTTTCCACAGGCGAGGGAAGTAACACAGCCGGAGACAGGAGTTGAACAGCTCAAGAAGAACGTCAACTGCCGAAGGCGGGAGATTCTGCAACGCAGCGGCGCCGATGCGATCGGGGCCAGGGGCCTTTCTCTTCTTCAGTCGGCTTAGGACAGACGCAAGGTCATCCTCGTCGACCGAAATAGGAGGATCATTGGGGGGAGCAGAAAAGTATCCAGATAGGAAATCCCTGACGACGGCCAAATGAGCCGGGTCAGAGATGCCTCTATGGACGGTGAACTGTTCCTCAATACAGTCGGCGAAGACTTCCGCCTTGCCTTCTGCAGAGTATACAGTGCCGTCCGGGGTATTCAAGGGATGGCGAGTCCTCTTTTCGCCTTTTAGTCTACCAGCGGCTCTCCATACGGAGGCGTGGTCGACTTCCAAGGACTCCAAATAGGAGTCCCATCGATTCGCGTTTACGTCAAGCAGAAGCTGCGAGACGTGTTCCGACTGGGCTCGAAAGCGCCGTCTAGCGGCAGGGTCACGGGTATGGTGCCATCTGCGGCGGAGCTGGCGCCGCAATCGGATGGCTTGGAGAACTTCCGCAGGAAGGTAGGAGCGTTTATTACTCACCGGAACAGTATAGGTGTTTTTGTCTATTGCAGACTGGACGAGGTCCTGTAGCTGATGTACTCGGAGATCCACGTCGTCACAAGAGACGAGTGGGTCCGGAGGGACAGATGGCAACTGCCTGGCCAGATCATCATGGTAGGATCGCCAATTGACTCTCCTAACAGGATGATCGGGAAGTCGGGGTGAGACCGACGGCAGCAAGACAGTTACAAGTAGGGGGTCGTGATCGGACGATAGGTCCGACACCGCGCTGACTTGTAGATGAAAGGGGATGGCCTTGACAATTACAATATCAAGGACATCCGGCGGATAACCCGCAGTGGGAAAGTGTGTCGGTTTGGACGGGCCGATGATGAGGACGCTGGGATCATCTTCGACAGCCCTACGGAGAGAAATTGCCGTAGGGGTTTGACGTTCTGCTGTTCCAAGAGGGATGCTTGGCGTTAAGGTCTCCGTTCCGACAGCTCGTAGCCTGTATTTCCACAAGGTGAATATAATGTTACTATGAGTGACAATTATTACATATTTGGGAAAATAGTTGTTACATTTTCAGTCTTAGACGTGCGTAATCGAACTTTTCCGACAGCCACGGTTGGGCGATACGTTTCGCCCATTCTGGGATGTGACTGAGGATGCCACGAGTCGTTTGGCACTAATATCGATATCATTAAAACGTGGTTTTCAACCGAAAAAGTGTTGTTATTAATTATTACATTGTCTAATCACAATAAATATCTGTAAGTAAAATAGAATCTTTATTATTTACCGTTAACATTTTATAACGTGAATAATAAATGTTATTTGCAAGTTCAGTTTGGGAAATGTTTCAGATGGAAACAGTTGTACATATGTGGAGGGAAAGAAAACTATCATACCTGCATACATCGTCGACATTCATAATTAAATAGACGTTACAAATATATTTTCCGGAGTAAAAACGTATATTTTGAATGTAGATCTGGGCATAGAGCTCATTAAAGTTTTGGGTCCGTCATTAAATGAGTTGTAGTTAAACATAAAGCAGCGCTTACACCGGAGTTGCAAACACATGTTGTGAACAGATTATGACAACATTTCGAAAAACGGTAGTATTTTGTTTTAAATATCTCGTGTTGTCAACAGACTTACTGTGTTTAAAACATAAATTTTGTTTTCCAATAGAAGTCGGTAAAGATCAAAAGAAGTTCGTTTGTTGTAAACTTGTGTTGCAATGCCTCTGTGGTGTTTTGAAAACATTGAAAACATTTAAAAAATTGTAACTACCATCAGATCATAATTCACCTGACAAAGGATCAAAGCCATCTCTATTTAAATCCTTCAAAAGCTCACTCCCAATATACTTAGCTCTCGCTTTCAATGACGGTCTGACCCAGTATCTTCTAGGTCTCCGTTGTTTCGCCAAAATCACACAAGCTGCTGCGCAAGTACAACATCCTCCACACTCGACATCTTGAAGTGAAACTGGAGCAAGACTGAAGTGAGGTCAGGTCAGGTTTGAGTCCATGCGCGTAAATGTTGCAAACAAAAATAAAGACAAACTAGTACTGTGGTTTTCAACATTGGTTGTCAACATATAACTTTACAACACACAAATTGCAAACATTTGTTCACAACAGTCAGTGTAAACGCGACTTTAGTGTAGGTAAACGTTTTGTTCTTGTTGTTAAACATGATGTTTCCGAACATACACACTCCGCTTTTTCAACTGGAAAAATTTGAAGTGTGCGGGATGTTTACATGCAAACTGTTTGTATGGTGTACGTATAGATAATCAGTTGGTGTAGGTAATAGTAATTGTCAGTATGTAAAAACCATACGTTATAAGTAAGTGAATGATGAGGAAATTAAACTGACTGTTTGATTAACTTTTGTGTCTCATTTTGTTTAAATTGTTCATATACATCTTACTTTTGTGCACCAAGGTTTTATACGTATTTATATGCTTGTAGCGTCATAACAACGAAAGCTTGTGTGTCTGAGCGTGAGTCACGCGTTAAGATTAACAATTCTACAAGTTGGATTTTGGTTTGATCCACCAGACAATAGCCGATAATTTGTTTTAGAACGGTGCCCCAAATAGTCTCGGTACTCGTTATCGTGAATGCCCTCGTCCGACTCAATATCAGATTGCTTATCAACAGAGATGCATGGATCACTGTACATGGAAAGTCATGTGAAGTAATCCATTTTATTTTGTAATTATTGAATCATTAGGTGTAAATTTCGCAAAGTTAATTTAAAGCTAAGTTGTAAGTTAAGTATCATTTTGATTCTTTGAATTTCGCGTAAGTTGATATGATTGTGACTGACATATATGAAATGTACATACAAAATGTTCCTTTAAGTGGAAGTGTACAATAACGAATATAATTTATTGCACTATCAAGTGCGTTAACTATATGTGTACAATCATAGTAACAACGAAGATTGGCTTTTTGTAACAGTTTTTGAAATCACTTTACCTCCGTTTTCCGTACATGCACGAACTGAGCGACAAATCTGTATACTTACCTGTCGCATAAAAGTGTGATCGGTGAATAACTTTTTCAGAAATAACTTCCAGAATAATGATTATATGTACACGAGGTTTTAGCTTTTACTATCGGCAACCTAATTAGGCTTAGTAACTAAGATATTAAGTAAAGAACCAAAAATATAAAAAAACATGCTTCACAAATCCTTGATGTTTACCAACTGTTAACAATATTTTAAAGTGAGTGCAAGTTTTCTGTATTCTGTTGTCTCTAGAATATTTTTTAAGACGTCTTCATTTATCTTGAACTACGTAAAGACATAACCAGACAAAATCCTCCTGGTTTGTTTGAGTAATCGTTTCGTAACGTTGTACTGTACTTCACTGCGGTATACTGTCTATCCGCCAGCTGTGACGCGAGTCCGTTGCGAAAGGCCAACAGTTCTCACTAGCGTAAATGTAATTGAATATATGAGGTGCAGCTACCAATGTTTTTGAAGTGGACTATGAAATAACTTCACCCGTCCGCTGTGATCTGGCGAATGCAAAGTCACACGCCAACTAGTAAATATGGGCATAAAAGTTTAAAGTGATTCCAGTTTTCGTACAGTTATCTGGACTGCAATAACATATATTTAATTCAGATTTAACATGTGTTCATATGTAATCATCTCAGTGCCAGCGACACAAGAGTGCGCTTGGCTGTGGTTATTATACCGTAATTTGTATGGAAAACTAAAACAAAACTCACCCAACTTTCATCACTGTCCAGAACAAGTTTGGAGTGTTATTTTTCAATTGCCATATATAAGTTTTTCTCACATTTCTGTTTTTAAAAGTTAGACGGTGTTAGTTATCTAGAATCACTTGTTCAAAATTTGTGCGCAGTTTTCCATTCAAACGTATTATTGTTTTAATTTTCGATATTTAGAATAAGAAAACAAATTAATTTGTTGTAGGTTGTTATTTAAGTAAACGTATCTGGGTTTTAAAAACTCATTTACTTTAATTAGGGATATGTAGCAATGTGTCTGGTTGCTATGGTAACCATTAAGCTATTTGAGCCATCCTCGAAACATTTATGTACATTTTCCCTTGTGATACGATAAATGATTTTCTAACAATTTAATCCGTTAGACTGTGCCAGTTTTAATGCTTTACAAGAAACTTAATTATATTGTGAGGCTAATGTTTGAACAAAATGATCATTTTTAAGTACGGAACAAGTAAAATATTCATAGCTTTCGTTACCTTGGATTATTACTAAAGCTTATTGAACTTTAGTTACGAAATGTGAACTACTAGGCCTATACTCAGGATAAGTTTAGTAGCCTCAGTAGTTATAATATATATATAACGGAAACCTGCTCGTATAATACAGCTGGTTCTAGCTGACACTGTTGTTGTGAAAGCATTTTATGGCATTCGTAACCATGGCCAATATTGTTCGTGTAAATACGGATTGTACCTTTAAGGAGCGCAGTTTTGACCATTATTCAGTGTACGTAGAGGTTCTTCGCTGATTTTTTTTTTAAATTATTTGCGGCATCTGAAATTGGGATGATTCGCGTCATGGTGAAGTGACACCTATCCTCGCCTTACCAGAATATCGGATACCGAAGTGCATCATGAGATCGATGAGTTTATGAAATGCGTTGTACGCCTTTGTACGATTATGTCACGTTACCTACTACAAACAACAACGTCAACTTGGGCATTTAAGCGATGTTCGTGTTCACCCACCGGTAGTTATCAGCCCTAATAACTACAGTACCTTGTATTTATTCGTCGGCAGTGGTTTGTACGTGTGTACGTCTGCTGTACCTTCAACACACTATTACGTCTTACGTCTCACACCGGGCTTGCATCCATGTCCAGTTGGTCGTCTCTCCTAAGTTTGTAAGAAATTTGGGTGTTAGCAAAGATCCCGCGCCTTGTGGTGTACCTTTTACTTCGAAAGTTGTTGGAAAACCACTGTCTTCAACTGTAGACGTGGCACCACGTGATGTCATCTGCAGACATAAATTGTATCTTCATATGTTTGTAGGAAATGTTTCAATTGTGAAGTATTTTCAGACATATAAGTGGTAACTGCAGAGATGGAAGTTTAATTTTTCCACTCCGATATTACATCCCAGGAGATTCCGTTTTAAATTTCTTGGCATGACAGTAGCTACGTATTTGGTCCATTCGTCCAGTAATAACATTCGGTTGTTGACCGTAGTCTGGATCATATTGAAAACGTTTTAGCAACAAATTGGATTGCATGTTGACATTCCCTGGCTCTTTCCCTCTCTTTTAGAATTCGGGCCTGATGCTGTTCCGGGGTCTCTGCAGCCCTTCATGTCTTGACTCTTTCCCGATCAGTTTTAAGTTGTTGGTTACGTTTCTCGGTTGTCTCGCTGGCAATAATTGTACTTCCCTTGGTTTCTATTGTACTTGTCCCTTGGTTTCCGTTTTTTTTTTTTTTTGTTATTACTCATTCCACATTCTTCTAAATTATTCACCACACTAAATCACAAAGCACTATTATCATTTGTACCTATGTTTCTGACAACTCTTGTTCAAAATGATAATAGACTGAGGAATATGTCGCGTAACATATCCGTACATGACAATACTGAAACATCTAGAACAATAACTTCCTTCCCATAAAGGCATGGAAAGTTTCCATCCAGAAACTTCATGAGCTTTCTAGAACCTTCTGTAAACTTTGACAGCCTTGTCGAACCTTTTAAAATCTCGTAGAATCTGCAGTGATTTATTGAGAAATGAGTGTCCAAAATTCGGTCGACTGCGCTTTTTAACTCGCAGAAAATCATCAGTTTTACTTTTCAAGACATTTCGTGTTGCATATATTTTTATACAACCTGCGTAAATTCCTGCGCAAAATTTGGATGTGATCTTTGTAAAAGGGTTTAGATTTTTGTATAAGGGACAAATATGCAAATAGTCTGTAGTATGTGTAGATATATATAGCCTCTATACTGGAAGATACCTCCAGCACGTATTCCACTTCCAATGTGCCTTATAAGATGTCTTAACGTCTTCAGTCCTTCACGGCCACAGGTATTATATTTTACATTTGTGAAAATAATATTACAGAATTTGGCAGATATTAAACTGCTGCAAGTCATTTTCATGGGACATACAACTTCAAGGTTAATTGGAATATATTTGCTGGGCAGTTACGCTCTGGTCATTCGTTGCCTTCCAGAGTCAGTGTAAGCCTATTTGTTTAGTCAAAATACCTGAGACAGTTAAACTCTTGAGTTACAGTTTTGCTCTGGAAATATATTTTATTTGTACAAAATCCAAATCCATGTGGTCCTGTCTAACAAGTGTTTGTTAACACGTTATGTTATAGAAAGACGTTTAAACAGTGAAGGATTTTTTCTGAAAGATTGAATTGATTAAAAAAAAACTGTAATTGTTTATTGCGTTTACGAATCTGTTTCCGTGGGAATTGTTAGCGTGGGATCGCAGACGACTATGTGAATAGTTACCAGGAATGTTAAAGAATAAAATAAATTATTACGTTTCAATTAATCATTAAAAACAACATAAAGCTTAATAAGTACGATTGAATTAGGTAGTCGAACTCAGTCTTAATGAAGTGCATCTAATTATGTTAAGAACGTGGAACAGTTGTTGAAACTAATTCTGTAACATTAGTGGCAGTTGATAGTTGATAATAATTATTTATAACACGTAGAATTGTTAATGAGTAGAATTAGGTGGATATTTCTTTGTGTAGTGTGCGCACAGTGAATCGAAAGGTGAAAAGTTCGTCTACTTTGGATTTTGAAATTATATTGTGAATTACTGAATTACGGAATTAAATGGCATAAGCGGATTGATGCTGCTGACAAACGTTCATAGACATTGTTTATCCGGGCAATAAGCGGCTTAGTGAAAGCGATATAAATTGCCGCTTCAGTCCCCATAGGTTAGCGAAGCTGTTTGTACGCTGCTCTTCCCAGGTTTTACCTTCTACCTTAAGGAAGAGTTACAAATGCTTTCACGCGTACCGACTTTCAAGTATTCTCCTTGGGTAGGTAAGTACGCGTCTAGGGAGCAATTGTTCGCATCTTTATTGAGATTTTTTTCTATTTTATTATCTCTACTGTAGCGTGAAGTGTATTTTTTTAAAATAGTACTGTTAGTTTCTTCAGTTTGCATTCGTAGGGACAATTTGACCTTGTTTGTTGTTAGTATTACGAACTCTTATACCATTTAGTACGCAAATAAGCGTACGTTGTGTAAATAACAAATATTTACTTCTTTGTTGCTTTTATTATTGGTTAGACGAGGCGCTTGTAAAAAATCGTAGAATTACCCGTATTTTTTCATAAACATGTGTCTGATGCTTTATTGTTTATGATCCGTGTCCTATTTTTATGCGGTCATGTTTGTTCTTATTGAGGTTGTGTTCCTTTAAAGCCAATTTATGTAGGTTTTTTGTTTATGGTCGTTAACATACGTTTACATAACGTTTGTGTACTTGAATGGTGAAACATGTTACCTTTTGTGACCAATATAAACTATTAAAGTATTTGACATTTACGGCTTTGTTTTGACTGTGTTAAAATAAAATAAATCAGCTCATTTGATGAACGTACTTTGAGCGCAGAATCGCCCTGTTCCAATAGCGACAGAACCCGTTATCATCACCGAGTGTTTGCTGTTGTCGCTACGTTGTTTGCGTTTGTCGCTGAACAATTTCGGTAAATGTTTTCCTTTATTTTTATCTTGAGCACACCTTGAATAAAACGTTCAACTGTGTTGGATGAGTACGTTCATAACGTTTGCCGAGTTCAAAGTAACTACATGTATTCCGTGAACGTAATTTGCTCATAGGAGTTACAGTAGCCTACATTGTAATGCTATTGGAATTGTAATTTTGAAAATAATATCCACTATGTGTTCCAATAATCTGTATTGTTTAGAATACATTACAGATGCAATACACTGTATATTTTAATGGTGGAGACAAAGTATTCTGACCTCGTCATCGTAATACATTTTAAGATGTTTACAGTATAGCTACCAAATTTTTACTGAATTATAAGAAACAATCGTAACAGGTGAGAACGACCTATTGACAGATTACTATAGTTCGAGGGCCATTCAGTAAGTAAACAGACAAACAGCTGTAGAAAAGAAATTAATTGTAGCAGCTGATTGAAACTTTCAGGAGTGTTACCTGGCAACGTCATTGTGAGTTTTGATCTGCTGTTCAATAATATATTGCATAAACATAACCAATCCAGTTTTATTTACGATGGCGTGTCCTCTTGAGGACAGTACTTTCGAAGAACAGCGTTCTGTTCTAAGATTTTTGGATTTGGAACCACTATAACCACTAACTTGGATTCACTATTTTGAACCTGAGTCAAAGCGACAAAGTATGGAGTGGAAGCATCCCAGTTCACCCGCCAAAAAGAAATTCAAAACCCAGCCATCGGCTGGTAAGGTGATGTTAACCATCTTTTGGAGCTCCCAAGGCCCAATTTTCTGTGATTACCTACACGACCAGCGTACCATCAATAGTCAGTACTATTCTGACATAATTGGGAACAAAGTTAAGCTTGCATTGAAGAAGAAATGTCCGGGATGGCAGAGGAAAGGTGTGATTCTTCTTCACGATAATGCCCGCCCACACACGGCAAAACTGACGCTCGAAACAATAAAAAAAGTAGGTTGGGAGATCGTTCCTCATCTCCCTTATAGCCCTGACCTTGCCCCATCTGACTTTTTCTTGTTTTGCCCACTCAAGGAGACTTTGCTTGGTGTCAAGTCAAGTTCAACAGCGATGAAGAAGTGAAGGAAAAAGTCAAAAATTGGCTTCGACATCAAGGTAAAGAATTCTTTGCTGAGGGAATAAAAAAGCTTGTAAAGAGATGGGCCAAGTGCATAGACGTTGCTGGAGATTACGTTGAAAAGTAAAAAAAAATTGTAATGACTGAATAAAAAGTTTTTGCTCCACAGCTGTTTGTCTGTTTACTTATTGACAGACTAATATAGTATATATACTATAGCCTATATCTGTTTATTAACGCCAACGGAATTAAAAGACGAGTTGGATTCCACTTCGGGAGACTTAACCAACGTTTCCAACGATGAAGAATGGGCTGCTAAATATAAACGCGGTCGTTCGTCCATTTGTAATGATGACTATTTAAACGTCTCAAAGCCGCTACAACTAACGAAAACATCCAAAAATTCACAGTGCCGTCTTTAATGATCGACTCGAAAAAATTCGCGAGCTTGCTGAATGCGAACATCTCAATAGATCGTGTCTTCAACATATTAGACGAACACTTGCATATGAAAAACTTTCAGCGCGAGAGTGTATTATACACTGAAAAACTTTCAGTGTAGATTTATACACTAATGTGCCTATTGATGAAACATTAACTTTACTCAGGCATAATTTAATGAATAAAGGTTCTTTAGAAATACAGAAAGTTAACCAACTGATGATGATACTAAAAACCATTCTTCATCAAAACTATTTTTCATTTGAAAATGCATATTATAAACAGAATGAAGGACTTGCCATGGGATCTCCACTTTCTGGCATCCTGGCGGACCTATATCTAAACCATTTAGAAAATACAAAAATTTTAAAAGATAATTATTTCGCCAGTAAAATCATCCATTACTCCAGATATGTAGATGATACCTTTATTATTTTTAACGGGAATAGCAGACAAATAGAATTATTTAAAAATTACCTAAACAAAATTCATAACAAATTAAAATTTACTATGGAGATCGAAAACAACAAAAGTATTAATTTTTTAGACCTCACTGTATTACACAACGGGAATAATTTAAAATACAAAATCTTTAGAAAACACACTAGTACTGACACAGTAATACACTATGATTCATATCATCCCGTTACACAAAAAATGGCAGTGTTTAACAGTCTTGTCAACAGACTTTTAAATGTTCCCCTCGAAAAGGAGGACTACTTAAATGAGGTTAGCACTATCAAACAAATAGCAATAAATAACGGGTATAAATCTACAATAGTTGACAAAATAATAAATAGGCATAGGAAACGTTTAGAAAATAAAAATTCAAACTCATAAAAGCAAGTAACAAAAATTATAAATATCTTTCGGCTAATTTCACAGGTATTATGCCAAATATTTTAAGACCCGTTCTCAAAGATAATAACTATATTTTATCATTTAAAACAAATAATAATTTAGGAAATTATTTCAAAAACAAAAACAAATTACCATTAAAAAAGAAATGTGGTGTATGTAAAATAAAATGTGATGATTGTGATGCGTTCTATATCGGTCAATCTGGCAGATGTTTTTATAAAAGATTTTTAGAACATATTCCTAAGCCAAGTAATACTAAGTCCAACTTTGCACAACATTTAATATCAAGCGGACATAAATATACGAGCTTCGAAGAAAATTTAACAGCATTGCATGTTTGTAAAAAGGGTAGACGGATGGATAGTCTGGAGGAATTTGAAATTTATAAAGCTTTAAAAGATAGTAACACCAAAAACAGTTTATTAAATGACCAGGTAAATTTTGCGTCAAATTACCTGTTCGACACTGCAATCAGTTTGTCTTAATCTTTGACCAGTCGCGTGACGATCGCGGTTGCGGGTGAACGCATGCGGAAGCTCCAGCCGTGGTTAGCAAAACTTATTACATGCGATTTGTAATTTATTTTATTTATTTATTTTTGACTTGACCAGTATCATGGTCGTGATTTTAATATTTTAGTTTATTAATTATGTGTATCTGAGGATGGGACTTAGTCCCGAAACGCGTCATCAGTGACGAAACTGTGTATCACTAAAGTGGATATTAAGGTAATTATATATTCCTAACGTACCTAATGTGCTTGGACATGTTTAAACGTAATCCAACCGAGTTTTTGCTACGATTTATCACTTCTGACGAAACATGGATTTACCACTATAGAGACAAAAGAGTAGTCCAGACAATTATGGAAGCCGGTAAAAGTGTGTTAGTGATGCACGTTTCCAGCAGTATTCTACTTCAGTAAAAAAAAATTCAGCCAGAGTTATCAACTGCACATGTAAACTATGTGTGTCAAGAAACATCAGTTAATTTTTTATATTTTTTATTATTTTACAGAAGTTTAATTAAGAAAGTTGTGTTAGTGGTTATAATCACAAACAGAATTATCACTGTGTTGCACACCACTGTAGAAAAATTATTCCAATTAGCGCTTTCAAGCTTCTTAGCTCATCGTCAGATCGGAAAATGTTTCTATTATTTTACAGTTTATTAAATAGAATACACATATATAATGAATTGACGTTACAGAAGAAATTAGTATATTCAAGATTATCGGTAACAAGGGCGGCTCTAATCTCTTATCGGAATAATGAATATCTTATGTCCCTAAGAAACGCGGAAAAACTGAAATTACTCAAGCAGTCTCTTCAAGAAGGAAACCGGGTCTCGTTTTTGTGAAAAGTCCGTGAGATAACAATAAAACGAAATACAGTTTCTGACTGTATTGATATAATTTCGTTGTCAAAAATGTTCATCATACGCAGACCATCAAAAATGTTTTGTCAGCTTCGCCGTGGTGTTCTCTATGTGGTTGACCATCGACATTGAGAGTATTACATCACTCTCTGCTTCCCTTGACGACACAGTTATTCCTAGGGGATTCAAATGTTCTCCTTATAATAATTTTAGGTCCTCATAATATTGATACACTATTGACGGCCTTCCTCGAATCTCCTCTATCGCATAGCCCGAAGGATCGAGATCTTATTATGGTAATCTTCATTACAACCTTGACGGTACACATTTCTACCCTAACTTTTTCCTATCTGTGAGTTATATTCCTCAGATTTCAAATAAACTTGCCAATGATGTTTTTATCCTTTAAATGTTTTCTCATCTCGCTTCCTGAAAAGATTTTCAGCTATTTCCCGATTCAGTCGTCCCAATTACAATCCCAGCTATTTCAGTTGGTTCCCATCACTTCGCCCTCGTACGGGAATAATTGGCCTCTCGACCATTTATGAAAGTGACTTTCAGAGAGGTGAATTTCCATAATTTTTTCTGGTCTGTCACTTGGAGTATTACTTCAGATTTTAATAAACTGTTTTGTCCATCTCAATTAAAAAAGAAAGAAAATGTAAGGAAAGAAGAATGTATTTAATGAGAGTAGAGACCCTTAGTCCACAAATATTGTAATAGCATCGGAGTTGGAAAAAAAAACAAGAGTTGGTCAAATATGAAAGATAAAAGAGAATGGATCCAATCCAAGAGTAGTCGAAAAAGAGAGTAGATTCAGTTAAAATGCTCTGGGATTGCGATACTCACTATAAAGTTCCCATACTACTAGATGTGAGCCCCTGAGGTCCCATGCGGAACTTAGCTGCCGACTCTTTAAGTCGAGCCCACCTCCTTGTCGTGGACGGATTATCTCGTTAATAAAATTCAGAGAGTATAATAAGGTACTGACATACCTGTTTTTAGCTGTAAACTTTGTATAGAGTATGTAAATAAACTTTATCATGATTTTACGATAACGAAGGGTTTTGATAACACGCGTATAATATATAATTCCTATAATCAATGCTATATTTCCTCTCCCCAATAATGGAGAAGCACCAAGGACGCCCAACATTTCGCTACTGTTGAGGACGTAAAACAAAAATCGCTGAACGAGCTCAAGGGTATCGAAAAAGTTCATTCGAGAAGTGTTTGAAAACTGAAGAAACCCGTTGGCATTATCGTGTTGTAGAATAAAATCAGTTTAGTGGACTATTATGTACACTGCACTTTGTGTTGCAACCGCTAATAGATTATATTAACTCACGGTGAGCGCTTTCAAGCCTCTCTAGTCATCTTCATATCAAAATCACTACAGCCTTGTAGTAGGTTACAGTGATTTCGATCTGAAGGTATAGCCTAGAGGCTTGAAAGTGCTCACCGTGAGTTAATATGGTGTATTAGTGGGTGCAACACAAAATGTAATGTGTACATACGTAATTGTTGTATCCGACTCCGACTACTTAAAAGGGAGCAATATAATTATGCCTTTGAATATTGAAAATAAACGAAAATTGCACATACGTTTTGATCAAACCTCGATATCGTAGGCCTATAGTACGCAATGGGTTCATCGTAATAAGACAATATGAGATTTGTGTATTCCTAAGTTGTTGTGAGGGGTTTGAGGCATAATCCCGGCCACAAACAATATAGGCCAACCAGCAGCGTGGGAGTATAGAAACAACTGTATGCGGTCTAAAACTGTACGCATACATTCCGGTCAGTCTCCCTGCAGGTGACGCAGCAGGAAATGCGTTTCAGCGGAACCGCGGAAGTGGGTTTCCGTCACTCGCACATAACATACACACGTTCACATTACCTATTTGCGATTGTCACACAAGACTGCACAATCGGTAATATTCTCTATGTAAATTTTTACAAATAAATTTTTTTTTTTAGACTTCGAAGTAGCAACATTTAATGTGTAAAATGCTTTATGTTGATGGGATTCAAGATTAATGGCATGTGAAATCTTCCACGCTTTTAAATTATGATTCTTTTTTTTATTACGTTGCACTTAAACCGTAAACATATACTTGCGCGAGCATAACATAATGTACACGTATATATTGGCTGCAAGAAGGTCCGTATTTCTATAAACAAATGATTGCAGCCTTTTAATGATTTCATAGTTACAACGGTAATCGTGTAATTAACTTACTTTCAATGTTGTGAGGAGAATTAGCTAAAATAACGGCCGCAGAAAATGTTCGGCTGAAAAGAAAACGTGTTATTGTAGGCGTAATAATATAATGAAGGAATGATGTCTTAATGAAAATATAAGCATATTACGCATCATGGTCAGAATGATGTTAACTGTCGAATTAATTGAATCTAAAACAGTCAGGTCTTATTATAATAATAACATTTGCTGGAAGACACGCATTAACTTGCAAAAACAAATGTGTCTTGTGTCGGTAGTGATAATTACGTTAGATGTCTATGACCAGTTTAGTAGTTATGTGAAGAACAGAATCTGTATGAAAAGTGCTGTGTTTTCTATTTCTTAAGTGTGTAATGAATCTGTGGACTCGCAGACTTCAATACCTCGTACTCCTAATTTTTAAAAATTATATTCATCCATGGAATGCATAAACGTTTTTGTATACATCGATATATTTTTGTTACGTTGCTGGAGCGTTGGTAAACGTTTACCAGCAAGACTTTATTCGATAATTTCTTCAATACAAAACATTAAAAATCTGCCCACATTTAAGCCAATCTGCTAGCTCGAAGACGTAGACAATAATTCCCACGTCTCACCGAAGAATGATTGGAGAACATCGTTTATATATGTAGGTAGGTAGCGTATAATGCAGCACGTGTTTTACTCATAAAGAAGGAAAGCAACATTCTGGATGTGTTTATTTTACAATAGGCCCGTGTCTATTACAACGGGTGTGAAGTGACTTATCGTGCCAGTTGTCTTAGTGTGTCAAAAGATATCGAAAGAACGGCTGTCTCGTCAAGAGAAATGTAAAGCTGTCACGATGATATGGTTGTTACTGTTGATGATGATGACAACGATGATGATGATGTCTAAATAGTGTACATTATTAAGACATTTTTTATCATTGGCCTCCACAATTTTTTTAACATTTTAATTCTGTAATAGTGAACATTATCGACACTAAATATTCCCTTCTGACCAAACGTGGTCTGCCATTGTGTTACAGAGAAAAATTACATCATTTCAATTGTTACATCATTTCAATTGTTACAGTATTTGTTTAAAAGTTACAGGCTCGGATCGTTTCCATTTACACAGGTGGTGTGTTTTTTTATGGCGTGCGCGTGTACGGAGAGTTTTGTGACGGAGAAATCAGACTATTGTTTCACCAGATACCGGTTGTTTTCAGGTTTCCTGGATTTATTGAGTTAGATGTGGGCAACCAAGGGTTACTGTACGAGTGTAAAAATTGATTGCCCTGAGCTCGACTTCATCCATTTTCATGCAGTGTTAAAGCAGAGTGCACTCTGCGCTCCAACCAACTACTCAGTTTAATAACTTAATTTCCATGAGAAAGATAGGGTTGACACCTGAGTTAGTAAATAAATGTCCTCGTGCTCGTGTAATTATACGTGTGAGTTTGATTAAAAGTTTTTAATTATTTTAACCACATTCATCAATGTTTGTGTGACTTGCAGTCTTGGTTTTACACTGACTTCAACGTGAACTGTTGGTTTTTTTATTATACGATACGTTTTTCTGCGTGTAATCTTTGTTATCTGTGTTTTAGCAGGGCATTGCGTTCAAAGGTTACACAGTTTTCTTGGTTATATTTACATAAAACTGTATATGGACATTTGCAACGAAGAGAAACTTCAAAGGGACCAGCATATCGACCGTGTTACTGTTTTGGAAGCGATACCTCGTTTTTTGAAACCGAGGTGATTTTTTTTTTTGTGACGCCCTAGACTTGGACCCACTCTACTCAGCGCGAGGCTGCGTGGTTATATCGGCAAAAAGAGAGTTAAAAAACAACATGTTGTACGGGCGCATAATGACTTTCTGGATACAAAGAGGGATGGGTATGTGCTTCTCGTCTCTCTCAAAGACAAGTCAATTACACACTGTGTGTATAAAATCGGTACATGTAAAGGCATACAAATTATCGTTATGAGGCGAAGAACACCCACATTTCATAGCCCTCCTAATATGCTGGAAAGACCTGTGTAATCTCTTAATTCCAGTTAACCAACAAAGTACCACACGTGTCGCGCGCGCGCGTACACACACACATAATAAGTAGCGTATTCCGTCAAAGTACGTATACTTTCTGTCACTGAACTTGGTGGGGAGTCGACTCCCCTGAGACTTTCTTTCACTTGAGGAAACGTGAACAATCACAGTATTACAAACTACTATCAATATTACAATCATTTCGATCAGAAACGTGCGGCAGAGTATCTTCATTGGAGAATGGAGAGTTGTCTCCATTAGCGAGATCCATCAAAATGACGAACAGCATTTGTCACAGTGAAGACGTAGACTGTTTGAATCTGAGTAATAATGCCTTCAGGAAGAATGTAATGAAGATACTGCAGTGAGACTTTGACTAGGCCACCTATTCATTTGAGAAAAGTGTGTGTGTATGTGTATAAATTCATATGATTTGTTGTTCGATATATAAGAGGTTTAAACTATCGAAACACTGTTAAGATATTAAAAAATACATAATATATTCTTGTAAGAAAAATTTTATTTATGATTAATAATAATAAAAAATATGTACAAGAATAATGTGAGTAAAAATTAATGTAGTGTGTGTGTACACACACATTTGTACAGGGGTTCGCATAGAATAAGTAGTCGGTTATATCGTATATTGGAGTGCTTCGGATTTATTAGTGACTAGCAGGTACCCGCGGCTTCGCCGCGAATATTTGTATATGATTGTTGTGGTAACTGTCGAGTTAGTAGTTTGTAGCCCAGTCTGAGGATCGACTAATTTTAATGTAAAATGATAACCATCTTCTCCTCTGCAAAACATTAAAGGGTACTGTAAAGCATCATAAGCTCGATGTGTTTCTGCAATTCGATGTAGCGTATGATCCCTCGCACGGATTATTATATCAGTTTATCGCATTCCTGGTTAACTAAAACTACTGCCACCTCATTAGTTGTCGGTGCATTGTAGCGACCCCTGTGCTCTTCATTATTTTCTGTTCGATCAGCATGAATCACAATATTGTACTGATTATTATTCGCTGATGTTACAAATTCAAACGCACTTTTCAGTTCACTAACATATGGGTTGATTGCGTGAAGTAAATTTTGAAGTTCTGTTACTAATGGCTTATCCAAGTTACGAATATGATCCATTCTTGTTTCAGATTGCTGTAAATAATCAGCTAGGAAATACACCTGTAGAAATTTTGGCACTTCGTTTTGTGTGGGGAGTAATGATCCCATGAGGTGATATACTTGCCCTTGAATTTTGAAAGTAGGTATGAAGCTCCCTTCGACTATTTCATTGGCTCCGAATGATGTAAATTGAAAAGCTGAATTGTACGATCTTAATGCATTCAAAATTTTTTCGATAAAAGGTGTTCTCCATTTAATAATGATTTTAACGGTTCTGGAGGAGGAAGTATGGGATCTAATCGCATTTTTCCTGCAGAGCAACATAATCCATGTGATTCATTTTTCTACTTTAAAGCTTTGCAATGAGGGCAAACCATACTCGGTAACCCGATATCTGTTTCATTCGCGTAGTTAATAACTGGATTATAATTGAAACCACTATTTAATTTTGCATTCCATCGTAAAGTAGGACCTCGTGATCTGAGAGTCGCTTGCCTGCGTCTTTGTGCCGCTAATCTATTTTCACGAATCGTAGGACTTTCAACCCGTGAGACTTCTTCTAATCCAGATCTTTCTGAAGATTTTCCAGGAGCTGATTGCATTTCGACTCCTTCGACGTCATTTCGATGCTCTAAGACGCCTCTTTCTTTCCGCAGCAGCAGCAGATCTTCCTAAACATGATCATCTTTTTGGCATTGCAAAGCTAAAAAAAGTGGAAATGTATTTATTTGATCTATACTAATAAATCTCTAGGGGCCAATTATTAATTTATACAATACAATACATATTGCACATATTACTTACCAATGACGTAAAATTAACGAAAAAAGGCACTGATACTACATCACTGACGCTCATCGCATAATTCTCGATCAAGTAGGTTAAGTATAATTCTTGACAATTAATTATTCCTACTGCACATAGGCCTACTGAATATTCAAATGTCGAAGAGTATGGTTTGTCAGAATCAACGTGTAGTTCTACTATATAATCAATGTTACAATATAATCAAACAATTAATTATTGTATTGTTTATATGAATTCCATATGCTGATAAGAATTCCATATCCCTACTAAAATGTAAATATTCAAATGGACTAACTGATATCAATATACTTATGTATACACTATTTGTATAATTCTATACGAATAAACATTTCATCTAATTGTGTTACTGCATGTTTGTAAATATCTACTAAATTATAAAATTTTGATTTTACGTATCGAGGAAACATGAATGATGGATCTATTGCTTCGCACTTTTTGGATATTCATAACTTACAATATAAGAATATTATTAATATAGATGTACGATTAGCAATTTACCAACTCGACAGTTACCACAACAATCATATTCAAATATTCGCGATCGAAGCCGCGGGTTTAAAAAAATGAGTTTTTTGCAATAACGTCGGTTCTTTTTAACGTATCGTTATTCGCGATCGAAGCCGCGGGTTTAAAAAAATGCGTTTTTTCGCAATAACTTCGGTTCTTTTTAACCTATCGTTATCAAATAAACTGGAAAACCTTCGGTTGGGTACCTGCTATCAGCGTGCAACGTTTCATTGAAATCGGTTCAGTAGATTCTGAGATTACCGCGGACAAATGTAGACCCCCCTAGAGATTTATTATATAGAAAGATTTCAAATTTCACTAATTTAATACTGTTTCTGATAACAAAATAAAACTAAATAAACTGTCTCTGTTGACCTTTTTTATAATTTTAAAATTATTTTCTCGTATATTCTAATACATAAATACCCTATTTATATGGGTTCTTTTGTCTTTCAGTTTATAAGTGTTTTTTATTAAAGTTTTATTGAAGTTTATAACAAATAAATTTCACTTCCCTGTATGATGGATGATGAGATGTCGATGATCCCTGGAAAACAGCTGTGATTGTTCCTTCTGGGTAGACGTTCAGGATATCGCTGCGATCTTCTCCTGGTGTCCGGTGTTTAGGGTCTTTCTCGGGTTGGGTACTTCTACAATGTGTAGTAAATTAATTTTTTATTGTAATTTATTGAACATACGCAATACTCCAGCAAACTTGAAGTGTCATTTAAATTCTTGTGCGGAGAATCTTGTACTATACCGGGTTAGCACTCGATATTCAATCAACTCACGAACTTTCTGATTTGCCCTCATGCGCTTTTGTAGACCAATCGTCATAGACTAGCAGCAACGGCCACGCGTTATCGAATTCGGAGAGAGAGACTAACTTACACTCTACAAAGAATAAAATCAAATGAGATTTTAGCCAAATCTCAAGCGTTCATTGGCTGAACGATTCCCTCACCCTTGCGGCTTAAGTTTAGGTAACGTTCTTCTTGTAAAATACTGTCTACGGACAAAGTTAAGCTTCCAAATAAAACTAGTCTAATTTTATTACTTTTCTTTAGGGTCATAAAACTTTCTTTATAAAAAACTCATATATTTAGTTCTTTTATTTGTAAACAAATATTACCACTCGATAGGTCTTCTTTTATTTATTCGTATTCTTGTGTAAGTCGCATGTCAGAATTTTTATTTTCACGAAAGTTATTTAATTTAATCTGTTGTTTATTATTATTCAGTAACATAGTTATACATACCCGCACACGCGCACTCGCCATATGCCTACACATATTTTCGCACTACTTCGCAACACTAATTATTTTTTTTTACTGCCAAAAATTAACTTAAACTAACAAATTTAACATGCATCTTATTGTCTATTATACAATGTCCGAACCTGCAGTCTTTACGTAGACAAATTTTCATTGCAACATGCTATCATACGCTTAAAGTACTATTTCATATGCAAATTCCACCTATTGCATATAATATTTCCTTTTTTTCTTTGGTATATTGACGTTCCCCCTGAAATACGTCCCAGTTAGGTAGAATGCATACATCAAGGTATTCACAATTTTCTTTGTACTCTCTTCACAACAGAATAGAGTCATTCTGCTTCCCTGTTAGATAGAAGTCTTCTAAGAGATTGGGATGGCTATGGGGGGAGGGAGATGTGGAAGCCATCACAAAAACAAAATTGGTGTTGCTGTCACTATGTTTGTCATAGTGATCAGTCACTATTACAGTATCAATCACAATAAACTTCGAAGTAAAATGTAGTTAAAATTGTAGTTTTGTGGATAAATGTGTGGCTGTAAGTTAACAGGAGCTTTTTTCTCAAAGAAAACAGTGGCGCATACACAGAAAAAGTTAAGTTACGTAGGCACAGGTCGCGGTATAAAATTCGAGGCTTCAAGTCTTTATATATTATTACACTGAATGGAATAATGTAATAATTCTTTAATAATAGACTTTTGCTTAGATTCATCCGTTCATTTCTGAATATTAAACAGTTACATAATGTTTATGTACAATATCTAAGAATATTGAGGACTTACATTGAAATATATAAGAACGTAGTATAGTAAAAATATTACATAATTTTAAATACCTGTAGGCATGTACTTGAAACTTAACTAAAAATCTACATTCAGCGTGTATTTTACATATTGCAAACTACATTTCTATTTTTAGTTACAAGATTGTAATTGTGTGGCTGTCACAGTTTGTACTGTATTGTCTTGCCAGTACCAGTCAGTTCAATGATAATGTTCATAGCGAATGTCAGAAACGCTTGTTCGACATCTTAACGTTTATTTCTCAGTTGTCAATGGTAAATGAAAGCTCAGTGTCTTTTTTTCCACATATTTACAGTACAACCGTAGAATATAATCAATTATAAAATTTTCTAACACGTTTATTTACAATCTTTCAAAAATAGGATCAGACTTCGTTGACCTGACCGTCTGAGTGGAGTTTTCTTTGAAGTTCGTGAATTTCAGTACTCTTCGGGTATTTCAAAATTCTGGCAGCCGTCATATTCTGTTTATTTATTTTGTGTTATTTTGTTAAGTAGTTACCTTCAGATTTTATGCTCAAAATTGATTTTATACTTTCACTTGCAAGTGTAGTTGGAGTGTTTAAAACAAATACAGTTTCTAAAATTTGATCTTATGAAATTCCTCTTATTTTATTTTACTTATTGTACAGCCTTTTTCCGGACAGACGTTTGCAGTTAAATCATATGCCTAGGGTTTTTGCAGAGAAAACTCTAAAAAGTATTTTAACATTCATATCTGTATGCTCATTGAACGTAGTCCTTAAGTCATCTCGTGTTTGTCAGAGGCCGTAATGACTCGACGTCTGTGCTTTGGACTTTTAACATCTTTGTTGTGAAAAAGTAGTGTTTTTAGCTCTGGTTTCCATGAAGTCGAAGAAGACATTTCATCTCAACTTAATTATGGGCGATGGATCCAACTGTTAGTGTAATTCGTTTGATTGTAAACAGACTTTGATATTTGTGTACATTAAATTAATTTATACTAATGTATGTAAAGTCGTAGTATTTTTGGTGATTACTGATAATTGCATGTCATAAAATAATTTGTCAGTAATTTATACGAAAACATGCATTCTTTATAACCTGGTTTTCCAGGTTTTTTTTTTGCTTACACATTGGGACTGTTGGGTATGGCACGAAGCTGACAGCTTTGTGGATAATCGATCGACTTGGAGGAGTGGGATTTGAAGTAGATCCTTATGGAGAGAGTGCGGAATTAATGGAATAACACTCGAGGCTACAGTTTACAGCACAACGGTGGAGACGCAGAATCCCTAGATTGAAGTGCACACATTTTGTGTGTATCGTCCTCCGTCGTCGTTCGCAGGCCACGCTCAAGTCGTATAATTCTTTCCAGGATTAAGTATAAAAAAACGGCATTTAAGAACGCTTTATTTTTTTAGGCGTTATGTTTTTACTCTTCGCATCATCTTTAGTCATGTACTGCAAAAAAGCATAATAGGTAATTGAAAACTGAGTACACAGTTATTCTATTGGAAATAATGTAAAGGCATTTTAGTTGTAGGCCTACTAATGTTATGTCCATGTTTCGTGAGAAGTATTGCAATAGCGTCAAAAAGTTACAATCGGTATAATTGTGTAAAATGAAAAGCGATCGTCTGTAACGTTTGAACGGTTAATCAGATTTCCACTTAATCCAATATTTGCCTAATTCAGTTTTCGTTTATTGATGGAAGTCGCCGTAGCTGTTTTAATCTGCTGTCGACGGCACGTCATGAAGAAATATCTGAGTGGTTCTTCTCTGCATATATGCACTTTGTGGATTTGTTAAGTCACTCGAATTGGAAAGGGCTACAGCAAAATATGCAAGTTCAGAAAATGTCCAACCAAAAAAAAAAAAAAAAATAATAATAATTCTTAAGAAACATTTGCAGAAACATTTGAATTAGAAACATACAAAATTGCATAAGTCCAGTACAAATGGTATGATTATTTTTAGCAACTCAGAGTAAAAGTTGCCCATGGGCAGTCCAACATAACAGAATAGGCTGTTGCAGATATTACATATAATACAGGCTTTCGTAAGGCTAAGTAGACAGCAGTAATATCAGGTTACCCGTTTCACATTTACAAGAAATTCTTGAGGGTTATCGGTGAAATTCTGCCAATTGTAAATTGTATACGATACTTTCCTAACTATTAGGACACTTCTGGGAGTGGGCACCCCTTATTCCTTAAGAAAAATTGATAATGAATCTCAGCAAATATGACAAAATTATGCAATTTATGCTACATGTACGAACGTTGGAAAGCAACAGTGGAGAGATTTATGCGCTTGTGTTTGCATGTTCGCGTGAGCTTGACGTGTGCATGAGAATATGCCTCTATTGTGTATTGTTATTTAATTAGTCACAGCGTTGTTACTTTTTACTGACTGGGTAGGTAGTCCACATGGAATTTATTGTTATCACTGTATGTTCAGTCTTCCTTATTTGAGTCTTTCCCAATGTGCTCTTATTGCGCACGGAGCAGTTAACTGTTATCACTTGACGTAACATTGTATGCTTATTTATTTTGTATTATTTTGTTATGTAGTTACCTTCAGACATTGTGAATAACAGGAACGTTTCTTTTGGTTATAAAACAGCATCAAAAATCCAAGTCGACATCATAGGCCCGACATAAAAATAAAAAAAGAACATTCAAGACGAAACGAGTTGTTATAATTAAACAGAACGCACTTAGCGGAGAAAGATATTATGCCATAAAGTCAACAGGTAGTTCAAACTGGTTTAAAAAATTAGTCAAACAACAGAAAATTACAAAATTAATTGTTAGAAACGAACTAACAGGTGCGAGTGGGTAGCCATTTGTGATGATGCCCAGTAATGGTAGTGTAGGCTATTGTAAAGCCGTTTTGAAACCAGTCAGTGCCTAGTGCTCTAGAGAAGTAGCGATGCATTACGTTTAGCGCACATATTGTGCATCACTGATTATAACATGTCATCTGGCTTAACGGCTGAAGGTTTATGCCACATCGTTTTAGTGTCTAGAAAAATATCGGATTTGCCATACCGTGAGCATGTGGGAAAGGGTCAGATCGCAGTAAGTAAACTGCCACACCACAAAATGAGATAAATGACATAAGAACTGGTGACCATTAATAGAGTAAACCCTTCTCGTATGAGTTGTTTAATTTGCTTTCCCAGTGTAGAATTTCTGAGGATACATGTTCGATAAGTAATTATGGACCTTTGCTATAATTGGGTAAAAAGAATATTGCTGCAGTAAAAATTTCATTCGTAATCGTATCTGCAAAACAAATGTTCAGTGTACCAAACTAGTTGAAGACTGTAAATGTTTCACAGTGTGTCTTAGTTTTTGTTAGGTTAGATTGAAAGCTTTTAAAAATTTGAATAATTTATAAAATAATTAATCAACTTTACTGACTTTTGGACACGAAAAATAATACTTTGTATGTGTACAGACATTAATTATAATCATATATATATATATATATATATGTGTGTATATGTATATATATTGTAATATTCAGTTTTCGACGTTAGCCCCACTGTTGGGTTCGCCAATATGTAATATTCAATAAATATAATCCTCCTTATGTATTCTGTGAATGTGGAAGGCCCCACTTTTGAGCGTCAAAATGTAATATTCAGTTAATACCTTCCTATTCGTTCGTCGTTGATACTTTTATTTTGTTCAGCCCTGTGTTGGGATCACCAATATGTAATATTAAAATAATTAGTATCTCTGAAGTTGATTTGTAACTAAATAAAAAAAATCTGTGTTTTGTTTTTAAATAGAGGATTATTTATCTGAATCTCAGGGTTAACATACAAGTATCGTTAAAGTCTGGTACAATTTACACATAGAACAGACAATATAATTGTTATGCATGAGACTTGGTAATATAGCGTTGTTAATGTCTGTTGAATGTTTGTGGGTTCTTTTAAACAACTAGAAACTATAACAAAAAACTCTTATGATTAACGACGACTTTCATAATAGTGTACTAAAGTAATTCACAATTATTATTATTTACTTATTTTTTTTATTGTTTTTTTTTCAGTTATTGTTTTTGTGGTATGATCTCACCAACTTTGCAGTTTTCCCAATGGATTTATTCGTTGTTCTGCTCCTGGACACCTGGTTTTTTGGTCTCTCTCTCTGTCAAAACATCATTCCTCTAGGTCTTGGGTTGGTTTTCCTGGTCATCTCAGTTTTTATTAATCTTCAATTTCCATCAACTCAGCAGTCATTTATCTTAAACGTTCTGGCTTGCAATTCACAATTTTTAACAATCATCTTCTTCCACTCAAAACATTAATTTCTTTAGTTAAAGGCCATGGCTATATTTTTTATGGGTCACAGGTTCGGTGTACCATTTCTAATTAATAATATTCTGTTGACCTTTACTTTATTTTTCCTTCGTAACTATATTATTATAAGTTTTTTAACGTAAGAGTTTCTATCTTTTAAATTATTTACTTTGTTTGATTTCACTATATGGGTTATATACCTGTTTCATATAGATTATATATTTCTTCAATGCTCATTATAATTATGTTCAATCACTTTCATTATACACAATTTTTCCTTTTTACCGTATTTCACTGTTATTCTCACTTTCTAGCACTGTCATACCATACCGCTTTTATAATTATAGTTTGATCTTATTATATTTGTAAAACTTAAATAATCCACTTTTATGTAAATTTTTTTTCTTGATAAATAAAATAACGGTCTGAGGTGCGCAGACCTCCCCATAGTTAAATTAGATTTATTTACATTTTAACTAGTAATGAAGTTTTTAATAATAATATAAATTGTCTTATTACAATGAATTAGTTTAACACAAATAAAAACATATGTAAATGTACTGAACAGTGTGATTAATTACTTATTTATTTACATCTTTTGCCCTGGGATCATTAACTTCTTGGTTTTTGGTCATTGTCAGCCATAGTTTGTTACAGTCAGTAAATTATCTTCTAGTTAGTATGTTATGCTTTATGTTTAGTGAAACGACACGTTACATAAAGCCCCCCGTTTAAGACAAGTTATTTCAGTAATGGTAGTTTTAGGAGTTACTGAAATAAATGGCAAAAATCTACAAAAACTGTCTTCACTTTTCATAAAAACTCTTTATCTCGGTTTGGTTATATATTCCTTGGGGTATTGCTACAATGAGGCTGGTAATTGACAAACTACTTTTTCCTATAATATCTTCTTTTATCATGCGCTGGAATTACTTTCTTACAGCTTTCTTTAACAACTGTTTAACCGGATATTATTTAAATTCTTCGCTTTATTCGGTGAGTTGGAGAATACGATGCAGTAGTTGTTGTAATTGTTCACTAACCTCTTCTTTTGTGCCACACTCATGATCTCTGTATATCCTTTTCCTTGGAATGCCCTGATTTCCTGCAGTCTTTCCTGCCATGATTCTGGTTCTGTTACGGTTTATTTGTTTCCTACGGGTACCCTAACATTTTCCCTAACTTAGTATGAATTCCTGTCCTGAGGGGCACTTGTACTTCCTATTATCTCAGCGGATCATTCATAATCGCAGAGTGGCGCCGTAGCATACAACACTCTGTTTATACCTTAAAGAGTAACCCTTGGGTTACTAATAACACCATAGGAATTCCTATTCCTTCTCTCGTAACATTCAGGTTTATTTGCTGCTTTTTGGTTTTATATTATTTACCTGTGGCTCCTATAATTGTATTTGGTTTATGGACAGCGTGCGTATTCTCTCCATTTTATTCTCCTGCGTTTCGTTTCATTCCTGAAGTGTTCGCTCATGTTTTGATCAAGACTGTTGTCAGCACCCCTTGTAGTGTTTACTTTGATGTACTCTATGTCTCAGTTTGTTTTCGCTTTACCCTGTTTTCTTTCTAATGAATCCCTTGTTATATTTTTCTAAATAATATTTTGTCTTAATTAATTGTTAGTTTAATACTTTTTTCTTCTTATTTTTCCGTTTATATTCCCCTTTTGTTCCTTATCAGGTTTTCTTCAGTTTTGGTTATATTTTCTTAATTATCATTATTTTTTCTTAAGTCTAGAATGACTATTTATTTTATTTTTGTTTTAATTATCATTATTTTCTTCTTCCTTTCTTAACTGGTTTGCCTTGTCGGTAACCAAAAATCAGTCCCTTCTTTCGATATTGTTCCTACTTGGTTTATCCGTTTTCGGTATCTGCCACGATCCGGGTTGCTCCACTAATATGGTTTTCCGGTGGATTATGTAGGTTATATGCGGTTACAAATCTCCCTACGGGATCGTCACAGCGTGGATCATACACATACGGTTCAATGTTGCCTTCGTTCATTCTATTCCTTCCATCATCATTCCTGGAATCGGGATTAGGTTCACGGTTGCCACGACGGTCATCGTATCTCCTCGAATCCCTCTCATCAGCCATCATATAGTTTACTTGGGCTTGGTTGGTTCCCTGGTCGTCCCTATGCTGGTTTACTGAAGGTGCATTTCGCCTTCCTTCCCGGCTCCTAGATCTTCGACCTTCCGCACGGTGACTCCCCTGTGGGTGCCGATTTTCTTTCTCTCTTCGGTACTGATCGTGGTACGTCTGGCCGTTATTAAAACTTCGTCGACGACCTTGGAATCTGTTATAATGTTGGATTCGACTATTGTCATGATGGTTGTTTGACCTGACATGATTTACTCGTGGTCTATTTTCCCGGTGTGGCTCGTTCTGCCGATCGTTCTGGGGTTCCAGTCTCCTGCGACTTCTCCTGTAGTAGTCCTCCCTTTCATAACTTTCCAGGAGGGCTTCCATCGCTCCAATCGTCTTCACCTGACCGCACTGACTGGCTCGTGTTATGCCTTCCTCGAAATGGTAAGAAATTTTAGTGACCAGACATTCTTCTGGGATCCGTGGTTCGAGATGTCTAGCGATGCAGACCTTACCCAAGAAGTATGCTGTTGGGGATTGACCTCTTGTGGATTCATACCGTCCATTACATAAATCGTCCCTAATGATGTTTTGGATACTCTCGGACCAAAATCTCTATTTGGTCTTAAATATCTGTTTGAAATCTGTATAATTTTGTATTTCGTTCCTCATTGCCGTCCACCAATTGTCTGTTATGTTCTTGAAACTCTCGTCAAGCAGGTTTTTTATCATGTGCCATCGGTTTTCTTTGTTGCGAGCCAATAGCTCTTCTAACCTCTCGAGGAATTCCAATGGGTTTCTGCGGTAATCTCTGAAGTTGATTGCCTCTCGGTTTTCTCCTATTGATATTGGTGTATAGCTTATTGGTCTACTATTTTGTAGAATTACCAGTTCTTCCTGGATTTGGCCTACCTGCCCTTTTACTTGTCCTACATCACCCTTGATGGTTTCGATTTGACCACCTATTGTTTCCTTTATTTCATCTAGCTTCTTTTGTGTTTCTGCTCGTACCTCCGTTATACCAACTTTGTTATTATTTTCTACCTGATCTATTCTGCCATCTACTTCTATTCTGGATTGTACAACTGTTTCTTCAGTTTTCTCCAGCTTGTCCTTTGTATCGGCTATCTGCTGTCCAACTTCCTCCTTATACTTGTCCATCCTCTGGCTAAGTGTCTTACTGACGTCTTCTATCTTCTCATTGAGAGTTTCCCTTAACTCCTTGTTAGAGTTCTCAATTTTCTTATTAATTTGCCTAAAATCTTCCTTAGTACCATCTTTAATGCTGTCCATCTTTTCATTCATCTGTCTTAAACTTTCTTCATTTCGTTCAAACTTTTCGTTTTGTTTTCTAAAGTTCTCATTATTTTCTTCATTCAATTGTCTTAAACTCTCATCATTCCTGTACAATCTTTCATTCATTTGTTTTAATAAATTCTCATTAGTTTGTTTATTTTGTTCAGTTATTTTTTCCTCCTGTTTCCTAAAATTCTCATTTGTTTCTTCTTTATTCCTATCCAATCTTTCATTCATTTGTTTTAATAAATTCTCATTAGTTTGTTTATTATCATCTTTAATTAATTCCCATAATTTTTGTAAATCCAGACCTCCTCTGGCTTCCTCCTTGTCACCCGCCTGTTGTTCCATCTCACCTTCCGTAACTATCTCTACTTCTTCTTCCCGTCTATCTTCTTCCGTTTCTTGGTCTTTCGCCATCCTTTTAGAAACACCTCTCGTATGCATTCCTGTGTCTTCTAGCAGTTGCCAGCTAAAATTAGGTCAATCGTTATTTCACTAATTGTGTTTCGGTTAGTTGGTTTTGCCTAATTTCAGCCCCACGTTGGGCGCCAATATGTAATATTCAGTTTTCGACGTTAGCCCCACTGTTGGGTTCGCCAATATGTAATATTCAATAAATATAATCCTCCTTATGTATTCTGTGAATGTGGAAGGCCCCACTTTTGAGCGTCAAAATGTAATATTCAGTTAATACCTTCTTATTCGTTCGTCGTTGATACTTTTATTTTGTTCAGCCCTGTGTTGGGATCACCAATATGTAATATTAAAATAATTAGTATCTCTGAAGTTGATTTGTAACTAAATAAAAAAAAATCTGTGTTTTGTTTTTAAATAGAGGATTATTTATCTGAATCTCAGGGTTAACATACAAGTATCGTTAAAGTCTGGTACAATTTACACATAGAACAGACAATATAATTTTTATGCATGAGACTTGGTAATATAGTGTTGTTAATGTCTGTTGAATGTTTGTGGGTTCTTTTAAACAACTAGAAACTATAACAAAAAACTCTTATGATTAACGACTATTTTCATAATAGTGTACTAAAGTAATTCACAATTATTATTATTTATTTATTTTTTTATTGTTTTTTTTTTCAGTTATTGTTTTTGTGGTATGATCTCACCAACTTTGCAGTTTTCCCAATGGATTTATTCGTTGATTCTGCTCCTGGACACCTGGTTTTTTGGTCTCTCTCTCTGTCAAAACATCATTCCTCTAGGTCTTGGGTTGGTTTTCCTGGTCATCTCAGTTTTTATTAATCTTCAATTTCCATCAACTCAGCAGTCATTTATCTTAAACGTTCTGGCTTGCAATTCACAATTTTTAACAATCATCTTCTTCCACTCAAAACATTAATTTCTTTAGTTAAAGGCCATGGCTATATTTTTTATGGGTCACAGGTTCGGTGTACCATTTCTAATTAATAATATTCTGTTGACCTTTACTTTATTTTTCCTTCGTAACTATATTATTATAAGTTTTTTAACGTAAGAGTTTCTATCTTTTAAATTATTTACTTTGTTTGATTTCACTATATGGGTTATATACCTGTTTCATATAGATTATATATTTCTTCAGTGCTCATTATAATTATGTTCAATCACTTTCATTATACACAATTTTTCCTTTTTACCGTATTTCACTGTTATTCTCACTTTCTAGCACTGTCATACCATACCACTTTTATAATTATAGTTTGATCTTATTATATTTGTAAGACTTAAATAATTCACTTTTATGTAAATTTTTTTTTCTTGATAAATAAAATAACGGTCTGAGGTGCGCAGACCTCCCCATAGTTAAATTAGATTTATTTACATTTTAACTAGTAATGAAGTTTTTAATAATAATATAAATTGTCTTATTACAATGAATTAGTTTAACACAAATAAAAACGTATGTAAATGTACTGAACAGTGTGATTAATTACTTATTTATTTACATCTTTTGCCCTGGGATCATTAACTTCTTGGTTTTTGGTCATTGTCAGCCATAGTTTGTTACAGTCAGTAAATTATCTTCTAGTTAGTATGTTATGCTTTATGTTTAGTGAAACGACACGTTACTATATATATATATATATATAATTATATGGTAGGAATCCTGTATTTCTCATTTCCCGTGAGGAAAATGAGGGGATCCAGCCTTTAAGCTAACCCCCTAACCATGAACAGATCCTAGTTACATCATTCTGGTTAATATCCATTACTACTTTTTCACGAATATTACTTTTGTATGAATTTGTGTATAAGTTATTGAAAAATATGTTCAATAATGATTATACGTCAGTTAAACGCCTTTCCAATTTTAAACTTAGTGCAAAACTTAGCCTACTTAGGAACACCAATAACCTTTTCAAATACTTCGCAGTTTGAAATGCTAATATTTAAAGTTTTTCGCGTGTTTTACGATAGCGCCATCAGGTTTTGAAGCTTGCTCTGTGAAAATGTATGATTGGCATTAAACCGAAAGGAATGTTTTAGCAGGATAGAGCTATTGTAATATATAAAAATAAATCAGGTGATAGCTGTGTTGAACGGCACATAACGGTAGTATAACGCAAACAGCACCTAAGTCCAAGGTTTGTTATCTTCCTACGCGGTCATGATGTGGCAATTGACTCATGATCTTCCCTTGCGATTAACTTGCTTGGCAGGTGTCACAACCGCCTATAGTTCTAGATTATTGAAACGGTTTGACAGTTTAACTTCACGCGGCCCAACACACCATTTATTTCAGTTTTTTTTTGTAACGTATACTTTTATACTAACGACTTTATATTTTCAGTTATTTTCTCTATGTTAGCAGTCTTCATCACAACTTTGTCAAATTTTGTTGCTTCCCTGCTATAAACACTTTTTCCTCGAACGAGGCCTTTTGGTTTCGCAACCATTAATTATCAGAAGAAGAAGACTTTATATTTACTAAATAATCGTGTTCATATTGTCTTGTGGATCGCCTAGTGCGTAGAGCTACTATAAATGAAGTACAGAAAGGAAGTTATTGAAGAATTACTTGCATTATGCACAGGATGGTGTCGGAAGTTGATGACGTCAGTATTGATTATCGTGGCTGGAGTTCAATGTTAAGTGCTTTTCACAGGGCACTTGTCCGGCCAGGCGCCATGCTTTCATTTCGCCGACAGTCGTAACGAGTACGTCTTCATGACGTGGCACCAGCGCATCACGGTGCTTCAGCGGACTTGGTGATCGAGTCATGAGCGTTCTTGTGTGGACAGTGTTCACGTGGATGTGTCAGATTACTCGAACTTTGAGACGATTTCGAAATGGTGTTTATTTGATAACATTGGAAGAGATTCGCAGTAGTATGAACTTGTCGGGGAATGTCGTTTATTATGCATGACATGTTAGGGATTGGACTACTTAATGACTCGCATTCAATTAGGCTGAGTTGATCGACTTAATAGTTACAATTGTGGTTCGAACCATTGCTACTCCGAGTGGCAGAAAACCTGCTATTTCCGCATCAATCGTAGCTCCTGAATATGCCTACGTGGTTCCTGTAAACTGGAACATTTGGTTTTTGTGTTTGAATGTATGCTGTATCTTAATTTATTTTATTCGTTTTTTAAACATGAATTTTCATTTCCAAATAAACATTTTATTTTTAAAAGTCACTAATTGATAAGTAATTATAAACAATTAAAAAAATAAGTTTCCCTAATTGAGTGCAATCACGTAAACAAGTACCATATGTACTATTACTATGAAAGTAAAATATTGTTGTTTAAATGTATGTTTTATGCTTTTACTAATATGGAAATGAGTTGTATCTGCGTGGTATCACCATATTTTATCATCATCATCGTCGTCATTAACAACAACATGAATCTCACGTATTTTTTCAAGCATTAGATCGTAAGTCTGTTGTAACTTACGTCATCCATGAATTACCGTTCCTAATTAGCTCAGTAGTAGGGAGCTCGCTTTGCACGATGTACTGTACAGTTACTTGAACATGGAGAGCAAGCAGATTGTGAAGGCGAGGAAGAGAGTTAAGAAATCGACTGATGTGAATGTCATACCAAAAACTTCGAGTCATCACAGCAGTTATTCAGAATTCATACACATGTTATTTTATAAACGTGTATGTATAAACATATTAGCCGACTGTCCTGTAAGTTGGGTAATGAATCTCTAAGCTAAATATAAGATACAGACCTTAATTTTCTCGTAATCTAATCATATTTGTAATTTAATTTCTTTTTCTTTTTTTTGTACACTTGTATTTATTTTTAACAGAGTATTTAATTTATTTAATTTTATGAATATCTTGTTTATATTTTTAATTTTGTGCGTACTGAAATTGGTATATGTTTCTTAATTTCTGTGAATTAAATCGCCAGATAAAGTTGCATAATCAGACTCGCGAAATAGTGTGGTACGTAAGTAAATTTGCGTTGGAGTAGTTTCGTAATGGTAAGAATTTTCTGAAAAAAAAAACTCCATCATATTTTCGTTCCGGTGAGGTAAGTGAGTAAACTGTATTTCGTCAAACAGGTCTATTTGTTTATTTTTATAGTTTAGTCTATATAGGATATTTTTTATATTTGGTTCGCTTAAACTTACACCTACACCGATCTGTAAGGTATCTTTTATAGAACACGAGTTACCGGGAGACCCAGAAAATTGGTAATATGGAAACATAGTAGTTAACTTTTTAATGATGCAAAAATTATAGGTGAATACACATGATTGGCAGGGGTACGTGGATGGGATAAAAGAAGGAAGGAAGTATGTGGTGATCAAGAGGCTGTCTGCAGAAAGGAAGAAATCGCAAGTCCACCAACGTGAGGGTTGAGGAGAAGAGAAACGAAACATAAGTGTATTTTGTATTTCGCATGTTTTCATAATGACTAGTATAATGACTACTGTGCATTATTAAAAGTCCATGTATACATTTGTCATGATGTGCTGTGTGTTCGGTTCAAAGCTACTGCAATGCTAATTACGTGTTTTTGGAGCATCACAACAGTGTGGGTGAGGTAGGCACAACGCGGCATCTAAACCCACAACACTGCGCTCCACTGTTCGTTTTATATGCAGACAGGTTTCTCTCCGACAGTTGTGTGGTATGAGCGAGCCCATAGGACGCTATAGCCACAGTATATAGGACGCTATAGGACGCTATAGAAGTACATACTAATTACTTCTAATTAGATGTACTAATACTATACTAATTTATATGTACTTCGGTTCTGTCGCTATATACTAAATACTGTCGCTATAGCCACAGTCCCACCAACGGCGTGCACAATTGAAGCACTCGAATTCCGCCATAGTGTGGGCAGCTAAACGCGCGAATTCAAATTTTGAATCGAACAAATGCACGTATGGCCTAAAAACTGGTGTATTATATGAGTCAGAGCCAACATCAACAATTATGATAAAACGATCAATCGTCGATTAAAATATTATTTACAAACCTGGTCCAAGGGGTGTTAGTAAGACGACCATTAAGATAACATTTAAAAACTGTAACGGTAATTAAAAACGGTCCATTACCAAAACATTTTACTTTTCATAGAACAATTCACCAGGTGCGTAACTATGAAATGTAATTTGCCTTCCTTTGGCATCCTTGTAACCATATCTATTCGTACAATTAAATGCTACAATCGTGTCCACAATTCTAATAGATTATTAACTGCAATTAACATCAATATGAAATCATACTTAAAAGTTTGTTGCCCACACTAAGCGGAATCAGTGGCCTTCAATTTGGCCAGCGACA
The DNA here is from genome assembly GCA_034769895.1 of Magicicada septendecula. Taxonomy (NCBI): domain Eukaryota; kingdom Metazoa; phylum Arthropoda; class Insecta; order Hemiptera; family Cicadidae; genus Magicicada; species Magicicada septendecula. Next base: position 637,745,547 of record CM068367.1, read on the forward strand.
GTGCAACATCTATATAATGTTTATTATAGACTATACTATATCTACGGGTATGAGGTTTGCCACGGGTGGGGAGCGCAACAGAACCATGGGCCTAATGTTTGACAGAAGATAGTGTTGAGTTGATTTTATGATCAGCATTCCGTGTGTTATTGACGCTTGATACGTAAGAACATTTACTACTGAGATTTACACCTGGGGTAATATTAGGCATAGTCTTGTTTAACATAGTAGTGGGAGTTTTTAACATATTTTATGATAAATTTTCTGAAATTGTTTGAATTAAATACATTAGCGTCACAGAAGACAGCCAGTATTTCCGTGAAAAAATCCAGCGGGATGGCGGTTAAGTTCTAGTTACACCAATGTAGAGTAACAGGACAAATACAGTAGTTATTTTATCAGTTTGTGTATATCAGCTAAAAGTCCTACGTAAGTCTCAGAAACCAAATTTTGCTTGAGCCGGAACAGCGAGTTTTCAGCGGCAGAGATAGGCTTTGTGTTCAGTAACCGGCGACCGGTACTCAAGCGTAAACACTGAGTGTGACGTTTCTGCCTTTTAGGTTTATCCCGGCATATGTGGGTCGTTTTTACGCTTATCATTCATAAAGACTCATGATGTAAGACGTTTATGTCTGCGAATGGCCTCGGCTACAGCAGATTGAGTTTTACACGGGCCGCAGAAAACGAAATATTTGTTCGTTGCATTACTGTTTTTTTTTTTTTATTATTGGAAGTGATTAAATGCTGGTTAAACGATTAAATAATAAGTATCGTTGGTCCAGCTCATTCATAAAGCTAATGAAACTGAACTTCCAATAACGACACAATAAAACGTAGAACAGTTTTCATAGTGAAGAATGAACGTAAAGCAAGTATAATAAAAATGTATTGCTAACAAATTATGGCAGAACAGAGTGTATGATGATTTGAATATTTCATGTATTCTAGAAAAAGTACAGATGTCACAGTCAGTATATCCATTAAATGAAGTGACTAGGCGTTCTGTATGACATTATTATTAAATTGCAAATTTCTCTCGACTTACTCTTTTTTTATCAAAAAACCGTTAATACTTTTTTTGGGCGTAAAACACATGTTTCATGACATGCGAAACACATGTTGTTTTTTAACAATTTTAGACATGAAACACCTGAATGGTCTTTGTTAATGAAAAATTCTACATTTTCCTGACAAACCTGCACGTTTGAACAACTTTCATGAATATTTACACTTAGAGAACTTACACTGCAACGTTTTATACTTCTTACGGTACGTTACTACAAAATTATATTTATATTAACAGTGTATGTAAGTTGTAAAAGTAAGTAAGTGTGTGTAACAACTTGAATGTTACAGGTAACTGAAAACAAGGCTAACAACTTGAATGTTACAGGTAACTGAAAACAAGGCTTTGCAGTAGCTGAAAGTGGAGGCAAATGGAATAGTTTGACGGTCAACCTTAATTTAACCCTTTCACGGCCAAATATTTTATTCGGTTCAAACGGTTAAAAAAAATTATTTTTATTCAGACTGTTATCTAGTAGGGTACAAACAGTTCGAAACGTTTATTGAATTTAGTTTGACTTAAGCCCCAAATAGCCTCATAAAATAGCAAGTTATATAGAATTAAGAAAAACTAAAATTTAAGCAGCAATAACTGTCTAATTAAGCAGATAATTAATATTCTCGTTTTTTGTAGATGATTATTTTTAAGAAGTAAATTTAAGAATAAAAAATTAATTAGTCTGATTTAGAAACATTGTAAGTATAAACTCACAACTTTATACACGTATATTTACATTAAAAAACGTATAATATTACAAAATAAAAAACATGAAAAGAGAAAGAATTTTTAACAAAGTACGGGTGTTTTAAATAGTTTAGAATGAAATGTTTTAAAACCGTCTTTTCTTTATTGAAGCATAAAGGCATGTTACATTTTTCACATTTCATCTGTTGTTGTGTATACCCCTTTATTTCTTTTTCTAAATATTCACACACACACATTCTCGGCCAACCAGGGCTACCGTAATTTACAAGGCCTTTTCGGTTCTCGCTCTCTTGCTCTTGAAATCTCTTTGTGTGTGTGTTTTCACGCATGCGCGCACGCAAACAGTTCTTTGACATTAAATACGTTTATCAACTCTTGATTACACATGTATGATTATCACATAGTTCTTAAAAATTTTGTTAAAATGTATATTATTTTTCAAATAACATGTGTTAAATACCAAATAAGTAATATAATAAAAACTTATGGCAGAACAAAGTGTATGTAGATCTGAATATTTAATGCATACTAGAAAAAGTACAGATGTCAAAAGGCTGCTGACTACATACTGAATTGTCGTGTACGTAATACATTCTCGATAATCAAAGAAAGCCCGTATCTTATTTGTAAAACATGTTGTAATATTCACATTAAAACGTTAAATAGTTTTCAAAATGAGCGAATGAACGTTTTACTTTTATATGTTAACAGTTCAAAAATGCAGAACTTTAGCAATGGAATATACGAAAAGATGTGTTTCTCTGGACATGTATTTTTAAATGTGTAGTTAAACCTAATGGTAAGGTAGAGTATTAATGACAGACGCATTAGATTTAAATTAGTTGATTCAGCCGAAGTGTTTAGAAATAAGAACAACTACAATTCAAACATTTACAAGCAATTCTCTGATTAAGCAAATAATTAATACTCTTGATTTTTTATATTTTTATAAAGATAATTAAATTTAAAAATAATTGTCTTTAGATTATTAATTTATACAACGTGATTGTAATTTGTATTGTAGCATTGGAAGTGAAAATTAGTCAATAGCTACACATTTTTAGGTCTTATTTGTCTCAATAATTGTGTGCAAACCACCTTTAATAGCTAACAGTTGTTGCGACTTAAGAACAGTAACTATTTTCTCGAAACCCACTACCTTTGGAAATGTTCGTTGAAACTCATGGCCCTTATTCACCACTGAGACGAAGAATCGATTCGTCAACAGATTTGTAAGCACTGCTCAGTGGTTACACTTGAGACAATCCAACCTGCAATCAAAGTACTGTGTACGTGGTCATTAGTTTTACATGGAATAGTTATTAGGAACAATGAATCGCAGCAAACAGGAAGTTGACAACGATCGGTATGAACAGGATGTATTTTATTATTCATTACCGACAGGTGGTTCGTTGGCGGAGGGAATGAGGTAATCAATCAGAATGCGTGTCAAATCCAGACGGCTTTATTGCTGTCATCTGTGGTCTCTGTTTTAATGAAGTTTGTTTCGCTCATTATTAGACACGTAACCTGTGTTTGTCGTCTGTGTATTTCTTCCATCCGATGGTATGAGTCAGACCATCAGAATATTTGTTTTCAGTACTGAATTAAATTATTATTTTTCTATATTGTTAATTCTGGAAACATTCTACATTTCATTGTGGTTTTTCGTTTAAGAGAAAAACTTGTGATGTAATCCGTCGCAGAGCACAGTTTGTTTCACGATTTTACCTCAGTCTCAGCGAGTGACGTATAACACTACTAGCCATGGTGCAACTCTGTCCAGAAATGTAGTGAAACATTAGACAAAATTGAACTTCAGCTGTTGTTAACAGAAAGAGCTATTTAGGTGAATGAAGTACATACGATGAGAAGGAAGTTTATGGGTTTATTGTGAAACCACAAAATTTACTTTCTGTAATCTTTCCACACTTTTCACCAATGATTTAATCGACAGAACAGTTGTGGAAAATACTGCTTAATTTTTTAAAACTTTTGTAACCCTGCAAGTGCCAACAAATATCTTGTTACTGTATTATTCCGATTTTGGCCGGGGCACTTATCGATGAAAACATGCAATGTTTTTATGTCGTTTTTTACATAATAATCTTCAAAGAATTTATTTTAAAAACTGCAAACTTTATTTACACCTTTCGGAGCGGTACCTTTATGGTATACAGAAAAATGATTTTTTACTTCTTAAATTATAAACACAGAATGCGTTAACCCAAAGCTGTCGGAGGCAGAGCACCTCCTTTACTGGAATACAGGGTAGTATTTGATACAATCCTTTCTTGTACTTTGCTCAATATCATATTTCTACTTCTACTTCAACACTAACATTGTCTTCCGTCGTACACAATAAACGAAACGATAAAATCTTTCACGTTCTATTTAGCATAATTAAACCACAGCTAACAAAATAGTAAAGAATACTTATTAGGAAAGACAGCAGTTTAGGTTATAACAGGTGATTTTTGCTTTAGGTTTCATACTATTGTGGCCAGCAAGTTTTAATAGCCTATTTATTTTGAAAAGATCATGTTTAGAGCTATGATGTGTGGTATGAAAAAGTTATCAGAGTCGTGGTCTCATGGCCTTTTCAACATAACTCTATTTTTTTAATATGTAATATTTTCCTGTAGAGATATGGCACTCATGCCTTTGTCATACAAAATTATGTGTCTTCAGGCATATAACAATACTATATAAAAAATTCATTTTATAAAAAAGTGTGACTTATGGCCTTTCCATAATAACTACTTCAATTATTATAACTTGTTAGGGTTGACAAATGATACGCAGTCGTAACTGCGTTTAGGTATTATGGAAAATAAGAAGTCCTATACAAATATACAGATTTTAAAAAGTAAAAGTAAGATAGTCGTGAATAATCAGATTTTGGAACAGGATAGTCATTTTAATTACCTGGGTTGTAATATCTCATATGGAACTGATATTTATTGGGATAGTAAGCTAAACAAATTTAGACGCATCTGTGGAACGATTCATAGGTATCTGAAAAACACGGAAGGATACCCGAATGAAATTTTATAAAACTGTGGCTGTCCCCAAATTCCTGTATGCTAGTGAGACAAAGACTCGTGGTAAAAGGAACGTGCAGAGGATTCAGGCAGCCGAAACGAAATTTCTAAGAGGGACGCAATGTTGTTCACTCTTGGATTGGAGAAGGATTGAGAATATTAGACGCGATTTAAACATTGTATCATTGCACCAGAAGATTGAAGACCACAGAAGAGAGATGGTGTGAACACTTGAACCGCATGCCTGATATCCGTCTACCTGTGCCAGCCTTGGGTTATCACCCTACTGGGAAGAGAGATGTCGGTAGACCGAGGAGTAGATGGGTTCCAGAACAGGTCTAAGGCCTAGTCCTTGGAGTGGTGGTGATGATGATGATGGTTAAAAAGTAAAAGAAACATTATATAAACAATCACGTTACCATGGTAACCATAAGAACGAATTCAGTAGTAGTTGTTCAGCTAACTATAATGCTGTTTCCCTTGTCTGCAAAAGTAATATTTATTTTTCTGAAGTTTTTAATTGTAATCATCTTTTAATGCGGTCGGTATTAATTAAAGAGTCAACAACTTGACAGCTTTGCCTACATTTTACACAGTATGGTGTGTAGCGTTTGCCATTTTGTTTCCCAAAATTTCATAACTTTACTGACACTTCTAAACTCAAGATAAGCGATTTGATACCTCGTCTATCAAAATTTGTCCAGCCGTTTCAGTGTTACAAGGGAACAAACTAACGAACACACCACCCACCCACTCACCCCCCCCACACAGTTTGCGTAGATGAGTAATTAAATGCGATCACTTAACAGAATATGAAGTTACATAAATGATTATGAAATAAAGCGTATCTATTATAAACATATAATATACCAATTATTAATTAGTAGCAAGTGTTCAAATAAACTATTATAACTCAATGCAATGCATTTGTTATAAATTACAAAGAACAGAAGTAAATTGTGTAACGAGTATTACAATAACTTAAGTGAACTGTTCAAACGTTATGTGGTGTGTGGCGTTTGTTCACTTGTGGCGCCAAGAGCTTGGTCGCGCGTTGTAAGAAACACTTGTATTTTCGAAAGCTGTTAAGCTAGAGCCGTACAAGTTGAGTAAAAATTAAATTCAATCGATTCTGATAATTTAATCCGCTTACACTACACATCTACATCTAGCAACAAAATGTTTCTCACAGACCAACTTTTTAATGTTGTAATTCGAAAAAATCTTACAAAACGTTACAAACAATTTGTTTTTGGTAAGTATGAAGAGTGTAGACATAAATTAAGTATTCCATCGCCTTGCTGGTATATTAAGCTACAAATTGAAGCAAAAACGATCCATTTGCGTCAGTTAAAAACGTTATGTTTTAAATTTCAATAAACTGTTCAAATGTACAATGTATTGCTTTCCTAGTTTTTACAGCTTTGTTTATGGCCAAAGTAATTTAAAAGTTTGTGGTATTATGGAGAATAACGATTTTTACATTATAAAAGTTTAAAAATTATAATCCTGTAACTTTAATTTTGGACGACTAAATTTTCAAGGCCCGCAGTACGTACGAACAAGAAACCCCACATACGCAGTGTATTTCACGTGACTTCTGAATGAAGTATAGACGGATTTTCTTCACCTTCATTTTTGTTGAAGCTGCTGCGTTCGTATGTTGTGTCGATGTCGTCGGTGGGTCAATCCATATCAAATCAACCAATTATCAGATTTTGCTATCAAAATTTATTTATTTATAATTTTTTTACACAAAGTTTTACTACATTCTGAGAGTTGAAAACAAGCATTCATTCATTTTTTAGATGTTCAGTTTTTTTTGAGCGGCCATTTTGTATAGGTGCGTTAGCCTATTTCGCACTATACAAAGGTTTGCGGTAAACTCTGTAGCTTCTTTATTTTGAAGATATTGATTTCAAAAAAAAAACTTTTAAAGAGAATTAAATGTACAACATTTTATGTCCAGTGCACATTTAAGCCTACTGCAATACAAATACCTTAAACAAATTGTTGAAAGTTAAAGTTTAAAAAACACAAACTGTCATTTTAGAAATTAAAAATTTTAAAGAAAAAACTAAGACTCATCTTTAATTTTTTTTTCTACATATAGGCTTCGTAGTATACTACTTCCTAAAAACGTTTGATACCTGAGAGTCTCATCCTTTTTTTTATGGGTCTTCAAACACTGCGATTTTTCTAAAATCGGCTATATTCAACCTGAAATATCTCAAAAGGGACACACTTGAAAAATTTCAAATTTTCAAAAAACAATCTTTATTTGTGTAGCAATAAGTGGTTAAAATTTGATCACTGAGACTTTACTAGTTTTTGAGTTACTTTTTTTTTATGTGGTGAAATTCGGTTTATTAGCAACTAAACTTATGGTTGATTCTAACAACTAAACTATATGTTAGGTATTAAAACAACAATAAAAGGACTTTCAGTTCAATTGTGTCTGCTGTTTTATTGTAATAATATTTTACTGGGACAAACTAATTCTTAATCATGTTTTGAAGGAAATAATTTTTAAAAAATAAACGCTGTTTTGTCTTGTTTAGTTTTTGAGCTTATGCAATTTATACAGTAGTCTCCTATTTAGCTTACTGTTTAACCAAAATTCAAAAGAATAAAAAAAAAATCACAGTTTTTACTCTCTGGGAGTTGAGCAATACACATTCCACTCAAGTCTCAACTTGTAGCTCAAGCAGTAGGTACTGTAGCTGCCAATTCATTCAAGTCTGAACTTGTAGACTCCCCACCATCCAACCAACTACTGCATTAGTGATCATTGTGAAAGCAACTGTGGTAGAGTTAACTTGTGGAATATTTTGTGCCATGATTGTGTGTTTTTATGATTGTACTTTATTATTATTATGGAGTGTTCTTTAGGATTATTAACTGGTGAGTTATGTCATAAACCTGATTATCAGCCTTTTCCTAAAGAACTATCTAAATTAAGTGATTTGAGTGAGAGAGAACAATTGTTATTAGAGCTTAGAGTGTCAAGTAAACTTGAAACAATTTGTAACTATCATCAAATTAAATATCTTAACAAATACAGTCATATTTTTGGAAGAAACTGTAGTGATCCGTTAAGTATTCATAAGAAACCTATTAGAAATGGTTTAAGAGAAATTCGTTTTGAACATTTACAAAAAAATAAGAATCTTTCCATCAATTTAGTCCCTGGCAAATCACTGTGCCCTACATGGCACAAAAATAAAAAAATATTTGGCGTGGAAGAAAAAACAAGTGATATTGATGTAGATTTTCAACCTGAAACTGAACGTGAAAAATCCTTAGTTGGAGAGGATACCAGTTTAACTAAAATAGATACAGTTTGCGAATCATTACATTTGTCCCCTGCTTCCAAATTAATAAAGCTCAGTAAAACAAAACGTCAGTCAGCATTAAAAACCAAAGAAGAAAAAATAAGTTCAGCTATCAAAAGGAAGTTGGAATCTTCTTTCAATGAGAGTTTTGCAGATGGAGAGGGGAAAAATGAAACAAGTGGAGAAGAACTATCACGTGAATACAGCAAACTTATTGAACAATTAAAAGAAAAATGTAAAGTAGCTAAAAAAGAGGAAAAAATAAAGATCATCAGTCTTTTACCTAGCTCTTGGTCTAAACAAAGGATATGTGATAAATTTAATGTAACAGACTACCTTGTACGGTTAACATGAAACTTAATGAAATTTCAAGGCGTGTTGCCAGATATAAAAAAGAAGGATGGCAACAGATTAAGTGATGAAGTAGTTAGTGACGTCATTAAATTTTATGAGATGAAAATAGCCTATTGTGTCCTGGGAAAAAAGACTGCGTATCGTTGGGTGGTCAAGTTTACAAACAAAAGAGACTAATTTTGTATTCTTTAAGTGAACTATTTGTTAGTTTTAAACAACAGTATCCTGATCATAAAATCGGTAGGTCAGCTTTTGCTCTTTAAGGCCTAAATGGTGTGTATTACCTGGAGCAGTTGGTACACATAATGTGTGCGTGTGTAAGTACCACCAGAATGTAAAAATTATGGTAGAAGGAGCTAAACTGAACACAGATTACAAAGATTTAATAGATTTGCTGGTTTGTGACTCTCAAAGTAGTGATTGTATGCTTGATGAATGTCAGTTCTGTCCAGGAAAGGATTTCCTCCTTGAACGTTTAGGCAGTGAAACTGATGATTTTCCTGATGATGTCACTTTTAAACAATGGTTTTTACTGATCGAGCAGTGGTTATCACTCGGGTCATGCCAATTGACGAATTTCTCCAGGACTTAGTTGAAAAATTGGTAACATTGAAAAAACATCACTTCATTTCTAAAGCTCAGTCTAATTACTTGAAAGAACTGAAAGAAAACTTATCAGAAGATATTTGTATAACTCTATGTGATTTTGCTGAGAATTTCACTTTCGTGATACAAGACGAAATTCAGAGTTTTCACTGGTCCAATCCTCAAGCAACATTAGACCCTTATGTGTTTTATTATAAGAAAAATGATGATGATAAGATTTGCTGTAAGAGTTCATGTGATCAGTGACAACTTGGACCACAATTCTGCTGCTGTACGCACTTTTCAAAAATACTTAGTTGAAGAAGTTAAGAAAGTAGCACCAGCAGTAAAAAAAATTGTGTACTTTAGTGATGGTGCCAGCAGCCAATACAAGAATAAAAAAAACTTTACCAACATTTGTCACCATAAAACTGACTTTGGTCTTGATGTTGAGTGGAATTTTTTTGCTTCCTCACATGGGAAAAACGAGTGTGATGGAATCGGTGGGACCACAAAAAGAGCGGTGACCAAGGCAAGCCTGCAGCGACCATATAGCAATCAAATTTTAACAGCTGAGGAAATGTACAGGTTTTGCCTTGAGAATGTATCAGGCATTCATTTTATTTGTGTACCATCAGAAGAAGTGGAATCAAACAGCATGAAATTACAGAGGAGATTTGATTCTTGTAAGCAAATTCCACAGACAAGGCCATTTCATAGATTTGTAACTCTAACTCAAACAAAAGTCAGATGTTATGTATACTCACAGTCAGAAGAGTTTACTGATTGCAGCACTACAGAAATTCCAGAAGAAAGTGTATTTTCATTGAAAATACAAGATACAGTAGCTTGCATTTACGACAAGAACTGGTGGATCGGGATAATTGAAGAAACAAGTGAGGAAAATAAACGATGTTTTATTCACTTTTTTTATCCACATGGCCCCAGAACTTCTTTCCAAATCTCTAAAGATGACAACGTTTGGGTGCCAATTAGTAAGGTCCTAAGGAAACTAACACCAACAGAGTTCACAACTGCTACAGGTCGAAGCTTCAATATCAGCGAAAAACTATGTACAGAAATCAGTCAACTTTTTTCATCAATGACATTTTAAGAAGATAAAAAGAGAAGGATTAATAGTTGTTTGTGTTTTTGCTTAAAGTGTGAACTGTATAAATAAAAGAAATATACTAGGATAATGTTACTAATGTATTATTTAGAATTACAACACAGTTTTTATAATATTTGCACATCGCACCCACTTCTTGTGATTTCAGTACTTAAAAAAAGTTATAACTCAAAAACTAGTAAAGGCTCAGTGATCAAATTTTAACCACTTGTTACTACACAAATAAAGATTGTTTTGTGAAAATTTGAGAATTTCCAAGTTTGTCCCTTTTGAGATATTTCAGGTTGAATATAGCCGATTTTAGAAAAATCGCAGTGTTTGAAGACCCATAAAAAAAAAGGATGAGACTCTCAGGTATCAAACGTTTTTAGGAAGTAGTATACTACGAACCATATATGTAGAAAAAAAAATTAAAGGTGAGTCTTAGTTTTTTCTTTAAAATTTTTAATTTCAAAAATGACAATTTGCGTTTTGAAAACTTTAACTTTCAACAATTTTTTTAAGGTATTTGTAGTGCAGTAGGCTCACATGTGCACTGGACATAAAATGCTGTACATTTAATTCTCTTTAAAATGGGTTTTGTTTGACATCAATATCTTCAAAAATAAAGGAACTACAGAGTTTACCGCAAACCTTTGTAAAGTGTAAAATAGGCTAACGCACCTATACAAAATGGCCACTCAAAAAAAAACTGAACATCTAAAAAATGAATGAATGCTTGTTTTCTACTCACTGAATATAGTACAACTTTGTGTAAAAAAATTAAAAAATAATAAATTTTGTCAGCAACCTTTTAATCTGAAATTGGGTGATTTCAAATGGATTGACCTCGGTTTGATAGATTATGTGTGTCGTGATCCTGCAGCGTTTCCAGAACGTGCTACTTAAGACACGTTCCCGTGCAGCGTTAGTTCCCGTGCGTGGTCAAACCACGTTGTAGGTCCCCAAGGCGCTTTCTGTTCGAATAGAAATTAAACATCATTACAGTTGGCATAAAAATAGACCAACGAACTGGCAAAAAAATTGTGTTGGTTGAAGCGAGACACACAGGACGATTAAATTGCCTCGAACAATTAACTCCCGTATCGAGTAGACTTTTTTTGACTTATTTTAAAATTGAAGTAAGGAAGGAGAACTTGCTGGATCTCACTCCACATCGCATGTATTTCTTTCCTTTTATTATACAGGGTGATTCACGAAGATATGCAGAGACTTTAGGAGCTCATTCTACATGTAAAAATAAAGAAAAAAGTTCATATAAATGTAGGTCCGCAAACGCTTCGTTAGCGAGTTATGGCTAGCCAAGTATTTTACCCTGATTTCAGCTCCACTGGTTATATTAGGCCATACTGAAGTTCTAGGAACCCAAATTAAGGGACAAACTTGATGGTTTCATATAGTTTTTGACCTGACAAAATTGAATAAAATAAGTCCCAGAACTGTAACTTAAATAGTTTTGGGGAAAACTGGTGAAAAAAGCAAAAAATCGTAGCGGGGAATTGCTGATTTCAATAGGTGGAAACAGCACGAGAGAAATGTGGAGGCGCGCCGTCGTCCTGGAAGTACATCCGGCGTCGTGTTGCAAGAGGAACGTCTTCAGGCAGTGTCGGCAATTCTTCTTGAAGAAACTGTAAGTACGCCTCACCTGTTAAGCGCTCTTGGAAAATAAACGGTCCAATCAACTGATTATGAATAATCCCACACCACACATTAAAGCAAAATCGCTGTTCAAAGTTACGTTCCACCGTTGTTTGAGGGTTCACTTCTGCCCATGAGTGTTCGTTTCATAAGTTGTTTATGCTATTACGATTGAACTGTGACTCATCGGTAAATAAAATGTATTTGTAGAGTTGCCGATGAGTATTTAACCAATTGCAGAACTCCAAGCGAAGGGCAGGGTCTCCTGGATGTAGATTTTGTACTTTTTGTTTATGGTAGGGATAAAGGTTGTTATGATTAAGTGTCCTCCATACTTTAGATTGTGAAACTCTGAATCGCTTAGAAAGACGTCTTGTACTGACACCCGGACTACGTTGAACAGCAACAATAATGTTTTCATCAACATTAGTATTATGTTGGAGAGGACGGTCATACGGGATATGAATGCTAGGAAGTGAACCTGTTTCCCGTAACATACGAAATGCCCCACTAATAGTTCTTTGATTACGAACCCCATAATCGTAAAAAAGTGTGTTTTTCGACTACGACTTTTTGCGTTTTTCACCAGTTTTCCCCAAAACTATTGAAGTTACAGTTCTGGGACTTATTTTATTCAATTTTTCAGGTCTAAAACTATATGAAACCATCAAGTTTGTCCCTTAATTTAGGCTCCTAGAAATTCAATACGGCCTAATATGACCAGAGGAGCTGAAATCAGGGTAAAATATTTGGCTAGCCATAACTCGCTAACGAAGCGTTTGCGGACCTATATTTATATGAACCTTTTTCTTTATTTTTACATGTAGAATGAGCTCCTAAAGTCTCTGCATATCTTCGTGAATCACCCTGTATAAGTTTTGTTTTATATTACTAAATGTGTTTGTAACAGATCGCAAAATATAATAAAGGTATAAAAATGGGGATCTTTCATGCAATATTGTGAAATATAGTAATTTTTTGAATCCTGGCTTTAAGAACTCCATACAACTCACGTTCACATTATCAACTCACATTATTGGTATCGCACGTAAGGATAACATGGACATATTTGTCATGTTTATTATTTGTTATTTTCTAAAAATGTTCTTTCACTTGATGTTTTCGTTTGTTTGTTACTTTTTCGCTTGGCCGTAAGAACGAGGATCTTTATCCTGGTTCACCTTGGTTTAATAAGAAAGCTAAGGTACCTACAGAACGATAACTACTACAATAGTTAGAAACATACAGGCATAAATATGTATACGTTATTTAAAAAAGGATACATATAAATTATCTGTTGCAGATATTACACGTAATTTACGTATTTTTCTAGGTTTTAACTAATGTTATGAGAATTATCTACACCCATTTCATTCTGAATTAAATTTAATGTAGTGTGGTGCTTCTAATTTTATTATGTTCATTTAACGGTTGATATTTCAAATTGTTTTGAAAATATATACATATATTATACACTTAACCTTAATTAATGTTTAAATGTTATTACTTGAATTTAATAAATAAACGTATGAATTATAATGGTGATATAATTTTCACCGTTTTAACAATTAACAAATATTTTCGTTACTTAGCGTCCATAAACGCGGTACATTAACATAATGTAATGTAGGCCTACTCGAATTATTGTGTACGCAGACCTTGTTTACAGCACTAATGCCACAATATTGAATTCGAAATGGACGCCTATAAGTTTCTTTATATTTTACTAGGAGTGTCACTGACACAAATGGGCGGAGCATTTGATATTCGTAATAATTTATTTATCAATATTTTTACAATCAACCGTCTTTGATCCGTTAGATAAATAGATTCGTAATAATTTATTTATCAATATTCTTACAATCAATAAAATATATACGCTTTTATAATACACACTTTTTATTGAATACACTACATTATAGTACAATATAGGCCTACATTACTTGTCATTAGACATATTCCATAACCTTTGCAATTCATCTCTACGAATAACCATTGAAGGACTTCTATTAATTTTTAGCAATCCATCAAAATTAAATGCTAGTTTTAATAATAATCGTTTTAATGTTTTCACTCTTGAAAGAGCAACGTTAATCCAACCTGAAATTCATTGTCTCCTAAATTAACAGTTGGCTTATCTAATGTTATCCCTTGCGATCTGTGTATACTAACAGCATATGCTAACATTAACGGAAATTATTTGCTAGTACAAGAAATTTAATTTTTCTTGAATGATGCCACTGCTGGTACAATGGGTATTGAATTCTCATACAGAACTGGTCCTGTATATTTTTCGAAAGATACAAGTATACATGTTGGTATGTGATCGTTATAATTTTCGCATTCAACTGCCGGGTCATAAATAATATCAGTTACTGTCCCAACTGAACCGTTGGCTAGTCCTTTTGTGACCCAAAGAGTTCTTGTAAGGATAACTCGAGCATCTTTACATAAACGTAATGGGGCAAATAATCCCTGAGCATCGTCAGATTTTACTAGAGAGGCTTCTGGGCAATTATGGATTGCATTGATTAAAGCCATGGGTTGTTTATTGCTTTCTAGTTTTTCATAATTAAAGCGTTTGATTTCAGCATTTTTCGAGATTATACAGACAGTATCTTTGAAATTGTCCCCGATATTGTTTTCATAAAATCTTTTTAATAAGAGCTGATAATCTTGTTCAGTGATTGTTGCATTTGCGACTCTATTTAAAGTCTCTCTGAAAATTTGTTGATCATCACCTTGCTGTCTCGCTTTTTAAACTGTTTATACAAAAGATTCGATTGAAAGGTCTGAACAGTATTACCAACATTGTAAAGACTCCAATCACAAACCGGTGGAAGTTGGGACATACATATCCTTCGCACTAGAATTCATTTATGATATCAGTACCTTGTGGCCATTGAATTACAGTATTCACTGCAGATTGGAGTCGATCAACTTACGTGATTCTAATATTCTCCGGGATCATAATTTTATAAATTTCTTCAGAAAAGTTCTCTTCGTCTGTATTTACCTCAGGTAAATCAACAATGGGTATCATTCCATAAATACTACGGTATCATTTAATGGAAGTTGAGATATTTGTTCCATATCAATGATGATATCACTATAGAATGGATTATTCATTTTCAAAAAATTGACTGCTTCTAAAATTTTGTCACGTCTCACATGAAAATCCCGATGTCCATTAACACTTTCCATTCTTACAACTATAGTGCTCAGTGAAGCGGGTGTAGGGGGCGAGGAACTAACAGTCTCCGTTATATTTTGACCAATATTTATAATATTTCCCTTATAGCATATTGACCGGGAAAGCCTCTCGATTTCACCCTATACATACGCATCACTGGTTGTACTCTTGCTATCAAGAGTTGTTCTACATAAGTGAGATCCATCAGTTCTATTGGTACATTTTTAGGATCCATACAATTAACTGCAGTAAAATTATTTGGGTTTCGCTGCGAACACATATCAAAAAATGTTTGCTGCATCAACACTCGAGAATAATTTACACATTCATAGAATTCTATAGATCGTAAATTATCGTCAAATTCATTCTGAAGATTCCTATATCCTGTGTTGTTTTGATCATATAACACATGATTCATGTTATGTTCTGCAGGGCCTTCAACAGTTGCTGCAGCAACATTTTGTCGCTGTCTCATCCGTCTTTGATTTGTAGTTAAACGACCAATATTTTTACCTCTTCTCCGTCGAGGCATACTATAAATATTACGTATATATAAACTGATGAATAGGAATGTATAGAATATGCGTATAACAGAAAAAAGTACTTAAATAAAAAGTACAAAATTGAATAAGCAGTATAAGAATAATCATTTTAATAGAATTTGGAAAATTGAATAAAGAAGTATAAGAATAATAATTTTAATATAATTTGGATTAAAATTTACCTGAACCGTGATTCCTTGGAATATGTAATGCAAAGTTGCAGTTGCATCAGCGACTACATAGATTCTCTTCTCGTCTAAAAATTGACACTTGTTCAACACTTAAGTACAATCCGTACATCTGGCTACACCATAGAACAATGCTTTACTAATGTTTAAGTTAAACACGTGTGAGACACGAATACAAAGTGTATACAGCAAACTCTTATTTTATCTAGCGACAGCCAGCGCGGGCGGCGTGAGCCGCACACACACCTGCATTTGTGATACAGCAAAATCTTGTCTTATCGGGCGACAGTCAGCGCGGGCGGCAGAAGCCGCACACGCACACGCACCGGCCTGTGAGCGCCGAAATCGGCCGGTGACTGGTGAGTCGTCTAGCGCCCCGTAAGTGCGAGTGAGACAGGGCGCCGTAGCTGGGCCACGATATCTCTATCTCTCTTCCTCTCACACGTTTAAGCTAAGATTAAAAAAAAATCGTAATATCTTTTGAACCAAACAATTTAGAGAAATAAAAATTACATGTGTGCAGTCCGGATATGTATGCAAAAGTTTATAACATTCGGTTGAGTAGTTTCGGAGGAGTTCGCGGTCTAAGTTGTGCACCGAGTCATGGATAGAGGGCTATGCCTGATTTCGCTACGCTCATCAGACTCCGCCCAATTAACGTGATTGGCAATAATGTTTTGACTTTCGTCGGTAAAGTTGCCGCTTTATTGGTTAATTTTATTAATAATAAATAAGTTGTTCTTGCATGAAAGAGTCTCGTTTTATTAATCGGAGGAAGTTATCTACATTATTGAAACATTTTGTCCGACAGTTTCTTAAAAATAATGTCTCATCAGCGATGTGTAGGTCAGTATTGTACTAATAATGTCTCATCTGCGATGTGTAGGTCAGTATTGTACCAATTTTCAACGTCGTATACTCATCGTTTAATACAGCGATTAAAAATATCATCTGTCAAAATTAGATTTTTGTAGTCCGATGTATACGAGAGATTTTGTAATCGGTTGTAGGCCAGTAACGTGTGCATACGTGGAGTGCTTTCACAAGTTTTGTAAGATTTTGTTCATAAACATTGTGGTCACAGGTTATGGACGCGTAGGATGTGTTTAATCACGATGCAGTGAGCTACTGATAAAACACCTTTGAACTATGGAACGGAAATGATTATTTTTTTTTTACATTTTGTATTTTTTAACGTTACTGGCTTTTTTTGCTCTTCTGTGAAATACTACATGAACGCAGATTCTGCTCTTCTGTCAAATACTACATGAACGCAGATTCTGCTCTTCACATGGATGGATTATTAATGCCCAGACTGCTATTGTCCCTATGCCTCGAAAGAACGTCATTAATGGCAGTATTTTCAAAGTCTCCAGATTATGAATCATATTAAGTATGATATCCGTACAACATAACTTGCGGTATTCAGCTGTCCATAACTAGTGTACACTGCATGATTGACATTTAATTTAATTTTGTAGAGTCTTTAGATACCTTTATTTTATCTTTAACATACTAGTGTCTTTAGAATTTACTTGAACTTTTCCACTTTACTTTGAACACACACTGAAGAGAATGAACCGTGAGCCGGATCGAGAAAGAACCGACATATGGCTTATCTCTTGCATCGCTTACACCAAAACCCTTCACCTCAGACTAACTTTTGTGCAGCTGTTGTTATGAAATGGTGTGCGGTGTTATCTGTTTTACTGACTGTGGCAAAATTCTGATTTGTTTTGTGAGAACACTAAGATAGGACTATCCATAGGTGGTCCACATTTTATGAAGATGTTAGTCTCTATTAGGCCTACAGAAATTCTAAGTATCTTGAACGTATTTTGATTCTTATACATAGGCCTACCCTTCGATACATAAAACACTTCAGTTTTTTAAGAGGACTGTGAAGACGAATGTAGAGGAGAAAACTTCCTTAATAATTGTACTGACTACATTAATTACCTTAACGCTAAAAACATCTAAAGATACCTTTTTATTATTTCAATTCAAGGTAAATTTACAGAACCGAAATGAAAATAAGTAACAAGTTTCCTAATGAAATGATTGGATCATGCAAAAACATTATTTTTTAGAGATAGGATCATAAAAAACTCAAATCAAGGCCAAGGAAGTGGGATTGTTGTAAGATCTCTTAATACAGTAATATATCGTTTTGGATCCCCGGACATCATGCAGATTATTCTTTGATGGAGTGCGGAAGTAACGTCTTTTAGCGTTTCTTCATTAACACAGTCCGATTTTAATTAAATAATACTACTGTCTTCACTACTTTGATCCCTAGAGTCACAATCGCGTTGTATTCATTTAGTACAGTTTTTAAAGGCACCCGGGCAACTTAACCTAAAATCATGCCAAGTCCATATGTCGCACGAGTTAGCCTCAGCGGAATTTGGTCAGTGATTCACTGGTTTGTTTGGTGGTGAAATGTTAAAGAAGATATTCTACTCAGATGAGAGATTGTTACATTTAAGTGACTCTAGGAACAGCAAAAATAGTCGTTATTGAGACACTGTCCGCGTGTCTTGTACTAGGCCTACAACCTCTACACGTTGAAAAAATTAGAGGATGATACGCTATATCTCGGCGGTGAATTATCAGGCTCTAACCCCTGGAGTAATTTTTTGAAGATACTCCAACACCAGACCTCTATCAAGAGATTATAATGCTGTTTATTGCGCATTTAGAGGCAGACGAACGTGACTCCTGGTTCCAACAAGATGGGCCCACATGTCCACGACGCTAACAATAGCTTTTAGACAATTTTAAGGCAACACACATATCTCCAAGGGCTTATGGCCAACTAAACTCCTGATCTTTCTCCAGTTGATTGCTTTCTCTGTGGTTACACTGTACAAAAGGAGTTTTCATTCCTAAATAATGCCCTTGCTTTTCAAAGATGAAAGAGAATGTATTTCAAGTGTATCATAAATAAGAAGAAGCCAAAAGGGTGACGCTTTGTATTAATGCAGACGGCGGACAATTTCCGCACTTTCTCTGAATCTATTTTTTATACACAAATACTCGATGAAAACATCACTTTTATCCGATACTCTAAGGACTGTTTAAGACGCTTGGACATTGCAGTCAGATTACCCGTGCAAACATATGCACAGATCGTCAGTCCGAAGAGTCTGCATAAAATGTTTTCCTTTTATTTGTTTACACAGACGTCCACTCTTTAGTAAATTGTCTGAAATCATATTCGGTTAGAACAGTGAGAGCGAAGTAAATCCCATTTCACTTAACGGTAGTTCGAGCTAGTGTATGAATTGCTTTGTACTATCACTGTACTGTTGTAACATTCTAGCAATCATATCAATTAGCATGTGGATTTTCTTTGTTAAATTAAAGCGGCTATTCGTAGTCTTTATTCTTTACAGTTTTTGTGTCCTCTTTTTATTTCTTTAATTTTTATTTGATGGCCGTACGAGGATCCTTTGGAATATCAAAATTTGTAAACTCTAGCTTTCAAGCGAAGATGTGACATGTAAAGGTGTCGGGAGAACTCGTGTGGAGAAAATGTCAGAAAGAAAATTCTCGACAGATATTTACAGTTTTACAATATTACCTGTAAATTCTTAAAAAAGTGAAATATTCCACATGATGGTCCACTATTACATTAGAGCAGTCATAGAAAGAATAAAATCAATATGTTTAGTGAGAAAATATTTCTGATTCCTATTACGGCTAGTTTAGGAATGGTAGTTAAGGGCTGTAAATTTTCTAGGAATTAATGGTGCCATTTGTGTCTGTGACTCGAGTTTTATTCGCCAGAGCAGGAGATTAAAGTAATTTTTTAAACATTTAACCCTCATATCTTCTGCGTAATTGCTCATAACCTTCTTCATTACATTACATTCCATTTCCTTCAGTAGTGTTTTATACATTCATTTAAACTTTATGTTTGTAAAGACTAATGATCTAAAGTTTTCACCGTAGGGTATAAAACGAGTTAGTAAAGGCAGAACACAACACACTTCTCTCCCGCTAAAATCCATGTCCCTTGATGAAAACGAAGTCAGTGAAGCCAAAAATCGTTGCTTAACTAATGAGAAAAGTTGTTTCGAATAACCAGACTTGAGATAAGGTTGAACCAGCTTAAGTCGTTATTGATTTCTTTGAACTTTTTAAATTGATTTAATGAACTTCCTGACTGGGATTATTGTTCCAAGTAATAAGAGGACACAAGAAGTCGTCACCCTCTCAAATGTTGGTTGTTGTAGTGACTCATTTGACCGGTAAGTCTAACATACGAGTACAAGCGTCCTTACATTATACGTGAGTTATTTTGTAAGTAATGACTTTTTTCTCATCTCATTGACCTCATGTAACAGATCGGAGGATAGTTTTCTTCGATGCTGAAGTAGTCATTTACACGTGCGCGCGCGCGCAGTGGAGAGGTGAGATACGGTGGGAGAAAACATAGTTCGTTGTTTTGTACAGCTGGTAAATACATTCATTATTGGGTAGTTCAGTTTTGAGGTTAATGGACATGTAGTTTGTTTAAAAACTATTACGGTATTAACCTTTTATAAATTGTCTCTTAGGGCGTTTATGAGCAATTATGCAATTACGTAGTGAATAAAATATTGATATGAATATTTAATTTGTGTTAATGAGTTATTTTAATGTACTTCGTAAACAGGAAATAAAATATGTCAACAAAATGTAACATAGCAACGATATAATATGCATTTTTTATAAGACAGCATTCTAGTTTAAAGTTGTTTCTCGTATTAAAGTCCAGCATCCGGTGTTATTAAGCGAGGAGTATGTTGTTATTGCATTTTTAGTGTATGTCGCTTTTTATTAAATCTGAAACCTTAATAACACAATGTCCGGATTTCTGTATACTAGCAAGTAGTTGTTTTAGTCCGTGTCCGTCAGTGTACGTGGAACACAACATAGACTTCATCAAAGAATTCTGTAACGTTGATTACTTAATCGTTTCAGTGTAACCCATCGATTGCAATGAACATAGCAATTCATTTGTGAAATAATGTGAACCGTATGAATTTGTAGAAAACAATAAACGTTTGTGAATTGAGACCTAAACGTCACTTTGCTTGTTATTTATACGCTGCAACAGTGTATGTTGTTATACTTTAGACCGCAGTAGCCTACTTCTTACCGTAATAAAAGTTTTGGTGTTTACCATAAGTGAAACAGTGTACCTTCGCTTAACAGTTGAGCCCTCCCTCCGTTTGGAATACAAGGTTAGGTGGCACTTAACGAATCCATACATAGACCACGATACAGAGTGGGACCTGCCACTGTGTAAGTTTCAGTTAAACGATTTATTGAGATTTTTTAATATTGTACGATACATTATTGTAAAACATTCAACGGTTCAGTTCTTTCCAGTTTTGAACGTTTGTTAAATAATGTATCAAAATTCATAATTCGTGCATATGAAAGTATAAAATAAATTTGTTGCAGTGTTATCAAGTTGATACAACCCATTAAATCGTAGTTTTAATCATAAATGCTATTCCTTATATGAAGCACTATAAGTACGTTCAGTCAGGTTGTTGTTTCAAAATAAATGAAAAGTGACAAACTGTGTGGTCTATGTGGATGGAACGTGATTTTCCCTTGTAACCACTCAAACTGTAAGCTCCGCTTTTAGTTCTTTTTATTTTTGTATTTACGATCAGAAAATAGTTTGCGTCAGTGAATGACAAAATTTACTTGAAACGCAAATGCAGAAATGTATAATGCACAGATTTAAATCGATTGTAAATAACTTTGAAGAAATATATTTATAGACTAAGTGTTTTAACGTCCAAAAACAAAACGGCATAATTATGTATTAGTTAATAAAATTAGTCGTTGTTCCTTACTTAATATGATTTCGTAATCTTAAATTAAGTTTTTTATGTCGAGCACAGTCAAAGTGCCGAAGCGCTGTAACGCTAAAATGGAAGTTTAATTGTATTAGGGAAAGGATCGTGCACCCTTTAGGCGTGTCACAATGAAGATTTATGCAATTAGCCTACTTAATGTGTCGTGCACAGCAAATGTTTACTTGTGTTGTTGTAAGAGAATGTGCTGATTTGCGTTATACTACGTTATATTACGTATCACACCGCTACGTCATCCGTTGATAATGTTTCTGCCCAATATAGTTTGCACTGCTTTTTTATTATTTTCCCTAAGTAATTAGTAACATCAGTTGCTAAACGCTTTGCACGCTTACAGCTGATTGCGCAGAATTGAGTACGATTGCTGCTGATTGACTGTAAATGGTCGTGTATTTTTAAATTAAACTTGTAATATTACGCAGAGTCATCTCGTAAATAGCTAGTACCATAAATATTTGGATAAATATGCGACGGCTGGACAAACCGTTCAATTTTATAAGAAAACAGCTTTTCTAAATCGATTTCGGCAAACATACATTTCTGTAAACATGAATAGTAAATTAACTGTTTTATAGTTACGAAGAAATAACCGTAAAATTAACAGCGTTTACATTGCACGCAATAAATACAGATATTCTCAGATATTATGAATCTGTAATATTGAAGATGTTTTTTTTTTTGTTTCACATGCACATTATGCACATTATGGCTGTTTTGACTCATAAAGAGATGTGGGAGTATTGAGCCACCCTGTTCTCTCTCGCTCTCTTACTCCACGCCGACATTCTAATTACTTTCAAGTCACCGAATCGTTGATCTTCCCACCTCATCCTCGACTTACATTTGGTCTATTTTCTTGCGCTTTCCATCAGGTCTTCACTTCTTCAACTTGTCTATTTTCCTTGTCTATTTAGACGCGGGTTCCAGTTTAGTTTTCACGGTTTATACACTTCACAGTGCCATTGTCTTTTTTCTTGCCTTCCCGATTTGTTTCTGTATGTCCGATCTTTTGCCGTTCTCTACTCTTATCATTCTCTTCAAGATTCCCGGCATCTCTTTATCTGTACGAATGATATACATTGTCTCTACGCATACATCGTCATCTATTCCTCATGGTGTACTCCTATAACTTAACAGCTTTTTATACCTATAGGAGGCATTGTATCCAGCTTGTATTTTGAGGCACCTCACATTTTAATTGTTGACTGTATCCCCAAGTTAAAAATTTGACTTCTTTTTAAATTTATAGCTGGTAAATTCTATCATTGTCTCGTATTTTCATCTTGTTTTCTTCTCCACTCTCATGTATTTGCTTCCCTCCTTTTTGATTTAAAGTCCCCTCACACACGCAAAATTAAATGTGCGTTTTCCAGTCCTGTTATTCCGAAAGTGTTTGTCTGAACATAACTGTTGACAAAATTCTTCTAAGATCTGCAAACAACACGCTGTGTAAATTATTGTGCTTATATTTAATTTTTTTTAAGTCTTCTAGACAGTAAAACGTAAAAAAAATCGCACATATCCAGACATTACAGTGTTCTCTGCACATTGATGTTCTTGTGGGCAGTCATGATTGTGCGTAAATTCATTCTTTTTCGTAACTAGTTATAATAACGAATAATTTGAAATACACCTAACGTGTTTAATTTGATGAAGCAGTATGAAAATAATTCAAGACTTGTTATTTCACAGCAACAAATAAATGTGTTTTCGTTGAGTTGCCAGCTAACAGTCTATTATAAGTGAATACGTTGTGTATAAAATTTGTTTTAAAATAGCAGCGTTTCAGAGAAGAAAAGAAAAGAAAACGATAGTCCGGGAAAGCCGTATAGGGAATCGACGACTTCCACATCAGTTTAAACAGCGAGACATTTCTAATTCTTTCGGAAGGGGAATTGAAGGAGAAAGTTGGGGATTTGAGGGTAGTGCACGTATAATCAGACAGTTAAGTAGCCAGTTCGTCAGAAAGAATTATTGTAATTGCGGAGCAATCGACTGTACCTACAATAAATTCACAATAGTCTGTCGGTAAACTGAACATGTGTTAGCAGATTTCTCGTAACACCTCGTTAAGATTGATTCACAACATCCAACAATTTCTGCTTCTGTGTATGTGTTTCAGCCCCGTTGCCAGTGCGTGCCAATGTGCTATAGTTGGATCGGCGCGTACGTAAATGTTTGGCCCTTCAGTATTAACGATTCCTGGATGAACTAGCGACAGTTTTTGTTGCAAACGTTTATTTTGTTTTTTTTATTTAAATAGGAACGTTGTTTCTATTTACATTGTGTAAAACGTTTTAAGAATACTTACTGTATGTGTCTGTAGTATTTAAAATGCAGACACGTAGTTGATTCCATATGTATCCGTTTCAGTATTCTGTGAAAGCTCGTTATGCAGGGTTGACGTTAATGGTTACCTAAAAGATGGTTGTCAGTTCAGCAAATAAATCCACATCTGGATTAAACTTTTGAGAATAGTTGAAATTGTCGAGCCTATAAATTAAAAACGCTATTTTGACATTGTTACAAATTTATGACTATATACTTCTGTTACTGTGGTCATATGATTCATAACTTATACAAAAAATTAGTTATATTGTAGAATTTCCCAGATAACGTGATATTACGTGTCTTCGCATTTTTCAAGAGCTTCACATTTTGTCGTGTAACGGACGTGATACAAGCAGTCACGCCAGATACCCGTGCGGTACGTTTGAGAATGGTCCTCCGGGTTAATAAACCCGTTCGTGTGTTGGTTTCTGCCACTTCCGTAAATTATTGTTATTGTTATTTGCCATAAAATCACTTTTACTTGTGTAAATTATATTTCGTGTGAAATAAAATTTGTGCTAGTGCTGTTAAAAAGTAGTACCTTTTGATGGAATTTAAATCTTATATGTAAGTATTTGCCTCGTCCATAGAAGCGGATGTCGTGGTAGATATCATCACCATTGGATTTAGGTTATCGTGTTGTGTTCCTACTGCTAATAGCCCATAAAATAATATCTGTACGTATTTATCATATTCAGTACCACACAAACTATTTTCTTTAAACGTCCAGTGTCCTCAATGTCTTGCATCGTAAAAGAAACTGTTTGAAGAATATGTTCAGTCATTCAACACATGATCGAATTACGACGTGGTAACATAACAGCATTATTAAACTATTGTAGAACCGTTTATGATGTAAAATATGGACAAGAGAAATGGTAAAAACGTACATTATAGTAATGTAAACGGTGTACAGAGGTAAAATTTCAGTCATAAGCCCCCTGCACACGTGGACAGTAGTGGCGGCCAGAAGTGGCAGCCAGTGAAATGGCCGGACAGTAGGCTTACACACGGGGACAGTAGTGGCGGCCAGTGAAATGGCCGGACAGTAGGCTTACACACGGGGACAGTAGTGGCGGCCAGTGAAATGGCTGGACAGTAGGCTTACACACGGGGACAGTAGTGGCGGCCAGTGAAATGGCCGGACAGTAGGCTTACACACGGGGACAGTAGTGGCTTCCATTTTAAATGTTCTAGTGGCAGCCAGTAGCCAGTTTTGTGTGGACGTGGTGAGTGCAACATTGTCAGAGGATGTGTGAGAACATGGAGGAGGTTGATGAAGAGTACGAGGAAGCTGTTGATGAGGCTGTAAGTGAAATTGTACATTGTTTAAGTGAAGAGCTTCAAGAAATATTAACCAAAAATAGGGCGTGCTGGGTTAAAGACTGGGTGTGTCGTATAGATCACCTGGGAGCTTCGTCTACAATACTTGGGGAACTTGCCGAGGAGGATCCTCTGGAATTCAAGAGAATTTTGAGAATGAGTGTGTGGCAATTTAACGAACTGTTTAATTTAATTGAACATAAAATATCAAAAACAGATACGCTAATGAGAAACGCAGTTCCTGCCCGTCCAAAACTAGAGGTTGCCTTACGATTTTTAGCTAGTGGTGACAGTTACCAAACTCTAGCAATCATGTTTCGAATACCAGCCAACACCATTTCTAGTTTTATGCCAGAAGTACTTACAGCAATAACGACAGCTTTACAAGAATATATGAAGGTAAGATCTCACAAGTTATTGCTTGCTAACTTGTTAATTTATAGTAGGGTAGTAAAAAATCAAGACTGGGCCTGTCTTTTGTATCATAATAAACATTTGTAAAAAGAGTAGCAAATTCTTAGTAATACTGGTGAGTTCAAAGTAAATAAGTGCAGAAATGTGCATATCTTTTAGGGGTTGTCACTTCCAACAACTGTGCTAACCATAAAAGAGGTGATTAAACAAAAAATATCCATTTTCTTTAGTACAATTTATTATTAAATGTAATGTTAATTATAATGATTTGTAAAGTACACAAAACAAAATTTGTTTGTCAGGAAATGTCATTTCAATGTAAATTTCTGTAAATAAAATCTCCTTCAGTTATAAATTCATTTTGAATACTAGCGTCCTCATCAGAATCACCCCCGTAGGACGAGGTTCCAGATAACATCGGAGAAGGTGAAGGTCGTGGGGATTGCAACAATTTCAATCTCTCTTTTGTTAGCATAGATTGAATTTTGTCCTGGCAAGTAAGTCGGTTCCTCATGGGAAGGTCCCTCAACTGAGCTGCAACATATTTTCCAAATACGTCAACCTCGTCGGGCTGGACTTTGTTTGAAGTTGACGGGCGACTCTCAGTTATTTTTTGTAATTTTTCAATCGCACCCTCAACTTTAGATAACTTGCTTACACGCCGTTTTTTTGTATTAGGTGTTTGAAAAGTAGGCACAACTAGGGGTTGTGATGTGTCCTCTTCAATCGAGTTGTCGACATTCTGTTCACTTTCAACAGTTTGATTTTCAGATTCGCCAATTTCTTCATCCATCCCACCATCTTTAGCGCTGGTAGCTGGTGTAACCTGAAAATAAAAGACAACCAGTAATTTACCGAACTCACAACTCTCTATGTTTGTGTAAATGTGTTTGTACGCACTTGCAAATTTTAGTTTGTAACTAATATTTCTTTTTTAGGTTCCGCAAACATCGGAGGAATGGGTGGAAATACAAAAAAATTTTGAAACAGAATTTTCCTTTATGTTGTGGTGCTATTGACGGAAAGCATGTGGCCATAAAACGTCCGCCTGGGAGTTGCTCTGAGTTTTATAACTAAAAAGGAGGTTACAGCGTTATACTTTTGGCATTGGTAGATGCTGATTGTAAATTTCTATACATAGATGTGGGAATCAATGGAAGAGCCAATGACGCAAGTGTACTCCGGATGTCCTCGCTTAAATCAGCTATAGACAATAGTAAGCTAAATTTTCCTAATGACTACTTTATTTTGGGTGATGACGCGTTCCCTTTGTCACCGAACTTAATGAAGCCCTTTTCGAAAAGAAATTTGACATTATTGGAACGTATATTCAACTATCGTTTATCGCGTGCACGCAGAGTGGTGGAAAACGCATTTGGTATAATGACAGCAAGATTTAGAATCTTTGGAAAAGAAATCGAAGTTGATTTAGAAACTGTAATCTAATTGTACAATGTGCATGTACTCTCCACAACTGGTTGCGAACAACGTCACCAGCAACGTACTTTGAAAGAGGATGGGTTGACCATGAAGACACTGACACAGGAGTTTTTCACCCCGGCCAGTGGCGTTCCACTGGGACAGAACTACCGCCATTGAGAGGAGCTCGCTCGACAAACAAATATTCGAAAAGAGCTTCGGAAACAAGGAAGAAACTGGCTGAGTACTTCAGCGGAGAAGGACGAGTGTCTTGGCAGATGAAGGCTATTGGCATGTAATCAGTGGCACAGCAAATGTACTTAGGGCCTACTTTGTTATTGACGAACTCTGTAAAAATAAAATGTTCTTAAAATCTTACTAGTGTTATTGTTTTTAAATAGTTGTTATTATCCTTTTTCTCCTTATGTTTAAAAATATGTTTGTTGAGTCTGTTTCTATTTTGACAACAAAGAAATCATATGACCTAACCTCTAGACAGGTGACAATTAATTGAATACCTATTTACCTTGGCACACAGTTTTGACCTAACATACTCTTACGTAAGGATTAAAAAATCAAACTTACCAAATTCGATGTTGACTTCCTCGTGATGACTACATCTCTCAAGAAACTGTCGGCTGCAGTGAACCATGGTAGTTTCGGTACGTAGACGTCGTCAGTGGCCGCTCCACTTGTTTTTGATTCACTCACTTTCAGGAATTTACCTCTGTACGTGGCCTTTACAGCCTTTATAAGGGGTCTCAAAAAACTAAAGTCGGGAACTGCGACCCCTAGTCCTATTAATTCACCCTTTAACTTTATCATTGAACTCTCCCTCTTCGCCTTGTTGGGATAATCAGAATGACGAACGTTCCATAGTAGTTCATAGTTTATGTAAGTTTCTAAAAATGTACCGATATTGTCCGCACTCCATTTTACACTAGCAGTTGGTTTTATCTTCGCTTCTTCAGATTTTGAACACATTTCGCAACGAAAGTAAATACTTGAAATCACAAAAGTAGTAACTCCCTCAACAGAGTCCAGCGCTCTACTGGCGGCCAGTACCTTTTAAGACACGTCCAATAATGGCTGCCACTAGGTCACGTGACCCTGTTACTGGCCCTCTAGCGTCCACTAAACTCAAACCTGTTTGAGTTTGGTGGCCGCCAGTAGCCAACTGGACGTTGAAGCGGAAGTACACCTGCACACGGGGACAGTAGAGGGATAATTACTAGCGGCCATTACTGGCTAGTACTACTGGCCGCCACTACTGTCCCCGTGTGCAGGGGGCTATAGTGAATAACACGCTGTGTACTGATTAGTAAGACTTTGGTTTTCGTTTATAGGTTTTTGTTTCAGTCTTGCGTTTTATAGTAGATAAATGTAAGTAATCCTCCTCTGCACTATGAGTAGTACGTACTATAAATGACAAAAATGTAGCCTATATAATAATGTGACGTAGGTGTGTCCGGCACAAAGCAGTGATATTATTTGACCATTCGGTGCTAAAGCTCAAGATAAGCATTAACCCCCTCACAGTTCGTCTTTACACCTCTCTCCAGTTCATAATAATCTTAATTTCAAAATTGTCTTCCACTCCTGTAACAACAGTTGTCTCGGTTTTCCACTTCTTTTTGGATCGAAAACGCTCTACCCATTTTTAGACCTTCTCTTCCATTCATTTGACCAGCCATGTTATGTTCAAGGACTTGATGTTCCCGTCATTTGATGTGTTCAGTATTTTAAGCATGATGCTAGTAAAGTGCAGCTTTTTGAATTCGGTGGTAAATTTTAGTAATGTTGTTTTCGTGAAGTTTGCAAGTTTTTAATGCCACGCAATAACAAAGTGCGCGTTAAGTAACGTGCAAACTGTGTAACCGGATCGCACAGTGAGGCTTTATTTCTTCACAACTCAAAATGCTTTGCCTTGCGAACTGTTTACATACGTCACAGTAGTCTCGTTGGTAGGTAAACATAACACTGTTACTGTAAAAGAAAAACATGCAAACGAAGATCTGGTGTTAGTTCCTAATCACCAAAATTAGTGTGTAATCTAGTCGCATGGCTATTGTAAAACGTTTGTTCAGTAATCAAAACTCGGGTTTATATTGTGTAAACCGTGCTGTAGGCCTAGTTGTCGGACGCAGTCAGCCATGGCCGGCTCTAGTAGAAGGCCGGAATATTAAACGTGGCAACGTTGCGTCTGAGGCCTGTAACCACAGTGTAATAAAATAGTTAAAGTGAACGTGTTATATTTTGATTTAATTTCATAGCATTACTACAATCATGAGTAGGCCTATTTATAGCTATCTATAGGCCTACGTTTAAGTTGAAAAAATTAATGAATTAGTGTTGAACCTAATGAATTAATGTTGTTCGAATTATTGAATTCGTATCATATGAATAAGTTAGTTATTATATTTCCTAAATAATATAGTAGTATTTTACATTATAAACTTTAAATTTACAAAAAATGAAGAATTATGAAACTGCTGTTCACCGGCAATTAAAAATCGCGTAGATTTGATTATTGAAATACATAAATTAAGAGATCGTCTAGTCGACCTCAAATATCAGCTGGTTCCAGTGTTGCCACATTTAATATCCCGGCCTTCTACTAGAGCCGGCCATGAGTCACGACATCATAATTAATTTTTAACGTTCTTTTTAAATATAGCATTTGTATAGTCGTCGCGTTTCGCCGTGGGGCGATTTTTTTAAAACAGACACACACACACACACATTAGGAGCGGCGCGTTAGAGTATTGTTAACACAACTAGAGAAAACAGATTTGATTGTAGGACCACTTGATTTGAAAGCCGAAGCACTATACGTTACAATTTTGTGGGAAACGTTTACACTTAGTATTTAGTGTTACAGAAAGTATTATACCGTGCTGTACCGTAAAAAAACACTTACTTAGTTTCACAGCTGGCCTGTCTGGTAACCAGATTTAGATGTGGAAGTAAAACTGGTAGCTCCAGCAATATGCTGGAAATATATTGAAATATCTAATACGTGGTTTCTTAATTCTAACTTTCTCGAACTGTGTTGCTGGAACTTGATAGTGGTGGTGACACCGTTCAAAACGATGCAGCAGCTACCAGTTCAGTAACAAAGTACGACAGAGTTGGAGTAACGGAGTCTGCTAACACGAAAAACCTGACTGAGAATTTGTATAAATCACATAATTTTTGTTTAAGTCTACTAGTTGTGAACGCGCGTATGCCTAACCTCAGAACGTTAACTCTTGTGACCTCCTTTACAACCACACGAGTAAGTCGCGCTCTAGAACGTATAATGTAAATAAAATTAGTTTCTTTATTTATGAGTGTTTTTTCTTATGGTCGTTATGTATACCGCATATTGTATGTGTACATTCTGTAAAGATTTGAAGAAAACATATTAGCGCAGTTTTAACTAGTAAAGCTCCCAACCTGCAGAATTTGCTTACTGTTTTTTAATGAAATACATCTATTAATACATGCATTTCGATGTTAGATAATTTTTCGATTATGGGAAAAATTACAAAAATCCCGAATACTCAATTTCTTTAGTAATATAACAATTGTACAGTAAACAACCTGACAGTAAACACTGAAAATTCTAAACATTCGGATTTGGTTTACAATTCCTTTTGAGTCTGACACCCGGTTGGATTTTCACAATTTTTTTCAAATTTTTGATCTCTTTGCGACCTGACTTCGAACATTTTGAAATTTTCGAAAATGAAGACTATATTCAGACCTTGGTTAAAATTCCCTTTATTCGATACACCACTTGCGCTTTTGCGATTTTTTCACAATTTTGATTTTCACAGTTTTGCCTCCAGCTCCCCTATTTTTGGGAGATTAGTCTAAAAAACAATAGATTTCTCTAGGGTGAAAGTATGGTCACGCATGCCAAGTTTTACGAAAATCGGTGGATGCGTTCAAAAGTTATCGTGAGAGATACCCAAAATAGATAGACAAATACCAAACCGTTGAGTTCAAACAGAACTCAATTTGCTTGTTCTATTAAATAAATCCAACGTCTATCGCAGCACAAAATTAGAACAGTAGCGCTTAAACACATTTTTGGAAATTTATATTATGACATTACATATTTAAATTTTCATCGATCACTTCTTTAATGTATGCTGTTTAAATTTCCTCAAAATTCGTAATGTTCATATGTAATTTGTTGGATGCGTTTGTTTCTGAGCGCAAAGATTATTAAAACGAGGAGTTGGATTAAAAAGAGCAACCCTCAGTTCTTTGGTGACATCTAGTCTAGCACGATACGTATTTACTCTTCTCAGTGGTAGATTCAAAAATTCAGTTTCAGACAAGTAGACAGTAGTTGCAAACGGTGTCAGCACTTTTGTGGACTTTCTCTCAATGTTGGACGTTCTCGTCTAGTACTGTCATTTGGAACTATAGTGATCACCGCTGAATTTTGTATTTTCCAGTTTTGAATTTTGGATAATCCACAAGAAAGAAATCTACAAGAAAGAGCAAAAGGTAATGATAATTGTTTATTAACGTAAACTGTTTATTCAAAGTAAAGCAATACAGTAAAACCCCGTTAAGACGCTCATCAAAGGACCTCATGAAAACCGCATATTAAGATGGATATTACGAAGTAGTAATATACGTATTCATATTGAAACTCTGTGACTAATGATCACATTTTCTATGCAGTTTAAGTACTAATTCATACGAACTGACAGTTTGTCAGAAGAAGTTGTACTGATAAATGTCATGTGCATCATCAGTGTATCATGTACAATGAGTACTTCCGAAGTTACTATCTATATACAGTACTTAGAAAAGTTATACAGGCCTGTAAAAAATCGAAGTAAACGTCTCCCACGTTTTCATCATAGGTGGCGTTCAACGTCAATATCAATTTTTCAAGTCCAGTAACTAAGCTAGTAGAGGACAACGGCTTTCAATTATATGTACCTCTAAGCATAAAGACAAACATACTGAGAAAATTAAGTGTTCACAGTAATGTTCCCGCAGTCGCAATAAAGAACATAATATGCCAAAATGACTCGTGGGAACCAGCTGCCGCGCGACAAATAATACTGTACCTGTCGGTGAGCGGTGACATTCCGTCCCTCGGACGTTCCTTTACATAACTTAATAATTTTTATACAGTATTCTAAACGGTCGTTAATACAATAGTGTTTTAAGATTAGTGGAAGAGAAGCTTTATTATTCAGCCGAAATTTATTTCTGCTCATTAATAAAAAAACCGCGGATAAATTGCTCGCGGATAGTCAGGAATTTACTGTATATTTAAAAACTATATTTTCATGATGAGTGATCTATTTAATGAGACTGATAACAGTATGTTTTCAAATCAATATTTTATCAGTGTCTTCGTGTGTATAATTAAAATACTTTGTATAATTTTCTGGTAACGTCAGTGAGTAATAATAAGCCCGACAAATTCGTGTGTTTCCGTTTCGGCAGAATCACGCCCCCTCTGGGGGGGGGGGGGTATGCCCCACAGTTTGAGATCCGCTGTGTTATGATTACCAGATTTGTAACACAAATCTTTATAGTTTGTGGTAGTAGGTCTTCTTTCTCGTACCAACAGTTCATCGGATACAATTAATAAAATACTATCGTTTGTCACTTCCAAGCATCATAATATTACGATTTGATACTTTTGTACTGTTCAGATTCTTTAGGCTTTCTGTGAAGGCTTCATTTGACATCAGCAGAAGAAGGCTAGCTGAGTTACGTGACGTTATTAACATAAAGTTGACCAGGTCGGATACACGTCTAAGCGGTTAGTCGTCAGCCTGATTCCGGATTACTCGCTCCAGTGTATACATATATTTTTACCCCTCCTTCCTCTTCGCCTCTTATGGCCATGGGAAAGAGGTTGCGAGACGGCCGGTAATCTGACAGCGGAAGAATATTACTTTTAACGTTCACATGTTTATACGCATAATCCCAGAGTCATAAAGACGGTTGTTGAAGTGTTATCATACAGAAACACGGGAGTGCCTGTACATGTGAATCAGCAACAGGCCAAGGTCTAACTAATGGAAAGCAAAACAAAATTATAAGCCTTTCAACAAAACCATATTCTTGTTGGAAGCGGAGCGTAGTGAAGGCTGAGAAGCAGTACGGGTCGCTTAGCACGAATAGACGTTTCTGTATGAAGTAGTGTGCCTACCCCTACCGCTCTGTAACGCACAACACACGTTCTCTAACAAGGAACACGTTTTAAGTTAATTTTAGACGTGAATTTCTTGCGGCTAAAACATTTTTAACTGTGTGTTGAACGTCTCGTTTTATTGTTTTGGAAACAGACTTTTAAACATGTCGAAATATTATATTCTGAAAGTATGGTATGTTGGGTGTCTAGAGAGTGCGTGTGCGTGCCTGCATTCTACAGTTTATCACTCATATTAATTCGTTTGAATGTGTGGCAAAAGAGTATATTGTTTACTCTTCGAACATTTATCATTAAATGTTACTTTGTGTGATAAAGTATGGCACCTTTAACCATCGTACGATAGAAAACTACACCACTAGAAACTCGCACCCCACATCCATAATAAATCATAGAAGATTTATACTATCTAATTTACTGTGTAGCTTCATCAGAACAGGTTAATCAATACTTGCGTAATATAATCCAGGTTTTCGGGGTCTTCCCTACCGTATCCCCGCGGTATCCATTCCAGTATTCCCTTGGGCCGTCTGAGTCGTTCTTTTAATATTCCCAAACCAGATTAATTGATTCTTCTCAATTATCTTCACTACACTATTTGTGTTAATTTTCATTCTTTGTCGTGTAACCTCATTCCTTACTCTTTCAAATCCTTGTTATTGTTAAAATACGTCTTAAGAAGTCCGTCTCTTCCATCATCAATTTTTTTCTATTCTTCTTTCTCATATCCCACGTTTCCGGGACGTAACTTATTAAACTTTGAACGATACTTGTATATATCCCCATTTTTCGTTTGATTTGTTACTGTTTTATCCTGGAAGATAGACTTCAACTCTCTTCGTACTTTTCTACCGTTCTTTATTCTTTCCATTATCTCGTCCCTGCTCTTCCCTTGCTTGTTAAATGTGTAACAACTAAATATTTACAAATCTTTACCCCTTTCAGACTTTTATTACCTATTTCATATTCTCTAAATCATCATTTTCTACTGCCATATATTGTGATTTCTCCCACTTTATTAGAAGGCCTGTAATTTCGTATTCTTCACTTAATTTCCGTAGGATATAGTTTAAATCGTCCTGAACTCTGATAACTATATGATCCTCGACAGATGTATGTGTACTGGCTTACTGGGTGTTCTGCTGAATAGGGGAGGGTTAAGTTCTAATGGACAGACCTACCCTTTCCCTTTGTATTGCGAATAGGAATTTTAAACCGACGGAAATGCTGATTTTGTCATAATTGTCTACCCATCGTCATTAGTAAAGTCTATTGGAGGCGAAGCTTCGTGTATCCTTCGCTAACATTATTAACCGCTTCTTTCTATTGTTGCCTAGTTGGAACTATGGCCACTACGTCTCAAGCTTCCATTAAAATTTAATTTAGGCGCTCAGAAAAAAATATGTTTTTTGCAGTCATCCAGCATTGCTAATAAGTTAGACAATCTTATTAGGAATATTTTAAATATTTTAGTTAATTTCTATTGTTAATAGTACGTTCCGTTTAAAAGTTACTCGCAAAACACGGTTTATACTTATAAACAACTATAACAAAAATTGCGTGGGCAAAAACCCAAAATCATTTGGCTGCAAACTTCCATTATTCCATAAAAAATAATTTGTTTATAATTTTTAATTCATAATTTTGTAATGTAAAACACTGATGTAGATTTGTGCGCGTGTCGTACACTTATTCAGTTGTCTGTACAAGTGGAAATCTCTAAAAACTTTAAATCAGTATTTGAACGAAATACTTTAACAAGTGCTTCCCCTCTCTACAACAGCGTTGCTGATAGTTCACATCGGTACGTTTAACCGGACTATTGATGAGTCCAGTTGCAGAGGCTGACAATTGGTGTGCGTCCCCGGTAAACGATAATGTGTCCGTATGTGCATTGACTGTATTGTAAAAAAGGAATTTATTGTCAGTTTTTGATACAGTCATTTCAACTTTTACTTCCACATTCTGTTAACGATATTTTGTTGGTTTCTTCCGGACAGAAGTAAACAGTTCCAAGTAAAATGAATTACATGTATAATGTAGAGCGCAGTAGGTCAGGAAATCCGTTATTGCTGACACTTTACTCTTACCCTACTTGCGGCGATATGGACAAATGACACTTTCCTCCATAACAAATCTTGTACGACAGAAAAAGGATGTCTAGCTCAGCTTTTTTATCATTTCGTGTTTGATTTGGTGTAATTGAAAACCTCTTTTATTCCGTTTGATGGAGAGGTTGGGTAGATGACAACAGGTGTCACCGATACTGCAATCTACTGTGGGGGATAGACGGCCAAATAATGAATACTAAAACCGCAAGAGACAGTTTGCACATCTGTGGCTTTGGGAGAGCATATTTTGCAGCCGCTGTTAAGTTAGGTATAAGTTGCTAACTGATAAAAGGAACTCATAGAACAATCAGGTTCAGAAACTAGGACATTCCTGGACATTAAACCTGTACAGTAAAAAGATCAGATATTGGTACATTTGATGTGTCCTTACTGTGTTATTCGTAATAAAATTTCTGTGGAATTAAAAAAATAAAATTGATTTTCACAATGACTTGTTACTTTCAAAAAGAAAAATCAGTTTTTAGTTTATGAAGTACACATAACATTTAAGGGTAACGAAGTGTATATACATTTACTTTGGATGGATGTTTGCTACTTATTTAATATAAAATAGTCTAGTTTTCTTACGGAAGCGATATTTTAATTAAATAGGAGAGAGTTTTAAGTAAAAAATTGAACAACTTATGTGGACAACAAATAAAAAAATATAAAAATACAAATTACTTGACACTATTTATCTTGCGTTCCCACTCTGTTGAGATCTTTCTGAATTTTGTGTTTAAAATGGCACTAATTTAAGCGCAAAAGTAACAACAGCAAATAGTTTTCAGTTGACTTTGTGTAATTGATGCCTTAACTAAGCTTCTTAGGATCTGCGTTATCCATCGTTTTTTAGAGTGATAACATTTTGGACTTGAACGACCTTCCCCTCGGAGGTACCTCCCTTTCATAAAAAGGAACATCTCCAGAAGAACCGCTACGTAAGTCAAACCTAGTTAGGTAAGGTCCATGTAACCATGACTGCTTAGCACATGTCATTATGTAAGGACTTTTAAGTACACTCAAAACTTGTTTATCCGAATCTCGTTTATCCGAAAATCCGGTTTATCCGAAACAGTTTTTAGTAAATTTTAAAAATACACAAAACATTTTCCTGTCGCTATAATCTATATTTAATAGCGTAGACAAGCGATTCCACGTGATATAAAGTAGAAAACCAATAATCAGAACCAAATGAAACGACTTCGAGATCGGTCAGTCAGCAAACGAGCTTCAAAGCTTAGGCGAAAAACTATGATTGATTACTGTACGAACAACCAACAGGACTGTTCCAGTACTGTAGAAAGTATAATTTACAGTGCGGTGCCGTTTTATAGTGTATTGTGTCATATTCACTGTAAGTAATTTAAATTATTATTATTAAATAAAGTTACTGTACTTACATATGTATTATTATTTAAAAAGAAGTTTCGGTTTATCCGAAACGGGCACGGTCCCATCAAATTCGGATAAACGAGGTTTTACTGTACAAACAGGAACAAACGGTGAAAATAATTTCTTCATTTTTAAGAACACAACTGTATTTTCAATAAGACTGCTTGCTAATAAATGTAGAAACACATTGTATAAAGCACTAAAATTAATATCCTGAGAAGTTAAATCGTGTTATCAAAATCAGCAACCAATGTCGTATAATATTCATAATTAGCCCATTTACGTAAAGAGTTGTGTCTTCCTAACACTGAAATTAATTTATGAATTGGAAAATTTTAATAAATTTAAATTTAGTGTATTGACGAATGACCAAAATGAAATATAAGACAACAATATTGGTAGTATACAGAATGTACAATAACGGTTATGTGACGTAGTATGACTTAACAATTGTCAAAGAAATAGCAAAAATAAATATACCAGTAGAATGATAGAACACACTTCATAAGCAAATTAACCAAGAATATATTTGTATAGGTTATGTTTACACATTTAGTCAGTCAGTGTTTAACTACTGTAATTTGTATAGAGAACCACACGTGCAGTGCGATGCATTAGTTACTTTAGATATATCTATAAACATTAGTTAGATAGTCAAAATATCAACGATTTTGTGAAATGATTAAAAAAAGGTTTCTGTCCAGTGAACAGAAAATTTTAGTGTTTTATGTCAGTTCTGCAGAAGATTTTATTTTTCTGTTATGGGTAAAGCTTTAGATACTCTACGACTAGTGGTAGAACGGAAACGTGTGCACGACATTTGGATGTTCCATCATTTAACACAAGAAGCGTAGAAAATAGAAATCGATGTGTATCTTTTGAATAAAATGGCTTCCTGTATGTATTCATAAATATTTATGAACTCAGAGAAAGACTACATCCAGTATGAAAACTGGAGTAATAAGCAGTAGATTTTACGTGTCAGTCAGTTCTCTCTCTTTTTGTTTGTCTGCTAAATTTTAACTTTACAGTTGCGTTTTTCGTTGTTCCTTGTACGCTGCGGCCTGTCAGTTGAATAAGGTCTTTCCATCGGGTAATGTGTTTCCCTGTGGAGTTTGAAGAAAAGTAAATCGATACAGATAGAAAGAAAGATAGTGTCAAGTGTTTGTCGAGAAAAGCTCAAGATCTTGCTGTGTACAGTTCCTAGTGTTACGAACACATGCGCGGCTACCAACTGTATCTCAGTGAACGAGTACATGATTAATTATATGTCTAGAAATGGGTAAAGTCTGACAAGCTGTGTGTTTGTGTGACTGTGTTTTCATTATTTTGAGGTTATTTTCCATCATTATTTTTCTTTTTCTTATACCTTTCCGAAGTTGAGTTGCTATATTTGTGTAGCATTTCGCCTGTATTCTTCAGGCAGTGATACTGTAAACGAGCATGTGGACAGGTGACATTGAAGACGTGTGTACGTAGGGCTACTTATACGTCTTATATATTTTCGCTGTAACTGTTGTTTCGTTAGTATATACCGTATGCTGTGTGTAGCCTACATTATGTATTTGCGTTTGTAGGCTACTTTCCTGAGTAGGTCATGTTCTGTCGCGCTTCACCGTGCGTCGTCACCCGTGATCCGGACAACACGATACTTGTACGTCTCGTCTCGTTTGACTTACTAGCGTCTAAGGGCTGAGTCAAGAAGTGTTAGAACAAGTAAGTCTGGCATGGTGGGGAGAGAGGAGCGCGAGCGGGACAGGAGTACGGTGATCTATCCTACTATTATAAAGAGGTAAAGTTTGTTTGTTTCATTGTTCGAGAAAATCTCAGAAACTGATGATCCGGTTTATAAAAATTCGTTCACCACCGTTTCCTTGAAGTTTGAGGATGGGTTTAGACATAAAATTGAACCGATTTAACAATTTTCAAAAACAGAGCCTTCAGACGGTTCCATGTCATGAAGTGTCTTTGTTATTAGCGTGTAGTGACATTTTCAGCATGCGACAAACTTTAGTTTTATGAGAGATATCTACATAGCGTCAACGAGTGAAATTTAGAGGAACTTCAAAATTTTATTTTCGTTTTTGCTTCAATTAATCCTCATTTTCGTTTTCGATATGTTGGCAGTTTAGTAAAAAGTTTGGTTGGTTGGCACGCAGCAAATCTCGTTTGTAATTATGCTAAAATTATAATATCAATATAAAAAACAAATATTATCCTCAAAACAATTATTTCAACCGGAATTTCAAAATCGATTTTTTGAACGAACACAATATTGTTTTTATAAGCATTGTTAGCTGAGACGAGGTAAAAATAAATGAATCTCAGTAGACATTTCTGAAAAATATTTTATTGTTATTATTTTTGTAAGGATCGCTAGACCTGATGTTAAAAAAGTAAAAATTACTTTTTTCTTTTCAAACATTAATAACCCAGTGGTCACGTTCTGTAATTAATAGTGTTTCGCGCTCATTTATTTCACTATCACGCTACTGATATTTTAACCACATTTCATTAGCACAATAAAATGTGTTTATTGCGTACAGAAATTTAGAATATCTGCCTACGTTTGAATGTCTCTTATTTTGTACATAAATGTAACGTCAAATTTATTGCATAAATACATACTAACAAAGCAACATATTCTCACATTACCTTGATTATTTCTGATAACACGCAATACTCCCTCCCCCGCAAGGACGTCATTAGCGCGGCAAAATGTTCGGATGTCTTCGTTAGAGTTCGCTCCACAATCAATTACACGGTACATTGAATACCGTGTACGGTGTATTCTATAGGCCTATACTGTGATCAGCTAGGCTTCCCACCATGCCACACTCTATCATTCTTGACTCAGCCCGTAGAAATTAGTTGTCTGAGTAGACACATAGATGTTGCTGTGTCAGTTGTACATAGAGCTAAGCTAACATCAAGGGGATCCAACTTGTATCGTCTTACGAAACGTGCGGAATTTTGTTTGTTTTTCATTTCCTTTTGTTTATTCGGAATCTCAGGTAACTGGATGCCTTTCGGTACAAAACTTTCGACGAAACCATCGTCTTC
Source organism: Magicicada septendecula (assembly GCA_034769895.1). Classification (NCBI taxonomy): domain Eukaryota; kingdom Metazoa; phylum Arthropoda; class Insecta; order Hemiptera; family Cicadidae; genus Magicicada; species Magicicada septendecula. The sequence goes on from CM068367.1 coordinate 637,785,442, forward strand.
CATTTTTCATTCTTCAGAATTCGTCTTGTCATTACATTTTGTTACCCTTTACTATTAAGAAAAAAAAAAACAGAAAAAATTCGCTTCTCTTTTGTTTTGCCCGGTGTTTGATATTCTTACAACAAATGCTCATGAACGCTGTATTAAGAAGATTCGATCCTATGGTTTGTTCAGATTTAATTGTTTAGTTTATGTTTGTAAAATTCGTTTTAGTTAAATGATGTGTAATTAAAAAGTCTGTGGTGAAAAAAACTGACGAAGAATTACTCGAGTCGGTTCTCTCGCAGGCGTCCGTGGGTAGGTGTAGATCGTCGCAGATTATGATGTTGCTAAAATAAACACATGATATTTTACTTATTGCCTTTTGACGTTCTAGTTGGTTCACCAATTCGTCAATAATTGAATCGGTAACTCGATTCTCATCGGTCAATGTCACACGGTGCCACCTGTGGAAATATTGCTATAAATCGAACTCGTAATCGTAACGTCTGTTTAATAAAAGTCGTCAACTCTTTTTGTTTTTCTGTTATGAATTTTAATTTATTGTTAATTTTAATCATTATTGAAATAATATTCAGAAACAAAAAAAAAACAATGTTAATAAAGGTTTCACTATTATGAAACGATGGTTCTGAAATTGACTCTTGTCAACATTAAGTTAAATTCAGTTCTACCGAACTAATACAAGTATTCACTATTCTAAATTCAAATAACGCCTTAACCTATACATAAAATACATCGGTCGTTAAATTACAAGTTCACTGCATATTTATTAATTATAATCATGTCCATTTCATGTGTCACTCTGGTTAATCAATTAATTATGCTTGGTTAATTGTTTAATTAGTATAGCAGTCGAAATTAGAAGTTCAAATAACCTCTGTTCGAGTTACTGCTTCTCATTGTTTATCCTTCTAAGTAATTCGATTTTGTAACATCGATAAAAAAGTTATTGTTTATTTGGATAAAATATTTATATCTGGTTTCTTAATGTTTGTGAATGACGGTGATTGATTTTGTTCATTCACTGTTATTTCGCTAGGAAAATGAAATATCTTAAAATATCTGTTTTTTAATTAATCTTCATTAATAATTAATTAATACCATACTTCCTGTTAATTAACTGTTATTTGCAGCTTTATTGTGCACTCTGCAATTAATACGCTATAATATAAGCGTTATATCGATGCACTCGACACTAAAACTTTTTAGGGTTAGGTTACGCCCACTGTTTACGTTTACTACCGCACAGCTGATATCTTGAAAACGACTGTTTTCGCGCACAGAAATTTGCCGTCGTCTCGCGTCGCTAGTCTGAGGTAGAATGAATGTCATTTTGTGCTTCTTCGCTGTTCCAATTTTAGGATCGCATACCCCCCGGTCGATTTTGATCGATCCCATTGGTTCAAAAAGCTGCCATTCTATCCAGCGAGGTCACCCCCCTCGCGAATTATTTAATTTTGCCGAAAATTGTTAGCGACTTTGGGGTGGAGAGTTTTGTTTGTTGCCTTCTCGTTTTTCCCAAAATAAATATAATTCCTTCAAAATTGGTTTAACGTCCTCGTTATATGAGTAATGCTTAATGTAACCACACCATGTTATTACAATTGATTTGTTCTTTAAAATAAGTCCTCACAAGACAAGATAATAAGAAAGTTAATTCCTTACTTATGACTATTACATATTTCTTATTGTTTTATATGATTAATTACTAAAATTGACCAAATGATGATTACATTTCAATCATATGGTTCCTTTCAAGTCCCTTTATGATCATATCTAGTATAATGATCGTCTAGAATTAATAAAATTACAATATTTGATCCATACCTTCTATGGCCTAGAGCATGGTCAGTTTGATTCACTTTATTTATTGACATAATTTGTTCTGTTCACTTTCTCACAGTGGTATAGGCATTCTAAGATGTCCATTACAACTTCTGGACAGCTTAGTTTTTATTAGAGTACACTTATTTTCTTATTTTTAGTCTCATTTATTGTTCATAGTCTTAGTATGCCATGTGTCATTATGATTTAATTCAGAATTCATGATATACCCAATTTTAGGTGGTTCTTTTAGGTCTAAATAGTCTTTACAGTTTAAAGGTTGTTTTACAATGGTTGGCCTCGTATAATTACATGTGATATTGATAATAATTCACTAATACTTCTTGCATCTAGTGTGGTCAGACAGTTCCCTTAATTCTCCTTAATTCTGGTTAAATTAACATTTCATTATAATCATTTTATACTATAATAATGGTAATACATATTGTATTGCACATTTATGTCATTGTCCTTTACTGGTTTACAATATTATAGAAATTCTGAGTGTGTTTAATGTGTACATCTTTCTGTCCAATTTCAGCCTGTGTATTTGCACTAAACACCACACATACCACTTTTAATTAATAAAATTGTATCACTAGGTTCGTCTTTATAATGTCTCCTTTCATTATTGTATAACTTACACTAGTTTACATTGTTTTGGTCTTATTTTATGCTAATTACCAGTTGACTTGTAACCGAGTTGAGGTTACCTGGGACCCCTTGTCTGACAACAATGGTCTATGTTTTGGCTTTATGGTTTCAATGTTTTACAGGTTATTATTTGACACTTTTACTCTTGTTAATTATTATTTATTATTTCTTTATGATTTCTACCTGTCTACAGGTGATTACTAGGTTCTCTTTTAGTTATTTTACTTGGATTTGCGTGTATTAAAAGCATGCATGGTATATTATTCTTACTAAGATACTTAATTCATTCTTATCATTCATGATTTTCTTTCATGGTTTTGATTTGTTTAATTAATTATATTCTTTTATTAGAATAAAGAGTTTTTGTCGTGTTTTGTCTTTGGTAATAGTCTGTCTATGTCTGTGTCTCTTTGCTGTTTCTTATTTCTGTAGATTCCTAGTTGTATTTGTTTCATTCTCTGTTAGTACATATTATAGGCACATTATCTGACATATTTGTTCATTCTTCTTTATTTGTTACTTTACTTGTGTTTATTTATATTCTCTTTAGTCTTGTTAATGCTGAATGTCATTGTACTTTAGTTTTGTCCTCTCACTTACCATATCTATTGGGTCATTTGGTTAATCACATTATTATGTTGTCTTCTATATTTTCTTCCTTATCACTATTTATTAAATACTTCGTTTACTGAGTTCATTATATTAATTGTTTTACTTAGTTCTTGAACCGGATATAAACATTAGTACCCAGTTATTTATTTATCATTCCTCTCTTAGGTTTTCTGGTGTTAGTTTGAGTGTTTCATTCTTTATTTTGGTTGTTAAATTTATGGTGAAGCTATGTACTGTTACAACGCTAATTTCTCCATGTGGCGACTGTCATTTCTGTTTTGTTTTGTACTGTAACCCTTCTTGAGTACAATAGTTTCTCAACACTTAGGCCCCTTTTATGCACTCGCGCGACAAGGTTTTCTGCCAACCTCTGTATATGTTCTCTCACATTCATTTGGCACTGCTCTCGGAAGATGGATCCGGTAGTGTTATATTACGCGAATCGACAACGACGGAAAAGACGGCGGACGGTTTATCCTGTCAATAGTAGTCGTTTTGTTGACGGGGGATTCCATAACCTCTATGGAATATTACGGGAAGACGGAGAGACATTTTTTAATTTTTTCCGAATGTCTGTGGCATCATTTGATGAGTTGGACAGTAATACCAGAAATGATTCAAACGAGACAGGATTTAGTGCAGGGGTTGGCAATAACTATCAAATGAGTCACGTACTTAAAATTAAATTTGATCTAAGAAAAAATACTAAATAAAATTTAATCTAAGAATACAAGTAGACCTAAGTGTAGCTGACACCTTTTTAATTATCCAGAGTATTGTGGCAGTATACAAAAATAAGTACATGTACTTTTCGGTTAATTGGTCAGTATTATCTGGTATTATTTTTACTACTGACTTTTTAGTTAATTTAGTAATTTTCTGATAAACAGAGTAAAAACTGAAACACCATATTAAATCTTAAAACGAAAACCTTAAAAATGATTTTCACGTGAAAACAACATTGAACAAAACATTACGTTACTATAGATAGTCACAGTGAGATCCAGTTAAGGGAACAGTACCTCCACATAATATATAGGGCTACAAAAATACAACTGTTTTAAACAATGTAAGTACGGTATTTTTGTTTGGTGTCACATTTAAAGAAGAAATGAAACTTGTTTTATGAACATTTATTTATTAAGTTACACAAGTAATTCAAAATTGTGTGGCAACAGTTTAATTAATAGTAAGAATTAAATAATTTGAACAGAAATACAAAAAATTGTATTCTGTATTTTCATCGTAACATATTTCATTGTACAGAAAAATAATTATTTTTTGTTTTTTATTTAAACATCACTATTGTAGTTATTAACGAATCTTTAGAAACAAAAACTAATGTGTGTTGTAGGAGAAGTTGGCTGTACTGAGGCCAAGAGAACGGGCAGCACGTATGTCCACACGCGCGGCAAGAATTTCTGCCGCGCGTTCTCTAGAGTAGGGCAGCATGTTTTTCAGAACGCGCGACATGATTTTTGCTGCGTGTGTGCATAAATAGCCTCACTTGCTTCCGTTGTTTTACAAAACGCACCGCAAAATGTCGCGCAGCAGAAAACTTTGTTGCGCGAGTGCATAAAAGGGGCCTTAGCTATCAATCTCGGCTGTTAAGACTATAAGCCCCAAGTTGTGGTGCCAAATATAACTATAAATTGTTTTGTCCAGCGTTGTCACTTCAAATGCAACAATAATTGCCCTAGATGTGGTTTAAATGTAATGATAATTAATTTCTTTAATAATTTTGCTGGTGTTAAGGGAAACTATCTCAAGTAATAGTGTTGTATAATCCATAAGGTTAATCTTTAAATAATAAAAACAATGACACATTTATCAGTCTAACCAACACATTTATTACATTTAAATTAGCTGTCATTAATATTAATTCTCAATGGCTTTTAACATATTATTATCATTAATTATTTTAAACATGATTTTATCAATAAACAATGTATATGCTAAAGTCTCTATATCTCAGGGTTCCTTAGATTTTGTAAATAAGCATGAATAACACTTACATCTAGTTATTTATTATATTACAATATATCTATTCCAAGTGGATTCATTTTAAGATAAGAATAAATATTTTAATCGAAATGATATATTTATTTTAAAAATGTACGTAGTTCGCTTTTAGATTCTAATCATATGACTTTAAGTTTAACGTGTGCCTTATACGTAAGTTCTTTTAGAAGGACAGACAGGTGTATTGTGAATTAGTGATTAGTACATAAAATTTTACTGTTGGTACGAATATTCCTGTCTACAGCGTGTTGATGTCCTGTGCTCCCATCTCCAGCTCCTTAGATCCGTTGATTAGCTGTAGATCCTCTCCTGATTCCCTTGCTTATAGGATCGTTTCGATGACTCATACTCTCACTTCACTCTCACTAAGTAGGTAAATCTGGCTTCTTCCGATATTTACTTTAGTGTAAGTACTGTTCACTAGTTCACAACGGTTACTCTCGTTACGATAACTTACAGTTCGCAAACGACGTATTCCGTTTCAATAGCTTATATCGTTAGTAACACATGATACGATTCGATTGTTTGTTTTTACGAGTTACAAACTAATAAACTCTAGTTCTCAGTTTCTCGATATTTAACTCCGTTACACAAACTGTTCGTTCGTTTTGACTCTACGAAAATTTAGAATAGGTTTCTAAATTTTCACAAACTATTTACTCATGTTGACTCTACGGAAATGTTAAGTAAACTATTTGAACTTTCATCGTAGACTACGAAAATTTACAGTAGACTTCTCGAAACTTGACTACCGACTCTTTCCGATTTTAAACCAAGACCTCCAAAAGTTTAACGTAGACTCCTCGATCGTGCCTCAGTTCTTTGTATATATTCAATACACATATTTCCCCACTAGTTTTCCTACATGTCACTTTGCTCCGTTTTAATTGGTCCTTCTTGCTTTCTTCTAGGAAAATTCACTCCTAGAACCCGACTACCTTTAAAGCTGTTTCCTAATAGGACACGTTTGTTCCTTCCTTATTTCTGGCTCTGGTTCAACCACCTCTGCCGCGGTCTGTCCGATTATCAGACTCGTAAATCTTTCTGGCGTTTTTCTATGCCATTTAGACAGAACAACCCTTGTGTTCTCTAACGTCCAGCTGCCTTGTTAATTAGTTCACTCACCTCTGCTGTAGCTTTCTTGGTAAATCTCTCTCTGGTGTTTTTCTATTCCCTTTAACCAGAACAACCCTTATTTTTTTTAAGCGTTCAGCTGCACTTGTTAAATTAGTTCAGTCACCTCGTGCGTGGCTTTCTTGGTATTTTCTAATTGTACTCCTCTCTGGCGTCTTTCTATGCCATTCAGCCAGAACACCCTTTAGCTTCTCTAAGCATCCAGCTGTCCCGTTGATTAGTGCATTCACCTCTGCTGTAGTTTTCTTAGTATTTCACAATTGTACTTCTCTCTGGCGTTTTTCTATGCCTTTCAGCCAGAACAATCCCTTAAATTTCTCCAAGCATCCAGCTGCACTGTTAATTAGTTCATTCGCCTCTGTTGTGTCCTTCTCGGTCCTAATCGTACTACTCTCTAGCGTCCTGCTGCACTGTTAGATTTATGATACAGCCATACACCTGCACATCGACGTTAAAGGATGTCACACTCTATTGTACTAACTTTCTCTTATAGTTTCTCTACATACATCACTGTCATTTCAAGCGCGGACAGATGGTTCCCCCCCTTTTTTTTTTTTTAAGACCAGTCATGTAGTAAACATTCTCTCCACTGAGGACAAACGGCGTCGTCGTACTGTATTATTTACATTCGAAAGTAAGTATTACAAATATTTAAGTAAATAAGTACATTACTTACTTGCGGATGGCGTCGCGTCACTGCTGAAGCAGGTTTACGTGTTGTTGGTATCCTGCATTTTAAGTTTTTACAGTAAATAATATGAGAACTGCGTGTTAATTACAAAACCCTCGGGAGCGAAAAATACACAATGCGTCGAACATCGGTTACCTACAGAAATATTTCTTCTTCTTCTTCTGTCTTTCATAGTTTGAGCTCTTAATGATCGACTCCACTTCTGTTTAACACACCACTATCTCTTGTATTATCTTGGTCTAGTTTATCTTACAATATTTACTCTTTTTGTACCATCGAAATGGTGCAGAAAGCAATGTATTCTGGCAACGTGAACCATAAGGAGCTGGAACACGAGCCGTACTTTCACGTATGTAGGGCCTAGTGGTCCTGAGTGCGGAAACCAGCCCAAGCTCTATACAACTGCCGGCAACACAACCCGATACTACTAATATACTATCAGACTGGTAGCAGTCGATTCCGTATACGCTAGCCCTTATGACCGTTTAACCTACTGGTTATATTTTTCTATTACATATTTACCTACTTGCTATATTAAATTATCGGTTAAGTGGGTAGCATTGAAAAATCAGGGTTTGTTGTCAAGTCGACGCGGCTTTGCTGTTTCCTTATGCGTTTGTGTTTCTAATTTCTAATTTTGTAATTAGCGTGCGCTATCGCAAGTTTAAACGAGAACGGCCAGTTCTGTAACTTGAAACTTCGCAACGTTCATATTTTTAATTAGCTTTGTAACTTATCATTTTATTTTAAACTTAGCGTTTTCTCTTCCGTAATTAGTAGGTTTAGGGTATCGGGCTGAAATTTGGAGCACGTAAATTAATTTACACTCGAAACGACTTACTTTCAACTATCATTTTTTTACCAGCACTTTCTCAAACGTGGTTGTGATAACGATTGTCGTAGTTGAACGTTTTGTCGATGTGTGTTGCTGCCCCACTTTTATAGTCGAGAAAAGAAATGCGTAAGACAGAACGAGTACTGTGTATGTGTGTATAAAGGGTGTGCATTAATGAAATATTGTATGTATAATTGTAAAATGTTTACAATTATACATACAATGTTTAGAGTTTCGTTAATGCCGATGAGTTGGGAGGGTTGGCTGTTATAAGCAGGTAATAACAGACACCAAGTGTTTGTCACCCCTTTCCATATATTCAGTATTTACTGTCTATGTGCTTTTATTTAACGTTAGTCGGCTGTGGCGACCATCACATGCTGCATTTTTTTTTAATTTTTCTGTATTTTTATTTTTACATTGTTTCTAATCTAAAACAAATAAATTACTCATACATAAATTGTCACAGACCGTGTTACGAGTCGTTTATTTATAAGAGTATTGTGCAGTCACGCGAAATGAAACTCATTTTTAATAATCAATGTTTATAAATAATGGGGAAATATTCTTTCCACTGTCTTTTAACCATGGTTCGTTATCTTCCATAGCCACCTAGTGTCCTCTTCTTTCTTAAATATGTAGACTTTTGTTACAGCGCAGCTTACCTTATCTTTGTGACTTGGTATTCGTTCTTCTTGTTTACCGATGACCGTGTTCGCAGCACGCGAGTTGCGCGTTGTCGGAATTTTTTGTAATGTAATTTTTTTTTATAACTTTTTCTTTTCGCTGTCGTGTTTTTACTTCTCTATATTTCCGATTGTTTCGTAAATCGTGTCCAGAATATGTACGTATTTTGCCCAGCCTGTGTCCTAAGGTGACAGCAAGCATTGTTCTGTGTTGCATTGCGTGTAACATGCACTGTTTGTAATACAGTAACACTGCTTTTATACGTTTCTCACTTATACGTTTTTCACATTTACTCGTTTTTTCTCGAAGGTCCCGGCAAAATTCCTATACTTTCCGTGTTATTTTATTTCGGTTATACGTTTTTCGTTTATTCGTTTTTTACACTTATACGATAAAATTTTTAAGTCCCTGGAGATACTTATACGAAACTTCATTTATACGCTTAAATATTTTTTCCTTATTTACGTTGCGTAGGCCTATATCACAAAATGCATATCATGTGAATGTCCGAATGCAAATATTTTGAACAACTGTACATTTTTAGGGAATCGTCAATTAGTGCCAGTCGGCTGAGTTTGAAGTTGACGAGTACCCTTTGAGCAAGCTTTGATTCCTAGAAACGTACGGTATTTGTTCGCAAAGCTCCATCGCTTCGTTGACATCAGTTCGTTACTGTTTCTGTTATAGGTAACATCGTAAGTGGAAAATGAGTGGAAGGAAGAGGAAGTGTGTTACGATCGCTGAGAAATTAAAACATTTTGAAAGTAGTGAAGGAAAGCGGGAATAAGAAGCGAGTAGACATCGCCAAGGAGTTAGGGATTTCTCCATCGACATTAAATTCAATCGTGGCTAAAGCAACCGACATTGAAGAAAGTGCTCGTGTGTTTGGTGTTTCAAGTAATAAGCGAACACGTATTCAAGGCAGAAAATACGAACTCTTGGAAGACTGTTACAGTGGTTCCAGCAGCACAGGCCGAAGGAATTCCTATCAGCGGGCCAGTCCTTTGCGAAAAGCAAATGAATTGGCAGCCAGGTTCGGTGTTGAAGATTTTCATGCGTCGACCAGGTGGCTACATAAATTTAAGGTACGGCATGGCATCGGGAGCAAAAGCGTGTGTGGTGAGAGTAAGAGTGTAGACGTTAATACAGTGCATGAGTGGAAAGAAACCCGTTTGAGGAAACTAACGTCTCAGTTTGATCCCAAAGACGTGTTCAGTGCCGATGAAACAGGCCTTTTTTTAATTTACTTCCTGACCCCACAATGGCATTCAAAGGGGACAGCTGTCATGGTGGTAAGCGGTGTAAACAACGTGTAACAGTGTTGTTGTGCGCAAACAGTGACGGAAGTGAAAAACTGCTTCCCTTAACTGTGGGGAAATTTGCGAGGCCGCGGTGTTTTAAAAATATTACAACGCTCCCTACGAAATACGCTAACAACAATAAGTCTTGGATCTTTACAAAAGTGTTTGAAGACTGGCTGCGAGGCGTCGATGCAAAAATGAGCGCAAAAGATTCTTCTGATTGTGGACAGATGCACGGCACACCCTCCTGATCCTAAAGAACGTCAGAGTGGAATTTCCCCCGCAAATTGCACAAGCGAACTGCAACCGCTGGACCTGGGGATAATCCGCAATTTTAAACTGTATTATCGCAAGATGCTGGTACAGCATGCCATCCACTGTGTAGACGGTGGAAAGAAGGATGAAATGAAAATTCACATTTTGCAGGTAATGATTTCTTCGTGATTTTAATAACTTGTAACTTGTAAAAGCAATACTGTACCATTCGATTCTACGCGATGTTTTGCCGGTATTTCAAAAACGTATTGTTTCATAAATAATGAATAGATTGGAAAGTATCAGTTTGTTCAGAAAGATTAAAAGTTTTACACTAGGGGAGGCGTATAGGATTCTTTTTTATCCCGCCATTCTTTTCTGTCAGTATTTTCTACCGTGATTTTCTGGCATTATTCTCAATCTTACAATTGATTTCTGTGTGTACCAGGTATAGCCAATGCGATAAAACTCATGTAAAATTACTTATAGGCCTATCTAAAGAAATTATAGTACAGATCTATTAAAATTCTATTTTTGCACAAATTCGTAACGGTTTGATCTCTTCTAACAGCAATGTATTACATCGCACCTGCACGGCACAGAGTACCGCAGCTCACTGTCCGCAACTGCTTTCACAAAGCCGGATTCGGGAATAGCGAAACCTGTAGTAATGAAGATAGCTGTGATGTTCCCGTTAATGATGTGGAATGGGGCAAACTGGAAGGCCATGCGTCGTTTGACGACTATGTCAACATTGACGAAAATGTTGTTACCGCGGAAACCATGACCATATCGGAGATTGCTGATGGCATTCAGCAGGAAATGGACGAAGAAGATGATGATGATGATGAAGAAGAAGAAGCAACGCAGATCCCCGTGTGTTTTAGTGATGTAGTTAATGCCCTGGAGACAATTAAACGCTTTGTAACCCGCCGTAATGTATCCGACGAAATTAGGACGCAGTTGTCAAGATTTGAGGGCACAGTTTATTCTATAGCCGCGGAAAAGAAAAAACAAGGGAAGATAACGGACTTTTTTGGGAAATGATTAATTATGTCTGTGTGTTTTTCTCTATAGGCCTATATACGTAAAGTTGTATGAATACCTACTTTATTATTCCAAATTGTAAATTATACGTTATTTCTATTTAGTACTATATCATTTAATTATACTGTTTGTGTTCTAGGTATTTCACTTGTACTTTTTCATACTTATACGTTTTCTCTTCGATGTCCCCTGAAAAACGTATAAATGAAGCTTTACTGTATCTCCTTGTATGCCCGTTTTCTTCTGTTAGTTTGAACATGTAACCTGTCCTTGCAGTTGCAATTGCTTTCCGTTCAAAACGCCGTGGTACTTCATTTACCTGTTACCGCGTTCCGCGTTTAGCTGGTTCTAAGGGGACGGTTTAATAAAGACGTTGTGGTTTGCATGTGCGCGCGCGTATTTAATAACGAGACATGCTGACAGTGGTCGGATTATCGTAAAGTGCAATGGCGACAACGCCAGGATTATCGGTCCGTATAAAACAATAAAATCCCTTCTTACGTACTTTCAGTGGCATGGATATGAACAGCGTATGAAAGCGTACAAAAGATTTCGCTCGAGACCGCTCGTGTAGGAGTAATCAGAACAAAATGCAGTTTTCTTGTTACGCTGGCGCTGGCACGGACGTTCTTTTAGCACGCAGGCGGGGGAGGGTTTTAAACACTCAACCGCCTCCACACGAGCGAGCGAATTAAAACGGCGTGGACGAGTGAAGTAGATGAAGCAGAGTAGTGCTGTAAAAATGTAACGCGTTTAGCGCGTCGCCATCCATCCCCACGGAATACGTCGGTCGGACGATGTGTGTGTGTGGCTGCGGGGCCATGTGGCGACCCTCCTGGTCTCCACTGACGGCTGAAAGCTTTTTTAATCAAATTGTATGATAACACGGACGGATTCGTTGAATAGTACGCGCTGATTTCCATCGTTAATTGATACAGATAGCTGCCAGCGCGGTACACAACAATTTCATTCGCGTGCTTTAATTCATGACGAGAAGAATGACAGGTTTCTAAATGTAGAAGTTTAATAATAGGGTATGCATATGATATACCAAAACCGTAAAATAAAGTCAAATCAAAAAATACAGCATTTATTATATTAAATGATAATCAACTTTTCTCTGTGACAGTGGTAGGAGCTTCCTTCAAAATGTATATTGATTACTCATGGGACGGTTTCTCTAGTAAGAGTTTCTTTTAGTTTTGAAATTTTGAATAAGATTTATCAGTCGTAGAAATGTTACGTGAAATCAGCAGATTAAATGGAAAAAGTAAGGCGGCAACTTTAATAGAAGCAGGAAGCTATGTGCTCACATTTATCAGACTATTTAGAAACGTAACTGCTGAAAAACATCTCTATTTCCCTTTTACTGACAATCAGCTTTCTTAAATGAACCTAAGTCACATTAAAAATTGTTGGAGTACGATGTGTAATTTTTGTATAAGATTCATATAAAATAGAAGTTTCTATAACTACTTTTAAAGATCTTCTATAACTACTTCACGTTTTTGTTTTTGTTAATCTTAAAGCTTGGGTTACCTTACTAAACTTCGGATTGGCCGAGCCAAAAAAATTAATGTCACATTAAAGCCTTTCACTGCTTACCAAAATTTTTTACTTTCGGAATTTTATATTTTTACAGTTTGTTTAAGAGCTGTATTTTATGACACCGACATATATTAGGTTGCACATATAAAAATTTTACAATAGGAAAAATGTTGTTCTTTCATATGTTCCCAATGTTATTCCGAACCTTTTTGTGTATAAACGAGGTGCTGCTAGTGAAATGTGTACGGACTGTTGAGGAGGACTTGAGTGCGGTTGGAGACAATCGGCATGACCTCGTGCTGACGTTAACTCGCTGTTGCGTGCAATTACACAGTATAGGCAGTTTGCAGTCAGGATTCCTACTGTACGACGATTTTTAATTTAGCACTTACGCAACCGACTGCTGTGTAGTTATTGTCTCCCTCGCGCACAATGCTGCGGATAAAGGTGAATGTGTGTGTGTGTGTGTGGGCCACGCCAGAGGTTACATTGAAAACTGTTTATAATATTGTGTTGTGTATATGTTACATTAATGTGCGGTTAACTAATTATGTGTCGGTAGAGTGTAACATGTGCGGCACAATGGAAGGGTGGAGGGCGCCCAGAAACGTGCTACCACAGATGTCGAAGTTAAACACTGTTCACTGTTTGTGCCGTGTGTGTAATATGAATACCAGTGTAAAATAAAATTTGATTTACGAATTTTAGACAGATGATTCTGGAAAATTATTTCGTAGCACCGAGTTGTCCTTATCCGCTTGGATAAAACAGTTTTGCCACGGCAAAGGTGTGTTCATTTTGATGAGACTAAAAAATAAATAAAACAAAATAAAATTAATGATTAAGAAACGGCCTTGTTTACTCAGCTTGCTAATGGGTCTAAGCGGTCACCATTGTAAACGTTATCTGAACAAAAGTAGAACGAATTTTGTACCGAAATGTACAGTTAAAATTTTTTGAAAAGGCCTAAGCTCGCACACAGTGTTTCAGAAGATGGCTTTTGTTTGAATATTCTGTATTTGAAGCTTTGGAAACGATAATTCCAGTAGGGTGAGCGTTAATATTGATTCGTGCATCATCGTGCCGTGTTAAGGTTGTATACTATAGACAACACGCACGGGTGTGTTTTGGGAGGGATATTCGCATATCTCGAATTTAAATACATGTACGTATGTACGTATTTTCATTGTGATTTTGTCGGGTAACAACCCGCGTCTGTGTTGCTCGTTGATCCTGAAAAGGATCGTGTCTGCTGCAAAGTTGTGTCACTCACACAACTATGTGCCATCTTGTGGATGAGTCCTGCTATTGTGTATAGAAGACCTACATATTTACTCTCACAATACATTAGACGGTTCTCGACACAGCATATTTATCTTCAGTAGGTGTTCTACTGGGTTTTGGGTAGATACTTTGACAGACACACTATACATTTTCCAACACAATACACGATACGTAGGTAAGTGATACGATCGGTTACCTGACCGTGTATGACGTTGCCGCCATTGTAAAGCTCAATTCCCGATATCTTGCGTCACAGTCAGCTCTCTCTGATAGTCTGATACGTAAACGTTAAATTTTCGTTAAAGTAATATGATGTAATGGTAAATTTAGTTTTCTATAGTACTATTTACATGTTGCAATACGACTCGACAGCTACATGGATTGTCGACAAAGCTGTACTACCATGGATTGTTCCGTAACTCTAGGTACTAGTACTCTTTACATAGCAGATTTTATAGTTGGAAAAAAGCCATCTTCTTCCCACTGAGTTAATAGTATATTTCACACACACACACACACACACACACACACACACACACACACACACACACACACACACACACACACACACACACACACACACACACACACACACACACACAAATCATTTTACTGCAAAATCAGAAGCAAACGTGCTTCGCCGATTAGCCCACAGATTTTGTTTATCTGAATAACTTTTAAATCTGAAACTTAAATAAAGTGATGTAACTTATCAAAATTGTACATGTATAAAACGATTTTACGTGGTTTACCTTGTGTAATCCAATTTTACCCTTACACCATCGCCCTATTGAAACCAGGTTTTCCTTGTGTTCTATCCCTAAAATGTTACGATTTACATAAGGTTTATTCAGTCGACTCAGAGATGCACCTCTCCTTCGATTTCTTCTGAATTTACAGCCACCGCTAGTAAAACGGAAACAACTTTTCTGTCATTTGTAATTCTGGTATTTCACACAGTTAGTAGATATTCTTTCGCTAAATAGAATGACACGTTTAGGCCTACTTATGGTGAGTCAGTGACGTTTGCCTTAGTGTATCCGTTACAGGTAGGCGAGGCGCAATTAACAGTCCTAAAAAGCATGTCCAGTCAGTTTAGCTGGCAACTAATAACCGGTAACATTTAAAACAACCGTTCTGACGAATCTGCCTTTACAGGTCTGCGTGCTGTATCTTCGGTTGACCGTCAACTCTTCTTCCATACGTAACAAACTGCATCACTTATTCGGTATCCTATCTAAACACATGAACGTTACACGATAACTTTTAGTCCGTTTTCTGGTAACGAGCTAACGGTTACGAACCATTCAGACGCGCTATAATCAAGCAATTGAAAAATAAATTGTTATCGTTACCGTATGTTCTACGTTTCGTAATGAGTTGGAAATTACAGTGTATCCTTTAGAGGAAGTGTTTAAAATATAAACTCGGTAAATTATATAAATCATTCATACCAACAAACTAATCTGTAGGCTATTTCATGGAACTTGGTAATATGGTCATATTCCTTGTCTGTTCTGATTGACGCTTAAATTTTAAACAAAATATCTTCAATAAATAATAACAGTGTACAACAGTTGTAACGGTAAAAATACAAATATTAATACTCACACAATCATACAGATACAGGGTCGTATTTACGGGGGGGGGAGGACAAACGGAACCGAACCCCCCAGGGGGTCGAAAAAAATTAAATTTCTCAGACTTGTATTTGTTTTTAACTTGAGTTATTTACATTGTAGCATGACAGATAATCCACACAAATACATTACTCAATGATCATTAATAAAGCTCTAAGATATGGAATATCCAGATGAGAATTAATTAAAATGCACTGTTTAATAATATATTCACAAGAAAGGTTGAATAAAGAAAATTTCTGCAAACAATATAATATAATACAAATTTAAAAACCCAGAAGACTAAAAATGATAATAACAAAATTACCCAGGTAAGATAGAAGCAGGCAATTAATATACCCCGTCAAAGAAACCAGACCAGAAGAAACGAAGGCATACACGGCGAAAAACTACAGAAGAAGGAAGAATAGTCAAAACTACCACTACAGAAGACAGAAGAAAGAAGACTAATTAAAACTACTACTACTGAAGAATGAAGACAGAAGAACGATCAAAGATACAGAAGACAGAAGAAAGAAGAATAATTAAAACTACTATTACTGAAGAAAGAAGAACAATCAAAGATACTGAAGACAGAAGAAAGAAGAATAATTAGAACTACTATTACTGAAGAACGAAGAAAGAAGAACAATTAAAGATACAGAAGACAGAAGAAAGAAGACTAATTAAAACTACTACTACTGAAGAATGAAGACAGAAGAACAATCAAAGATACAGAAGACAGAAGAAAGAAGAATAATTAAAACTACTATTACTGAAGAAAGAAGAACAATCAAAGATACAGAAGACAGAAGAAAGAAGAATAATTAAAACTACTATTACTGAAGAAGGAAGAACAATCAAAGCTAAAGAAGAAGGAAGAACAATTAAAACTCAAAGAAGAAAGAAGAACAATTAAAACTCAAAGAAGAAAGAAGAACAAACTAAATCTAATGAAGAAAGAAGAACTAGTTAAAACTACTACTACTGAAGAATGAAGAAAGAAGAACAATCAAAGATACAGAAGACAGAAGAAAGAAGAATAATTAAAACTACTATTACTGAAGAAAGAAGAACAATCAAAGATACAGAAGACAGAAGAAAGAAGAATAATTAAAACTACTATTACTGAAGAAAGAAGAACAATCAAAGATACTGAAGACAGAAGAAAGAAGAATAATTAAAACTACTATTACTGAAGAAAGAAGAACAATCAAAGATACAGAAGACAGAAGAAAGAAGAATAATTAGAACTACTATTACTGAAGAACGAAGAAAGAAGAACAATTAAAGGTACAGAAGACAGAAGAAAGAAGACTAATTAAAACTACTACTACTGAAGAATGAAGACAGAAGAACAATCAAAGATACAGAAGACAGAAGAAAGAAGAATAATTAAAACTACTATTACTGAAGAAAGAAGAACAATCAAAGATACAGAAGACAGAAGAAAGAAGAATAATTAAAACTACTATTACTGAAGAAGGAAGAACAAT
This sequence comes from Magicicada septendecula, assembly GCA_034769895.1. NCBI lineage: Eukaryota > Metazoa > Arthropoda > Insecta > Hemiptera > Cicadidae > Magicicada > Magicicada septendecula. Next base: position 637,802,454 of record CM068367.1, read on the forward strand.
TAAAACTCAAAGAAGAAAGAAGAACAATTAAAACTCAAAGAAGAAAGAAGAACAAACTAAATCTAATGAAGAAAGAAGAACTAGTTAAAACTACTACTACTGAAGAATGAAGAAAGAAGAACAATCAAAGATACAGAAGACAGAAGAAAGAAGAATAATTAAAACTACTATTACTGAAGAAGGAAGAACAATCAAAGCTAAAGAAGAAGGAAGAACAATTAAAACTCAAAGAAGAAAGAAGAACAATTAAAACTCAAAGAAGAAAGAAGAACAAACTAAATCTAATGAAGAAAGAAGAACTAGTTAAAACTACTACTACTGAAGAATGAAGAAAGAAGAACAATCAAAGATACAGAAGACAGAAGAAAGAAGAATAATTAAAACTACTATTACTGAAGAAAGAAGAACAATCAAAGATACAGAAGACAGAAGAAAGAAGAATAATTAAAACTACTATTACTGAAGAAAGAAGAACAAACTAAATCTACTGAAGAAAGGAGAAGGAAGACTAATTAAAACTACTACTACTGAAGAAGGAAGAAGGAAGAATAAAGAAGAACCAAACTCAAAGAAGAAGGAAGAATAATAAAAATAAGAACTACAGAAGAAGGAAGAAGGAAGGATAATCCAAAACTACAGAAGAAGGAAGAATAACCAAACTCAAGAAGAAAGAAGAATAATTAAGACGACCCATATAAAACAAAAACTCCATAGGGAAAGAACCCCCAAAAAACCCCAAAATCAATGAATGCCCAAAAAAGAAAGTATAACACATTAAAAAACCATATCACTGTAAAACTGACAAAAAACTAAAAGTGTTAGCTGTAGTAAATATTAGTGCATTCAAAAAGTTATTGTGTAATGTGCATAAACAAATCTTCACAGTTCCCCCATGGTTGAATATTTCATATTAAAAACTAGAAAAAGACTAGTAAATATAGTAATAATTTACCATGGAAAGGTGTAAGTGATCAAATTATAACTAATAAACTTTAAGAAAGGTGCATGAGTAGCAGTACAAAGTAACAAACTTTAAGTTTTGTGAACAGTGCCTACTTTGATAATGAAGTAGTAATTTTACTAATAAAAAGCTACTAAAACTGTATGAACATTCCATAGAATGGAATATAACTTAGATAGCCAGGGTTATACTTTAAGAGGGGGCATAAATCTTATAAAATGGGGAATTACAGAACTAACTGTTTATGATGGAGTAGTAGAAGGTATTAACAATTATATATGGATCCAAATGTGGGGTTCTAATTAAATATAGCATTTAGATAAGTAAGGGTTAGTCATAAGAAATACTAGTATTATAATTGTTATTTTATTGTTCATGTTAATTTAGGAATGCATTATCTAAAATTAGATAACATTCCAATGTGGTAGAAATACTTTTTATTATGTTATTAGGTGATATACCAAAACAATGTTATTAAGAACACCAGTTTTATATATCTGGGTGTTATATTTTAATTGTATAATCTATAATTACTGTTATGCCAGATCAGAGAACTAATTTTTAATCAAATATATCAGAGTCAGAAGTCAGAGAAGGAAATAAAATAATTACATTAGTAAAACATTCTGCAAATAGCCACAATTCAAATCTAGGCAATATAATAAAGTTAAAATGCAGAATAATTAATAAACCTAATCTTATAAACCAGTCAAACTGACAATATTTAGGCAAGATACACCCAACATATTAAATACTATGTAAATAAGGCTTTCTAAAGATATGGTCATTCTATGAGTAAAATTATTTATTTGTATAATGAAATACCATTTGAAACTGAAATAGGTTCACTAACTTTATCAGAAGGGGAATCATATACAACTGAATTATATGAAAAAACCATCATTAATATACTAAATTGCAATAAAATAAGTGAGAATTGATAATTATACAAATTTCAGATTTCATAGAATAATAATTATATTAGTTAAAATGGCTATTATTTACATAGAAGACAGGGAAGTATAATTTTAGGCCTACCTCCCAAAAAATTATAAGAAATAATTTTCAGATAAAACTTTGTAATACTAACTTAATTACTATCAAAATAAGTAGAATAGAATAGTGAAAACGAATATGTATTTTATATTTCAAACAGTTAAGTAATAACGAATTTACTTTATAAGCATAGTGCACGAAATTAAAGTGTGTCGGAAGTTATGGCAATTTTAAACAATGTCTTTTTAATATTAAATTGGCTAAGACGTTTCGGATGACGAAGGAAATCCAGGCAGTTCATTATTATACATTGAAGAGCACACTTTACGTGAATATTTTATAAAACCCAACCTTAATGGCGATTACGTATAACTAAAGTTCGGAATCAGTTTTTGTGTAAAAATTAAATTTTAAACTATTCTAATCATTGTGAAGTGGTGAAGTTGCCCTATGAACTACATAACACCTATAAACAGCATCACATATCACTATTTAAACGAAATAACACTGGAATCACACCAAATACCAAGTGAATATTCGAGGTTAAACGGACACACATAAACACCAATTGATCTACTTATTTAACAACATTTTTACACCCAGTGACTTTTCCATCTTACTCCAGTGACATTAAACTATACCCAAGAAGAGATTAAACGAGTACGAAGAGGATTTAATCGCAGAAGGAACATATTTATTCCACAAGTACTTTGTCAATGTTAGAAGGTGAAATCCACGCATGCGCCAGACGGCCACTTTGACTGATCTCATCAACACAACCAGTCGACTGTTTGCTGAACTGTGGTGAATAGAAATTATATATAAACTTTTATTATTACTAATTACCATTCTATTGTTTAATTTTAATACATTTTCAGCATTGTAAGTGTTATACTTTCTGACCCTGACCTTCTCTGGTTTTTTTATAAATAACCGTTAAAAGAACCTATATGTGTATAATACCAATATAAAAGTCATAGATCGACCGGACCTGAGTGAGTCGATACGGCATTATAACATTGTTTTCAATTAAGCAAATTCATTATTTTGTTGAATAAACGCTTGTTATCCAGTGAATTGAATTTGATTTCTTTAATAAAGGAATATAACCATTAATTAATAAAGAAAACTCGACAACCTTTAAAGGCAATATATGCGAATTACAACCTTTCAAGAGGAAGAAGAAGAGAGCTGTTCGCGCCTAATTCAAAGTGGATTGTCTTTTTAATAAATTTAACGAAGGGAAGATCATTACTAGAAGACACACCATACCATACTATTTATAATTACAATCAATAATCTCAATTTATTACTAAATTTTAAGAATATAAACACCTCGAAAACAATTATTTCAGAATTATAAAATTATATCACATTTCAAATTGCTACAACAACAACATACACCAAGAACATTTGATAACAGCATTATTTAGGAACATTACCAAATCGACGTCTCCCGGAGCGGAACGTCATTACTACACCTACGCACCATAAAAGTCAATCTGGGTAATATTATACCAGAACACCATTACAATTACAATTATATATTACCAAAGTGAAGACCAGCAGAGAGAGCCGAATGAAGACTAGAAGACATCATCTATATTACTACACACAATAGTGAGAGTACAATTCTCATACAACTACACATATTTTTATATTTGTATATTTTGTAATTTACATTATTTATTACAAAATCAGCTAGCACAACCAGTGGGACTTACAGGAGAGCACAATCTACATACATCAACCTTTTATTTATTTTATTATACCCACACAATTTACACATATATATTACAACATATATTTAGCCTATTCAGAAATAAATTCTTTACAAATTTTATTTGAAATATTTCTTTGTTTATTAGCAATTTGATAAATCTGTTGTACACTAAACCTAAAAAATTATGTTTTCTAACTCCAAAAGTTTTGCACTTTTCAGAAATTTGCTTGCAAACTACTATTATTACAGCTGTGAAACCAATTTTTTTGTATATTTTAGGTCAAACAGCATATGGTATTACTAATTTTGTCCCATAATAATTCGTATACCCGCAATTTTCCTATCGCTTTATTTTACATTTAGAACAGAAACAAGGGAAAACTTTCAGCAGAAATAACTCGAAAACAAAGCATTTCCGGATATATGTTTGCAAGGTAACAGGTTCGAGCCCATACCAGACTTGCAGAAAAGAATGCACAATTAGTGAAAATTTAATACATTTATTGTTCTTTCTTGTACACTTAGTATTAAAATGTTCTTTAAACGTTTTATATACAGTTAACTTGTTGTTGTTAAAATTTTTACTTGAAATGTCCTTTAACAAATGCTCTCTTGCTTTACACAGTTTTATGAATTTATTTAAATGTTCAAAAGTTTTCTTTTATTAAACAAAATTATTTAAAAATTGATGTTCTTTTACAATTTGATAATGAGTTAAATTTTGCTTCCCTGTTTTGGTCGTCCTCTCTGTCCTCCTGGTCGACAATCTCGATCCGACCTCCAGCGATCCGTCGTCTCGGTCCACGTTCCAGCAATCGCCTCCAGGTAGTGCCTTGCTCCAGGTCTCCGTATTCCAGCCGCTACGATCAGCAAACGATGCATAGGAACGGTAGTTGAATATCTCAGACTCCGTGCTAGTTTCCTGCTGACAATCGCCGCTCACTCGACTCTACGGACCCAAGGACGTCTGGAATTAACCTTGTCTGGAATCGCTTCCCACTGCGACCACCTTCGCTGACGAACTTTCAGAGAGACTGCTTTCAGAGAGTTATCAGAGAGAGAGAGAGCTCAGAGAGAGTTTCGAGAAGACTGCCTTCTCCTTTTATAATGCAGCTGAATGTAAAGCGCTGCGTTTCTGCGTGACGTCACCACCGCTATGCGCGTAGGCGTCGTTTCAATTACTTTAATGCATTTAGTACCGGCCACGTGTTTCCAACTTCCTCTGTCTTGAATGTTCTAGAACACGCTTTGTAGCATATGAATATATTTCCCTAATATTCTATTCGTTATTCACATTACACAACACTTCACTCATACGTAAAATTATATTTTCATGGTTCTGCACTGTCTTATTTTCTAATTTTCTTCTATTAATTCTAATTATTTTATTAATATTATTTATTTTCAAGCATTCATTTATTCATTGTGACACTTATAATAGCTGATACACATTATTCTTTATATTCATCTATATTGAGACCATTTGTCAATTAATTTTTTTTCCTCTTTTTTAACTTAGAATATTCTGCTAATATAACCTCCTAAACAAATAATATAACCAAAACATAATAAGAAATCTTCACAAACTAAAACGTAATTAACTCTTCCTTTAATGTCTTTCTTAACACTATGCAATGTGGCAACAATGTCTATAGTTTTTTTGTTTTTTTTTTCTTCATCTTTCAGCTAATACACTGTCCATTCATTCACACATATAGTAGTTTTTTATGAGCGATTTGCATACACGTAAGTACATTCCATCTTATCATTACTATTCTTATTATTACTATTATTATTATTAGTAGTATTATTTTACTCAGGGCTGTTTCTTTTATGGATTCTGACGTTCACGAGGGTAATATTTTCTCAATGATGCGCCATGATATTTTCCAATTACCTTATTCTGCTCTTCATCCACTACGATGAAAGTATTCATTCCAACACGTTCTCTTAACTTATAAGGACCATTAAATAATCTGAAGAACTTAGCCGATGTGTTATCTTCAGAACGGCCCACTGGATTAGCCTTCAGAAGGACCATTTCTCCTTCCTGAAACTTCAAAGTTCTATGTGTATCATTGAACACACGTGCCCGTGATCAGCCGTCTGTTCTATCCGGGTTTTGGCTATGCTTTGCTTTATGTGCATCGGTATCGGTAGGTTCTGGGTCTCTAGTTTGTTTATGTGCCTCTCCCAAAACCCTGGTATTGCATTCTGGTAGGTTGCTTACCTGAATGCAATTCTGTAGGTGTAAATCCCGTCGTGGTGTTATAATTTTCATTTAGCGACTGTTCAAAGAACCGTATGTAATCCGGCCACATGTTCTGTATGCCATGACAGTAGGTTCGAAACAGTCGTCCCAGCTCCTTATTTACCCTTCGGCCAGGTTCCCCTGTGGTCTCCGGATAGCCGTAAGGATCGGTTGGATACCATTCGCCTCGAGGGTAGTAGACCATCGCGCATTCTGGAACTGCTTTCCTTGGTCACTAAGGATCCTCTTAACAGGTCCATTCTCCGGAATATATTTCTTGAGAACCGCTGTTAACACCGCTTTTGTTGTAGGTCGGATTACAGGGTAGAGTCTGACGTTCTTGGTGAAGGCATCTATGCATACGATCAGGTGTCTTAGTCTGCGAAGACTTCGCGGAAGTGGACCTAAGAAATCAACACATAGCAACTCACCTTTCCCTTGCGTGACAATCGCTTGTTGCTTGTTGTTCAATATATGTGTGCAGGTTCGGAGATTTTGCCGTTTGACATTCATGTCATGTCCTCAAAATACTGCGAATCCTCCGCACCATATTGTTACATATGAAATCCTCCTTAAGTGCTAAGTAACACCTATATGGGCCAGCGTGTGCTAAGCTTTCATGGCATGCCCACGTTATTTATTCTAACATGCTACTTGGAAGCACAATTTTCCATTTTTCGTTAATTAACTTATATAAAATATTATTTACACAGCTGTACCGCGGCTTTTCTTTACGAAGTATGCTCGTTTTTATTTTGTTAATGTTAGGGTCCGTGTCTTGCTCCAAATGGATACTAGCTAAGCGCTGCCGTAACTCTGGCTTTATCTCATATTGCATAGCTAATATTTTTACATTGCTAGGATCCGACTCATGCTCTTCAGTAAATTCAGGCGCGTATCTACTCAATGTCTCCGCTACTTCATTATTACTTGCTTTAATATATTTAATTGTGAAGTCGTATTCCTGAATCGTCATTATCCAGCGAGTCATCCTGGCGTTGGTTAATCTACGTCTGAGAAGAAAGGATAATGCTTGGTTATCGGTATGTATTTCAAAGTGTGTGCCGCAAAGATAGTATCGAAATTTATTTAACGCATAGATAACAGCCAATATTTCTTTTTCGGATGTAAAATAGTTTTTCTCGGCACCTTTAAGGGTACGGTTAACATACTAAATGACACGATGTTCTCCCGTAGTGTCCTGCTGATATAACACAGCGCCGATAGCACTATCACTTGCATCAGTTTGCAACACATAAGTACCTTCGTCATTCGGATGAAACAGGTGTAAATTATTTTTAAACAGATTCTTAATCTTCTCAAACGCGACTCGATGCTTATCTTCCCATATCCACTTATGCCCCTTTTTGAGTAACTCTAACAAAGGTGTTATTGTTTTTGAATAGTTCGGCGAAAACCGACGATAGTACCCAGTTAACCCAAGGAAAGCTCTAACATCTTTAACCTTTTTAGGTGTTGGGAATTTCACAATACTGTCAATTTTCGCTGGATCTGTGCTAATCCCGTCAGCATTTATGACATGACCTAAGAATTGAATTTCTGACGTAATAAATTCACATTTCGATTGTTTCAAAACTAGGTTAGCCTTACGGAGCTTACTCAATACTATGTCGAGGTGTTCTAAGTGTTCCTCGAACGATTTAGACACAATAAGGATGTCATCCACGAAAATGCTGACAAATTCCTCTACTTCGGGACCCAGTGCTACTTCTAAACATTTAATAATTGCCGCTAGACTTGTCACGAGTCCAAAAGGTACTACTTTAAATTGGTAGCTTTTATTTTTGTAGAGGAATACAGTATATTTCCGACTTTCCTCGTCCAAAGGAATCTGCCAGAAGCTGCTGGTAAGGTCGAGCCTGGTCATATACTGAACACCTTGGCACTTAACGAATAAACTATCCGCATTAGGAGCACAGTCATATATCTTCTTGGTAATGCTATTTAAGTTTCTCATATCAAGGCATAGCCGGATGTCTCCCGTTTTCTTTTTAACTACAACAAGAGGGTTGAGGAAATCGCTTTCCGAGCGTTCAATAATTTGATTCTTCAGCATCTGCTGTATTTCAGCATCGACTTGCTGTTGGTACGCCTTAGGGATGGGGTAAGTACGCCGTATGAATTTAGACTCTTCCGTCACTTCAGTTTTATTCGTATACACATTTGAGACTGTTGGTTGTTCGCAAAATACCTGAGAATGTTTCTTTATTAAATTATTTAATTTATTTATTTGCTGCGGATTTAAACGAGTATCTATGTCATTCAAGTGGTCAGTTTTAATCGTTATATCTGGCTTGCTTATCTCAATTGGGCTACAAGCAGGTCGCCTATCTCTGCCTACTCCGTTATTGTTCAAATACAGCTGATATTTACGACCATCTACAGTACACTGCATACAACTTTCTGCCAAGTCGATTTGAGCCTGACATTTAGTTAGAAAATCCACTCCAAGTACAACATTACATACTAGTTTCTTTATTATTATTACTGGAATATTTATTTCAAGTTCTTCGTATTTTAAAGTGATATATACTTGTCCAGTGGCTACTGTTTTATTTTTATCCGCAGTCTGAATCTGTAATGTATTAGTGGGTAATATTGCCGTGTTTTTAAAATATTTACTATTTTTATTAATAAAACTTTCACTGATAGCTGATATTTTTGCTCCGGTGTCAATTAAAATGTGTGTTTTAACGTTATTTATGTAAGCTTCGAGTGTAGGACATGTAGCTCTACGTTCTATGTTTTTAGAGTGGTCTGTGTCGCTTTCTAATAACGCTTCCCGCAAATCACACGGGTAGATCCCACTAATTTTGTAACAAGCATCCTCACAATCAACCATGTTATTACTACTTCTAGTGCTACGACGTATAGTGATTTTACTGTCATTATCCAAACTCGTGCTAGTGCTATAGTGATTTTTATGGATTGCTGCTTTAGGCTGCTTTTTTAGACACGCCGCTCCCACGTGATACTGTACCCGTTTTTTGGATCAGCATTCACCGCTTCTGATATTGTGTGTGAGTACGTATTATTATTTTCTATTTGTTTAACTGTATTCATTGACTGGATTTTCTTAGGTTTTCCTGTGAATTTATTTTTATCATTCCCAGAGGCTTATCTTTATTAAATTGTGTACCCTGTTTATATGATGGTTTATTTGTGTCATATGTGTAGTGAGATTTTGCTGCGGGCATTACATTCTCCCCTTTGTGACAACATGTTTAACAGTGCCTCTAATGTATTTACCCCACGTGTTAATATGGCTGTACCAATGTTCATATCAAAGTGGTAGCTTAATTTGTGTACTAGTTCGGTCTCTGATAGCTCCGGTCTCAGGTGTTTAACTTTAGAGATTTCTTTGATTACGTACTGCTCACGTGTGAGTTTTCCGGGAGTAAATTTGCCAAACTCCAGCCTATCTCGTACTTTACGATGCACATGCTCATTCCAATATCGATTTTCGAAGCATTTCATGAACTCGTCGTATGTTTTAATATTGTCTCGGACTACCACAGTGCTGCCGAACCGCTCAGCTTCCGTGTCACCCATTCAATTCTATCTGCGTCATTCAATTGATCGCCCACCGAGACCATACCCCGGTCGCAATCCCGTATAAATTGAATTGGATTTCCGTCTACCCAAAATTTCGTTGGTTATTCGGATCTTCATGGTGTCTGTAGAAACATACTGTGGGATTTACACGCCCTGCGACATCCCGTTTCACTTGATAAATTTTTTCGTCTATTTTGTGTTCTAGTTCTGATTTTTGTTGGTTTATTAATATGGTATTCGCTTTTATACGGTCTTGACATTCTGTAATGGTGTTCTGTTGTGTTGCAAATCGCGTGTCCATATGTTCATGTAATTGTCCAATGTTCGATAGCATTTCTGTTTTTGCTGTTTCGATTTGAGCTTTACATAGCTCCGTGTGCACAGTAAGTGCTTTATTGACCGTGGTATATTCTGCTTGTAGTATAGTTTTAAGTTCATTATCCCGTTTTTTTAATTCGGCTTTAATTTCATTATTATTCTTTCACATTTCAGCTTTATTCTCGTCATCACGTTTTTTATTTTCAGCATCACGTTTTTGTAATTCCTCTTTAAATTCATCATCACGTTTCGTATTTTCTGCTATATTTTCGGCTTTCATTTCTTGTAACGTACGCATAACTTCAGCTGGTTCCGCCATCTTTTTATTTGTTTCTTTACTTATCAAATTGTTTAGTTCTTATTTAGTTCGTGTAAAAATAGTTATTTTTATTAAACACTAGCAATTCGAATAATTAATTAATCCTAATATTCACAGTCTTACACATATAAATAAAATAAATGATATAATCGTCCTACTGCACACACATAAAATTAATTAAATGATAAAATCGTTCTAACTACACACAAAAAAAAATCAACTACAATGTTCTTACTTGTCCTTAACTCTTTACACATAAAATATACAGTTCCTATTCTAACATATACTTTGCAATAATTGTACCTTTCACTAATTTGCACTCAAATTTTTATTTTTATTTATTGGGCTACAGTTCAATCCCTTAAAGTTGCAAGCACCTTTTTTCTGGTTATATTTAATTTATTTAACTTGCACTTTTACTGCCCCATCGTTGCGAGCGCCATTTTCTGCAAGGTAACAGGTTCGAGCCCATACCAGACTTGCAGAAAAGAATGCACAATTTGTGAAAATTTAATACATTTATTGTTCTTTCTTGTACACTTAGTATTAAAATGTTCTTTAAACGTTTTATATACAATTAACTTGTTGTTGTTAAAATTTTTACTTGAAATGTCCTTTAACAAATGCTCTCTTGCTTTACACAGTTTTATGAATTTATTTAAATGTTCTAAAGTCTTCTTTTATTAAACAAAATTATTTAAAAATGAATGTTCTTTTACAATTTGATAATGAGTTAATTTTTGCTTTCCTGTTTTGGTCGTCCTCTCTGTCCTCCCGGTCGACGATCTCGATCCGACCTCCAGCGATCCGTCGTCTCGGTCCACGTTCCAGCAATCGCCTCCAGGTAGTGCCTTGCTCCAGGTCTCCGTATTCCAGCCGCTACGATCAGCAAACGATTACCCAGGAACGGTAGTTGAATATCTCAGACTCCGTGCTAGTTTCCTGCTCACAATCGCCGCTCACTCGACTCTACGGACCCAAGGACTTCTGGAATTAACGTTGTCTGGAATCGCTTCCCACTGCGACCACCTTCGCTGACGAACTTTCAGAGAGACTGCTTTCAGAGAGTTATCAGAGAGAGAGAGAGAGAGAGAGAGCTCAGAGAGAGTTTCGAGAAGACTGCCTTCTCCTTTTATAATGCAGCTGAATGTAAAGCGCTACGTTTCTGCGTGACGTCACCACCGCTATGCGCGTAGGCGTCGTTTCAATTACTTTAATCCATTTAGTACCGGCCACGTGTTTCCAACTTCCTCTGTCTTGAATGTTCTAGAACACACCTTGTAGCATATGAATATATTTCCCTAATATTCTATTCGTTATTCACATTACACAACACTTCATCATATGTAAAATTATATTTTCATGGTTCTGCACTGTCTTATTTTCTAATTTTCTTCTATTAATTCCAATTATTTTATTAATATTATTTATTTTCAAGCATTCATTTATTCATTGTGACACTTATAATAGCTGATACACATTATTCTTTATATTCATCTATATTGAGACCATTTGTCACGTTGGATATATGTTCCTATGCTTTTTTTGTATGAAGGTTTAGAATCATCTCTAAAGTAGTTCCCTTTCCTTCCGGAAGACCCCCACCACACACATGTACACACACACACACACGCACTCATGCCGAGAGAGAGAGAGAGAGAGAGAGAGGGCGCGCGAAAGAAGTATCTGTAGAAAGAAGTATACAAACAATGCCGTTATTCAGAACGTTTTATGCATAACGTAATAAGAAATAATTATTAATTAACATTTCACCTTGTGTGTAATTGATTTAAACATTACGGTGGATTACAAAACTAACTGTAACAAGAGGTTATAAACTACGGGTATGCTGCAAATCCGCTATGTATCATGAACAAGTGGCAAAACGTACACGAGCATGATAAATACAACCGTCTTTTCAGGACGGGCGTGCTTAACCAGGTGGAATAACTTCACTTTATTTTTCATTTACATAAAAATTGACGTAGACTGCTAACAGACAACGCTAACTTATGTACATGAAATTTTGCGTATACTGTACATGCAGTGAACGTCAGTCATGAATAGTTTCATGTTTACCATAGCGGTGGTCTCGCTTGTTAACTTACTCCCCCCCCCCCCCGCCACGCGTCAAGGTAAGTGTGAGGTTAAGCGTATTCCGCCACATGATATGTAATTTTAACTGAATACAATCCCACGTCTGGATAAAATATTGAGTGCTGAATTGAACTGAATGAATTAACTGAATACTGAAATTAACTGTTGTGTTGTGTAGAAATCGTTTATGTAAAATACATTCTGTTATAGGAAAAAGTGTTGCTTCGTGGCTCCTAAAAACTTGTTTAAAATACTTTTGTATAATTCTGTACTCCGTCTCTTCTTCCCTGTGTCATTTTCTGCCCCATCTGTCAAAATCTGTCTGATTGTTTCAGTCTGTCATCATGTAAGCACGCACGTGGTTTTGTAAACCGCGGGTACCTCATGCCCATATTTTTGTATAGTACGAGTAATTATAAAGGATATTCCGGGAGAAAGGACACTATTTCGGGAGCTAAAAATAAGCATGATAAAAAACAGGATGATTGTAGAGCCAAAAAAGTCATGTAAACATATGTCTATAGTCTATAAAGAGAAATAATGTCTTGTTCTTGAGGTACGCCAGGTAAACATCAGTTTAGCTCACATTTTTGTTCCGAACGTAAAATAAACCAATACGAAAATTCCTGAAACACAAATCGTTGGACACAATTAGTCCTCCGTTAACTGTTTAACCAGAAATATAAAAACAAATCCAAGATCTGTGTCTAGACTTTTCTAAGAAAAGTCTATGTAAAAAAAATTGGAGTCGAAACCTAATTGTTTTTAGGTTTCTGCACAATAACATTATTAAATTGCTATTAAGCAAACAAAACTCTTGAATCAAATTTTTTGAGAATTTAATTCTGAAAAAAATCATGTGAATACAACATGGGAAATTTGAATTCAGTTAAAACAAAATGTGAAAGAAAACGTAACGATTCTAATTCCAACAAAACGGGTGTTGGTTATGTACAATTTATTTATTTCAACAAATTATATTTGTCGTTAGTCAGAAGTGGTGAATTGGACACCTAAAATGGCGACCGAAAATGCACTCACAAATCAAGTATAAACTTGATAACCTAAAAAAAAAGAGGAATACGAGGCGTGTCAAGAAAAACCAGGAGAAAAGTCAGTTATGAGGGTGAAAAACCTTGGAAATAACTGGAAGAAGCTTATGGTAGATGAAGACTGGAGATCAGAAAACTTCGGAGAAGGTTAAAAATCGATATAAATGTAGTGAATTTTGTAATTGATTTCACACACACACACACACACACACACACACACACACACACACACACACACACACACACACACACACACACACACACACACACACACACACACACACACACACACACACACACACACGCACGCACACACACACACACACACACACACACACACACAAAACGCGCTCGCGCGTGTGTGTGGATTTCTTGCGTATGTACGTATTAAACCGTCCAGTATAATGTACCAATTAAGTTTTCTGTGTAACTTAGTTGCCTGTGTACTGTTCCGTGGTTTTCTGTCATTCAAAAACTTCAGTTGATGTGTTTGATACTGTAATAAGCAAGTGTTAAAAGATAAAAATTTCAGAATTCTAATTAGTGAGAAAAATCGTGATATTGAATTTATAAAGAGCTTATAAATTCCACGATTGTGTAATAAAATGTCTTCACAGAGAATTTTGCAAAATGCGAACACTAGTTATGTACTAACGTAAGAAGAAATGCCTTACAGCTTCGTTGGTAAGAAGAGTATGTCTCGGTGGACTTTGTTATGAAATGGACACTAGGTTCAACTTTCCATTTGCGTTTGGTATTTCTCAGCTTTTTTACAAACGGTAGACCTTTTAAAATAATTAGATGTGAGTAAATGATTTAATAGAAATGGCATAAATCAGCCGCAAAATCTCGGTAAAATGTGTGGTTTCAAACACTCTCATGCCGAGCATTTTGCTATTTAAAAAACTTTGTTCGTGTCGCCCTTTGCATGGTTTCGTTTATTTGCAAGTTGTGACAACACTTTTACAACAGTTTAGCAAATACCAATATTGTCCGTGTAGCCTTCTCGCTTATGTCTCATAGTTAATAATTTTATTATGTATAAAATTGACAGGTATCATATATACAATTTTATTTATTACTATGTCAGTCACTGTATGTGTGCGCGTTCGCACTCGCCAGAGGGGACGGTTTCATTTAATAAAAATAAAAGATATTGTAAAATGTTGAATCAGTCAGAACCAAATGGGCTGTGGCGAGAACCAAATTCACTTAAGAAACTCTTTGCTCACGTACAGATATATATGAAAATATATGTAACTATGGAGAAATGTGCAAAATTTCAGTCTTGTTTCCCCGTATAAAATCTCTCACAGCTCATAAAATCTGAGAATAAACATCACGTATTTGTAGTTCAGGTCCCCTCCACGCTTCCTTCCTTCACATTGCTTTGTAATAGTTTACTGAAAGCGGCTACGTTGAAAGAAACTTTTACTAACTATAAAATTCTTAATGTGTTTGTATTCATTGTAAAAAATTATGTTTCAGTAAGCTAAATTGAAAAATTGTTTTGACCTCAGCTGAATAACTTTATTTAAGACTTGGAAACGCTAGTGTTGGGCCTCACTCTACCACCGGTGCTTAGAGCCCACCAGTTCGTGAAATTAAGCAACAATTATGGAAACAAAGGGAAGATGTAACATTCGCAGAAAAGAAAATGAGTTTTGCGCTAATGTGTTATGTAAAAACGCCGTTACCTTTTCCATTTTATTTAACATTTTCTTTTTTTTTTTTACAATTCCAGCCTTATTACCCTTTACAATTTACCTCATCTTATTTCCAGTGTGTTTAGCTGGACTATTTAAGCGGTTTATGTCTTATAGAACAGACGAAGCTGTTAGGTTTGTTGCTTTGTGTATTGTAAAACGTTTGCACGCCACACACGGCACCCGCCCACCCACACACACTTTTATACACTGTGTGAACAGCGTTGATACATGAATATTCAGATCTCCGTTGCTATGTAGGTTGGACAACTTGATAAGACAAAATCCTTTGCTTGTTAGGACTTAAACACCCAGCACGTGATTGTACCAAGTGCGAGATTATCAGTGAAAAATATTACCTCATGAATAATTCCAAGTCAGTTATTTTAACGCTGTCTACGTTTAACCTAATCCTATCAGTATATTTGTTTGATAAAATTTGGTTCTAGATATGTGCGTTGTTAACTTTCTCTCGATAGTGAAAAGGAGAGGTTAATAATAATATTTGGCTAACATATCTACTGAGGAAAGCAAATCGCTCTGTACACCAACCTGAAAAAAAATTACAATGTTCATGCCGCCCTCAGTCCGTGCGTGTACACAGTCGTACCCTGTATTTCGTTAGGTCTGTTTGTTGTAAGTGTAATGTTATATAACAATGGAACAATGACTATTTGGGGAATGAACATGTTTATAACTGGAGAATGGTTTGTGTGTTGTGTAATATGTGTACACAGCAGGAGAAGCGAAAGACAAAAGACAATAATTAGAGAAACGGTAGTTGCAACAGTGCCGAGTAGAGTAGGTTACGTCGTATACGGTAATGACTGACAGCACGAGGAACGTGAGAATGAAGAAGACCTGAAATCGGATCCATGTCTGTGTATATAAATATAGTCGAATTTCATAATTGATCGAATGTACGCGTTCGCGTATTTCAATATATAAAGTGTGTGTGTGTGTGTGTGCGTCTGCGCGCGCATCTGTGTACGTATACACTGAATGACTATCCGCACATTTAACTGATACAGTGAATGTTGCACACGATTTCTAGGTAATTTAACGCGTTACTTCTGTACTAAATTTAATTTAATCTGTATACTTCTCAGTTATTAATAAAATATGTTCATTATACGCGTAGGCCTACCTGGGGGCAATTTGTATTCGGTAATTGTGTAATTGTTGTGGCGGTATAAAGTCTAATTACGAACGTTGAACAACGTAACAGTATGTCAGCGTATTTGACGTGCACATCGTTAGACGAATAAACAGTAAATATGATTAAATATGCAATCAGGAAACGGGTGCTTGTAGTCGATCCACACGCACACTGACGCCGTGTACGAGTACAGTATATTCTATGGGTACGTGTTGCCGTGCAAGTTATTGTTGTGCGAGGAACACTGCTGGCCGTAAGGTGTATTGCAGCTTATTACTTGCTATGCCTTACTATTAGTTACCTCACGTTTGGTAACACTCAACGTTCCCTCTTCTGGGGAAGTATGGAAAGACTAATCGTACGTGAACGCCCGAAACTTTGTGATTGCTATTACGAGGGAACAATTTTTAAAACGTTTACTTTCCATAAGGTCTAATGATTATCGTAATTAGCGGATAAACTCGGTAGCTGTACAGTATGCTTACTCGTCACTGTACTGTATACAAGCTGTAGTATGTACGTGTTATAATGAAATCATTTACGGGACTGTTTGTTGCGCGCCGTTGTAGTCGGCAAACAGAATACTGTATTATTGTAAGATGTGGTAAATGGATTCCTTCTGGCCCGGAAGTAATTGAGGTCAAAGGACACGTTCGGAGTATGTGAAACCAGTAAAACTGCTTTCGACTGTTGACGGAAAAGATGCAAACCGAACTAAGCTGGTTTGTTGTGTGTAGGGTACTGGCAGATGCCGTAGTGTGTGACCGCGTGGTGGGGAGGGAGCTTGAACGTAATTGTCTCCATTGATGTATATTCAGTTTCTGTATTAAAAAAAAAAAATTCTTATAAACGTTAACTTGGGTCTGTTTTGCTGACACCAGTTGTATTCTCATCACTGTTAGATGGACTGCACGTACATTGTTCTGTTTAAACAATTGACACATTTTCTGAGTAAACATTGGTCTGTTTTACAGAAAGTAATGTATGCGTAAATAATAAACATATTCAAACTGCAACTTTATTTGTTAAATATTTCTATTGCTTAATAATTTTTTTTAGTTCTGATGGCCTAGTGGTCAGCGCACTTGCTTCTAAAAAAAACTGTGTTCGAATCCGTCAGAAGGATGGATTGCAGTCTGACTGGGTCTACATAATCGTGTAGCTTGACTTGACGCTACGTTGATTACAAACTGTCGTTATGGTAAAACGGATAAATTTAATGTATGTTTGTTGAGTCGACAATCCGAAAGAAAAACTGTTGAGATTATTTTGTAAAGACGCTGTTTATTAAAACTTGATAAACTTCGTTTTTCGCTGTATTAATGACTTTATATTTTATATGTGTTCAACCAAGATGTTTTTTTATTACTTGAGATACGTTTCAAGCACCATGCTGTATGGTCATCGTCAGCCAGGCTGTGTGTGGGGACCAGGCAACAGAGTAAGCTTATCTGTACAAATATGTAATAGTAAGGTTGTGTGTGCGTGCGCGCGCGCGCGTGTGCGTGTAGATAGACAGGCGGGAGGGAAGACACACAGAGAGAGAGAGAGAGAGAGAGAGAGAGAGAGAGAGACTATTTTGTTATGTTGTGTGGTGTGTTCGAGAGTGCAACGGCAGTTATCCGTATGCCATTATAAGAAATTATGCAACAGTGTAAAACCGTATAGCGTACAGTGCAGTGCGTAGAACATCTGGTACTACTTCTACGTGTCAAGGTTTTGTTGTCGTCTTAGCTACTGATTAATTTGTAGCTTCAGTCGTGGTCTCTACAATTGCATAAACAATGTTCGCCAGAAAAAATTTATAATATTAAACATTATTCTGCCATTATTATACACGTCATGTGAAAAGACGTGACAATGAATAACAATAGGTTGTAATGTTGTTAACTTTGTGGCCATCTCTAATGACTGTATAAACACGTTGATCCTGGTGTTTTGTGTAAATTAATTTTTGAAGTGAATACAGCACAATGTGGCATGGTGCGGCGGTCTCGTTTCTCCTTGAGTTTGACGTTTACCGCAGCCTGTCAGCTTACCGCTGACGGTCCCGCTTTTCCCAGGAGTCGTGAAATTCTTATGGACGCTTATAACGTGGCTTGACGTAACATCTGTATGCGTATCTATTTTGATACGTTGGTATTGTGAGAATTTGAGTCGTCGTCTGAAACCATTGGTATGGTTTGAGTCGTCTGAACCTATAAACATAAACGTATTTGCGATAAACAGTTTGATTAAATATAGTGAATGCAACAGTAATTACCACCAAAACTGTTACAATTCAACTGCAAATCGTACACAAATTGAAAATATGTTAGTCTTCACCGTAAATTAAATACTTTCTGAAGGACCGTGTTCAAAGACCGCAACTATCAGGCTTTAGACACCTTTTAGAGATAATTATTATTGTTTTTACTATATTTCGTTTTATAATTTTTACTGTAAGTACTATCATGATTGAGGATTTGAGGATTACCCAAATTCTGAGGGTCAAAATGAGAGTGAGAGAGAAATAATTATCATAATGGAGGCAGTCCGGGAGATGGTTGTCCGCCATTTTCCGATCTGATGATGAGCTGTGAAACTTGAAAGCGCTAATCGGGAAATTTTTACATCGTGGTGTGTAACAGCGTAATTTCTGTTTCTGGTTGTAACCACTAGCTCAACTTTATTAATTAGAAGTTCGTAGTTTTTTTTTTTTTTCACGTCGCCTATACAAACATAAGTATTTGGATAGGAAATGGTATTAACCAACAGCCGATAGGGTTAGTATGAACCGTGTATTCGATGTTGTATCAAACCAGAGCGAAACGGAATATTTGTAATGTACATGAAAACACTAAAAATCCTGCGATAGAAGATTGCATATTCTTACAGATTATTTTATTACTTATTTTTTTTAGCATATTAAAGTGTCCGACAGAACCCGTTGATTAAGTATGTTTTTTTAATTAGAAACATACTCTAATAGAAAAAATAATGTAGTAAATTACTTATCCTGCTGACTAAAACTCTCTCAGTCAGGTCTAATTGTAGAGATTAGGTAGAGTAGCACAGTGACTGACGGAGGGTTACTCATAAGGGAGTTTGGTAACGTTGACCGGACGCTTTGAAGCGGCACAGATGTTGCGTGCTGATGTCTGGCACCTTTAATAACAACAGCGCTTATCTTCGTCCCATAAAGTGGTAATAGCAACAAAACATTGAGCAACATCAGACAACAAAACCCTATGAATCAGCAGGTAGAAAAGCTATTTGTGAACAATAAGAGTCCATCGTAGAATGAAGGATGTATCGTCTCAGACGTGTCGTCTCAGAACTCACGCGTCTTAAAACTCAAAATTCACGAATTCCAAGAAGAGGATTAGTAAGAGTAGGTTTCTTTACCTGGGCCAGACTCAAAACTCACGAGCCGGGCCAGTTCTCCTTTGAATGGATAAATGCCCACCCTACCCACATAACGACTGTAGATGTTTGAAAATTTAATCGGAATTGTGCGAAAAGGTCCATTGTTAGCGCCAGCCGGAACTGCGTGCCCTCTTGTAATTGGCACCTCTCTCATCAAGAGGTGGGCCTGTCGTGTAGCCTCTCACAGAGCATACGCGACAGGGGGTTGAGAAACCCACGGACGCCATGGACCCGCGCGGATAACCGCACTCGGCCTTTAAAATTAAGGCGTAGTTCCATAAGCCGCTGTAAGGCTTTGTCTTTTTTAATATTTTTATATATTTTTTTACTATTTATGTATTTCTGTCAATTGGTTTAATTTGCTTAATTTGTCTTTTTTTTACTGTTTCCATTGCTTTGATATACTAACCTAAATCTACATATTTACATGATTAATTTAACAAGGAAAGATCTGTTTTCTGTTTAACCCATCTTGAGGATGAAGGAAATCCACCTATATCTCTTGTTTTCTCATATTTTTTTGTGTTTCGTTCGATCCTGTTATCAAGTTGGGAGTATTTTTTTCTTCTTTGTAAACCCTCTAGGTTCAACTCCATCCTCATAATATTCTTATCTGATTTCTCAGCTTCTTGTTTAAGTCGTTTTATTAAGTCTTTTATTCGAGGGTGAGGTCTTCCCAGAACATAGTTGATTTGGTGATTCCACCCTTCCACAGAATTGTTTGTTCTGTGACTTCTGTTGTAGCAGTTCCACATTTCCAGGGGCACTTATGGATTCTGTAGCCAGTGATCTACAAAATAGTCAAAAAACACCGTCAACGTTTGGTCTTCGGGGGCGTTACTATCCACCCCTCGTCTACGACCAAGGCAAGTGCTGCACACAATGTAATAGTTTGTCGGATTTCTTGATTCGTTTTGTAGGCTTCAGTGAGGCCGATTTCCTGAACCTTTCGCCAGAGTCTTTGACATAAATGGAAGAAGCATCCTTGCACTTTGACAGAAGGAAATACTTCTTTTATTGCTTTGATAGGGGCTGTCTCAAAGTCGATGTTTATTTCATTTGGGTTCCATTCTGGGATTTCATTTTTTATGATATTAAGTAATTTAGTGTACGTTTCTGTCTTATTAGGGAGAAGGGCAAATATCACAGGTGTTATATTTGTTTCCTCACTGGTGCTTCCAAGATCAGCATGTATCGTATATAGCTGTGAAAATTGGCTGCTGGAACTTTTGAAAGTACTATCTATTAGAAATGTCCGATGCGCTTTGAGACATTCTCTTCCTTTTGCGCTTGAAATACTAATATTCTTTCTCCATCGCTGTTCTCTACAAGAAGAAAGGTACTGCCATCGGTCATGCGTAGAGTGTCTTCGTCTAAATTAATATTGTTTCGATGTGTAGGTTCTTTTTGGACTCCCTGGGCTTTATTTCGGTGTCTGTAGAGCGTTGCTTTTACATTGGAAAACTGAGGTACCCTAGTGATCAATTCATATCCTCTTTGCTGCAAGGATTAAAATTCTTCAGTGTAGACCTGAAACAAACAAGATTATCGTTACCATCTCGTACCTAACTTATAGTAATAACCAATAGTACCACCATGCCTTAAATACTTTATACATTAATACCACCATGCCTTAAATCGGAACAAATGTACAAATGTGATTTATAAACAGTTTCTATTGAAACGACACTGATGACAGGCTGTTAGCTGTTAGCTAAAATGCACGAACAGACACGCGCGCGATTTTATAAGGGTCTTTGGTTTTGCCTGCGGACCCTAATAAAAATAAATGTTTAACTTACCTGTGTAATTGATGTTCCATATTCTTCGCGAACTCGTTTCTTGGCCTGGCTGACTGCTTTGTACATATCGATTCTTGCTTCATCAGGTACACACTGGTGGGTTGTTTCACTTAAAACGCTATTGTCACTTGAAATTGTAACTTTACCGGCACACGCGGATGACAGTCTTTTATGACAAAACCATACTGTTTCGCCCGACTTGTTTTCTCGCTGCTTATAAAACCTATAACCGTTGTACACTAAATTTAGTTTACCCTTTTTCGAAGTAATGAATTACATGTTGTGCACTGCTCGATGACACCAAGCAGAATAACTGAGTAAAGATCAGTGCTATACTTGGAGAATTTGGTCTCTGGTAGGGTGATAATTCCTGTTAACAATATTCTAAAAGTGGGTGGACAAACAGGGGTTGAAGGGCAGCGTGAGTCACCGCGGAGCTGATCCCTCCTGCGGTCATCGCAGGTACCTGCTCTCCGGAGTCGTGCATTTTGAGACTCATTAAAATGTTGATTTAGCTACTAGTTTGTAGTCGTGAGTTTTGATACTATTTTCTACGAATTTTAGCTCGTGAGTTTTGAGACTCGTGAATTTTGAGACGTAACCGTCTCAGAGTGACCAGCCCAATCTTTTATGGAAGCTTCTAAGTCTGGAGCCGATGGTAATCTCTTTTGTGTATTCGTATACCTACTCCTTCGGATTAAACGCCACTCAAGAAGAGTCAATAACATCGGTTTCACGGTAATTACTGCTAATCATATCATGCGATCTTATCATATTAGATCTTAATCTTATCGTATTATGGGATAAGAGCTTCAAGAACACGGATACGAACTCATTCCTTCCAATTTATCGTGTGCGACCTGTGGCCAAATCTTTTTCCCTGCAGGACATGAATTTAGCTATAGTGCGGACGAAATCTGTAGGGGAGTCGAGTTATCAGCGCTGTTACACCACAATTATATAATAAAAGTTAGTGCTCATATCAAACTGTTGAGGGTGGGCAAAGTGAGGAAAAGGCGAACTATCAAGCAACTACATATATCGTTCGGTTGCCTAGAATACGGCTTACCAGTCCTCCACAAACTGTTGAGGGTGGGCAAGGTGAGGATCAAGCAACTACATATATCGTTCGGTTGCCTAGAATACGGCTTACCAGTCCTCCACAAACTGTTGAGGGTGGGCAAGGTGAGGATCAAGCAACTACGTATATCGTTCGGTTGCCTAGAATACGGCTTACCAGTCCTCCACAAACTGTTGAGGGTGGGCAAGGTGAGGATCAAGCAACTACGTATATCGTTCAGTTGCCTAGAATACGGCTTACCAGTCCACAAACTGTTGAGGGTGGGCAAAGTGAGGATCAAGCAACTACGTATATCGTTCGGTTGCCTAGAATACGGCTTACCAGTCCTCCACAAACTGTTGAGGGTGGGCAAGGTGAGGATCAAGCAACTACGTATATCGTTCGGTTGCCTAGAATACGGCTTACCAGTCCTCCCAAACTGTTGAGGGTGGCAAGGTGAGGATCAAGCAACTACGTATATCGTTCGGTTGCCTAGAATACGGCTTACCAGTCCTCCACAAACTGTTGAGGGTGGGTAAGGTGAGGATCAAGCAACTACGTATATCGTTCGGTTACCAGTCAAGCCCACGCTCAAGTTGGCCGTTTCAACGTCTCTGTTTAGCGTATCACCTTGATTTGCAGCTCGGTTTGTCATCAGTCAGCGTGAGCTCCAAATCCTTCTCGTCGGTCTGGTCCCACTGTACTGAATAATTTCATTTGTGGTAATCCAACAGGGAAATACGTGTATTTGTATTTATTTGTACTTATATTTCTATATAAATATATATTGATGTTAAGCACTATATATAGCCTATATTGTGCGGTAAGAAGAAAGATTTTCAGAACATTTTTGTGTAAAATTATAAAATTGTTTGCCTTTCCACTCTGTCACGGTTTATGGAAAGAACTTTTCTCAAGCCGGAATACGAGAAAGTTTGGCACACAAAGTTTTTCATTGTTTTACCACGTCAGTCATCCGTTTGTTGCATTATCGATACCGTCTGGCTAGGAAACGGAGACTAATTAAAATACTCAATTAAACTTTGCCTAATTGTTACGCTAGGAAAACTGAGATACTTAATTAATGGAAAGCGTTTTGTACAGTTCTGTCCTCCTAATATCAAATTAATACAGAAGAATACAGTAGCAGAAATGTTTTGAATGGCTTTTCGGTGTAGTCTTAAGTTAGTGTAATTAATTACTCTCATTGTTACTTGTGGCTGCGTAGCCAGAAGGTAGCGTAGGCTTACTACTAGTATCACTTTATTTCATTATAAAACATTCGTACATTGCTTCGGAGCTAGGAATTGTAGGAAAGGTTCGTCTGCTCAGTACAGAATTCCTAGGAGTCACAGTTTGTAAGAGTTTTATCGTGGCATGTGAAATTGTCTAGTATTCTCCATACGTTTGTTTTGTCGTTTCCCGAACGTTATTGATCTAAACTCCGCCTGTCATATTGATGTGTTTTTTATGGGCCGATCGTACGCATATGTGTGTTTCGGATGTTGAGCATTTACTGAATTTTTTCTTGCGTCTCCACCGGTGAAAAAGTCTGTACTAGTAAATAATGTTATTGAGTGACGTATACACCAATTCCATGAGGAACTCAGGTTTAAAACGAGTTGAAACTGAATTTAAGATTCGTCACTCTCTCTCTCTCTCCCTCTCTCTCTCTCTCTCTCTCTCTCTCTCTCTCTCTCTCTCTCTCTCTCTCTCTCTCTCTCTCTCTCACAGATATGTTGCAACAATAGTTTTACCATACATAAATATAGGTTTATTGATATGCGGATATTTTATTTTATATTTACTTAAATAATGATGAAGTGTATGCCACCGTAATAATAATTTTTTCAGAACTTTGATATACAAAAAGAGGTTTTATAATTTACAGTAACTTTTGAGAAGTATTTTCTTCATAATTTCTGTAACATTATTTGGTTTCTCGCGCGTTCTTGGTCAGCAGCAGACTGATGTTTCCTCAACCACCTTGTGACGTACGTTAAGTAATCTTCGTTTCAGATTGTTTCATCAACAGACACTCGTCAAAAGTTTTTGATTGATGGTTGATTCATGTGTGTAGTAATTGAGTGTACCTCCATAAAAGTTACCCTCGCTAATCGCAGTTATGCAGCGTAGTTTAGTATTTATCGTCCGAATTTTGTCCAAGTATTTTTATTTACCCATCCTGCCTATCTATGAGGTGACGCGTATCCGGCCAGAAACCTTACGCGTCTCACATAATCATACCATATGACGTATGTTATATATATATGGTGTTCCCGGAGAAAATGACATGACTGCAGGAGCCGATTCTAGAGTTAAATATAAGAAATAATGTTATGCAAAACATAGGTTCGATAATGCTTTGTTTTCGAGTAATGCAATTACTTTTCCAGGTAGAAAGGTAATCTATGCTGCTGTTCACAAGGAATAAGAATGCTGTATGAAAATTCGTGGAAGATAAATTTTGGGTCAAAATTAGTGATTCCGTATAGTGTTTGATGTAATATATTAAAATAAAAAGATTTAAGGGTTTATAATTTCCGGGTTGTTGGGCCGTGGTCGAGTGCTTGTTTCAGGTCTCATTTAGTGAATAAAGTGACATCTGAAATCATCAGTGGACCACGGCCCCATACCCCGGAAACAATGCCTCTAGCCTACGTTGTAAACAGTTTGAGTTCAAAAAAAAACAATTTTTTGTGTTTGGCACACAATAACGTAAATAAAAATCAAATTTCCTCAGTTTATATTTGTTTTCAGTTGACTTTACTACCATAAATTTTCTGAGAACTAAACGTTTTACAAATTTTGTTTCAAGCTTTTATTTGTTTATTGACAATCTAACTGAGCAGATTTACGCCAAATCTAAAATATTATGTTTCTTGACTTAAGGTTTTTAGTCTTTATAATAATTTTCTCAGAAAAAACTAGAGATGCAGTTCTGGGACACTATTAAAAAATTTTCAGGTTTCAAGGATGTCAGTATAGCCTCATTTTTCCGTTGATGCAGAAAACAGGACGAAAATTTTTACTAGTCGTAACTCGAAAACAAAAAGGTGTGTGTGTGTGTGTGTGTGTGTGTGTGTGTGTGTGTGTGTGTGTGTGTGTGTGTGTGTGTGTGTTATAGTCCTTTTCACTTTGAATATTTAGTGTTTAAACATGTAAATATTGAGATTATATATTTTCATAAGGTTAAGTTTTCGTGGACTTCAGTGACTAATATTTGACACGTCCTCTGAAAATACATTCTGTAGGCTGTGCTTTCGTGTCGTAATTATGTAGTTACAATGTATTAAAATGACAATATGAGTCTAGTAGTAGCAGTTTTGACAGTAGTGCACAGAGGAAAAGCGACTTGTAGATTCAGTAAAATATAGGTTTATGTCCCGTATCTGGGGGGCATTTGTAACAGACCGTATGTTGTGATATAAGAATAAAGCTTCTAAAGCCAAATGCTCTGGGGGATGGAGCTTAAGGGTTCTTAGCTCCCCCGTGACTACTCCCCTGCTGTCACTAGACTACATATACTTGCTGATCACGTATGTAACGTGAACTGCTCACCTCTTATAGTGAACGGCACTTCGTGGTTCATCAGCCGTGATTGACATCAGCCTCGTAACACTAGCGGACTGCAATATGTTTTATGCTTGAGCAGTGTTTATTCAAATTGATAATCGTATGGTTGACGAAATTTGTTATCGCATACCAAGCCAGTAATAACGCTCACTGATAATCTAACTCGGTAATGACAGTACAACTGCGTGGAAGCTTATCAGCGGTTCTAATTATGAGTTGGCTGTATGGCTGCAGAGTTTTGTAATATTAATAAAACAGATACCAGTAGTTGTGTGTAGAGTATTACGAGTGCTGAGTGCTGAGTCGGTGTTTGTGCGGTTCACGATGTACGTGTGTACGTTCTGGCAGCGACGGCGATGAATCTTTGAAAGCGTGTGTTCGCGTGTGCGTCCTCCTCACCTACTGATAATCACTATCGTATTTGGATCCAGGAGGAACAGTGCATCCAACTACTATTGCTGCGTGTAAGTCAATTTAACAAATATTACATTCATTATATAGCTTCGACAAATATTTCTCTGTTTCTGTTAGTCGGGAGTAGCGGTGCATTTGTGGCGGTCTTTGAAACCAGTTGGAAGAACCTAATTGAAATTATTTGTCAAAACCATGTAATTAAACACATTCAAGAAACACAATTATTTTGTGTTATCTAAAGGTATCATATGTCGGTTTATAAAGGTATTTATATAAAGGTTTTAAGATATTTTGTTAGTATAATTTAGCTAACAAATAATGTCTTAGTATTCACCTCGTATGTGCTAGTTCATTGGGCCGAGGACCTTGTCTCATTCACGTGGCTCACTTGCAGTCAGTTGATCCGTTTTCTTGGTTAGATGTTTGAGTGTCATTCAGTATCGCAATCACCTTTGCTTGTTTGTATGCTGTATCAGGTTCTTTGATTACGTTCGAGTGATTAACACTTAATCAGAAGATGTATTATTTCTCAAATTGAAAGTAGGAGCTAAAAACGTTTGTTTGTAAGAAATCGTATAAGTACTGACGGAGTCGAACAGACATCCAAGAAAAAATCAAGAGAAAAACAAGTGAAGGCACCACACACACACACACACACACATATATATATATATATATATATATATTACAACGATACATAACATAAATTTTGTATAATGTAATTTATGTGGCCCCACGTTCTTTGGGACGCCAATTCTATACAACGATACATATCATATATAATTTATTTTGTGGAGCCCCTTCGTTCGTGGGGTGCAACAATTATACTACGTTACAATTTTATGTGTTATATAACGATACCTTTTATGTATGCAGGTTGTATAGCGATACCAGGTGTAACTATAATAAGAGTAGTAGATTTATGAGTAGTTAAAATTTCATTTTTATTGTTTAACAAGCATTATAAATAATAAACATTGTTAATAATCTCCGATCAAGATATCACTCATTACTAAGTGTTTATCTCTTAAGCTATACGGTGTTACACACATTTAAAACACTCTTACATCTAGACATGTTAATAATCTTAATCTAGACATTTATTCAATGTGATTTACTAAACAAAATAAAATTTAAATGTAATTTTAATTGAATTCATTTACTCAGATCTGACCTCAGCTTGCTCAGTCTATACCAATGTTTTTTAAAAATTAAATTCAAAATTATATTATTTACTCTTAGACTGGCATTTGTTTCATATTAATAATTTAAATTATTCTCTTCTACAAAATGCAAATATCAGATCATTTCAATTATTTTACTTTGATAAAAAAATATACTATCTCAAAATTAAACTCTCTTTTTTTTCTATATTTCTCTATATGCGATCGCTCATTCTTACGACTAAAACATTTACCTAAGACTATTACATTATTTCTAATTATAAACCTTTTTTGTTTTAATTCATTGTCTCTTTATATAGTCTTTATGAGCTCTTTTAAAAGAATCATTTATAAATGCATGTCACCTCGAGTTTTGATGACCTTACGACTTATTGACGGGGTCCAGCGTTGTCCAGAGTTGGGTTTCCGTTACTCCTGGCTTGGCGTGGTCCTGGATATGTCCAGAGTCCAGCGTCGTTCTCCAGTAGTGTGTGGTCCGTTCCAGTGAATTACTATCTGCTGCGAGGTGGATCTCGTACAGCTGTTAGGCGTTTCAAAAGCATCTCCTAACGTCTAGCATCTCGTGTCGCTCTTGTAGCTTCTCTGTTGATACTCTTGCTGACTTAAACGGTCCCGGTACTCTACGTTTCCCGTAATATTGTAAACATAATTACTGAACGTCTTTATTCGTTCATAGATGAGACTTATAACAAAATAAACTGTTCTGCCGACGGACAGCATGTAGGACTGCAACTGTGTTTTGAAAAGAAGAGAAGGGCTTCCAGTCGAACCCTTAATTTATACCCTCTCGAGATTTCGCACCTGTTGGTTCCGAAATTGTCCTGTCGAGACCTGCAGATCACATGCTAGCCCCCACTCCCGAATCTTTTTATATATTTGCAATTTTTTGCAAATTGCAATGTTTTGTACTGAATCGAGATAGCACAAATCATAGCTAATTTGATTAAGCACTCACTGTATTAATTTGAGCGTCTTAGTGTAATTTGCGTATTTTTGGCACATTTATTTCGCACTGACTTCGCGTAGTGTGTCCTATTAACGTCATTTTCTTACTGTGGATACCTATAAAATTTACACACACTTTGGTGCCTTTTGTTTGTTTATACACTAATTAGTTTTCACACAGTGAATTAAAATAATTATTTTAGTAATTACTTGGGGAGGGTAGCTGAGATTCCTGTCTGTACATGCATCACTAACACACACAAGATACACGCGTAACACACATACAATCGAGCAGGTGTTCTTTGCCTGTTGGAACAGGTTAATTTCTCTCCTAGTATAACAATGAAACATTTTTACAATCCCAGACCTGTCCATTTACCCCAAACTTATAATAATTTTACAAATTTTATATCAGTGCTTAATACAGCATATGGCTGTATCGTTGCAGTATATATATATATTGTTAAAAAACTAATTTAAGGTGTGTTAAGATGCGATGATGATGACCCACGTTGCGAGCGTCAATAAAACTCGATATCTCTCCTTAAAGCCTCACTGTTGTAAATCAATTTAGTAACGAACTGCTTGTTAATTATGTGAGGACGTATGTTATAGTATATACTGCACGATGGAAGCGTCAGATTGTAAAGAAATCTTGTCTATGGGTGTAATTAGTTATAAGAGACTCCTGTGTAACAAATGCCAAGGAATACGTCGTAGGTGGCGATTCGTAACTATTAAACTGCTGTTACCTGGTTTAATTAATATGTTATTAACTAATATACCTTTCGGTTGTGACCGGTGAAACCCTCAGAACATAGATTATTAAGTCAAAAAATTAGAATTATGTTCCTGAATTTATAATGGTATTATTCTATAGACTTAACTTAGTTCTCAGTGGTTGTTTAATATGAGCAATATATATGGAGTATTTACTGAATGTAAGTGACATTTGTTTCAACCCTAGTCACTCAATGATAAAAGTTTTGTTCAAATTTAGTATTAAAAAAACCAGTTAGTTCAACAATCTCCCGTCCCAACAGCTGCAAACTTGGAGCGCTATTACTAGAAATAAGTGTACTTATAGGTTAGTTATTCGGAGTGTTTGTATCAATCTGTTAATAAATTATTACACCAACTACATATAGTATTTTCTCTGCAATGATTAAAACGTTATCTCATATAACAAATGTACTTTATTTATTTTTCTCTGGTATTTAACAAGTTACGTTGTCTCAGACAAACAATAAGACGATCCAATCGACTATCCCAACATATATCGATTCTTAATTATTCAAACTCTAAAAACATATATACTTGAAAATAATGACAAATAATTCTTATACCAGGGTTCGTGTAGTTCTTTGAACCATTAGTAAGGCCAGGTAAAATGCACAATTAAGGTTGTTCAATTTACAAAAGAATAAAATTATTTTTCTTTTATAAAATTGCTAAACTGCTATAATTGTTTTTATTATTTAGACAAAGCTTTTCGTCATTACTGACATCTTCAGGTCTTAAACAACCTGAATGTAAGTAAATAAAATGTAAGTAAGTAAAATTATTTACTTAAAATACAATGATATGAAAATAATTTGTTTTTTACCCAAACGACGAAAGCTTCGTTAGGCGGTGAATGTTTGTCAACAGCGGTCAAAATCCAGTTTATATCGTCTTCACCCAGTAAAACTGCTCTGGTTTTCAATGAATTGATGATGGTGTGTACTGGTAATCCCACAGGAACTCTTGTGCTTCGATTCTTCTTTTGCGACTTCACAATTCTTGGTCCCAATGAACTGGAATTAGGATCTCAGCTTACGCTGTCAATGAAGGTTATTTCGTCAACCGAGTCTTCTGTATTTCCAAATATTTCCGTTAATTCAGGCTTTAACTCTTTATTGGTCTTCAATTTATAGCATGAATTGGTTTGATACCAAATTCAGCGGAATTATTTAGTGACTGAGGTGAGAAGCTTTCAATTCTTTTTTATTGTACTCATTGATAATTTAGAGTGTTATTTAATTTGTACGATTCATTAGCGTTCAAATATAATTGTTTTACAAAAAGGCTTTATCAGTTTGGATATATCTTTCCTTTATATTTATTCATATATTTAAATATATCGGTTCATTTCAATCTAATAGCTTGTAACAATCAGAACCATCCATTCAAAATCAACAACTTATTATATATCAGTTGCCTTAACAACCACGTTTTCTATATATCCTTGAGCCGGCATTATAGAATATTATTACTCCTTTCCAATAAAATACTCCATGCTTGGATTAATCTTGAATCACATAAAACTTTCCCCTAACCTTCCTTACTAAACAGTAAATGTTTTACTAGAGTTTCGTTGGACTGGGTTTACTAAAAAGGTATTAATTTCCTTTCACTAATATGGAATTTAGGCCTATAGATTCATTTACAACCATTATAACATTATTTGGTTTTTAACTTAATTTTCTTTTTACCTGACCTACTGTACAATTAATTATTGATTAGATGGTTAATTTACATGAATTTTGATTTACTAGTGGTTACTTTTTTTATTAATTAACTGGTTCTGGAACCCTTTATTAATTTATGATATAATTGTCAGAACTACTTGTTAGAGTTGAAACACTGGTCACACTCCTGATCCAGTTTATAAACATTAATTAGAACAACAGTATCTTTCAATTTTATATAATACTGACAACTTAGTACAGTGCCTAACATTGGTAACTATACTGTGCTGTATAAAAACAAATCTAATTTAAATATAAACATAATTATTGATTAAGTATTATTATCAAACAACATCATTTCATTTTTAGTATATTCAACATACAATATAAAATACTCTGTGACCTGAACATGCCACAGTACAAAACAAACAATTCATAACATTCAATCATTCCTTAGTCTGGCTTTTATACATTTAATACTAGTCATTGCCTCCTTCTGGTTTGAGTTACTTCTCGAGCACATGACCTATTGAACAACCTTAAGTCAGGGTATGGTCCTTGACCATATTTCATTCAATCTTTTATGTAACGTTGGGGAACCTCAACTATGTTGCGTTACAATATATATATATATATATATATATATATATATATAGAGAGAGAGAGAGAATATATATATATATATATATATATATATATATATAGAGAGAGAGAGAGAGAGACCTATATAGAAAAACGTCATTTCAATACTATCAGAACCCTGAGTTTCACCTGTTTAGTAACTGTCTGTCAGTAGTGGGTGTATCATTATGTCACTATCAAACTATCAAAATTGCTAGTATAAATATGGTTAGAGATCATAATGTATACAGTAATTTCGAGCTGTCCTGTTTTTCTTAATTGCAATTAAATGTGTATCTGCTCATAAATTCTGTTGAGTTATAAGATATCGGGCTGGCATGCCCAGGTGTATCACACATTAATAGCTATGAAATTTATCCAGGAAGAGACGTCACGTCATCTATTCGTACGTCTAAAATGTCATGAAAACGGTTGTAGTATCTGTGAATACGTTCCGTTTTGAATAAGAGCTGTCTAAATCAAAAATTGTTGAACACCACTACTTACGAATTTTTCTTGAATTTCCACTTGACGTCCAGTCACTTTACAGGTAATCCTGCGCTTTTCGAATCAAATGAACTTTTATTTTAAGGACGCTGACGTATTACTGAGATTTTGAGAATTCCTCTCAGCAGCATTACTAAATTGTTATGGCACATAGTAGACCCATTTAAATTTGTATCTATACTCTGGGCCACCTTTTGAACGGACTAAAGCGGAAGTGATGTCGTCGCCTCGTCACACTCGCCTTGGTTGCCAAATGAACCGGCGCGCGATTCAAAGTTGTGCTCTAGCACTACAATACAGAACAGCTGTAACCCACGTGGTCAAGATATTCACAGAGTAAGTGCGGCAGCTCCGCCTTGGCGACAGCATTGCCATAACTCGTGCTGACAAGCGTGCCCCCCTGCCCCTCTCCCACCATCTGACAACACCGTAGGCGCTGCCCCTTTCACCCGCACCTTCCCCTGGCCTACTCCCTCACTTTCGCTTTAGTCTGCTCAAAAGTTGGCCCGGTGTATAGATGGTTTACAATTTTGGTGCGCATTTAATTGCAGTTCACAATCCTTGGTGTAATTTATTGTTAAACAGTTGTCTGTTTATGACTAGAAAATTATTGTTGGGCGCGTTTGTCGTCTCTGTAAGATGACAGTGTCACCTGCTTCCTGTCTAGTTCGAAACAAGGACACAGTATCGTTAGTTTATGCTTCATGCTCCCAAGCTTTCAGTTTTATCAGGTACGTCATTGGTTCATAATTATTATAACAGCCAGACATTGGTGTAGATCAGTTTTTATAGTTTCGCTTTACCGCGTCGAAATTGTTTTCTGTCCTCACATGCGAGCAAATCAGTTCTGTCGGCACACATTTATAGGCAACACACTTAAACTCAGCTTAGTTTTCCGTAGTTCTGTTATATTGTACAAAGGGATAATTGTTTCAAAGGGGCTATACAATCGAATTACCACCGCTTTATAGGCTACAAGTGTGGGAAGGTACTTGACGTACGGTGAAACCGAGTCCATCATTCGAACCCGAGAAACTGTCTACCTTTTCTCGGGTAATTTCTAGAGCAGTTCACCATCACTCGTAGCATTGTTCGTTCAGTCTTTGACTCGCCATAGTGTAGTTTATTTCTCAAATGATGACAGGTGTTTGGCAACACTGAACCGAAAATAGACGTCTCTGAAGTAGTGCACAGGAGCGCTCGATGGAGGGGAACATGATGACACGCAACTCGACGGCACGCATGGACGATAGCTGGACGGATTCCTGACAACTTACCAGTTCGAAAGTTGCCTCGAAAGGATTGTGAAGAACGTATTGATTTTGTTAACATGTCTTTATCAACGATCATATAATTGAATCACATTCAAGAAACATTTATCTTGTGATTAAAAATCTATTAAATAACGGCGTTTGGTATTCAGTAAACGAGTTTTGAGAAGCTCTTCATTTTTTGTTGTTGTTGTTAATAGTATAATTTAGCTAACAAATGTATTGCCCTATTCACCTCAGATGTATTCCAGTTTCTTGCTTTCCGCAACATACGTCGATACTTAAGATTTTTGCGTATCGTCTTATCGTCTTGATGTTCTGTGACGTTGTCTGACAAACCGACAGGAACATGTATAAAAGTGCAGCGTAATCACCATTTGCGTTATTATTATCATTATACCTATGTGCTGTAGCCATTAACAGAGGTAGCGCGTGACTGCATTTTCCTACTATAGTTTTGAATTCATAACATTATCGTCTTAACCATTTGACGATCTGCAACATCCAAGTCACAGGTACGTCCGTCGTTTCCATTTGTGTCGTATTCCAGGCTTGACCGCTCATCAGTTTATACGGCTTCCCACAGTGTATGTAATCCAAGACCTTCATTTTTCCCCACGACTTTTTCACTCCTCCCTCTGTTCTCTTAAAAACCGTTGTTATAAGTCCATCTCCCCTCAGGATTTGTCTAACCCAGATTCCCTTTATCCTCTTCATAATCTTCTTCTTATTAGAACCGTTCGTCTCCAATCTACATTTCTATCGCCTCTTTCTGTTTTCCTTATTTTTTCTTATCTTTGACTCATAAACTAAACACTGCATATAAAACACTTCACCAGTATGTTTCACAGGTCCAAGTTCATCCAACTACACAGAATTTCTCTTTCTCTATTGAGCGTTTCCTTATTCACTGGTTCACTCCTTAGCAAACATGCTTCCCTAGTATCTGTACCCATCTACCTGCTGTGTTCTCCGCATTGACATTTCATAATGTCACGTTTTCCTTCTTCTTAATTGACGCAACAGATGCTACCCGTGACCTACTCAACCACTGTCGTCCATCCATATCGGTCGTGAACAAGGGACACGTTTGTGCTTGATATCACTCAGGACGCCGACTCTTAAGCCATTCTCTAGGTCACACTCCACCAGGAGAACGCTTGTACAACTTTTTGACTGTTGAGCTATCTTCCATTCTCAGGATATGACCTAGCCACTTCGATTTTTGTATTATAATGAAAACTTTGTATAATAAGCAATACTGAGCAATAAGGATACTTCATATGCTGCATACAGTTCCCTGTTTTTCCTCCGCCGGTATATCCCATTTTAACATGTTAGGCGTATTATCCTCGTAAGAAATTTTGTTTCAGATCTGTCCAGCAGCTCCATTGCCACCTACTTAAGGTCCAGGTTCACCACCATACGCCACGACTGGTCTAATTAAGGTATTATGTAACCTGAATTTCTTTGACTGGGTTAATAACCTACTCTTCAAGATTTTACTCCGTTCCCGGTTCCGATTCTTCTTATTTCCTCCTTGTCTATACTGACAGTAGAACCAAGAAAATGGAAACTAGAGACTGCTTCAAAAGAGTAGTCGCCAAACACGTAATGCTTCTGGTGTTACCAAACATACATCCTTCTTGACACCATTATTGTGATCTTACCTTCATTTACTCTAAGTCCTATTTTCCGTGCCTCTTTTAAGAAGACTTCTTCAATAGAAAGAAAATACTGTCATATTTTTATCCTCATTTATTCTCATCACTATTGATTTTACTAAATTTACTTTCATTCCGTATCCTTCCATCCCATCTTCTGATTTTTTAAACGTCAGATCGCAATATCATCAGCAAATCGTAAAAATTATTTGCTTTCTCCGATGCGAGATCCGATTTTATTAAGCAAATATTACTTACCTATTATGCGCCCTATGTAAATATTATGTACATAATATCCACAAAAAATCCTTGCTCACTCCCCTCCCATCGTGAGACCATTCCTCAGTTATATAATCTGTTATTTTCAAATTTTCCTTTGCGATTTACGTTATTTATGCACACACACACACACACACGTTCGCGCGCAAATGTGTGTGTAAACGGCAGCGCGTCAGAGGCAGAAAGTGGGCGTGTACAATAAGTTTCGAAGCATTCCCGTAAATAAAATAGTAAATACGAAGGCTTGAAATAGCTGTTCTCTGAGGATTTATTTATATCACCACACATTTCGTCTAGTCAGTAACTAGTCACTCTGAAATGAGACTGAACGGTGCTGTTGTGTCTCAACCCGTGAATCGTGACGCGAAATCTGTCAACGAGGCAGAGCGGAAGGAAGTGTCAAAGTTATCCTATAAACGTAACTCTACTACCATCCGTTTGTGAGTCTCATTAGATTACTTTAATATTGTTTTTGTCTCTCTCATTTTCCCATATTTCGTTCAGTTTTGAATTACTTTTAATCAGCTCTTTTCATTGGGCTATACTTTTGTTTTGTTTCATGTTATTTGGTGGAACGTTTATTGCCCGTTGATCATTAGTTAGGAATTGTCTGGTTGTCTACTTATCCTGCTGGATTATACGCCGTAATAGCGTTTCGAATGTATTAAATTAAATGTCCGTACATCAACTTAATTTGTTATTGGTTACTACTGTTATGTACGTATGACTGTAAATATAAATTAAACTCTGGAAAAGTTAAGAAAAATATCGTGCAAAAGTTTGAATATGATTTATTATGGCAAGGTAAGGTGGAGAATAGTTTCGTTCGTTATTGAATTAAATGCATGTAAACAATGAGCTCTCAATGCCCTTTTAGTGAGCGATGACTCGTAATCATTTCTACGTGATACTTTGTGACTGCAGCGAAGCATGAGATAGTCGAGAAATTAATGCTGTGTGAAACTCATAAGTCACTTAACCACCTGCCATCGATCGTGTTTCGAGTCCCATATAGCATCAGTCAAACTTTATAAATAAAGACCAACTAATCCTTGCTTTGTATTTGTCTGCAAATATTACGGATCGTTAGTGTGTAATGACGTAATACAATAATCATGATATTCAAGCATCATTGATAATTTCAGCAGGTCGATATTAGCACGTTCCTGGATCTGAGCTTTCAACTCGTCCATTTGCATTTTGTTGTCAGTATCCACTCAAGATTCCCGTATCGTAATTAGCATTATCGACCTGACTTGACAGGGCCGATAAAACGTGGTAATAATTCGAAAATAGTTTATCATGTTACAGGCTAAAGAAATATTGGGTTGAAGTCAGCATTGCTGTTTGACATAATGCGTGTTTTTATCAGTTTTGCTCGGTTTGTACGCACTATTTTACTGCATGGACTCAAGTATCAGAGTGATGTAATATGTCCGTCAAAGAAGTGTGTCCTTTTTATACCCCTCATCCCTCATCCACGTGTCGTAGAACGCAGTATTAGTAACTGAATCAATTAGTAAGTTAATTTTATTAAAATTAAAGGTAATCTCCTCTTGACACGTACTCTCGTAATCAAAATGCACATAGGACTCCCAAGATATACTTCTGTAATAGCCATCACCATAATAAATTTTTAACGAACCTGTGAATGAGTATAAACTTACACTTAGTTTCAAGAAATAACAAAGTCGATTGGTATAAATTCGTTTGTGTGAACAACGATATTAATTATTGTACATAACTATTAAAAGTATTAATTAATTAATTTATTTATTATCAAAATACATTAAACAGTAATGTATACTGTTATACCATATTGTTGTTGGGTTACATCAATATGTGATAAGTACATCAACTACACTCTATACCTATACAAATTTTTTCCATCTTACTCTATCCATTGACAATGTCTTCGCTTCCCTCCAGCCTAAGCCTCTTTCTCTCAAAATGTTTCCCATCATGCCATCCCAAGTCAGTCGCGGTCTTCCTCTCTTCTTTCTCCCCCCTGATTTTGCCTCCCAAACCTGTTTTACCATTCTATCACTATCCATTCTCTGCATGTGTCCCCACCAGCATATGGCATTAAATTTTTCTGTTCAATAAAATCCAGAATCGATATCACTTCTAGATCCTCTCTTATTTGTGTATTCCTAACTCTATTCTTCCTTGTTACTCCTACTACTCTCCTAAGATATTTCATTTCTGCCGCCTGGATTTTACTTTTTTGGCTTTTGGATAGCACCCACGTCTCACAGCCGTATGTTAAAACCGGTCTATGTACTGTTTTATACATACTCATTTTCGTTTTTTTGATATCTCCTTCTTATTTATAAATCTATTGTTTAATGCATAGTATATTTTTATTGCCTTTTCAATTCTTTCATTTAATGCGGCTTCTTGTTTTCCATTACTGTCTACTATAACCCCTAGATATTTAAATTGTTTGACTTGTTCTATCTTCACTCCTCCAATCTCTATATTTATTATTTTATCCCCCATTACCAATACCTTTGTTTTGGTCTTATTTATTTTCATCCCTTTTTCCTGGAGAACTTCATTCCATATATTCAAATTACCCTGTAACGCCCTTTCACTTGGAGCCATTAGCACTACATCATCCGCAAAAGCCCCTTCTGCTACTTCTATACTTCGCAAGTTCCTGTATCCAACATGCATTTTCTTAACCTTCAGTGAACACTTCTTAATAATGTCGTCCATATACAAGTTGAATAATGTCGGACTCAGTCCACCTCCTTGTCAATTCAATATTATCCATAGTTTGTTGTAAATCCTAACGACCTCATATTTTTACCAATTACATAATTAACATTATTTTTCTATAATCTCTGTACTACCTTAATTATTTTACTCCTTATTCCTCTATTTTTTAAACTTTCCCATATTTTTGCTCTAGAAAATTCCCATATCCCATATTTCCCATATCTTTCTATCGAAGGCCTTCTCAAGATCAATAAAAGCCAAACATAACAATTTATCTTGTTGTATCGACATCTCAGCTATCTGTTGCAGAGTAAAAATGTGATCCTGCACACTTCTCCCTGATCTAAAGCCACTCTGCGATTCCTCCAAACTATTTTCTAAAATTGGGACCAATTTATTATTAATTATCTGCTCATAAACCTTAACAATTGTATGTAACAGATTGATACCCCTATAATTATTACAATCTCTTGCATTACCTTTCTTAAAAATAAGAACTATCAATGCTTCCTCCCATTCTCTTGGTATGTCTACACTTGTCCACGTTTTATTGATAATTTCTAAAAGTATTTCTTTCCCCTTTTTCCCCATATTCTTTATCATTTCTGCTGTAATTTTATGTGTTCCAGGTGATCTCCCACTTTTAAGTCCTTTAATCACTACTCCTAATTCATGCATCGTTACTTTTTCTTCTTCTGCAACTTCACCATCCTCTCTATCTTCTTCTTCATTAATATTGACTTTATGATCATCTTTGTTGATTTCCTTACCACCTAGTAATCCTTGAAAGTATTCTTTCCATCTATTCATTATATCGTTTCTTTCTGTCAGTATTTTCCCATTAGCATAATATATACATATATCATTCTCAGTTTTTTCTTTTCTAAAAGATTTCAATACTCTGAAGAAAAGCTTTTGATTCTCCCACCTATCTCTTTCCAATGTTTCTCCAAAATCTTTCCATGCACTCTCTTTCGCTTTTCCAACAAATTCTTTAACAATTTTCTTTGTTGCTTATATGCTTCATAGTTATCCACAGTTCTGTTAGCTGTATACTTTTTCCATTCCTTTTCTCCCTTTTAATCTGCTCCTTTATTTCATTAGTCCACCATACCGTCTGTTTTCTTTTATTAATTTTAGTAACACCACAAACCTCCACTGCTGTATCTATAATTATATCTTTCATTATTCTCCAGCCTTGGTGCATGCCTTATATTTTCACTTACCTTGTGTAATTTTTGTTCGAGCATATCTTTAAACCTATTACTGTACTTACATCTCTACTTTTCAGTTTATACGATCTGATAGATTTATATTCTATTATTCCTTCTCTATTGTGTATATGTTTTTCATCTAATTGTTCTTTACATTTGGTCATTACTAAATAATGGTAGCTATATATTTCTGCACCTCTCCAGACTCTAGTGTCCATTATCATTTTCCTATTGGTCCTTTCAACTAGTATATAGTCAGTTATCGACTTCTCTCCCCTATTTGGTTGTTCCCTTGTGAATTTATGTATATCTCTGTGCTGATAAAAAGTGTTCGTCACAATAAGATCATGTAATAAGCAGAAATCCAACATTCTCCTACCGTTATTGTTTCTCATTTCTTCTCCGTATTACTCTTTTATATATCTCATCTCTTTTACCCACTCTACTGTTAAAGTCAACAACAATATATTTATTTCCTTTGGCTTCCTCTGTTACTTCCGATAGTTCTTTCCAGAATTTATCTTTTATTTCCACCTTCTCATCTTCGCTTGGTCCATATACTACTATAATTGTAAAATATTTTCCCTTTTGACTCTCCAGCTCCACCAGTAGTAATCTTTCTGATACTGCTTCCCATTTCCGTTATCTGTCTTACTAAATCCCTGTGAATTATGCATCCCACCCCCGCTGCAGCTCTCTTATCTTCATCTACTCCACTATATATAAGTACGTGATCACCATTCATAATAATCTTACCCCTTCCTTTTTTTTTTAGTTTCGCTTAATGCTAAAATTTCTAATCTATATCCCACCAATTCTTTAATTATTTCCTCCTTCTTATCATATAAACTTCTGATGTTCCATGTTCCTAAATTCCATTTACGTCTATTTACTTCATGTGCTCTCCCCTTTATCCTATCCAGTTTCTCTGCTTTGTCCGTTCCCTTTATGTCCGTCCTCTCATTACTACTCAGTTTTTTGGTTTAGCTATGTCCAATTTCCCTTTACTCTTATTCCATCTCCATTCTATCCATCTATAATTACTTTGTTGTACCCTTTTTTAACTTCCCTTCCTTTTCCCTCTCCTCCTTTACCATCTTTCTTAACTGTCTTTGTATTTTTCTTTCCTGCTTCGTTAAATCATTATTAATGTATATTCCTTCAGTACCTGTATCCTTTTTTAATTTATATTCATTTTTTAGAATTTTCATCTTATCTTCTTCCTTTTCTAATCTAACTACCCAAATTTTTCCCCTATTTTATACACTTCACAGGTCTGCACATTTACCTCCAGATACTGTCCTATAAAATTCTCTACGTTTTTTTTAATCTCCGTTTTGTTATCTGCACCTATTCTTAATCCCCTTATGATTACATTATTCTTCCTTCTATCTTTCTCCAAATATTCCACTGTATTTCTAACCTCAGCCAACTCCTTCTTAATGTCCATATTTTCTTTCCTGAGCGCTTCGTTTTCATCTTTTATGTTTTTCATTTCTTCCGCATATTTCCTTTGGTCCTCTCTTACTTGTTTAATTTCTTCAGTTAACTCATTTTTCATTTCTTGTATAGTTTTCAATATTATGTCTAACTTGTAGTATTAATATGATTTTAATTATTTACATAATAAACTATGGGCTTTTGTGTATGTGAAGTATAGGAGGACAGGTGTATTTAGAAAATACGATTACTGTACTAAGCTCACATGTCACGTGACACAATGGGGAAAATAAGTAAATACAATGTGTGTACTGTTTTTAGCTCATTTGTTCTGCGTGACTTGTAAACTTACTCGTCTAAAAATTAAAGGTTTAAACTGTTTTATAACAAAATCGTTAGTCTCCATCTTTCCACAAATTTCTAAATTTTATTATCATAAACAAAGCTGTAAAAAATAAAAACTAGTAACTTTTTGTTGTTACAGGTATCTTTGAGTAAACCAGTGCATTATCCAAGTCGATTAAATTTAATTTTTGCAGGGATACTATGTTTTTGATGACCAAAGCTATTCGGTGATACTAATAGAGCTCCAAGGTTGTTTTATTTAGCAAATTGACTTTTAAACGTCAAAAGCGTAATCAAACATCCGGCTGTCAGTTACAGTAAGCAAGATATCATTGTCAACCTGTCTGTCATGCCACCTGACACAGCGACAGCGTCAACGTAAAAAAACATAATTTTGTATTTTAATCGAGTCCGATTCTACTGTACAGTTTTGTGTTAATTACGATACCGTAAGATGGTACTTTACTTAAGTTACCGTTTGTGATGACGAAAACAATAGTTCGCATTTTCAGAAAACTGACAGTCAGAAGAAAGTAACCAAAACAATCGCAGAGACAATAGAGCTGCCTACTGGTAATGGTATTGGCTGTACATGTCTCTTTACGAACTTAATTTGTAAATAAAAGTTACTGGGTATTTTAGTTATTTTGTTTTCATGTTTTGTGTAATGTATTGGTCCCCTAGGCAGATGACTAGCTTAAATAATCAGTTGGATGCTGTCAAGTTCATGTGTGAGTGTGTCGTGGTTTACGTGAGTACAGTATATTTCGCATTTTGTTACTGCTAATAGTTTTGGAATACGTACTATATAATAATGTTCAATAATGCTCAATGTATGATGTTGACGCAGTGGTCAGGGCATTCGCTTCCAAATGAGGGAGTCTTGGTTTCAAATGCGAAACATATATCACTCCACATGCGGTCTGCATGTTAACCGACCCCTAATAACCGTCCTTGCTGCCCTAACTAATCCAGTTGGAACAGTTTAAGTTGGATTAGTTGGCGATTATGATCTGGAGTATTTGAAGTCTGCGTAGGCGTAATGTCGGTCACATTACCGGCAATTGTGTACCGTTCAGATTAAATCAACGTTGTTTGGGCCTACGTTTGAACCTTATTCCATCAAAGGTAGGTACCAGGAGCTAATCTGGTACACTATATAATTTAATACTAACTTATTCTTTAATTGTATCAGCGTAATTTGTACTTGAAAAATTTTCTCGGGTGTATTGGCTGTCGCACTGTAGAATTTGGTTTTATTGTTTAGAAACTTAGCTCTTTGAAATTAATCTTAAAGGCTACGCAGTTGAAAGAGAAATTCAAAGTGAAGGTAATGTATGGTTTTATAGAAAGATTTATAGTAAATGCTGGTTGCGTCTCCGTGTGTGTGGGTCGACAGCTTCTTTGTAAAAGTAAAATTAATCAGATTATTGTAAATGTGAAAAGAAATACAATACCGCACCATCCGCACTTAGATGCGACAGGGATAAAGCAGTAAAACAGAAACCAACGTACCATTAATTTACGTTGAACAATACTCAGAATTGTACGTCCCGCTGAAATTTGGTAATAGTACATTAATATATGTTTTTTAAAATTTCCGTTCATATATGTCGGATTTGAATTTTATATACTTAATTTAACGTGTTTATTCGCACGTGAACGATCAAACGTGTTTACAACATGATAAATGCACATTTTTTTTGTTACTTTTGTATGTAAAATGTATGGTAATAGTAAAACATATGCTAAGAGATTTTTATCGTTTGATATGAGTATCCCGTATGATATGAATATTGTGCAACTACAAAAATTCGGCCTCATAGTGTCGTAGTATTAGGCCGATGACACTTGTTTAGATAATTGTTAAATTGTATCCTTATAGTGTAATTGGAAGATAAGTGGTCTACAACATGAAATGTAAGCATCTGCTTGTGTAGAGCGTTGGAATGAACAGAATAATCACGAACGACATCTAAGGACAAAGCAGTGTGTAACGTACAATTACAACTTCAAGTGAAAGGAAGACGGCTACAATGATGATCTTCTCTTGGGATTGCGTAGACTGGTAACTCTCCTTAGGCAACAACCCTGGAAC
This sequence comes from Magicicada septendecula, assembly GCA_034769895.1. Taxonomy (NCBI): domain Eukaryota; kingdom Metazoa; phylum Arthropoda; class Insecta; order Hemiptera; family Cicadidae; genus Magicicada; species Magicicada septendecula. Next base: position 637,845,614 of record CM068367.1, read on the forward strand.
GTCCTAGACCTGTGTAACACGATCGTGGGCAGTTAGAAGTGTAAAGGTGTATGTTGCGACATGTGGACTCTTCGGTGAATCACATTCTGTTCAACATTGTCAGAGCGGCTTTTTACAATTGTTACAGAGTGACCCAGCGGAGTATATATTTAACAAGGAAGAAGACTAAATACTTGCATTTGAAAATTTTGTAAATACACTGAAATATGTAATGCAAGAAACAGTCATAAAATTAATTATTCAGTTTTCACACGCCCCGCGCGCGCGCGCGTGTGTAACTTTATATTTTTACAATCAAGACGTATATAAACACACACACACATCATTTCTTTATAAGTAACTCGTTGAGTATCTTGCAGAATTCTTGTATTGTCAGATTGTAATTACCGGTATGTAATTATGTCTGCAAGTAGATCGTACTATTTTTTACCGTTTTAATTAACCTGACGCACGTTTCACAGAAAGTACGTGTATCTCTTCAGATGTTTCATCTAAGAATTCATATAGAGACCTCTGGAAAGATACAGATACATTCTGTGGAACGTGCTTCACGTTAATTTAAACGATAAAAAGTAGTACAGTCGACTTGCAGAAGTAATTACTGTTCGATTATATATCATATATATTTATTTGTACAATGCTGGGAGTCGAGTTTCGTTCTCTCACTGACACTTCATAAAGGGGACGAAGAGTAATTCAATTGCATAGCTTTCAGGCGCACGTGGTTCAAGAAAACAGGTACTCTGTACTTGACCGTGGCAGCGTAAGTATATCAGCATAATAAACGATTGATGTAATTTTATTATGAACAATAATTTTAAAATTATTGATATTATTTAAATTAATTTTTAGGGTTCGTTGTGTATACTTTCCGCAATAACGTATCGAACGGTTATGTTTTTAAAATAGTCATTTGGTTTGACAAGTGGAAGGAAAAATCTTCCATTGCTATCATTCTTACAGCACAATACAGTAACTGCGGTTGTAGCGGAAACGTCCACAGCGTTAAGCACCAGACAACCAAATTTCAGCCAATACTGTCAGACTGTTTGGATGTGCTTAGAGTGTACACAAAGACTTTAGAATATTGTATACAGGGGAACCCTTGAGTTGTACACTTACGAAGCTTCTATATTTCAAAATTTGATAATTCAAGAAAACCACACAGTTTTGTATTAAAACATATGCGATTTGCTTTCATTTAACAGAAATTAAAACCGAGTTGTAATTTAATAAGAGTAATTACTATAGTTTAATAAATGCGAATCAACCGAAATGGTTAGTCAGTATTGTGAAAGTGTGTGTAGTTGTAGGAAGCGGTCGTAACCTCGGTCGTCGTCTCGTAGTGAAACGTTAGCCTTCACGCATCAGTTATTAATCTTCTTGAAAATACTACAACCAGGCGAAGCGTTTGTAGTACGGTATTAAGAGTATTTAGCTCTGTACATTCCATTTTCTGACCGATTTCACGCAGGTGTTTTATCATAAAATTGATCGGTGGTTTCTACTCTGATTGATGATTGATGTGGTCTACCTATTTTTCAAAATATGATGTCTTTGGAGCTTTACATATGCTCTCTCGTGAAACAGTTTGGATAACTATTTTCTACTTTTGTGACCGTTCCTCAGCAACTGTCCCTTGGCACAACGTATTAGTTTTGAATCGGACATTGTTTTTCTTGTATCTACTTTCTTTACAGCCATTTGTGTGAAGGAGAAAGAAAAACAAACAGTAGAAACTCATATAACCTCATGTTTCAAAATACATGTTACAATGTTTGTAATGATAAATTCTAATTAGCTTTGTTACTTATGATAATAATAATAGTGTCTGTAATAATATTAAATTACTAGCATAATTATTATTATGAATAGGTGGAACGAATACTTCTCTAAGATTTTTGACTGATGTAGGGAAAATAAAAAGTCAAGAGTAAGTAATAAGTTAATGTAATGAGAAGAATGTGGTAACCTAAAGGAGCAGTGAAACAACGGAATGGTGAGAAAGTATTAAAAACTCCGAATGGAAGGTGGAGGATCAGTGATTTTCAAGCAGTTACCAAAAGGCATTAAAAGTCTCAGATCACAAGAAGGGAGATAGGAAAGATTGTAAATAATTACAGGAGAATAATGTTATTGAGTATAGTTATGATTACATTTAAATGAATTATAGGCAAGACATTGAGAGTGATGTTGGTAGCGTGTGGAAGAGATAAGACCGGTGGGAAGAATTTGGAAAAAGAAAGTTGAGTGGAATAAGAAAGAAGTTAGACCTAGACAAACCTGGGATCAAGTAAGTGCATGAATTAAAAAAAAAAAAGTTACATAGGGCACGCGAAGAAGCTGACAAAGGGGAAAATTTGTGTAGAATAAAGGAAATTTGTGTGAGTTTGTACTGTTGAAAATTACTCATTCCGTTGTATTGTAATGATTTTGACCACGTTTTTCGCGCGCGCGCGTGTGCATTAAACATTACTTTATTCAGTGTATAATTATTCACTAAAACATTTTAATATATGATGTAGTTTATAAATTAAATATGTATTTACATAATTATAATTACACAACAGTCGTCGTGGTCGCGACTGTTTATGGGTGCCTTGATCTGTTAATTCTCATCTAGAAATAGGAGTCTTCACTTTCAAGAAGGACAAGTGTGTAAGGATACATCAAAGTTGAACAAAGTAAACAAGAAAATAAACATTGAAAACACAAGTAACTTAATAATAAAATGTAATACGAGACTGTGCAGCAACTACTGTCTGGCCGCGACTGGGTGATCGAGGCTGCTCTCCCCCACCACGCGGCCGCTTGTAAGCGAGGTAGGGTGAAATATGTGTACTATATAAGCGGTTTGGTTACCCCCACTTGGCCTACCGTAGTACCCGGCCATGCTTCTCCCACCTTACACAGTGCTCTATCATCGAATCGCGGCCAGACAGAAATAGGTACGGCGGAGTATTGTTATTGTTACTATCATTATCTACTCTGTGTGTGTGTGTCTGTCTGTCTGTCTGTCTGTGTGTGTGCCCGCATATGGTGTAATGTGGACACGCTACAGTGTACGGTATAAAAATACTCAACATTCAGTACTCGTAACGGACATAGTGTACATAACTTGTTAATGTAGCAAGCTGAAATCCGTTATAACGTTGGTAGAAAAATATTTTGCTCGTAAGCAGAAATAACATTCGTGCGGTACGACAGACTAAACCCCTTTATATTATTTTCTCGTTTGCCGCTGGTTTTTTTTGCATTTTTCTCTTCTGTGTGGTGTTTTGTACAACTTTCACTACATGTTTTCATCAGTACAGTTTTATTGTACAGTATTTTTTATTGTATCTATACGCTACAGTTCTTGGAATATTCCCATTTCATATTGATAAGTCATGTTGTCAGGAACTGTAATTCTGGTTATTTTCTGTATTTGCAAATATTTTGGCGGTTTTATGAGCGTCCATTATCATGTTAACAAATCGGAAATACTGAGTTGAGTGAGTCATCCGTGATATTGACTTGAGGAGACAACAGTGTAGGTATAGATCTACTTTTTTGGTTACCTGATATACGAACGACACACAAAATAAAAGCTGTCTTTCAGGTTATGTAAAGGAACGCTATGAACAAATCTTTTCGGTTTGCCAGCGCGCAGTTTAGTGCACTGTGACTTCAGAAATCTTGTCTCCACGCGGCAATTACTTCGTTACAGTTTCCACTGAGCAGACACATACCGACAACGGACTATTCATCAGACGAGTACTGATAATGATAATAAGAGATGAGAAATATTTTTCTCACAAACACAGAAACGCCATTCTCGACAAGCGTGCTGAGACACTTCAGTTTTCCTCATTGTGGCGATAGCATGCAGTTTTGTTTCGCATAACCATGTCAACTCTAAGATTTCTTCAAAAGTAGCACACTCGTTTGGCTGGATACGAAGAGTATAATGAATCTTGTGTATACGAGCATAATATTGACTCAGTTTGGTGTATTCTGCTACCATTTATGAACTATGCATGATAAAATAATAGTGTTGTAATGATAGTAGTATTATTAAATGGTTTATTTGTTTGTTCATTTTTCATTTAGACATATAGTCGTCTGGCACTGTAAATTAGCACTGGGTATTATTTTAATCACTTAATTATTGAACGAGCTAAGAGAGTTCTCAGTTTTAACTCGACCACTTGGGATTTATCTGTCATCCTTCTGACTGTCTGTCTATCTGTTTAGGGTATGTCTCACGATAACGAATCAACAGATTTTCGTTAAACATGGCATCCTTGTTCATACCTTTACCCTTCTCTTTTTTTTTTAGATTGACCCCCTCAAAAATAGGTAGCGGGATGCAAAAATGTGAGGGATCTCATACGTATTTAAAAGTATTTCAGGATATTGGAGGCAGTACAATTTCAGCGGTAGCGATGTTTTCAGAACGGCTACTAGCATGTTTCCTCCCAATTAAATAGCATTGGACAGTGCTGACCAGTGGTCTTAACTAAATGCGGAACCAACAACACTACACACTCATTAATGCGGTGAATAATGCACTATGATTGTTTGGGTTTTCAGAGAATTATGTGATGAATTCGTGAAAAAATAACTTACTTTTTTACTGCGTGACTATTATTGTTTTGAATGTAGCAGAATAGGCGGTTTGGTACAGAAAAGTGGGTTAGGACACGAAATAAAACATGTTATGTCACACAGTGTCTCCATAAATGTACTTTTATCAAAGTGGTAGGAGCGAGTAGCGCACGTAAAACCTACAACAGAGACGTGGTCTAAATAAAATATTTCTCGTGCTTAACGCAGGCTACTATTGAAGCCGGTCGTCTCGTCTCCTAGGAGGCATATGCCGTTTGTTTGTTCCTACATCTGCACACAGATACTCTTGAGTAGTGTGCTTTGTCTCTTGTAAGCTCAGACAGCTTTTTATATAAAACCGAGCACGTAAAATTCTTCATCACTTCCGTTTTGTGGTTACTGCATTTCTGTACATTTTTTTGTATGGATGTGCGTTTCATAGTGATATTACGGCAGCTGTTTAAGCGAAACTTTATGGAGAGCCAGCGAGTACACAACTCGTGTCTGAGAAGAAATGTGCCACTTTTGTGTTCTCTGCAAAGGTAAGTGATTACAGTGACACCAAACAGGAGCCAGTCCATACACTTTTAACAAAATTCATATTCACAGATTTATTGCTGTATCGCGCGCGCGCATACGCACATCTCTCACGCATGTATTCATGCATTATACATGCATGTATTGTATTGTACGTGGATTATGTGTGTAAAAATGAAGTCGGAAAAGAACGTCTCGTTTTAAAGTAGGAGGCGAATACGTTTGCGCTAGGTTATTCAGTTAGTTACCGAAAAAGGCTTCGCCGTGACAAGAGGTCAAGCTTTTTGTAAGTTTTATAAAAGTCATGATGACATCGGGTAGTGTGGAATGTCATGTTTTGCGTAACGCCAAAATTCTGGTGACACCACGAGTTGAACAAACAGGAAACACGGGTTTCTGTTGTTGCACACCTTGGCTGTCCCAAATCTCACGTTGGAACAACATTGCAATTACTCGGTAAATTCATTGTAATTTAACGTAGACCGTGTCAATTACACTCCCGTGCGAGCAGTAAGTCGGTTTTTGCTTCGTAATGTGCCTAAGGTTAAAAGTTACAAACACCAGTAAAGTACGTCGTTGTGATCGATAAGGACGGTGCAAGGACACGAAATAACAGTTGACAAATAAACGTCTACCAACGTGACATGTTCTAGTAAATTCGGTGTAATGTAACCAAAGAGGCCGTGACATAATTCACAGCAGGAAGCAGGAAAGTGCGGCCACTGCATTCGTAACAGATGGAACTAACTTGATTACTGGCTGTTGGGAATGATGTTTGCTTGTTCAGTGTTACTTTTTTGATAAAAAAGCAAAGATTAGAAATGTAGAGATGTATGTACACAGTGGCAAATTGAAATTTGTATTTAGTGTTTTGTGCAGCTAGCGTGGTAAGTAACTACTCTTGCCGGAGGGACCGCACGCCAGAACCAAGTGTGAGGTACAAAGGAAAATTACATTAATTAGTAAGAAGTTACAAAAAAGAAACACAATGACCCATTCAACATTCAGCCGCAAACTCCAGACCTTTAATGTTAGGAGTATCAGCAGTGTGCCGTACATTTTTTTAAACTTAAATTTAGTTCGTTCAGGTCTTCTCAGTTTTAAATCGGACACTTCGAAATGTGGTACTGCTAGTCTCTTCGTCATCGCATTTTTGAGTTCTGAAAATTCAAAATTACTCAGTTTTTGAGGTAAGTTGCTTCTGTGAACTTGCTTCCTATGTACTTCCCGTAGTCTTCTCGTAGATCTGTTTTTTGTTGTCATAAAGCTGGTCGATTAATGGTTCTTGTTCTTAACAACGCTTGCGTTAAAAGCGAATATGAAACTTCTTAGTACAAGTTAGTTTGTTTCATTGTGTTCCTACGTGTCTGTCTCGTGTATTGAGTGTCACCCTGTTTCATCGATTGTGCGTAGCAGAAACTTTATTCTATGTTGCAGTAAAATTATAGCGTTTTATTGTGTATATTTTATTTTGTATAACTTTATGTAAATATAAGGTAAGTTTTTTTTTAGCTACCATACAAGAAACTTCGTGAAGATGTTAGCTATATTTAGCCAACTATATACGTACTAACTTAAGAAAAATTATATTCTTTGAAAAGGATGATAAACTAAATTTTAAAAATATGTAAAGTGTATATTTACAATGAAAGAGAAACAAGTTATAGTGTAATAGTATAAAAGAAGAACTACATTTTCGTGCAAATGTTCATCTACGAATCAAAATGTTCATTTTTGGACAGATTCTCCGTATATACCTTTCAAATAAGAAAACACACACAGACTAAATGCGCTCGCACACACACAACCAAACACAGTCTACACTGCGTAACAAGACCAGTCTGCCAAATATACGCTACAGTTGAAAAATTTTATATTAAATCTTATTAGATTAAAGATATGCACGCATGTCGGAGTGTGCGTCCATGTTCGTTATGGCCATACAGTATGTGTGTTACCGCAATTTAATAATTGAAAAAAGTAATATACCGTAGAAAAACAATAAAATGTGTGTATGAAAACAATCGTGTTTGGATAAATTAAAAATCACGCACGCGCTCGCCAGAGAGAGACAGACAGACAGACAGAATTTTGAATTGACACATGAGGGACCTATCTTAATAGAATAATGTAACAATAATAAAATTATCGTACAATTAATCAGTTATAATGTCTTCTTTAAAGTATTTTTACTGTTGAAATGAATGCAGTTTTACAACGTTTCCGTTTATATGCGTTTGTGTTCCTGCGTGCGTATGATGTTTTCTGTCGATATTTTCATACTCTCCTTTTTAACAGTAAAAAACGATAATATTTTGCAGACTTCATCTCTCACCGTTTTCGTGTAAGCCGATTTTCTGAAGCCCACCAACCCTTTCCTTGTGTGCTTTCACGTTAAATGATTGTGTGAAACTAAGAATATTCTGGCAGAATTTATAACATCATTTCATGAGAATTGTCATGGATATTGTATATTTAAAAAAATGTTCTGCCCTCAAAAATTCCGCTCAGCAAGTTGCAAGCAACTGTGGATTATCGACACTGACTCTGTAATTTTGGTGTAAACTAGTTGTAGTAAACTTGGAAACAGTCGCTGTCTGGCGTATGAAGGACCGGGTTTCACTGTCTGGTAGTGACAGCCGCTTGGATTTTATTAAGCCCAAGTTTCGTATTTTTCGTATTGCTACATGTTATTCTTATATAAACGCAGTGAAATTTCCAAATAGTGGAAGTATATATCAGACTGAAAAGTATTCGTTACTAGAAGGTAAATGGTCCTTCCCAATTTGTTATTTGGATTTTGTGCGTAATATTTATATAAATTATTAAACTTTGTATATTATCCCCCTCAAAAAAAAAAGAAATAAACGGCTAGGCCTATGTATTTGCTATATTCGAGGATAAGCACTAAATTATTTTATATCAAATAATTAACTCAATTACCCGACGTCCTACCTAGAAGAACCTTGAATACTACCTACACTTTATAGGTATAATTGTAAGCTGCCTGGTTTCCAGAATAGTCTCCTCTGTAATCAAGCAAGAGTAAAAAACTTACTGATTGTATAGTTATTCCAGATAAAACTATTTAAGAATATGAAAATCACCACAATTTTGTTATTGGGAAATTCGAATTTCGTTATATGGAGGTAAGTATACTTGTGATTTTACTAACATTTTAAGGTGCACAGAAAACAGCTGTTACGTCGAGAATTACGTTACTGGGAAGTGATTATTCAGAAGTTCGATTGTTAGAAATCAGTTGAACAGTTGTAGTGTGAAAAGAACTGTTGTTAAGGAATATTTCCCGGGTAAGAGTTTCCCTTATTGTTATTCTGCTTCACATATTCCTCTGCACTTGAAAATTATTTCAAGGGCGAAAATAAAGAGGTTATTAATTTCGATCATCGACCTCGTATTTGTGGGAGACAGACGGCGACAGAACGCATCCATGCTGAAAGTGAAGACTTCAGCCCGTAAAATGATAATTAATTTTACAGTAAATCAACACACATTGTTACACGGTCAGGGCAGTGTACTCGTATGCATGAATATATAAATAATTAAACAATTAAACCCATCGATCGTACTGTCTGCACAGCCGATGACTATTGATTTAGACGTATTTTTGTTAATAGTAATCGACAAGTCAGTGTTTATAGAATACGTGGATACGTGGATTTTGTTTGATAAAAGATAAGTTGTATAAGAAGAAAGCTTAGAAACGACGTTTGACGAGTAGTTTTGTATTAAGCGTGTTTTGTTCTGGTAATTAGTATACCGTCGGTCGAATTAAAGGAAAGGTGGTAAGTAAGGGTGTCTTATGGGCGACTGAAGACCAGTAAAAAGACAACTAGAAGGCCATGAAACCCCAAAAGACGTTAGTTAATTTGTAAGGATTAATTAGTTTAATTCTCAAGTATAGTTAGTTTGAACTGTCGTTTTGAAAGCAGAAGAAAATATTTTTATGTAAACAGAAGAAATATTGTAACAATATAACATTGCAAATATAATATAATTTAAATTTGTGATGCCCCACGTTGTAAGCGACATTTCTTATGCAACGTTACATATACATAAGTAAAATTTATATTGGGTTTCAGGTGTATCTGCAATAAGAACTCTATGTAACTTGTAACGGTATTTCAAATTTATTTGATATTAATAAAATTGTGCACCTGGGACTTACTTCGACTTAAAACATTCGTTATTATATTGTTACTATGCCGTAAGGCTTATGCTATATACATCCTTACTGACTAAATATTCTATTCTACTAATTATTGTATTAAAAAAAATCTCATTTCCAGACTACTCAGTCAATTAGTGTGTTTCAAAATATCAATGTTTAAATATCTTCTTATATATTGTAATGTAACTCAAAAATATCAATAGTTACTGAATTTATCTTTCGTTTCTCAGTACTGATTTATATCAAACGCTAATTTTTACTTTAATGCTTTGGATTCTTTTCATTTCAATACTAATTTGAGCTCTTGTTTACGTTAATCTTACTTCAATAACATCTATGATTTTAATTCTATATTTACAATAAACATTGGCTCTTACTTTTAAATAGAAAAGAATGTCTTTAATTGTCTTTGAGTTAATTGTTCGATTAAGAGATAAATAAGTTGTTTATCACCTTATTGTTGTCAGTCATACTCAGTCATTGGATCCCTCTGTAATCGTCCTCGTCTCGAACTCCAGCATCACTTCCTCTTGTCCAGCGTCGTCTCCTCTTGTCCAGCGTCGCCTCTCTTTTGTCCAGCGTCTACTCTCTCTCTCTGTCCAGCGTCGTATCGCTCTCTGGAACTTCTCCTCGTGCTGTTTCGGACGTCAGTTGATCTTCTTATGTAATTTTGTTACTACTTAAAAATTGTTTGTTTACAATCCAGTTACATAACTGTATGTAACTGGAAGGATGAAACTATTTACAAAAATTTAAATATTCTGTGCGGACGGGCAGAAGCTCCCGCTGCACTGTGGGTGATTTAAGAAAGAGAACCACTGTATCGTGTGTGTCCTATTTATACCCATGTCTTGGTCAACACCTGCAGTTGTACGAAATCGACATGTCAGAAACTGTCTCTGGGTTCAGTTCCCCCACTCTTTGTCAATTTCGCTATTTCTTATATTTCTGCGAATTGCAGAGTCCTGTAAGTATACTCTAATACTCATCTTATAACTATTTTCACAACACATGTTCACTGTAATTTTGGACATTGCAACTTAACCCTTTCGATTTGTACACAGTTATTTCACTACTACACTCGTACGGTGTGTCTTTTTTACGTGGTTTTCGTACACAGTATTTAGTAAATTTTCTTACATTTTATAGTGTTTTTGGATTTTACTCCTTAATTATAGTTTATGAATAATTACGGAAAAACAGTAATTATGCAATTATTCATCGTGGGGTGGTAAACTCGCCTGCATAGACCTGCGTTCACACACACTAGCAAAATACTGGTGTACACACTTTCAGTTACATTTGTGTGTGTGCACGTTGATTTAGGTCGAAACACCTGTTCATATTTTTGTCTGAGCCAAGCTTGCAATCCCTGACATGCTTATTTCTAATACATTATTAATTATTTACAGTTTATTAGGTATATTTAAATTTTTTTATTCACTGCTCTGTACATCACTTATTTGTACTGTCGCATTATACCTCTGCTTGGTAATAAAAAAATTTAATAAATTTATTTATTAAAAATTTTTTTATTATTATTATTACACTTGAAAAAAAAATTTAACAAATAATAAAGAATAATATTCGTCATTTCACCCTTAATTGGAGTGTATACAAGTGTCTTACCTCCCCTCTTCACACGCTCACTGCTCGTGACCTTGTAGTAGGGTGGCTTTAACAAACAGCTGATCTGACTGGTTTCATAGACCTCGTTGTTTTTATGTGTAGAACTTCCTAAATGACGTTGCGTGGAATTTACCAATTTCTTTCTTCTGTATCTCATCATATACGATGAAAGTGTGTTGTCCTACTCGCTGTCTTAACGTATACGGTCCATTATAAAGTCTGAAGAATTTCTTCGCCGTATTATCACTCCGTTTTCCCACTGGATTAGCTTTGAGTAGTACACTTTCTCCCACGTTGAATTGTTGTAGCCTGTGAGTTAGATTAAATGTCTCTACTCTCTTGTTACCTCTTTCTATTATCCGTTGCTTTGCGTATTCACTATAATTTTCGTTGATGGCTTTTTCAAGAAATGGTAAATATTCTGCCAATTTATTGTGTTGATCATGGCAGTATATTCGTAAATATTTACCTAATTCTTTGTTAACTCTCTCAGCAAGGTTTCCTTGAGGATGTCTTATGGATGTGAGTACAGGTTGTATTCCATTTTCCCTTAACGTCCTCTCCCATTTTTCACTTTGGAATTGTACACCTTGATCACTGAGTACCTTCTTCATTTTTCCATATGACGGAATATATTTCTGCAGTAGTATCTTTAGAACAACTTTGGTTGTGGGTCGCATAATTGGGTACAGTCGGACTGCCTTGGAAAACACATCGATACATACCAATATGTGCTTCACACCTCGACTTGCTCGTGGTAGTGGTCCCAGAAAATCCACTGCAATTAGCTCTCCCTTGTTCCCCTTCTGGATGCTCTGCATTTCTACGTATGTGTGTAAATTCGGTCCTTAATTTTACATTATCTTACTCAAACATTCTTACCTTCGCTTCTACTCTTCCGCAACTCTTTTCTTAACATGACATTACATTATCTAATACATTACTTATACAATACATTAACATTCATTACCTTTTATTACATTTCTTTACCATTACCTTTCTGATCGCTACTACTTTCCTGAAATACACTTCCGTAACAGAATACTCTTTTAGCTTTGTAGTGTGTCGCATGATCGGTTACAGAGGAACTGTCTTGGAAAACAACGATATTTTTCTCGAAGTCTTTAATCCTAAGTAGTCTCTGCCCTTTTGACTTTTCACTCTCGCTTTCTTCTGTGTCCTTGTATCTCCATTAAGTGTTCGCTTGATCAGCCGTTCTAACAATTATGGCATTGATTGATCATCTCTAATCCTTTCTTTTTACCAATAACAACAATAACATCTTTTACCATGACTTTCTTAAATATTTCACTACACTATCATTCCTTACCATTAATAATAAATTTCTTAATTAACCCTTTAAAATAATATTCCTTATTTCTTTTCACTAATATTTCTTTTTATTTTTTTATTTGCAATCATAACCTTAATAAATAACATTTCTTAATTATACTCTCTCATCTTATTATTAATAATTAATAGTAATATTATTTTTCTCATTTAAAAATAATTATTTATTTTCGGGTATTGAGTTCTGAGTTGCCGTGTCGTTAGATCTGACACCCCTCTGATTATAACAATTGGTTGTTGTACACAGGAAATTCATTGTGCTCACCGTGTAGACAACGTCCGCATTCCATTGTATCGCTGTCTCGTTATTGTGCGTACTTACTGTGTGAACGTTTGTTTTGATCGTATAAGTCACCTGTTCGTCGCTGCGTTGAATCTTTGCTGCCTGTATCGCGTGATCTACTTGTTTATAGGGTGAAAACTTGATTCTCCCTTTCTTTCTCTCGTAACGGTCACATTCCATCGCAACAGTTTGCTCGCGGCCCATATAAACAGTTTAACGTATTTTCGTGCGTCTTTTATGATAATATTCATCGTAATTACTATAATTATAGTTATAATTATCGTTCGCTTTATATTTCTCGTGTATATACCTACCGTCATATTTACCACAATTTTGTGTAGTGTTTCGTCTAGATAATTTACTACGTTTCTTGTTAGGCCTACAGTGATATTTATCTCCGTAAGTGTGGTGTCTTAAGTGTTTCACATGTGTCATCTTGTGTGACTTACTATTGTGTGTGTGTCTCACACTTGGGATATCGCTATTAATAAGGTACGTTTTATTAACCTTAATTTGCTTCTCTTCCTTAATGTTAATTACTTTATAATTATCGTTAGTAATTACACACGCATTTTCAACTACTATGAATTCTTCACATATGATCTTTTCACATATTAGCTCCGTTTGTTTATTAATTATTCCACAGACATTTTCTGCGATCGTGTCAATACGTAAATTTGTATTAACAATTTTTTCGGTTAACTGTGCAGTACCGTTTCTTATACTTTGTTTTATTTCAAGATTATTAATTTTTAACTCTTCTAGACTTTCTGAAATTTTTATGGTGTCTTGTCTAAAAATTTCAGTTTGTTCTTCTAATTGTTTCTTATTAGATTCTTTTAATTCGTCTATTCTAGCATTTAAATTTTCTGTCTGTTTATTTAAATTTTCTGTCTGTTTTGTGCTTAATTCATCGACCCAGGCACGCATCAACGTCTGAAATGCCTCTACGTCTAAATTTCCTGGAGTCGTCATGTTGAAGTATTATTAAAATATTTATTTAGTAGTAATTCTTTAACAATTATTATTGATAACCGTTCCCTACTTATTTATTTATTTCTTTATTTTTATTAATAGTTATTATTAATACTCATTACAGTTACACCTGTTACATAGACAAACAATATTATTTGTGGGCGCCAGCTGTGTGATTACACAACAATTAACATTACATTCAGTTACTGTTTAATATAAATAATTATTATATATAATACATTTTTCATTTAACACACTCTTATATTTTAGAGCAACCCTTTAGCTACATAAAAAATTTTAATAGTTAAATGGTTCCGATCGGGCCATACGTTCATGGGCTACAATTTATGTAACAATTTTTTTTGTACATAAATTTAGGCATGTCGTGCTCCACGTCCAGGGCGACATTTCTTATGTAACAATCTAACATTGCAAATATAATATAATTAAGTTTGTGATGCCCCACGTTGGAAGCGACATTTCTTATGCAACGTTACATATACATAAGTAAAATTTATATTGGGTTTCAGGTGTATCTGCAATAAGTACTCTATGTAACTTGTAACGGTATTTCAAATTTATTTGATATTAATAAAATTGTGCACCTGGCACTTACTTCGACTTAAAACATTCGTTATTATATTGTTACTATGCCGTATGTACTACATCTATATACATCCTTAGTGACTAAATATTCTATTCTACTAATTATTGTATTAAAAAAAATCTCATTTCCAGACTACTCAGTCAATTAGTGGACAGTAATGTGGTAATTTTCGCATTCATAGGTTGGCTAATCTGTACTTTCTGAAATTGTGCTTATCATGTTTTTACAACGATACAGTTCTCCGAGTTGCGGCTGGCAGCAGACGTCATTACGTTTGCTGCCTGTTCTGTCTTTTTCACTTTTCTTGTTGTCGCGACAATTATTTAGGCCTTAGGCCTCAACGTTTTTTCGATGTAATCTGAGTACCGCACATTTGCGCCTCATGTACTATGTAGCTTTCTTAACGACTCGGTTTATTCAAAAGTAAAATCTTTTCAGACTTAGCCAATCTCAACACTATGACTTAAATGTACAACAAAAACTTAATAAATGTATTAAATACAGTCCACTATCGTCATCATTCTGCATCCTGGCAATAGCACCACAAACATCATTCTTCCTAACAGAACATTTTTTGGTACACATGTGCCGACACTAACATTTTCCGGTCCACTCGGACCGGACTTCAACATTTTTTTCGTCGCTCCGTGCATGGATTCGTCATTCACCTTTTGCAACTTATTACGGCGGTTTTCATCATTTTTCTGCCCCAATTTCTGGCCATCATGGGCGAGTCAGCATATTCGCTGATCCGACCGTGTCGGGACTTAGTCAGCATTTCTTTCGTCGCCATTGAGCCTCGTGACGACATCACTGCAAGACCATCCATGTGCGAGCGTCTACACTCCAGTTTAAGCAGTCATCTCTCCGGTCTGTGTGTTTGCCATCTTCTCCACGGCCTCGATGCTCCAGGACATCGCATACCAGGTACCACATCATTAACAGGTGCGTACAATGGCTGAAGAAGGCCTCAAAGTGTTGGTCAGAAAGAGAGGCGGCTTAAAGTCTGCCATAGTGCGAATTAATTCGGCTATCATTAACTTTGATAAAAACACTAATACAAAACCTTTTTTTAACGGTCAGACTCGAAAGTCTAAAAAGTTTGGCAACAAAATACGATGAGGTACAGTCCGAAATTGAACTCATTTCTAAAGACATAAACGCTGCTCAAGAAGACCGAGTTGAGGTTGAAGAGCTGTTATATTCAACAGAAGCCAATATCTTGCAATTGATAGAAACCTTCAACGTTCAGACTGTATCTCCAGTATTAACAAACAACATGCAATTAAAACCGATAAGTTTACCCTGCGTCACAGGCAATATCTTAGAATGGCAGCACTTTCATTCAATATTTCTGGACTTGGTGCAAGCCAGATCTGATTTAACGTCAGTGCAGAAATTACATTATTTGTATTCGTCTCTGAAAAATGAGCCGCTAGATTTAATTAAGGCATTACCTATTTGTAACGAAAACTATTCGATAGCGTTGAGTTTGCTGTCCGCTAGATATGACAACAAGTTCATACTAGCTAAGTATTATATTCAAAATTTGCTTGAAGTAATGTCAACAATTAAAGACTCTGTCCAAAGTTTGGCAGAATTCATAAATACAATAACGTCTTCCGTTAATTCACTGGCGGCCATGCAACTGTCAGTGGATTCATTCGAGCTTATCACTGTACAATTATTGTCAGCAAAACTGGATCATACCACGTATAAATTATGGAAGGAGTCTGTACACCCCGATAATCTTCCTAACTTTCAAAGCTTCACTCAGTTTTTAAACGCACTTAGACAGTTGCTAGAAAATACACTGCCTATCGATGCCGGACAGCAGGTGAACAAGCTAACTTTAAGATTCAATAATAAATCTGACAAACATAAATCACGAAACTCTGCTGGCAGCACTGCATTTAAAAGTTATCACTCAGCTTCAAATAAGTATTTATGCTTATGCTGTAAATCTAGTCATCCAATTTACATGTGTGACAAATTTCGTGCCTTAAGCACATCAGAACGAGGGCAATTTATATTAAATCATAAACTCTGTACAAATTGTTTAAGACCAGATCATTTTTCATCTAATTGTAAGATCAAACAATCATGTAAGATCTGTTCAAAACGACACCATACATTGCTACACATAAATAGTGTGTCAAAACCAGTTTCTGCCAGCAGCAGCAACTACTGTTCACTTAAATTACAATCTACAAACAATGTTCTCTTATCAACAGCAATTGTGTTTGTCATTGACCGGGCTGGCAACAGACAACCCGCAAGAGTTCTATTGGATGCGGGGTCACAAATAAATTTTTGTAGGGAATCATTTGCTAAGAAATTACGGCTTAACTTGACTAAATCTAACATACCGATTACAGGTATAAATAATGCCGCTTGCTGTGCCACTAATTTAGCGTCTATACGCATTATTTCACGCTATCAAAGATTTAGTTTCCAAGCAACATGCGCGGTCTTATCTGCATTAACCCATAAACTGCCAGCACAATCTTACGACATAAATCAGTTTAATGTCCCAGATAACGTTTTCCTCGTCGATCCGCATTTCAACATATCAGCTGATATCGACATACTTTTAGGAGCGCAATTTTATTTAGATTTAATTTTACCTAACAAATAACGACGTGGCTGTCATTTCCCTATTATACAAGAAACAAAGTTAGGCTACATTCTTGCAGGCAATCTGCCCAAACACTGCCGTCATAAGAGTCCTGCTGTCTCGTTCCTGGCTAGGAACAACGACAGTCAAATTCTGGCGTCTCTCGAGAAATTTTGGGAGACCGAAACTATCCCTGATAATGCACCCATTAGTAACGATACAGCTTGTGAGGAGCATTTCGTTAAGTCTACTCATCGCAATGAGGAGGGTAGGTTCGTTGTTTCGCTACGATTTAAGTCTTACAATCCCCAGTTGGGTGAGTCCTGTGCTAGCGCTGAAGCGAGATTCTTGAGTTTAGAACGCCGGTTCATGCGTGGTTCTAAGCTTGCGCGCGAAAACGCAAACTTTATTCAGGAGTATAAGGATCTTGGCCACATGACGCTTGTCGACGATTGCTCTATCAAGTCCGGGTTTCAAATACCTACTATCTGCCTCACCATGCCGTCTTTAAACATTCTAGCTCTACGACAAATCTTTGCGTCGTTTTTGACGGCTCGTCCAAAACTACCAATGGCCTTTCTCTCAATGATGTTTTGCTGGTAGGCCCAAACGTCCAACAAGACCTTTTTTCTATTCTCTTGCGATTTCGTATGCACAACTATGTGCTCATCGCCGACATCGAGAAGATGTATCGACAAATTCTGGTATCTGATAAGGATTGTCATTATCAACGTATTCTGTGGCGTAACTCTCCACTCGAACAGTTTAAACATTTTGTATTGCGAACTGTAACATACGGTACTGCTAGTGCTTCGTTTTTGGCTACTCGCTGTCTTAATCAGATTGGTAAGGATCATGAAGCTTCTTTTCCTGACGCTGCGTCAGCTATAATTAATGATTTCTATGTCGATGATTTGTTAACCGGTGCAGACACCATTTCTGATCTGAACAAGTTGAAATCTGACTTAGGTACGTTGTTGAGTCAATACGGCCTCACTCTGCATAAATGGGCATCAAATGAACCCAAGGTGGTCGCTGATCACGATAATTTATCACTCCCTTTAAACAAACAAGGTAATGTGCGTACCTTGGGCATTCTCTGGAATAACACTACAGATTCATTTTTGTTTGACATCAAATCATTCCCCGTTGAATCAAGCATCTCTAAGAGGAAAATCCTATCGATTATCGCAGGTATATACGACCCACTCGGACTCGTCGGTCCCATTGTTTTCCTGTACAAACAGTTTATGCAGCAACTCTGGCTGTGCAATCTTGCTTGGGATGAGCCAATCTCCGGGCAATTACACTTGCATTGGCATTCATTATGCGACAAATTATGTCTGATCGGTAAAATTATTGTCCCACGTTCTATTCGCTGCAAGTCTAAAGCTAAGATAGTTGAATTACATGGGTTTTCGGATGCTTCTGAAAGGGGATATGGTTGTTGTGTTTACATTAGAGTCATTTATCAAGATTCATCGGCCTCTTGTCACCTTCTATGTTCTAAATCTCGCGTAGCCCCCCTACGACAGGTGTCATTACCTCGCATTGAACTCTGCGCTTGCTTGTTGTTATCGCGACTCTTATTTAAGGTCGCCCCTGCTCTTCATTCCTTTATCAGTAGTGTTCACCTGTATTCTGACTCCATGGTGTCCCTTTACTGGATTCATGCCCAGTCTTCTAGGTGGAAGACCTACGTCGCTAATCGTGTTGCCGAAATTCAGCGTCTTACTGAAGCCTACACATGGCATCACATCAATTCACAACTTAATCCCGCTGACATTATTTCTAGGGGATGTTACCCCGACGTTTTGCGCGATTGTTCGCTTTGGTGGCATGGTCCCGCTTGTTTGTCTCAATCTTCCGAGTCCAATCTTTTTCCACCCTTTTTACCTTCTAATCTGTTGTCTCCTGAATTCACTGCGGAGGAGAAACAAACCCCCAAACTTTCTTTAATGTCTACCTTAGCCAGTGATCTTTCAAAGGACTTTTCTTCGTTGCACCGTCTGACTCGCGTATACGCTTACTGCTTTCGATTCATCAAAAATATTAGACTCTCCAGGGCTGAGAAAATGTCGGGCGCTCTTACCCCCGTTGAAATTCATTCCACTCTTAATTTTTTCATAAAACAATCTCAGTCGATCCACTTCGCTGCTGAGCTTAATTGTCTTCGTAATGGGTCTTCTGTTTCTATCAGGAGCAAGTTGTCTTCTCTGGACCCGTTTCTTGATGAGTCTGGCGTCATACGCGTCGGCGGACGCTTACAGCAGTCGCAACTACCTTATGACAATAAGCATCCCATTGTCTTGCATCCATCGGCTCATATCACTCGCCTTATTATTGAACGCGAACACATTCGTCTACTCCACGCTGGTGCTCAACTCGTGCATCACTCACTTCGTCAACGGTGGTGGATCATTAACGCCAAGATAGTCATTCGCTCCATCATTCGTAGATGCGTCAAGTGTCTCAGGTTTAGTGCCAAACATCAGGTTCAGAGGCTTGGTATTTTGCCATCTCCTAGAGTCACTCCTTCGCGGCCGTTTCTATTCTGCGCAGTTGATTATGGTGGTCCCTTCATGATTCGTCATGGCGGGCAGAAATCTAGGATCCCTGTCAAAATCGTATGTGTCTTTGTTCATCTGCTTAGCAACCAGGGCCATTCATTTGGAATTGGTTTCTGACCTTACAGCCAACGCGTTTATAGCTGCCTTACGTCGTTTCATGGCCCGTAGGGGCATACCCAGCCAGTTATATTCTGATAATGGCACGAACTTTAGGAAGGCCCGCAATGTTTTGCATGACCTTTACAATCTTTGGCATAATAAGGATGCCACCTCATCAATCCAATCCTTTACGACCTCTCATGGTATTTCATGGTCATTTATTCCGCCCTCATCACCTCATTTTGGTGGTCTTTGGGAGAGCGGTATAAAGAGTTTAAAGTATCATTTGCGCCGCGTGGTAGGCAAGTCTATACTCACCTTCGAGGAGTTTACGACGGTTTTGTCTCAGATAGAGGCATGTCTAAACTCACGTCCATTATTTGCCGTTTCATCGGATGTAAATGATCCGATGCCACTTACACCTGGCCATTTTTTGATTTGCGCACCATTAACGGTGATACCTGATCCAGACTTATCTCACGTTCCCATCTTTCGTCTTGGACGTTGGGAACTTCTCCAGAAGTTTGTCCAAGTAATTTGGAAAGCTTGGTCTCGCGACTACTTACATCAATTACAACAACGTCACAAATGGAAATTCGCCAAAGATAACGTTTCCATTGGTGACCTGGTTTTACTGATTGAGGATAACTTACCTCCATTAGCGTGGAAATTTGGTGTAATTACCGCCACATTTCCCGGCCCAGACAACTTAATTAGAGTAGTAGACATTCGTACGCCTACTGGTATTTTTCGGAGACCAGTTCATAAGCTATGTTTGTTGCCAGCGCGGGACGAGGCTTAGACACAAGGTTAATATAATTATTTAGCACAACATTACCTTATTGTCTGAGAATTTGGTCAACTTAATTGTGATATTTATCATCTCAACATTTTTATGTTAATTTGCATCATTGTGTGTTTTTATACTAAATTCGCATGTGACTTGTAATTTTACAACCATGCACTGTGTTATTATATCTGTGCTTATCACATTGTCATGGTGGTATACTTTGCTATTTTTGTATTTATATATTAATAATTTGTGAGACATGCTATGTCCTACATGTTTACATTTTGATATTGGTAATGGGTTATGTGTCATGTCATTGGTGATATTGTTCTTATGTAAAACTTTTGTTATAATATTCTCATGGTCTTCAGCTATACAAACCATGTATGCATTTTCTTGCACATTTGTCAATATGTGTGATATTTTGTTACTCTAGGAATTTATTTCTCGCAATTGTTCAACACATGTATTACATTTTGTATAACCACATTTGTTGTACTCGTCACTTATGCCATTGTGCCTTGTATTCATGTATTTGTAATTATCTAAACCTATTTCTATTG
This sequence comes from Magicicada septendecula, assembly GCA_034769895.1. NCBI lineage: Eukaryota > Metazoa > Arthropoda > Insecta > Hemiptera > Cicadidae > Magicicada > Magicicada septendecula. The sequence continues at coordinate 637,866,416 of CM068367.1, forward strand.
TATTTATTATGTATAACTTGTATCTATGTAAAACACATTGTTTTATCCGCATCTACTGTCTATAACCATACGCCACGCCTATATTTTTATATTGTATTTTGTATTTGTATTTTGTGATCACGTATTGCACAATTATTATTCATACTTTAATTATGACATACATGTCATTACACTTTGTGCTTACGATCATTCAACTATGTATAGCTTGTTTTCACATAACAATTTATTGTACATTCCTGAAACTTCAGGTATAGCATGCATCGTGCAAACTATAAAGCGTCATGCTAAATCTATGTCTTTACATGTATAATTTTATAATAATTTTGTTTCTTCATTGTATTCAATACTATTGTATAGGTCTACTGGCCTTAACTGGTTCAAGCTAACCATTATGACTTGCGTAAATGTTACAATTATCGGTCCCATCATGTGATGAGACCGATTATTCATCATTAAACATTGTCAAAATATGTATTTTGCATGTCTTATATTGTTTAATATTGTATACATACAATATATATTGGCAATACATTGCTAATTTTTGCATTTATACTCATGTATAATTCAGGTTGCAAGCCGACCTTGGCCTGCTCAACTCTTATCATCACTCAAGCTTATCTCTATACAGTTAATGTCATAACTGTTATCTAAGATTTCAACTCAAGGTTCAATACAACTTATTGAGACTGACTTGTATTATTAAGAACTCTGTATTTTTCTACAATAAGTTATTAAAATGTATTAAAAAATCTTTTGATTTTTTGCGGGCAGTTATGGACAGTAATGTGTTAATTTTCGCATTCATAGGTTGGCTAATCTGTACTTTCTGAAATTGTGCTTATCATGTTTTTACAACGATACAGTTCTCCGAGTTGCGGCTGGCAGCAGACGTCATTACGTTTGCTGTCTGTTCTGTCTTTTTCACTTTTCTTGTTGTCGCGACAATTATTTAGGCCTTAGGCCTCAACGTTTTTTCGATGTAATCTGAGTACCGCACATTTGCGCCTCATCTACTATGTAGCTTTCTTAACGTCTCGGTTTATTCAAAAGTAAAATCTTTTCAGACTTAGCCAATCTCAACACTATGATTTAAATGTACAACAAAAACTTAATAAATGTATTAAATACAGTCCACTATCGTCATCATTCTCTATCCTGGCAATAGCATCACAAACATCATTCTTCCTAACAGAACATTTTTTGGTACACATGTGCCGACACTAACATTTTCCGGTCCACTCGGACCGGACTTCAACAATTAGTTTGTTTCAAAATATCAATGTTTAAATATCTTCTTATATATTGTAATGTAACTCAAAAATATCAATAGTTACTGAATTTATCTTTCGTTTCTCAGTACTGATTTATATCAAACGCTAATTTTTACTTTAATGCTTTGTATTCTTTTCATTTCAATACTAATTTGAGCTCTTGTTTACGTTAATCTTACTTCAATAACATCTATGATTTTAATTCTATATTTACAATAAACATTGGCTCTTACTTTTAAATAGAACAAGAATGTCTTTAATTGTCTTTGAGTTAATTGTTCGATTAAGAGATAAATAAGTTGTTTATCACCTTATTGTCGTCAATCACACTCAATCATTGGATCCCTCTGTAATCGTCCTCGTCTCGGAACTCCAGCATCACTTCCTCTTGTCCAGCGTCGTCTCCTCTTGTCCAGCGTCGCCTCTCTTTTGTCCAGCGTCTACTCTCTCTCTCTGTCCAGCGTCGTATCGCTCTCTGGAACTTCTCCTCGTGCTGTTTCGGACGTCAGTTGATCTTCTTATGTAATTTTGTTACTACTTAAAAATTGTTTGTTTTACAATCCAGTTACATAACTGTATGTAACTGGAAGGATGAAACTATTTACAAAAATTTAAATATTCTGTGCGCACGGGCAGAAGCTCCCGCTGCACTGTGGGTGATTTAAGAAAGAGAACCACTGTATCGTGTGTGTCCTATTTATACCCATGTCTTGGTCAACACCTGCAGTTGTACGAAATCGACATGTCAGAAACTGTCTCTGGGTTCAGTTCCCCCACTCTTTGTCAATTTCGCTATTTCTTATATTTCTGCGAATTGCAGAGTCCTGTAAGTATACTCTAATACTCATCTTATAACTATTTTCACAACACATGTTCACTGTAATTTTGGACATTGCAACTTAACCCTTTCGATTTGTACACAGTTATTTCACTACTACACTCGTACGGTGTGTCTTTTTTACGTGGTTTTCGTACACAGTATTTAGTAAATTTTCTTACATTTTATAGTGTTTTTGGATTTTACTCCTTAATTATAGTTTATGAATAATTACGGAAAAACAGTAATTATGCAATTATTCATCGTGGGGTGGTAAACTCGCCTGCATAGACCTGCGTTCACACACACTAGCAAAATACTGGTGTACACACTTTCAGTTACATTTGTGTGTGTGTGCACGTTGATTTAGGTCGAAACACCTGTTCATATTTTTGTCTGAGCCAAGCTTGCAATCCCTGACATGCTTATTTCTAATACATTATTAATTATTTACAGTTTATTAGGTATATTTAAATGTTTATATTCAATGCTCTGTACATCACTTATTTGTACTGTCGCAATATATTATGCAATATTATTTGATATTGACTTGAAATAAATAAGTTATTGAGTAATAGAATTACATATTTACGTCATTTAGAGATGTTCGTATGCGGGTACGTGTTTAGATAGTTTGTTTAATTTGAGGCCGTGTTTGAACACCCCATCACCGTGGTTACAATGTTGTGACTTTATGGTGGCAGGCAATTTTAGCGACAGCAGCGTGCGCAGTGCCATGTTTTTCGTCAGTAGAGCCAGATCGTGTATTTAGTCTACCCACTGTGGCAACTTTCGCGCAGCACTGAATCGGCCACCATAAAGTAACGTGACTATACCTGTTGGAGAACGTTGCCTCTTTCATTTGTACCTTTCCATTCAGAGTTTTCTGAACCATTCTTTGATGATTGGATCAGTTTTGGACCAGTTGTATCGTATTCATATTTTGTTGTATATGTTCCATATTCTGTCTTAAACAGTCTATCATATAAAGTTTATAAGAGATAAATTTTTCATATCACACATACACATGCGAACACATGTATCGTTGTCATCAGTATTAGCACTTGTATGTCCATTGATTAGGGAATTCGTCTCCAGTCATTCTTCGCACCAAAGCAGATCTTATCCAATCCATTGTATAACGCTATTTAACCAGGACATCCTTCCGTCGCGTCATGTCATGTCATCACATCTTCCAGTCTGACAACGTTCTCGACTATTAGCCATCTTGTTGTCTAGTCCAATTCCCTGCCCACTTCTATTTTAATTTCTTAATTCTGGAAAAATATCTGTTTCTAGCTTATTTGTGAACCCGCATTATTCTTCTCATATAAGTATCTCTCCTTTTGAAATTGTTGTCTTCAGTGGGTTTCCTGTCGACAGTGTGCCAGAGGTAGGTGGTGTGTGAGTGAGACTCCAAACTGTTATCGCGTTCTCCTCTCGTCACCGAATACATACTTTTAAGTGAGAGTAATTCTTCCCTTGGCTCCGTATTTCACCGGTCAAGAACAGCCATCAGATTTTTACCAAGGGTTTGTGCTGAATCGGTCCATAAATGAGTATTTGCTCTTCATTGTATACGTAATTGAAGTAATTGGAAGCAACTGAGCATGGATATTTTCAACTAATTTAGCTCACATTCTCTCAGTTGAGCTACCTGAGGCTGATTGTTTTCAGACTGTGTATAGTCTAAAACAAATCATCACGTTTAAGTCATACAGTGGGGTGTATAACAACCATCCGATTGTATTTGTAATTTTTACGTTTTCTTATTCACTCCATAGTAAAATGTACGCGTACGTTATTTAGTAATTGAAGTCGTAATCATAATTGCTAGACTCGAACATATACATAATTATTAAAGAGATGCCTACCTTTGCTGCGTTCAGCTTTTAATACGTCAGTCGCTGAGTAAACGTTTGTTGTGCTCTAAAAGCTTGGAAAAGTCCGATGTATTGTTGACTGTAAACTTTTTTCCCTTCAAACACACTTATCTTTTTCCGGCTGTTGGAGAACCCTTAATAGATTTCCGACTTCCACCACCTTCAAGCATGCTAATTAGTTGTTCTCAACCCCAACCCTTTCCATAGTTTTTCCGTCAATAAAACAGTCTTTCACTTGAAGTAGAGCCACGGTCCACTAAACGTAATGACAATCTACCCAACGCGAAACATAAATGTTTTAAATAAAACAATTAACGTATAATACGCTGCCAAGTACTTGTTACCCAACTACAATGACCATATAAAATTCTCTTTTATCAATACCTTGGGTGTTGCATAATACTTCACATAAATATTCCTGACCTTGGTATTCACATTAATTATTCGTTCTATTCTGCGAGTCATTCAGGCCTGATAGTTTTTGGGAACACGTCAATATACCAGTAAGGAAAGGCTCACAGGTTTACACTCGTTTCTGTCAAAAATTAGCCTTGTTAGAGATAACAGTGTGTAATAACAGCACTGTGCTTCATAACCAATGAACGTGTTTACTAAACCGGTCGATGAGCTTATTACTTTGTATGTGACCACGACATAAGTTGAAGCGTTGTAGATTGACACCACTTCAGCGGTGTGTTTAACATTCAACAAGTAGGCCTATTTGGTTGACTGCAGACTCAAGACATTAAGATAACCCGCGTGTGTGGTGATTAATTTATTTTTAAAACGGCCAAACAGAATTGCTTGTAAGAGTTACTCGTTTATTCCTAGCAATTTCTTGTAACGTAGCTACGTCATGGTTACGAGGAAAGGCATGCGTTGTATTGGAATGGACATTCATCTCCCACCAAAATAGTATCCCCCGAGCTGAGTTTGAATTAATAACCATTTTAAAAATTAATTCAGCTCGTAGGCGTTTATTGAATATTTAATGTGGCATCGATTGCCTTATTGTAATTTGTCTCTGAATAGTGATAGAGGTCGCCATCTAGTGGCGAAGTTTAGAAGTTGATGAATAATGTTCGGCTCGAATTATAACCGTTCGGTGGTGTTGACGGTTTCTTATGGCATGCCTTTGTAACGAATACCTGTGCTATTTCGCTAGCACATATTTCCGCCCCCGTTTGGAGAGAGATATTTTAAGTAGTATGCCTTCCGATGTTAACTGATGCTACCTAATGCTAACGAGTGATGCATTACGACATTGGGCTTCAAGTGGTATAGACTACGGGAAAAAGCAATCAGTTTTATGAATTTAGGAAACAATAGAAAAAAATGGTATAAAATTCATAATGCTACTTAAATGTCGTAAAATTAAAGTCGAGGTATTATGACGTTAACGTATACTGGCCAACACTGTTTCGGTTCTTAAAAATTCATCTTGTTTAGATTTTTTTTAAATCCATTTTGTTTTGAACTGAATCGTCTACCACTAGAAAAGTACCACCACGTCCCGATTTTGTGTTAGCGTATCTTAAATTGACACCTTCCGCCAAAATTTGTGTATTTTCATAATGTCAATTTGACGGACCTGCTAGTTAGTAGTAGAGGTAATGGAGCGTTATTTTAGTCTCTGCTTACTCCCAGTAGAAAACAGTTTTATTTAAATGTGGTATGTGTTTTTCTAATTACAGTTTACTTTCAAAATGACAAGTTTGCATTAGAGGTCTTGTTCAGATTTAGGTCTACTTCTAAGTCCTGCTATATTTATGGACGATTTAAAATGGACAAAACAATTTTAGAAAAACGAATTTCTATATTTTGCTTGTAAAGTTGGGGAACAGGACAAAAGCTGAGTTTCTCATGCCTGATGCGTAAGCTAACGTGATTCCTGTTCAGTGGATAAAATGCAACAGAAGCTCTGTGGTGTGGGAGGAGTCTACTAGTCAGTTTGTTTATTAGTACCGGTACTTCTCTCTTACGAACACAAAAGTGTACAAACAAATCTAAAATTCCCTGTGGAGAAGGCTTACTGATACAACTCCACCATTGAATTGAAACTTAGTATTGAATAGATTAGTGGCAGTGATGATATAGAAAAAGGGTCTTAATCATTTAATAGAACTTTTTCCGCGATTAATAAATGAAACCAGACTTCCCATAAAGGTATTTTCATTTGCCTCAAATTCCAACCCTGCTTTTCGAAGAAAACCTTTATCAAAAGAAATTAGCTGATGAAAATTGTTGGTGAATCTGCTAAAAGAATTGATAGACAAGAAAAAAAATGAAAACTACAATATCTTAGTAGAATTTCTACAGGCCTTCTAAGGCATGAAGTGTCGAGTTTCACTAAATATACATTTCCTAGTTTTGCATAAGAATTATTGCTTTAAAAACTTGGTGCGGTTAATAAGGATGTTTTGACTCGTGTTAGAGATTACAAAACGATGTTTGGTCTATAGAAACCTGTTAGCAATGTCAGTGGATCCTTTTTTTTTCATGGCCTAATATATGTTTATTTACTTTAAAAAAACTATCTCATTATAAATAAAAGAAAGTGAGTGTTCTGGAACGTGTGTTAATTTTCACTAATTCCCATATTGTTGCTCATAACAAAGAATTGTACGAGTTGCAGCTTTTTTGCTATTTTTTTTTTTAATTTTTCTTTTTTTTTTAATTTTTCGTTTCATAATTAACTATAAATACTTATTTTGAATCGTGTTAAAGAATTAAGTTTTCTGGTTGACCGGTGGATATTAGATAAACGTAGTTCAAAACGAAGAATGTTAACTTTAATTTTTTCCGTCTGTGCGCCACAACATTCGTAGCGTAGCTTGGGCCAGTTATTTAGTCGTTTCTCAACTTTTTATTACTGTTATCAGGACATCAGCAACCCGTCTTGTGACACGTTACCCTGGCCTGTGACATCTTCAGTTACTTGTAACGTATCATGGTGGCATGAGCGGTCGTTTAGTGGTTCGCACCACATCCAACACCCAAGATTAATCGAATAGAATTTTCGAATTTTGCAAACATCAGTAAGAGGTAGGGGTTATGGGGTTTCGCTTCCTACTACTGCGCTATTTGAAAACTTGATTTCCCAAAAATATAATATATAATGATATCTTCAAACTAATGACATCTTTAAAGTGATACGATTGGAATCAATAATCATAACCGCCAGACACAGTTTTAACTCATTTTGCTCAGAAAAACGTGTACAAAATAATAATAGTATAAGAATGGACCTATGGAGTTTTAAAATTTTATTTTGCTGTGACATGTCCACAATAATTTTATGTCAGGGTTATTCGTAGTTTGATGTTCATAGTTGATGGGTGTATAGTATGGTGGGTTGTGAGAAACTCGAGTGTCTGTTTCCCTCGTATACGAACACGACTCTGCAGGGAACCGGTAATTACGATCTGCGCCAATGATGTCACATCCAGTTACTAATAGTAAACAAGTTGACGAGTTTCCTGCATCACGTTGCTGCTGGCTCAGTATGATTAGCTTTAAAGATGATAATTATCCATAATTTTAACTTTCTTTACATTGAAGGTTGAATTTCTTTACAGCAAAAAAGTAATACGCACCTCATTTAGGAAAAACCAGATTGACTTTTGGGAAACATCAGAATTTTCGTTTGTATAAGATTCCGTTTTTAAGGGCAGGTCCCAGGCGTTTAGGTGACAGTACAAGACATGAGTGCTCTTTGCGAATAAAGGAGGAACGTGTGGAGATATGTATTTGGCATCAATTTGTATATAATTGTTTGAGTTGTGCGTGCGTGCGTGCGTGCGTGTGCGTGTGTGATAGAGAGATGGGTTCCATAATAAGAGTGATGGTAAATGTTTTATAAAAGTAGTGTAACCAGATATACAGTACCGAGTGGTATAAGACAGACGGCAGGCGTTCTCGTGGACAGCAACACTGAGACGACAGTGGAGAAAAGAGAGAGTTAGGAATTGAGATGTGAAGTAGGCTGTGTGTTTTGGCCAGTTTCAGAATTAGGTACAAACATGTGTATTCTATGATCTCTGGTGCAGAAGACGACTGGAGTAAATTTGCGTGATAAGTCAAATCAGCTTGAGTAAAAATAATTAATACTAAGGCTATTCATTATTAAATGACTTTCAAAATTTGATTACGTATTATACGTGCCATACAAATAATATAATGAATATTCACGTCGTTTATCATTTTGATTTATGTTTATTAAATTTGCTAGATAAGAGACTTTTTGCACTTGTCGATACGATAGGTGTAGTGTCGTAGTGTATACGTTAAATTTATTGGTGCGATTACGGCTGCAGTCGTGTTTTAACAGTCGAAATATCGATTTTATTCTACAAAAAGCTACAGTGACGGCGAATGTCCGTCTTTTGTAAATAACGGTAATCCATCACTGCCAAAATTTAGTCGGGTTAGTCTCCTACTGTACGTATCATGTTCTCCACAAAATATTTATTCTGCTCACAACAGACAGTTTGTTGTTAATATGGAACGAATGAGCGGTTGCAGGTTCAGTTATCCAACCATAAACTTTGTACTGACAAATTAAGTTTAGTGGAAAAAAACAAATTTCTCTCGGTAGGAATAATTTACATGTGTCATACATTTAAGTGGAATGAACACGCCCGCCTAATGTAACCGTTGCACAAGAGTGAACGCAACACATTAACGCATTTCAGTTTGGACGCTTTTTATTCCAGCGGATTTATAAAAATGTTGCTTTGATTCGTTATTGTGGGATGTGTGTCGAAACACAGTTGCTATGTTGAGTGTCATTCCATCCCATGCAGAAGTGTAAGCGTATTGACTGTACACTTGTGGAAGTGTAGTGTTGACTGAACAGACCGATAGGTAAGAGGATCTTGGCCTGTTCGTCGTACCAACAACTCAGACGTACATCGTTTCGCTAGCCCAAGATAATAGTGTGCATTGTGCTATGGTAGTACTGAAGGGCAACTTGTTAATTAAAAAAAACATGGTACTAGACGACTTTCGAATTTTTATTTTCTAACGGATATGAAATCGGAGGCAGGCTTCTACGTAAATTGGTGTTTGCGAGTAACCTAACTTCTCACTGTTATGCGCGTTTTTGTGTATGTTAGTCCCGATCACTTATTATATTCCTTTACAGTTGTGATCATCGCCATAGGTAGATACATGACAGCCTCTCTTGAGCGTGAGTTGCGCCGACCTAGCGGATGAATCACACCGCCACCCACCCACTTAAGAGTAGGCCTATACCTAATATGTGTAGAGAGAAGAGAAGGAAGACAGTGCGTTAATAGTTCGCTGTCTCACTTACACACTATCTCTGACATACACTGTCACTTCATAACGACACTAATATGCTTCCAGTGTTCTCGCCATTCTTGTTGCAGCCGAAGTCGATGGTCACACTGTGAAACTGTACAAAACTGTTGTGTAGATGTGAAAATGAATGTGATTGAAAATGTTTTAACTAGCAACGAAGTGTTTGTCCACTGCGCGTCTGTAAGCGACTGTTCAAAATCTGTTGACGGGTCTATAGTTACTGACCTGATATTGTCGGCCAAATACAGCGACACTGTAGATTGTCCCTGTAGCCGACATTCCCGGTTGTATTTGACGCCATTAAGCAGAACGTGAACACGTGGCCTTCCACGATAACTGGCGGTAGGATTGTTATGGGTACCTGATGTGGGTTACGTGTAGAATTTAGCTCTATGTCAGCGTTTTGACCATACTACGTGTTGGATCTACTAGATCGCCCCAGGGGGGGGGGCTTGTTTGACCTGCTAGTGGGCTTGCAGTCATAAATGAGAGTATGAAGAAATTCCGTTGTAAAGAAAATAAAATAAGAAGCTTGAATAATACTTAGAAATCATAGCCTCTCCCCGCGATTGTTATACAGGGTGGGGCAATGAGAACACAACGATTTAAAACTATCACAACAGGAACTCGTTTAATATTGTTAAATCAAATATGGTATAAATAGAAATAAGATGCCATTTTACTCAGTCATGTCCATCGTTTGAAAATAACATCCTTTAAGTGACTCTCATTGACGTGCGTACACTCTTTGTGTGCGTGTTACCGCTCTTTTTTATCGTCGAGGAAGTAGAAAAAGAGCAACTTACATAACTGTAAAGTACAAGGAAGAAAAGTAGCATTGTTATTGTTTGCAGATGATGTTATTCGTCTGGCAGATGTACTGACTGAAAGAAGTGACATACTGCTGCAAGAGGAATCTGGCTGCAAATTAACAAGCGTAAAACTAAAGTACTGTAGGTACAAACTAGCTGGTGTTTGTAGTGTAGTATATACTAGCTGGTGTGATGGTCACACACTAGGAAGAGATAGAGCAGAGAAAGTGACCTTATTTGCTATACTAATACAGAGCAGACTAAGTAGGGAGGATATGAGGACAGAATAGGATGATGTAAGAGACCTTCATTACGATAAATATATATGACAAATTTACACTTACAGATTACAGAAACTTTTTAGAGTCTATGTCTTTAGTACGGAACTTTATGAGAAGGAGACCTTACCAAGAACTGGAGGAACGTTAAGTTTGTGGGAAAACAAGACACTGAGAGAACATACAGACCTGTAGGTCATATCTTAAAATATACGGGATTGGTGCACAGACAGTGGTTGAGTGAACCGTGAAAGAGAAATTGCATAGAAAGACAATGACTGATGTATGTGATACGTGGATGTTGGGCGTGAAAGCTATATGGTAGTGAAGAGATTGACGGAGGACAAACGAGTCTGGCGTATCGCTTCAACCCTGTCTGGAGATCGAAGGCCAAAGAAAGGTAATTGTAAAGACGGCTTACCCGTCTTCACAAGCTCTACTCTTTGTGTATTTACCTAATTTTTTAACGCTTATAAAACAAACGCCAATTAAGGACATCAACATATTATTATCGAAAGTTCTGACTAGGTTTGAATTTGTATTAGTTGGTAGTAGAAGGTCGTAGATGAGCGCATGCATACAGAACATACACCTGTAATTTGTACATTGACTTTCTGTAACATTTATAATGTAGACCCATTATAATGATTGACTTCCGTAAAATATCGATCCTAAAAATTTTGAATATAATTTATGAAAATTTGCTTTAAACATTTTATCAGGTTGGTAAAATATCTCAGAGTCTTTGTAATGCCACACGTAGTTAAAAGCGTGATGACATTTTAGTACAGCAAGAATATTCTTCCAATTAGAATATTAAATATTTCACTTTATATTATTTTAAATCAAACACTTTTTGCTACAGACCGTTTCTTGATGTATATAATAATATATTTAATATTTATAATGAATTTACCTCAAGATATTTTTTTCTTTTTGTTTTCCGTATTAGGAACATGTTTCGGGAACCATTGTGTTTCCATCCTCAGCCTTAGTGACTTTGAGTCTGGTGAAGTACTTGTGTGTTGGCTGGTTGTTATTGTGGTTTCCTGTTGGCCTCTGGTACTTTAAATTGGTATTATTGTGTGTGATTGTGGTGTATGTAAGGCCTATTAGTATTTTGTGTATTTTCGATGTTGAGTGCTTTGAAAATTGTGTCATGTTTTGTATTGATTTGTATTTGTTTAGGTATTATTTTGTTTTGTGTTTTATGTTTGTATATTTGTAAATTTTCCCAAATGTTCATTATGGTGCTTTTGTGTGGTATGTGTTTTATTAGTGTCATGTTGGTTATGCCTGGGAATTCATGTCCAGTGTTTATTGCATGTGTGGCCAAATTAGATTTGTATATTTCTGGTTTTTCGTATGCGTTTAGGTATTCAAAATAACGTTTTTTCAGTTGTTTTTTTTTTTGTTTGTCCTATGTAACATTTATTGCAATCTTGGCATTCAATTTTGTATATACCATTGGTTGTTGTATTATCTTTGTTGTGTGGCTTACTTAGTTTTTGTAGCATTAAAATAGCATACAAAACTAACAAAAATTATCTACAAAAACTAAATAACCCACACAACAAAGATAATACAACAACCAATGGTATATACAAAATTGAATGCCAAGATTGCAATAAATGTCATATAGGACAAACAAAAAAACAACTGAAAAAACATTATTTTGAACACCTAAACGCATACAAAAAACCAGAAATATACAAATCTAATTTGGCCACACATGCAATAAACACGGACATGAATTCCCAGGCATAACCAACATGACACTAATAAAACACATACCACACAAAAGCACCATAATGAACATTTGGGAAAACTTACAAATATACAAACATAAAACACAAAACAAAATAATACCTGAACAAATACAAATCAATACAAAACATGACACAATTTTCAAAGCACTCAACATCGATAATACACAAACTAGTAATACATACGCCGCAATCACACACAATAATACCAATTTAAAGTACCAGAGGCCAACAGGAAACCACAATAACAACCAGCCAACACACAAGGACTTCACCAGACTCAAAATCACGAAGACTGAGGATGGGAACACAATGGTTCCCGAAACATGTTCCTAATAAGGAAAAAAAAAAGAAAAAAATATCTTGAGGTAAATTCATTATAAATATTAAATATATTATTTTAAATGTGTGTTTTTGTGTGTAGTGTGAGCGCGCTCGCATTCTCTATAAACGAGAGCATAGAATTAAATTTTTTCCAAATTCTTAAATACTCCATCCAGAATATGGGTATTTAATCCCATTTCTGATTGTGTTTGCTTATGCGTATGATAACGCGAGACATCTAATTAAGTACGTAGTTGCTTGATTTTGAGAAAACGTGTTTATATACGTACAAAGCTCGTAAGACAGTACATTTAAAAATTTCCCATTATTTTGTTATTTATATCTACCCCTCAATTTCAATAAGTACTGAAAACGTAATGTTTCTACTATGTACGGTTAATTTATTCACTATTAAGTCTAATAGTGATCACTAATTAACTACAACTTCGATTTGCTTTGTGGAGGCTCTGAGCAAATACGATAGTAGTGATTATTCTTCTCAAGTCAGATTGGGATTATGTTAACGAGTGTCAGTGAAAGCGAATGCACTCACACCATTCATTAAAGGAATCATTTGTCACACCGAGAGAGAGAGAGAGAGAGAGAGAGAGCTACTCTTCCTAATGAAAAACTGCCGTGCGCCCTAAGCTGATGGTTTTTCCGCACCACCGTGTTTTATTAACATCTCTTCTTCTGTTCTTCATAATTGAAAAGGTTAAAAAAAGTGAGTGAAAAAATAACAGGGGGTAAAGTACACGGTTGTTGATTTTCTTGCACTGTATTCTACTTCCAAATGTAAGCTGCTGTGATTCATTTAAATGACTAACGAAATTCGCTTCATCGGTAAGTACTTTTCGTAATTTTTCTTTCTTTTAATAACCTACGACCTTCATGAATAATTAATTTTTTTATTAAGTTGAAACCGTTTTTCTACGAAGCTGAAAAGAAAATAATATTTGAGTTAATTTATAGACTCCCCACTTACTCGATTTTGAGAATTTCGAGCACAATTTTATATTCGTCACACGTAAAAAGGGTAAGCCTCTATAAATACAAACTGCTACCGCTCAATAATAAATCTGTAAGCATGACACGTGTGGAATTAATCGATACGTCAGACCAACGAAAACGAACGCTGCGGGTCAGAAACTGATTCAGAATGTCTTACGATATAAGTGAAATTCGCAGTGATTTACTAATTTTGTTAAACTGCTACAAAACTATTGTGAAGTATAACAAAGGTGTCGTATTAATTCTTCGACTTTTCACATGTATTTAATTCTAAATTAATAAGTTAAGTTTTAGTTTAAGTGTAATATCTGGTATCGTAGTAATCTCAAATATACATTCATGCTGAAATTAACAGTTCATGTGATAGATGAAAGTAAACAATTAGCTTAGTGATAATGAGACGTTTGTGTACAACGCTTATACGAATGGTCACCGTTTCCTTGTCCTTTTTCTTAGGTTCAATAACGGAATTTAAACAAAAATTAATACATAACAATCGTAACTTTGTGTAAGACGCTGGGATGTCGTCTGTGTACTGCACTTCTAACGTTCCATGGTTCCAGTTTCTTTATTCGTAAGGTTTATAGTATCTTTTTTGTGTTTTGCAAACCGTTCTGTTTACGTTGTGTTGCTCTGTTCTTTATTTTGTTGGATTTGCGAATGTCTGGTACTAAAAGATCCGAAACTCGCTAACGCAATATGATGTTTATACTTCGCTGAGAGATCATTACAGGCATTCTGATTGCATTTTAATAACGGCGATCTTATGATAGAGAAAGCCGTTTTGCTATAATACCGTATTGGCATTGAATAATATTGTCCCTATACTGCGAATGAAACGAGAATAATATCGCTGTAGTAGTTTTACGGGAGAACAGTGTTGCCACATCGCGGTGTGGTTCTACTACATAAGTAATGTATGCACAAGCATTGGATTCGTATCGGATAGTCAACAGATGGCAACAGTCAACGGCCGATAGACGTTGATTGACCAAACGCCGTTCTCACTCCACCTACACGACAAAATCCTATTCTAGTTTCATTCGATCTATAATGTTGTGTCCCGGTGTAGCATTATAATTAGTATTGGTATGTGAACGATCAGCATCTTAGTCAATCGATAAAACTTTTCTTATATAAACACTTCTTATGGCACGTTAGATGTCACATAATCCTGTGTCAAAAAAAGTTACATTCTCATCGTAGTCACAAATGGCAATACAGACGCAGCGCGCTAATATAATAAATTGTAACATGCAAATTAACAACAGGAAAATGAATTGAATTGATAATTGATATTTGCATTCGCTTGTATAATTATTGTCTCTCTCCCTGTTCTGGACGTGGCTGGTTGGCATGCTATAATAAGGATATAGTAATCTCACTTTGTGAGCTAAGGTCTCCAGAGGTGAACTGTTAATGTTTAAAGTTACGAATACTGTTAGCAGTGGTGTTAATGGGAACTACGTAATCTTTTCTGTTTTCCTCTCTCTTCTTCGAGGATCAGGTAGGAAGATTTGGTTAGGCATAAGTCTGTGAGTATGCGACGAGGTACCAGACTTCACGCGAGGAACAATATATTTTAATCCCACCTGTAACGTGGTAGGCGTGCCGCCCCTCTTTTCACCCTCACCCCGATTATCACCACCATCTCATGCGTAGTTGTTGACGTACTGACATTTATAGAATAAAACATGTCATTTTGTCAACAAGGTGATTGCACAAAATTAATAAGATTACTCAAAATAAAACACTTTTTCAGTTATTAATCCGAGTTTTCCGGTATTCTCTGTCTCGAATGTTTCGGAAAATTGATTGTTTTCATTTACACGGAATCCTCAGAAAAACAAAACATCATTGTATTATTTATTATGTTTTTGCGTCACAATAAGTAAAAGTTGAAAAATTAATGAAGTTATAAATAAAATGTATGAGAAGTTTCGCGCGATGTATTATAGAACTGTTGGTTATTGTTACTGATGTTCGCAGTATTAGGGCTTGTGAAATTTTGCAAATAATTCTATAGTTTGCATAGGTTTATTCTGTAACGTGTATTTGTTTTTTTAAATTAACAAATTTATTGACCTGTTTTTCCTTTGTATTAATTTATTAAATAAGTATGAACATTGACTGTAATGCAAATTACCATTTCATTATTAAAGTACCCAACTCGACTTTTGTCGGTCTGCATTAATTAATTAATATGATTATTAAAATAAAATAATTAGTTTCGAATTTCAATTACTATTTCATTGTAGGTATCAGTATGTCATTAACTAATTTGGAGGCCTACTTATTTTGGAAAACTGAACGAGAAATTTTATTTCTGGTAAAAATTATGCGTATGTGTTTTAGTAAATTTATTAAAAGATGCTATCTTAATATCGAAAACAGTGTTTATTGTAGGTACGGAAGAATACCTCAGACCCGTATCTAGGATTTTCGTCAATGTTCCCACGTAGTCAATGGCTGGTTACGTTTTTCGTGAATACTAAAGACTATTAAACATATTATTTTGTTTTTCAAGAATATTAAGAACAAACTTTTCTCTAGCCTATTCGGCGTTAAGGTTGTGCATTCTGACAAGCCTATAGCCAAAGTGAAATGATTCCGCATATTTTATGTCGGTTTTGCCAATTTTAACATTTTTAGAAAGAAAATGTTATAAATGTTTAAAGTTTCTTCCATTTTGTCGGTGTCTCACAATTGTAGGAAAGATTTGTCAACAGGCCAAACCTGTAAAGCGTTTACTGTCAGTAATTCTATCGAATTTTGCTATGCTCTACCATAACATGTGTAATCGACATAATTATGAGACACACAACCAAGATTTGCTAATAAACAGTATGATCATACATTGTTGGTCATTTCTGCAAAGATCGCTCCTTTGACACACGTATTGTTTGAACATTTTCGAGAAACGCAGTCTGCTTAAGCCGCGCTGTGTACTCACGCAGTACAATTGTGTTCTGAATAATAATAATAATCATCAGAATTAGAATATTGATGGGAGCGTTGAAGTCTGTTCCTGTTATTGACTCCGACACCAGGTCAGATTAATATACCTGTTGAATAAGAAAAGTAAACGATTGTTAGTGTGTCTACGTTTTGTTCGTAATTTTCCTTGCCTTACGATATAGGTTTGGTTTGACGTGGGATTTTTGCTTTATAACACGGTAATAACATTTTTACGGCGTCACGTTTTAAAACATATGAAATTGTTTGAGCAAAAAGCGTGCTGCATAAATACAGTTAAAAAACTGTAAATGTATAATAAATTTAGACACGCTTCGGAACACCACGGAGTTTATTGTGTTCGGTTGACGTTGTTACCGAGATTGGCTTCTGATATTGAAATAGCACTGTTCGTTGAAACGTAAGGTTTCGTCCAAATTATTTTCATCTGCTTTCAGTTCTTATATTTACTGTATTTCGTTCATATGGAAAAACAGTTAACAATGTTCAGTAGGCGTACTGTAGTAAACGAAATCACGTTGTGTGGGCTGTGTTGTGATTATGCATATTGTGTACATATTATTGTAAGCTGAAATTTGATAAAATACTTGTAATATTGTTTTTTTCTCGAAATTCAATTGTAATAATTAAATAAAATCATTTGAACTTTTGAATTAGTTTTTTTAGCTGAGATGAGCCCTTCTAAAAATTAATTCCAACCGTTTGAAATCTCTATAGCAGTGGTTTCCAACATAAAAATGCTTGAGGGCAACAATTAAACTCAGCAACTTAGCAGCGGGCCGCGCCATAAACGACCAAATTTCGACAAGTAACGTAAAAATAAAAAAAGCATTATTTAAATGTAAATAAGTAGAAAGATACTTAAAGAACTCAACGAGTTACTTACAAAGGAATAATAAGTAGAAAGATAAAGTTTACACATTTAACATATCTTTAACGGTACAATCTGTATTTTTTCAGTATTATAATGGAGATATAAGAAAGATATTGTGTATGTACATAAAATGTTAAACGTGAAAACTGAAGTGAATCTGCTGCAGCCGCTAAAGCAGGAATGTCCACATCGAACTCAGTTGTTGCTAATCTCAGCAAGTGAAGCAGAGAAGAATCTGTCAGACGATTTCTTGCTGTGTTTCTTGATTAACTTCATTATGGAGAACACGCTTTCAATTCCATTGATCGACATCATTTTCTGTCCAAAACTTCGCAGATTTAGAAATTATTCATCAGGTGGTAGAAATGTGACCCCTTCTGTTGCCTGGTCTGCAGGAGAAGTTGTGCTTGTAAACCCACACAGTTCCAATTGAATGTCTGTTGTCTTTCAGTGACAGTACCACCAACAGTATTCAGCAGCGAGACGCTATTTTTCAGCATTTGTAATTCTTGGAATCTTATTATTTTATTATTCATTTATTTACTAAAGTAAGCAGAGTAATCATTAAATTGGTTTTCCAAGATGAGGACATGGACCGCATAACACGGTGTCGCGGGGACAGTTGGAAATCCCTACCCTGTAGTCTACCAACATAATAGTACTATGAGTTACTATGATTTTGGCATTCTCCTCCGACTCGAACAAACTCGTGTGTGTGTGTGTGTGTGTGAGAGAGAGAGAGAGAGAGAGAGAGAGAGAGAGAGAGAGAGAGAGAGCGCCCTCGTAATCCCTAATTAATTGCTGTCTGTGGCATGTACGTTTTCAGGACTACAACTAGAGTAGCTGTTATTTAATACGACTTATAAAGTAATTCACAAGATGTAGTGTGAATAGTATCAGGTATTAAATATTTCGAAGTTTGTATATCAAGCGTGTTTAGACGCAGTTCTTTGATCGCTGTTGAGATAGACTAAACAACGCTTCGTAGTTTTAAAATAAAATAAATCATTGTTAATCTTTACAGCGACTTTGTGTTTTCTTATGTATTATTTGAACATTAAACTGTGTCCATTTAAGTTACGTTTGTTATGCCAGAAGCATAGTATTGTTTGTTTTACGATAAGCGACGGTAATAAAATTATAGAGTAGTAAGCAGTGTTTAGTGCTTCACACTTTAAAGAGTTGGCAAATATTTGGGCGGAAAGCGTGTTCATCTGTGAACTAGTCTTTTGATTGTGTTTGTGTGTGTGTGTTTGTTTGGGGGGAATAAATTATGTAAATCTGACTTTTCACAAGAAGATTGTGTGATTACCGCGATATCACTGTAGTGACAGTCCTCTGATGCAGGAACAATGGCGTAACTAGGACGTGGTCCTGGGGGAGGGTATTATTCTAATTTGAAGGTCTGATTGTTGAGCGACTGTCATTATTAAGTAAATTATAACTTTATCTTATTAACACCTTTACTGTAACAAAAATTGTAATACCTTTTATTTGTTCACCTATTTACAAGCCTTATTTTAACACAAGCAGCTGGCTCAAAAATAGATATATGTTAAGTGATTATGAAATTTCGCGGAAATTATTAATCGCTCTTAGGAGAGGGGATCGATCCCCCTATTCCCCTCCCGTAGTTACGCCACTAGCAATGAGACTTACCGAATAGAATGTAAGTTTAGTTAAAACAAGCTACAGACAAGTGTGTTTACTGTACAGAATATATTCGGACAACGTTTGGCTAATTTTGAACGTTTATTTACACTAATGTGATTCCGACGTAAGAGTTAGAGAAGTTCGTAGAATTCTACCAACTAAATTTGAACGAATAATATGGTACAGGGCCGCAACTGTAATCTGCATTACAAGAGGCAAACATGGATTCAGGTCCCTGCCCAAGTAGAAACTTTTACTCTCTGAAATTCTATTTAGAAAAAATAAAAGAAAACGTAATGAAAAAACTTTCACTTCACACATCACATTATAATAGGTCAATCCATTTAGTATTTATTAAGCCCCCCCCCCTAGTTGTTGCAGTTCTGAGCTAGAGTGTTTAGAATATCTTCCTCGTGCTTTGCGTCTTACGGTGTGCGGAGTACATTATTGCTCAGCGGTCGTTGAGTCATTTTATGGTCAATTTTGCGACGTTTGTGTTAAAAATAACTAGCCGCATGCTCCTTCTTTTTCATATGATTCATACGTTCCGTTACATCCTTTACCGTCATTAGACACAAAAAAGGCTCCCCTTTATTTCGTTCGTCTTTATCCTGTGTCAAGGCCAGCGTGAATGCTAGCCCGATTATGCAATACGTTTGGGATTTTTCTATTCATATTTAATTTTCCAGAGCCTGCAGTTTGCCAGTAACTTTGTACTGTGTTATGATCCGAGAAGTTCCATTTCAACCCGTCACTCTATTCTCTAACACCTCTTACCTTTGTCACGTTCCTGATCCTCACGTTTCCCGTCAGTTAGTGTAATTTATAGTAGCTATCGTCCCATTCTTCGTTGTATCTTTCGAATTTCTCCCGACTTATATTAATTAAATCGCTTTATACCGGTATTTGTACCATTACTTTGTGTCTCTGTATGTTTCAAATATGTTGTAACGATTCTGTGAATTTTAATTGAATACATTTGTTTTTCAGGTGCGGGTAATCGGGCAATGGCGCTGAGCCTATCTGCGCTGCGTCGGCGCCATATTCTCTTCGCTCTGATCCTCGTCTTCGTGCCGTGTAGCGTTTTCGTTCTCGTATCCAGTCCAGGTAAGTGGGAAACCTATGGTTAGACTGTACGCGTTGTGCTGTATGCTTTTATTGAATTAAACACGTTGGAAGAGGAATTGTTGTGTTGTTTAGGCGTACTTACATATAAAAAATTGTTTTGTGACTTATTAGATACACATAAATATATATAGGCATTAAATCATAATGAAATATAAATAAACATATAATATAATAATAACGCATATATTAGGTGCTCCTAGATCATCTCATTTTGCAAACATCTCCTCCCAACTGGCTTCGCCCCGAATATGTAAAAATAACTTCTTTAGTAATAACCGTCTTGTCATCACGCTTTATAATAGTGTCATTGTTTTCCTTCGAAATCTTTCAAGTCTCTTTTGTAAGGTTCTTCCTAGTTTAGCGTCCATTTTGTAGCTGCTAAGAGATAATTTCCGTTTGCCCGCGTTATTTACTAGATCCCACGTTACCTTGCCTAGTACCGAATTCCGCTTCCGGAGAAGTCCGTCGAATAACTTCCGTAATAGCTCCTTCGCGGAAAAAGATCAGGAGCGCCCATCTGACCGCCTGTCTTTTTGTGGTTACCGCTTTTCTTCGCGCTTCCGCTTTTCTTCAAATTAATGGGAAACACCGAGCCCATGCGAATCCTCCAAACTGGCACCAATGTCCAGTCGGACTAACTCCGCGGACCCGTTAACAATTTCCCGCCGCGGTAGGCGTCCGATGGGTTCAGTAATCACCTCCCTTTTCTGGCAGCTAGGTCGGTGGGACTGCCGACAACGTAATTGTCGACTACTTTAGGTCCGGAAGTTGTTTCCAACCCCACAAAGACGTCTGGTAGGTTTTCACGGTATCTGATCGTGATCGACGTCGGATTCAGAAAAGTTTCCGCCAGACAACTCCTATGACCACTCCTTCGCGGGAGACAACAGACTTTTTAGCTTCCAAATTGACTTTAGTAAAACTTAAAAAAAATTGTGTGGGTGTGTGTGTGTTTTGTTTATTAACTAGACAGTGTACTGCTAGTACGTTGCAAGTCTGTTAGTATAGTAGACAGTTCAAGATATAGTATTAAACTTCACATTATAACATAAGGTAGAAACGTTTATTACGACGTCGACGTCGGTGCATTACGACAAATTGTCATGTATAGCACAGAATAAAGTCTCAATCTCTCACCGGTTATAACGTATAAACATGTTAACATATTAAGTCTATCAGCATATATTTTGATTATCTTGTCTGGAATGTTTGTATATACAAATTGTAACACTGACAAAAAATATAGGATGTTCTTTTGTTTTCACGCTGTATTACAAGCCAGATATGATGACTGAAAGCAACACTCTCATTCTAACAGTCCGTAATCAAATATCAACGAGGAAAGCTTTTGAAGAAAAGTCTACATAGTGCAAAGACTAGAAGCAGGCGACATTTCATCACATTAACTACTGTTTTCACAGTTCTGAAAACAGAAATAAATTTAAAATCTTTGAAAACAAAATAATTCTTTCAATTTGAAAAACGAGAAATGCCGAATGTAAACAGTTGGATGAAACACTGATCAATTCAAAGTTGTCTTTTAAATGACTTAAATAAATTCAAAGTCTTCATTTTCATACACAGAAAGGCTAGAAAATTTTCAACAAAATTAGTATATGGATTTTCAAACGTTTGTATTATCGATTCAACGATTTGGCAACTGTAATTCAATAATCTTCCCCAATGACACAAGCTGATGTATGCGAAAGTTTACTCAACTAGATTTTCCAAGAGTTTCACCGCTGTTTCTACTTTCCACACTTCGCTGTTTTCTCTTGAAGATATGAAACGTTAGTAAATGAATCATAGTAGTTACTGAAAATCTTTGAGACCACCCCTCACAAAAACACATGGCAAAATAAGAGACCTTAATTGAAATTTGTTTATTTTAACCCCATACATTTATTTGCTGCACAGAGTTCCTGTATAATTATAATGTGTTTGTATCGCGTGTTTCTACGTACTATAAATACATTATCCATATTCTGTTATTTTTTGTTTTTGTTTTAATAAACAATGAAACAAGAGAAAATGGCACGAAAAAGAAGAGTCTTACAAAAATATGATCTTAGTGGTTTCCGGTTTATGGTGGTAGTGGGTTTAGTTCCCATTTTTTTGTGATCCGATAAAGGTAGTTACGACCGACTTGCACAATATTAATAATTGAGATAACACATGTTCCAACTGAGATTTGTTACAGTTGGACACTGTATGTTGTAACGGATGAAGGAGAGAGCCGCCAACTGCCATTTTTTTGCTTTGTGTTCCTCTGTCTAACTTTTCTTATGTTCTTGTTCATTCCAAGTATAAATCTGCTTTCAGTTTTCCCCGTTATACATTGGCTCTCATACATTTCTCATTCTTTCAATTGCTGGCTGACCGTGTTTCGTACGTTTCATAAAATATAAAGAATGTCATAACCTCAGATAGTGGGAAAAGCAATTTTATCGCGAGGACAGTTTCCAGCTTCAAAAACTTGATTCTGCCACCATATTTAAAGCTACCACCCGGTAAAAATTTACAGAGGTAAGTACAGTCACGATGAAACACACAAAGGTCAAGGAGACCATTAAACCAGTATTCGCAGAGAACTTTAATCTAAAAATGGTAATTGCTTTAAACGAACATCAAAACAAAACGATTTCCTTTCTAGTGTTTTGAAAGTCTGTTAAACATTGTTCCACGGATTCTTTACCTCAAAATTATTTTGTACCTGCAGCTGATTATTTCTCAATGTACATCATATTACTAATGAGAACGATCACAGCTGTTACTTATCACTGTAAAGAAGCAAGATTGGAGAAACTAGTGTGGATATCGCCGTGCCACAGGAGGTGTTGGCCAGAACAGAGTGACAATCCTTTCCTGAAAGATATGAATAACATAACAATGATTTTTGTGGTAATATGAGGCAAAGAAGTTTAATAACCAAAAAAACTCCAGTATTAACTAAAGTGTCGTTTGGCATTTGGTAAAATATATTTAACGAATAAAAGATTAAAACATTCTTGGCGACTTGTGGACGTGAGCTAATGTGGACGTGAGGTGAACCTATAGGTTAAATGACTGATGACGACGAAGGCGATGATAATGATGGCGATATATTTCATATATGTTCATGTTGATTCTTATCCTTAGAAATAGCAAGATTAAATATATATAACAAGAATTCATAACACAACAGAGATAAAGTGTCAAATACCAGATAAATATTTATGAACTCTTAGTCTTGGATGTATCGGATTAAAATGTAAATTATATTTTAACCTTACACGGATTTTAAGTAATCCTTACAAAATACCGATTTTGAACATTTTCTGAAGAAATCTGGTTAGTACGTACTGAAGGACTTAAAAAAATTTAGTAGTTTGACAAACGTGTGATTTTTGTTGTTGAGGAAATCACAGAGGAACGAAAAATGGAAAAAGCGAAGGTACTTAGGAAATTCGGGGCTTTGAGTTTAAGAAAGGTACTCCGCTACGTGTCTGTTGTCCCAAGACTTTTCACTGTCACAAATTATATTAACGCTCTCTCACGAGCACAGTTTTTTGGTACTAGAATCTTCTGACTATAAAGATCAAATCGTGCGGGTGGAAATTCAATATTGAATTCTTGGGCAGCGTCTACTGTTATTTAGTAAGAGAAAGCAATAATGTGTGACATGTTTGCTTACACGGTAATCCACACACAACCCGGCCTGACACACAAGTCAGTTGCCGTAAATTAAAAACCGCTCATCCACGCTCGGAGATTGCTAAACCCCACACAATTAATTTACCCAACACGGCTCCGTTAGTTTAATTAAAACTGAAACACGTGAGAAAGTCCGCCGGCTTAGACGCGCATTTTTCTCCTGAAATCGAAATTTTATTATGCGGATTGCTAACGTACCGAATTTTGTGCAACGAAGAGCAAATCGTTGAAACGGAAGTCGCACTTAATAAAAATATTATGATTTATACATGCCTATAAGTATTCAAATATGACAAGTAGAAATTAGTATTTATAAAACAGTTAATGCAATTAATTGTTCCTCACAGTTCACGAGGAACAACTCCAATCAGGTGAATCACAAATGTAAATGCTACAATAGAAAAACATTTATGAAAGAAAATAACAGAAATGAATAATAGCACAAAATATTGTACAAACGAAAGTTGAGAATATTACATTAGATTATACACAAGGATGAACGCTTCATTCAGTTCGTCTTTCCTTTTGTGTACCTAATCTAGTACTGCGATTCGTCTCACGCAAGTTTCTCTCATTTATTTATGTGCTTTTGCAACCTTCAGTGGGAATGTAGTAACATTATTATCTTTAAACAGCTAGCGAACAAATTTAGGTTGATAACAATAACAACGATTTCTAACGTAAATATTTTATCTTAAAACGAAACTGTTTTTAACAAAATATAAGTGTACACGTGAACCATGAACGCAAAATGTAAATATAGTGTAAATTTAAAACACGGTAATTATGACATAAATGTACATACGTGATTATTAGTTAACATATCATAGCACGAAAACTAAAAAACACGGCCAATCATTAGGAAAAATTAAATATATGAGGATTAAGTCTTTACACATATTCAAGGCTATCATTTGGGCATGTGTTCGTTTTGCTAATAATAAACAGTGTTTTCTTCTGCCGTCTATTCATTGTCAATTATTTGTACGGGAGAAATATTCATTATCGTTTTTGAAACCGTTTTTCAGTTTTATAAGGCATATTGGCAGGAAAATATACACACGCAAATTCTAAACGGTTTAAACAAAATTATGGAAAAAATTGTAGAGAAATTAAAATAATCTGACATGATGAGTGTAGGCCTGCAGACTACACAAGAGTACTTCACGGATGACATATGACTTCGTGAGCAACAGACGTTAACCCTGTCCTGTCCGCCGCCCTTAACACCGTCCCGTCACCGTGTTAATCCCGCTCTGCGACTGTTAATAATCCTACAACTGACTAGAATTCGCTTTGAGTTTCTATACGAATGTTATGAACTGTTGTAAACTCCCGTGCTTCTTCATTTTTAACTCAACACGAGACCCGTCATTCTAACTGTCGGAATTTCTTGCTAAATAAGAAAGTAAACACACTTGGTAGTTTTACACGACTTTTATTAACAGAACGTGACAACTGTTACAGCTCATTACGCTGTTCTCAAAAAGTTACACTAATATCAGTTAAGTACGTAAGTGACAAAGATTTGCAAATGTAACTCCATAATGTGATCATTTCATCGTGAATATTTTGTTTCTTCTTAGGCCGTCCAGTTCCTCGTCCGATTATATGGAGTTTATAATAGCTGAAGTGATTTTACAGGTCTCATAATACACAGGTCCTTACAGAAAACATGTTCTCGTGGTTACTTGAATACTGTAGTCTTAATGTAGTTACTTACAGTGTAGTTATACTTCTACCGTAATGTAATGTAGTCGTGGTTACTTACATTATGTAATTTAAAATTTTCTGTAGGCCTAATTGTAAATATTTTTGTTGTCTGATATGTACCAGATATAATTGCTGTTTTTCTTATTTCATCTGACGTACGCACGTCCAGAAAGCATTGAAGGTACTTAGATGAGTTTTTCAAATCACTGACTGTTCCTTTTTAGAAATATGTAAAAATATTTCATTTTTTAGAGTATAAGCTGTTAGCTCTCTAATTTTTTCTGGTTACGTGCAGGTTGCTCTTTATGTCTGAAGAAATTCAGTGTAATCCTGTTAATATGTAATTTACAGATGTATTTAAGTTAATTAACAATATGCTTTTATTGATATTAAATTCAGTTAATTGTTCGCAAGCAGTTCGATATTAGTTGTCTACGAACGCTATAGTTCATGCAGCTATCGGAGCAGTATTGTTTATTGTGTAGTTGTGTATTGCCACTGTAAGACTTAAGGAAACATGTAAGATGTACGAAGTATTACAGTGCAGCACAATTTGAGTGTTCTGTAACGGTTGTCAAACGTAGGAAATATTTTACGGAGTGAACGAAGAATTTACAAATTCTAGACCAGTGAATAACACAGTTACTAGCAATTCTTGATGTTAGCTCAAACAGTAGTGAGAGAAAAACTGCTATGTTAATAAATTGCGAAGAAGATCAAGTTAATTTAGTTTGAAAAAATGTTATATCTCTGTAATTGTTTACCACCAACGACATTTTAGGACTAACATGTCGTAACGCTTTTAAGCTACTTTTCATAACACTTTACAGCTTTTAGGACGCCTACATTTTGTAAAATTTCTCACATCTGCTAAACACGAAGTAACGTGTTACTGATAATAATTTAAACTTATGTAAACGTGTACGATGTGTCATCCGTGTTCCCTAAATCCCATAGCGTGTCTACTCTCATCAGTGAACTTGTAAATTACGTTAAAATTCGAATTCAGTGACGCGGTAACGAAATTTGTGGACGGGGACAGACGGAAATTAAGTGACGGCTTTTCGGACTCGAACACTCGTGATTTCTTCCCGCGTCAGCCTAGTTTTATATCCGGATCAAAGTTGTATTCTCCTCGAGCTGCCCTAATGTACGGTGATCATATATAGGCCTACCAGTCCGAGACGCTGTTTTATTCTGTTCGGTGAGTTTTACAAAATTGGTGTGTAGTGAGCGATTGACGGTTGATAGTAGTAGTTCTTTGCGAGTGTTGTGATCAACTCGAATAACAATATAATTTTTCGTTCAAATTCCAGTTTTAGTTATGAAATTGTCCCCAGTTGCACCACTGTAATGATCAGAGAGTAAATTACTTATTTGTTGTCATATTATACGAGTAAAAACCATTTATCTACATATGATAGTAATTTTTCTATCGTTACTATTTAATGAAAATAAACGGTAGAAACGAGATGGATATGTATTACATTAATATGACAAGAAACAACTTGGAAACCGAACCAATACCAGAATTTATAATTCGCGTTAAATATCGACGTAGATGATGTGCAGAGACAGCTGTTTCCAGTTGTCACTGGTAACTGCGCGTTACCTCCTTAAGGCATACACCCAAATTGCTGTACGCAAAAGAAATTGTTATAAAGGAAGAAAAAACGAAAAAATAAACGAGATTATAGATGGGTAAGAAACGAAATTGGTGGAAAAGGAGCGATTGAGATGAATTCAGTATTAAAACTAAATTTACTACCGCTAATATTAAAAACCAAAACGATGAAGACTCGTTCTTCTTCTTTAGTACTACAGCCCAACGTGAGACTTGGCTTCCAACTCGAATCTTCTCCAGTATCTCCTATCCGTTGCTATCTCAGCGTACCCCCTCACATCCAGCACGTCATCCAACCGTCTTATCCTAGGTCGACCCCTCTTTTTGTTTTTATAAGACGGTCCTTTTCGAGGCTTGGTTGTTGGTTCCATAACCCCCAGCCTGGAGGACCAAGTGATTTTTTTTATGTGGGTTTTCTTCTCCTAGCCGTTGGAGAGTCAACTCCTACTGAATATTTCTAATTGGACCGACTAAATCCAATTAGATTCACCCCTGTAATATTCCAAAAATAAATCGGTCCATAACCATTTTCCTGACGCCTTAACTTAGTACTAGTGGCTACTGCTGCCATCCACCAGGAATATTTGTCGGCTTTCCGGTATAGATCCGTACTGTTCTGCATCAACAAGGTCACCTCTTGTAGGGTGTTGTACTTCACCAGGCTGGAGAGAGGCTGAGGAAGCTAACATCACTTCAGCCAACCCTGGGATTTAGAAAGACCAGTGCCCAGTCACCCCGGTACAGAGGTTGAATCTCTCCAGATTCCCTTGACCCCAAAACCATGAAGACTTGTGACATGGAAATTTATGCATTTCTAAATTTTTATGGAAATTTTAGTCGAACGTTCAGTCTGTTAGCACTAAGAGATTGTAAAACATTTTCACTGAACCCTGATTTTCGTGAAAACACTGCATGCAATCAATTTCCCCATAATTAAGTAAGTCTTGGTGTTTTAAATGACCTTATTTTAATGCATCAGTGTTTAAAGCATTGTAAATTTCTATTGTGTTGCAATTATTCCGCGCCTTTTGGCACATACTTAAATTTTTAAGTGGACAACCCCTCGCCCATGCCGGATACTGATCACAGACCACATAGCGTATTTAGTGCATACACCCTATTTGGAATCGGCTAGGACTTCCTCCGTCTATGTACTAGTGAGGATGAGTGCTGTAAAATGATGAATGACGACTGTTTTGCAGATAATCGTTTATAAACGCAGCAAATGTCTTCTACTATAGATCAATATAATAAACCTTTATAGTTTTATTTTCATTTTACGAACTGAAAAACCCACACATACACTGAACGTACTGTACATAAAATAGTTATTACTTGCACACAAAACGCTTATTATAGTAAGAGATTTTCTATCACAAAATAATATCTCATTGACGAAATGGTAAAATTAACGTCTTCTTAATTTTGATACGGTATATATCGTAATTTGTATATTTACTGCTTTTACTTAGAGGACATCAAATTTATCTCAGTGTGTAACTAACTAAAGAAGTATAAGTGTTATTATTTTAACATTCTTTATATGTATGCAAGAGAAATATAGTTTACATTCAGTTCTGTGTTGAGCGCACATTACTTTTGACAGGATACATATGTAATTGAATGAAAGCCCATCAAACAATATAACATTGATCGTTACGAATATATAGGAGTTTTAGTCAAAGGTTAATAAAATAGGACTATACAAAAAGTTTACGCAATTTCACCACTAAATTATTATCCATTGTAAACTTTAGAAAACACGCAATTTCTCTTAATATTCTTTGAGGTTTTGTGTTGACGAGGTTAATGTAATGTAAAATGGCGTGCCCGTATAAGAATACATAATTTACACACAATGTCTTTCTGATCGCCACAGAATACTAGATTAAAGATGTGCTATAAATAGAATTCACTTCCTGTAATATTTCCAAATATTGTAACGAGAAAATTCTTATCGTCCTGTAAGAGTGTGTTTTACGTGTGTTAGCCCCACACGTCGTAGTCGTTACTTTGTATTTGTCTAACAGTCGTACTTTTTCTAATTGTTCACGCTGACGATGTCCGTCGCGAACGCACGAATTACCAGTACCGATATCTTCACGAGTATCTCCTTAACTGTCCTTCAATGAGTATATTTATTTTCCGATAGGTGCCAAATTGTTTATGAAAACAATTAAAAAATTAAACTGAGCTGTCGTTCTATGCGGTGATGACCAATTCAGATTACCCTCGCAAACTGGCGGGCATTCGAATCTCGCTTGTAGTTCGTCGTGCTGGCAACGTCTAAATCTGGCAGACAATTTTGCTCATCGCTAAGTACACAAACTTTATAATACAATTTATCATGAAATAAAGGACGGTTATTACTAATCAGTACTAGTTTATTAACGTTGAAATAGTTAATAGTTAATCAGTTAGATACAAAAATATAATGTTATAAAATAATGTTGCTCCGGCAATAAATAGACAATATCTCAAGGTTGGCTAAGTTGATTGAAGAGTTTCTAAACTGACATGGCTGCCGTCAATGTTTATTTTCTACAGTTCATTCAATCAACGAGTCCTTTTGATTACGAAAAAATAGAAATAAGATGTTAATAAAGTACACTACCTTACATCAATGGTACGTATATACTATTAAAGTTTAAATACAATTCGTTTTTTGAGTGTTAAAAAGTGTTTGTTAAAATTTCGTACTTCGTACACAGGTTAAAATTATGTTTCCATACAAGTTTAATATTTATTATCAATTAATCCTTGAAAGAAGTTTAGTTACCTACCAAGTTCGGAGTGAGAGTTTTTTGTGTTGTGAGAAAAGTTAATTAATTTAGTTCGTAAATTCGGGTAGTTCAGATATACTTAAAAAATCTTGTTGATTTCTGGTGATGAGTCACTTCGTTATTAGTTAGGTTGGGTTGATACGATCATTAATCTTCCATCATTTGTACTTTTGATTTCATCTGGCTTCTTTTTCGATTAATTTGGATTTTTTAATTAGTTTTGAATATTAAAATCTGGTTTATTAGCTCTCTTGGGTTAAATAGTTCTTTATTAGACTTCTTGCATCCACATCTCGTTAAATTTTGCAGTATTTATTACTGTTTTAATTGATAATTGAGTCGAATATGGTTTGGTTTCCGTCTCTCTTGATCGTCAATAATGGACTAATGTTTTATAACGGAATTAAATATAATAACGTTACGTTGTTATGGCAACTGCCCATACTCTCATTGGTCGAATACATTTATGTCTATTGTTATAATATTTGAATTTTAATTCAAAATGAATTAATATTTTCTGATGGCTATTATTCTTCTGTCTTCTTATCAATGTTTCTATTTTCTTTCAAAGATCATTTTGACATCCCACAAAGCTGGGTTTGTTCATGTATTAAAGTTTTGAGAAAATGCTAATATTATACTATTACATTTCTTTCTTAATTTATGTTTTTTAATCTAATTCTGACATCTTAATATGGTTCACTAATTGTAATTAATGAGTTACTTGCCCTGAATTTTCTAATACAATAGTTAATTTCTTACAATTTGTTTATTTTGAATTTATACAGTTAGGCATTTTGTAGGCCTAAGTAGTAATTGGCTATATCTTCTTATTTTACACAAATTAAAGATTATTTTTCATTTACATATGTTTTGCTTGGTGTCACTTATGACTTATTTACCTTTTGAATTAATTTGGGCTGTTTTACAATAATTGAATGTTCTTATTAATTTACAAAATCATTGCTTGTCTGTCATTCTCTTATTTCTTTTTCTGTCTTTACTCTAATGATTAATATTACTGTATGTTTGTAAAATTTTATCTCCTTACTCATATCTATTGCCATTTCTTATAACTTGTTTATCACTTAATATTACTATAAAACATAACACAAAAATTGGGTTTATAGTCTGTTTACTTTTCAGCCATATTCCTTCTTACAAACTCAACTCTTTTAATTGAACAAAAAACAATTTTGATGAATAATATTATAACACCATTTATTCTATCTTGATAATCATCCCTTTGAACATTTTTGTTAACATAGGATGTTTTATTTTCATTGCACTCATAGTACTAGTTTATTATTAATTAACCCTATTATATTAGTTGTCTATCCATCTTTTACAATCTGTTTTATTATCTTTGTTTACTTTTTCTTATTATTGTGAATTGTTTATTCTCTCACTTCTAACACTTACACTGTTTATCACTTTCACTTCCTACCTATCTCTCACTCTTGGGTTTTTATTATTTTATACACAATTTATAGTTAGTCTGTCAACATTTTATGTTTTGGTTTTCTTATCATCATAAGGTTATTAACAACATACATTATTCTGGTTAGTGTACTTTAACTAGGATTATTTTATTTAATGCTTGTTACTAGATATTTATTATTTGTTTGTGCTTTTTTATCATTGGT
This sequence comes from Magicicada septendecula, assembly GCA_034769895.1. Taxonomy (NCBI): domain Eukaryota; kingdom Metazoa; phylum Arthropoda; class Insecta; order Hemiptera; family Cicadidae; genus Magicicada; species Magicicada septendecula. Next base: position 637,897,993 of record CM068367.1, read on the forward strand.
TTAGTTTATACCTTCTCATTTTATTTTCTTTATTGGGTCAATCACTTGGGTTGGGTCATGGTCATTTGTCTCGTCATAGTCATTTTATTTTCCTTAGTTTAATATAGTTAATTCATTATAGTTCTTCTCTGGTAATGGGGCTGCTTTTGGTGTCGTAACAATATAAAACAGAAAAACGACATTTGTGGCAGAATCCAATACAAGTAAACGGTACTGTAGATGAAATAATTTTCTTGCAATTTCTCCCTTTTGACTAATCAGTTCTTCACATAAATTGCCCAGAAATGTGTATGCAGATATAAAAATCGTATCATGAACGTTATTTGTAACATAATAATGTTATAACATTTCTAATAAAAAGTATTGGAAGGAAGAGGCAGCTGAAGTTATATAAAGTGACGATGTTATACTATAAAGTGCATTATGAGACACAGCTAGTTCAACATTTGTGTCTGTAAGATGGTATTCTTATAATTTATGAAAACTGCCTCTCGCCATTTAAATAAATGGTTTTTAATGAACAAGCTCGGAAAATATCGTCGATTGGGTGTCGTATAGATAAACATGAAAGGAATTTGAAATCGAGTGTACACTGATTGGCAAACACTTGTTTTTCATTCGTCCGAAACAAATTTTGTGTTAACAAATTCGTCTGCATAATTTAGGACGATGCGGAGAAGAGCAAAGACGCCTTACAAACAATGAATAGATGATTTGTTAGGTCGAATCAAAATCCACGCCATACGTGTGTATGACGTGGTATATAGAAGTATCGTTCCTCTGTATTTTATGTTTTCCGTACTTTTTGTTTACATTAATTTAGATCGTGTCCACAGCCTATTACATAGGTCTCCAAAACTTATATTAAAAACAAAACTATAGGCTTTGCTGCTATCATCACTGACACGAGTAGTGTTTTATGAGTTGTGTTATAAATAGTACTTAATGCCAGTCGCATATTATTCGGCGACCGTCGACGTCTCCTCTACTTTGTGTCCTCATTGCTGTCACTAGCATGTTGGTACAGTCAAATTAGACTTTAAACTGAAAATAATTCAGAGGAGCGATTTCTCTGAATAGTTCCAAGATTTAAAATAGGCACACCGATGGATCGCTAACTGTAACCACCCTGGTTAAGACTTAAAGTGGGGGGTAAAAAGGGCTTTCTCGCGAGTATCTTGTAATGTAATAATTTTATCGGAAAATTTCAAGACTATCGTATTAAAGGTTTTAAAATTTCCTTTAATTTAAGATTTTCTTGTTGCGGTAGACGTTGACTGAGATAGATTTTTCTAGTTTTTTTAACCATAAATGGTAAGAAATTATGTGTAACTATTCAAACGTTGCTGATTAAACAAATTTGTATAAAGTGTAATGTCTGTATGAGAAGATTCACTGTATTTACCGACTGTATTAGGCCTACTGTATTCCAGTAATCAAGTCACGTCATTTTTAATTGCCGGTTAACAGCAGTTTTATAATTATTAATTTTTTGCAAATTTAAAGTTTATTATGTAAAATACTGTTATATTATTTAATAAATATAATAATTAACTCATTCATATGATACGAATTCAATAATTCGAACAAAATTAATTCATTAGGCGTAACACTAATTCACTAATTTCTTAACTTAAACGTATAGTACTAAGTGGGCACCGACCTATAATTTAGATTTAGCTATAAATAGGCCTACACATGATTTTAGTAATGCTATGAAATTAAATCAAAATATAACGTGTTCACTTTAACTATTTTATTCACTATGCTTATAGGCCTCAGACGCAACGTTGCCACGTTTAATATTCCGGCCTTCTACTAGAGCCGGCCTTTGTACAGCATTAACAGATAGGAACCATTTTTTCCAATAATTAGCTTTACTGCAATCGTTTTGTAATTGTAATTCAGAAGTATTTTTAAAAATATTAAAATATCTTTAAAAGAAAGACGATAATTTCGAAAATGTTTGTCTGGACCACTTTCTGTCGTACAGCGACAAGCAAGCAGCCAGTTACAAGACAGTGTTATCATTTTACAATGACACCCGAGAATTATTCGATAAAAGTTAATGCTATTCGATAAAAATGTAAAGTCAAAAATTAGCGTAATGTAAATACCTTTTTAACCCATTTTAGCCATTAACTTGGGTAGAGGCTCATTGGGTGCAATAAAAAGACTGAATACAGTTGCAAAGAGAAATAGTTTTTCTTTCTATTTAATTTTTAGAGCCAATTTGATTGTGCTATGTGTCCGGAGAATTACGTTACACCGTATAGTACTTAGACAAAAACAGCTGCAAAAGGAGTAGTAGACGACTGACGACTCATACTTTCTGTTAAATCAGATACTCTTTTACCGGAATTATACGCCGTATCACCTTAAGTAAAACGGTATTCACCACAATTTTTTGTTCAACGAATTTTCTCATCCTTTCCACTCGTCCCCTCAAAAATGTTTTAAAAACGTTTAACTGCACTGTTAGTCAATTACGAAGGACAGTCAGTGTCACTGCATTACGTGGGGGCAGTTGTATCATCTTACTAAACAAGTGCTCACACGCACATACAGCCCAACCTCCCACGTACAACATCTGCTGTGGATAACACAACACATGTACACATGTATTGCTTTCATGTCCATGTCATTATTAATATGTCTGGTAACATTGCAGTTGCATGTGACAGTAAGTGCACTTTGTAAGCTTCACACTCGTTTTTTGTGTTAAAGCGTGAAGCGTGTTTTCCATACATCTCGTATGTTTTTATTAAAATTTCGCGCCCTCATAAGTAACCTTTATTTTTAGTCATGCGTAGAGATATGATGTATACCAACGCTTTGTATATTTGTACTCTTTTTTACTTTTTCTAAATGACGACAGCAGAAGTAAATAAAAAACAACGAAATCGATATCTATCGAAAAAATCATTCAGATGAATTTAATTCTCTCGTGGAAAACTAAACATTGCGTGTACATTGTCCGGGGTTTCCAAACTTTTCTATTTATAATAATGTCTTTTCTGTTGCAAGGAACAAAATAGATTCTGGCAGTGGTTTGTAAGTCTGTATCTACCAAGAATGAAACGTTAACTTGCTGTCAGCATAAGACAACATTATTGCCAATTTCAACCACTAACTAACGTAACTAACTAACTTAGTTTTGGACTAATGGAAAACATTATGAGTGATTTCTCAGTTGTTAAATTTTTTTGTATCTTTTCTCTTACGACAAGACTGTACTGTGTTTTAACTGTGTCGTAACGGGTTTTAGAAATCATAGCTTTTACGGGTTCTGTTTACTAACTGTTAAAACAGTGAAACAACGAGTTTAAAGTCAAGCCGACCTTACTACCAGGGATTGGTCTGCATAATTTAGCAGCATGTCTTCACCTCAGTCAACAATAACTGTATGTTATGTCCATTCAACGTTGCTCACATATTGTAAGTGTCCCAGACCCTTGTATATCCCAAATCTAGTTTGTTTCGCATCAGGTTGAAATCTATGTCTGTACATTGTTTCCGTCCTGTCGTTTGTTTGTCATCGTTGTGTAATTTTATCCTTTCGTCAGTTATAAACTGGCCAACAATTAATATTTAAGTTTAATTTCATGTTACTATTTTGCAGTGTCTTAACATAACCTAATATAAAATAACACTGCAGACTTATATGCCAACTATTAACAAAAAATCATTGTTTATGTTCTGTGAAAATTCCTTTCGTAAACGCAGTCATTTTATGCCACACTTAACATCACCTTAAATACAGAACATTTCGATAATTCTAGAATATTTGGGTGAAGATGTCACCTGAACGGCCAAAGCTTGAAAGGTGTGAAGTAGCAACCGGTGGTTAAGTAATCCGCAGATTATGACCTGTGGATAAATAACATGTAATTACCTTGCATTTCGCCGTGACTTGTAGATATATGAGACATAACTACTGTGGATTGCACTGCTCGTCGAGTACCCGTACACTAATCATAGTTCAGAAAGTCAATTCATCTATTTCTGTAAAACTCAAAAGTCTGAGGATTTATGTGTACTGAATACAAAGCCACACCGTTACACCGATTGCCACCAAATTTTGCACAGGTAACCTTTGACACAAGGCGAAAAACACTGTCTAACTTGGAATGTGATATTTTGCCCCGTTCGCAAGATTTAGGCCCTTTTAATTATGTCTTTTCGTTGACGCGTATAAAGATGTAAACAACACCATGGAGACCAGAATTAATTACCATAGTAACAAGTAAATAAACAAATGATATTTAGCGGCATCGGAACTGTACCTTTATCCGTTCTTGCAGTTTTGAATGTTTTTAATATGCGATTGTATCGATATATTACGATGTGGAAAAGAAGAAGTGTACTAATTGTAAATTGTCCTATTACTTAATGCAAAGTGAAATACGTGTTGTTTTCATTTGTGAGGTTAGGTGACAACGGTTTTTGGTTTTTAGTTTACTGCTGAAATAAATAAAAGCCATGGTTGAGGAAAACGTAACGTTTAACGTGTTATACAATGCTTCTAACACAGTAACACTTAAAATAAAGAATTTAGCGTTTTTTATGTAACAGGTACTTTATAAATATCTCCAAAGGCTTTATACACGGGCACTTTTAAATCTCCAAAGGCTGGGGGTTGCACCAACATAATAATTTAGTATAAGTTAAAATAGTACAAGTGGTGAAAACAGCTTTGGAGAGAATTTGACTAATGAGTACAAAACTGTTATACGAGCTGACAGAACGCCATATAGACGTAGACAATAAAAATTATATTAAAGTACTTATTAAAAGTCAAATATTCGCGTGCGAAGCCGAGGGCTAGTAGATAATAAACTTAATACATTTTGTAAAGGCATCGGTGTGCCACAGTTTGGTAGTCTGTACTACAAAACGGCTTTGGCTAAAAATAAGAGCTAAATTAAATTTTTGAATGTTGAATGTAGCTTTAAGATTTAGTATTAAGGAAACACGACTTGAGAACCATGGTGGTGACGGTACAGGAAGAAATTGATGTCATAAAATGAAGTTGATAGCAGACTGCTCTGTATTGATTAGTATTATAGTAACTTAACAACCTCAGAAGAGCACAAAAATTTACTTCGTACCGAAAATTGTATTTTGCTGAATGTGTTTTACGTAATCATTTACTATTGTTTTCACCTTGTAATTTTTGTGTTCAATTGTATTCACTTGTAGTTGTAGTTGTTCATTTAAATTTGGGACGTTAAAATTGCGGCGATTATTTTAATGATAATGCAGGTGTAATGATGTTATTATATAAGTACATGGGCCGACGTATTGTTACCGCTGTCCAAGGTTAGTAGGCCTACCAACAAAGTCAAGCTCGTCATTTGCCGTTTCACAATCAAACGGGCAGCACGGGTCTGTGGCTTCAACCAAGTTTACTAATAATGTTTCCTATGTATAACCAACATCATTTTCTTTTATTTCGTCGACTCTACACAACAGCAGTGAACGTGATGTCAGAAAATCTTTATCAATCGAGTGAACATGGATGTAAAGTAGTAGTTCTCCCTATATTCCGTCTTCAGCGATCTGTCATATTTACTTCAGTCTAAAACCTTTCCATTTTAAGATAATTCCTTTTTCCTAGTATGCAGGAGAGTGCTGTACTATATTTTGTGTATGCGCCGTTTTTTATCAGTCTCAGCCTTCCCGGAATATAAGACTATGGCTTGTTCATTAAAACTTATGAATCCTGTTTCCATCTTTTTCGGAGTCGACCAACTCTTCTCTTTTCTCCTAGTCTTATCATTGCAGATTTTTTACTATTCATTCTATCATTCTGTATAGAATGATAGATTTTTTCCCTTCATTCTGTATTCCGTTTTTTTCTATTTTACTATTTTCCTTACCAACCAGTCTGCGGTGTAGTCCGCTTTGCATTTTTTTCTGATACCCAATTTCTTTCCCGGTCTTTTACATAGTTTTCTTAATACCTTCAACACTACTGTTAATACTACTGTTTTCGCTGTCTTACGTTTCATTTTTTCCAGCGTACGACATTATTAGTCTTATTACTACCTGATACTTCCCACATAAAGAGTACATCGTAGGTGTTCGATGTACCAAATGGTATGTATCGAGCATCCTACATATTTTGTCGACTTTTGTAATTTCATCTTTAACTTCTTTATCTGTTGCACCATCGCAACACATACATATTTGTTTCCCGTGACTTGTTCTACGGTCCTACTTTAATTTGAATTGTATTTGATTTGGAGATATTATCATCAACTTAGAGCTCTCAGTGGCTGCGCCATCGCTGAGATTTCCGCATGATCTATAAAACTGGAGTAGGAGTCCCTGCAGATTGTCCTTTTTGTGAGTATTAAGTCTTCATCATCTGCATAACATTCTATATTATCAGTGTAATAGTTTCTTTTCATCATACTTTCAGTTTAACCAATTGGTAATCTTATAATCATACAAAATGTTTTGATTTTTAATTATTTCTGAATTCGTGGTATTCTATATGAGAATTTTTACTTACTTTGTTATATAAAATCTTTTTGAAGATTATATTAACCGTGCGCATAAGCAGTAATGCTTCAATATGAACTATTTTCACGATAGCTCATAATTTTAGAATATCATGGGTATTCCTCAAAATTGTGTGCGTTGTCGCAAACAAATGTCAAGCCTTTGTGTCCGACTGTGAAGGAAGCATATATATATTTTACGTAAACTGGTAATAAGTAATTAAGAAACATTGTTTCAAGAAATAATACCTCTTGGCAGCAAATTCGTTTGATTTCATTTTACGTATGGAAACTTAGGAAACACGTATTTTAAATGCTGTTAGAACATTAGTAGATATACTGTAATTAGAAAGTCTCTATAATCAAAGTATCGTTGTATGTTTTTTCGTGTTTAGAATTCTTGCTTGATATTTGCGAGAAATCATAAGTTCATTTTTTTTATGAAGGACAGTTACTGTCGAAATGAGCCCGCTTTTTTCATACTCATCAGCTTGATATGTTCAGACTTACAGACTCTATTTTCAACCATAATTAGCGTTAAAGAAATGGAACTTTTTACTTTCTGACACATAGAAACGTTGAACAGAGGCGTCGTTAAGTAGCCCCATTACAGTTGCAGCAATAGTGAGATGGCGCTTAGCAGCAACGGGAGAGAAGTATACGAGTACAATGGAAGCGGAGAACGGTGCGCCGGCTTACAAAAGTAATATTTTATAACAGAATACTACGGCAAGCGTATGACGTAAGCAGAACAAGCTGGTTGCCACTAATATGCATAATTAATTAGGACAAGGTGGCCTGTGCATCGTTCTACCCCTTCACTAGCTAGGTCACCCACCACTCAACAAATTGTATTTATTCCTACATTGACGAAATCCGGTTCCTGAAGTGTCGCAGAAACGTGAGTACACCTCAGGCGACAAGCTGAAAACTATTGTGTCGAAGTAAACATGAGATTTATTTGTGCCAGCGTGTTCGTTGTCGCGTGTAAACACCGATCGACATAAATTTCAGCTTTAATTTACTCCGCTACGTATCCGATACGAATAAGCGATGGCGCTTACAAATCCAACACGTAAACACTATTATTGCAATCATCTGATAACTTACTAAAATAACACACAAATATATTATTTACTTTACGTAGGCCTACGTGTCACGTTTTGTGTGTGCCTGTGTGCGCGTCACCCCGTACGTAATGATACTGATAGTGGTAACGACTGTTTGTATTACTGTTGTTTTCTGTTATTATTGAACGAGCAAAGCGAGTTTTCAGTTTTAATTCACAGTTTGGCATTTGTCTGTGTGTTTGGGGTATGTTTCACGATAGCTTTTGGATGCATTAACAGATTTTCGTAAAATGTTCCACGCGTATGTACACATATACCGGTAACTCACAGAACTCTATTGTTTTTTAGAGTGACCCCCCCCCCAAAATAGGGACACGGGGCCAAAATGTGAGGGGTCAAATTTTTTTGAAAAATTGGAACATGCACGTGTGGAGTATCAAATTAAAGAGACTTTTAATCACACTTTGAATATAATATTGAGTTTTAGAAATTCGTAAAGTTTGGGGCACCAGGGTCCAAACATTGTACCAAACATTTTTTTATATCGCAAAAATCCATGTGGGATATCATATCCAAAATAATTTTAACCACAGACTGGGTATAGTATGTAGGTTCGAAAATTTAACAATTTTAGAACACCGGAAAATGTATTAAAATTTTCAAAAATTTGTAAAACTTAATGCCAAACATCAGAATAAACGAAATGATGTTAACCCAATTCCGAATGTAGTGTTTGCTTTGAAAATGTTTATCTTTAGAAGTACACAAGCTAGAAATGTAAGTCAATATTTTGCAAAACTAGCAAAAGTCTGATCGAGTTCTGCAGCTCAGGGAGCAATTATTGTTGTTGTTGTTGTTTCGTTTGTGTTGTTACTTTTATTCTCGTCTCCTCCACCTCCTCTTATTTTCTTTACCTTCCATCTTCTTAGTATCATTTTATAATAATGTAATAATAATTATTATTATTAGTATTGTTATTATTTAATCGTGTTTTTAGTTGACACAATTGTTTTTATTCTATTAAAAATGCCTCAACTACTTAACCTTGTGTAATGAATTAAAATTAAAATAATTTCAACTTTATTGCTGTTAGTCATACTGTTATGAAACTGGATGTTGATGGCCCGAACGATTAAACAGCCTTGATGTCACATGAGCAATGCGATTGGTAATTGGGCCAACATTGCAGTGCGCAAACTTGCAACTCACTTCAGACAACTTTTAGAAAGTTCAGAACTCTACAGTTATGAAATTTTAGACGTCACAAGATTGACGGCTCCATACGTATTACTAAAAGAGAGGAAAATACGTATTTAAAAAAAATGTGTGATAAGTAAACAACGAAAACGCCAAATTAAGACGATGGCGCAGAACATGATATCGAAATTAATTTACTCGTGTAATGCGGTGTTGCGATAGCTTTGTACCTTATCAGACGTCGGCAACCTTTCACAGTTTTAAGATGCGTGAGGGTAAATTGGAAGTCTGCGGCCGCACTTCGTCGTCTCCCTTCGATAATTTTAACATTGAAAATGTTTATAAGGACGTGTCGCACATTTGAAAACGACCTCTGGTGCGTGATCGAAAATGGGAACCGGTGAGTTTCCATAGAAACTACTTCTTTGTTGTCAATAACGTAGTACACATATAAAACTTCGCTTATGAATGCGACTACATTTAACTTATAATCTGTACATTGGTAAATGAAGAATGAATTCATTGATTGGTGAATGAAGAATGAATTCATTGATTGGTGAATGAACATAAATATATATATATATATATTTTTTAGATTTATTGAAGCATTTTCAATGCCCTTCTCTGTACGTTGCATTTGTGCAATGCCTGTAAATTTTTCTAGTTAAAAGTATCCATCTCCTTTTAAATTTTTGCATCCTTGAAAACGTTTAGCCTACGCTCATTCAAACGCGATGTTGTTAAGCTCAGATCAGAGGAAGAGATGTTTTCAAGAAGCAAATATTATTTCTGTTCTTTCAAAACACTGGATTTTGTATTCTTTGTACAAAGCAGGAATAACGTTAGTAATGGCACGTACGCCTTGCACGTAGTCTGTTTATACTTACCTTCATCCGTCTGAAAAATAAATATTGAAACAAAGCTTGATAAAACCAACTTACTCGTAATAATTCTTTTGCACGCGCTGTCGATACACTTCATATCACAGTTGGAAGCCATAGTATAAAAGGTCAGTCTGTATTATTGAGCATTGATAATGTGTGCGTAGATAGTTATATTAATGTCACGTTCGGGGAAAGCGAGTGACCTAAGTGAACACCAAGAAAACTCACTTGGAATAGAAGCTGTATAGATAAAAAATAGTGTGGCGAATAGAGTAGGAAACGTACAGTCGTGGCGGCTGAGTTTAACGACGTTTGTCTGTGATAAACGCCTTAGTGTAGTATTCGAGATCAGTCTTTTTTTGACCTTATTATGTAGTGTCACGAGTGTATAGTTTATAGCCTACATTTATATATTTTATACAGTGAAATATACTCTTCCACTATCCCAGTTTACCTACGGATCACACAGACCAATACACACGTTATCAGAAGTACAGGAACGTATGCACGCCATCATTTCTGTATGTGCACCTGTTTTTGAACGAACGAATCATTTCAGTTTTAACTGGACCGTTTGGCATTTATCTGTCTCTCTGTCTCTTTGCTGTGTGGGGATAAGTCTCACGATAACTTTCGTATGCATCTACCGATTTTTGTAAAACTTGGCATGCGTGTTCATACTTTTACCCTGCTCAACCCTATTGTTTTTTAGAGTAATTCCTTCAAAAATAGGTGACGGGAGGCAAAAATGTGAGGGGTAAAAACTGTGAAAAATCGTACAAATCCATATGGGGTACCAGATCAAAGGGAATTTTAATCATAATCTGAATATAGTGTTCCTTGGTGAACATTTTTAAATTTTGGGACGCCTAGACCCAAAAATTGGTCAAAATTTTGAAAAAAAAACACATTCCATGCGAGTTATGCAATTAAAGCGAAGTTTAACCACAATCTGAATATAGCGTTCAGTGTTGGAAATTTGAAAAAGGAATCAGAAAGTTGAAAAAAATTGTAAAAATCCAGATGAGTGTAAATCTAGCGTTTACTGTGAAAATTTTCAACTTCGGGGACATCAAACGCCTAAAACGGAACTCATAATTTAAAGAAAATTGTAAACTTTATGTGAGGGATCAAGTTATGAGGAAATTTTATTCAAATAGAAATTCGGTATTTGTAATAGTTTGTGAAAATTAATATCTGTTACTATTTTTTGGAAGCTTGGATCGCTTTCAAAAAGTTTGTAAGCTATGTTTACAAAAAACTGCATGTATTATTATCAGTTATGTTTACTTATTAAAGTATTAGATAGAGGCCTATCGATATTTATGGAAACGTACGTAAATTTAAAAACAAACATTATTTGCCATTTCGGCATTTTGGTTATTTAGAGTACAGAATAATGTATTTTATGATGGGGGAGTGGGCAGAACTGGCACGTAAACGTGCGTGACGTGTTATTAATAATTACGAACGCGTTAGCTAATAACCACGTTTTACTGTTTACCGTACCGTGTATCTTTCCGCTGACGTGCTGTTTTATCACACCAACAGTACATTATGTGTTCGCTTTTCTATTATAGTATTTTTCGTTCTCCACGCGCTTGAAATTTCGAATCAGTTTAATTAGAGAATATGTTTTTTTAATCATTGTCTGTTACTTTGTTTATAGTTAAATAACCATGTAGGTACGTATGACATCCACCGAATGTGTGCGCGCGCGTAAACCGCTTCACTAAATTACTGTTTGGCATATCATTTCCTTTTGTTAGCGCGTTTTTTTTTAATCGCTAATCCAACGTAAAAGTGAAATAATACATTTTAATCTGTCATTATTATACCTTCTTTGGCCCGTATTTTATATTTCATAGTAAATAATAATTGTACGCATGGACAGAAATGGGACGACAAGCGAATATTGTATTCTTTAAGTTGCTCTCCATTGTTCGAATGACTCCCGCCTACAGCGATTCTCCGTCGCTTATGATTAATTGATTGACATTTCAACGCTTAAAACTGAAAATATCTCGCCACGAGAATTTTTTCAAGCCGATGACAGCAAAAAGCACGAAGTCAGGTGTATACAGTTCCCTACAAATCACTTCGTATAATAAAAATGCTTATATAAATGGTAATCGTGAAAAATGCTTAATAGTGTTGTTTGATGTGATGTAATTTATCAGAAGTATTCTTTATTTTTTGTCCCTCGGTAAGTATGTGTCAGTATTAAATGCTTGTGAAATGTGCATGAGTGCGGAGTGTGTGACGTAGAGGCTGTAGCCGCCGGGTCTCCAAACTGACATTGCTGCCAATGATAGAAAGGTTTTGGCACTGGCCTCTGACGCACTTCATAAACGCTGCGTTACCCTTTACGACGCGATGGCTGTGTAACGTACGGGTTTCTACGGTAATAAAAGTACTATTATAAGTCGGGCTTTCCAAAAATGGTATTCTAAGAGTTTATTGGATATTTTACATCGTAACTAAATTTATTGGGAAAGTGAGAAAGACTTATAAAACGAGAGCGCTGTGTGAACAGAGATTTCAGACCAGAGTCCAGGCTTACTTTGCAACAGTATAACTATAAGAATAATGTTATTTCTACAAATCTATATAGTTTGTACTTTTACAGCACTGTACTGTTACAAATTGTGTGTAAATGTGATATACTTTTTGTGAGCTTGTATGGTAAGTTTAACTAGTTTTTACAGGAATTATATATATATTTTTTTAACCTGTTTTCTGTCTTTCCACACAGAAGCGTAACTACGGAAGGATCAAGGGGATCAATACCCACCCCATCAGAGTTATTAAATATTTCAGCGTAATTTTATAATCACTTAACGTATGCCTATTTCTTGACCAGTTCTGTGTGTTAAAATAAGGCTTGTAAATAATTGTAGGAATAAACTGAATGTCTATATTTCTAAATTAATAAAATAAAGTTGTAGTTTTCCTAATAATGACAATCACACAACATTTGGTAAATAACCTACGTATTTGCAGCCTTAAGAAAATCACGCACGCGCCAGAAAACGCAGTCAGAGCTTATTAATCTACCTTCATCTTTTTCGACCATACTTCCCTTTACAGGGTTGTCTATGTTGTGACTCGTCTGGACTAATTTCAATCTTCTTCTTGGTACAGGTAATCTAGCAGTTTCTTGACTTTAGTTCGGGAAAATTAGAAGATTTTATTGGGGGATTTTACATAACGTACATTAATACGAACTATGAGTTGCTTAAAATATTCCTGGAAAAAACGTCCTTAAGTTAAAGTGCAAATGGGTTATAAAACCGGTGTTTACAGAATATTTTAGGAAGTCTCATTCCTCAAGATTTATTAGGAATACAAAATTTTAAATTAAAATGATTCCTAATGGCATTTATTACGTTTAATATGAATAACAATAAAGACAGAATATTTTGAAACCAGAGCTTTTGCATATTATTATTCAACTCTTATAATTCACGTTGGTTTACTCAAAAACTTTGAAGGGAAAAGAATGTTTACAGTGTATTTATACAATTTTATGGGAAGAATACTGAAATCCCATTTCTCCAGTGAAACTGGAGCAACTTTCAAGCTAGTCTCATCCCCACCTCCATAAGGAGCTCCTAGTTATTCCTAGTTATGTCTCACCGATTCGATAATAACGATGTACATACATGTGAATCGCGCGGTGTGTGTGTGTTTTTATGCTCAGAACCGTATTCAAAATTACTGTTTCAAGTATGCTTTCTCTTTGTGTAGACCTAAGGTTTTTACTTTTTATAATAAAAAGAGCGCATACAATTCAGTCTTGTCTGGTGTCTTACTTTATTCTCTTGTTTATGACGAACCGAAACTTGCTTTGTGCTGAAAGCGTTGCATACTGGGTGTTTGACAAACGCGATAAATTATAAGGTAAATACTTCATGTAAAACGAAATCGTGTGGAACATTTATTGTACTGTTACAGTGGTACACAAAGATACTTCCCGCGCGTTTATTAATGTCACCCTTTATTCGTCAGCTGGAATTCAATTGAAGAAATACGTGTTGAACATCTTACGCAGCCAACGTGGGTGTGAATGAGGCTACTGACAACACAATAGTAACCTCTCAGAGCGTAATGCAAAGTCTGAAAATGAGTGACACTTGAAGGTAATTATGTGAGCGGGTACTGAGAGGCCCTAGAGTACAAAGGCTCGTATGTAGCCGGTTGCATGGATGTCGTTCGGTGTTGTTCAGGAGTAACAGCTATAGTATTCATTATGCATAAAAGTATTTAACTATTCTTGCGTCACTTTAAACTTTAAATTATGTCTTTTTTGTGAACAATGTGAAAATAAAATAAATAGGAATAAGTCAAGGTAAAGTTGTACGCTGCTGTTTATTGTTGGACTTGCCTGCTTACTTGTGTCAGATTTTCTGACTGTACGAACAGCAAAGCATTAACTACACGAATAGTCATTAAGCATGGAGAGTACTTGTCCTCCTGTTGCTACTTCCCTTTCGCTATACTTATTCACTCGTGTCCTTGTTATAAAAACTTCTCCAGCGGCGCGAAAACCTGTCCAACAGTCTCACGTTACATAGATGATTAGCTAGTGTACGATATAAAAATCCAACCCCCATTCATGCCTTCTTTGTCGGTTATGTACGCATTTCCAATAAATAATTGTTGCAGAATGGTACTAAAAATGTTCAGAGAAAATTAGAACTCCAACGCTTCCTAAATGTTGCTTTTAATGTCAGATACGCTTGACTTTGGCTGAGAAAAACTTAGCTCTTAAGCGTGTAAAAAAAATTAATTTATGAGACGAGATACTCGTTTTTCATTTCAGATGTGTTGTTTAATTATTGTCTACGTACAGAGGCTTCCATTTTATCATATGACTGTAGTCCATAAATACGATATTAAATAAGGCATGTAATTATTGAATAAAATAAATGGTCCCCCTGGATTCGGTCAATATACGGGCGTACAGGAGTTTTGGCTTAAACGTTTTACCGTATACATTTTTTCTCGTGTTTTTTTTCTTTTATAGTGGTAAGCCTACACATTGTTAAAATAATGTAAACATGTAATGATCACGCGCGCGCACGTTTTACGTGTAATATAAAACTCAATTCTACACTAGAATACAATCAATCTGTTTTTCCGTATGTGAACATGTTTCGAGTATTCAGCAGTATGCTCATCATCAGGCATGTTGGTTTTCACGACTGTCGACGTAGCTTCTAAGTCTCTTTTTAATTTTACCGCATTGAACCAACATGGCTGATGATGAGTATACTGCTTAATGCTCGAAGTGTGTTCGAGTAAGAGAAAACATCTTTATTGTACACGTGTACTGGAATACAATGTTTGAAATGTTTTCCTTACAAAAGTGAATTCTTATGAACAACTTATTTTTGTAAGTACAAAATTTATTTATAAAACAATAATAACGTAATGATGATAGCGCTGTTATCAAATACATGTTAAATCATTTAAGTTTAAAGAATTATTCTTGTAGAAAAATATTAATTTAAATATTAATAAACTTGCCAGGAAACCAAGTGTGTGTGTGTGTGTGTGTGTGTGTGTGTGTGTGTGTGTGTGTGTGTGTGTGTGTGTGTGTGTGTGTGTGTGTGTGTGTGTGTGTGTGTGTGTGTGTGTGTGTGTGTGTGTGTGTGTGTGTGTGTGTGTGTGTGTGTGTGTGTGTGTGTGTGTGTGATTTAACTTGTCTTGATAAAGTTTGATGTGGAAGTTGTATCAGTAGTTAAAATGAATTAAAAAAGTCAACTTCACTGTCAGTGAAGTTAAACGTCTTGTCTGTGGTTGTGAAGGAACATCTTTTAATTTGCAGTTGTATGATCAAGTCGGTGCATATTAAATGTAGAATCCCTTGTGTAGGTACACGAGTTGTTCGATGCTAAGTTGTAACAACATCTGATACGTGATTATCGGATAGTCATTGAGATTATCAAGACATTCGATCATACCTACAGTTTCTATAAGGTCAAGTGGACCCGTTTGTAATAAGCAGATTGTGTAATCTAGAGTGATCCTTGTGAGCCATAGCGTGCGGCCACTCGCGTACAGGATCTAACAGTGAGGATTGCGCTCTTAACATACGTTGGGGACTAGAAACGGACACTGACATCATTGTTTCTTTTTAAAATGAAAAGCGTTTAAGATTCAAAACATAGGCAAGCCCATCAGAAACTTCACGTATTCCTACGAATCTGTGTTCAAAGTTACACTATGTGCAAACTTTATGCATGATATTATCATGCATCCAGGTTACAGATAACTTTAATTCAAAGTTTAAGCTAAAAGTGCAATAAAATTAAGCTATATAAAAGATGTTCATCGTAAGGTAGAATACACTTAATCTGTAAACTAAATTTACAGCTTGCCTGGTGATTTTATGTAAATAAACTTATTCCACTACTGGTAAAATTTAAAAATATATTTATACGACGTGTCCAAAGGCTGGAATCAGTGTTGCATGAATGTATTCTGTTACCTTTTGGACGAGACTAAGTCGTAATTGCGCTTCACTGGGCGATTTCCCGAATTGATATTTTCAGAAGTTTGTTTTCTTGAAAGCCGTAAGGCAGCGAGCCTTTCGCCTACTTTATTCATTTTTAGATTACAACGTAACCTCATGAACTGAACAAAGAGAATTTCCAGCCGCAACCCGCTGAAACACACTACAGAAAACTCGTGTGCTGTCATGAAATTTACAGTAAATCGGATAACATTGTATAATATATAATTAGTTTCAAATGTGTGTTGTACGGTTTGAAAAGTAAATATGGTGATAGAATACTGTCTAATGGTACTGGACAGAGATGTATCGTTAGCGTAACTGTTTAGCTTAAAGAAAAAAAGCTGTTGTTAAAAAGATACAAAGGACGCGGCGGCGTGAGTTACCGGTGCAGTTTGACCCATATGTTATAGGTCAACGCGGTCAACCCATATGTTGGGACCGGTGCGGCGGTGTGCTGTGCCGAGCTGTATGTACCTTATTGTACAAACAGGCCTGTTGACTGTGTGGCAAAAACTTCATATTGCTATGCAACCGTATGTAGGCTCCGAATTGAGATAGAACAGGCTACAACCGGCTTAGGTTCAGCAAACACTGCTAGTTGCCTATAGCGCCACAATGCCGGCGCGTTCATAACCATTGTGTATACTCCTTTAGTTTAGGTATTAAATTATGCTTATTGAACGTACTCAGCTATTTTTCGTAGATTTTTTAATTCAACAGTAATAAACTTTTGTAAATCTTAATTAGCCCGGTAAAATATAGTCTACATAAAACAGAATGGTTGATTGTAACATGATTGTAAACACATTTTCCAAATCCTACAATGCGTCAATTTGTGTGTGTGTGTGTGTGTGTGTGTGTGTGTGTGTGTGTGTGTGTGTGTGTGTGTGTGTGTGTGTGTGTGTGTGTGTGTGTGTGTGTGTGTGTGTGTGTGTGTGTGTGTGTGTGTGTGTGTGTGTGTGTGTGTGTGTGTGTGTGTGTGTGTGTGATATTATTTTGTCTTTTAGTAAATTCTAATAAGTGAAACCATTCATGATTCTAGTTTCTGTGTTTATTATTAGGGTGATTATAATTACAACAACAACAATAATAATAATAGAACTCGTCGTTTGTGTGTTTATTATTAGGGTGATTATAATTACAACAACAACAATAATAATAGAACTCGTCGATACGCGTCTGTGGAACGATGCAAATTGGGGAAGCCTATAAGAAAATGTACACAGCGTATCGTTATTTAACATGGATGAAAGGTGTCTAAAAATTTAATAGATAGACTGTATTTTGATAGACTGGTGTAGCCTTGTTCAGTCACCTGTTCTTACGTCACAAGGGGTGGTGCGAAGGCGTGTTTTACAGCGTCAGTCGTGTGTGAGACAGGCGCTGATATGAAATTTAAACCTTGTTAAAATACACGCTTTTCGCGAAAGTAAGCGCGCGGTGCACTATCCCGGTGTGCAGTGTATAAATAGACAAATTCGTGCGTGAAACAATGTTACGAGATAATTATTTATTAATTGCGTCGTGAATAACGTAATTACGGTGCTGAGAGGTAGCGCAAAAATTTTGCATGGAGTAGGATAATTGGATTGTACACGACTCCAGTAGTAAAGAGTGCAAATCGTGAATAAACTGTCAGTTGTGAAAGTTTCGATAAGGCTTGATTACACATTAAAAATATTAAGAATAGCAAATTTTCATTTCCAACATGTTTGGGACACACAAGAATGACAATGACGGACGAATGTGCGTCAAGCTTTCTTACCGTTTTGACCATCAACGAGTCTGCCGGTGGTAGTTGTACGGGATTTTTGGTATCAGCATGTCTACTATTGCATTCTCAAAGAGTGACAACCATGTTGGCACTTCGTACTTCGTACGTATAACCTGCGCTGGAAAATTACAGCTTACATACGCACATTGAGTAACTCATACGAATACAGTCGGACAGCAGACGAATGAAACATACATAATAAGAATTATCTCAGACAACCATGAACTAATTCGATTCTTTCCAAAACAATAGTATCAGAGTAACTATTGTAAACACCAAGTGGTGGGAATATTTGAACGTAATAATTTATAATTGTTATATGTATTGACAAATAAGCAATTTACTGTAAAGATTTAATTTAACATAGGCGTTAATACAACTTATAACCATGCATTTAGTTGCCTCATGTTTTTAATAAATATGAGTTTTAAATTGTTAAAACGTTAAAAGCTAATGAAGTCAATTTGTTTCATAGTTTAATTTAATTAAGTCGAAGCGAACCAGGCAGAATAAATTTAACATGTGAATTTTTAAATTACACAAATTTCATTATGTTTTATTTGTGTATTTACTGGGTGTGTTTTATATATATAATTTTTAAAATTGTAATAATGTATTTCATTTTACTGTAGTCTTTTCTCTATACACGTTACAGTCATCTGGCGAAGGTTTATCTAATGTGTAAACAAGAAACGTATCGTCGCTATATACGTGTGTGTATTTTCAGTATTGGTATTTTCGGTTGTTACTGCGTCCTTCTGTATTCTTCTCTCTATACGAGACTCTTGATTGTACAGAGAACAGCATAAAGAGGAAGGGCGCAGTCACACATGCATAAACCGTACACTCACGAGTACGCGTTTACCTTAACGTATTCTGCACATAGACCTTACTGTTCAACGTTATCGCAGTGGCGGCTGGTTGTTCTAGATTTTGGTAGTTGCAGTAGATGGTTGGTTGGTTATTGCGGGGAAAGGGGTTCAAAGAACACATTTAAACAGTAGGTAGACCTACATGGCTACATCATACGACCTACATTAGTGCTGTCATATGGAAAAAATAAAAAGTTACTATTTTCCCCAGAAAGAGCTGCCATTGATAATGCAATGATTTGACTTCAATAGGTATGTTTACTTATGCCAGATTCCATGTTCCCACGAGGCCTACTCATTAATGGTTGCTGAAAGCATCACTAACTTTGCAGTAACCAAATACTAAATATGCAGCGAAAAGCGAAAGTTAAACTGTATCGTGCTTTTTACAAACTACGCGTGGTTTGAAAACACACAGAATCACTAACTCCTAAAAGCACACAGCAGCACTACACAAATAAGAAATACTAAAAATTATACTTAACACATATTATTTAATACACTGTTGATTGACACTTCACTATGACAACCACAGTTATACAAATTAGCCCTACTTTGTAACTTCAAACGACGGGTAACGTTTCCCTTTCAAACTAACGTAACCACTAAACCAGACACAGCTTATATCATGACACAACTAAAGATACGCTACAGGGCTCCTACTGGAGCGTTGCGAAAGCTTTGCAACCACTGAGGAGCTCACATATGAAGCATTGGAGCATTACGAAGAGTAACGGATGTCCTCCCATATCACTGTGTAGTAAGCTCTGCCCTTTACTCTTGAAGTTGTAATCGGCCTACAACCATCAGCATGTGCGCCACATTTGAATTGTACGTGAACTTTGCGGCGTAGAAACTAAAACATTTGCCGTTGAAATTAATGACACTTTTAACTGCTTAATGTTTTCGAATGTTATTTAATAGTTTAGTTATTCTACATTGGTGGTTGTGGAACGCTGCGACCATAACACCAACCGCCACTACCTTATCGTATATTATTTATTGGCGTCATTTTAAAATGCAATAACCACGTGTAAAAGTTGGGAATCTCCGATGGAATATACAGAGTAATGTCTGAAAGTGGTAATGTCTGTAGCAGCATTCCATATTGCACACTGTGGGAGAGTCAGTCCGATGGAGGTAAGCAGAGTCTATAATCCCATTATTAACGCTGTTAGGTCGATCTTAGTCCATTTTCCGTAACAGTTTACTGAGATATTAAAAATTGAACACGTTGGACAGCTTTCTAGCGAATCTCTGTAACAAAGCTCTTGAACCAATGAACCGTTAAAAAACCTTTTGAAATCATGAGGTGATGAACGGTGGAACTGTATTTCAAAATGTCTTGGCGGCGATCCCGTGTTTGACGTACCGGGCACCGCTAACCTTAGACAAGTGTTTGAATATGATCGTCAACGCTACGCAGCTAGTCACAAGGACTACACTATGGAGCACGAAGGAAGGCAATGAGGGTCGGCTGCGCGCCAGCAACACAGTATCACATGATCGTGTGAGCCAACAGGCGTCAGTCATTCGTTTATGCTGTGTGAGTGCACTTCGTGTCGCGGTAGCGATATTTGTTGACGATTTTTTTTAGTGTTTTATTGTTGTGAGTTTCATTAGTTAGTTTATTGCTAGATGTGGCTGACAAAGAGAAAAGACGTAGAAACAAGCTCGGGAAATTGTGTTTAGTGTGTATCAGATCTTCAAGCGAGGGGCGGAGTCAGAAACCGGAGCTTGACCCAGCGTTCCTAATGCCAGGCGATAAGCGCCTGGCGGTAGACGAAAGTGACAGTTGAGGAAAACAGTCTGGCAACATCGCAGTAAATCGCTGTGTCTCTCTGCGCAGTCAGATGTCTTGTCTGTCGCCTTCGTTCATGCTCCCGAGTCTAGTGAGGTAGACACATGAAAACGTTTGATTGGTCACATCAAAACCACGTTTCAGTAGATAGTGGTTAACTAAAGGTGCAAACAAAACTTTCATGATGTAATTGTCTGTCTGGTGGACCTGCATTAACGTATATAACCACCAAAAATATTGAAATCATTGTCGCTTGTCACAATCATGTGCGGTAGTGAACTTGTGCTACAACAGAGATTCAGGAAAGTTGAAAAGAAGAGTCTGAGACTAGTGTTAAGAAGTTCGGACCAAAAAAAAAAAAAGAAAAATTGAATGAACTGAAGATAACACAAGAAAGTAGACTACCATTAAAGGCCACAAAAATGAAGAAGTTACAAAAACGTGACGGTAGACCTACCGAAAAAATAGTATCGTAAAGGCAACATTATTACAATGTGCAACTCCCAAAGCAATGTGTAACTCCCGAGATTTTTGTCCTTATAATTCATTATAAGGATAATAAGGAAATAGAAGGATAAGGATTATAAGGAAATATTATTTAATATCAGTCATTATTAAAAAGTGGATAAATAATTCGACAACGATCAACCTTCTAAGGTAACAGATTAAACCATTGTCAGAGAGTGCTACACATCATAATTACATATTATCGAGGTGTTGACGGTGTCATTACACTAGACACTTCGTCGGTTACTATCAATACTGTTGCAAATATTCGGTCTTGTGTATGTTTCGTCACAAAATACTGTCAGTTAACTGAACTTTGTTACAGCGTTCCATGTTATCCTTGTTCGACGAATGCTCTCCTTACTCGTAGTTCAACTGCCTGTTAAATAATGTCTGAGAAGTCAGTGAACGTCTATTCATAGCGAATTTCCTGAAGTACTTGAGACTTATAGGTTCCGGTGAATGAACCACAGAAATAAACGCCTGTATACATACACGTTTTAATATTGAACAAGTAAACTTGAAGTGTTAGTTGTTGCATTAGCACATTTGTGTGGCGTTTTGTGTCAGTAAATACCATAATAAATAATTTATGATGTTACAGTTATTCATTTTAGCAGTGGCTATCATTACTAGCTGATTTTACATGCTTTAAATTATAATCAACATTTATAATTACTGTACAAACTAAATAGCAGTAACAACATGCGATAACATATATCGTATATAACGTAGTTTTCCTACGCGCGCAGGGTGGATGGCGGAACACATGCGCGCGCGCGCCCTTCGCAGCCGACCAGAGGACAAAACTAGAGTTAAGACTATAAAATCTGAACGCGACAGTCAAAACAACCAACCATTCACTGCGTCAGTCAATACTTCTGTGCAACAGAATGAATAGTAGCCGATATTGAAGTAAACGCTGGATTCGTTAAGTAGACTATAAAATTGTGTAAATATAAATTTTGCATAAGTGAGATAGGTGTAACATTTTTCTATAATTCATTTTTTAAACATTGTTACGACTGCTGAATAATATTAAAGATTTAGTTTTCTTCTATGCCGAGGTAGATTTGAAGTACGTTTATTCACTGTGTGGATTTTAGTAGGATCGTACGTACGGTCACGTCAGGTATAATTCAATTCGCACACAGCCGTCCAGAGTTTGTTCTGTTTGTCTACTGAATAAATTTTTTGCACCTTACGGCGAACTAGCGCTTAGCAACGTAGTCCATCTTGACCACAAAATGCAGTTGATAACTTTGCTTTGATTCTTGAAAGTTACAGGACTTTCAGACTTTCCTCCTGAAAAACTCGGAGAGATTTGCAACACGATATCTACAAATAAGATTTTGATTTCTCAACACAATAAATAATTTTACATGATTACATCTGATCGCAGGTTCTTCTTCATTACTAAAAGTTAATTATAACTTCGTAATGAATAAGCCTTCTACAATACAGGCCAATGTATACTCTAAACATAGTAGGCCCAGTCTCTTCTGTAACGGTTACGTGTAAGTATGACAAAAATATTTTCCGTGTGGTACTCAAAAAGTACAGTATAGTTCAGTTTTCCCATATACCACCTACTCCTAGTTTTTTGCAACAAGCTAGTTAATATAAATTGAAAATAATATTTGAAGAGAAGTAAGGTTTCTGAAGTAAGAAGTGGGACGTCAAATTTTTTAGGCAAACGCAGATTTTTTTCTTGTTAAGTTCGAGATACGTTTGTATAGTCTCCACGTAAAGATAATTTTCAGTAGATTATTATGTCTTAACATTATTCTTGTAAGTAGAAAATTATTATCCACTTACGTTCTTCTGGAGCGTTCAGTTATGTAATGGACTGATGTGTAAGTAATTAATTATTAAGTTGTGTTAGTGGTTATAATCACAGATATTAACGCTGTCGCACTCCACTATATAAAAATTACCGATTAGCGCTTTCGAGCCTCTCAGCTCATCGTCAGATCGGAAATAGCCTACATAATCATGATAACGAGACATTTCCTTTATAGGCCTACCTGTACTTGCGCAACGAGGGAGTATGAGGGCAAGTTACTTACACCTTCGTTGGGCAAGTTGAGGTATAAAGAAATTGTCTCGTTGTTACTATGATATATTTCCGATCTGATGTTGATCTGAGAGTCTCGAAAGCGCTAATCGATAATGTTTTATATAGTGAAGAGCAACAGTGTAATTTCGGTTTGTAAAAAAATAAGTTACAGTTATCACTGTCTTACAGATTGCGTGCTCCATGTGATCAACCACGTCCTGAATAAAAATGTTGGAGTTTAGTTGCCTGTGAATTTTCATTTTCTACTGCAAAAAATATCCGTACAAATATAAGCACTAAAGAAATATGATATTGTTACATCATAACACGAGTACCTGGACTGTTTTCACAAGCGTCAAGTGTTCCAGTGTCACAAGCCATGCAACGTGCAAATCTGTCCCGTTTTTAATTCTAATATTGAAAATCTGTTGATAATTTAGTAAAGGGCTGGACACAATTTGTTGTTAATATTCATCAATCGTGCGATTGAATGTCACAATATAGAGGAAATTTGTATTTTATAATCCTTTACTCTGTAGGAAGTTATCAAGAGTAAGCTGTGTTAGGACCCAAATTTCTGAATTAATTTTTTACATGAAGTCCACGTTTTCAGAGTATACTACAAATGCAAGCCTTTAATTCAAAATGTTATTTTTTGGGGGCGAGAGCGTGCACTCATATACAAAAGTTCTGCACCTTTACAAGTTTTATGAAGTGTGTCTCAGGATATGGCAAGGAAGGTTAAGATTTATCGTGGCGCGTGAGAATTTCAGTTTTTACAAGTTTTTTTTAACGATTTTGTTCAATTAATCTTGTTTTCAAGTAGACCTACTTACATTTGAAATGTTGTGATACTTTTCGTGTCATTTAATAGATATTCATTTTTGCCTTATGTTATCAGAAATTTTTAAACGGAATTTTGACTAATTTCAAAGCTCTGTGAGCGTACCGGTCGCCAAAGACTTGACTATTTGTGCAGCCTTACTGGTCTTCATAAGAAATTGTAAACATGGTCGCGGAAGAAGTTTTCGTTACAGTTAGCTAGTAAATTATAAAACACGATTGAAACAGTTTTCCTGGAGAGCCTCGGGCTCAGGTAGTATTAAATTCTTTCATTATTAAGTAGATTTATTTTCCGATGGATACCCTTGGTGCGCGATGATTTTTGGGAAGTAGTGTAAGTTTATTGTTCTGCAAATGATTGTAAAAATATTTAGTTTTACAACTACAAAAATAACTACCGCTGATAAGAAGCAAAAGCCTGCTAATAATTATGGTTACTGCCGTTATGTTATCTAAAATTTTGACAGTTATCCAAATCGTTAACATAGGTTTTGTCACGCTTTGATTCATACGTTAGTCATACTTACGCGTTCTGCACCGTGGTGTCTGTTTGATATCAGTAACATTGACAAAGCGGATCGCAGTGACAGTACACTGGCGTTGTTGTTTGTTACCAGGAAGTGTTGGAGCCTGATAACGTACTCATTGGGGGTGTGTTTAGGGTTTGTGTTTTGAAAACGGGACACAAGTAGCGTCTACAAAATTTTGACAGTGGTAGGTTTATGTGAAGATCAAATGATGCGGACAAGTGATGTCAAAACGTTAACAAAGTTTCGCCCTTCAGCATATCACTACCTCACGTCGAGTAGTACCGCATACAAATTACTATTTCTAATTACTTTAGAGACTGTGACTTTAACACAAGTGATAAACATATATTTTATCCCATTGCCTTTCTGTACTTTACCGCATTTTAATTGTTAGCGTGATGACTGGCAGCCGAATACTCGATACCAATCGTCGTTTGTCAAGAAATCTCATGTATGGGTTAGTTTTATAGTAATGTCCAGACCGAATTCTTTGTTTTGTATAAGTTAGACGCGTCTGTCACTATAAAAATCTGTATGGAATCCGGTGATATATTTACGGCATGAAATAAATATTCAGATTGTTTTGTCTTGTTTATTCTGTTGAGACGTAGACCTACGTATTTTATGAAAAATGGAGTTTCTTCGAGTTCTCTGCAAGAAAACCGACAGTGTTATGGTGCAATATTCAGTGTGGTTTAATTCCTATAAACGTTGATATTATAGTAATTTCTCCCATATTGTATAAAAAGTTAACAAAACGACAGAAGTAAATTGTCGTTTAAGGAAAATGAGTGTCTGCCGTTTGCTGATAAAAGTGGTAGGTCTGGTTTTCCATAAAAGTGAGAAAATGAGAAGAGGCTCCGGAACAAAATAAAGATGGACGCTAGCAAACAAAAACTAGAGACTGTTCGAAAAGATATCTGCATGTCTTTTAACAAGCGGCTTTTTCACACGTCTTCCATTAGATAAATTTGAAAGTTTTTCTAAAACCAGCATTTTTATTTGCCATGTTTGAAGATGTTGAAAGTGACATGTTAAAAAAAAAAAAAATAGTTTCAAACGTTGAAGATCATAAATGGAGAAAAATATTAGGTCAAGTTATGATCATCGAGTCAGTGTAGTTACATGCGTGTCCTCGTCGTGTGATAGGTACAGTGTAGTTACAACTGACTGCATCGTGATTCATGCTGTTCGTGAAATTCCCAAGGCTTCTCTAGACATTACTGTACAATATATATGTTTACATCTTCACGAAGCGAGTGATTAAATACCATGCGTAAATCAACAAGTTGGATTACGTGGAAGGAAAATCAGTTTGATAGACTTAAGAACCGCGAACTTATCTAAAGCATTTCAGTATTCTGAAAGATGATCCTCAGCTTGTTTACTACAGCTCGACATTTTATAGTTTATGTGTAAAATAAAATTTGATTCCATAAATTGAAAGTATTGGTGTTGTATATGCTGCAGACCGTTATTTGCTAGAGATCCGTTAAAACTTTGCGAAACTGTACGGTTCTAACGTCACTCGACTGTCGAATGAAACTTTTAAGTGTCGTGTCGAGTTATTGTGCCACGATAATAATAATTTTACGCAGTCCGGGGCTCAGTTCGCGACACTCTGTACCACTAGCTACGCTTAAGCCGTTGAGGGATTATTCAGAATTTACTACTCGTAGTATAATCCTAAAACTGTATTTTGTTTTATATGTATAAACTCACTGCGTGTATGGAGGAGGGCGCTGAATTTATTACTTTAAACGTACACACTCTTATCCCTCTGTTTCTGTCTGTCTGTCTCTCTTTCTCCCCCCCTTCTGTCTCTGTCTTTCCCGTTTTTCTTCATGGTTCTTCCCCGTTAATAAAGGAAAAATATTTTGCTTCATGGTTGATGGACAGCAATGTGTGTTTTGCAGTTCGTAATTTACTGTGTGTATCATGTGTAGAAGACTGAAGTATCGATTGAACTTGTTACAGGTTGCAGTGACAGTGTCACAAAGTAATGGTCACTGTAATTGTCCTGTAAGTGCAGTTCTCGACACAACTCTTCACTAATAACGATCGAGCTCTTTCAAAATGTGATACCAATTTAACACTCTATTTGTTGTTAGAAACTTTAAAATAACCGTTTACTGAAAGTAGTGTACCGTGTAAACTGCATTATTTGTCAAGGTATCTTTTTCTGTGCCATTGGTTATACGTGGTTGTTTAACGTTTCACCTATATTTCTGTGAGACGATTTCATTTGTGGAGTGGGACGTGTAGGCAATATATTAGGGAGAAACGTCGCTGGTGAACACTTTCCGGCGGTATCGTACAGTTCGAAACTTGGGCCACAGTCGTCGTTCTCCTCTGGTCCATTTGATAACAGTTAAATGTGTTACAAGTTTTCTTAGCTCTCAGTTCGGCTGTTTTGACTCTTACTGCCTTACAAAATCTAAAACAAAGTATATTTTGTAAACACAGTAATCCTTCGTTATCAATGAGAGTTACGTTCTGTGAGAGTAGCGTCGTTAACCAAACCGTGGAAAAAAATACGTCTGCCAAAAGATGTGGAGCATTTCTGTTTTTTTTTTCTGTTCAAAGATTACGACCAGCATAAGTCACTTTAAGGCTCAGTGAAGTCTCATAAGCAGTGCTTCTCGTAGACTCCCTTTTTCTTTTTAGTACCATCATAGAAGAGTCCCCACCAAACAGCAGGACTTTGACCTGGCCTAGAGCATTAATCTCTTTTAACAATTCTTCTATACATAACTTTTCGAGGCCTTTTCACATTTTCGCCAGTGCTTTGAACGTTTCAGAGACATGAGTTGTTAATAATACTTCTTCTTCCTCGTTACCTAGCCCTTGCGTCTGTCAACATCGAGTTGCAGGGAGCCCCTGTCCATCGTCTCCATCTATTCCTGTCCCAATCTGTCAGCCACTGATATGTCGTCGTTGGCCTTCCTCTTGATCTCTGATCCTCCGGCTTTACTTCAAGTACTGTTTTATTTTTCTTGCTTCATCAGCCCTACTTGAATGTCTCAAACACTTCAACTGCGTCACCTCCAGTAATTCCGTCATGGGCTTTACTCCCGAATTTGGTCTGATCGTCTCATTTGTTAATATTGTATAAATAAAAAAGTTAAGTTAATTAACTATTGTACATAAATTTAAACAGAAGTCTTCAAGTGTTGTGCATAAAAACGGTACAAAACACGGTACTGCAGTTTAGTAATGTCACAAATTTGTGCACTTACAAAACACAGCCAGGATGACAATACAGAGTGTAGGTATTCTAGTATCGCAGGCCTTATTGACAACACTTCAACATGTCTTCGGTATTACTTATTCTATTATAATGAATGTACATTGGAGATGTAAAGTGAAGAATTGATAACCACACATAAAAAATACGCGAATAACTACGGATTGCTGTAGTGAATTTTAGAAGTATTTGATATTTGCCTTTATCGTGTGATCTCGAAAGCAGTGGGCTGTTGGTGTCCACAGAGTACTGTTGCAAGTTACGCAGTGATTCATGTTAAGAATGTGAAAACAAAAACAGTTACAACTAACTGCTGGAGTGCTGTACAGTGGCTAATTGCGTACAGTAATGTAGTGTTGTGCGGCAGATGTGAAGTTTGCAGGCTGTGCAAAGACGTCTCGCTTAATTGATGTTTTATAAACGAAGAAAACGTAGAGACTAGTTTTTCATAAAATAAAATTAAAAAAACCGTTTGTATACATGAGATATGGTGAAAATGTAACTCCTTACGAGCACACACTAGACATGAAACCTTTTTAAACACGATACATTTTTTAAAGTATCGATAAGCTCAAGTATATAATTATTGTAAACTATTGAACTAATTATTGTTTCTCAGGATGATATTAAATTTTATATACGGTATTAGGTCGATTGGGCGAATTGTAACTTATTTCGTGGCCTGGCCGAGAAGAAATCAGTTGAAGTGTAACATATGATTGAACTGTCAAGTTCATTGTAGAAAGATACACCCAGCTGTATGCCGTGAAGCAGACTTACTTGGAAAATAAAAAACGTGCTTTGTCGTGGTGGAAAGTGATCACCGCTAACTGAATAATTTGGAATTATTGTACGGCAACTAACGCAAAGACTGTATTAGTGTAAAATACTGTATTTCCCTTCAAAATTGTCTCGGGGAAAAGATAGTAAGATAATGTTTTTTAAGTTTGTTGGATTTTGGGAACTCTCATAGAAAGCTACACACGTATGTGATCCGATTGGCCAAGCCACTTTCTGTTAGGTTTAACTCAATTGATTACAGGGTACTGAGTTTTCCGTTGCGTAAGAATTTTCATTCATTCACGAAAGGTTAGCTGTTAATCGAATTTTGAATCGTAGAAACACGTCATTTATAAACGGAACACTGATTTTGTTTCAAACGATAACTTACAAATAAAAAAATGCCTACTATTTTTGGGCATAACTTCTCATATTTGTGAGTGTGTGTGTTTGAGTGAGATGGGGGGGATTATACACGCACACAGTATAACATTATACACTAGAAACCTACCAGTCGTTAGTCAGTAGGGATCAGATTTAAATTTAACATGAATAATTGTAGGCATTGTTACTGTCATATATCCGAAGTGTGATTCTAGTATACTTGTAATTTTACTTTTGAATGTTCCAGCTACTTCACCCTGCGCATACGGTAACTTAATTTGGGAATATTTAGCACATCACACACATTCCTCACCCAGTTTCAAATCGAGTAATAGATTTTAACAAGACACAAAAAGTTTATTAACGTAAGCCAGATTTCTTGACAATGCAGCTGGAAACATTCATAAACCATTTTTTACAGTTGTATCGTTCCCATCAAATCTATCGAAAATCTTGCCTGCCTCACAGTAAATTGTACAGTACTAGTCTGCAGCTAAAGTTAAGTTCCACAACATGCATGACAGGGGTAGAGATCGTACTTCTTGAACCTCTGTAATAGAAGCGAAGGTGTTATGAAAATCTTTTTTCCCATTTGCAATGAATTTGTCTATTTCAGGATACTGCTGTCGAACTTCTTGAGCCGCTCTGTAAAAGGCATCCGCGACATACGTAACATGGTCCATTTTAGAATACAGAATATGTAGTGTTTTTCATGCATTTAGCATAACAGCAACCTTACAAAAAGGAGCACATTCTGTTCTTCCAATTTATGTGGCCACAACAATTTCATTCCGTTATCAAAAAAAAAAAAAAAAACAGTTATAGAGGTGTTCTGTTTTGTTTTTAAGTTATGAAATATACTATACTGTTCATTATCCTTGTGATACTTTATTAAATTTGTATTATTATTCCATTTTGAAAAGCAGGTAGAGGGGTGACTGCTAGTAATACCAACACAATATTTTTGTTGTAATGTAAAAAATAAAGCACTCGTCTAATTATAGGCTATGTAAAAAACAATCGAATATGGCCTAAGGGTAAAATGTGCAGTTAGGCCTGTATGTCTTCTTTGTGTGTCACATAAAACCGAACCCCAGTAATCGATTTGAGAAAATAGGACAGGGAAGTTTAACATGATAAAGCTACTCTAGTGCCGAAATACGAGACATATTTGTGTTGAAGAAATAAGGTAAAGTTGAAGCCTATCATGCCTGAAGTTGGTTCATCACGATAGTACAAGTGGGTTTTCAATATAGGCCTCCTATTTTTCTTGCTTAAAATAACATACCATTTTTTGTACACTTTACGCTTGTAAAAGCATGGAATTCTTTGACGCTGGAAGTCTAAATAGCAGAATATAAAGCGCGAACCGACTGTACGCCCTAACAAACGGCAGAAACTCCTTTACAACTGTGTTAAGTTTAGCCGCCAGATGTTGACGTTACAAGAGAGAGAGAGTGTGTGTGTGTAGTGTACCCCTGAGCCGAGGAGTACAGCAAACTGTAAAGCAGATACAAAGCCATACAATTGTGGAAAACAATTTACATAATTTACGCACAGAAACATGTTGCGGTTGCACCAGTCGAACAGTTAGGCCTGTGTGACTTCCAATTATTATTACTGTTACCATTAAGTCGTTTGTAAACCGTATTTACTACACGTATCTAATGTTGCGTAAATGAAGTTGATACAGTTGTTACCTGCGTGTGCCTGTCATTGCCGTCGGCGTAACGCATTCAATTCTGTTTGTCGTGTTAAGATAACTGTCCATCTGCAGAATGGAATTGACTAGCTTCCGATTAAATAATAACACATTATGTATGCATAATACTGTAACAAAAAATGTACAAATTCTCTTGTTATTATCGTCATTATCATTATCATCATCGTCTGCAAGGATTAAACCAAGGATGGTTTGTTCCGGTCTCAAACAGACAAAGTCTAGAGCTGGTCACTCCAGCGCTTCATTGGACGTCCCATTCCGTCCCATTCGGCTGATAGTTCCATAGTGGTTTGGGGATGTGGTAGTATCGGTCCGGCTAGCCCTTATTTGAGACAGTTTAGTATGAATATGTCCCCTGGACATGTTACTAGCATATCGCAGGGTAAGACGCAAGGTGGGGCTGCCACCTTCAGGCCCAACGTCCAGCTCGATTTTCTGTCTGGGTGTTCTCCCATAAACTGGCTGTCTTACCAGACTAAAGAGACCAGTTTTCACTGTTGATATATCCATAAGGATCTTTAATGTTGCGGTATCTCCTTGTCTCCCACATACTACGTCCTTGGCCAATGGAAGGCCATCCGTCTTTAGGGGCAATTTCTCATCCCAAGAGCAAGAAGGTGCCCTAACATCTACTTGACAATGACAAGTAGTGGAGGGACAGCTTATACTGGCTGTCACTCGATCTCCAGAACCGCGTTAGCCACCTGTAGGTGTTGCCCATCCCCCACCACTTGGGGGTGCGGCTGGATATTTCCTTTCTTCAAGGAATGAGACCATAAGGCATTACTCATCCTCTCCAGTATTTTGAGGGACTTGTTATTATAGTGATTTTATTTTTCCCTCGAGTTTCCATTCGCAGAATGGCAAAAGATGGCAGTTGTTGTGTATACGTACATGTATATGTAAATCTGGATGTAGTGTTTCATTCACTTGATTCTGTGTTAATTTAAAAACTAAACATCGGCATATATCTGAGCGTGGATCGCTACACTTGATCCTGTTGTAGGCAGCATATAGTTCGGCCTATATCATTATCCCTTCCTGCAAGCCAGTGGCCAGTGGTGTTCCGGAGGTCTAATGGCTGATTGTATGATACAGCTACGCGCATGTTGACCCTGCAATCAATCGACCTGGTATTCAGTGAAGTAGAGTTTATTGTAGCATTAAAAAAATATATAAAATAACAAGCAACGAAGTACAGTATAAAACCTAAGACTTAACATTAAAAATACAGTACTGTATTGAAGGAGTAATTGGTGAATATGCAATTTTTTTTTATTTTGTCTTAAAAGTGCAGTATTTTATCTAAGACCCGCAGCAACAGGCCGTGAGAGATGAAAAATGTATTATGTAAGAGCGTAAAGCGGGCGGCAGCTGACCAACGAAAACTGTAACAACTGTGCACGAACGTGTCGTGTGGTATGGGTGTGCGCGTGACACACTAAACCGAGAAACAGTCAATAATATCGGATCGGAGCACCACTGGATCTCTTTAATAATGTCTATCTGCATGTGTATTTCTAGGAGTACAGTATGCATAACGCAGTGCGAGAATGATTAAACACACGACATTACCACGCTGCCATATTTTTATTTCTGTATGCGAGTTTGCAACAGCGCTTGTACAAAACACTGTTACGATCAGACCGGCACAATAGTGGACAACCGTATGAAAATTCGTGACAGACAATAGTGATAGTCATATCAAAATACGTGAGGATAACTATAATATATTGGTCTAAGAAGAATTCTGGTCATGTTTAATATGTACATTTGCGTCGTACTTTGTACATTCTTTCTGAAGAAGTCTGTGTGTTTGTGTGTGCGTGCGTGCGTGCTAGATCGAAATACCTTATTTGAAATAACTGTACCGGGAAAGTAAGTTACAGCTTACAACTGTTAATCAGATATTTCAGGAATTAATGTCAGGATTTTAAGAGCATTTTTGTCTATAAATAAGGGATTTTAGTCAGACGTGACGGTTGGAGAGAAGTGCGCAATTGAGAATGCGTATCTACTTATCAGCCGTCATCTCTGAGCGGAATTCTTTGCAAGTTACTACAGTGTGTCTTGTTAATTAGATTCAGCATAATGCTGAAAATTGAAAGTGTCATCCACACATAAATACATGTCTTTGGTGCTGACGAGCGCTTTCGGCAGTTGGTAAATGACCTGAAGATGGCTTGACTGCCGAAAGCGCTCGTCAGCACCAAAGACAAAATAGTGGTTTGTACAAAATTACTAGTAGAAATATTTGAGACCACTACTCCAATACAACAATTAAAAAAAAAAAATCTGTAGGTTTCCAATCAAGTTCTTGCGCACGTCCGACCATTTTTGATTTTGTACCGTGTATTATGATTTTCCGCAATCGTAAATAGATTCATTTATAATTTATATAAGTTTTAAAAACATAAAAATAATGCGTTATATAATAATGTGTACTCATTTATGGTAAAAAAAAAAACAGCTATTCTGAAACGTGCGCATAGAAGAGTGTTAGCTCTGACAACTGCCCAAATACCATTGGCAACATGGTAACAGGACTGATAACGTCACAATTTGTTTTTCACGAAGTAAAAAAACCATATGTAGATTATCCTCGTTTGCACAATTTAAAAAAAATTGTTTTCAAATTATTTGTTATTGACAGTGTGCAAATGTTTCTTGGAAAATTACATCAATGATCGTGTTTCCCAGAATGAACACACCTATATCTTGTTCACACCTCTGTCGTATAAAACTAACGTTGTGCATTCGTTGGGAATAACCGAATTTATACGGTACTCTCTTATTTCTGAGAACACGTCCTTTTATCAGCAACGTCCTTCCATTTGATAACAAATCGATTCTAATATGCTATTCGTGTTGTGTTGTTTCCAAATGTTATACATCGCCTGTCGTATTAAATAGTGTACTGACAAAAAATTTGTAAAAGTACTATTAATAGTACTATTAGTAAAAATACCGATTGACAAAGTAAGAATGAGACGCGGATCGTCTTTCTCCGGAAATTGAAGTTACGCCTGTGCAGGTAGCCGCCTGATGAGGTTAGATGCCTAAGGGACTACTACACACCCCTTCCACTCTAATCTTACCTAGTGCAAATTACATTTTCCACATTCTTCGAAATTTTACAGAAAATTTACGTGTGTGTAACTTTTTTGAGAGAACTTAAATGCTGCGTATTATTTTCGTCAAATAATTTTATTAAATGTTGAAATTATAAAGTCACAGAATTATCATTCATAGTATTGTTAGTGTACACGTCGTCGTGAGAATTCTTATATTGGACTGTCATTTGTATGTTGGAAAGGCGTAACTTATTGACTACACACAGCTGTAATCCAGTATCAAAATACTTCATGGTGTTCAATTATAAAGATCCGTTTCTTATCTTAGTTTGATTTCCCGTAAGCAATATTTTTGTTTTTAATGTACGTTCGGATGAGATTTCAATCAGTTATCTTTAAAACTTGTGTAATACATCAGATGTTCAGTTTTTTACTCATGATTCTGTTAGCATGGACTGTAGGCCCCGCCTAAACATGCATACGTTACTGTCTTTGCCATTTGAATTACTTCAATAGACCTAATAAGTTACCATAAAAATGCTAATAATTTATAATTACCTAACAACTTAAAACGTGCAAATAGTTATTGCCAAATTTATGGTATTTAATATTTCACGTCGACCGACAAGCAATGAGGAAAAACATAAAACACAAATATTTTTGTTTCGTTGTCTAAATTCAGCATATTTTTATTCACACTACCGGCTAAATCTGTATTTCATTATAAGTACGTAAGGATTAGACAGTTTAGACTCCCGTGTTTCTTCTTCCGAACCCATTGGTGGGAAATTGACTACTTGACTGATAGCTAGAGACAATTCCCTCATTGGCGGTGGATCACGATCTAGCCATCAGTGGCGGATCTAGAATTTGTCTTGGGAGTCGGGGTCGGGTCGCCTTCATTCAAAAGAAAAAAGTCAAGAATAATTAACATTACTACCTTTAAAGTGGCTGAAATCCGTCCCATTAAAGTAAACGGTAATAACGCAATCAATATACGCGTTATTGAAACATTCTTTACAAGATATTAGGCCTATACTTATTGACTGAATTGATTTTTCTATATTTCATATTTGAAATGTATACGGTAATGTTGTGTAATAAACGTGTTTGTATACCTGTTTAAAAAAGAGTTACTACTATATTAGCGTACACAGATGAGAAAATAATAAAGCAACCTATAAATTAAGAGATTAACAAAATTCAACTTTTTCGACCGTGTGGGAAACCTGGAAACTGTAACAAAAAATTTCAGGTGTTGGAACATACTGTACATGATCACAAGCACAAACAAGCAGTGTATTTGGTGGCGAACGGACAGTATTTATCTTTTTTTGGATTCGATATAGAAACAGAGGGGATAGTCCTCAGCGGACCACAGAGGATCTGTGTCCTGCGCACCGTACGTGGCGCATGACGTGGCGTTTGCGACTGGTGCACGACGAGTGCAGTTTATTTGCGCAATGTATTACGTGTATCATAGCCAGGGCGGATCCAGAGAAGGAGCAACGGGGTCAGTTGCCCCCTCCGAAAATCTTACTTGGTAAAGAATGGCCCTATTTACACATAGTGAATTTTTAGTAGGTTGGTAACCAACTAACCAAGTGCCTCTTCACACAAGCGCAGCACTGTAACTTTATTTTATGCGTGACATCTTATAATGTTAAAATATTTAAAAATATATTTTCTACACATATACAGTAGCCGCCAATGACTTTGATTCTATTAAGTGACTGATTCTAACAAGTGGTAAGAATATTTCTGAACACTAAGAAAAATATTTCTTAATATAAGAAAATATTTCTGAAAATTTCTGGAGATATAAGATGCATTAAACGGCACAGGAATAAATCGGTACCAGTAACTGTGATCACATTAAGCGGCGGTCACTGTATTGATTTTTATTATTTTTTTAAATATGTTAATAGTAATTTTGTATCTGTAAAATTTGTATATAATATTGTTATAAAAAAACGATATTTCTTCTTTTATTAAATAGAACTTATTATGATTCATTCCATTCCATTCTATACCTATTAAGTATATCATACTTTATTTTTTATAAAAATAGGTTTGAAGGTAATACTCCAATTAAGCTATCACCGTGATCTACAAAATGAGTGCGAATTTACTGAAGAGTAACATTATGAATGGCAAATGTATACTATACTCTTTGTGTAACACTGTATTAGATAATAAAGAAAAGTAATATATGTCATAAAAGTTAATCAAGTTTACGCTTATACATGATTTTAATATGTATAAGTAGATAATAAATTGTGTTTTTATGACTTATGTTTACAAAAAAATTTCGGGGGAACCCCCAAACACCGGTTTGCCCCTCCCGACATTAACTTTTGGATCCGCCCCTGATCATAGCGCACATGTACACTTGTACATCATGAGTGTTATGAGTTTGTGCATTTGCTCTAATTTGTGTATTATAAAACTATAATGATGGATTACTTGAAATGATTCTTTAAATTAATAACTTGCGACTGACACAAGTTGACGATAAGGCATGTCTGCGAGTCTGGTGGAGGGCGAGTGAGTTGCTGACAGTTGGAGGGGATGATGCGCGGAATGTACTTTTGTTTCTGGCTGCATTATAGTACGTCACAGAGTAAATCTCAAAGCACACCGTACTTTATAGACCCAAGTAAAGTCTTTCTTGCAGCAGATCGGCCTATTCATTTGTCAATGTATTTTTCCCATTTTGTTTAACGTATAATTTCGGATTTTCATTGCATAAATGTTACAAACATTTCACACAATTTGAGCGTATAAAAATCGTAGCTATTGACCCTGACCCAATGATAGACCCAAACCCAGCTGATTGTCGAGAAACTGCGAGTCAGCTTGCTAACGGTTACATTGCGCCAACAATAGTTGAATCAGGCGGGGATCGACGAGGAGCTGGAATGGTGGGACCCCCCCCCCCCCAATTGATCACTTCGGACGAAATTCTTATCTTTTTGTGATTGTAGAATGGTTTTGTTATTGTGAATAGGATATAAAATTCATATCCTGTTATTTAGGTACTTGGTTTTGTAACTGTACCTTACCAGTATGTTAATTTTTCTGTGATACTTACCATAAATGAGTAGTGTGTATTTTAAACCGTTTGTGAATATTATTAAAAGAAGAGTGAACTGACAAACACAGATACGATTTTATACTTGTACGGCACGTCAATAAACTTAGCGTGTTGATAATAATAAACTATTTGTGTCTTCACGCATTCCTATCATTTATACTTTAGGCTTTTAAAGAATGGTTCAGCTTCCCATAATCCCCCAAAGTCAACTCTCCCCCCCCACAAAAAAAATGACTTCCTGGGTCCCCGCCCCTTAGTTGAATGAGTTTCAAAAATAGATTTGTCATTAATACACCAATGTAAAAATACTATTAAATGCATTGGTCACGTTATTTATGATTTGTATGCAGTCGTCGTTTTGACATTTAAATTGTTAGTTGTTAGTTTTTTGACCAAACAAATAAGTTTTTGTAACTTAGATTTAGATTACTTTGTAAAACGTTTTTATGGCTTAGAAACTGTATATTCTTGTCCGTATTGTTCTTCAGACACGTGTTTACCTTACGAAGCAAACGTGGTTAATCCATAGTCGCGAACCATTTGTCCCAAGACATACAGGGAATGTTTTTGTATAACTTGGAGTAAGTGACTTTAGACGTACAGAAGATTGTCGACAAACAGTGGAAATTACAGTTAATTTTATGGTAAATACTTCCTCGACGTGGAAGCACGGCATATTAAAAAATAAAAGAGTTGTGTGTAAATGGTGTGAAACAGTGCAACTGACGTATTGCGTTGTTCTGTTAGTGGATGAATCCTAAATCGTTTGAACGTGAAGATAATGATAAGATATCGCTTGCCATTGTTGTGCAACGTATTAAATATTAATTCAAGATGTTTTATGAATACTGCTTTAATGTCGTCCTACAATTTCGTCTCTCATTTTTATTTACAGTAAACGGTGTTTCAACCGTTAGTGATTATCACAGTAGAGTGGGGTCATGCCCGACGGCTTTGATTCGTCGCGTCGGTGACTTGCTCAACCTTACTGTTGTTAGCGATGGCTGTGGCAACAGTATTGTATTTCTTTATATATTTGGAAAAGAGACTATATATATTACACTGCGTAGAAATAAAGTTAATAACTTTGAAGGAATTGTTTGCGCGTACCTGCTACCTACATTCAAAAAAATTAACAGGTTTTTTGAAAATTAAATTTTGAAATCTTATATGGTCAGGTTCACAGCAAACCCCACCAGCTAGTTGAGCGATATTTAGCGTTTCACGCTTTGCTTCCATTATTTGGCCTTACGTTCGGTTACAGATGTGCTGCAATTTATACCGCTTGGTTTTCGCTTTCATACCGCCTACGGCAAAGAGAAACCCGTATCGCCTGTTTAATTCAGATACTAATTAATCGATTGTGAAAGTGAACGCAGTACACGGGGCCGTACAATATTAAGCTTCAACGCTGAGTGGCGTTAGACAGTGATAAATTAATTCTGTTCCTTAGGATTAAGCGGATAGAAAATATAATTTCTCGTAAACACAGTTCTTTGTGTATTTGCAGCTACAATGACAACGTAAATACCCCAGTAATATCTGAGTCCCTCTAGACGGGCCATTCCGTTTTTCACCACAACACATTTCTTAGATGTAATAAACGGGGATATGGCGATACATAATCACGCGATATCTCGATGCGTGCGCCCGTTCAGCCAAATTCTAAATGACGTATGTCACCCAATCCTATCGATTTTCTGTACAGCCTATTGTGTCTGTTAGTCTGTACAATGAAAATGTGTGTTCCATAGTAGCATTATTGTTCTGTAAATCTGAACAGATGTCCTTGAAATCGACAAAGCTACTCCGTGGCGTTGCTGATTTGCCAGTGAAGCATACGATGTAGATCGACGGGCCCAAGCGGAGAATCAAAGATCAATTTTAAATATCAATTACTAATCCTCAAACTACTTTTCACTTGGCTCTTTAAAAATCGTATACTGTACGTGGTAGGAGTTCATATAAAGCCCTCTGTGGTTACTCTATCTGAACGTTCGGACAGTTTTACGTATTTATTATTCCAAATGTGGCTGAGAAGCCGCTTTGAGGATCACTTCACCCTTCAGCCGGCAGTATTAACGTGTAAGATTATAGTAGCCTACGATGGCCGATACAAGCGCGGGAAATGTGAGAAGAATGGATATTTTGTTAGCGTTATCTCGGTAATCTCCGGTAGTTAATTTGTTGCTTTTATATTTACGTGGCAATGTGTTTATGTATTTGTATATCCGCACTAACGTCATGGTGCTGTCAGTCACTGCCTGGCTACCACATTAACTGTACATTTTGTTAAATGCGAACGTAATGCTCTGTTACTACAAACTTCTTTTTAAAAATAAATAGTAACTTAATGTTTAGTAATTCGGCATGGATATGATCACGTTACCGTGAAGCAAATCGTTTGTCACGCGGTAGAGTTGTAACTTGCCGCTTCAGGCTGTGTACAGTGTTGTAGGTATTGCCTGAATACGAAAGTTTTGTCATCTCTGATTGTGACGCTGAAAGCCTGGTAAGCGTTTTCAAGTTACCGACGGCTCCCTTCAGTTTCCTGTAGGCGTGTCAAACGTAGAAATCCTTTTGACAGTTCTAAGCAGCTCAAATGGAATTGCTAAGCAAGTTAAAATCGCTATTGAAATACGATAATTATAGACGTGTAACGAAAATTCTAGTACAGTTTTTGTTTTGACTTTTTATATAAACAGTAACAGTAGTTGATTTTTTTAAAATAATTTCTGTAACAGTTTTAACAATTCCCATCAAAGTAGAAAACTCTTGGTACTATTCCAAACCTTCGATTTAGCTTTGAATCATCGTTGGCTATCGGTTGGCGTTTTCATCGTGTTTATAAAAGTTCTTTAGTTTAGAATTATGGCAGAAAGAATGTATAGTTTTGTTTTTAAAGAAACGTCCAGAGAATTTAAAACTTTTTTTATGTTAGTAAGAAGACGCCCATCTTTCTTAAATACGTAATTTGCTGTGCCAGTTTGAATTTAAAGGCACTGATGTTCAATGACAAACCAACAGACAAGCGTAATGTACGTTTTGTCAAGCAGCGTCGTCTGTATTGTTGTATTATTATATTTACCAGAATTAAAAACTTGCGAGTTACCGAAAAATATTATTATCGCAGTCACTACAGGACTGATTTATCGCATAGTTACCAACCGGCGTTAAAATATATTTCGTCTCCTGTTACTGTCACCTTCAGAAAGGAAAACTCGTTGAAGTACACCTTTGACGGATCTATCATGAGCTATAATTCCTCTTGAAGCGGATATATGTGGACATCAGCAGTTAGCGTTGATTATCTGCCTCCTCTTTTCAAGTGATAACTAAAATCGCTACGTGCACTTAGAACTGCGTTAAACAACTGTGTCTCTCTATACTGAATCTGTGTCCTACAATAACCGACTGTAGTTGCATAAACCTAGATTTGTGTGGATCATGGAAATGTAATTAATTTACGTGTTTGAACAAGTTAGTGGAATGCTTGACAGTTCGCGGAGAACAGATATGCACGAAAGACTTCGAAAAATTACCATTTATGTTTTCATTATTATATTACATTAATACCACCTCCGTTCTGTCCTGGAAAATGTGTATTCTTGTGTCCTTTTCCATCCCCTTCTGCCACTGGCGACCGATTGACTGGGAATACGGTGTTACCCTTCTATTTGCCACCTTGTCAGTATACATAAGCTGAGCCACGTCACACCCAGTTTACTAATAACGCCACAGAGTTTTCCGTTGGTAGACGGATAACGGAAAAGATAAGCGTGCGTGACAGTAAGAAAAACAAATTATAGCGCACCATAGTTTTGTTTGCGACAATGTTTTTCGTTGGTGGGCACGTAACGGATAAGATACTAGTTATTCTATTCCGATCTTGGTCTTGCTCATCCAATTCCTCCTTAGTAACTTAAAACGCAGTACAATGTTTTGTGAACAAAGATAGTCAATATTTTGTGTACAATGCCTCAAGTAAATGTAGAAACCTATCACGCATTTGTGAATTTGTGGCATTTGTGTCAGTAACTTTCAACCGTTGTTTACGTTTTGATAGGACGTGCTAGTCCATTGAAACATTGAGTTTCGGTCGACATTGATACTATGAATAATTGAAACAGTTTCTTATTAAAATTAACGATTTCATATGGCTTTAGTGTATTTTTAATTACCAGTAAAACGAAAGATGCCTATTAAAATTATATATATTGAAGTCTTCAACGTGATTGAGAGTTTTAAAGGAAAATTGTTGTAGCAGTATGCTGATGTGTAATATATAGCGCGCGCGCGTGTGTGACTTATGACAGCGACCGTACACTATCTGTATCAGTAATTCATTTCCCTTAATGAGGACGTATAAACCGATATTTGAGGGTTCTTTGGAAAATATTGATTTATTTTGTACCATTTGCTTAATTAATTTTCGAACGATTTCTCAGTGCCGTATTAATTTTGTGACACGTGTTACTTGAATATATGACCCGCGTCCAGTGATGCCAATTGGGGAGAAAAGTCGCGAAATCTAGAGAATTTAAAGATCATACTAGCGACAAAAATGTATATTAAGGATGAACGGTTTTTCTGGGATCAGTTTAGGCATTTAGGGAAAATCTTTTTTTTTATACCAGACTTAATGAAATTATGTACAAACGTTATGGTCTCCATTTAACATTAATTTCGTATACAGTTATAATTTGACAATAGTGTTCTATTAAACATCTCTGGTGTACTAGTTTACAAACCTGACAATAGTTTTTGCCCGCAAAGTTTTGCAGAGCTAACTAAAAATATCGGTATGGAGAACCATACATGACTTCCATATTCTAAGATTTATATTTAAAATCATTTTCGAAATGAAATATTACCATAGAAACTACTTCTTTCTACTTACTGCTACAGCCTTAACCGCAGTACTGTGGTCACTAACGTATACCACCTCACGTTATCGCACTCGATTTTCACTGATGATGGAAGTCGATGGCATTGCCGAAACGTCTGGTTTTGTAGAAAACATTGGACTACGGCCACATATCCCGGGAAGGAATTTTAACAAAAACTACTTCTTTGTTGCCGATAACGTTGTACACATATATATAAAAATATGCATAAAATTAATGGCTTGTATAAGTTAATGATTGATCTCCATTAAGTAGTGCTCAAGTTTCCAAAGTTTTAATATTATGATGTCCGTAATTAAAACATCAGAGCAGGTTTAGTGTGTATGAGGGTACACCGTGGACAAAAATTTTCAACATTTCCTATTGAGCGTTGCTTAGAGTAAAGCTGCGAATCTACAGTGTACGTTTCACAGAACAAACACGCGGAAAAGAAGGAGCGCTCCGAAGTCACTCATGGACCCTCAGCATCTTGCAGAGGGTTCATTCCCTAAAGACGAAAAGTCTGTCTATGAATCGTTCCTCTGTAAACACGTGCAGTTACACTGCCCAGCGATCCACAGGAAGCAAATCGCTACTCACGCTGAACACTTTTTCGTCTTGCACGCGTTATGTTGGTATGGGTTTCGGCACTTTCCATTTAAAAAGCGTGCAAATGTAAGAAAATAAACATGAATGAGGCCAGAAATAACGCGAATTGTGTGTGTGTGTGTGTGTGTGTGTGTGTGTGTGTGTGTGTGTGTGTTCCCTGCCTTTTTATTGCGGTAGTCATAATAATAAAATGGAAACGTAAACATTACATAACTGAGATATGCTTGCCTGCCACGAATGATATTGATGTTTGTAACAAAATTTTCTGTTTGTACATTTTGAGTGTAAATTAATCCATTATACTATTAACTCATACATGAGATTTACATTAAAATGAAAAATTATAATTTTATTGCCTGGCAACAAAATTATTTTATTTTTAACAATTACCATTGTTTCAAAAAGTTTAAATGAATTTTCAAGTACTTTACTGTTGTTAAAACGTAAAAGGTTGCAGGTAAACTACACCTTCCTCTTAACCGATCTTCACCAAAATCGAAAGTCCTTGAGATCTCTACAAATCAGGGACGTATGCAAAAAATTATTTGATTCTGTTTGAATTTGCGGCTGTTATCGTTTGCCATAGATAAAAAATGTTTCAGGTAAACTACCCCTTCCCCTTAACCGATCTTCACCAAAAACAATAGGTCTTGAGTACTCTACAAATCAGGGCAGCATGTAAAAAATTATTTGATTCTGTTTGAATTTGCGGCTGTTATCGTTTGCCATAGAAAATACCCTTGTTAAAAAAACGTTGCAGGTAAACTACCCCTTTCCCTTAACCGATCTTCACCAAAAACAATAGGTCTTGAGAACTCCATAATTCAGGGCTGTATGCGAAAACGTATTTGATTCTGTTTGAATTTGCGGCAGTTATCGTTTGCCATAGAAAAAAAATCTACAGACAGACACACACACACAGACACTTTTCGAAAAACGACTTTTTTCATGTTTTGAGTGTAGTACAATCAGAATCTGCAATAATGTCGAACACGATTTTTTTGCCATCACCATACTTCCATTTCCTTAAGGAATATGGGGAAGTAATAAAACATTCATTTGCACTTGAAAATTCATTTAAACTTTTTCAAACAATGGTAATTGTTAAAAATAAAATAATTTTGTTGCCAGGCAACAATAGTCTGTGGAGTGTATGTCAAGGCAAAAAAGCGTTTATTTTATATTTTGTATATTAGATATCTGTGTTTTATATATTAATGTGCAGTTGAAAGTGAAATACAGCTTGCTTAATACTGACAGATTGACTGAATGAGCTGTGAATTTTGCGTGATTTCAAATGTTCCTTTTTCAGTAGTCTGTGGAGTGTATGTCAAGGCAAAAAAGCGTTTATTTTATATTTTGTATATTAGATATCTGTGTTTTATATATTAATGTGCAGTTGAAAGTGAAATACAGCTTGCTTAATATACACCTGTTGCAAAAGGAAAATTTTGTAGCA
Source organism: Magicicada septendecula (assembly GCA_034769895.1). NCBI lineage: Eukaryota > Metazoa > Arthropoda > Insecta > Hemiptera > Cicadidae > Magicicada > Magicicada septendecula. The sequence goes on from CM068367.1 coordinate 637,941,821, forward strand.
GCAATTTGAATTGACTTACTCTCGCCTAATTATTATTGGTGGTTTCAAAAAAGTGAGTACATTTTATTATTTTTAAATTAAACCCTGTCTAATCTTAGTTTCAGTAATTTCATTACATGTTTTTTTTTTACATTCAGATATTCGCACCTACTTCCATTATCCCTCGACATAGAACATTGACGGGTCGGAGTGAGAGACAAAGAAGAATGAATATATTCGCGTGAAAGTCAAAATGATAATAGACCAAATGCAAATTTAAATAGTGTAAATAGTATAACATTGACGGGTCGGAGTGAGAGACAAAGAAGAAGGAATATATATTCGCGTGAAAGTCAAAATGATAATAGACGAAATGCAAATTTAAATAGTGTAAATAGTATACAAAATGATGAAATTATTTTGAAGGATACATTTAAATGCGCACTGAATGTCATTCCAAGAAATTTTAATACTTTTGATTGAGGATTAATGCATTTACAATGCAGGTTTTGCAATGCAAAACATTTCGAATCTGAGGTCACTTTAGGTGAAAGGACTGCATTCACTTCATGTTGTCATAAGGGTAAAGCAATATTACCGGCCTTAAGTCAAAATGAATACTTTAAATCATTGTATGATGGGCTTACTTCAAATGAACATTCAATAAAAAGAAAGTCAAAAAATTATTTTGAAAACATTCGCAAATACAATTCATCATTTGCTATGGTTAGCTCAGAAGCTAAAATTTCGGATACAGTTACGCGTGGAGTGTATCATTTTAAAATACATGATGTTTTTTATCACAGATCAGGACCAATGACTGCTGGATATGGTCGCTCACCATGTTATGCGCAATTATATTTTTATGATGTTGACACTGCTGTCAATTATAGATTACGTGAACACTATAATCAAACATGCAATAACAATATAATGCGCGAAATCTCTCTTGAATTGGAACGCATTAATCCTTTCGTTCGGTCATTCATTGCAATGAAAGATCATTGTCAGAGAGTTGAAAATCAAAATAAAGAAATTTGTATGCTCATTAAAGTAAATCGTGATTTAGATCTACGCCGTTATAATGATGCAGTTCAAAATGATGTAGCAGTAATATTTAGTACAGTTGATAGTGAGCCACCCTTTGAACGAAATATGGTTTCGTTTTCAAAAGTTAATGGTACCATTAAAAATATCTCTGTTTTGGATTCATCATTGGACCCTTTAGCGTATCCATTACTTTTTCCAAATGGTGATACTGGGTGGCATATCAATATTTCTCATAATGTACCAACTACATCTAATTCAAGAGCGCCCAGAAATAAATTAACCATGCTTCAGTATGCAGCCTATCGACTTGCAATTAGAGAAGATTTTAGCATGTTGCACCATTCACAAAAATTATTTCTGCAGTGGATTTATTTATTGTCATCCACATCAAGCATATACACGCGTGTGCGGGATTATGTATACATACACACTTTATTCTTGTAGAAAAATAAATCAGGCAATGAAAATATTAAATTAAAATGGCAAAATACAGAACCTTTAAAGCAATTCAGGCTGGCGTATCATATATCAATGTAGAAGAGAGAGAAGCTACTGGTGTATTCAAACAGGCAGAGACAACTTCGCGTAACGCCAAAACAAAATAATTTCCAATTAAGTCTAATGTTATCATTTAATTCTCGATGTTTTTATTAAACAAAAAACATTTTTAAATACTTTCAAGCATGTGACAGAGGGATACACGTTATTAAATACTACTGAGTTTGCACCACGTTGTTGGCGACAATATTAAATTTACTCTTGATACCCCTTTTGTTCGGAGTGCCAAATTAAACAATTTTGAAGCCAGAACTTCATTTGGGCAGTTATTATAATGATTTATACTATTTATGAATTAGATTTAATATCTGTGTTACTAAATACATCCACTCATTATTATATCAGTCATTAATTCGGTTGGGCGCCAGAGCAGAGTATCCCAGGGTTTATTAATAAATAATAACTCAGTCCGTTCAGATACTAATATTCTATATTATTTCATTCTTATTACAAACATGGCATCTGAAATTTGATCATAAACATTATGGTTCTAATATACACTGAGATGCTTGATACACAATTTTACAACTAATTTCAAGGTATTAGTATTCACTTGATTACTATTTTTCAAGATTACCATTATTTAAGTATTCTTCGGTTTAACGAGCCGCAACATTATATTTTATTCACACACACACACACACACACACACACACATATTGTAACGAAACAAATGTTACAAAAGAATAGTGAAATCCGATCCAGAGAGGAAACAAGAAATAATAATTGAAAGCAAATTAAAGGAAACCTAGTTGGTTTGACTTATTTAATATTATCAAGAAACCCAGAAATAACCCAGTAGAATAGGGCAGTAAACAGACAAAAGTTAAATAAATAAACCTAGCAGGCCTAATCAACTTACCCTGAATAACAACCAAACCCAATAAAGAGTACTTAATCATAAATTAAAATTGTATTAACAAAATTGTATCGACATATTTTAAGGATAGAAAAAGGGACACAAACCTTACAGTTATATGAGTGACATAATATAAATAGTGACACAGACTACTGTTAAACAGTGTTAATTATTTTTGTATGAAAAGTGTTTTATTGTTATTATTAGACAGAATTTTAGTTTATCATACAGACAATAGTTTAGCAGTATAAATAAACTAAAACTGTCAAAAACAATTATTATTATTAAGAGTTTTGTTATATGTTATAAGATTTTATGTCACCAGTTAATTTATGTAAATATATTTATCTCAGGCAGTCAAAGTAGAAATTACAATCAACCATAACAAATTGTTCCACCACATATCTTAGAAATTCAAATTAATAAGGTTTTACAGTTATAAACTGAGGCATGTTTAGTATCAAATTGTTTATAATTATCTTAATTAATAATTGTATAAACATTGCATATATAATTAGAGTATAATAATAAAATTATCTATTAAAGGTAATTTATAAAATATAAAGTAGGTAATGGGTGTTGATCCTATAACATTTAACCTGTACATAAATAACCAATCAAAATTTAAGAAATTTGTATGAGTTCTGTAACTAAAAAAGAAGAAATAACACTTAATTGTTAATTGTGATGGAAAACAGTTGAATAGTGCGTGTCTAGATGTAATTAAAAAAATATAAAAATAGATAACCCGTTGGTGAAAGAAGATCTGAAAGACCATCATCGAAGATAATAATCCTTCCACTACAATTTTCATGAACAAGTAATACACACAATCAAGAAAAATCTTCAGAATAAACCAGAAAACCTTCAGAATATCGTCTAGATGTGTAAAGTATAATTTGACAATATTTTATCCAACAAGGAACAACCACTAGACAATATAACAATTTACACTAACACTAATCACTAGTAAACATTTTAAAGTGCAACCAAATTCAATATCTAAGCGAACAGTGATTACAAGGAAAACATTTATTGTACACATTAATAAACTACACTATTTTCTGAGACGGACAAATAGTCATGATGTTGACGTTACTCTAACCTACATGCTTTTACGAAGCGTATTGAATATCGTCAAAACTTGTATGTAACTTAATATATAATTTTTGTAATTTTTTAGATTATAAGTAATATATTGTTTGTAAAGGTACTCTCTATTATTAATTAACATGTAAAGGAACTTTTCGTAGCAGCCACAAGAATTCCCACGAAATATATAAAAATTATTTAGTTATTAAATCCTGAGATAAATATCGATTGTGACAACCGTATGTATCGAATGGAATTTTCCAATAATTTGAATTTATGTTACAGAGATTAAACCATTATGTTATTAAATCATATCCATGCGTTATTATTCCAGGAACGTAATATATAATACCATTAAGATACTACGGGAAAAAGAGAGTCGTATTATAAATTGGCCCACCAACTAGTGAGGCTGAAATTAGGGAATATTAGGTGAAGAAATTGAAACAACCAAATTAATTTCCTAATTTTTAGCTGGCGACTGCTATAAGTTCCAAGAAATAATAAAGATGCGTAAGAGGGCTACATCATTGAAACGGACGAAGGAGGCAGAGAAAGAAGTCAGGATGGAAGAGAAAGAAGTAACATCGGTGGAGGATGTGGAGACGTTAGCAAGAAAGGAAGATAGGGGAGACCCGAATCTTATAAAATTAATGGAATTAATGAATAGTATGAGTGAAGAAATGGACAGAAATAAGGAAGAAACGAATGACAATTTTAAGAAGCAGAAGGAAGAATTCACTGAAAACTCAAGGAAACAAAATGAAATTTTGAGTCAAAACTTATTAAAACAAATGGAGGAAAAATTCGATAACATCAAGGAAGATAACAGACAAACAAACGAAAAAATAGACGTTATGAAGGAAGAGATTAACGAGAAAATAGACAGTATTAACAGGAATACAGATGAAAACAACAGACAAATGAATGAGAACTTGAGGCAAATTAATGACAAATTCGAAGAGAATAATAAAATAATGAATGACAAAATAGACAGCATTAAGGAAAGCAATAGACAAACCAATTAAAAAATTGACAGTATTAAAGAAAGTACTAACGAACCTTAAGGCAAACTATAAGTGACAATAATAACCAAATGAAGGAAGAATTCAGACAAATCAATGAAGAGAATTTAAGAAGAATTAACGGTAGAATTGAATAGGTCAATGATACAATTAACCAGAAGATGGACAAAATCGATGAGGAAAGGAAGCAAGAAACAGCTGACATTAATGAGAGATTAAGAAAAGCTAATGAAACCATTATACAAGATAAAGCAGTGATAAATACCAGAATAGACCAGGTCCAAGAAAATAGTCGTATTCAAATAGAAGGAATACAAAAGGAACAAGAAAATTTAGTGAATTTACACAAACAAACCGGAGAAAGGTGTGACAATATTAACACTACGGTGAAAAATTTAACTGGTCAAGTACGCCAAAATCAAGAAGAAATTGAGTTAATTAGAACCAGGCCAAATAATATTACTCATGTCTCCACAAACGAAACCAGAGAGGGATTAATTTCAAAAATTATCGGAGAAACCCCTTGGAATTCCTGGCCAGAATCGAGGAACATTTTAATAAACATCGAATAACTATCTGGAGCTCGATTAGAGAGATGTTGGATGAGCATTTTAGGGAGATTACGGACAACTGGTGGACAGCAACCAGGAATGAGATAGTGGACTACGCTCAATTTAAAAAACTGTTTAAAGAAAAATATTGGTCCGAAGCTATACAAAATATTATCAGGGACAACATTTGTCAGGGAAGATACGATGGAAATAGAGGTACATCTCCAACTACTTACTTCTGGGGAAAGGTGTGTTTGGCGAGACACCTAGAGCCAAGAATACCAGAAGAATCCCTAGTAACTAAAATGGCATACCATTATGACACAGGAATTGCCAGAGCACGCCTGGGAAGCCAGATTAAAACGGTCCACGCAATGGCTGACTTATTAGAAAATTATGAACACGAGGGTTACTACAAAAGAAGCAGACAACGAACGGATCAGTGCGGTTCAAAAAATAATAACCATGGTATGAATCATAATCAATATAATAACATGAATAACCGGAATAGTTATGTCAACGATCGTAATTACAACCAAAATTTTACCCCAAATAATAACCAACCAGCAAACTTCAATCGAAACCCAATTAACAATAATAATAACAACAGGCCCAATCAAAATTACCATCCGGGTAATAGAAATAATAATAATTATAATAACTACCGAACAAACCAAAATTATAATAATTTTAGGAGTAACTCTGGAGTTAATAACAATAATAATCAGGGTAATTGTAATAATAATCGTCCGTACCGACCCCGAATAAATTATATCAGTGCCGAAGAAGGGGATTACTGGAGATACCATCAACCTCGGAGGAACAGTTTTAATAACAGTTATGATCAAAGAGGAAATCCCAGAGGGATGAGTCGCCATTATAACCGAGTAAGAAGTAGAAGCCAGGAGGACTTCCGAGAATCAAGGGGAAGTGAACAATTAGACAACCGAGAGGTTGAACAACCAGGAACCAGCACACCATTCCAGGCAAATCAACAGTCATGCCCGGAAAATAATCATGATAGCCTTAATTTAAACGGAGTGAGGCAGTAATAAACCCTCGCGACCCCTTACTGCTACTAACTACTGGGTACAATAACCACCAAATTCAAAAACATAGTAATAACAAATTACTACCAACTAATTATGAAAAACTAATTATGGAAAATAAAAGAATTTTGAAGTATAACAACAACCAAAGTTTAAGGACGGATAGTCAAAATCGTACTATTATTTACAATTATTATTTGAAAAATCTTCGAGAAGAACTGTTGGAGGAAACGGTGACAAGTAGAATCAACCAGCATAATGAAATTTTATACATAACCGCTCAAATTGAAGGAATTCCTACACGAATAATGATAGATACTGGTGCAAATGTATCACTTATTAACGACGCTGAACTGGAGAGAATACAGAAACAAAGTAAAAATATAATACCTACCTTACCTGTCAATAATGTTATTTTAATAGGTGCCACTGGGCGTCAAAATAAAACAGTGAGAAAACAAGTGTCATTGGAAATAGAAAGCAAAGGTGTTACAACTAATATTATGTTTGGTCGCAATCGGCCTACCATTCGAATTATTAATCGGATGCGATATGCTGAGGAAATATTCAGCCATTATTGATTTGAGCAAGGAGAAGGTGTCCTTGAACTCAGAAGGTGTTATGTGGACGGCAGAGTTAATAGGAAGCGATGGTGCCCCTCTGAACCGTACCCATCACCAAGTTAGGGAATTAAATTTTTAAAGAATGACACCCAATGCAGAAAAATAATCTATAATATGACAAATGAAGACCTGTGGAACAGTAAATTACAGGAGATAAGAGAGTTTAGACACCAAGGCACAAATAATTTGACAGTAAAACAAGTAGAAGATCTCATTATAATATATAAGAAGTATAAACATGTATTTTCAGAAAAACCAGGAAAAGTAAAAAACTATCAGTGTAGAATACAATTTAAAGAACCAGCAGAATTCCACAGAAGATCCTATCCTATACCATATTCATTGAAGGAGGCGGTTAGAGCTGAAATTAATAAAATGTTGTTAAATGATATAATTGAGCATAGCCAATCACCATATACTAGCCCAATAGTAGCAATTCAGAAGAAGAACGGGCAGGTTCGACTTTGCTTGGATGCCCGAGAAATAAATAAACATATAGTAAATGATCGCACGTCACCTGGAGAAATAGAAGAAATTCTAAAGAAATTTCATGGTACAAAATTTATCAGTACCTGGGACACAGTTTGTGGTTATGGCAGGTGGAGTTGCACCCGATGAGTCGAAAATATATGGCTTTTATTTTCGAGGGTAGAAACTACCAGTTTAAAAGATTGCCATTTGGATTAGTCAATTCGGTAGCAATTTTTGTACGATGTATGGATCAAGTATTGGGTCAGGAAGCGCTACAATTCACCACAGTTTATGTAGACGACCTGTTGATTACCTCATCCAACTGGGAGGAACATTGTCACAGGGTGGAATATGTATTGAGTAAGTTAGCAGAGAACAACGTAACACTAAAACTCGAAAAATCCCAATTAATAGCGAAGGAGGTTCAATTTTTAGGTTTCAATTTGACTGAACAAGGTATTTCTCCATCACAAGAAAAGGTTACTGCAATCCAGAAGTTCCCACAACCAAAGAATAAGAGGCAACTCCAATCCTTCTTAGGACTGTGTAATTACTACCGGAAGTTCCAACGCAATTATTCCGCATTGTCATCTAAATTTCAGGAACAGCTGTCTTCCAAAAACAAATGGACATGGGGACTTGAACAGGATGCGATACTACAACAGATAAAGGATAAATTCTTAGAGACAGTAATCCTTCATCATCCAAATTTTGATCACCCATTCTTTTTGAACTGTGACGCAAGTGATGTTAGTCTTGGGACGGTATTGTACCAAGAAGACACAGAAGGAAACCATTTAGTCATCAGTTTTGCCAGTCGTGTGTTAAACCACTGTGAGAGAAGGTATAATGTTACGGAAAAGGAACTATTAAGCATAGTCTTTGCTTGTAGTAAATTCCGAACGTACATTTTGGGATATCCTGTAATTGTCAGAACAGATCATAAGTCCATCTCATTTTTAAGAAGTTGTAAGCTGAGTCACGGAAGGCTTACAAGGTGGATACTCGCCTTGCAGGAGTATAATATCAAATGGGAATATATTCCAGGGAGTAAAAACGTGATAGCAGACGTGTTATCTCGAATAAACCTGGACACCCAGACATTTGAGGGTGAGAAAGAAAGGATTATCAAGGTGTACAACATTCTCAAAAGTAGATCTGATTTGGAGGCATTATTACAAAATATCAGAGCAAATCAGTTATTAGACCCAAAATTAATAAAAACCAAGGATCGTTTGGAGAACCAAAACTCTCCAATAAACCAATTCTGTTGTGAACAAGAAGGAATTTTATTTATAAAAAATACATTGAACCAAGAAGACTGGAAGGTAATCATTCCCAAAATCATGGAAAAAGAACTAGTGTTGGAATATCACATAAGATACGGACATATGGGTGCAGTAAAGGTAGTGAAAGCATTGGAGGAGAATTGTTATATTAAGAACATACACAGGAAGGTACAAAATTATATAAAACCCTGTCATATCTGTCAATTGGTCAAAATTAATAATGAACGAAGGGAAGGTGTAATGATACCCTATATCGTCAGAACAAAAATTGGAAAAATTATTCATTGACATATGTGGACCATTTCCTAGGAGTGAAGGTAGAAGCCGATATAAATACCTTATAATCATTATGGACCACTTCACCAAATTCACCAAATTGTATCCAATCAGTCGAGCAACTACGCAGAAAATTCTTGAAGTAATAACTACTCAATACATTCCAAAAATAGGAATACCTGTTTCAATAGTTACAGACCATGGTACACAGTTTCGTGGCAGAAAATGGAAGAACACATTGTTAGAACTGAACATCAAAAGCTATAAGACCTCTGTATACCACCCCAGTAGCAATCCATCAGAAAGAATACTGAGAGAGGTTGGTAGAATCTTAAGAACCTATTGTCATCAACAACAAAGGAAGTGGCCTGATTACTTATCAGCTACAGAAGATTTTTTAAACTTGGCTTATCATCCATCTATAAATTGCACTCCATACACTGCCATGTATGAAAAACAACCACCCAGAGAGATCCAAGAATTGATTATATTTCCTAAGTCTCCATCGTACCAATTTAATAAATTAAAATTCTACAATCAGGTGATGGAAAATCTGGAAAAACGCAGAAATAAATACCAGAAAATAAAGGGAAAAATAATTAAATATGAAGTAGGAGAGAAAGTTTTGTTAAAGAACAGGGAATTGCCTAGCACTCTAGAAGGGATATCAAAGAAATTATTATTACTATACGTTGGACCCTACACCATAACAAAAAACACGAAGATCAAGGGTAATTATAATCAACAATCCATGAAAAAATATCATGAGGAAGAAAAGGAAAAATAACATAAGTAATTATGTCCTCACACCTAATGAAGTGTTCAGAAATAATTACTTCTGAAGGGAGGCAATTTGTAACGAAACAAATGTTACAAAAGAATAGTGAAATCCGATCCAGAGAGGAAACAAGAAATAATAATTGAAAGCAAATTAAAGGAAACCTAGTTGGTTTGACTTATTTAATATTATCAAGAAACCCAGAAATAACCCAGTAGAATAGGGCAGTAAACAGACAAAAAGTTAAATAAATAAACCTAGTAGGCCTAATCAACTTACCCTGAATAACAACCAAACCCAATAAAGAGTACCTAATCATAAATTAAAATTGTATTAACAAAATTGTGTCGACATATTTTAAGGATAGAAAAAGGGACACAAACCTTACAGTTATATGAGTGACATAATATAAATAGTGACACAGACTACTGTTAAACAGTGTTAATTATTTTTGTATGAAAAGTGTTTTATTGTTATTATTAGACAGAATTTTAGTTTATCATACAGACAATAGTTTAGCAGTATAAATAAACTAAAACTGTCAAAAACAATTATTATTATTAAGAGTTTTGTTATATGTTATAAGATTTTATGTCACCAGTTAATTTATGTAAATATATTTATCTCAGGCAGTCAAAGTAGAAATTACAATCAACCATAACAAATTGTTCCACCACATATCATAGAAATTCAAATTAATAAGGTTTTACAGTTATAAACTGAGGCATGTTTAGTATCAAATTGTTTATAATTATCTTAATTAATAATTGTATAAACATTGCATATATAATTAGAGTATAATAATAAAATTATCTATTAAAGGTAATTTATAAAATATAAAGTAGGTAATGGGTGTTGATCCTATAACATTTAACCTGTACATAAATGACCAATCAAAATTTAAGAAATTTGTATGAGTTCCGTGACTAAAAAAGAAGAAATAACACTTAATTGTTAATTGTGATGGAAAACAGTTGAATAGTGCGTGTCTAGATGTAATTAAAAAAATATAAAAATAGATAACCCGTTGGTGAAAGAAGATCTGAAAGACCATCATCGAAGATAATAATCCTTCCACTACAATTTTCATGAACAAGTAATACACACAATCAAGAAAAATCTTCAGAATAAACCAGAAAACCTTCAGAATATCGTCTAGATGTGTAAAGTATAATTTGACAATATTTTATCCAACAAGGAACAACCACTAGACAATATAACAATTTACACTAACACTAATCACTAGTAAACATTTTAAAGTGCAACCAAATTCAATATCTAAGCGAACAGTGATTACAAGGAAAACATTTATTGTACACATTAATAAACTACACTATTTTCTGAGACGGACAAATAGTCATGATGTTGACGTTACTCTAACCTACATGCTTTTACGAAGCGTATTGAATATCGTCAAAACTTGTATGTAACTTAATATATAATTTTTGTAATTTTTTAGATTATAAGTAATATATTGTTTGTAAAGGTACTCTCTATTATTAATTAACATGTAAAGGAACTTTTCGTAGCAGCCACAAGAATTCCCACGAAATATATAAAAATTATTTAGTTATTAAATCCTGAGATAAATATCGATTGTGACAACCGTATGTATCGAATGGAATTTTCCAATAATTTGAATTTATGTTACAGAGATTAAACCATTATGTTATTAAATCATATCCATGCGTTATTATTCCAGGAACGTAATATATAATACCATTAAGATACTACGGGAAAAAGAGAGTCGTATTATTATATATATATATATATATATATATATATTACTATAATACTTATAACTATTTTACCTCAAGATGTATTTTTTCCTTTAGGGACATGTTTCGGGAGATTCTGTTCTCCCATCTTCAACCTTCGCCATCTTGCTTCATTTTATTAATATGCAAGAAGCAAGATGGCGAAGGTTGAAGATGGGAGAACAGAATCTCCCGAAACATGTCCCTAAAGGAAAAAATACATCTTGAGGTAAAATAGTTATAAGTATTATAGTATTATATACATCAAGAAATGGACTGTAGCAGAAAGTATTGAAATATATATATATATATATTCAATACTCTAATTAACATATAGCATAACATTTCTTAACTAACATGAATTTCTTAATAATTATTATATGCAAGTATTCGACTCGTACTAGAATGCTATTCTTATTATATTTTGTTTCAATCACTTGATTATACAATAATTCTACTAAATACCCTTTCTAGCATGTCATATCACATAAACTGAATTGTTATTATCTGAACAAGTGTGGGTTTTTTGAGAATGAGATGAGTTATACTTATGGTAGACATTAATTTCTATGTTTTGTATATTAGAGTTGTGAATTGTTAAGATAGTATACTGTTACTTGTTTGCAGGATTCCAAGACTCTGATTGGTCGTTCTACGTTGCTCATTGCACTTCACTTTCACCAAACATAATTGATTTACCACTTCTTAACTTTGTATCACACGCTCGCGTTGTACTTAACGTCACGCACATAAATAAATATATTTTCTTGATTCAACTTTACGCGCACATATGAAATATCTTCATAATACGTACTTTACGCGCACCAATACAATATTCTTCTTTATATTTTAATTTGTTCTTTCTCGACTTTTATTTACCGAGCTAATCTATACATTTTAAACAAAGCTAGTATAACGTGCCGTTATAATTATATTATTGAATACTTGTACAGAGTAACGCAGATTTCCCGTGCTTGTCTTGAAATTTAAACTTAAAAAACTTCATTTTTTCACTTGCTTCTCTCTTTTAATAGTTTGTCTACTGATTCCCTTACCACCGCCCTGGTTGATGACACTTTCATTGGCCAGGGTTTGAAATATTCCCCGGTGGATTTGAAATTCTCCATTCAGAAATCGTAATTCTTTCGTGCTTACTACTGACGCTGTTGCTTATTGGTCAATCAGTTCGGGCACGTATTTTTTACCGCGTGGCCGCTTAACTTGGTAAAAACGACGCTACTTTCTAAATTTGCAATAAATATTGGGGTGTCACCTTTTGTTTTCTGAAGGACACCGACCCGCTTTCCTAACGGTACTTGCTCGTTTTTTGCTGTTTCTTATACACAAAACATTTTAGGTGTTTATGACATACCAGGTACAGGTTCTATTATATTTTAATTTCGGCTGGCGACAGACTGTCGGCGCACTGGCCTCACCCTGTCCATTCTTATTCTACGTATTACTTACATATATGTATATTACAAATTCTTATACTACCATATCTCTACAATAACTATTATTAATTGAGTTTTTAATTATACTGTACACATATTGAATTGATTTGTGTTCCACAGTAACGTTATAACGTCCTATGGTAGGGAAAAATATATTTGCAACAATTTATTTCTTCCAGCCACCGGAATGATTTTGCAGTTACGTTAATGCCACATCGTTTTTGGACGATCTCACTACGTCTCGTTGTGGACAATAATTTAACACGTTAACACGATTATAAAGAAGCACAGCACTGACTATCCAAAAGAATCTACATGTCGGCAATCTACCCATTTTAGAAGCTTTTTGTGGCATTAGTTCAAGCGTTATCTGTTAGCAATCAGGGGCTCTTTACGTAGTAGAATAGTACTGATGATAATCGCCCTAAAAAGTTGCCAACTATAATCTGTTTCCGGTAGTAATACTGCCTGATGACGTAATTACACTGATTCGTAATCAGCTACTTTTTAGCTGTGAAGTGACATTAAGTTAATACGCAGAAAAGAGCACAAAAACGAGCACATTATAAGTTAACAACTGTCTTCATTTCCATTATTTTTATTTATAAAAAATTAGACTCAGCTGAAACTCTGTTCTTTAATATTTACGTATTGTTTAAACACACGAAAAGTATCATTTTGCGTGACAGTTAGCATTTGAATAATATTTCATAGCTCAGCAGTGACAACTTCAAAATTAGTCAGGCTAAGTTTAAAATGATTCACTACTGTGTAAGCACATATTATTCTCAGTCAACTGAAGCATCAATTACTTACTTTTATTTGGTCATTTAAACATTTTAGATTGCAAGCAAAATGTTTAAATTTGAATTTGTCTTATAGAGCGCAGTGTGTTGTAAAGGTTGGAAAGGAAGTATCTGAGAAAATTAGGATCTCAAAGAGCTTAAGACAAGGAAATGCTGTCTTTCTCCTACATTGTTTAAAATTTACATTCAGGAATCTTTTAAGGAAAGGAGCAAGAAATGATCAATAATGGGAATAGATGTCGGACCAGAGTGGCTATATACGTTCCATTTTTCCAAATGACCAGGTTGTCATTACAAATGATAAATATAACTTAATTATGGCGAGAAAGCTAATAAATCAATGTACAAAGTGGATCTTAAAATTAATATACAGAAAACAGAATATTTAAGCGTAGGGTACAAGTGACCGACATTGTGCTGGACTGTAGAATTCTCACTCAAGGACGAGCAGCTACCCAAAAAATAAACTCTTTGCTCTGGTCATCAAGAATTGAAGTGAATGTTAAAATTAATTTACATAGAACAACTGTGTAGACAATTACAACATATGGTGGCAGTGACAAAAAAAATTTTAAAAAATTGGCAACGGTTGAGATGGATTGTTGGAGAACATCTTGTTGGATACCTTAGTTGGATCATGTAAGTAACAAAGTAACAAGGGAGCGAGCAAATGTTGCACAACGTAGGTTAATATGGTATGCACACGTACAGCAACGAAAGATGGCCTAGAAAACCCTTAGAATATCATCCGCTTAACCGCAGGACGAGAGGTAAGCCTCGAACAACTTGCAGGCATTATGTGGAGGAGGAAATAAGGAGCAGGAATTTATACGAACCTGACTGCGAAAACAGAGATGGCTAGAGGTTAAGATGTGGGATTCGACGAGAGTTACTGGCGCAACGTAAACATGTGTATTTGAATGGTGTAAGTTCAGTTGCGGACCTGTTAAAAAATCATAATTTAAAAAAAGTGTAATGAAACAATGATCAATTCATTATTTATTTACGGCATGAGAAAAAATACAGAATCTTGATTAAGGGTATTGTGATACGTTTACGAAAAGGACCACTGCAACATCTTCGTAATATGCATTTGGTCTTTACATAATGAACGTTATGATACTGATTGTTTAACCTGACGTGCAGACAGAAATCAAATTATATTAAATTTTTAATTTAACCAGGATCAAACATACCAATGGAGTGATAATTCGAACTGTAAGATCACATTATAGGAATGTTGGGTTTCATAAAATAGATAAAAATCAAACTGTAACTTACACATATATTTTATGATAATTAAATTACAACGTAATAAAATAGATTGAACATACCGCAAGAGTTATACACCGGTGAAACATTTGATTAAATCTATAAAATAAAATACATTACTAGTTGAACACAATTCTTCACGGCTAAATGGAGAGTAAAGCTTCTTTTACTGATTACTACAGTTTACTACAGTCATGGTGATTAATTGTATAATTTGACAGTAGTATACAGTTATTTCTATATTATGAACGGACCAGTTTTAGTAGTTAATTCCAACAGGCTAACAAGGCCATAAAATATTTTTGGATCTTCTCTAATATCGTTAGCGAAGAGTCTATAAACTGGAAACAACTATATACTAATCACACGAGTGCCGTCCTGTGCAGTGGTGTTAAGCCACTTTTGTTCATGGCCGAAGTACAAAACAGTTTCAGTAAAACAGTGTATACATTTTTTGGCATACAGGATTCAATGGATCTTATTTCAGAAATCTCAGTTGAAGAATTAAGCCTACTTTACAACTAGAAACTCGTCTTACGTTCTTTGAAGGGATAAAACTATATTAATATTCATTTCATTTCATTAATATTATCCATTTTAATCTTTTCCACAAATTTATTAACATTACGGGGATTTAATGTATTTCAATGAAGAAACACCATTTTTGAATTGAAAGCAGCCTCATAAGTCATAAAATATTTTTACTATATGTTTTTAATGTTTATGTCGTCTTCATTTCAGTTTATATTAGTAAAATTTTATGAAATACATTGTTCTATCCAATTTACGGAGCATAATGCACCTATAAATATGTTTGCAGACTGAAATCGTAAACTAAATTACAAGTAGGAATTAATTTCACATACATTAAACAAAATTCATACAAGGTGTTGGAAGACCGGTGATTGGAACTGGCTAACATTGCTGACATCATAGGCATCTCACATTAGTGTGTTTATCATATTTAACTCACGAATCTTGTGTGAAAAAAAATTATTTGTGTACAATTTACTTGTTATTAAAACTATTTATGCACCTAAGCATTCAAAGAATTTCGACGAAACCGACACATCGAAGCATGATAATGTTTTTAGGCTTTAGAAACGTATAATGTGGATTACGTTTGGTGGATTTCGTAAATCATTTCCAAACCACAGACGATCACAAACAGAGCTTGTAAAACCAAATTTATTCTCACTAAAACGTTTGCTAAACTCAATGTCAGCAGCGATTATTTCTGTCTTGATGCGTTTACATATCAAATTTCTAGACTGTGGGGAATCGAAAGTGCGGAAGCGTTACGTTTTTCGATGACGATTTTTGTGGATGACCCCCAGCCTAAAAACATTATCATGTTAAAAGCTTTGTGCAAGGTGGCGCCACACTTTGAGCGTCCACTGTGGGGAACGTTTTCAATGCCCGTACGACCAAATTTAAACTCGTGCGGCCAATTACGAACCGTTGTTTTGGAAGGCGCAGTATATTCTAACACATTTAGGCCTACTATTTCCATTGGCGCTAGGCGTTTTTTAAAAAAGAATCGCAGCACAATGTTTGATTTAGTCCACATTTAAAACACGCATTATACGTAAATTTCGAACAGCTGATAAACAGTGAATCAACTGACAGATAGATTTGGAAGTTAACAGGTGTTTACACGAAATCTGAATCTTACAACACACGAGAAATGTTAGGTCTTGTGCCAATCTTACAAATGTCTACTGACCGCTAATCCGCGAATTTTTCAACTGACCTCGTGTACCAATTACAAGCTTGAAGTATTTTCGTCCAACGCTATGTACTGTTTTCAATAATAATAATAGTAATAAAAAAAAATAATAATAATAACACCAACAACAATAATAATCGTCATCATGAGGTGATCTACACACTATCAGGTGCTGACTCCAATTTTTCCTGACCCAGGCTTGTTCTTTATTTCTCTTACATTCTCCTCTCTTTAACACCGTCTGTTAGTCTCTTCCTTTCACTTCTTTTTCGTTCATATGTGTCCCCAAGAACAAGTTAATATTTTCTTTCTCTTACACTCTTATAAAGTAAGCTCTCCAGTTTCCCGTCCTTCTCAGGATTGTATCTAATTATGCTTTACATTGATCTGTTCAAAACCTCTTCAGTACTCACTGTGTCAAACCATTTTTATTCTCCATAGCCATATAACAGAACGCTCCGTACAGTACTTTAACAATCTCTCTTTATCTCTCTCTCTTCATCTAGTTTCCTAATATATACTGCTAGAAAATAGGCGCTTCTTGTTGTTAAAAGCTGCCTTAGCGACGGAAACTTTTTAATTTCCATTTCGTTCCGTTGGTGTGCTCCCCAATATCTGTACTTTTCAACTAGTTGTACTTTTCTTTTCCTTCTAATGACTGTCAACCCTCTTCCTGGACTGCCTCTACCGTTTTTACGCTTCACGTTTCGGCCCGCAAAATCTTGGACCGTCTCCAGAAGCTATGAATGGGGGTTGAAAACCCCTGCTGAACGCCAATCAACGGAGCACTTAATACTTCGTCTTCAAAAATATTATTTAAATAGGCCACTGTTTATATTTCTGGAAATACCAAAATGAACGTATTACGGTTTATTACACAAGTATAAGGGAAGAATTAACCAAAATTATGACTTGGTTATGCTTTATTAATCGCACTTTGTTCAAAATACTGATTTTCATATCTAAGAATTTTTACGAAGAGGTTCAAACAGCGCGAAGTGTACCTAACTACTGCAAAAAGTTAAAACGTTATTTCAAACTGTTGAGGGAACATGACATTCTTAAATTTTGTAGTGTAACTTTTTGCAGTTGTCTAAAGGATAAAATTAGCTACTGTCATTTCTTAGATCACTGTCAAAAATATTATCCAAATGCAAACAACTTTAGAAAACGACATTACAAAGTTTTAACTACTCTCAGAATACATGAAATGAGCTGGTAATTAATAATTCTGTGGCATGGAGTGAGCCGGAGATGCAAAGACTGAGCACCATGGCTAACAAGGCATACTTCGCATTGCTGCCATCATTTAGGTCTGGGGATGCGCAGAGGGAAACGAAAATGAAAATATATAGGACTGTCATCAGACCGGTGCTATGCTACGGGTGTGAGGCATGGACAATCACACAGAAAACAACCGACATAGTAGACACCTTTGAAAGGAAAATCCTCAGACCCATTATAGGGCCAATACAAGAAAATGGCTCATGGAGACTGAGATACAACAATGAACTGTATCAAATATATAAAGAGATACCAGTCTCAAAATTTATAAGAATACATTGGGCCGGACATGTTATGAGAATGGAGGATGGCAGGAACCCCAAGAGGGCTTTGCTGGGTAACTTACATGGGAGGGAACGAGACCTAGAGGCAGACTGAGGAAGAGGTGGGAAGATGGCGTTGCAGAGGACGCGAGGGACATGGGGATAAGAAACTAGAGGAGGGTTGCAGTGGACAGAGTGGATTGGAGGCGGAGATTGGTGGAGGCCAGGGCCCGACTTGGGCTGTAGCGCTATAGGAAGAGGAGGAGGAGAAGGAGGTGGCATGGAGTACAAGTCAAGACGTAATTTTCTCTTACTTGTAAGACTTATTTAAGTCGCTAATTATTACGCATATCGCCGACCACATTACTCGTAGTTCGTGGTTTGAATTGCACAATATTGGACTCTAAGTACTGTATGTTTTTATTAGTTGTATATACATACAGGTTTGAATAACTGACATTGTTTTTACTCTGGACACTTGTATACGGTATTTATTCATTAAAGCATTTGTAAATTTTCACACACTTTAGCATGTATATATGTAAATATATTAGTGTTCCCATAACACTAATTTCTTAATTTCCTATATTTTTTACTGCAGACATTTTCATGTTTATAAAGTGAATACCGGCATTCTTTACTTGCACGAATGAAGCGAGTTCTCAGTTTTAACTCGACTGTTTAGCATTTGTCTATCTGTCTAAGGTATGTCTCACAATGACTTTTGGATGAATCCATCGATTTTCGTAAAACTTGGCATGCGTTTGCATACGTTTAGCCTAGAGAGCGCTACTGTTTTTGACACCGATCCCCCCAAAATGGAGTCAAAATTGTGAAAAAACGAAAAACTCGTGGAGTATCAAATTAAAGGGAATTTTACAGATCATATGAACACAGTGTTCATTTTGCAATTTTCAAAATTATGGGACGCCAAGACATAAAGTGGGTCATCAAATTAACGTGAATTTTAATCAAAATTTGAATATAGTGTGTAGTTTTGGAAATGTCAAAATTTGGGACATCAGATCCCTAAAAAGGGATCAAAAGTTAAAAAAAATGTAAACTTCTTTACGAAAATTTTAAAATTTCTTTTAGGGGTGACACCACCATAAAATTTTAACACGCATCTGAATATAAATGAATCTGAATATACCATTTATTGTAAACATTATTTAATTTTAAACGCATCACGAACCCAAAATGGCACTCCTAATTTTAAGAAAATTGAAAAGTCTACTTGTGGAAGCAAGTTATGAGTAATTTTACTCAAAATACAAAGTCAGAATCTCTACTAATTTGCCACACTCAACTCAACACTCAACTAATTAATATCTCTCAACACTCCTTGTAAATATTGGATCAATTCCATAAGTTTGTAACGTATATTTACAAAAACGGTTTATATATTGTTATTAGTTTTGTAGGCCTATATTTGTGAAAAGTATTAAATATATGCCTATATTTACCTACGGAAACATAAGTACACAAAAGCTAGGACAACATTATTTGTCTTTTAAGTATTACTAGTGGTCGCCCAGTGGTCGAAAATCGACCATAATTCATTAAATTTTTAAGTTTGAACGTTATTAAGGTTCTTTTGTCAAAGAGTATACCTCTATAATCATTGCATATAATTTTTTTGAATTTTGTTCTATTACGTCAGCTGCGAGCGTGTACAAATACCTCATTAGCGTGTGTTGTTTGCCTTAATTCCCTGCAATACCTATGAAATTTAAAATTTAATGTTAGTAACAGTTGAAAAAAAAAACACAATTACAGCTTGTATTCGTATTTATTTTTTGATATAATTCATTGTCAGTTTTAATTTTTTCATGTTATTATTGAATCAAATAAACGCTAATAAAAATGAGACTTGACATTATAATAGATTCAATTATAGATATAGAATATAGATTTTAAATATAGGTATATAGATGTGTAGATACTCAGATACTCAAGTCGAGTATATGTGGATATGATGTTATTGTTGATGATTATTATTAGATATGATTATTAAAATTGGATGATTGGAATTAATGTTCACGTTTATAGTTTGTGGTTTAAAAGAGTATTAGGCTTGCTATCACTTCACTGTGTTAACCTCCCCACTTACCATCCGTGGATATCTTCACTATTCTCGATGGCGACTTCTCTTACTGTAAACACACTTGACATACATACATAGATATTCCTTTTGAATATCGAAAAGAATGCACATAAACAATAAAATAAATCGAATATTCAATTGTAAGTTGAATGATATCAGTAATTCAAATACTACCGCCACCTTATGAGAGAACTGTTTATAAAAAAATTAAATTACTGCTTCTATTTTAGAGAAATTAAAACTCTGATTCCACTGATAATAAACTGAGGATTTATTGACAATGATTAAATTCAGTAAACTCTTTTAAAACAATTAATAAGATATTTTTACAACAATAACAAATTTAAACAAATATTGAGATCTCTGTATCTCAAGGCTGGTAACACTGTTGTAAGGTACAATATTATTGTGAACGAGGTTAGGTTCACTTTAGTTAATTATATTACCAATTTAGTGAGTTCTTTGAAGATACATGATACCAGATATAAAGATGTGAGTTTGAATAACAATATTTACTTATCTATTACTATAACAAAAGAACAAAAATTTAAAATTATTAAACTCGATACGATAGCCGATAATATCGTACTATCGTATGTTATGCAAAAGTATATAGCAGTTAAGGTCGACACGTGCTTTGAGCGTTGCACTGTTAAAAATATTATTATTATTAATTCATTAATTAGCAGAACCGTGTACTGAAAAGAGAAAAAATCTAAAGAAAAAAACTCTTATTATTGCTTTCATTTCATTAAAATCATTCAAGAACAGAATTGGTTCTTTGTGACAAAAATATATTCTTCGGTTCTAGGTTAGTTTGCCTAGTAACACGTAAGTGGTTATTTAGAATAAGTAATGTTATTTATAAAATTCTTAATGATATAGTTACAAACATTTTATTTATAAATCATTTGATGTGTAATTATCAGTCATGAAAGTATTTGCACAAGAAAATAATTATTTCTTAATTCAAAAGTTATAGTCAAGTAAGCGACTATATTCACTTAATGATGAGCGGTATCTAAATTTAATTCCGCCGTTCTCAATTATTCTTTAAATATAAAATAATTATTCTTGAATTAATTATTGTCATTGGATTGTGCTACTACTTGTTTATTAAATTCTGATAATTGACCATCATTGTTTATTAAAGCACTCAAGCGTTATGACTAGTGCAGTCCAAACAATAATTTTCGTTCATCAACGAGAATTATTTCTTTTATTATTTTCTTTAAAATAATTAAAATATTGTACTCCCTGATTATATACACAGAACATGACCCTTATTATACACTGGTCATGTTAATTCACTATTCACTTAATTCACTGGACACTCGATAATGTGTTTTTGTGTACAGGTTAATGTTTGTTGGTGTATTACTGTAGGTGACGCGCACATTTCAAAAATATTTTGATGACTTTCGGCATAGACCTCTCGCCGTGAGTGATGCAGAACGAATGTTACATTTCGCTAAAGCGTCTCTTTTCGTCTGGTCATTTTAAGCTATTTGATTGGTTCAAAAGGTCATACTCTCAACCCCAAAACACTTTGGTAAAATAAAACTTTCAATTTTTCGCATCTCTAAGCGTGTGTTAGAGATTATCTGTGACGTATACATGGATACTCAAAATGATTGAAAAACTTATAATGGTCATAAGTTTCTTATCTTTTGTCATATCGTCATTTGGATAGTGGCATTAAATCGCGGACACTTGTGGCTTTATTTTAAGTCTAAACAAGTACTAAATCCGTCCATTATTAATTCACTTGGTCATCTTGAAAACTCATATGGTGACTCTTAACATAAATAAGTCTTTTTCACCATATTTCGTTATAATTACACTGTAATACTTATTACTAAACATTTTGAGTCCATTTCTCCTTCATGTTAGTACATAAAATGGTTATATTTATAGTTTAAACAAAATCTGTTAATGGCGTCTATACCAACCATGTTCGATTGTTTATATTCACTTGTAACGCCATCATTCCTTATTCTACTACATATGTTTGACATCCTAACACTAATATGTACATTTATTTACATTTGTTCATACTTTATTTTGCTAAAAAATTTTATTTTGTATATACTTATAGTATGATCAAAATACCTTCTGTTCTCATCTTTCCATTTTGTCACTTATTTAGTTATTTTAGTACACATGGGATATATTGTTAGTAATTAAAATAGTGTACAATTGTTGTACATTGTTGGTTCAATGTATTCATTAACTTTTCGTTATCTGTAAGCTCTCTAAGTTGTAGCATGGTGTTTATTTACATCTGGTTTTACAATTGCAGTTAGTTAGTTTATAATATTTCAATTATTAAACTACTAGTATTACATTTGTGAAGTGTTCTCATAGCAGTATTAGACATTTCTCTAACTACTGGTAACAATTGTCACATTCTTTTGATAAGTTTCGATAATGTTTTTTGACTAACTCTCTTGTCACATTGGGGTTCTGTCCATTTAACTTTATGATATTATATTCAATCTGATTCATTTGCTGTGTCCTTCAGTACATATGGTATTCATTGGTTTGCATTATTGTTCTTAGCTAGTTTCTGTTTGAAACAATTGTGGATAATTGCTTGGTTTAACTAATGTACATGATTTTATGTTATAGGTTCAATTCTTGTGAGGTTATGTGTCAGTTGTCTGACAACAATGCTCTACATACTTTTATGCAGTATTTAACTCAACTATTGCCATCTCATTATGGCATTCTACTACAATGGTTTATTATTAAGTTATACACATTTTTACATTATTTGTTGAAACAATAACACAGGTATTCTTAGTCTAATAATGTTACATATTTTGGTGGGTTGCACCTAGTTTTTGGTACATTGATTGGTTTATATATAACAAACTAGCATATTTGCTACTACTTGTGCTTGTATTCATTTACATTTTGTCCTGTCTTGCTGTGGCATTCAGGCACATTTCATATTCGGGCTTACAAAGCTTTTATTATTAATCCCTATGAACAATTAATTTACTGTTCTGTCTCATAATTTTTTGTTTGTCTTACTGATTATCTATGTGATTTTACAATCTTGATTAAACTTGTTACACTAATTGTCTGTGCATTTCACTAGTTAATCGTGGATTCTTTTCACTTATAATGGTTAATCACTTTGCTCCGTTATAAACATTTTCACTGGTATTGTTTGTGCTGTTTACTTGGGGTAAAATGGTTATCATATCACATGTTGTTACACTTATATTAAGTACTCACTGTCATTGTTCGTGATCACTTAATGATGCTCAACACTGGTTTCTCTGTTATTGGTATTTGAATAATCATCATACTTCTTCTGTTCACTATATTGACTTTAATTCCTTGTATATCTTGTGAATGTTGATGACTTGTACTGTTCATACATAATCTTCATTCTTCATGGTACATTTCTTTTCCTCTTCTTCTTCTTTTCTTCTTCTGGTTAGTTGTTTCTCACTGTCGGTGTTCTCCTTGGTTATACATTATTTGTAATAATCCATCTCCCTTAATATTATCATACTCTTCCATATTTTTATTCGTGGTTATGGTAATCATTGTCCCATATTATTTCACACTAATAAACAAATTCGTTTGTTTTATCACCATTGTGATTGTACTTGATTCGTCTCCTTTTTATTTTAATAATTATTTTCGTCATATCCCCTCACTATTTTGGATCTATTGGGCCTGGATGCTAACGTATTATATTGGCTCGTTGGTATTTTCTCTCTCTTTGTTATACTCGATGGTATCCTTATTACTCTTCCTTCTCCTTCGTTGGGTTGTTTCAATAATATTCGTTCGTAGATACACACTTTATTTATATTCTCCCGTTCCTTCTTTTATGCTCGATGAAATATTTTCATGATATCCTTTTATTTGACGTACTAGATAGTTATTTTATGTACCTGCTAGTTTGGTACGTTACATATGCCTTCCTATAAGAATTGATTAATTCTGAATTCGTATATTTATTCTTCTTGAAGAATTCATCAATTGTTGTACATTTCCACGTTGACTCTATGCTTTTTTATATCCCTTTACTTTCTTCTATTTGAATCATAATTATTTTCTTTCTATGTAATTATCTCCCTTGTTTATTTAATTGCTTAATTCCCTAACATAATTTTAGCTGGGGCAGTTCAGAGTGGCTCACTTTGGCATACATCTCCGCTGGCCATACTAACATCAATAAATACAGAGGCACATCATCTCTGTCAATAATATAAATGATTGCTGGAACGTTTCATCAGTCAATTCATCTCAAATTAATTCAAAATATAAAGTGGTCGTTCTTTCGACAAATAATAAATATCCTTGGGATCATCTCACGCATCTGCGGTTTATACATCATTATATTCTCTTCTTCTTGATTCAGCTTAACTAAATTCTTCACATTTTACAGGGATAGTTTGTCTACATTTCATCACTGGTATACTCTCATGATCATCTTCGTTAATATATTACTTTTTCATTCTTCTTCGTCATCAATTAATCTTTTCTCTTGGTATTACATTAAACGTCACTTCATAATCTTCTTCATTTTCATGATTCACTTCTTTGTGTTATATTTCATTTGGTATAGGCTCTCTGCTAGTGTCTTGCCTCGTGTTTGTGCATCATCTATTATCTACATCATTAATATTTATTTGCTTTCATTCCTCCAACTTCTTATATTGCTCGTTCTGTATATCATCTGGTACATCATCTCCTCTTTATTAGTACGGGTAAGTTGGTGTTTTACTGGTTGACTAGGCTCTTGGAATTACAAATAATAAATAAATATATTTACCTTTTTTCCCTGTCTCGTGACCACAATATAACGCAATGAATTATAATTGACGCGTTTCGAGACTATGTCTCGTCATCAGAATATTAAAATTTATCACTCATTGAGATCGTTAAAAAATTTTTAAATATTAAAATACAAAATCGTAACCAAATCATATAAGCATTATGTGAAGCGAGTGCGCACTCGATGAAAGCCGGCCGGACACTGAATGTTATCAGTTACAGATAAATTTTAATGCTGTGTCATACAATGGATTCGACTTGAAATGTAAGTGGTTGTATAATATGAATTTACGGTAGTATTTGTCATTATGTGCTTTATATATTTCAAATTCTTCACGTGCATTTAAATAAGCGCCCTTACCACAGACATGTATGGGTTTCAAATTGGTGCCAAAACTTGTATAATTATGGTTGTCCTGTATAAGATGACGAGCATAGTTAGACTTTATATAAGATTGTGTTGTCAAGTCTTTTACATTATGCTTAGGAGTGTGCTCAACGAAACGTTTATAAAAACCTCTCCCTGTCTGACCGATATAAAAGCATTCGCAGTCATTACAAGAAAGCTTATAAACACCTGTTTTCATTTCCAAAGGTGTACTGGTTCTATTACAAAGCCCATTAAACAGATTGTTATTGGTTTTAAATGTTACAGTTCTATTGTTATTATTTAATACTTTTGATAAAATTTTGGGCATAATACTGGTGTAGGTTGTTGAAATAAAGGTTGGTTCCTTATCTTGTATCACTCGTGGTTTTGACAATTTACGCTTATGCTTTTTAAGGAGGTTATCAACCATGGAAGATGTGTAACCATTGGCAACAGCAATGTGTTTTATAATATTTAATTCACTTCTAAAATCATTTTCATTAAGAGGTGTCGTTAACAATCTGTGTATGAAATAATTATAAGCCGCCATTTTCTGCGAGAATGGGTGATGTGAGTCAGCCGGTATGGTTACATCTGTGGTAGTAGGTTTCCTATATATACTATATTTCAATTTATCATCACATTTGGTGATAGTCAAGTCAAGAAAATTCAGTTTGTTATCTATTTCAGTTTCATGTGTAAATTGAATGTGTTTATTGATATTATTTAAAGGATTTTTAAAGTTTTCTATTTGACGTAATGTGCCCTTGTATATTATGAAAGTATCATCCATATATCGTGCGTAGAACATGATGTTTTTCTTATGAATATTGTTAGAAAACAAGTGTGTGTTTTCGTAATGATTTAAATAAATATCTGCCAAAAGGCCTGACAGCGGTGAGCCCATTGCCAAACCATCGCATTGACTGTAAAATTTGTTGTCAAATTCAAAATAATTTTGGTTTAAAATAACTTTAAGTAGGTTTATTAATTCATCTATTGTTTGAGTGTTTAATTTGTTGCATTTCATCAGATTGTCCCTTAAAATATTAAGTGTATCATTTATTGGGATATTTGTGTACAAATTAACAATATCGAGGGACACTAATTTATAATTAGGTAATAATTTGATATTATTAACTTTATGTATAAAATCAGTTATATTTTTGACAGTGTGGCTATTTTCTATAATTAAACTATCCTTAATGATTTTTACTAATTTCTTAGCTGTACGGAACCCTGGCGCTGTAGTGAAATTAACTAAAGGTCTAATTGGCATATCAATTTTGTGGATTTTTGGCAATCCAGTTAATATAGGGGCTTTAGCGTTACAAGGTTTTAAGTAACGGCGAGTACGTTGATCAAATAAACTTGTACTTTTATTAATCTGTGTATTAAGATTTTTGACATACCGGTGTGTTGGGTCCGATGCCAGGTTTATAATATTATTATTTGAAATGAAGTTATGAACTTTATTCGTGTATGTTGTATTATCCATTATTACCAGAGTTCTGCCTTTATCTGCCTTACAAATGATCGCATTATTATCAAGTAATTTGGTTTTTATCTGTTTCGATATTTTATAGCTTTCTCTGGAACTGTTGTTATTAATTAAATGACTAGACGAGTTAGGCGACATGTGTGTGTTCATGAATCTCTTGAACCGGTTGTTTATCAGATGACGTGCCTCGTCTTGCATTTTTGGATCAGCAATCGCTTTTACTGCTGTTTCAGCACTGATAAGCTCATGGGCAATATGATAATTATTAAAAACCGGCGGAATACAATAATTTATGCCTTTATTCAATAAGTTTAACTCATCATTGTTGAAGTTTATAGACGTTAAGTTAGAAATGCGTGGGTAGAAAACATGATTACATTGTATGTCCTCGTTTTGGCTGTGTTTATGATTCAACTTAAGATTGTTTAATTTCCGTGACTGTTTTGTGTATATCTTATACATCATGTTATTCACATATTTATGTACTGTATCAAGTACATTATTTATAATAGCAGGATGAATACTATTTAGTATCTTTAGGTGTGAGTTAAGTAATTGTTTGTTTAGGGCAGATTTTTTGTTATATAATGACTTAATTTCTTCTTTAATGTATAGGAGTTGGGCACGTTTAATTGTCGTTTTAGCTGATTTAGAAGACGAATTTATCCTTATGACAGCGTACTTTGGAGTTAAACAATGCATTAAACAAAATTTATTAAATTTAATATGTAAATTTGTTTTCAATAATTGGATCTTAATATTTTGATATTTAAATACCGATTTAGCCTGACTAGCTTCCAATTTGAATAACATGTCTGTCGGTATCCAGGTCACTTATAATGACAAATAATAAATAAATATATTTACCTTTTTTCCTGTCTCGTGACCACAATATAACGCAATGAATTATAATTGACGCGTTTCGAGACTATGTCTCGTCATCAGAATATTAAAATTTATCACTCATTGAGATCGTTAAAAATTTTTAAAACATTAAAATACAAAATCGAAACCAAATCATATAAGCATTATTTGAAGCGAGTGCGCACCCGATGAAAGCCGGCCGGACACTGAATGTTATCAGTTACAGATAAATTTTAATGCTGTGTCATACAATGGATTCGACTGGAAATGTAAGTGGTCGTTTAATATGAATTTACGGTAGTATTTGCCATTATGTGCTTTATATATTTCAAATTCTTCACGTGCATTTAAATAAGCGCCCTTACCACAGACATGTATGGATTTCAAATTGGTGTCAAAATTTGTATAATTATGGTTGTCCTGTATAAGATGACGAGCATAGTTAGACTTTATATAAGATTGTGTTGTCAAGTCTTTTACATTATGCTTAGGAGTGTGCTCAACGAAACGTTTATAAAAACCTCTCCCTGTCTGACCGATATAAAAGCATTCGCAGTCATTACAAGAAAGCTTATAAACACCTGTTTTCATTTCCAAAGGTGTACTGGTTCTATTACAAAGCCCATTAAACAGATTGTTATTGGTTTTAAATGTTACAGTTCTATTGTTATTATTTAATACTTTTGATAAAATTTTGGGCATAATACTGGTGTAGGTTGTTGAAATAAAGGTTGGTTCCTTATCTTGTATCACTCGTGGTTTTGACAATTTACGCTTATGCTTTTTAAGGAGGTTATCAACCATGGAAGATGTGTAACCATTGGCAACAGCAATGTGTTTTATAATATTTAATTCACTTCTAAAATCATTTTCATTAAGAGGTGTCGTTAACAATCTGTGTATGAAATAATTATAAGCCGCCATTTTCTGCGAGAATGGGTGGTGTGAGTCAGCCGGTATGGTTACATCTGTGGTAGTAGGTTTCCTATATATACTATATTTCAATTTATCATCACATTTGGTGATAGTCAAGTCAAAAAAATTCAGTTTGTTATCTATTTCAGTTTCATGTGTAAATTGAATGTGTTTATTGATATTATTTTAAGGATTTTTAAAGTTTTCTATTTGACGTAATGTGCCCTTGTATATTATGAAAGTGTCATCCATATATCGTGCGTAGAACATGATGTTTTTCTTATGAATATTGTTAGAAAACAAGTGTGTGTTTTCGTAATGATTTAAATAAATATCTGCCAAAAGGCCTGACAGCGGTGAGCCCATTGCCAAACCATCGCATTGACTGTAAAATTTGTTGTCAAATTCAAAATAATTTTGGTTTAAAATAACTTTAAGTAGGTTTATTAATTCATCTATTGTTTGAGTGTTTAATTTGTTGCATTTCATCAGATTGTCCCTTAAAATATTAAGTGTATCATTTATTGGGATATTTGTGTACAAATTAACAATATCGAGGGACACTAATTTATAATTAGGTAATAATTTGATATTATTAACTTTATGTATAAAATCAGTTATATTTTTGACAGTGTGGCTATTTTCTATAATTAAACTATCCTTAATGATTTTTACTAATTTCTTAGCTGTACGGAACCCTGGCGCTGTAGTGAAATTAACTAAAGGTCTAATTGGCATATCAATTTTGTGGATTTTTGGCAATCCAGTTAATATAGGGGCTTTAGCGTTACAAGGTTTTAAGTAACGGCGAGTACGTTGATCAAATAAACTTGTACTTTTATTAATCTGTGTATTAAGATTTTTGACATACCGGTGTGTTGGGTCCGATGCCAGGTTTATAATATTATTATTTGAAATGAAGTTATGAACTTTATTCGTGTATGTTGTATTATCCATTATTACCAGAGTTCTGCCTTTATCTGCCTTACAAATGATCGCATTATTATCAAGTAATTTGGTTTTTATCTGTTTCGATATTTTATAGCTTTCTCTGGAACTGTTGTTATTAATTAAATGACTAGACGAGTTAGGCGACATGTGTGTGTTCATGAATCTCTTGAACCGGTTGTTTATCAGATGACGTGCCTCGTCTTGCATTTTTGGATCAGCAATCGCTTTTACTGCTGTTTCAGCACTGATAAGCTCATGGGCAATATGATAATTATTAAAAACCGGCGGAATACAATAATTTATGCCTTTATTCAATAAGTTTAACTCATCATTGTTGAAGTTTATAGACGTTAAGTTAGAAATGCGTGGGTAGAAAACATGATTACATTGTATGTCCTCGTTTTGGCTGTGTTTATGATTCAACTTAAGATTGTTTAATTTCCGTGACTGTTTTGTGTATATCTTATACATCATGTTATTCACATATTTATGTACTGTATCAAGTACATTATTTATAATAGCAGGATGAATACTATTTAGTATCTTTAGGTGTGAGTTAAGTAATTGTTTGTTTAGGGCAGATTTTTTGTTATATTGACCTAATTTCTTCTTTAATGTATAGGAGTTGGGCACGTTTAATTGTCGTTTTAGCTGATTTAGAAGACGAATTTATCCTTATGACAGCGTACTTTGGAGTTAAACAATGCATTAAACAAAATTTATTAAATTTAATATGTAAATTTGTTTTCAATAATTGGATCTTAATATTTTGATATTTAAATACCGATTTAGCCTGACTAGCTTCCAATTTGAATAACATGTCTGTCGGTATCCAGGTCACTTATAATGACAAATAATAAATAAATATATTTACCTTTTTTCCTGTCTCGTGACCACAATATAACGCAATGAATTATAATTGACGCGTTTCGAGACTATGTCTCGTCATCAGAATATTAAAATTTATCACTCATTGAGATCGTTAAAAATTTTTAAAACATTAAAATACAAAATCGAAACCAAATCATATAAGCATTATGTGAAGCGAGTGCGCACCCGATGAAAGCCGGCCGGACACTGAATGTTATCAGCTACAGATAAATTTTAATGCTGTGTCATACAATGGATTCGACTGGAAATGTAAGTGGTCGTTTAATATGAATTTACGGTAGTATTTGTCATTATGTGCTTTATATATTTCAAATTCTTCACGTGCATTTAAATAAGCGCCCTTACCACAGACATGTATGGATTTCAAATTGGTGTCAAAATTTGTATAATTATGGTTGTCCTGTATAAGATGACGAGCATAGTTAGACTTTATATAAGATTGTGTTGTCAAGTCTTTTACATTATGCTTAGGAGTGTGCTCAACGAAACGTTTATAAAAACCTCTCCCTGTCTGACCGATATAAATGCATTCGCAGTCATTACAAGAAAGCTTATAAACACCTGTTTTCATTTCCAAAGGTGTACTGGTTCTATTACAAAGCCCATTAAACAGATTGTTATTGGTTTTAAATGTTACAGTTCTATTGTTATTATTTAATACTTTTGATAAAATTTTGGGCATAATACTGGTGTAGGTTGTTGAAATAAAGGTTGGTTCCTTATCTTGTATCACTCGTGGTTTTGACAATTTACGCTTATGCTTTTTAAGGAGGTTATCAACCATGGAAGATGTGTAACCATTGGCAACAGCAATGTGTTTTATAATATTTAATTCACTTCTAAAATCATTTTCATTAAGAGGTGTCGTTAACAATCTGTGTATGAAATAATTATAAGCCGCCATTTTCTGCGAGAATGGGTGGTGTGAGTCAGCCGGTATGGTTACATCTGTGGTAGTAGGTTTCCTATATATACTATATTTCAATTTATCATCACATTTGGTGATAGTCAAGTCAAAAAAATTCAGTTTGTTATCTATTTCAGTTTCATGTGTAAATTGAATGTGTTTATTGATATTATTTTAAGGATTTTTAAAGTTTTCTATTTGACGTAATGTGCCCTTGTATATTATGAAAGTGTCATCCATATATCGTGCGTAGAACATGATGTTTTTCTTATGAATATTGTTAGAAAACAAGTGTGTGTTTTCGTAATGATTTAAATAAATATCTGCCAAAAGGCCTGACAGCGGTGAGCCCATTGCCAAACCATCGCATTGACTGTAAAATTTGTTGTCAAATTCAAAATAATTTTGGTTTAAAATAACTTTAAGTAGG
Organism: Magicicada septendecula; assembly: GCA_034769895.1. NCBI lineage: Eukaryota > Metazoa > Arthropoda > Insecta > Hemiptera > Cicadidae > Magicicada > Magicicada septendecula. Next base: position 637,973,725 of record CM068367.1, read on the forward strand.
TTTATTAATTCATCTATTGTTTGAGTGTTTAATTTGTTGCATTTCATCAGATTGTCCCTTAAAATATTAAGTGTATCATTTATTGGGATATTTGTGTACAAATTAACAATATCGAGGGACACTAATTTATAATTAGGTAATAATTTGATATTATTAACTTTATGTATAAAATCAGTTATATTTTTGACAGTGTGGCTATTTTCTATAATTAAACTATCCTTAATGATTTTTACTAATTTCTTAGCTGTACGGAACCCTGGCGCTGTAGTGAAATTAACTAAAGGTCTAATTGGCATATCAATTTTGTGGATTTTTGGCAATCCAGTTAATATAGGGGCTTTAGCGTTACAAGGTTTTAAGTAACGGCGAGTACGTTGATCAAATAAACTTGTACTTTTATTAATCTGTGTATTAAGATTTTTGACATACCGGTGTGTTGGGTCCGATGCCAGGTTTATAATATTATTATTTGAAATGAAGTTATGAACTTTATTCGTGTATGTTGTATTATCCATTATTACCAGAGTTCTGCCTTTATCTGCCTTACAAATGATCGCATTATTATCAAGTAATTTGGTTTTTATCTGTTTCGATATTTTATAGCTTTCTCTGGAACTGTTGTTATTAATTAAATGACTAGACGAGTTAGGCGACATGTGTGTGTTCATGAATCTCTTGAACCGGTTGTTTATCAGATGACGTGCCTCGTCTTGCATTTTTGGATCAGCAATCGCTTTTACTGCTGTTTCAGCACTGATAAGCTCATGGGCAATATGATAATTATTAAAAACCGGCGGAATACAATAATTTATGCCTTTATTCAATAAGTTTAACTCATCATTGTTGAAGTTTATAGACGTTAAGTTAGAAATGCGTGGGTAGAAAACATGATTACATTGTATGTCCTCGTTTTGGCTGTGTTTATGATTCAACTTAAGATTGTTTAATTTCCGTGACTGTTTTGTGTATATCTTATACATCATGTTATTCACATATTTATGTACTGTATCAAGTACATTATTTATAATAGCAGGATGAATACTATTTAGTATCTTTAGGTGTGAGTTAAGTAATTGTTTGTTTAGGGCAGATTTTTTGTTATATTGACCTAATTTCTTCTTTAATGTATAGGAGTTGGGCACGTTTAATTGTCGTTTTAGCTGATTTAGAAGACGAATTTATCCTTATGACAGCGTACTTTGGAGTTAAACAATGCATTAAACAAAATTTATTAAATTTAATATGTAAATTTGTTTTCAATAATTGGATCTTAATATTTTGATATTTAAATACCGATTTAGCCTGACTAGCTTCCAATTTGAATAACATGTCTGTCGGTATCCAGGTCACTTATAATGACAAATAATAAATAAATATATTTACCTTTTTTCCTGTCTCGTGACCACAATATAACGCAATGAATTATAATTGACGCGTTTCGAGACTATGTCTCGTCATCAGAATATTAAAATTTATCACTCATTGAGATCGTTAAAAATTTTTAAAACATTAAAATACAAAATCGAAACCAAATCATATAAGCATTATGTGAAGCGAGTGCGCACCCGATGAAAGCCGGCCGGACACTGAATGTTATCAGCTACAGATAAATTTTAATGCTGTGTCATACAATGGATTCGACTGGAAATGTAAGTGGTCGTTTAATATGAATTTACGGTAGTATTTGTCATTATGTGCTTTATATATTTCAAATTCTTCACGTGCATTTAAATAAGCGCCCTTACCACAGACATGTATGGATTTCAAATTGGTGTCAAAATTTGTATAATTATGGTTGTCCTGTATAAGATGACGAGCATAGTTAGACTTTATATAAGATTGTGTTGTCAAGTCTTTTACATTATGCTTAGGAGTGTGCTCAACGAAACGTTTATAAAAACCTCTCCCTGTCTGACCGATATAAATGCATTCGCAGTCATTACAAGAAAGCTTATAAACACCTGTTTTCATTTCCAAAGGTGTACTGGTTCTATTACAAAGCCCATTAAACAGATTGTTATTGGTTTTAAATGTTACAGTTCTATTGTTATTATTTAATACTTTTGATAAAATTTTGGGCATAATACTGGTGTAGGTTGTTGAAATAAAGGTTGGTTCCTTATCTTGTATCACTCGTGGTTTTGACAATTTACGCTTATGCTTTTTAAGGAGGTTATCAACCATGGAAGATGTGTAACCATTGGCAACAGCAATGTGTTTTATAATATTTAATTCACTTCTAAAATCATTTTCATTAAGAGGTGTCGTTAACAATCTGTGTATGAAATAATTATAAGCCGCCATTTTCTGCGAGAATGGGTGGTGTGAGTCAGCCGGTATGGTTACATCTGTGGTAGTAGGTTTCCTATATATACTATATTTCAATTTATCATCACATTTGGTGATAGTCAAGTCAAAAAAATTCAGTTTGTTATCTATTTCAGTTTCATGTGTAAATTGAATGTGTTTATTGATATTATTTTAAGGATTTTTAAAGTTTTCTATTTGACGTAATGTGCCCTTGTATATTATGAAAGTGTCATCCATATATCGTGCGTAGAACATGATGTTTTTCTTATGAATATTGTTAGAAAACAAGTGTGTGTTTTCGTAATGATTTAAATAAATATCTGCCAAAAGGCCTGACAGCGGTGAGCCCATTGCCAAACCATCGCATTGACTGTAAAATTTGTTGTCAAATTCAAAATAATTTTGGTTTAAAATAACTTTAAGTAGGTTTATTAATTCATCTATTGTTTGAGTGTTTAATTTGTTGCATTTCATCAGATTGTCCCTTAAAATATTAAGTGTATCATTTATTGGGATATTTGTGTACAAATTAACAATATCGAGGGACACTAATTTATAATTAGGTAATAATTTGATATTATTAACTTTATGTATAAAATCAGTTATATTTTTGACAGTGTGGCTATTTTCTATAATTAAACTATCCTTAATGATTTTTACTAATTTCTTAGCTGTACGGAACCCTGGCGCTGTAGTGAAATTAACTAAAGGTCTAATTGGCATATCAATTTTGTGGATTTTTGGCAATCCAGTTAATATAGGGGCTTTAGCGTTACAAGGTTTTAAGTAACGGCGAGTACGTTGATCAAATAAACTTGTACTTTTATTAATCTGTGTATTAAGATTTTTGACATACCGGTGTGTTGGGTCCGATGCCAGGTTTATAATATTATTATTTGAAATGAAGTTATGAACTTTATTCGTGTATGTTGTATTATCCATTATTACCAGAGTTCTGCCTTTATCTGCCTTACAAATGATCGCATTATTATCAAGTAATTTGGTTTTTATCTGTTTCGATATTTTATAGCTTTCTCTGGAACTGTTGTTATTAATTAAATGACTAGACGAGTTAGGCGACATGTGTGTGTTCATGAATCTCTTGAACCGGTTGTTTATCAGATGACGTGCCTCGTCTTGCATTTTTGGATCAGCAATCGCTTTTACTGCTGTTTCAGCACTGATAAGCTCATGGGCAATATGATAATTATTAAAAACCGGCGGAATACAATAATTTATGCCTTTATTCAATAAGTTTAACTCATCATTGTGGAAGTTTATAGACGTTAAGTTAGAAATGCGTGGGTAGAAAACATGATTACATTGTATGTCCTCGTTTTGGCTGTGTTTATGATTCAACTTAAGATTGTTTAATTTCCGTGACTGTTTTGTGTATATCTTATACATCATGTTATTCACATATTTATGTACTGTATCAAGTACATTATTTATAATAGCAGGATGAATACTATTTAGTATCTTTAGGTGTGAGTTAAGTCATTGTTTGTTTAGGGCAGATTTTTTGTTATATAATGACTTAATTTCTTCTTTAATGTATAGGAGTTGGGCACGTTTAATTGTCGTTTTAGCTGATTTAGAAGACGAATTTATCCTTATGACAGCGTACTTTGGAGTTAAACAATGCATTAAACAAAATTTATTAAATTTAATATGTAAATTTGTTTTCAATAATTGGATCTTAATATTTTGATATTTAAATACCGATTTAGCCTGACTAGCTTCCAATTTGAATAACATGTCTGTCGGTATCCAGGTCACTTATAATGACAAATAATAAATAAATATATTTACCTTTTTTCCTGTCTCGTGACCACAATATAACGCAATGAATTATAATTGACGCGTTTCGAGACTATGTCTCGTCATCAGAATATTAAAATTTATCACTCATTGAGATCGTTAAAAATTTTTAAAACATTAAAATACAAAATCGAAACCAAATCATATAAGCATTATGTGAAGCGAGTGCGCACCCGATGAAAGCCGGCCGGACACTGAATGTTATCAGTTACAGATAAATTTTAATGCTGTGTCATACAATGGATTCGACTGGAAATGTAAGTGGTCGTTTAATATGAATTTACGGTAGTATTTGTCATTATGTGCTTTATATATTTCAAATTCTTCACGTGCATTTAAATAAGCGCCCTTACCACAGACATGTATGGATTTCAAATTGGTGTCAAAATTTGTATAATTATGGTTGTCCTGTATAAGATGACGAGCATAGTTAGACTTTATATAAGATTGTGTTGTCAAGTCTTTTACATTATGCTTAGGAGTGTGCTCAACGAAACGTTTATAAACGTTTATGAACGTTTATAAACGTTCATATTAAACGACCACTTACATTTCAAGTCGAATCCATTGTATGACACAGCATTAAAATTTATCTGTAACTGATAACATTCAGTGTCCGGCCGGCTTTCATCGGGTGCGCACTCGCTTCACATAATGCTTATATGATTTGGTTTCGATTTTGTATTTTAATGTTTAAAAAATTTTTAACGATCTCAATGAGTGATAAATTTTAATATTCTGATGACGAGACATAGTCTCGAAACGCGTCAATTATAATTCATTGCGTTATATTGTGGTCACGAGACCAGGAAAAAAGGTAAATATATTTATTTATTATTTGTCATTATAAGTGACCCGGATACCGACAGACATGTTATTCATCTTGGAATTATATTTTGCCATAGATGTTGGTTGTCGGTCTCGTATATAATTATTACTCTTGTAGTACGGGTAAGTTGGTGTTTTACTGGTTGACTTGGCTCTAGGAAATTATATCTTACATTATATATATGCCATGGTTGGAAGGTGTCAGTCTCGTATATATTACACTTGTAGTACGGGTAAGTACAATTTTCTTCATCCTTTACATAACTTCTTTGGATCACATTTTTATATTACAAAATTAAAATATAGTCAACATTTATTCTTATAGTTATATTTTCACTTCTTACTTAATATCAATAATAAATAGTCTTCATCGCAATATTTCACTCTTTCTTCATTATTTAATTTTCAATATACCGTTTCATGGAAGTTTGGTTGTAGTTGCCTTTTATTTTCTTTGTCACAGGATCTTGTATTTCGTAGGTGTTGTTCATGTTAGCATTATTCGTTATCAAAATAATCCGTCCCATTTCTCAATGTATTTTTATTCATTTTACCCATAGTCATTGCTCTCCTCTCTTCTCGTCGTTCGAACTTCTTCAGTGTTCATGCTCCTATCTGTTCTCGTCATATACCTTGCTATCATTTGGTTTTTCCATTTTGATGCTATCAGGGCTTCATCTGCCTTCCGTTCTTCCGTCTTCTTCTTCTCCCTATCTTCGGTATACACGTGTCCAGTGTTCTCCTGGTCGTTGTTATTACTAATGTTTGGTATATCTTCTAATTCTGGTTGACCGTCATCTGTCTTCTGGTTGGGTCTTTCTATTAATTGGCTCTTCTTCTTCCTCAATTCTCTTATTTCTCGGGCGTACCCTTCGATGATCCGGTCCCATTGTTCTTGATAGCCTTCCTTTTTCTTAAAATACCTTACTCTTCTTTTGGAAATCTTTGCTTGAAATACTTTATTGCTCATATTCTTCTTTGTTGTTACATAGTTTTCCTCTTCGTCCATCTTCATGAAGCTCCTTCGGTACTCCTTCCTAAAGGTTCCTTCTTCATGGTCGACGATTGGGAAGTTAATCACATTAATTAGACCGCCTCGAGTCATTTCGATTAATTCTTTTGTGACCCTTGTCTTCTTTGGACGCATGGTTCTTCTTTCTTCCATCTTCACCTCTTCCGTTTCCTTAATTATTTGGATCTTCTTTTCTCCACTCTCTTCAGGCTTTGGACTCACGTGTTCCGAGGTTTTATCTTCGGGTGACTCTTCGGTCTCTGAGTTATCATCTGTTCTTAATTCTCTTCTTATCTTCTTAACACTCTCCTTTGTCTCTTCACAACATCTTTTTATTGTCTCTCCCGATCGCTTACAATCATCATCCACTACCGTGTTTGTCGACTCCACGCTCTCCTTGTAATCTTCCTTCATTTTCTTATTCATTTGGTCTAATTTCTCATTGATTTCATTGATTTTGGCTCCTAATTCTGCAGATAAATTTTCTTTCATTATTTCCATATTTTTCTCCAATAACTCTTCTGTCTTTTTCTGTCCGTCTTCCATCCTCCTATTAGTTTCATTTATCTTGTCATTTAAATCCTCCTTCAACAATTCCATATTCTTCTGGCTCTCCTTCTGTCCTTCTTCTATTTTCTTGCTTAATTCCTTCTTTGTAGATTGACTAGTTTCATCCATTTTCTTTGATAGCGATCGGCTGTCTTCCTTCAAAAATCGGTTGTCCTCCTTCAGTGATTCTATACTCTGCTTTGTGGATCGGCTGTCCTCCTTTAATGATCGGTTGTCCTCCTTTAATTCCTTCAATAGACTGTACATTTCCTGCATGATATTTGTGTCTCCTGGTTGCGCCGGTTTCTCGGGTTGGGTTTCCTTTTGCGTAACTTCCGGTTGTTGAACCTCCTCCGCCGGTTCAGGTTGTCTATCTTCAATTTCCAGTAATATTTCTTCAACGTCCTCTGCCGACGTCGCTTCTTTCTCCTCCATCCTAGCCTCCCTCTCGGCCTCTGCCGCTCGTTTCTTCGATGTTGACCTTCTATACATCTTCCTATCTGTGTAATGTACTTGCTGTCCTGCTGTCGAATTAGGTTGAGAAATTATTTATTTAATTAATTAAATCGTTAGGTGTTTTCGTCCTAATTCGCGCCCAGACGTTGGGCGCCAATCTATAATAGATTCAATTATAGATATAGAATATAGATTATAAATATAGGTATATAGATGTGTAGATACTCAGATACTCAAGTCGAGTATATGTGGATATGATGTTATTGTTGATGATTATTATTAGATATGATTATTAAAATTGGGTGATTGGAATTAATGTTCACGTTTATAGTTTGTGGTTTAAAAGAGTATTAGGCTTGCTATCACTTCACTGTGTTAACCTCCCCACTTACCATCCGTGGATATCTTCACTATTCTCGATGGCGACTTCTCTTACTGTAAACACACTTGACATACATGCATAGATATTCCTTTTGAATATCGAAAAGAATGCACATAAACAATAAAATAAATCGAATATTCAATTGTAAGTTGAATGATATCAGTAATTCAAATACTACCGCCACCTTATGAGAGAACTGTTTATAAAAAAAATTAAATTACTGCTTCTATTTTAGAGAAATTAAAACTCTGATTCCACTGATAATAAACTGAGGATTTATTGACAATGATTAAATTCAGTAAACTCTTTTAAAACAATTAATAAGATATTTTTACAACAATAACAAATTTAAACAAATATTGAGATCTCTGTATCTCAAGGCTGGTAACACTGTTGTAAGGTACAATATTATTGTGAACGAGGTTAGGTTCACTTTAGTTAATTATATTACCAATTTAGTGAGTTCTTTGAAGATACATGATACCAGATATAAAGATGTGAGTTTGAATAACAATATTTACTTATCTATTACTATAACAAAAGAACAAAAATTTAAAATTATTAAACTCGATACGATAGCCGATAATATCGTACTATCGTATGTTATGCAAAAGTATATAGCAGTTAAGGTCGACACGTGCTTTGAGCGTTGCACTGTTAAAAATATTATTATTATTAATTCATTAATTAGCAGAACCATGTACTGAAAAGAGAAAAAATGTAAAGAAATAAACTCTTATTATTGCTTTCATTTCATTAAAATCATTCAAGAACAGAATTGGTTCTTTGTGACAAAAATATATTCTTCGGTTCTAGGTTAGTTTGCCTAGTAACACGTAAGTGGTTATTTAGAATAAGTAATGTTATTTATAAAATTCTTAATGATATAGTTACAAACATTTTATTTATAAATCATTTGATGTGTAATTATCAGTCATGAAAGTATTTGCACAAGAAAATAATTATTTCTTAATTCAAAAGTTATAGTCAAGTAAGCGACTATATTCACTTAATGATGAGCGGTATCTAAATTTAATTCCGCCGTTCTCAATTATTCTTTAAATATAAAATAATTATTCTTGAATTAATTATTGTCATTGGATTGTGCTACTACTTGTTTATTAAATTCTGATAATTGACCATCATTGTTTATTAAAGCACTCAAGCGTTATGATTAGTGCAGTCCAAACAATAATTTTCGTTCATCAACGAGAATTATTTCTTTTATTATTTTCTTTAAAATAATTAAAATATTGTACTCCCTGATTATATACACAGAACATGACCCTTATTATACACTGGTCATGTTAATTCACTATTCACTTAATTCACTGGACACTCGATAATGTGTTTTTGTGTACAGGTTAATGTTTGTTGGTGTATTACTGTAGGTGACGCGCACATTTCAAAAATATTTTGATGACTTTCGGCATAGACCTCTCGCCGTGAGTGATGCAGAACGAATGTTACATTTCGCTAAAGCGTCTCTTTTCGTCTGGTCATTTTAAGCTATTTGATTGGTTCAAAAGGTCATACTCTCAACCCCAAAACACTTTGGTAAAATAAAACTTTCAATTTTTCGCATCTCTAAGCGTGTGTTAGAGATTATCTGTGACGTATACATGGATACTCAAAATGATTGAAAAACTTATAATGGTCATAAGTTTCTTATCTTTTGTCATATCGTCATTTGGATAGTGGCATTAAATCGCGGACACTTGTGGCTTTATTTTAAGTCTAAACAAGTACTAAATCCGTCCATTATTAATTCACTTGGTCATCTTGAAAACTCATATGGTGACTCTTAACATAAATAAGTCTTTTTCACCATATTTCGTTATAATTACACTGTAATACTTATTACTAAACATTTTGAGTCCATTTCTCCTTCATGTTAGTACATAAAATGGTTATATTTATAGTTTAAACAAAATCTGTTAATGGCGTCTATACCAACCATGTTCGATTGTTTATATTCACTTGTAACGCCATCATTCCTTATTCTACTACATATGTTTGACATCCTAACACTAATATGTACATTTATTTACATTTGTTCATACTTTATTTTGCTAAAAAATGTTATTTTGTATATACTTATAGTATGATCAAAATACCTTCTGTTCTCATCTTTCCATTTTGTCACTTATTTAGTTATTTTAGTACACATGGGATATATTGTTAGTAATTAAAATAGTGTACAATTGTTGTACATTGTTGGTTCAATGTATTCATTAACTTTTCGTTATCTGAAAGCTCTCTAAGTTATAGCATGGTGTTTATTTACATCTGGTTTTACAATTGCAGTTAGTTAGTTTATAATATTTCAATTATTAAACTACTAGTATTACATTTGTGAAGTGTTCTCATAGCAGTATTAGACATTTCTCTAACTACTGGTAACAATTGTCACATTCTTTTGATAAGTTTCGATAATGTTTTTTGACTAAATCTCTTGTCACATTGGGGTTCTGTCCATTTAACTTTATGATATTATATTCAATCTGATTCATTTGCTGTGTCCTTCAGTACATATGGTATTCATTGGTTTGCATTATTGTTCTTAGCTAGTTTCTGTTTGAAACAATTGTGGATAATTGCTTGGTTTAACTAATGTACATGATTTTATGTTATAGGTTCAATTCTTGTGAGGTTATGTGTCAGTTGTCTGACAACAATGCTCTACATACTTTTATGCAGTATTTAACTCAACTATTGCCATCTCATTATGGCATTCTACTACAATGGTTTATTATTAAGTTATACACATTTTTACATTATTTGTTGAAACAATAACACAGGTATTCTTAGTCTAATAATGTTACATATTTTGGTGGGTTGCACCTAGTTTTTGGTACATTGATTGGTTTATACATAACAAACTAGCATATTTGCTACTACTTGTGCTGGTATTCATTTACATTTTGTCCTGTCTTGCTATGGCATTCAGGCACATTTCATATTGGGGCTTACAAAGCTTTTATTATTAATCCCTATGAACAATTAATTTACTGTTCTGTCTCATAATTTTTTGTTGGTCTTACTGATTATCTATGTGATTTTACAATCTTGATTAAACTTGTTACACTAATTGTCTGTGCATTTCACTAGTTAATCGTGGATTCTTTTCACTTATAATGGTTAATCACTTTGCTCCGTTATAAACATTTTCACTGGTATTGTTTGTGCTGTTTACTTGGGGTAAAATGGTTATTATATCACATGTTGTTACACTTATATTAAGTACTCACTGTCATTGTTCGTGATCACTTAATGATGCTCAACACTGGTTTCTCTGTTATTGGTATTTGAATAATCATCATACTTCTTCTGTTCACTATATTGATTTTAATTCCTTGTATATCTTGTGAATGTTGATGACTTGTACTGTTCATACATAATCTTCATTCTTCATGGTACATTTCTTTTCCTCTTCTTCTTCTTTTCTTCTTCTGGTTAGTTGTTTCTCACTGTCGGTGTTCTCCTTGGTTATACATTATTTGTAATAATCCATGTCCCTTAATATTATCATACTCTTCCATATTTTTATTCGTGGTTATGGTAATCATTGTCCCATATTATTTCACACTAATAAACAAATTCGTTTGTTTTATCACCATTGTGATTGTACTTGATTCGTCTCCTTTTTATTTTAATAATTATTTTCGTCATATCCCCTCACTATTTTGGATCTATTGGGCCTGGATGCTAACGTATTATATTGGCTCGTTGGTATTTTCTCTCTCTTTGTTATACTCGATGGTATCCTTATTACTCTTCCTTCTCCTTCGTTGGGTTGTTTCAATAATATTCGTTCGTAGATACACACTTTATTTATATTCTCCCGTTCCTTCTTTTATGCTCGATGAAATATTTTCATGATATCCTTTTATTTGACGTACTAGATAGTTATTTTATGTAACTGCTAATTTGGTACGTTACATATGCCTTCCTATAAGAATTGATTAATTCTGAATTCGTATATTTATTCTTCTTGAAGAATTCATCAATTGTTGTACATTTCCACGTTGACTCTTATGCTTTTTTATATCCCTTTACTTTCTTCTATTTGAATCATAATTATTTTCTTTCTATGTAATTATCTCCCTTGTTTATTTAATTGCCTAATTCCCTAACATAATTTTAGCTGGGGCAGTTCAGAGTGGCTCACTTTGGCATACATCTCCGCTGGCCATACTAACATCAATAAATACAGAGGCACATCATCTCTGCCAATAATATAAATGATTGCTGGAACGTTTCATCAGTCAATTCATCTCAAATTAATTCAAAATATAAAGTGGTCGTTCTTTCGACAAATAATAAATATCCTTGGGATCATCTCACGCATCTGCGGTTTATACATCATTATATTCTCTTCTTCTTGATTCAACTTAACTAAATTCTTCACATTTTACAGGGATAGTTTGTCTACATTTCATCACTGGTATACTCTCATGATCATCTTCGTTAATATATTACTTTTTCATTCTTCTTCGTCATCAATTAATCTTTTCTCTTGGTATTACATTAAACGTCACTTCATAATCTTCTTCATTTTCATGATTCACTTCTTTGTGTTATATTTCATTTGGTATAGGCTCTCTGCTAGTGTCTTGCCTCGTGTTTGTGCATCATCTATTATCTACATCATTAATATTTATTTGCTTTCATTCCTCCAACTTCTTATATTGCTCGTTCTGTATATCATCTGGTACATCATCTCCTCTTTATTAGTACGGGTAAGTTGGTGTTTTACTGGTTGACTAGGCTCTTGGAATTACAAATAATAAATAAATATATTTACCTTTTTTCCCTGTCTCGTGACCACAATATAACGCAATGAATTATAATTGACGCGTTTCGAGACTATGTCTCGTCATCAGAATATTAAAATTTATCACTCATTGAGATCGTTAAAAATTTTTTAAACATTAAAATACAAAATCGAAACCAAATCATATAAGCATTATGTGAAGCGAGTGCGCACTCGATGAAAGCCGGCCGGACACTGAATGTTATCAGTTACAGATAAATTTTAATGCTGTGTCATACAATGGATTCGACTTGAAATGTAAGTGGTCGTATAATATGAATTTACGGTAGTATTTGTCATTATGTGCTTTATATATTTCAAATTCTTCACGTGCATTTAAATAAGCGCCCTTACCACAGACATGTATGGGTTTCAAATTGGTGTCAAAACTTGTATAATTATGGTTGTCCTGTATAAGATGACGAGCATAGTTAGACTTTATATAAGATTGTGTTGTCAAGTCTTTTACATTATGCTTAGGAGTGTGCTCAACGAAACGTTTATAAAAACCTCTCCCTGTCTGACCGATATAAAAGCATTCGCAGTCATTACAAGAAAGCTTATAAACACCTGTTTTCATTTCCAAAGGTGTACTGGTTCTATTACAAAGCCCATTAAACAGATTGTTATTGGTTTTAAATGTTACAGTTCTATTGTTATTATTTAATACTTTTGATAAAATTTTGGGCATAATACTGGTGTAGGTTGTTGAAATAAAGGTTGGTTCCTTATCTTGTATCACTCGTGGTTTTGACAATTTACGCTTATGCTTTTTAAGGAGGTTATCAACCATGGAAGATGTGTAACCATTGGCAACAGCAATGTGTTTTATAATATTTAATTCACTTCTAAAATCATTTTCATTAAGAGGTGTCGTTAACAATCTGTGTATGAAATAATTATAAGCCGCCATTTTCTGCGAGAATGGGTGGTGTGAGTCAGCCGGTATGGTTACATCTGTGGTAGTAGGTTTCCTATATATACTATATTTCAATTTATCATCACATTTGGTGATAGTCAAGTCAAGAAAATTCAGTTTGTTATCTATTTCAGTTTCATGTGTAAATTGAATGTGTTTATTGATATTATTTAAAGGATTTTTAAAGTTTTCTATTTGACGTAATGTGCCCTTGTATATTATGAAAGTATCATCCATATATCGTGCGTAGAACATGATGTTTTTCTTATGAATATTGTTAGAAAACAAGTGTGTGTTTTCGTAATGATTTAAATAAATATCTGCCAAAAGGCCTGACAGCGGTGAGCCCATTGCCAAACCATCGCATTGACTGTAAAATTTGTTGTCAAATTCAAAATAATTTTGGTTTAAAATAACTTTAAGTAGGTTTATTAATTCATCTATTGTTTGAGTGTTTAATTTGTTGCATTTCATCAGATTGTCCCTTAAAATATTAAGTGTATCATTTATTGGGATATTTGTGTACAAATTAACAATATCGAGGGACACTAATTTATAATTAGGTAATAATTTGATATTATTAACTTTATGTATAAAATCAGTTATATTTTTGACAGTGTGGCTATTTTCTATAATTAAACTATCCTTAATGATTTTTACTAATTTCTTAGCTGTACGGAACCCTGGCGCTGTAGTGAAATTAACTAAAGGTCTAATTGGCATATCAATTTTGTGGATTTTTGGCAATCCAGTTAATATAGGGGCTTTAGCGTTACAAGGTTTTAAGTAACGGCGAGTACGTTGATCAAATAAACTTGTACTTTTATTAATCTGTGTATTAAGATTTTTGACATACCGGTGTGTTGGGTCCGATGCCAGGTTTATAATATTATTATTTGAAATGAAGTTATGAACTTTATTCGTGTATGTTGTATTATCCATTATTACCAGAGTTCTGCCTTTATCTGCCTTACAAATGATCGCATTATTATCAAGTAATTTGGTTTTTATCTGTTTCGATATTTTATAGCTTTCTCTGGAACTGTTGTTATTAATTAAATGACTAGACGAGTTAGGCGACATGTGTGTGTTCATGAATCTCTTGAACCGGTTGTTTATCAGATGACGTGCCTCGTCTTGCATTTTTGGATCAGCAATCGCTTTTACTGCTGTTTCAGCACTGATAAGCTCATGGGCAATATGATAATTATTAAAAACCGGCGGAATACAATAATTTATGCCTTTATTCAATAAGTTTAACTCATCATTGTTGAAGTTTATAGACGTTAAGTTAGAAATGCGTGGGTAGAAAACATGATTACATTGTATGTCCTCGTTTTGGCTGTGTTTATGATTCAACTTAAGATTGTTTAATTTCCGTGACTGTTTTGTGTATATCTTATACATCATGTTATTCACATATTTATGTACTGTATCAAGTACATTATTTATAATAGCAGGATGAATACTATTTAGTATCTTCAGGTGTGAGTTAAGTAATTGTTTGTTTAGGGCAGATTTTTTGTTATATAATGACTTAATTTCTTCTTTAATGTATAGGAGTTGGGCACGTTTAATTGTCGTTTTAGCTGATTTAGAAGACGAATTTATCCTTATGACAGCGTACTTTGGAGTTAAACAATGCATTAAACAAAATTTATTAAATTTAATATGTAAATTTGTTTTCAATAATTGGATCTTAATATTTTGATATTTAAATACCGATTTAGCCTGACTAGCTTCCAATTTGAATAACATGTCTGTCGGTATCCAGGTCACTTATAATGACAAATAATAAATAAATATATTTACCTTTTTTCCTGTCTCGTGACCACAATATAACGCAATGAATTATAATTGACGCGTTTCGAGACTATGTCTCGTCATCAGAATATTAAAATTTATCACTCATTGAGATCGTTAAAAATTTTTAAAACATTAAAATACAAAATCGAAACCAAATCATATAAGCATTATGTGAAGCGAGTGCGCACCCGATGAAAGCCGGCCGGACACTGAATGTTATCAGTTACAGATAAATTTTAATGCTGTGTCATACAATGGATTCGACTGGAAATGTAAGTGGTCGTTTAATATGAATTGACGGTAGTATTTGTCATTATGTGCTTTATATATTTCAAATTCTTCACGTGCATTTAAATAAGCGCCCTTACCACAGACATGTATGGATTTCAAATTGGTGTCAAAATTTGTATAATTATGGTTGTCCTGTATAAGATGACGAGCATAGTTAGACTTTATATAAGATTGTGTTGTCAAGTCTTTTACATTATGCTTAGGAGTGTGCTCAACGAAACGTTTATAAACGTTTATGAACGTTTATAAACGTTCATATTAAACGACCACTTACATTTCAAGTCGAATCCATTGTATGACACAGCATTAAAATTTATCTGTAACTGATAACATTCAGTGTCCGGCCGGCTTTCATCGGGTGCGCACTCGCTTCACATAATGCTTATATGATTTGGTTTCGATTTTGTATTTTAATGTTTAAAAAATTTTTAACGATCTCAATGTGTGATAAATTTTAATATTCTGATGACGAGACATAGTCTCGAAACGCGTCAATTATAATTCATTGCGTTATATTGTGGTCACGAGACCAGGAAAAAAGGTAAATATATTTATTTATTATTTGTCATTATAAGTGACCCGGATACCGACAGACATGTTATTCATCTTGGAATTATATTTTGCCATAGATGTTGGTTGTCGGTCTCGTATATAATTATTACTCTTGTAGTACGGGTAAGTTGGTGTTTTACTGGTTGACTTGGCTCTAGGAAATTATATCTTACATTATATATATGCCATGGTTGGAAGGTGTCAGTCTCGTATATATTACACTTGTAGTACGGGTAAGTACAATTTTCTTCATCCTTTACATAACTTCTTTGGATCACATTTTTATATTACAAAATTAAAATATAATCAACATTTATTCTTATAGTTATATTTTCACTTCTTACTTAATATCAATAATAAATAGTCTTCATCGCAATATTTCACTCTTTCTTCATTATTTAATTTTCAATATACCGTTTCATGGAAGTTTGGTTGTAGTTGCCTTTTATTTTCTTTGTCACAGGATCTTGTATTTCGTAGGTGTTGTTCATGTTAGCATTATTCGTTATCAAAATAATCCGTCCCATTTCTCAATGTATTTTTATTCATTTTACCCATAGTCATTGCTCTCCTCTCTTCTCGTCGTTCGAACTTCTTCAGTGTTCATGCTCCTATCTGTTCTCGTCATATACCTTGCTATCATTTGGTTTTTCCATTTTGATGCTATCAGGGCTTCATCTGCCTTCCGTTCTTCCGTCTTCTTCTTCTCCCTATCTTCGGTATACACGTGTCCAGTGTTCTCCTGGTCGTTGTTATTACTAATGTTTGGTATATCTTCTAATTCTGGTTGACCGTCATCTGTCTTCTGGTTGGGTCTTTCTATTAATTGGCTCCTCTTCTTCCTCAATTCTCTTATTTCTCGGGCGTACCCTTCGATGATCCGGTCCCATTGTTCTTGATAGCCTTCCTTTTTCTTAAAATACCTTACTCTTCTTTTGGAAATCTTTGCTTGAAATACTTTATTGCTCATATTCTTCTTTGTTGTTACATAGTTTTCCTCTTCGTCCATCTTCATGAAGCTCCTTCGGTACTCCTTCCTAAAGATTCCTTCTTCATGGTCGACGATTGGGAAGTTAATCACATTAATTAGACCGCCTCGAGTCATTTCGATTAATTCTTTTGTGACCCTTGTCTTCTTTGGACGCATGGTTCTTCTTTCTTCCATCTTCACCTCTTCCGTTTCCTTAATTATTTGGATCTTCTTTTCTCCACTCTCTTCAGGCTTTGGACTCACGTGTTCCGAGGTTTTATCTTCGGGTGACTCTTCGGTCTCTGAGTTATCATCTGTTCTTAATTCTCTTCTTATCTTCTTAACACTCTCCTTTGTCTCTTCACAACATCTTTTTATTGTCTCTCCCGATCGCTTACAATCATCATCCACTACCGTGTTTGTCGACTCCACGCTCTCCTTGTAATCTTCCTTCATTTTCTTATTCATTTGGTCTAATTTCTCATTGATTTCATTGATTTTGGCTCCTAATTCTGCAGATAAATTTTCTTTCATTATTTCCATATTTTTCTCCAATAACTCTTCTGTCTTTTTCTGTCCGTCTTCCATCCTCCTATTAGTTTCATTTATCTTGTCATTTAAATCCTCCTTCAACAATTCCATATTCTTCTGGCTCTCCTTCTGTCCTTCTTCTATTTTCTTGCTTAATTCCTTCTTTGTAGATTGACTAGTTTCATCCATTTTCTTTGATAGCGATCGGCTGTCTTCCTTCAAAAATCGGTTGTCCTCCTTCAGTGATTCTATACTCTGCTTTGTGGATCGGCTGTCCTCCTTTAATGATCGGTTGTCCTCCTTTAATTCCTTCAATAGACTGTACATTTCCTGCATGATATTTGTGTCTCCTGGTTGCGCCGGTTTCTCGGGTTGGGTTTCCTTTTGCGTAACTTCCGGTTGTTGAACCTCCTCCGCCGGTTCAGGTTGTCTATCTTCAATTTCCAGTAATATTTCTTCAACGTCCTCTGCCGACGTCGCTTCTTTCTCCTCCATCCTAGCCTCCCTCTCGGCCTCTGCCGCTCGTTTCTTCGATGTTGACCTTCTATACATCTTCCTATCTGTGTAATGTACTTGCTGTCCTGCTGTCGAATTAGGTTGAGAAATTATTTATTTAATTAATTAAATCGTTAGGTGTTTTCGTCCTAATTCGCGCCCAGACGTTGGGCGCCAATCTATAATAGATTCAATTATAGATATAGAATATAGATTATAAATATAGGTATATAGATGTGTAGATACTCAGATACTCAAGTCGAGTATATGTGGATATGATGTTATTGTTGATGATTATTATTAGATATGATTATTAAAATTGGGTGATTGGAATTAATGTTCACGTTTATAGTTTGTGGTTTAAAAGAGTATTAGGCTTGCTATCACTTCACTGTGTTAACCTCCCCACTTACCATCCGTGGATATCTTCACTATTCTCGATGGCGACTTCTCTTACTGTAAACACACTTGACATACATGCATAGATATTCCTTTTGAATATCGAAAAGAATGCACATAAACAATAAAATAAATCGAATATTCAATTGTAAGTTGAATGATATCAGTAATTCAAATACTACCGCCACCTTATGAGAGAACTGTTTATAAAAAAAATTAAATTACTGCTTCTATTTTAGAGAAATTAAAACTCTGATTCCACTGATAATAAACTGAGGATTTATTGACAATGATTAAATTCAGTAAACTCTTTTAAAACAATTAATAAGATATTTTTACAACAATAACAAATTTAAACAAATATTGAGATCTCTGTATCTCAAGGCTGGTAACACTGTTGTAAGGTACAATATTATTGTGAACGAGGTTAGGTTCACTTTAGTTAATTATATTACCAATTTAGTGAGTTCTTTGAAGATACATGATACCAGATATAAAGATGTGAGTTTGAATAACAATATTTACTTATCTATTACTATAACAAAAGAACAAAAATTTAAAATTATTAAACTCGATACGATAGCCGATAATATCGTACTATCGTATGTTATGCAAAAGTATATAGCAGTTAAGGTCGACACGTGCTTTGAGCGTTGCACTGTTAAAAATATTATTATTATTAATTCATTAATTAGCAGAACCATGTACTGAAAAGAGAAAAAATGTAAAGAAATAAACTCTTATTATTGCTTTCATTTCATTAAAATCATTCAAGAACAGAATTGGTTCTTTGTGACAAAAATATATTCTTCGGTTCTAGGTTAGTTTGCCTAGTAACACGTAAGTGGTTATTTAGAATAAGTAATGTTATTTATAAAATTCTTAATGATATAGTTACAAACATTTTATTTATAAATCATTTGATGTGTAATTATCAGTCATGAAAGTATTTGCACAAGAAAATAATTATTTCTTAATTCAAAAGTTATAGTCAAGTAAGCGACTATATTCACTTAATGATGAGCGGTATCTAAATTTAATTCCGCCGTTCTCAATTATTCTTTAAATATAAAATAATTATTCTTGAATTAATTATTGTCATTGGATTGTGCTACTACTTGTTTATTAAATTCTGATAATTGACCATCATTGTTTATTAAAGCACTCAAGCGTTATGATTAGTGCAGTCCAAACAATAATTTTCGTTCATCAACGAGAATTATTTCTTTTATTATTTTCTTTAAAATAATTAAAATATTGTACTCCCTGATTATATACACAGAACATGACCCTTATTATACACTGGTCATGTTAATTCACTATTCACTTAATTCACTGGACACTCGATAATGTGTTTTTGTGTACAGGTTAATGTTTGTTGGTGTATTACTGTAGGTGACGCGCACATTTCAAAAATATTTTGATGACTTTCGGCATAGACCTCTCGCCGTGAGTGATGCAGAACGAATGTTACATTTCGCTAAAGCGTCTCTTTTCGTCTGGTCATTTTAAGCTATTTGATTGGTTCAAAAGGTCATACTCTCAACCCCAAAACACTTTGGTAAAATAAAACTTTCAATTTTTCGCATCTCTAAGCGTGTGTTAGAGATTATCTGTGACGTATACATGGATACTCAAAATGATTGAAAAACTTATAATGGTCATAAGTTTCTTATCTTTTGTCATATCGTCATTTGGATAGTGGCATTAAATCGCGGACACTTGTGGCTTTATTTTAAGTCTAAACAAGTACTAAATCCGTCCATTATTAATTCACTTGGTCATCTTGAAAACTCATATGGTGACTCTTAACATAAATAAGTCTTTTTCACCATATTTCGTTATAATTACACTGTAATACTTATTACTAAACATTTTGAGTCCATTTCTCCTTCATGTTAGTACATAAAATGGTTATATTTATAGTTTAAACAAAATCTGTTAATGGCGTCTATACCAACCATGTTCGATTGTTTATATTCACTTGTAACGCCATCATTCCTTATTCTACTACATATGTTTGACATCCTAACACTAATATGTACATTTATTTACATTTGTTCATACTTTATTTTGCTAAAAAATGTTATTTTGTATATACTTATAGTATGATCAAAATACCTTCTGTTCTCATCTTTCCATTTTGTCACTTATTTAGTTATTTTAGTACACATGGGATATATTGTTAGTAATTAAAATAGTGTACAATTGTTGTACATTGTTGGTTCAATGTATTCATTAACTTTTCGTTATCTGAAAGCTCTCTAAGTTATAGCATGGTGTTTATTTACATCTGGTTTTACAATTGCAGTTAGTTAGTTTATAATATTTCAATTATTAAACTACTAGTATTACATTTGTGAAGTGTTCTCATAGCAGTATTAGACATTTCTCTAACTACTGGTAACAATTGTCACATTCTTTTGATAAGTTTCGATAATGTTTTTTGACTAAATCTCTTGTCACATTGGGGTTCTGTCCATTTAACTTTATGATATTATATTCAATCTGATTCATTTGCTGTGTCCTTCAGTACATATGGTATTCATTGGTTTGCATTATTGTTCTTAGCTAGTTTCTGTTTGAAACAATTGTGGATAATTGCTTGGTTTAACTAATGTACATGATTTTATGTTATAGGTTCAATTCTTGTGAGGTTATGTGTCAGTTGTCTGACAACAATGCTCTACATACTTTTATGCAGTATTTAACTCAACTATTGCCATCTCATTATGGCATTCTACTACAATGGTTTATTATTAAGTTATACACATTTTTACATTATTTGTTGAAACAATAACACAGGTATTCTTAGTCTAATAATGTTACATATTTTGGTGGGTTGCACCTAGTTTTTGGTACATTGATTGGTTTATACATAACAAACTAGCATATTTGCTACTACTTGTGCTGGTATTCATTTACATTTTGTCCTGTCTTGCTATGGCATTCAGGCACATTTCATATTCGGGCTTACAAAGCTTTTATTATTAATCCCTATGAACAATTAATTTACTGTTCTGTCTCATAATTTTTTGTTGGTCTTACTGATTATCTATGTGATTTTACAATCTTGATTAAACTTGTTACACTAATTGTCTGTGCATTTCACTAGTTAATCGTGGATTCTTTTCACTTATAATGGTTAATCACTTTGCTCCGTTATAAACATTTTCACTGGTATTGTTTGTGCTGTTTACTTGGGGTAAAATGGTTATTATATCACATGTTGTTACACTTATATTAAGTACTCACTGTCATTGTTCGTGATCACTTAATGATGCTCAACACTGGTTTCTCTGTTATTGGTATTTGAATAATCATCATACTTCTTCTGTTCACTATATTGATTTTAATTCCTTGTATATCTTGTGAATGTTGATGACTTGTACTGTTCATACATAATCTTCATTCTTCATGGTACATTTCTTTTCCTCTTCTTCTTCTTTTCTTCTTCTGGTTAGTTGTTTCTCACTGTCGGTGTTCTCCTTGGTTATACATTATTTGTAATAATCCATGTCCCTTAATATTATCATACTCTTCCATATTTTTATTCGTGGTTATGGTAATCATTGTCCCATATTATTTCACACTAATAAACAAATTCGTTTGTTTTATCACCATTGTGATTGTACTTGATTCGTCTCCTTTTTATTTTAATAATTATTTTCGTCATATCCCCTCACTATTTTGGATCTATTGGGCCTGGATGCTAACGTATTATATTGGCTCGTTGGTATTTTCTCTCTCTTTGTTATACTCGATGGTATCCTTATTACTCTTCCTTCTCCTTCGTTGGGTTGTTTCAATAATATTCGTTCGTAGATACACACTTTATTTATATTCTCCCGTTCCTTCTTTTATGCTCGATGAAATATTTTCATGATATCCTTTTATTTGACGTACTAGATAGTTATTTTATGTAACTGCTAATTTGGTACGTTACATATGCCTTCCTATAAGAATTGATTAATTCTGAATTCGTATATTTATTCTTCTTGAAGAATTCATCAATTGTTGTACATTTCCACGTTGACTCTTATGCTTTTTTATATCCCTTTACTTTCTTCTATTTGAATCATAATTATTTTCTTTCTATGTAATTATCTCCCTTGTTTATTTAATTGCCTAATTCCCTAACATAATTTTAGCTGGGGCAGTTCAGAGTGGCTCACTTTGGCATACATCTCCGCTGGCCATACTAACATCAATAAATACAGAGGCACATCATCTCTGCCAATAATATAAATGATTGCTGGAACGTTTCATCAGTCAATTCATCTCAAATTAATTCAAAATATAAAGTGGTCGTTCTTTCGACAAATAATAAATATCCTTGGGATCATCTCACGCATCTGCGGTTTATACATCATTATATTCTCTTCTTCTTGATTCAACTTAACTAAATTCTTCACATTTTACAGGGATAGTTTGTCTACATTTCATCACTGGTATACTCTCATGATCATCTTCGTTAATATATTACTTTTTCATTCTTCTTCGTCATCAATTAATCTTTTCTCTTGGTATTACATTAAACGTCACTTCATAATCTTCTTCATTTTCATGATTCACTTCTTTGTGTTATATTTCATTTGGTATAGGCTCTCTGCTAGTGTCTTGCCTCGTGTTTGTGCATCATCTATTATCTACATCATTAATATTTATTTGCTTTCATTCCTCCAACTTCTTATATTGCTCGTTCTGTATATCATCTGGTACATCATCTCCTCTTTATTAGTACGGGTAAGTTGGTGTTTTACTGGTTGACTAGGCTCTTGGAATTACAAATAATAAATAAATATATTTACCTTTTTTCCCTGTCTCGTGACCACAATATAACGCAATGAATTATAATTGACGCGTTTCGAGACTATGTCTCGTCATCAGAATATTAAAATTTATCACTCATTGAGATCGTTAAAAATTTTTTAAACATTAAAATACAAAATCGAAACCAAATCATATAAGCATTATGTGAAGCGAGTGCGCACTCGATGAAAGCCGGCCGGACACTGAATGTTATCAGTTACAGATAAATTTTAATGCTGTGTCATACAATGGATTCGACTTGAAATGTAAGTGGTCGTATAATATGAATTTACGGTAGTATTTGT
Organism: Magicicada septendecula; assembly: GCA_034769895.1. NCBI lineage: Eukaryota > Metazoa > Arthropoda > Insecta > Hemiptera > Cicadidae > Magicicada > Magicicada septendecula. The sequence goes on from CM068367.1 coordinate 637,996,979, forward strand.
CATTATGTGCTTTATATATTTCAAATTCTTCACGTGCATTTAAATAAGCGCCCTTACCACAGACATGTATGGGTTTCAAATTGGTGTCAAAACTTGTATAATTATGGTTGTCCTGTATAAGATGACGAGCATAGTTAGACTTTATATAAGATTGTGTTGTCAAGTCTTTTACATTATGCTTAGGAGTGTGCTCAACGAAACGTTTATAAAAACCTCTCCCTGTCTGACCGATATAAAAGCATTCGCAGTCATTACAAGAAAGCTTATAAACACCTGTTTTCATTTCCAAAGGTGTACTGGTTCTATTACAAAGCCCATTAAACAGATTGTTATTGGTTTTAAATGTTACAGTTCTATTGTTATTATTTAATACTTTTGATAAAATTTTGGGCATAATACTGGTGTAGGTTGTTGAAATAAAGGTTGGTTCCTTATCTTGTATCACTCGTGGTTTTGACAATTTACGCTTATGCTTTTTAAGGAGGTTATCAACCATGGAAGATGTGTAACCATTGGCAACAGCAATGTGTTTTATAATATTTAATTCACTTCTAAAATCATTTTCATTAAGAGGTGTCGTTAACAATCTGTGTATGAAATAATTATAAGCCGCCATTTTCTGCGAGAATGGGTGGTGTGAGTCAGCCGGTATGGTTACATCTGTGGTAGTAGGTTTCCTATATATACTATATTTCAATTTATCATCACATTTGGTGATAGTCAAGTCAAGAAAATTCAGTTTGTTATCTATTTCAGTTTCATGTGTAAATTGAATGTGTTTATTGATATTATTTAAAGGATTTTTAAAGTTTTCTATTTGACGTAATGTGCCCTTGTATATTATGAAAGTATCATCCATATATCGTGCGTAGAACATGATGTTTTTCTTATGAATATTGTTAGAAAACAAGTGTGTGTTTTCGTAATGATTTAAATAAATATCTGCCAAAAGGCCTGACAGCGGTGAGCCCATTGCCAAACCATCGCATTGACTGTAAAATTTGTTGTCAAATTCAAAATAATTTTGGTTTAAAATAACTTTAAGTAGGTTTATTAATTCATCTATTGTTTGAGTGTTTAATTTGTTGCATTTCATCAGATTGTCCCTTAAAATATTAAGTGTATCATTTATTGGGATATTTGTGTACAAATTAACAATATCGAGGGACACTAATTTATAATTAGGTAATAATTTGATATTATTAACTTTATGTATAAAATCAGTTATATTTTTGACAGTGTGGCTATTTTCTATAATTAAACTATCCTTAATGATTTTTACTAATTTCTTAGCTGTACGGAACCCTGGCGCTGTAGTGAAATTAACTAAAGGTCTAATTGGCATATCAATTTTGTGGATTTTTGGCAATCCAGTTAATATAGGGGCTTTAGCGTTACAAGGTTTTAAGTAACGGCGAGTACGTTGATCAAATAAACTTGTACTTTTATTAATCTGTGTATTAAGATTTTTGACATACCGGTGTGTTGGGTCCGATGCCAGGTTTATAATATTATTATTTGAAATGAAGTTATGAACTTTATTCGTGTATGTTGTATTATCCATTATTACCAGAGTTCTGCCTTTATCTGCCTTACAAATGATCGCATTATTATCAAGTAATTTGGTTTTTATCTGTTTCGATATTTTATAGCTTTCTCTGGAACTGTTGTTATTAATTAAATGACTAGACGAGTTAGGCGACATGTGTGTGTTCATGAATCTCTTGAACCGGTTGTTTATCAGATGACGTGCCTCGTCTTGCATTTTTGGATCAGCAATCGCTTTTACTGCTGTTTCAGCACTGATAAGCTCATGGGCAATATGATAATTATTAAAAACCGGCGGAATACAATAATTTATGCCTTTATTCAATAAGTTTAACTCATCATTGTTGAAGTTTATAGACGTTAAGTTAGAAATGCGTGGGTAGAAAACATGATTACATTGTATGTCCTCGTTTTGGCTGTGTTTATGATTCAACTTAAGATTGTTTAATTTCCGTGACTGTTTTGTGTATATCTTATACATCATGTTATTCACATATTTATGTACTGTATCAAGTACATTATTTATAATAGCAGGATGAATACTATTTAGTATCTTCAGGTGTGAGTTAAGTAATTGTTTGTTTAGGGCAGATTTTTTGTTATATAATGACTTAATTTCTTCTTTAATGTATAGGAGTTGGGCACGTTTAATTGTCGTTTTAGCTGATTTAGAAGACGAATTTATCCTTATGACAGCGTACTTTGGAGTTAAACAATGCATTAAACAAAATTTATTAAATTTAATATGTAAATTTGTTTTCAATAATTGGATCTTAATATTTTGATATTTAAATACCGATTTAGCCTGACTAGCTTCCAATTTGAATAACATGTCTGTCGGTATCCAGGTCACTTATAATGACAAATAATAAATAAATATATTTACCTTTTTTCCTGTCTCGTGACCACAATATAACGCAATGAATTATAATTGACGCGTTTCGAGACTATGTCTCGTCATCAGAATATTAAAATTTATCACTCATTGAGATCGTTAAAAATTTTTAAAACATTAAAATACAAAATCGAAACCAAATCATATAAGCATTATGTGAAGCGAGTGCGCACCCGATGAAAGCCGGCCGGACACTGAATGTTATCAGTTACAGATAAATTTTAATGCTGTGTCATACAATGGATTCGACTGGAAATGTAAGTGGTCGTTTAATATGAATTTACGGTAGTATTTGTCATTATGTGCTTTATATATTTCAAATTCTTCACGTGCATTTAAATAAGCGCCCTTACCACAGACATGTATGGATTTCAAATTGGTGTCAAAATTTGTATAATTATGGTTGTCCTGTATAAGATGACGAGCATAGTTAGACTTTATATAAGATTGTGTTGTCAAGTCTTTTACATTATGCTTAGGAGTGTGCTCAACGAAACGTTTATAAACGTTTATGAACGTTTATAAACGTTCATATTAAACGACCACTTACATTTCAAGTCGAATCCATTGTATGACACAGCATTAAAATTTATCTGTAACTGATAACATTCAGTGTCCGGCCGGCTTTCATCGGGTGCGCACTCGCTTCACATAATGCTTATATGATTTGGTTTCGATTTTGTATTTTAATGTTTAAAAAATTTTTAACGATCTCAATGAGTGATAAATTTTAATATTCTGATGACGAGACATAGTCTCGAAACGCGTCAATTATAATTCATTGCGTTATATTGTGGTCACGAGACCAGGAAAAAAGGTAAATATATTTATTTATTATTTGTCATTATAAGTGACCCGGATACCGACAGACATGTTATTCATCTTGGAATTATATTTTGCCATAGATGTTGGTTGTCGGTCTCGTATATAATTATTACTCTTGTAGTACGGGTAAGTTGGTGTTTTACTGGTTGACTTGGCTCTAGGAAATTATATCTTACATTATATATATGCCATGGTTGGAAGGTGTCAGTCTCGTATATATTACACTTGTAGTACGGGTAAGTACAATTTTCTTCATCCTTTACATAACTTCTTTGGATCACATTTTTATATTACAAAATTAAAATATAGTCAACATTTATTCTTATAGTTATATTTTCACTTCTTACTTAATATCAATAATAAATAGTCTTCATCGCAATATTTCACTCTTTCTTCATTATTTAATTTTCAATATACCGTTTCATGGAAGTTTGGTTGTAGTTGCCTTTTATTTTCTTTGTCACAGGATCTTGTATTTCGTAGGTGTTGTTCATGTTAGCATTATTCGTTATCAAAATAATCCGTCCCATTTCTCAATGTATTTTTATTCATTTTACCCATAGTCATTGCTCTCCTCTCTTCTCGTCGTTCGAACTTCTTCAGTGTTCATGCTCCTATCTGTTCTCGTCATATACCTTGCTATCATTTGGTTTTTCCATTTTGATGCTATCAGGGCTTCATCTGCCTTCCGTTCTTCCGTCTTCTTCTTCTCCCTATCTTCGGTATACACGTGTCCAGTGTTCTCCTGGTCGTTGTTATTACTAATGTTTGGTATATCTTCTAATTCTGGTTGACCGTCATCTGTCTTCTGGTTGGGTCTTTCTATTAATTGGCTTCTCTTCTTCCTCAATTCTCTTATTTCTCGGGCGTACCCTTCGATGATCCGGTCCCATTGTTCTTTATAGCCTTCCTTTTTCTTAAAATACCTTACTCTTCTTTTGGAAATCTTTGCTTGAAATACTTTATTGCTCATATTCTTCTTTGTTGTTACATAGTTTTCCTCTTCGTCCATCTTCATGAAGCTCCTTCGGTACTCCTTCCTAAAGATTCCTTCTTCATGGTCGACGATTGGGAAGTTAATCACATTAATTAGACCGCCTCGAGTCATTTCGATTAATTCTTTTGTGACCCTTGTCTTCTTTGGACGCATGGTTCTTCTTTCTTCCATCTTCACCTCTTCCGTTTCCTTAATTATTTGGATCTTCTTTTCTCCACTCTCTTCAGGCTTTGGACTCACGTGTTCCGAGGTTTTATCTTCGGGTGACTCTTCGGTCTCTGAGTTATCATCTGTTCTTAATTCTCTTCTTATCTTCTTAACACTCTCCTTTGTCTCTTCACAACATCTTTTTATTGTCTCTCCCGATCGCTTACAATCATCATCCACTACCGTGTTTGTCGACTCCACGCTCTCCTTGTAATCTTCCTTCATTTTCTTATTCATTTGGTCTAATTTCTCATTGATTTCATTGATTTTGGCTCCTAATTCTGCAGATAAATTTTCTTTCATTATTTCCATATTTTTCTCCAATAACTCTTCTGTCTTTTTCTGTCCGTCTTCCATCCTCCTATTAGTTTCATTTATCTTGTCATTTAAATCCTCCTTCAACAATTCCATATTCTTCTGGCTCTCCTTCTGTCCTTCTTCTATTTTCTTGCTTAATTCCTTCTTTGTAGATTGACTAGTTTCATCCATTTTCTTTGATAGCGATCGGCTGTCTTCCTTCAAAGATCGGTTGTCCTCCTTCAGTGATTCTATACTCTGCTTTGTGGATCGGCTGTCCTCCTTTAATGATCGGTTGTCCTCCTTTAATTCCTTCAATAGACTGTACATTTCCTGCATGATATTTGTGTCTCCTGGTTGCGCCGGTTTCTCGGGTTGGGTTTCCTTTTGCGTAACTTCCGGTTGTTGAACCTCCTCCGCCGGTTCAGGTTGTCTATCTTCAATTTCCAGTAATATTTCTTCAACGTCCTCTGCCGACGTCGCTTCTTTCTCCTCCATCCTAGCCTCCCTCTCGGCCTCTGCCGCTCGTTTCTTCGATGTTGACCTTCTATACATCTTCCTATCTGTGTAATGTACTTGCTGTCCTGCTGTCGAATTAGGTTGAGAAATTATTTATTTAATTAATTAAATCGTTAGGTGTTTTCGTCCTAATTCGCGCCCAGACGTTGGGCGCCAATCTATAATAGATTCAATTATAGATATAGAATATAGATTTTAAATATAGGTATATAGATGTGTAGATACTCAGATACTCAAGTCGAGTATATGTGGATATGATGTTATTGTTGATGATTATTATTAGATATGATTATTAAAATTGGGTGATTGGAATTAATGTTCACGTTTATAGTTTGTGGTTTAAAAGAGTATTAGGCTTGCTATCACTTCACTGTGTTAACCTCCCCACTTACCATCCGTGGATATCTTCACTATTCTCGATGGCGACTTCTCTTACTGTAAACACACTTGACATACATGCATAGATATTCCTTTTGAATATCGAAAAGAATGCACATAAACAATAAAATAAATCGAATATTCAATTGTAAGTTGAATGATATCAGTAATTCAAATACTACCGCCACCTTATGAGAGAACTGTTTATAAAAAAATTAAATTACTGCTTCTATTTTAGAGAAATTAAAACTCTGATTCCACTGATAATAAACTGAGGATTTATTGACAATGATTAAATTCAGTAAACTCTTTTAAAACAATTAATAAGATATTTTTACAACAATAACAAATTTAAACAAATATTGAGATCTCTGTATCTCAAGGCTGGTAACACTGTTGTAAGGTACAATATTATTGTGAACGAGGTTAGGTTCACTTTAGTTAATTATATTACCAATTTAGTGAGTTCTTTGAAGATACATGATACCAGATATAAAGATGTGAGTTTGAATAACAATATTTACTTATCTATTACTATAACAAAAGAACAAAAATTTAAAATTATTAAACTCGATACGATAGCCGATAATATCGTACTATCGTATGTTATGCAAAAGTATATAGCAGTTAAGGTCGACACGTGCTTTGAGCGTTGCACTGTTAAAAATATTATTATTATTAATTCATTAATTAGCAGAACCATGTACTGAAAAGAGAAAAAATGTAAAGAAATAAACTCTTATTATTGCTTTCATTTCATTAAAATCATTCAAGAACAGAATTGGTTCTTTGTGACAAAAATATATTCTTCGGTTCTAGGTTAGTTTGCCTAGTAACACGTAAGTGGTTATTTAGAATAAGTAATGTCATTTATAAAATTCTTAATGATATAGTTACAAACATTTTATTTATAAATCATTTGATGTGTAATTATCAGTCATGAAAGTATTTGCACAAGAAAATAATTATTTCTTAATTCAAAAGTTATAGTCAAGTAAGCGACTATATTCACTTAATGATGAGCGGTATCTAAATTTAATTCCGCCGTTCTCAATTATTCTTTAAATATAAAATAATTATTCTTGAATTAATTATTGTCATTGGATTGTGCTACTACTTGTTTATTAAATTCTGATAATTGACCATCATTGTTTATTAAAGCACTCAAGCGTTATGATTAGTGCAGTCCAAACAATAATTTTCGTTCATCAACGAGAATTATTTCTTTTATTATTTTCTTTAAAATAATTAAAATATTGTACTCCCTGATTATATACACAGAACATGACCCTTATTATACACTGGTCATGTTAATTCACTATTCACTTAATTCACTGGACACTCGATAATGTGTTTTTGTGTACAGGTTAATGTTTGTTGGTGTATTACTGTAGGTGACGCGCACATTTCAAAAATATTTTGATGACTTTCGGCATAGACCTCTCGCCGTGAGTGATGCAGAACGAATGTTACATTTCGCTAAAGCGTCTCTTTTCGTCTGGTCATTTTAAGCTATTTGATTGGTTCAAAAGGTCATACTCTCAACCCCAAAACACTTTGGTAAAATAAAACTTTCAATTTTTCGCATCTCTAAGCGTGTGTTAGAGATTATCTGTGACGTATACATGGATACTCAAAATGATTGAAAAACTTATAATGGTCATAAGTTTCTTATCTTTTGTCATATCGTCATTTGGATAGTGGCATTAAATCGCGGACACTTGTGGCTTTATTTTAAGTCTAAACAAGTACTAAATCCGTCCATTATTAATTCACTTGGTCATCTTGAAAACTCATATGGTGACTCTTAACATAAATAAGTCTTTTTCACCATATTTCGTTATAATTACACTGTAATACTTATTACTAAACATTTTGAGTCCATTTCTCCTTCATGTTAGTACATAAAATGGTTATATTTATAGTTTAAACAAAATCTGTTAATGGCGTCTATACCAACCATGTTCGATTGTTTATATTCACTTGTAACGCCATCATTCCTTATTCTACTACATATGTTTGACATCCTAACACTAATATGTACATTTATTTACATTTGTTCATACTTTATTTTGCTAAAAAATGTTATTTTGTATATACTTATAGTATGATCAAAATACCTTCTGTTCTCATCTTTCCATTTTGTCACTTATTTAGTTATTTTAGTACACATGGGATATATTGTTAGTAATTAAAATAGTGTACAATTGTTGTACATTGTTGGTTCAATGTATTCATTAACTTTTCGTTATCTGAAAGCTCTCTAAGTTATAGCATGGTGTTTATTTACATCTGGTTTTACAATTGCAGTTAGTTAGTTTATAATATTTCAATTATTAAACTACTAGTATTACATTTGTGAAGTGTTCTCATAGCAGTATTAGACATTTCTCTAACTACTGGTAACAATTGTCACATTCTTTTGATAAGTTTCGATAATGTTTTTTGACTAAATCTCTTGTCACATTGGGGTTCTGTCCATTTAACTTTATGATATTATATTCAATCTGATTCATTTGCTGTGTCCTTCAGTACATATGGTATTCATTGGTTTGCATTATTGTTCTTAGCTAGTTTCTGTTTGAAACAATTGTGGATAATTGCTTGGTTTAACTAATGTACATGATTTTATGTTATAGGTTCAATTCTTGTGAGGTTATGTGTCAGTTGTCTGACAACAATGCTCTACATACTTTTATGCAGTATTTAACTCAACTATTGCCATCTCATTATGGCATTCTACTACAATGGTTTATTATTAAGTTATACACATTTTTACATTATTTGTTGAAACAATAACACAGGTATTCTTAGTCTAATAATGTTACATATTTTGGTGGGTTGCACCTAGTTTTTGGTACATTGATTGGTTTATACATAACAAACTAGCATATTTGCTACTACTTGTGCTGGTATTCATTTACATTTTGTCCTGTCTTGCTATGGCATTCAGGCACATTTCATATTCGGGCTTACAAAGCTTTTATTATTAATCCCTATGAACAATTAATTTACTGTTCTGTCTCATAATTTTTTGTTGGTCTTACTGATTATCTATGTGATTTTACAATCTTGATTAAACTTGTTACACTAATTGTCTGTGCATTTCACTAGTTAATCGTGGATTCTTTTCACTTATAATGGTTAATCACTTTGCTCCGTTATAAACATTTTCACTGGTATTGTTTGTGCTGTTTACTTGGGGTAAAATGGTTATTATATCACATGTTGTTACACTTATATTAAGTACTCACTGTCATTGTTCGTGATCACTTAATGATGCTCAACACTGGTTTCTCTGTTATTGGTATTTGAATAATCATCATACTTCTTCTGTTCACTATATTGATTTCAATTCCTTGTATATCTTGTGAATGTTGATGACTTGTACTGTTCATACATAATCTTCATTCTTCATGGTACATTTCTTTTCCTCTTCTTCTTCTTTTCTTCTTCTGGTTAGTTGTTTCTCACTGTCGGTGTTCTCCTTGGTTATACATTATTTGTAATAATCCATGTCCCTTAATATTATCATACTCTTCCATATTTTTATTCGTGGTTATGGTAATCATTGTCCCATATTATTTCACACTAATAAACAAATTCGTTTGTTTTATCACCATTGTGATTGTACTTGATTCGTCTCCTTTTTATTTTAATAATTATTTTCGTCATATCCCCTCACTATTTTGGATCTATTGGGCCTGGATGCTAACGTATTATATTGGCTCGTTGGTATTTTCTCTCTCTTTGTTATACTCGATGGTATCCTTATTACTCTTCCTTCTCCTTCGTTGGGTTGTTTCAATAATATTCGTTCGTAGATACACACTTTATTTATATTCTCCCGTTCCTTCTTTTATGCTCGATGAAATATTTTCATGATATCCTTTTATTTGACGTACTAGATAGTTATTTTATGTAACTGCTAATTTGGTACGTTACATATGCCTTCCTATAAGAATTGATTAATTCTGAATTCGTATATTTATTCTTCTTGAAGAATTCATCAATTGTTGTACATTTCCACGTTGACTCTTATGCTTTTTTATATCCCTTTACTTTCTTCTATTTGAATCATAATTATTTTCTTTCTATGTAATTATCTCCCTTGTTTATTTAATTGCCTAATTCCCTAACATAATTTTAGCTGGGGCAGTTCAGAGTGGCTCACTTTGGCATACATCTCCGCTGGCCATACTAACATCAATAAATACAGAGGCACATCATCTCTGTCAATAATATAAATGATTGCTGGAACGTTTCATCAGTCAATTCAACTCAAATTAATTCAAAATATAAAGTGGTCGTTCTTTCGACAAATAATAAATATCCTTGGGATCATCTCACGCATCTGCGGTTTATACATCATTATATTCTCTTCTTCTTGATTCAACTTAACTAAATTCTTCACATTTTACAGGGATAGTTTGTCTACATTTCATCACTGGTATACTCTCATGATCATCTTCGTTAATATATTACTTTTTCATTCTTCTTCGTCATCAATTAATCTTTTCTCTTGGTATTACATTAAACGTCACTTCATAATCTTCTTCATTTTCATGATTCACTTCTTTGTGTTATATTTCATTTGGTATAGGCTCTCTGCTAGTGTCTTGCCTCGTGTTTGTGCATCATCTATTATCTACATCATTAATATTTATTTGCTTTCATTCCTCCAACTTCTTATATTGCTCGTTCTGTATATCATCTGGTACATCATCTCCTCTTTATTAGTACGGGTAAGTTGGTGTTTTACTGGTTGACTAGGCTCTTGGAATTACTAATAATAAATAAATATATTTACCTTTTTTCCCTGTCTCGTGACCACAATATAACGCAATGAATTATAATTGACGCGTTTCGAGACTATGTCTCGTCATCAGAATATTAAAATTTATCACTCATTGAGATCGTTAAAAATTTTTTAAACATTAAAATACAAAATCGAAACCAAATCATATAAGCATTATGTGAAGCGAGTGCGCACTCGATGAAAGCCGGCCGGACACTGAATGTTATCAGTTACAGATAAATTTTAATGCTGTGTCATACAATGGATTCGACTTGAAATGTAAGTGGTCGTATAATATGAATTTACGGTAGTATTTGTCATTATGTGCTTTATATATTTCAAATTCTTCACGTGCATTTAAATAAGCGCCCTTACCACAGACATGTATGGGTTTCAAATTGGTGTCAAAACTTGTATAATTATGGTTGTCCTGTATAAGATGACGAGCATAGTTAGACTTTATATAAGATTGTGTTGTCAAGTCTTTTACATTATGCTTAGGAGTGTGCTCAACGAAACGTTTATAAAAACCTCTCCCTGTCTGACCGATATAAAAGCATTCGCAGTCATTACAAGAAAGCTTATAAACACCTGTTTTCATTTCCAAAGGTGTACTGGTTCTATTACAAAGCCCATTAAACAGATTGTTATTGGTTTTAAATGTTACAGTTCTATTGTTATTATTTAATACTTTTGATAAAATTTTGGGCATAATACTGGTGTAGGTTGTTGAAATAAAGGTTGGTTCCTTATCTTGTATCACTCGTGGTTTTGACAATTTACGCTTATGCTTTTTAAGGAGGTTATCAACCATGGAAGATGTGTAACCATTGGCAACAGCAATGTGTTTTATAATATTTAATTCACTTCTAAAATCATTTTCATTAAGAGGTGTCGTTAACAATCTGTGTATGAAATAATTATAAGCCGCCATTTTCTGCGAGAATGGGTGGTGTGAGTCAGCCGGTATGGTTACATCTGTGGTAGTAGGTTTCCTATATATACTATATTTCAATTTATCATCACATTTGGTGATAGTCAAGTCAAGAAAATTCAGTTTGTTATCTATTTCAGTTTCATGTGTAAATTGAATGTGTTTATTGATATTATTTAAAGGATTTTTAAAGTTTTCTATTTGACGTAATGTGCCCTTGTATATTATGAAAGTATCATCCATATATCGTGCGTAGAACATGATGTTTTTCTTATGAATATTGTTAGAAAACAAGTGTGTGTTTTCGTAATGATTTAAATAAATATCTGCCAAAAGGCCTGACAGCGGTGAGCCCATTGCCAAACCATCGCATTGACTGTAAAATTTGTTGTCAAATTCAAAATAATTTTGGTTTAAAATAACTTTAAGTAGGTTTATTAATTCATCTATTGTTTGAGTGTTTAATTTGTTGCATTTCATCAGATTGTCCCTTAAAATATTAAGTGTATCATTTATTGGGATATTTGTGTACAAATTAACAATATCGAGGGACACTAATTTATAATTAGGTAATAATTTGATATTATTAACTTTATGTATAAAATCAGTTATATTTTTGACAGTGTGGCTATTTTCTATAATTAAACTATCCTTAATGATTTTTACTAATTTCTTAGCTGTACGGAACCCTGGCGCTGTAGTGAAATTAACTAAAGGTCTAATTGGCATATCAATTTTGTGGATTTTTGGCAATCCAGTTAATATAGGGGCTTTAGCGTTACAAGGTTTTAAGTAACGGCGAGTACGTTGATCAAATAAACTTGTACTTTTATTAATCTGTGTATTAAGATTTTTGACATACCGGTGTGTTGGGTCCGATGCCAGGTTTATAATATTATTATTTGAAATGAAGTTATGAACTTTATTCGTGTATGTTGTATTATCCATTATTACCAGAGTTCTGCCTTTATCTGCCTTACAAATGATCGCATTATTATCAAGTAATTTGGTTTTTATCTGTTTCGATATTTTATAGCTTTCTCTGGAACTGTTGTTATTAATTAAATGACTAGACGAGTTAGGCGACATGTGTGTGTTCATGAATCTCTTGAACCGGTTGTTTATCAGATGACGTGCCTCGTCTTGCATTTTTGGATCAGCAATCGCTTTTACTGCTGTTTCAGCACTGATAAGCTCATGGGCAATATGATAATTATTAAAAACCGGCGGAATACAATAATTTATGCCTTTATTCAATAAGTTTAACTCATCATTGTTGAAGTTTATAGACGTTAAGTTAGAAATGCGTGGGTAGAAAACATGATTACATTGTATGTCCTCGTTTTGGCTGTGTTTATGATTCAACTTAAGATTGTTTAATTTCCGTGACTGTTTTGTGTATATCTTATACATCATGTTATTCACATATTTATGTACTGTATCAAGTACATTATTTATAATAGCAGGATGAATACTATTTAGTATCTTCAGGTGTGAGTTAAGTAATTGTTTGTTTAGGGCAGATTTTTTGTTATATAATGACTTAATTTCTTCTTTAATGTATAGGAGTTGGGCACGTTTAATTGTCGTTTTAGCTGATTTAGAAGACGAATTTATCCTTATGACAGCGTACTTTGGAGTTAAACAATGCATTAAACAAAATTTATTAAATTTAATATGTAAATTTGTTTTCAATAATTGGATCTTAATATTTTGATATTTAAATACCGATTTAGCCTGACTAGCTTCCAATTTGAATAACATGTCTGTCGGTATCCAGGTCACTTATAATGACAAATAATAAATAAATATATTTACCTTTTTTCCTGTCTCGTGACCACAATATAACGCAATGAATTATAATTGACGCGTTTCGAGACTATGTCTCGTCATCAGAATATTAAAATTTATCACTCATTGAGATCGTTAAAAATTTTTAAAACATTAAAATACAAAATCGAAACCAAATCATATAAGCATTATGTGAAGCGAGTGCGCACCCGATGAAAGCCGGCCGGACACTGAATGTTATCAGTTACAGATAAATTTTAATGCTGTGTCATACAATGGATTCGACTGGAAATGTAAGTGGTCGTTTAATATGAATTTACTGTAGTATTTGTCATTATGTGCTTTATATATTTCAAATTCTTCACGTGCATTTAAATAAGCGCCCTTACCACAGACATGTATGGATTTCAAATTGGTGTCAAAATTTGTATAATTATGGTTGTCCTGTATAAGATGACGAGCATAGTTAGACTATATAAAATTGTGTTGTCAAGTCTTTTACATTATGCTTAGGAGTATAATTATTTTCTTTCTATGTAATTATCTCCCTTGTTTATTTAATTGCCTAATTCCCTAACATAATTTTAGCTGGGGCAGTTCAGAGTGGCTCACTTTGGCATACATCTCCGCTGGCCATACTAACATCAATAAATACAGAGGCACATCATCTCTGTCAATAATATAAATGATTGCTGGAACGTTTCATCAGTCAATTCATCTCAAATTAATTCAAAATATAAAGTTGTCGTTCTTTCGACAAATAATAAATATCCTTGGGATCATCTCACGCATCTGCGGTTTATACATCATTATATTCTCTTCTTCTTGATTCAACTTAACTAAATTCTTCACATTTTACAGGGATAGTTTGTCTACATTTCATCACTGGTATACTCTCATGATCATCTTCGTTAATATATTACTTTTTCATTCTTCTTCGTCATCAATTAATCTTTTCTCTTGGTATTACATTAAACGTCACTTCATAATCTTCTTCATTTTCATGATTCACTTCTTTGTGTTATATTTCATTTGGTATAGGCTCTCTGCTAGTGTCTTGCCTCGTGTTTGTGCATCATCTATTATCTACATCATTAATATTTATTTGCTTTCATTCCTCCAACTTCTTATATTGCTCGTTCTGTATATCATCTGGTACATCATCTCCTCTTTATTAGTACGGGTAAGTTGGTGTTTTACTGGTTGACTAGGCTCTTGGAATTACAAATAATAAATAAATATATTTACCTTTTTTCCCTGTCTCGTGACCACAATATAACGCAATGAATTATAATTGACGCGTTTCGAGACTATGTCTCGTCATCAGAATATTAAAATTTATCACTCATTGAGATCGTTAAAAATTTTTTAAACATTAAAATACAAAATCGAAACCAAATCATATAAGCATTATGTGAAGCGAGTGCGCACTCGATGAAAGCCGGCCGGACACTGAATGTTATCAGTTACAGATAAATTTTAATGCTGTGTCATACAATGGATTCGACTTGAAATGTAAGTGGTCGTATAATATGAATTTACGGTAGTATTTGTCATTATGTGCTTTATATATTTCAAATTCTTCACGTGCATTTAAATAAGCGCCCTTACCACAGATATGTATGGGTTTCAAATTGGTGTCAAAACTTGTATAATTATGGTTGTCCTGTATAAGATGACGAGCATAGTTAGACTTTATATAAGATTGTGTTGTCAAGTCTTTTACATTATGCTTAGGAGTGTGCTCAACGAAACGTTTATAAAAACCTCTCCCTGTCTGACCGATATAAAAGCATTCGCAGTCATTACAAGAAAGCTTATAAACACCTGTTTTCATTTCCAAAGGTGTACTGGTTCTATTACAAAGCCCATTAAACAGATTGTTATTGGTTTTAAATGTTACAGTTCTATTGTTATTATTTAATACTTTTGATAAAATTTTGGGCATAATACTGGTGTAGGTTGTTGAAATAAAGGTTGGTTCCTTATCTTGTATCACTCGTGGTTTTGACAATTTACGCTTATGCTTTTTAAGGAGGTTATCAACCATGGAAGATGTGTAACCATTGGCAACAGCAATGTGTTTTATAATATTTAATTCACTTCTAAAATCATTTTCATTAAGAGGTGTCGTTAACAATCTGTGTATGAAATAATTATAAGCCGCCATTTTCTGCGAGAATGGGTGGTGTGAGTCAGCCGGTATGGTTACATCTGTGGTAGTAGGTTTCCTATATATACTATATTTCAATTTATCATCACATTTGGTGATAGTCAAGTCAAAAAAATTCAGTTTGTTATCTATTTCAGTTTCATGTGTAAATTGAATGTGTTTATTGATATTATTTAAAGGATTTTTAAAGTTTTCTATTTGACGTAATGTGCCCTTGTATATTATGAAAGTATCATCCATATATCGTGCGTAGAACATGATGTTTTTCTTATGAATATTGTTAGAAAACAAGTGTGTGTTTTCGTAATGATTTAAATAAATATCTGCCAAAAGGCCTGACAGCGGTGAGCCCATTGCCAAACCATCGCATTGACTGTAAAATTTGTTGTCAAATTCAAAATAATTTTGGTTTAAAATAACTTTAAGTAGGTTTATTAATTCATCTATTGTTTGAGTGTTTAATTTGTTGCATTTCATCAGATTGTCCCTTAAAATATTAAGTGTATCATTTATTGGGATATTTGTGTACAAATTAACAATATCGAGGGACACTAATTTATAATTAGGTAATAATTTGATATTATTAACTTTATGTATAAAATCAGTTATATTTTTGACAGTGTGGCTATTTTCTATAATTAAACTATCCTTAATGATTTTTACTAATTTCTTAGCTGTACGGAACCCTGGCGCTGTAGTGAAATTAACTAAAGGTCTAATTGGCATATCAATTTTGTGGATTTTTGGCAATCCAGTTAATATAGGGGCTTTAGCGTTACAAGGTTTTAAGTAACGGCGAGTACGTTGATCAAATAAACTTGTACTTTTATTAATCTGTGTATTAAGATTTTTGACATACCGGTGTGTTGGGTCCGATGCCAGGTTTATAATATTATTATTTGAAATGAAGTTATGAACTTTATTCGTGTATGTTGTATTATCCATTATTACCAGAGTTCTGCCTTTATCTGCCTTACAAATGATCGCATTATTATCAAGTAATTTGGTTTTTATCTGTTTCGATATTTTATAGCTTTCTCTGGAACTGTTGTTATTAATTAAATGACTAGACGAGTTAGGCGACATGTGTGTGTTCATGAATCTCTTGAACCGGTTGTTTATCAGATGACGTGCCTCGTCTTGCATTTTTGGATCAGCAATCGCTTTTACTGCTGTTTCAGCACTGATAAGCTCATGGGCAATATGATAATTATTAAAAACCGGTGGAATACAATAATTTATGCCTTTATTCAATAAGTTTAACTCATCATTGTTGAAGTTTATAGACGTTAAGTTAGAAATGCGTGGGTAGAAAACATGATTACATTGTATGTCCTCGTTTTGGCTGTGTTTATGATTCAACTTAAGATTGTTTAATTTCCGTGACTGTTTTGTGTATATCTTATACATCATGTTATTCACATATTTATGTACTGTATCAAGTACATTATTTATAATAGCAGGATGAATACTATTTAGTATCTTCAGGTGTGAGTTAAGTAATTGTTTGTTTAGGGCAGATTTTTTGTTATATAATGACTTAATTTCTTCTTTAATGTATAGGAGTTGGGCACGTTTAATTGTCGTTTTAGCTGATTTAGAAGACGAATTTATCCTTATGACAGCGTACTTTGGAGTTAAACAATGCATTAAACAAAATTTATTAAATTTAATATGTAAATTTGTTTTCAATAATTGGATCTTAATATTTTGATATTTAAATACCGATTTAGCCTGACTAGCTTCCAATTTGAATAACATGTCTGTCGGTATCCAGGTCACTTATAATGACAAATAATAAATAAATATATTTACCTTTTTTCCTGTCTCGTGACCACAATATAACGCAATGAATTATAATTGACGCGTTTCGAGACTATGTCTCGTCATCAGAATATTAAAATTTATCACTCATTGAGATCGTTAAAAATTTTTAAAACATTAAAATACAAAATCGAAACCAAATCATATAAGCATTATGTGAAGCGAGTGCGCACCCGATGAAAGCCGGCCGGACACTGAATGTTATCAGTTACAGATAAATTTTAATGCTGTGTCATACAATGGATTCGACTGGAAATGTAAGTGGTCGTTTAATATGAATTTACTGTAGTATTTGTCATTATGTGCTTTATATATTTCAAATTCTTCACGTGCATTTAAATAAGCGCCCTTACCACAGACATGTATGGATTTCAAATTGGTGTCAAAATTTGTATAATTATGGTTGTCCTGTATAAGATGACGAGCATAGTTAGACTATATAAAATTGTGTTGTCAAGTCTTTTACATTATGCTTAGGAGTGTGCTCAACGAAACGTTTATAAACGTTTATGAACGTTTATAAACGTTCATATTAAACGACCACTTACATTTCAAGTCGAATCCATTGTATGACACAGCATTAAAATTTATCTGTAACTGATAACATTCAGTGTCCGGCCGGCTTTCATCGGGTGCGCACTCGCTTCACATAATGCTTATATGATTTGGTTTCGATTTTGTATTTTAATGTTTAAAAAATTTTTAACGATCTCAATGTGTGATAAATTTTAATATTCTGATGACGAGACATAGTCTCGAAACGCGTCAATTATAATTCATTGCGTTATATTGTGGTCACGAGACCAGGAAAAAAGGTAAATATATTTATTTATTATTTGTCATTATAAGTGACCCGGATACCGACAGACATGTTATTCATCTTGGAATTATATTTTGCCATAGATGTTGGTTGTCGGTCTCGTATATAATTATTACTCTTGTAGTACGGGTAAGTTGGTGTTTTACTGGTTGACTTGGCTCTAGGAAATTATATCTTACATTATATATATGCCATGGTTGGAAGGTGTCAGTCTCGTATATATTACACTTGTAGTACGGGTAAGTACAATTTTCTTCATCCTTTACATAACTTCTTTGGATCACATTTTTATATTACAAAATTAAAATATAGTCAACATTTATTCTTATAGTTATATTTTCACTTCTTACTTAATATCAATAATAAATAGTCTTCATCGCAATATTTCACTCTTTCTTCATTATTTAATTTTCAATATACCGTTTCATGGAAGTTTGGTTGTAGTTGCCTTTTATTTTCTTTGTCACAGGATCTTGTATTTCGTAGGTGTTGTTCATGTTAGCATTATTCGTTATCAAAATAATCCGTCCCATTTCTCAATGTATTTTTATTCATTTTACCCATAGTCATTGCTCTCCTCTCTTCTCGTCGTTCGAACTTCTTCAGTGTTCATGCTCCTATCTGTTCTCGTCATATACCTTGCTATCATTTGGTTTTTCCATTTTGATGCTATCAGGGCTTCATCTGCCTTCCGTTCTTCCGTCTTCTTCTTCTCCCTATCTTCGGTATACACGTGTCCAGTGTTCTCCTGGTCGTTGTTATTACTAATGTTTGGTATATCTTCTAATTCTGGTTGACCGTCATCTGTCTTCTGGTTGGGTCTTTCTATTAATTGGCTCCTCTTCTTCCTCAATTCTCTTATTTCTCGGGCGTACCCTTCGATGATCCGGTCCCATTGTTCTTTATAGCCTTCCTTTTTCTTAAAATACCTTACTCTTCTTTTGGAAATCTTTGCTTGAAATACTTTATTGCTCATATTCTTCTTTGTTGTTACATAGTTTTCCTCTTCGTCCATCTTCATGAAGCTCCTTCGGTGCTCCTTCCTAAAGATTCCTTCTTCATGGTCGACGATTGGGAAGTTAATCACATTAATTAGACCGCCTCGAGTCATTTCGATTAATTCTTTTGTGACCCTTGTCTTCTTTGGACGCATGGTTCTTCTTTCTTCCATCTTCACCTCTTCCGTTTCCTTAATTATTTGGATCTTCTTTTCTCCACTCTCTTCAGGCTTTGGACTCACGTGTTCCGAGGTTTTATCTTCGGGTGACTCTTCGGTCTCTGAGTTATCATCTGTTCTTAATTCTCTTCTTATCTTCTTAACACTCTCCTTTGTCTCTTCACAACATCTTTTTATTGTCTCTCCCGATCGCTTACAATCATCATCCACTACCGTGTTTGTCGACTCCACGCTCTCCTTGTAATCTTCCTTCATTTTCTTATTCATTTGGTCTAATTTCTCATTGATTTCATTGATTTTGGCTCCTAATTCTGCAGATAAATTTTCTTTCATTATTTCCATATTTTTCTCCAATAACTCTTCTGTCTTTTTCTGTCCGTCTTCCATCCTCCTATTAGTTTCATTTATCTTGTCATTTAAATCCTCCTTCAACAATTCCATATTCTTCTGGCTCTCCTTCTGTCCTTCTTCTATTTTCTTGCTTAATTCCTTCTTTGTAGATTGACTAGTTTCATCCATTTTCTTTGATAGTGATCGGCTGTCTTCCTTCAAAGATCGGTTGTCCTCCTTCAGTGATTCTATACTCTGCTTTGTGGATCGGCTGTCCTCCTTTAATGATCGGTTGTCCTCCTTTAATTCCTTCAATAGACTGTACATTTCCTGCATGATATTTGTGTCTCCTGGTTGCGCCGGTTTCTCGGGTTGGGTTTCCTTTTGCGTAACTTCCGGTTGTTGAACCTCCTCCGCCGGTTCAGGTTGTCTATCTTCAATTTCCAGTAATATTTCTTCAACGTCCTCTGCCGACGTCGCTTCTTTCTCCTCCATCCTAGCCTCCCTCTCGGCCTCTGCCGCTCGTTTCTTCGATGTTGACCTTCTATACATCTTCCTATCTGTGTAATGTACTTGCTGTCCTGCTGTCGAATTAGGTTGAGAAATTATTTATTTAATTAATTAAATCGTTAGGTGTTTTCGTCCTAATTCGCGCCCAGACGTTGGGCGCCAATCTATAATAGATTCAATTATAGATATAGAATATAGATTTTAAATATAGGTATATAGATGTGTAGATACTCAGATACTCAAGTCGAGTATATGTGGATATGATGTTATTGTTGATGATTATTATTAGATATGATTATTAAAATTGGGTGATTGGAATTAATGTTCACGTTTATAGTTTGTGGTTTAAAAGAGTATTAGGCTTGCTATCACTTCACTGTGTTAACCTCCCCACTTACCATCCGTGGATATCTTCACTATTCTCGATGGCGACTTCTCTTACTGTAAACACACTTGACATACATGCATAGATATTCCTTTTGAATATCGAAAAGAATGCACATAAACAACAAAATAAATCGAATATTCAATTGTAAGTTGAATGATATCAGTAATTCAAATACTACCGCCACCTTATGAGAGAACTGTTTATAAAAAAATTAAATTACTGCTTCTATTTTAGAGAAATTAAAACTCTGATTCCACTGATAATAAACTGAGGATTTATTGACAATGATTAAATTCAGTAAACTCTTTTAAAACAATTAATAAGATATTTTTACAACAATAACAAATTTAAACAAATATTGAGATCTCTGTATCTCAAGGCTGGTAACACTGTTGTAAGGTACAATATTATTGTGAACGAGGTTAGGTTCACTTTAGTTAATTATATTACCAATTTAGTGAGTTCTTTGAAGATACATGATACCAGATATAAAGATGTGAGTTTGAATAACAATATTTACTTATCTATTACTATAACAAAAGAACAAAAATTTAAAATTATTAAACTCGATACGATAGCCGATAATATCGTACTATCGTATGTTATGCAAAAGTATATAGCAGTTAAGGTCGACACGTGCTTTGAGCGTTGCACTGTTAAAAATATTATTATTATTAATTCATTAATTAGCAGAACCATGTACTGAAAAGAGAAAAAATCTAAAGAAAAAAACTCTTATTATTGCTTTCATTTCGTTAAAATCATTCAAGAACAGAATTGGTTCTTTGTGACAAAAATATATTCTTCGGTTCTAGGTTAGTTTGCCTAGTAACACGTAAGTGGTTATTTAGCATAAGTAATGTTATTTATAAAATTCTTAATGATATAGTTACAAACATTTTATTTATAAATCATTTGATGTGTAATTATCAGTCATGAAAGTATTTGCACAAGAAAATAATTATTTCTTAATTCAAAAGTTATAGTCAAGTAAGCGACTATATTCACTTAATGATGAGCGGTATCTAAATTTAATTCCGCCGTTCTCAATTATTCTTTAAATATAAAATAATTATTCTTGAATTAATTATTGTCATTGGATTGTGCTACTACTTGTTTATTAAATTCTGATAATTGACCATCATTGTTTATTAAAGCACTCAAGCGTTATGACTAGTGCAGTCCAAACAATAATTTTCGTTCATCAACGAGAATTATTTCTTTTATTATTTTCTTTAAAATAATTAAAATATTGTACTCCCTGATTATATACACAGAACATGACCCTTATTATACACTGGTCATGTTAATTCACTATTCACTTAATTCACTGGACACTCGATAATGTGTTTTTGTGTACAGGTTAATGTGTGTTGGTGTATTACTGTAGGTGACGCGCACATTTCAAAAATATTTTGATGACTTTCGGCATAGACCTCTCGCCGTGAGTGATGCAGAACGAATGTTACATTTCGCTAAAGCGTCTCTTTTCGTCTGGTCATTTTAAGCTATTTGATTGGTTCAAAAGGTCATACTCTCAACCCCAAAACACTTTGGTAAAATAAAACTTTCAATTTTTCGCATCTCTAAGCGTGTGTTAGAGATTATCTGTGACGTATACATGGATACTCAAAATGATTGAAAAACTTATAATGGTCATAAGTTTCTTATCTTTTGTCATATCGTCATTTGGATAGTGGCATAAAATCGCGGACACTTGTGGCTTTATTTTAAGTCTAAACAAGTACTAAATCCGTCCATTATTAATTCACTTGGTCATCTTGAAAACTCATATGGTGACTCTTAACATAAATAAGTCTTTTTCACCATATTTCGTTATAATTACACTGTAATACTTATTACTAAACATTTTGAGTCCATTTCTCCTTCATGTTACTACATAAAATGGTTATATTTATAGTTTAAACAAAATCTGTTAATGGCGTCTATACCAACCATGTTCGATTGTTTATATTCACTTGTAACGCCATCATTCCTTATTCTACTACATATGTTTGACATCCTAACACTAATATGTACATTTATTTACATTTGTTCATACTTTATTTTGCTAAAAAATTTTATTTTGTATATACTTATAGTATGATCAAAATACCTTCTGTTCTCATCTTTCCATTTTGTCACTTATTTAGTTATTTTAGTACACATGGGATATATTGTTAGTAATTAAAATAGTGTACAATTGTTGTACATTGTTGGTTCAATGTATTCATTAACTTTTCGTTATCTGAAAGCTCTCTAAGTTATAGCATGGTGTTTATTTACATCTGGTTTTACAATTGCAGTTAGTTAGTTTATAATATTTCAATTATTAAACTACTAGTATTACATTTGTGAAGTGTTCTCATAGCAGTATTAGACATTTCTCTAACTACTGGTAACAATTGTCACATTCTTTTGATAAGTTTCGATAATGTTTTTTGACTAACTCTCTTGTCACATTGGGGTTCTGTCAATTTAACTTTATGATATTATATTCAATCTGATTCATTTGTTGTGTCCTTCAGTACATATGGTATTCATTGGTTTGCATTATTGTTCTTAGCTAGTTTCTGTTTGAAACAATTGTGGATAATTGCTTGGTTTAACTAATGTACATGATTTTATGTTATAGGTTCAATTCTTGTGAGGTTATGTGTCAGTTGTCTGACAACAATGCTCTAAATACTTTTATGCAGTATTTAACTCAACTATTGCCATCTCATTATGGCATTCTACTACAATGGTTTATTATTAAGTTATACACATTTTTACATTATTTGTTGAAACAATAACAGGTATTCTTAGTCTAATAATGTTACATATTTTGGTGGGTTGCACCTAGTTTTTGGTACATTGATTGGTTTATACATAACAAACTAGCATATTTGCTACTACTTGTGCTGGTATTCATTTACATTTTGTCCTGTCTTGCTATGGCATTCAGGCACATTTCATATTCGGGCTTACAAAGCTTTTATTATTAATCCCTATGAACAATTAATTTACTGTTCTGTCTCATAATTTTTTGTTGGTCTTACTGATTATCTATGTGATTTTACAATCTTGATTAAACTTGTTACACTAATTGTCTGTTCATTTCACTAGTTAATCGTGGATTCTTTTCACTTATAATGGTTAATCACTTTGCTCCGTTATAAACATTTTCACTGGTATTGTTTGTGCTGTTTACTTGGGGTAAAATGGTTATCATATCACATGTTGTTACACTTATATTAAGTACTCACTGTCATAGTTCGTGATCACTTAATGATGCTCAACACTGGTTTCTCTGTTATTGGTATTTGAATAATCATCATACTTCTTCTGTTCACTATATTGATTTTAATTCCTTGTATATCTTGTGAATGTTGATGACTTGTACTGTTCATACATAATCTTCATTCTTCATGGTACATTTCTTTTCCTCTTCTTCTTCTTTTCTTCTTCTGGTTAGTTGTTTCTCACTGTCGGTGTTCTCCTTGGTTATACATTATTTGTAATAATCCATGTCCCTTAATATTATCATACTCTTCCATATTTTTATTCGTGGTTATGGTAATCATTGTCCCATATTATTTCACACTAATAAACAAATTCGTTTGTTTTATCACCATTGTGATTGTACTTGATTCGTCTCCTTTTTATTTTAATAATTATTTTCGTCATATCCCCTCACTATTTTGGATCTATTGGGCCTGGATGCTAACGTATTATATTGGCTCGTTGGTATTTTCTCTCTCTTTGTTATACTCGATGGTATCCTTATTACTCTTCCTTCTCCTTCGTTGGGTTGTTTCAATAATATTCGTTCGTAGATACACACTTTATTTATATTCTCCCGTTCCTTCTTTTATGCTCGATGAAATATTTTCATGATATCCTTTTATTTGACGTACTAGATAGTTATTTTATGTAACTGCTAATTTGGTACGTTACATATGCCTTCCTATAAGAATTGATTAATTCTGAATTCGTATATTTATTCTTCTTGAAGAATTCATCAATTGTTGTACATTTCCACGTTGACTCTTATGCTTTTTTATATCCCTTTACTTTCTTCTATTTGAATCATAATTATTTTCTTTCTATGTAATTATCTCCCTTGTTTATTTAATTGCCTAATTCCCTAACATAATTTTAGCTGGGGCAGTTCAGAGTGGCTCACTTTGGCATACATCTCCGCTGGCCATACTAACATCAATAAATACAGAGGCACATCATCTCTGTCAATAATATAAATGATTGCTGGAACGTTTCATCAGTCAATTCATCTCAAATTAATTCAAAATATAAAGTGGTCGTTCTTTCGACAAATAATAAATATCCTTGGGATCATCTCACGCATCTGCGGTTTATACATCATTATATTCTCTTCTTCTTGATTCAACTTAACTAAATTCTTCACATTTTACAGGGATAGTTTGTCTACATTTCATCACTGGTATACTCTCATGATCATCTTCGTTAATATATTACTTTTTCATTCTTCTTCGTCATCAATTAATCTTTTCTCTTGGTATTACATTAAACGTCACTTCATAATCTTCTTCATTTTCATGATTCACTTCTTTGTGTTATATTTCATTTGGTATAGGCTCTCTGCTAGTGTCTTGCCTCGTGTTTGTGCATCATCTATTATCTACATCATTAATATTTATTTGCTTTCATTCCTCCAACTTCTTATATTGCTCGTTCTGTATATCATCTGGTACATCATCTCCTCTTTATTAGTACGGGTAAGTTGGTGTTTTACTGGTTGACTAGGCTCTTGGAATTACAAATAATAAATAAATATATTTACCTTTTTTCCCTGTCTCGTGACCACAATATAACGCAATGAATTATAATTGACGCGTTTCGAGACTATGTCTCGTCATCAGAATATTAAAATTTATCACTCATTGAGATCGTTAAAAATTTTTTAAACATTAAAATACAAAATCGAAACCAAATCATATAAGCATTATGTGAAGCGAGTGCGCACTCGATGAAAGCCGGCCGGACACTGAATGTTATCAGTTACAGATAAATTTTAATGCTGTGTCATACAATGGATTCGACTTGAAATGTAAGTGGTCGTATAATATGAATTTACGGTAGTATTTGTCATTATGTGCTTTATATATTTCAAATTCTTCACGTGCATTTAAATAAGCGCCCTTACCACAGACATGTATGGGTTTCAAATTGGTGTCAAAACTTGTATAATTATGGTTGTCCTGTATAAGATGACGAGCATAGTTAGACTTTATATAAGATTGTGTTGTCAAGTCTTTTACATTATGCTTAGGAGTGTGCTCAACGAAACGTTTATAAAAACCTCTCCCTGTCTGACCGATATAAAAGCATTCGCAGTCATTACAAGAAAGCTTATAAACACCTGTTTTCATTTCCAAAGGTGTACTGGTTCTATTACAAAGCCCATTAAACAGATTGTTATTGGTTTTAAATGTTACAGTTCTATTGTTATTATTTAATACTTTTGATAAAATTTTGGGCATAATACTGGTGTAGGTTGTTGAAATAAAGGTTGGTTCCTTATCTTGTATCACTCGTGGTTTTGACAATTTACGCTTATGCTTTTTAAGGAGGTTATCAACCATGGAAGATGTGTAACCATTGGCAACAGCAATGTGTTTTATAATATTTAATTCACTTCTAAAATCATTTTCATTAAGAGGTGTCGTTAACAATCTGTGTATGAAATAATTATAAGCCGCCATTTTCTGCGAGAATGGGTGGTGTGAGTCAGCCGGTATGGTTACATCTGTGGTAGTAGGTTTCCTATATATACTATATTTCAATTTATCATCACATTTGGTGATAGTCAAGTCAAAAAAATTCAGTTTGTTATCTATTTCAGTTTCATGTGTAAATTGAATGTGTTTATTGATATTATTTAAAGGATTTTTAAAGTTTTCTATTTGACGTAATGTGCCCTTGTATATTATGAAAGTATCATCCATATATCGTGCGTAGAACATGATGTTTTTCTTATGAATATTGTTAGAAAACAAGTGTGTGTTTTCGTAATGATTTAAATAAATATCTGCCAAAAGGCCTGACAGCGGTGAGCCCATTGCCAAACCATCGCATTGACTGTAAAATTTGTTGTCAAATTCAAAATAATTTTGGTTTAAAATAACTTTAAGTAGGTTTATTAATTCATCTATTGTTTGAGTGTTTAATTTGTTGCATTTCATCAGATTGTCCCTTAAAATATTAAGTGTATCATTTATTGGGATATTTGTGTACAAATTAACAATATCGAGGGACACTAATTTATAATTAGGTAATAATTTGATATTATTAACTTTATGTATAAAATCAGTTATATTTTTGACATTGTGGCTATTTTCTATAATTAAACTATCCTTAATGATTTTTACTAATTTCTTAGCTGTACGGAACCCTGGCGCTGTAGTGAAATTAACTAAAGGTCTAATTGGCATATCAATTTTGTTGATTTTTGGCAATCCAGTTAATATAGGGGCTTTAGCGTTACAAGGTTTTAAGTAACGGCGAGTACGTTGATCAAATAAACTTGTACTTTTATTAATCTGTGTATTAAGATTTTTGACATACCGGTGTGTTGGGTCCGATGCCAGGTTTATAATATTATTATTTGAAATGAAGTTATGAACTTTATTCGTGTATGTTGTATTATCCATTATTACCAGAGTTCTGCCTTTATCTGCCTTACAAATGATCGCATTATTATCAAGTAATTTGGTTTTTATCTGTTTCGATATTTTATAGCTTTCTCTGGAACTGTTGTTATTAATTAAATGACTAGACGAGTTAGGCGACATGTGTGTGTTCATGAATCTCTTGAACCGGTTGTTTATCAGATGACGTGCCTCGTCTTGCATTTTTGGATCAGCAATCGCTTTTACTGCTGTTTCAGCACTGATAAGCTCATGGGCAATATGATAATTATTAAAAACCGGTGGAATACAATAATTTATGCCTTTATTCAATAAGTTTAACTCATCATTGTTGAAGTTTATAGACGTTAAGTTAGAAATGCGTGGGTAGAAAACATGATTACATTGTATGTCCTCGTTTTGGCTGTGTTTATGATTCAACTTAAGATTGTTTAATTTCCGTGACTGTTTTGTGTATATCTTATACATCATGTTATTCACATATTTATGTACTGTATCAAGTACATTATTTATAATAGCAGGATGAATACTATTTAGTATCTTCAGGTGTGAGTTAAGTAATTGTTTGTTTAGGGCAGATTTTTTGTTATATAATCACTTAATTTCTTCTTTAATGTATAGGAGTTGGGCACGTTTAATTGTCGTTTTAGCTGATTTAGAAGACGAATTTATCCTTATGACAGCGTACTTTGGAGTTAAACAATGCATTAAACAAAATTTATTAAATTTAATATGTAAATTTGTTTTCAATAATTGGATCTTAATATTTTGATATTTAAATACCGATTTAGCCTGACTAGCTTCCAATTTGAATAACATGTCTGTCGGTATCCAGGTCACTTATAATGACAAATAATAAATAAATATATTTACCTTTTTTCCTGTCTCGTGACCACAATATAACGCAATGAATTATAATTGACGCGTTTCGAGACTATGTCTCGTCATCAGAATATTAAAATTTATCACTCATTGAGATCGTTAAAAATTTTTAAAACATTAAAATACAAAATCGAAACCAAATCATATAAGCATTATGTGAAGCGAGTGCGCACCCGATGAAAGCCGGCCGGACACTGAATGTTATCAGTTACAGATAAATTTTAATGCTGTGTCATACAATGGATTCGACTGGAAATGTAAGTGGTCGTTTAATATGAATTTACGGTAGTATTTGTCATTATGTGCTTTATATATTTCAAATTCTTCACGTGCATTTAAATAAGCGCCCTTACC
The DNA here is from genome assembly GCA_034769895.1 of Magicicada septendecula. Lineage (NCBI taxonomy): Eukaryota > Metazoa > Arthropoda > Insecta > Hemiptera > Cicadidae > Magicicada > Magicicada septendecula. The sequence continues at coordinate 638,025,297 of CM068367.1, forward strand.
ACAGACATGTATGGATTTCAAATTGGTGTCAAAATTTGTATAATTATGGTTGTCCTGTATAAGATGACGAGCATAGTTAGACTTTATATAAAATTGTGTTGTCAAGTCTTTTACATTATGCTTAGGAGTGTGCTCAACGAAACGTTTATAAACGTTTATGAACGTTTATAAACGTTCATATTAAACGACCACTTACATTTCAAGTCGAATCCATTGTATGACACAGCATTAAAATTTATCTGTAACTGATAACATTCAGTGTCCGGCCGGCTTTCATCGGGTGCGCACTCGCTTCACATAATGCTTATATGATTTGGTTTCGATTTTGTATTTTAATGTTTAAAAAATTTTTAACGATCTCAATGTGTGATAAATTTTAATATTCTGATGACGAGACATAGTCTCGAAACGCGTCAATTATAATTCATTGCGTTATATTGTGGTCACGAGACCAGGAAAAAAGGTAAATATATTTATTTATTATTTGTCATTATAAGTGACCCGGATACCGACAGACATGTTATTCATCTTGGAATTATATTTTGCCATAGATGTTGGTTGTCGGTCTCGTATATAATTATTACTCTTGTAGTACGGGTAAGTTGGTGTTTTACTGGTTGACTTGGCTCTAGGAAATTATATCTTACATTATATATATGCCATGGTTGGAAGGTGTCAGTCTCGTATATATTACACTTGTAGTACGGGTAAGTACAATTTTCTTCATCCTTTACATAACTTCTTTGGATCACATTTTTATATTACAAAATTAAAATATAGTCAACATTTATTCTTATAGTTATATTTTCACTTCTTACTTAATATCAATAATAAATAGTCTTCATCGCAATATTTCACTCTTTCTTCATTATTTAATTTTCAATATACCGTTTCATGGAAGTTTGGTTGTAGTTGCCTTTTATTTTCTTTGTCACAGGATCTTGTATTTCGTAGGTGTTGTTCATGTTAGCATTATTCGTTATCAAAATAATCCGTCCCATTTCTCAATGTATTTTTATTCATTTTACCCATAGTCATTGCTCTCCTCTCTTCTCGTCGTTCGAACTTCTTCAGTGTTCATGCTCCTATCTGTTCTCGTCATATACCTTGCTATCATTTGGTTTTTCCATTTTGATGCTATCAGGGCTTCATCTGCCTTCCGTTCTTCCGTCTTCTTCTTCTCCCTATCTTCGGTATACACGTGTCCAGTGTTCTCCTGGTCGTTGTTATTACTAATGTTTGGTATATCTTCTAATTCTGGTTGACCGTCATCTGTCTTCTGGTTGGGTCTTTCTATTAATTGGCTCCTCTTCTTCCTCAATTCTCTTATTTCTCGGGCGTACCCTTCGATGATCCGGTCCCATTGTTCTTTATAGCCTTCCTTTTTCTTAAAATACCTTACTCTTCTTTTGGAAATCTTTGCTTGAAATACTTTATTGCTCATATTCTTCTTTGTTGTTACATAGTTTTCCTCTTCGTCCATCTTCATGAAGCTCCTTCGGTGCTCCTTCCTAAAGATTCCTTCTTCATGGTCGACGATTGGGAAGTTAATCACATTAATTAGACCGCCTCGAGTCATTTCGATTAATTCTTTTGTGACCCTTGTCTTCTTTGGACGCATGGTTCTTCTTTCTTCCATCTTCACCTCTTCCGTTTCCTTAATTATTTGGATCTTCTTTTCTCCACTCTCTTCAGGCTTTGGACTCACGTGTTCCGAGGTTTTATCTTCGGGTGACTCTTCGGTCTCTGAGTTATCATCTGTTCTTAATTCTCTTCTTATCTTCTTAACACTCTCCTTTGTCTCTTCACAACATCTTTTTATTGTCTCTCCCGATCGCTTACAATCATCATCCACTACCGTGTTTGTCGACTCCACGCTCTCCTTGTAATCTTCCTTCATTTTCTTATTCATTTGGTCTAATTTCTCATTGATTTCATTGATTTTGGCTCCTAATTCTGCAGATAAATTTTCTTTCATTATTTCCATATTTTTCTCCAATAACTCTTCTGTCTTTTTCTGTCCGTCTTCCATCCTCCTATTAGTTTCATTTATCTTGTCATTTAAATCCTCCTTCAACAATTCCATATTCTTCTGGCTCTCCTTCTGTCCTTCTTCTATTTTCTTGCTTAATTCCTTCTTTGTAGATTGACTAGTTTCATCCATTTTCTTTGATAGTGATCGGCTGTCTTCCTTCAAAGATCGGTTGTCCTCCTTCAGTGATTCTATACTCTGCTTTGTGGATCGGCTGTCCTCCTTTAATGATCGGTTGTCCTCCTTTAATTCCTTCAATAGACTGTACATTTCCTGCATGATATTTGTGTCTCCTGGTTGCGCCGGTTTCTCGGGTTGGGTTTCCTTTTGCGTAACTTCCGGTTGTTGAACCTCCTCCGCCGGTTCAGGTTGTCTATCTTCAATTTCCAGTAATATTTCTTCAACGTCCTCTGCCGACGTCGCTTCTTTCTCCTCCATCCTAGCCTCCCTCTCGGCCTCTGCCGCTCGTTTCTTCGATGTTGACCTTCTATACATCTTCCTATCTGTGTAATGTACTTGCTGTCCTGCTGTCGAATTAGGTTGAGAAATTATTTATTTAATTAATTAAATCGTTAGGTGTTTTCGTCCTAATTCGCGCCCAGACGTTGGGCGCCAATCTATAATAGATTCAATTATAGATATAGAATATAGATTTTAAATATAGGTATATAGATGTGTAGATACTCAGATACTCAAGTCGAGTATATGTGGATATGATGTTATTGTTGATGATTATTATTAGATATGATTATTAAAATTGGGTGATTGGAATTAATGTTCACGTTTATAGTTTGTGGTTTAAAAGAGTATTAGGCTTGCTATCACTTCACTGTGTTAACCTCCCCACTTACCATCCGTGGATATCTTCACTATTCTCGATGGCGACTTCTCTTACTGTAAACACACTTGACATACATGCATAGATATTCCTTTTGAATATCGAAAAGAATGCACATAAACAACAAAATAAATCGAATATTCAATTGTAAGTTGAATGATATCAGTAATTCAAATACTACCGCCACCTTATGAGAGAACTGTTTATAAAAAAATTAAATTACTGCTTCTATTTTAGAGAAATTAAAACTCTGATTCCACTGATAATAAACTGAGGATTTATTGACAATGATTAAATTCAGTAAACTCTTTTAAAACAATTAATAAGATATTTTTACAACAATAACAAATTTAAACAAATATTGAGATCTCTGTATCTCAAGGCTGGTAACACTGTTGTAAGGTACAATATTATTGTGCACGAGGTTAGGTTCACTTTAGTTAATTATATTACCAATTTAGTGAGTTCTTTGAAGATACATGATACCAGATATAAAGATGTGAGTTTGAATAACAATATTTACTTATCTATTACTATAACAAAAGAACAAAAATTTAAAATTATTAAACTCGATACGATAGCCGATAATATCGTACTATCGTATGTTATGCAAAAGTATATAGCAGTTAAGGTCGACACGTGCTTTGAGCGTTGCACTGTTAAAAATATTATTATTATTAATTCATTAATTAGCAGAACCATGTACTGAAAAGAGAAAAAATCTAAAGAAAAAAACTCTTATTATTGCTTTCATTTCGTTAAAATCATTCAAGAACAGAATTGGTTCTTTGTGACAAAAATATATTCTTCGGTTCTAGGTTAGTTTGCCTAGTAACACGTAAGTGGTTATTTAGCATAAGTAATGTTATTTATAAAATTCTTAATGATATAGTTACAAACATTTTATTTATAAATCATTTGATGTGTAATTATCAGTCATGAAAGTATTTGCACAAGAAAATAATTATTTATTAATTCAAAAGTTATAGTCAAGTAAGCGACTATATTCACTTAATGATGAGCGGTATCTAAATTTAATTCCGCCGTTCTCAATTATTCTTTAAATATAAAATAATTATTCTTGAATTAATTATTGTCATTGGATTGTGCTACTACTTGTTTATTAAATTCTGATAATTGACCATCATTGTTTATTAAAGCACTCAAGCGTTATGACTAGTGCAGTCCAAACAATAATTTTCGTTCATCAACGAGAATTATTTCTTTTATTATTTTCTTTAAAATAATTAAAATATTGTACTCCCTGATTATATACACAGAACATGACCCTTATTATACACTGGTCATGTTAATTCACTATTCACTTAATTCACTGGACACTCGATAATGTGTTTTTGTGTACAGGTTAATGTGTGTTGGTGTATTACTGTAGGTGACGCGCACATTTCAAAAATATTTTGATGACTTTCGGCATAGACCTCTCGCCGTGAGTGATGCAGAACGAATGTTACATTTCGCTAAAGCGTCTCTTTTCGTCTGGTCATTTTAAGCTATTTGATTGGTTCAAAAGGTCATACTCTCAACCCCAAAACACTTTGGTAAAATAAAACTTTCAATTTTTCGCATCTCTAAGCGTGTGTTAGAGATTATCTGTGACGTATACATGGATACTCAAAATGATTGAAAAACTTATAATGGTCATAAGTTTCTTATCTTTTGTCATATCGTCATTTGGATAGTGGCATAAAATCGCGGACACTTGTGGCTTTATTTTAAGTCTAAACAAGTACTAAATCCGTCCATTATTAATTCACTTGGTCATCTTGAAAACTCATATGGTGACTCTTAACATAAATAAGTCTTTTTCACCATATTTCGTTATAATTACACTGTAATACTTATTACTAAACATTTTGAGTCCATTTCTCCTTCATGTTACTACATAAAATGGTTATATTTATAGTTTAAACAAAATCTGTTAATGGCGTCTATACCAACCATGTTCGATTGTTTATATTCACTTGTAACGCCATCATTCCTTATTCTACTACATATGTTTGACATCCTAACACTAATATGTACATTTATTTACATTTGTTCATACTTTATTTTGCTAAAAAATTTTATTTTGTATATACTTATAGTATGATCAAAATACCTTCTGTTCTCATCTTTCCATTTTGTCACTTATTTAGTTATTTTAGTACACATGGGATATATTGTTAGTAATTAAAATAGTGTACAATTGTTGTACATTGTTGGTTCAATGTATTCATTAACTTTTCGTTATCTGAAAGCTCTCTAAGTTATAGCATGGTGTTTATTTACATCTGGTTTTACAATTGCAGTTAGTTAGTTTATAATATTTCAATTATTAAACTACTAGTATTACATTTGTGAAGTGTTCTCATAGCAGTATTAGACATTTCTCTAACTACTGGTAACAATTGTCACATTCTTTTGATAAGTTTCGATAATGTTTTTTGACTAACTCTCTTGTCACATTGGGGTTCTGTCAATTTAACTTTATGATATTATATTCAATCTGATTCATTTGTTGTGTCCTTCAGTACATATGGTATTCATTGGTTTGGATTATTGTTCTTAGCTAGTTTCTGTTTGAAACAGTTGTGGATAATTGCTTGGTTTAACTAATGTACATGATTTTATGTTATAGGTTCAATTCTTGTGAGGTTATGTGTCAGTTGTCTGACAACAATGCTCTAAATACTTTTATGCAGTATTTAACTCAACTATTGCCATCTCATTATGGCATTCTACTACAATGGTTTATTATTAAGTTATACACATTTTTACATTATTTGTTGAAACAATAACAGGTATTCTTAGTCTAATAATGTTACATATTTTGGTGGGTTGCACCTAGTTTTTGGTACATTGATTGGTTTATACATAACAAACTAGCATATTTGCTACTACTTGTGCTGGTATTCATTTACATTTTGTCCTGTCTTGCTATGGCATTCAGGCACATTTCATATTCGGGCTTACAAAGCTTTTATTATTAATCCCTATGAACAATTAATTTACTGTTCTGTCTCATAATTTTTTGTTGGTCTTACTGATTATCTATGTGATTTTACAATCTTGATTAAACTTGTTACACTAATTGTCTGTGCATTTCACTAGTTAATCGTGGATTCTTTTCACTTATAATGGTTAATCACTTTGCTCCGTTATAAACATTTTCACTGGTATTGTTTGTGCTGTTTACTTGGGGTAAAATGGTTATCATATCACATGTTGTTACACTTATATTAAGTACTCACTGTCATTGTTCGTGATCACTTAATGATGCTCAACACTGGTTTCTCTGTTATTGGTATTTGAATAATCATCATACTTCTTCTGTTCACTATATTGATTTTAATTCCTTGTATATCTTGTGAATGTTGATGACTTGTACTGTTCATACATAATCTTCATTCTTCATGGTACATTTCTTTTCCTCTTCTTCTTCTTTTCTTCTTCTGGTTAGTTGTTTCTCACTGTCGGTGTTCTCCTTGGTTATACATTATTTGTAATAATCCATGTCCCTTAATATTATCATACTCTTCCATATTTTTATTCGTGGTTATGGTAATCATTGTCCCATATTATTTCACACTAATAAACAAATTCGTTTGTTTTATCACCATTGTGATTGTACTTGATTCGTCTCCTTTTTATTTTAATAATTATTTTCGTCATATCCCCTCACTATTTTGGATCTATTGGGCCTGGATGCTAACGTATTATATTGGCTCGTTGGTATTTTCTCTCTCTTTGTTATACTCGATGGTATCCTTATTACTCTTCCTTCTCCTTCGTTGGGTTGTTTCAATAATATTCGTTCGTAGATACACACTTTATTTATATTCTCCCGTTCCTTCTTTTATGCTCGATGAAATATTTTCATGATATCCTTTTATTTGACGTACTAGATAGTTATTTTATGTAACTGCTAATTTGGTACGTTACATATGCCTTCCTATAAGAATTGATTAATTCTGAATTCGTATATTTATTCTTCTTGAAGAATTCATCAATTGTTGTACATTTCCACGTTGACTCTTATGCTTTTTTATATCCCTTTACTTTCTTCTATTTGAATCATAATTATTTTCTTTCTATGTAATTATCTCCCTTGTGTATTTAATTGCCTAATTCCCTAACATAATTTTAGCTGGGGCAGTTCAGAGTGGCTCACTTTGGCATACATCTCCGCTGGCCATACTAACATCAATAAATACAGAGGCACATCATCTTTGTCAATAATATAAATGATTGCTGGAACGTTTCATCAGTCAATTCATCTCAGATTAATTCAAAATATAAAGTGGTCGTTCTTTCGACAAATAATAAATATCCTTGGGGTCATCTCACGCATCTGCGGTTTATACATCATTATATTCTCTTCTTCTTGATTCAACTTAACTAAATTCTTCACATTTTACAGGGATAGTTTGTCTACATTTCATCACTGGTATACTCTCATGATCATCTTCGTTAATATATTACTTTTTCATTCTTCTTCGTCATCAATTAATCTTTTCTCTTGGTATTACATTAAACGTCACTTCATAATCTTCTTCATTTTCATGATTCACTTCTTTGTGTTATATTTCATTTGGTATAGGCTCTCTGCTAGTGTCTTGCCTCGTGTTTGTGCATCATCTATTATCTACATCATTAATATTTATTTGCTTTCATTCCTCCAACTTCTTATATTGCTCGTTCTGTATATCATCTGGTACATCATCTCCTCTTTATTAGTACGGGTAAGTTGGTGTTTTACTGGTTGACTAGGCTCTTGGAATTACAAATAATAAATAAATATATTTACCTTTTTTCCCTGTCTCGTGACCACAATATAACGCAATGAATTATAATTGACGCGTTTCGAGACTATGTCTCGTCATCAGAATATTAAAATTTATCACTCATTGAGATCGTTAAAAATTTTTTAAACATTAAAATACAAAATCGAAACCAAATCATATAAGCATTATGTGAAGCGAGTGCGCACTCGATGAAAGCCGGCCGGACACTGAATGTTATCAGTTACAGATAAATTTTAATGCTGTGTCATACAATGGATTCGACTTGAAATGTAAGTGGTCGTATAATATGAATTTACGGTAGTATTTGTCATTATGTGCTTTATATATTTCAAATTCTTCACGTGCATTTAAATAAGCGCCCTTACCACAGACATGTATGGGTTTCAAATTGGTGTCAAAACTTGTATAATTATGGTTGTCCTGTATAAGATGACGAGCGTAGTTAGACTTTATATAAGATTGTGTTGTCAAGTCTTTTACATTATGCTTAGGAGTGTGCTCAACGAAACGTTTATAAAAACCTCTCCCTGTCTGACCGATATAAAAGCATTCGCAGTCATTACAAGAAAGCTTATAAACACCTGTTTTCATTTCCAAAGGTGTACTGGTTCTATTACAAAGCCCATTAAACAGATTGTTATTGGTTTTAAATGTTACAGTTCTATTGTTATTATTTAATACTTTTGATAAAATTTTGGGCATAATACTGGTGTAGGTTGTTGAAATAAAGGTTGGTTCCTTATCTTGTATCACTCGTGGTTTTGACAATTTACGCTTATGCTTTTTAAGGAGGTTATCAACCATGGAAGATGTGTAACCATTGGCAACAGCAATGTGTTTTATAATATTTAATTCACTTCTAAAATCATTTTCATTAAGAGGTGTCGTTAACAATCTGTGTATGAAATAATTATAAGCCGCCATTTTCTGCGAGAATGGGTGGTGTGAGTCAGCCGGTATGGTTACATCTGTGGTAGTAGGTTTCCTATATATACTATATTTCAATTTATCATCACATTTGGTGATAGTCAAGTCAAAAAAATTCAGTTTGTTATCTATTTCAGTTTCATGTGTAAATTGAATGTGTTTATTGATATTATTTAAAGGATTTTTAAAGTTTTCTATTTGACGTAATGTGCCCTTGTATATTATGAAAGTATCATCCATATATCGTGCGTAGAACATGATGTTTTTCTTATGAATATTGTTAGAAAACAAGTGTGTGTTTTCGTAATGATTTAAATAAATATCTGCCAAAAGGCCTGACAGCGGTGAGCCCATTGCCAAACCATCGCATTGACTGTAAAATTTGTTGTCAAATTCAAAATAATTTTGGTTTAAAATAACTTTAAGTAGGTTTATTAATTCATCTATTGTTTGAGTGTTTAATTTGTTGCATTTCATCAGATTGTCCCTTAAAATATTAAGTGTATCATTTATTGGGATATTTGTGTACAAATTAACAATATCGAGGGACACTAATTTATAATTAGGTAATAATTTGATATTATTAACTTTATGTATAAAATCAGTTATATTTTTGACAGTGTGGCTATTTTCTATAATTAAACTATCCTTAATGATTTTTACTAATTTCTTAGCTGTACGGAACCCTGGCGCTGTAGTGAAATTAACTAAAGGTCTAATTGGCATATCAATTTTGTTGATTTTTGGCAATCCAGTTAATATAGGGGCTTTAGCGTTACAAGGTTTTAAGTAACGGCGAGTACGTTGATCAAATAAACTTGTACTTTTATTAATCTGTGTATTAAGATTTTTGACATACCGGTGTGTTGGGTCCGATGCCAGGTTTATAATATTATTATTTGAAATGAAGTTATGAACTTTATTCGTGTATGTTGTATTATCCATTATTACCAGAGTTCTGCCTTTATCTGCCTTACAAATGATCGCATTATTATCAAGTAATTTGGTTTTTATCTGTTTCGATATTTTATAGCTTTCTCTGGAACTGTTGTTATTAATTAAATGACTAGACGAGTTAGGCGACATGTGTGTGTTCATGAATCTCTTGAACCGGTTGTTTATCAGATGACGTGCCTCGTCTTGCATTTTTGGATCAGCAATCGCTTTTACTGCTGTTTCAGCACTGATAAGCTCATGGGCAATATGATAATTATTAAAAACCGGTGGAATACAATAATTTATGCCTTTATTCAATAAGTTTAACTCATCATTGTTGAAGTTTATAGACGTTAAGTTAGAAATGCGTGGGTAGAAAACATGATTACATTGTATGTCCTCGTTTTGGCTGTGTTTATGATTCAACTTAAGATTGTTTAATTTCCGTGACTGTTTTGTGTATATCTTATACATCATGTTATTCACATATTTATGTACTGTATCAAGTACATTATTTATAATAGCAGGATGAATACTATTTAGTATCTTCAGGTGTGAGTTAAGTAATTGTTTGTTTAGGGCAGATTTTTTGTTATATAATGACTTAATTTCTTCTTTAATGTATAGGAGTTGGGCACGTTTAATTGTCGTTTTAGCTGATTTAGAAGACGAATTTATCCTTATGACAGCGTACTTTGGAGTTAAACAATGCATTAAACAAAATTTATTAAATTTAATATGTAAATTTGTTTTCAATAATTGGATCTTAATATTTTGATATTTAAATACCGATTTAGCCTGACTAGCTTCCAATTTGAATAACATGTCTGTCGGTATCCAGGTCACTTATAATGACAAATAATAAATAAATATATTTACCTTTTTTCCTGTCTCGTGACCACAATATAACGCAATGAATTATAATTGACGCGTTTCGAGACTATGTCTCGTCATCAGAATATTAAAATTTATCACTCATTGAGATCGTTAAAAATTTTTAAAACATTAAAATACAAAATCGAAACCAAATCATATAAGCATTATGTGAAGCGAGTGCGCACCCGATGAAAGCCGGCCGGACACTGAATGTTATCAGTTACAGATAAATTTTAATGCTGTGTCATACAATGGATTCGACTGGAAATGTAAGTGGTCGTTTAATATGAATTTACTGTAGTATTTGTCATTATGTGCTTTATATATTTCAAATTCTTCACGTGCATTTAAATAAGCGCCCTTACCACAGACATGTATGGATTTCAAATTGGTGTCAAAATTTGTATAATTATGGTTGTCCTGTATAAGATGACGAGCATAGTTAGACTATATAAAATTGTGTTGTCAAGTCTTTTACATTATGCTTAGGAGTGTGCTCAACGAAACGTTTATAAACGTTTATGAACGTTTATAAACGTTCATATTAAACGACCACTTACATTTCAAGTCGAATCCATTGTATGACACAGCATTAAAATTTATCTGTAACTGATAACATTCAGTGTCCGGCCGGCTTTCATCGGGTGCGCACTCGCTTCACATAATGCTTATATGATTTGGTTTCGATTTTGTATTTTAATGTTTAAAAAATTTTTAACGATCTCAATGTGTGATAAATTTTAATATTCTGATGACGAGACATAGTCTCGAAACGCGTCAATTATAATTCATTGCGTTATATTGTGGTCACGAGACCAGGAAAAAAGGTAAATATATTTATTTATTATTTGTCATTATAAGTGACCCGGATACCGACAGACATGTTATTCATCTTGGAATTATATTTTGCCATAGATGTTGGTTGTCGGTCTCGTATATAATTATTACTCTTGTAGTACGGGTAAGTTGGTGTTTTACTGGTTGACTTGGCTCTAGGAAATTATATCTTACATTATATATATGCCATGGTTGGAAGGTGTCAGTCTCGTATATATTACACTTGTAGTACGGGTAAGTACAATTTTCTTCATCCTTTACATAACTTCTTTGGATCACATTTTTATATTACAAAATTAAAATATAGTCAACATTTATTCTTATAGTTATATTTTCACTTCTTACTTAATATCAATAATAAATAGTCTTCATCGCAATATTTCACTCTTTCTTCATTATTTAATTTTCAATATACCGTTTCATGGAAGTTTGGTTGTAGTTGCCTTTTATTTTCTTTGTCACAGGATCTTGTATTTCGTAGGTGTTGTTCATGTTAGCATTATTCGTTATCAAAATAATCCGTCCCATTTCTCAATGTATTTTTATTCATTTTACCCATAGTCATTGCTCTCCTCTCTTCTCGTCGTTCGAACTTCTTCAGTGTTCATGCTCCTATCTGTTCTCGTCATATACCTTGCTATCATTTGGTTTTTCCATTTTGATGCTATCAGGGCTTCATCTGCCTTCCGTTCTTCCGTCTTCTTCTTCTCCCTATCTTCGGTATACACGTGTCCAGTGTTCTCCTGGTCGTTGTTATTACTAATGTTTGGTATATCTTCTAATTCTGGTTGACCGTCATCTGTCTTCTGGTTGGGTCTTTCTATTAATTGGCTTCTCTTCTTCCTCAATTCTCTTATTTCTCGGGCGTACCCTTCGATGATCCGGTCCCATTGTTCTTTATAGCCTTCCTTTTTCTTAAAATACCTTACTCTTCTTTTGGAAATCTTTGCTTGAAATACTTTATTGCTCATATTCTTCTTTGTTGTTACATAGTTTTCCTCTTCGTCCATCTTCATGAAGCTCCTTCGGTACTCCTTCCTAAAGATTCCTTCTTCATGGTCGACGATTGGGAAGTTAATCACATTAATTAGACCGCCTCGAGTCATTTCGATTAATTCTTTTGTGACCCTTGTCTTCTTTGGACGCATGGTTCTTCTTTCTTCCATCTTCACCTCTTCCGTTTCCTTAATTATTTGGATCTTCTTTTCTCCACTCTCTTCAGGCTTTGGACTCACGTGTTCCGAGGTTTTATCTTCGGGTGACTCTTCGGTCTCTGAGTTATCATCTGTTCTTAATTCTCTTCTTATCTTCTTAACACTCTCCTTTGTCTCTTCACAACATCTTTTTATTGTCTCTCCCGATCGCTTACAATCATCATCCACTACCGTGTTTGTCGACTCCACGCTCTCCTTGTAATCTTCCTTCATTTTCTTATTCATTTGGTCTAATTTCTCATTATTTCCATATTTTTCTCCAATAACTCTTCTGTCTTTTTCTGTCCGTCTTCCATCCTCCTATTAGTTTCATTTATCTTGTCATTTAAATCCTCCTTCAACAATTCCATATTCTTCTGGCTCTCCTTCTGTCCTTCTTCTATTTTCTTGCTTAATTCCTTCTTTGTAGATTGACTAGTTTCATCCATTTTCTTTGATAGCGATCGGCTGTCTTCCTTCAAAGATCGGTTGTCCTCCTTCAGTGATTCTATACTCTGCTTTGTGGATCGGCTGTCCTCCTTTAATGATCGGTTGTCCTCCTTTAATTCATTCAATAGACTGTACATTTCCTGCATGATATTTGTGTCTCCTGGTTGCGCCGGTTTCTCGGGTTGGGTTTCCTTTTGCGTAACTTCCGGTTGTTGAACCTCCTCCGCCGGTTCAGGTTGTCTATCTTCAATTTCCAGTAATATTTCTTCAACGTCCTCTGCCGACGTCGCTTCTTTCTCCTCCATCCTAGCCTCCCTCTCGGCCTCTGCCGCTCGTTTCTTCGATGTTGACCTTCTATACATCTTCCTATCTGTGTAATGTACTTGCTGTCCTGCTGTCGAATTAGGTTGAGAAATTATTTATTTAATTAATTAAATCTTTAGGTGTTTTCGTCCTAATTCGCGCCCAGACGTTGGGCGCCAATCTATAATAGATTCAATTATAGATATAGAATATAGATTTTAAATATAGGTATATAGATGTGTAGATACTCAGATACTCAAGTCGAGTATATGTGGATATGATGTTATTGTTGATGATTATTATTAGATATGATTATTAAAATTGGGTGATTGGAATTAATGTTCACGTTTATAGTTTGTGGTTTAAAAGAGTATTAGGCTTGCTATCACTTCACTGTGTTAACCTCCCCACTTACCATCCGTGGATATCTTCACTATTCTCGATGGCGACTTCTCTTACTGTAAACACACTTGACATACATGCATAGATATTCCTTTTGAATATCGAAAAGAATGCACATAAACAATAAAATAAATCGAATATTCAATTGTAAGTTGAATGATATCAGTAATTCAAATACTACCGCCACCTTATGAGAGAACTGTTTATAAAAAAATTAAATTACTGCTTCTATTTTAGAGAAATTAAAACTCTGATTCCACTGATAATAAACTGAGGATTTATTGACAATGATTAAATTCAGTAAACTCTTTTAAAACAATTAATAAGATATTTTTACAACAATAACAAATTTAAACAAATATTGAGATCTCTGTATCTCAAGGCTGGTAACACTGTTGTAAGGTACAATATTATTGTGAACGAGGTTAGGTTCACTTTAGTTAATTATATTACCAATTTAGTGAGTTCTTTGAAGATACATGATACCAGATATAAAGATGTGAGTTTGAATAACAATATTTACTTATCTATTACTATAACAAAAGAACAAAAATTTAAAATTATTAAACTCGATACGATAGCCGATAATATCGTACTATCGTATGTTATGCAAAAGTATATAGCAGTTAAGGTCGACACGTGCTTTGAGCGTTGCACTGTTAAAAATATTATTATTATTAATTCATTAATTAGCAGAACCATGTACTGAAAAGAGAAAAAATCTAAAGAAAAAAACTCTTATTATTGCTTTCATTTCGTTAAAATCATTCAAGAACAGAATTGGTTCTTTGTGACAAAAATATATTCTTCGGTTCTAGGTTAGTTTGCCTAGTAACACGTAAGTGGTTATTTAGCATAAGTAATGTTATTTATAAAATTCTTAATGATATAGTTACAAACATTTTATTTATAAATCATTTGATGTGTAATTATCAGTCATGAAAGTATTTGCACAAGAAAATAATTATTTATTAATTCAAAAGTTATAGTCAAGTAAGCGACTATATTCACTTAATGATGAGCGGTATCTAAATTTAATTCCGCCGTTCTCAATTATTCTTTAAATATAAAATAATTATTCTTGAATTAATTATTGTCATTGGATTGTGCTACTACTTGTTTATTAAATTCTGATAATTGACCATCATTGTTTATTAAAGCACTCAAGCGTTATGACTAGTGCAGTCCAAACAATAATTTTCGTTCATCAACGAGAATTATTTCTTTTATTATTTTCTTTAAAATAATTAAAATATTGTACTCCCTGATTATATACACAGAACATGACCCTTATTATACACTGGTCATGTTAATTCACTATTCACTTAATTCACTGGACACTCGATAATGTGTTTTTGTGTACAGGTTAATGTGTGTTGGTGTATTACTGTAGGTGACGCGCACATTTCAAAAATATTTTGATGACTTTCGGCATAGACCTCTCGCCGTGAGTGATGCAGAACGAATGTTACATTTCGCTAAAGCGTCTCTTTTCGTCTGGTCATTTTAAGCTATTTGATTGGTTCAAAAGGTCATACTCTCAACCCCAAAACACTTTGGTAAAATAAAACTTTCAATTTTTCGCATCTCTAAGCGTGTGTTAGAGATTATCTGTGACGTATACATGGATACTCAAAATGATTGAAAAACTTATAATGGTCATAAGTTTCTTATCTTTTGTCATATCGTCATTTGGATAGTGGCATAAAATCGCGGACACTTGTGGCTTTATTTTAAGTCTAAACAAGTACTAAATCCGTCCATTATTAATTCACTTGGTCATCTTGAAAACTCATATGGTGACTCTTAACATAAATAAGTCTTTTTCACCATATTTCGTTATAATTACACTGTAATACTTATTACTAAACATTTTGAGTCCATTTCTCCTTCATGTTACTACATAAAATGGTTATATTTATAGTTTAAACAAAATCTGTTAATGGCGTCTATACCAACCATGTTCGATTGTTTATATTCACTTGTAACGCCATCATTCCTTATTCTACTACATATGTTTGACATCCTAACACTAATATGTACATTTATTTACATTTGTTCATACTTTATTTTGCTAAAAAATTTTATTTTGTATATACTTATAGTATGATCAAAATACCTTCTGTTCTCATCTTTCCATTTTGTCACTTATTTAGTTATTTTAGTACACATGGGATATATTGTTAGTAATTAAAATAGTGTACAATTGTTGTACATTGTTGGTTCAATGTATTCATTAACTTTTCGTTATCTGAAAGCTCTCTAAGTTATAGCATGGTGTTTATTTACATCTGGTTTTACAATTGCAGTTAGTTAGTTTATAATATTTCAATTATTAAACTACTAGTATTACATTTGTGAAGTGTTCTCATAGCAGTATTAGACATTTCTCTAACTACTGGTAACAATTGTCACATTCTTTTGATAAGTTTCGATAATGTTTTTTGACTAACTCTCTTGTCACATTGGGGTTCTGTCAATTTAACTTTATGATATTATATTCAATCTGATTCATTTGTTGTGTCCTTCAGTACATATGGTATTCATTGGTTTGCATTATTGTTCTTAGCTAGTTTCTGTTTGAAACAATTGTGGATAATTGCTTGGTTTAACTAATGTACATGATTTTATGTTATAGGTTCAATTCTTGTGAGGTTATGTGTCAGTTGTCTGACAACAATGCTCTAAATACTTTTATGCAGTATTTAACTCAACTATTGCCATCTCATTATGGCATTCTACTACAATGGTTTATTATTAAGTTATACACATTTTTACATTATTTGTTGAAACAATAACAGGTATTCTTAGTCTAATAATGTTACATATTTTGGTGGGTTGCACCTAGTTTTTGGTACATTGATTGGTTTATACATAACAAACTAGCATATTTGCTACTACTTGTGCTGGTATTCATTTACATTTTGTCCTGTCTTGCTATGGCATTCAGGCACATTTCATATTCGGGCTTACAAAGCTTTTATTATTAATCCCTATGAACAATTAATTTACTGTTCTGTCTCATAATTTTTTGTTGGTCTTACTGATTATCTATGTGATTTTACAATCTTGATTAAACTTGTTACACTAATTGTCTGTTCATTTCACTAGTTAATCGTGGATTCTTTTCACTTATAATGGTTAATCACTTTGCTCCGTTATAAACATTTTCACTGGTATTGTTTGTGCTGTTTACTTGGGGTAAAATGGTTATCATATCACATGTTGTTACACTTATATTAAGTACTCACTGTCATAGTTCGTGATCACTTAATGATGCTCAACACTGGTTTCTCTGTTATTGGTATTTGAATAATCATCATACTTCTTCTGTTCACTATATTGATTTTAATTCCTTGTATATCTTGTGAATGTTGATGACTTGTACTGTTCATACATAATCTTCATTCTTCATGGTACATTTCTTTTCCTCTTCTTCTTCTTTTCTTCTTCTGGTTAGTTGTTTCTCACTGTCGGTGTTCTCCTTGGTTATACATTATTTGTAATAATCCATGTCCCTTAATATTATCATACTCTTCCATATTTTTATTCGTGGTTATGGTAATCATTGTCCCATATTATTTCACACTAATAAACAAATTCGTTTGTTTTATCACCATTGTGATTGTACTTGATTCGTCTCCTTTTTATTTTAATAATTATTTTCGTCATATCCCCTCACTATTTTGGATCTATTGGGCCTGGATGCTAACGTATTATATTGGCTCGTTGGTATTTTCTCTCTCTTTGTTATACTCGATGGTATCCTTATTACTCTTCCTTCTCCTTCGTTGGGTTGTTTCAATAATATTCGTTCGTAGATACACACTTTATTTATATTCTCCCGTTCCTTCTTTTATGCTCGATGAAATATTTTCATGATATCCTTTTATTTGACGTACTAGATAGTTATTTTATGTAACTGCTAATTTGGTACGTTACATATGCCTTCCTATAAGAATTGATTAATTCTGAATTCGTATATTTATTCTTCTTGAAGAATTCATCAATTGTTGTACATTTCCACGTTGACTCTTATGCTTTTTTATATCCCTTTACTTTCTTCTATTTGAATCATAATTATTTTCTTTCTATGTAATTATCTCCCTTGTTTATTTAATTGCCTAATTCCCTAACATAATTTTAGCTGGGGCAGTTCAGAGTGGCTCACTTTGGCATACATCTCCGCTGGCCATACTAACATCA
This sequence comes from Magicicada septendecula, assembly GCA_034769895.1. Lineage (NCBI taxonomy): Eukaryota > Metazoa > Arthropoda > Insecta > Hemiptera > Cicadidae > Magicicada > Magicicada septendecula. The sequence continues at coordinate 638,043,102 of CM068367.1, forward strand.
ATAAATACAGAGGCACATCATCTCTGTCAATAATATAAATGATTGCTGGAACGTTTCATCAGTCAATTCATCTCAAATTAATTCAAAATATAAAGTGGTCGTTCTTTCGACAAATAATAAATATCCTTGGGATCATCTCACGCATCTGCGGTTTATACATCATTATATTCTCTTCTTCTTGATTCAACTTAACTAAATTCTTCACATTTTACAGGGATAGTTTGTCTACATTTCATCACTGGTATACTCTCATGATCATCTTCGTTAATATATTACTTTTTCATTCTTCTTCGTCATCAATTAATCTTTTCTCTTGGTATTACATTAAACGTCACTTCATAATCTTCTTCATTTTCATGATTCACTTCTTTGTGTTATATTTCATTTGGTATAGGCTCTCTGCTAGTGTCTTGCCTCGTGTTTGTGCATCATCTATTATCTACATCATTAATATTTATTTGCTTTCATTCCTCCAACTTCTTATATTGCTCGTTCTGTATATCATCTGGTACATCATCTCCTCTTTATTAGTACGGGTAAGTTGGTGTTTTACTGGTTGACTAGGCTCTTGGAATTACAAATAATAAATAAATATATTTACCTTTTTTCCCTGTCTCGTGACCACAATATAACGCAATGAATTATAATTGACGCGTTTCGAGACTATGTCTCGTCATCAGAATATTAAAATTTATCACTCATTGAGATCGTTAAAAATTTTTTAAACATTAAAATACAAAATCGAAACCAAATCATATAAGCATTATGTGAAGCGAGTGCGCACTCGATGAAAGCCGGCCGGACACTGAATGTTATCAGTTACAGATAAATTTTAATGCTGTGTCATACAATGGATTCGACTTGAAATGTAAGTGGTCGTATAATATGAATTTACGGTAGTATTTGTCATTATGTGCTTTATATATTTCAAATTCTTCACGTGCATTTAAATAAGCGCCCTTACCACAGACATGTATGGGTTTCAAATTGGTGTCAAAACTTGTATAATTATGGTTGTCCTGTATAAGATGACGAGCATAGTTAGACTTTATATAAGATTGTGTTGTCAAGTCTTTTACATTATGCTTAGGAGTGTGCTCAACGAAACGTTTATAAAAACCTCTCCCTGTCTGACCGATATAAAAGCATTCGCAGTCATTACAAGAAAGCTTATAAACACCTGTTTTCATTTCCAAAGGTGTACTGGTTCTATTACAAAGCCCATTAAACAGATTGTTATTGGTTTTAAATGTTACAGTTCTATTGTTATTATTTAATACTTTTGATAAAATTTTGGGCATAATACTGGTGTAGGTTGTTGAAATAAAGGTTGGTTCCTTATCTTGTATCACTCGTGGTTTTGACAATTTACGCTTATGCTTTTTAAGGAGGTTATCAACCATGGAAGATGTGTAACCATTGGCAACAGCAATGTGTTTTATAATATTTAATTCACTTCTAAAATCATTTTCATTAAGAGGTGTCGTTAACAATCTGTGTATGAAATAATTATAAGCCGCCATTTTCTGCGAGAATGGGTGGTGTGAGTCAGCCGGTATGGTTACATCTGTGGTAGTAGGTTTCCTATATATACTATATTTCAATTTATCATCACATTTGGTGATAGTCAAGTCAAAAAAATTCAGTTTGTTATCTATTTCAGTTTCATGTGTAAATTGAATGTGTTTATTGATATTATTTAAAGGATTTTTAAAGTTTTCTATTTGACGTAATGTGCCCTTGTATATTATGAAAGTATCATCCATATATCGTGCGTAGAACATGATGTTTTTCTTATGAATATTGTTAGAAAACAAGTGTGTGTTTTCGTAATGATTTAAATAAATATCTGCCAAAAGGCCTGACAGCGGTGAGCCCATTGCCAAACCATCGCATTGACTGTAAAATTTGTTGTCAAATTCAAAATAATTTTGGTTTAAAATAACTTTAAGTAGGTTTATTAATTCATCTATTGTTTGAGTGTTTAATTTGTTGCATTTCATCAGATTGTCCCTTAAAATATTAAGTGTATCATTTATTGGGATATTTGTGTACAAATTAACAATATCGAGGGACACTAATTTATAATTAGGTAATAATTTGATATTATTAACTTTATGTATAAAATCAGTTATATTTTTGACATTGTGGCTATTTTCTATAATTAAACTATCCTTAATGATTTTTACTAATTTCTTAGCTGTACGGAACCCTGGCGCTGTAGTGAAATTAACTAAAGGTCTAATTGGCATATCAATTTTGTTGATTTTTGGCAATCCAGTTAATATAGGGGCTTTAGCGTTACAAGGTTTTAAGTAACGGCGAGTACGTTGATCAAATAAACTTGTACTTTTATTAATCTGTGTATTAAGATTTTTGACATACCGGTGTGTTGGGTCCGATGCCAGGTTTATAATATTATTATTTGAAATGAAGTTATGAACTTTATTCGTGTATGTTGTATTATCCATTATTACCAGAGTTCTGCCTTTATCTGCCTTACAAATGATCGCATTATTATCAAGTAATTTGGTTTTTATCTGTTTCGATATTTTATAGCTTTCTCTGGAACTGTTGTTATTAATTAAATGACTAGACGAGTTAGGCGACATGTGTGTGTTCATGAATCTCTTGAACCGGTTGTTTATCAGATGACGTGCCTCGTCTTGCATTTTTGGATCAGCAATCGCTTTTACTGCTGTTTCAGCACTGATAAGCTCATGGGCAATATGATAATTATTAAAAACCGGTGGAATACAATAATTTATGCCTTTATTCAATAAGTTTAACTCATCATTGTTGAAGTTTATAGACGTTAAGTTAGAAATGCGTGGGTAGAAAACATGATTACATTGTATGTCCTCGTTTTGGCTGTGTTTATGATTCAACTTAAGATTGTTTAATTTCCGTGACTGTTTTGTGTATATCTTATACATCATGTTATTCACATATTTATGTACTGTATCAAGTACATTATTTATAATAGCAGGATGAATACTATTTAGTATCTTCAGGTGTGAGTTAAGTAATTGTTTGTTTAGGGCAGATTTTTTGTTATATAATCACTTAATTTCTTCTTTAATGTATAGGAGTTGGGCACGTTTAATTGTCGTTTTAGCTGATTTAGAAGACGAATTTATCCTTATGACAGCGTACTTTGGAGTTAAACAATGAATTAAACAAAATTTATTAAATTTAATATGTAAATTTGTTTTCAATAATTGGATCTTAATATTTTGATATTTAAATACCGATTTAGCCTGACTAGCTTCCAATTTGAATAACATGTCTGTCGGTATCCAGGTCACTTATAATGACAAATAATAAATAAATATATTTACCTTTTTTCCTGTCTCGTGACCACAATATAACGCAATGAATTATAATTGACGCGTTTCGAGACTATGTCTCGTCATCAGAATATTAAAATTTATCACTCATTGAGATCGTTAAAAATTTTTAAAACATTAAAATACAAAATCGAAACCAAATCATATAAGCATTATGTGAAGCGAGTGCGCACCCGATGAAAGCCGGCCGGACACTGAATGTTATCAGTTACAGATAAATTTTAATGCTGTGTCATACAATGGATTCGACTGGAAATGTAAGTGGTCGTTTAATATGAATTTACGGTAGTATTTGTCATTATGTGCTTTATATATTTCAAATTCTTCACGTGCATTTAAATAAGCGCCCTTACCACAGACATGTATGGATTTCAAATTGGTGTCAAAATTTGTATAATTATGGTTGTCCTGTATAAGATGACGAGCATAGTTAGACTTTATATAAAATTGTGTTGTCAAGTCTTTTACATTATGCTTAGGAGTGTGCTCAACGAAACGTTTATAAACGTTTATGAACGTTTATAAACGTTCATATTAAACGACCACTTACATTTCAAGTCGAATCCATTGTATGACACAGCATTAAAATTTATCTGTAACTGATAACATTCAGTGTCCGGCCGGCTTTCATCGGGTGCGCACTCGCTTCACATAATGCTTATATGATTTGGTTTCGATTTTGTATTTTAATGTTTAAAAAATTTTTAACGATCTCAATGTGTGATAAATTTTAATATTCTGATGACGAGACATAGTCTCGAAACGCGTCAATTATAATTCATTGCGTTATATTGTGGTCACGAGACCAGGAAAAAAGGTAAATATATTTATTTATTATTTGTCATTATAAGTGACCCGGATACCGACAGACATGTTATTCATCTTGGAATTATATTTTGCCATAGATGTTGGTTGTCGGTCTCGTATATAATTATTACTCTTGTAGTACGGGTAAGTTGGTGTTTTACTGGTTGACTTGGCTCTAGGAAATTATATCTTACATTATATATATGCCATGGTTGGAAGGTGTCAGTCTCGTATATATTACACTTGTAGTACGGGTAAGTACAATTTTCTTCATCCTTTACATAACTTCTTTGGATCACATTTTTATATTACAAAATTAAAATATAGTCAACATTTATTCTTATAGTTATATTTTCACTTCTTACTTAATATCAATAATAAATAGTCTTCATCGCAATATTTCACTCTTTCTTCATTATTTAATTTTCAATATACCGTTTCATGGAAGTTTGGTTGTAGTTGCCTTTTATTTTCTTTGTCACAGGATCTTGTATTTCGTAGGTGTTGTTCATGTTAGCATTATTCGTTATCAAAATAATCCGTCCCATTTCTCAATGTATTTTTATTCATTTTACCCATAGTCATTGCTCTCCTCTCTTCTCGTCGTTCGAACTTCTTCAGTGTTCATGCTCCTATCTGTTCTCGTCATATACCTTGCTATCATTTGGTTTTTCCATTTTGATGCTATCAGGGCTTCATCTGCCTTCCGTTCTTCCGTCTTCTTCTTCTCCCTATCTTCGGTATACACGTGTCCAGTGTTCTCCTGGTCGTTGTTATTACTAATGTTTGGTATATCTTCTAATTCTGGTTGACCGTCATCTGTCTTCTGGTTGGGTCTTTCTATTAATTGGCTCCTCTTCTTCCTCAATTCTCTTATTTCTCGGGCGTACCCTTCGATGATCCGGTCCCATTGTTCTTTATAGCCTTCCTTTTTCTTAAAATACCTTACTCTTCTTTTGGAAATCTTTGCTTGAAATACTTTATTGCTCATATTCTTCTTTGTTGTTACATAGTTTTCCTCTTCGTCCATCTTCATGAAGCTCCTTCGGTGCTCCTTCCTAAAGATTCCTTCTTCATGGTCGACGATTGGGAAGTTAATCACATTAATTAGACCGCCTCGAGTCATTTCGATTAATTCTTTTGTGACCCTTGTCTTCTTTGGACGCATGGTTCTTCTTTCTTCCATCTTCACCTCTTCCGTTTCCTTAATTATTTGGATCTTCTTTTCTCCACTCTCTTCAGGCTTTGGACTCACGTGTTCCGAGGTTTTATCTTCGGGTGACTCTTCGGTCTCTGAGTTATCATCTGTTCTTAATTCTCTTCTTATCTTCTTAACACTCTCCTTTGTCTCTTCACAACATCTTTTTATTGTCTCTCCCGATCGCTTACAATCATCATCCACTACCGTGTTTGTCGACTCCACGCTCTCCTTGTAATCTTCCTTCATTTTCTTATTCATTTGGTCTAATTTCTCATTGATTTCATTGATTTTGGCTCCTAATTCTGCAGATAAATTTTCTTTCATTATTTCCATATTTTTCTCCAATAACTCTTCTGTCTTTTTCTGTCCGTCTTCCATCCTCCTATTAGTTTCATTTATCTTGTCATTTAAATCCTCCTTCAACAATTCCATATTCTTCTGGCTCTCCTTCTGTCCTTCTTCTATTTTCTTGCTTAATTCCTTCTTTGTAGATTGACTAGTTTCATCCATTTTCTTTGATAGTGATCGGCTGTCTTCCTTCAAAGATCGGTTGTCCTCCTTCAGTGATTCTATACTCTGCTTTGTGGATCGGCTGTCCTCCTTTAATGATCGGTTGTCCTCCTTTAATTCCTTCAATAGACTGTACATTTCCTGCATGATATTTGTGTCTCCTGGTTGCGCCGGTTTCTCGGGTTGGGTTTCCTTTTGCGTAACTTCCGGTTGTTGAACCTCCTCCGCCGGTTCAGGTTGTCTATCTTCAATTTCCAGTAATATTTCTTCAACGTCCTCTGCCGACGTCGCTTCTTTCTCCTCCATCCTAGCCTCCCTCTCGGCCTCTGCCGCTCGTTTCTTCGATGTTGACCTTCTATACATCTTCCTATCTGTGTAATGTACTTGCTGTCCTGCTGTCGAATTAGGTTGAGAAATTATTTATTTAATTAATTAAATCGTTAGGTGTTTTCGTCCTAATTCGCGCCCAGACGTTGGGCGCCAATCTATAATAGATTCAATTATAGATATAGAATATAGATTTTAAATATAGGTATATAGATGTGTAGATACTCAGATACTCAAGTCGAGTATATGTGGATATGATGTTATTGTTGATGATTATTATTAGATATGATTATTAAAATTGGGTGATTGGAATTAATGTTCACGTTTATAGTTTGTGGTTTAAAAGAGTATTAGGCTTGCTATCACTTCACTGTGTTAACCTCCCCACTTACCATCCGTGGATATCTTCACTATTCTCGATGGCGACTTCTCTTACTGTAAACACACTTGACATACATGCATAGATATTCCTTTTGAATATCGAAAAGAATGCACATAAACAACAAAATAAATCGAATATTCAATTGTAAGTTGAATGATATCAGTAATTCAAATACTACCGCCACCTTATGAGAGAACTGTTTATAAAAAAATTAAATTACTGCTTCTATTTTAGAGAAATTAAAACTCTGATTCCACTGATAATAAACTGAGGATTTATTGACAATGATTAAATTCAGTAAACTCTTTTAAAACAATTAATAAGATATTTTTACAACAATAACAAATTTAAACAAATATTGAGATCTCTGTATCTCAAGGCTGGTAACACTGTTGTAAGGTACAATATTATTGTGAACGAGGTTAGGTTCACTTTAGTTAATTATATTACCAATTTAGTGAGTTCTTTGAAGATACATGATACCAGATATAAAGATGTGAGTTTGAATAACAATATTTACTTATCTATTACTATAACAAAAGAACAAAAATTTAAAATTATTAAACTCGATACGATAGCCGATAATATCGTACTATCGTATGTTATGCAAAAGTATATAGCAGTTAAGGTCGACACGTGCTTTGAGCGTTGCACTGTTAAAAATATTATTATTATTAATTCATTAATTAGCAGAACCATGTACTGAAAAGAGAAAAAATCTAAAGAAAAAAACTCTTATTATTGCTTTCATTTCGTTAAAATCATTCAAGAACAGAATTGGTTCTTTGTGACAAAAATATATTCTTCGGTTCTAGGTTAGTTTGCCTAGTAACACGTAAGTGGTTATTTAGCATAAGTAATGTTATTTATAAAATTCTTAATGATATAGTTACAAACATTTTATTTATAAATCATTTGATGTGTAATTATCAGTCATGAAAGTATTTGCACAAGAAAATAATTATTTATTAATTCAAAAGTTATAGTCAAGTAAGCGACTATATTCACTTAATGATGAGCGGTATCTAAATTTAATTCCGCCGTTCTCAATTATTCTTTAAATATAAAATAATTATTCTTGAATTAATTATTGTCATTGGATTGTGCTACTACTTGTTTATTAAATTCTGATAATTGACCATCATTGTTTATTAAAGCACTCAAGCGTTATGACTAGTGCAGTCCAAACAATAATTTTCGTTCATCAACGAGAATTATTTCTTTTATTATTTTCTTTAAAATAATTAAAATATTGTACTCCCTGATTATATACACAGAACATGACCCTTATTATACACTGGTCATGTTAATTCACTATTCACTTAATTCACTGGACACTCGATAATGTGTTTTTGTGTACAGGTTAATGTGTGTTGGTGTATTACTGTAGGTGACGCGCACATTTCAAAAATATTTTGATGACTTTCGGCATAGACCTCTCGCCGTGAGTGATGCAGAACGAATGTTACATTTCGCTAAAGCGTCTCTTTTCGTCTGGTCATTTTAAGCTATTTGATTGGTTCAAAAGGTCATACTCTCAACCCCAAAACACTTTGGTAAAATAAAACTTTCAATTTTTCGCATCTCTAAGCGTGTGTTAGAGATTATCTGTGACGTATACATGGATACTCAAAATGATTGAAAAACTTATAATGGTCATAAGTTTCTTATCTTTTGTCATATCGTCATTTGGATAGTGGCATAAAATCGCGGACACTTGTGGCTTTATTTTAAGTCTAAACAAGTACTAAATCCGTCCATTATTAATTCACTTGGTCATCTTGAAAACTCATATGGTGACTCTTAACATAAATAAGTCTTTTTCACCATATTTCGTTATAATTACACTGTAATACTTATTACTAAACATTTTGAGTCCATTTCTCCTTCATGTTACTACATAAAATGGTTATATTTATAGTTTAAACAAAATCTGTTAATGGCGTCTATACCAACCATGTTCGATTGTTTATATTCACTTGTAACGCCATCATTCCTTATTCTACTACATATGTTTGACATCCTAACACTAATATGTACATTTATTTACATTTGTTCATACTTTATTTTGCTAAAAAATTTTATTTTGTATATACTTATAGTATGATCAAAATACCTTCTGTTCTCATCTTTCCATTTTGTCACTTATTTAGTTATTTTAGTACACATGGGATATATTGTTAGTAATTAAAATAGTGTACAATTGTTGTACATTGTTGGTTCAATGTATTCATTAACTTTTCGTTATCTGAAAGCTCTCTAAGTTATAGCATGGTGTTTATTTACATCTGGTTTTACAATTGCAGTTAGTTAGTTTATAATATTTCAATTATTAAACTACTAGTATTACATTTGTGAAGTGTTCTCATAGCAGTATTAGACATTTCTCTAACTACTGGTAACAATTGTCACATTCTTTTGATAAGTTTCGATAATGTTTTTTGACTAACTCTCTTGTCACATTGGGGTTCTGTCAATTTAACTTTATGATATTATATTCAATCTGATTCATTTGTTGTGTCCTTCAGTACATATGGTATTCATTGGTTTGGATTATTGTTCTTAGCTAGTTTCTGTTTGAAACAGTTGTGGATAATTGCTTGGTTTAACTAATGTACATGATTTTATGTTATAGGTTCAATTCTTGTGAGGTTATGTGTCAGTTGTCTGACAACAATGCTCTAAATACTTTTATGCAGTATTTAACTCAACTATTGCCATCTCATTATGGCATTCTACTACAATGGTTTATTATTAAGTTATACACATTTTTACATTATTTGTTGAAACAATAACAGGTATTCTTAGTCTAATAATGTTACATATTTTGGTGGGTTGCACCTAGTTTTTGGTACATTGATTGGTTTATACATAACAAACTAGCATATTTGCTACTACTTGTGCTGGTATTCATTTACATTTTGTCCTGTCTTGCTATGGCATTCAGGCACATTTCATATTCGGGCTTACAAAGCTTTTATTATTAATCCCTATGAACAATTAATTTACTGTTCTGTCTCATAATTTTTTGTTGGTCTTACTGATTATCTATGTGATTTTACAATCTTGATTAAACTTGTTACACTAATTGTCTGTGCATTTCACTAGTTAATCGTGGATTCTTTTCACTTATAATGGTTAATCACTTTGCTCCGTTATAAACATTTTCACTGGTATTGTTTGTGCTGTTTACTTGGGGTAAAATGGTTATCATATCACATGTTGTTACACTTATATTAAGTACTCACTGTCATTGTTCGTGATCACTTAATGATGCTCAACACTGGTTTCTCTGTTATTGGTATTTGAATAATCATCATACTTCTTCTGTTCACTATATTGATTTTAATTCCTTGTATATCTTGTGAATGTTGATGACTTGTACTGTTCATACATAATCTTCATTCTTCATGGTACATTTCTTTTCCTCTTCTTCTTCTTTTCTTCTTCTGGTTAGTTGTTTCTCACTGTCGGTGTTCTCCTTGGTTATACATTATTTGTAATAATCCATGTCCCTTAATATTATCATACTCTTCCATATTTTTATTCGTGGTTATGGTAATCATTGTCCCATATTATTTCACACTAATAAACAAATTCGTTTGTTTTATCACCATTGTGATTGTACTTGATTCGTCTCCTTTTTATTTTAATAATTATTTTCGTCATATCCCCTCACTATTTTGGATCTATTGGGCCTGGATGCTAACGTATTATATTGGCTCGTTGGTATTTTCTCTCTCTTTGTTATACTCGATGGTATCCTTATTACTCTTCCTTCTCCTTCGTTGGGTTGTTTCAATAATATTCGTTCGTAGATACACACTTTATTTATATTCTCCCGTTCCTTCTTTTATGCTCGATGAAATATTTTCATGATATCCTTTTATTTGACGTACTAGATAGTTATTTTATGTAACTGCTAATTTGGTACGTTACATATGCCTTCCTATAAGAATTGATTAATTCTGAATTCGTATATTTATTCTTCTTGAAGAATTCATCAATTGTTGTACATTTCCACGTTGACTCTTATGCTTTTTTATATCCCTTTACTTTCTTCTATTTGAATCATAATTATTTTCTTTCTATGTAATTATCTCCCTTGTGTATTTAATTGCCTAATTCCCTAACATAATTTTAGCTGGGGCAGTTCAGAGTGGCTCACTTTGGCATACATCTCCGCTGGCCATACTAACATCAATAAATACAGAGGCACATCATCTTTGTCAATAATATAAATGATTGCTGGAACGTTTCATCAGTCAATTCATCTCAGATTAATTCAAAATATAAAGTGGTCGTTCTTTCGACAAATAATAAATATCCTTGGGGTCATCTCACGCATCTGCGGTTTATACATCATTATATTCTCTTCTTCTTGATTCAACTTAACTAAATTCTTCACATTTTACAGGGATAGTTTGTCTACATTTCATCACTGGTATACTCTCATGATCATCTTCGTTAATATATTACTTTTTCATTCTTCTTCGTCATCAATTAATCTTTTCTCTTGGTATTACATTAAACGTCACTTCATAATCTTCTTCATTTTCATGATTCACTTCTTTGTGTTATATTTCATTTGGTATAGGCTCTCTGCTAGTGTCTTGCCTCGTGTTTGTGCATCATCTATTATCTACATCATTAATATTTATTTGCTTTCATTCCTCCAACTTCTTATATTGCTCGTTCTGTATATCATCTGGTACATCATCTCCTCTTTATTAGTACGGGTAAGTTGGTGTTTTACTGGTTGACTAGGCTCTTGGAATTACAAATAATAAATAAATATATTTACCTTTTTTCCCTGTCTCGTGACCACAATATAACGCAATGAATTATAATTGACGCGTTTCGAGACTATGTCTCGTCATCAGAATATTAAAATTTATCACTCATTGAGATCGTTAAAAATTTTTTAAACATTAAAATACAAAATCGAAACCAAATCATATAAGCATTATGTGAAGCGAGTGCGCACTCGATGAAAGCCGGCCGGACACTGAATGTTATCAGTTACAGATAAATTTTAATGCTGTGTCATACAATGGATTCGACTTGAAATGTAAGTGGTCGTATAATATGAATTTACGGTAGTATTTGTCATTATGTGCTTTATATATTTCAAATTCTTCACGTGCATTTAAATAAGCGCCCTTACCACAGACATGTATGGGTTTCAAATTGGTGTCAAAACTTGTATAATTATGGTTGTCCTGTATAAGATGACGAGCGTAGTTAGACTTTATATAAGATTGTGTTGTCAAGTCTTTTACATTATGCTTAGGAGTGTGCTCAACGAAACGTTTATAAAAACCTCTCCCTGTCTGACCGATATAAAAGCATTCGCAGTCATTACAAGAAAGCTTATAAACACCTGTTTTCATTTCCAAAGGTGTACTGGTTCTATTACAAAGCCCATTAAACAGATTGTTATTGGTTTTAAATGTTACAGTTCTATTGTTATTATTTAATACTTTTGATAAAATTTTGGGCATAATACTGGTGTAGGTTGTTGAAATAAAGGTTGGTTCCTTATCTTGTATCACTCGTGGTTTTGACAATTTACGCTTATGCTTTTTAAGGAGGTTATCAACCATGGAAGATGTGTAACCATTGGCAACAGCAATGTGTTTTATAATATTTAATTCACTTCTAAAATCATTTTCATTAAGAGGTGTCGTTAACAATCTGTGTATGAAATAATTATAAGCCGCCATTTTCTGCGAGAATGGGTGGTGTGAGTCAGCCGGTATGGTTACATCTGTGGTAGTAGGTTTCCTATATATACTATATTTCAATTTATCATCACATTTGGTGATAGTCAAGTCAAAAAAATTCAGTTTGTTATCTATTTCAGTTTCATGTGTAAATTGAATGTGTTTATTGATATTATTTAAAGGATTTTTAAAGTTTTCTATTTGACGTAATGTGCCCTTGTATATTATGAAAGTATCATCCATATATCGTGCGTAGAACATGATGTTTTTCTTATGAATATTGTTAGAAAACAAGTGTGTGTTTTCGTAATGATTTAAATAAATATCTGCCAAAAGGCCTGACAGCGGTGAGCCCATTGCCAAACCATCGCATTGACTGTAAAATTTGTTGTCAAATTCAAAATAATTTTGGTTTAAAATAACTTTAAGTAGGTTTATTAATTCATCTATTGTTTGAGTGTTTAATTTGTTGCATTTCATCAGATTGTCCCTTAAAATATTAAGTGTATCATTTATTGGGATATTTGTGTACAAATTAACAATATCGAGGGACACTAATTTATAATTAGGTAATAATTTGATATTATTAACTTTATGTATAAAATCAGTTATATTTTTGACAGTGTGGCTATTTTCTATAATTAAACTATCCTTAATGATTTTTACTAATTTCTTAGCTGTACGGAACCCTGGCGCTGTAGTGAAATTAACTAAAGGTCTAATTGGCATATCAATTTTGTTGATTTTTGGCAATCCAGTTAATATAGGGGCTTTAGCGTTACAAGGTTTTAAGTAACGGCGAGTACGTTGATCAAATAAACTTGTACTTTTATTAATCTGTGTATTAAGATTTTTGACATACCGGTGTGTTGGGTCCGATGCCAGGTTTATAATATTATTATTTGAAATGAAGTTATGAACTTTATTCGTGTATGTTGTATTATCCATTATTACCAGAGTTCTGCCTTTATCTGCCTTACAAATGATCGCATTATTATCAAGTAATTTGGTTTTTATCTGTTTCGATATTTTATAGCTTTCTCTGGAACTGTTGTTATTAATTAAATGACTAGACGAGTTAGGCGACATGTGTGTGTTCATGAATCTCTTGAACCGGTTGTTTATCAGATGACGTGCCTCGTCTTGCATTTTTGGATCAGCAATCGCTTTTACTGCTGTTTCAGCACTGATAAGCTCATGGGCAATATGATAATTATTAAAAACCGGTGGAATACAATAATTTATGCCTTTATTCAATAAGTTTAACTCATCATTGTTGAAGTTTATAGACGTTAAGTTAGAAATGCGTGGGTAGAAAACATGATTACATTGTATGTCCTCGTTTTGGCTGTGTTTATGATTCAACTTAAGATTGTTTAATTTCCGTGACTGTTTTGTGTATATCTTATACATCATGTTATTCACATATTTATGTACTGTATCAAGTACATTATTTATAATAGCAGGATGAATACTATTTAGTATCTTTAGGTGTGAGTTAAGTAATTGTTTGTTTAGGGCAGATTTTTTGTTATATAATCACTTAATTTCTTCTTTAATGTATAGGAGTTGGGCACGTTTAATTGTCGTTTTAGCTGATTTAGAAGACGAATTTATCCTTATGACAGCGTACTTTGGAGTTAAACAATGCATTAAACAAAATTTATTAAATTTAATATGTAAATTTGTTTTCAATAATTGGATCTTAATATTTTGATATTTAAATACCGATTTAGCCTGACTAGCTTCCAATTTGAATAACATGTCTGTCGGTATCCAGGTCACTTATAATGACAAATAATAAATAAATATATTTACCTTTTTTCCTGTCTCGTGACCACAATATAACGCAATGAATTATAATTGACGCGTTTCGAGACTATGTCTCGTCATCAGAATATTAAATTTTATCACTCATTGAGATCGTTAAAAATTTTTTAAACATTAAAATACAAAATCGAAACCAAATCATATAAGCATTATGTGAAGCGAGTGCGCACCCGATGAAAGCCGGCCGGACACTGAATGTTATCAGTTACAGATAAATTTTAATGCTGTGTCATACAATGGATTCGACTTGAAATGTAAGTGGTCGTTTAATATTGTAATAAGATGTTTAGTCGTGTTGTAGCCGCTACCGTTCAAGCCCCGCGATGGAAGCCACTTTGTAATAGGATGTTCACGTGTGTTTGTAAAAAAGTTTAAATGTTGTTTGGTGTTAAACGTGTCAAAATGTATGCTCTCAGTCGTGTACGGGTAAACCGTATTCTGCTCTGCTGCATTCAAACGTTGCCGCCTCGCCACCTGATTGGCGTACAGCTCTCTGCAGTATTACCCAGCTTGCGTCTCGCTTTAACGCCTTCACTTCAATAATTACTAGTCGTAATTCTAAATTAACAGAATCAAACATACAGCATTGCAGATTGAGAACATTTATTAATCGTTTAGAATATTTCACTTGGTTTATTATACATCAAAATTCGTTTTCGGCACCGGCTATTACAATTGTGCAGTTGGTACTTGCTCAGCTCAGTTGTATACAATCAGTCAGTAACGTTAGTTTACAGTAAAATTATCGTTTTTCTCAGGGGTGTAAAGTCCTTTCGGCTACATAAATCTATGCTTATGGCTAACACACACAAAGTTATAACAATTCTTAGAACTAATTACATAAATAAATCGATATCTCATTACATTTGACTAAGTAATCACCAATGAAAACTTGTGAAGCAATTTTGGGTTATGTCTCGTTTGCTAAAAGTTCGTTATTATAAGATTCGTTAATTGTTTATCATATTTTACGTTCTTAATAATTGTTAATTGGTTATAGTTAAATAGTGAATTTATATAAGCATTTATTTTGACTCGAAAATAGTGATCAGTGATTTTGAAATAGTTATATTTAATTCAGACCAAAATTTGTGAATACGATTTAAGGGATAATGTTTATACTCATCGGTTACTTGTTGCTGAAGATCCTGATGTCGTCTTCTTCGATAGATAACTCCTGGGCTGTCGTCTTCTTCTATGGATAATTCCTGTCGTCTGTTTCCCTCGTCTCGTCACTTCTCCTTGCTGATTCAGGCCTCGTAATTCTTCAGTTGGTGTCGTCTTCTTCCTTTAGGAGGTTCCACTGATCTTCATATAGTGTCCGTGGTCGTCTTTCTTCGTCACGGCGTCGCTTCGTCTTCTTTGGGTCACTACGGTTTGTTGATTTAATTTTTTATAAATAAAATTTACGTTCAGGATTCCCTGTACTGTTGTAATCGTCTTCCATTAGTTTTAAATAGTTTTGAAATTATTTGAAGAATAATAATTTAATTTTAATACGAGAGCTACTCGGTCCACTCTCTGGCGTTGGTTAATAATGACTACTGAAAATCTAACGGTTTTTTGGCGTTATTTTTCTTGTTGCTATGGTTACTTCATAAATTATGCTAATTTTTCATTGGTTATTAACTCAGGTTATTGTTAGGATTTATCGTCTTTTTTCGTCTATTTCTACCAAAATATCTTCAACTGAAGATTACTACTTTGTTCTAATAGCTAGGGTCATCACATTAGTACCATTCTTCCTAATTTTTCATGATGAACATTTTGATACCCCTCATGCCTACTTTTGAATAGCTAATTACATTTTTACTATTTTCCCAATTTTATATCTTACATATATTTTATTCAAAATTAGTTGTTAATCACATATTTTGGTACTATGAATACCCACTTACATGGTTTAATCATTTGGCACATTCTGCCTTAACTCTGGATTATTATTTGTTCTCAAATTAATAAATTTATGTTCAACAGTTTGGCCTAGAGCCTAGATCCCATTCTACTTCCATCTAACATTTCTTACTAACATCTCTGGTACTTCTAATACAAATTATAAACAAAACAAACAATAAACATCAGTATTCCTAACTCTAATTCTTATTACGAAATATTCCTTGTCAGGTTCTAGCCTGAAATAACTTTTAACTACTGTTATCAGCTTACCCTATAATTTACTCTATGCTATGATTTTCTGAACACTAACAAAACTCTTATAACACTATTGATAAACTGTTCCTTACATGATATGTCTTATCCACTATTCCCTTCACTTAAATACAGTGTCTGTCCTTCTTAATTTGCTATTCACTCTAATACCTTAATTCTTACCTTACTATATAATCCTGATATCTTATTACCTAAATTAATAATATTACAATTAGTTCAATCTTACCTACTAATGCACAGTTTATCAAAAATTGTTTATCTGTTTAACATACTTGGCTTATATAATATTTGGTTCTACACCCCCACTGCACTTTTCCTTTCATTAGAAAGTTTCTTTAATTACTACCCTGCTCACTTCGTTTCATTATTCTATACCTATCACTTCACTACTTATTTAGTTTTACACACACTTTTGGGCTTATTCACTTGTTTATTCAAGGGTTGTCTGATTACTTTACATCACTGTGTGATTACGGTCGTGAATAACTATTTTATCTCCAAATCACACTGATCACTTTTAGTTATCATTCTAATATTGCTTTTGGTTTTGGCTCAAAGTATTGTTTACTGTCTTTGGCCATTATTATTACAATTAGTTTGGGGTATGGTTAGCTTCTAACCCCCCTACATTATATTATACAAGTACATTCTTTAAATAACAAGATACATGTGATACTATTACCCTTCATTAATCTTATTGTCCTAGCTACATCTCATATGCTACAGACATCAATTCATTACTAAATTTACAATATTCTGTTCACTTTTTTGGGATGACTTGATTGTACTTAAACTTCTTCTTCACTGTCTCTTGGTTTCTTTTGATTCCTATCCGATCTATTGTGTCAAGTCTGTCAGGTTAATAGTCATTTGTCATTTATTGGGTTACTGGGTTATTGATCTTTAAGTTCATAAGTTTTTGCCTCTTACTCTCATCTTCAGCTGTTTATTTTATAATTAAATACCATTGAATCTTTGCTACCTTATGTCATGTTACAATATGAATTTACGGTAGTATTTGTCATTATGTGCTTTATATATTTCAAATTCTTCACGTGCATTTAAATAAGCGCCCTTACCACAGACATGTATGGATTTCAAATTGGTGTCAAAATTTGTATAATTATGGTTGTCCTGTATAAGATGACGAGCATAGTTAGACTTTATATAAGATTGTGTTGTCAAGTCTTTTACATTATGCTTAGGAGTGTGCTCAACGAAACGTTTATAAACGTTTATGAACGTTTATAAACGTTCATATTAAACGACCACTTACATTTCAAGTCGAATCCATTGTATGACACAGCATTAAAATTTATCTGTAACTGATAACATTCAGTGTCCGGCCGGCTTTCATCGGGTGCGCACTCGCTTCACATAATGCTTATATGGTTTTGTTTCAATTTTGTATTTTAATGTTTAAAAAATTTTTAGCGATCTCAATGAGTGATAAATTTTAATATTCTGATGACGAGACATAGTCTCGAAACGCGTCAATTATAATTCATTGTGTTATATTGTGGTCACGAGACAGGAAAAAAGGTAAATATATTTATTTATTATTTGTCATTATAAGTGACCCGGATACCGACAGACATGTTATTCATCAGTACATATGGTATTCATTGGTTTGCATTATTGTTCTTAGCTAGTTTCTGTTTGAAACAATTGTGGATAATTGCTTGGTTTAACTAATGTACATGATTTTATGTTATAGGTTCAATTCTTGTGAGGTTATGTGTCAGTTGTCTGACAACAATGCTCTACATACTTTTATGCAGTATTTAACTCAACTATTGCCATCTCATTATGGCATTCTACTACAATGGTTTATTATTAAGTTATACACATTTTTACATTATTTGTTGAAACAATAACACAGGTATTCTTAGTCTAATAATGTTACATATTTTGGTGGGTTGCGCCTAGTTTTTGGTACATTGATTGGTTTATACATAACAAACTAGCATATTTGCTACTACTTGTGCTGGTATTCATTTACATTTTGTCCTGTCTTGCTATGGCATTCAGGCACATTTCATATTCGGGCTTACAAAGCTTTTATTATTAATCCCTATGAACAATTAATTTACTGTTCTGTCTCATAATTTTTTGTTGGTCTTACTGATTATCTATGTGATTTTACAATCTTGATTAAACTTGTTACACTAATTGTCTGTGCATTTCACTAGTTAATCGTGGATTCTTTTCACTTATAATGGTTAATCACTTTGCTCCGTTATAAACATTTTCACTGGTATTGTTTGTGCTGTTTACTTGGGGTAAAATGGTTATCATATCACATGTTGTTACACTTATATTAAGTACTCACTGTCATTGTTCGTGATCACTTAATGATGCTCAACACTGGTTTCTCTGTTATTGGTATTTGAATAATCATCATACTTCTTCTGTTCACTATATTGATTTTAATTCCTTGTATATCTTGTGAATGTTGATGTCTTGTACTGTTCATACATAATCTTCATTCTTCATGGTACATTTCTTTTCCTCTTCTTCTTCTTTTCTTCTTCTGGTTAGTTGTTTCTCACTGTCGGTGTTCTCCTTGGTTATACATTATTTGTAATAATCCATGTCCCTTAATATTATCATACGCTTCCATATTTTTATTCGTGGTTATGGGAATCATTGTCCCATATTATTTCACACTAATAAACAAATTCGTTTGTTTTATCACCATTGTGATTGTACTTGATTCGTCTCCTTTTTATTTTAATAATTATTTTCGTCATATCCCCTCACTATTTTGGATCTATTGGGCCTGGATGCTAACGTATTATATTGGCTCGTTGGTATTTTCTCTCTCTTTGTTATACTCGATGGTATCCTTATTACTCTTCCTTCTCCTTCGTTGGGTTGTTTCAATAATATTCGTTCGTAGATACACACTTTATTTATATTCTCCCGTTCCTTCTTTTATGCTCGATGAAATATTTTCATGATATTCTTTTATTTGACGTACTAGATAGTTATTTTATGTAACTGCTAATTTGGTACGTTACAACATTCATAGAAGTATAAGATACATTGTTTTCAATTCCAGTTGATTACATTTCATTTTTGGTAAGGTACAAAATTCGAAAACAGTTTGAAGATTATCTGCTACAAAGCTTATATAATTTTTTAATGTTTTTTTCTATGCATTAATTTTCGAGTTATTTGAAAAATATGAAAGATAGGAAAAATGAGGTTTAGCTTGGCTAAGCCATATTTAAAAAGCAATAACGCGTTTTTTGACATTTCCTTGGTTTTTTTTTATTACCATACTGACCAGGTTTCGCCAAGGCTACACAGTTATTTTGCCTATCTTTTTCGAATTATATAAAATTTAAATAAAAAATTAATACAAAATAAAAAATGAAATAAAAAATACGTGCCTCGTATTTTTTCATATATTTTTCATTAAATCAAAAAAACCGGGCGGTTAAAAAAATAAATGTTGTCCATTGAACTTAAAATAGTTTGAAAGTGAATTTAATGATTCAGAACTTCTGTGTAAACGATGTTTTTGTAAAAACTCTTTCATCATTTGCTAAATGCCCTTGGCCATTATATTCGGAAATATAAAATCTCAAACCATCGAATGATCGAACTCTACTTGCTGCGACGTACAATTGACCATGTGTAAAAACTGGCTGCCTCAATAAAATTCCAATTTTTTCGAATGTTTGTCCTTGAGACTTATTTATTGTAGAGTTCGATCATTTGATGGTTTGAGATTTTATATTTCCGAATATAATGGCCAAGGGCATTTAGCAAATGATGAAAGAGTTTTTACAAAAAACATCGTTTACACAGAAGTTCTGAATCATTAAATTCACTTTCAAACTATTTTAAGTTCAATGGACAACATTTATTTTTTTAACCGCCCGGTTTTTTTGATTAATGAAAAATATATAAAAAAATACGACGCACGTGTTTTTTATTTCATTTTTTAATTTGTATTAATTTTTTATTTAAATTTTATATAATTCGAAAAAGATAGGCAAAATAACTGTGTAGCCTTGGCGAAACCTGGTCAGTATGGCAATAAAAAAAAACCCAAGGAAATGTCAAAAAACGCGTTATTGCTTTTTAAATATGGCTTAGCCAAGCTAAAGCTCATTTTTCCTATCTTTCATTTTTTTCAAATAACTCGAAAATTAATGCATAGAAAAGAAATTAAAAAATTATATAAGCTTTGTAGCAGATAATCTTCAAACTGTTTTCGAATTTTGTACCTTACCAAAAATGAAATGTAATCCACTGGAATTGAAAACAATGTATCTTATCCTTCTATGAATGTCAAGTCTCATTTTTATTAGCGTTTATTTGATTCAATAATAACATGAAAAAATTAAAACTGACAATGAATTGTATCAAAAAATAAATACGAATACAAGCTGTAATTGTGTTTTTTTTTCAACTGTTACTAACATTAAATTTTAAATTTCATAGGTATTGCAGGGAATTAAGGCAAACAACACACGCTAATGAGGTATTTGTACACGCTCGCAGCTGACGTAATAGAACAAAATTCAAAAAAATTATATGCAATGATTATAGAGGTATATTCTTTGACAAAAGAACCTCAATAACGTTCAAACTTAAAAATTTAATGAATTATGGTCGATTTTCGACCACTGGGCGACCACTAGTAATACTTAAAAGACAAATAATGTTGTCCTAGCTTTTGTGTACTTATGTTTCCGTAGGTAAATATAGGCATATATTTAATACTTTTCACAAATATAGGCCTACAAAACTAATAACAATATATAAACCGTTTTTGTAAATATACGTTACAAACTTATGGAATTGATCCAATATTTACAAGGAGTGTTGAGAGATATTAATTAGTTGAGTGTTGAGTTGAGTGTGGCAAATTAGTAGAGATTCTGACTTTGTATTTTGAGTAAAATTACTCATAACTTGCTTCCACACGTAGACTTTTCAATTTTCTAAAAATTATGAGTGCCATTTTGGGTTCGTGATGCGTTTAAAATTAAATAATGTTTACAATAAATGGTATATTCAGATTCATTTATATTCAGATTCGTGTTAAAATTTTAGGGTGGTGTCACCCTAAAAGGAATTTTAAATTTTTCGTAAAGAAGTTTACATTTTTTTTAACTTTTGATCCCTTTTTAGGGATCTGATGTCCCAAATTTTGACATTTCCAAAACTACACACTATATTCAAATTTTGATTAAAATTCACGTTAATTTGATGACCCACTTTATGTCTTGGCGTCCCATAATTTTGAAAATTGCAAAATGAACACTGTGTTCATATGATCTGTAACATTCCCTTTAATTTGATACTCCACATGAGTTTTTCGTTTTTTCACAATTTTGACTCCATTTTGGGGGGATCGGTGTCCAAAACAGTAGCGCTCTCTAGGCTAAACGTATGCAAACGCATGCCAAGTTTTACGAAAATCGATGGATTCATCCAAAAGTCATTGTGAGACATACCTTATACAGATAGACAAATGCTAAACAGTCGAGTTAAAACTGAGAACTCGCTTCATTCGTGCAAGTAAAGAATGCCGGTATTCACTTTATAAACATGAAAATGTCTGCAGTAAAAAATATAGGAAATTAATAAATTAGTGTTATGGGAACACTAATATATTTACATATATACATGCTAAAGTGTGTGTGAAAATTTACAAATGCTTTAATGAATAAATACCGTATACAAGTGTCCAGAGTAAAAACAATGTCAGTTATTCAAACCTGTATGTATATACAACTAATAAAAACATACAGTACTTAGAGTCCAATATTGTGCAATTCAAACCACGAACTACGAGTAATGTGGTCGGCGATATGCGTAATAATTAGCGACTTAAATAAGTCTTACAAGTAAGAGAAAATTACGACTTGACTTGTACTCCATGCCACCTCCTTCTCCTTCTCCTCTTCCTATAGCGCTACAGCCCAAGTCGGGCCCTGGCCTCCACCAATCTCCGCCTCCAATCCACTCTGTCCACTGCAACCCTCCTCTAGTTTCTTATCCCCATGTCCCTCGCGTCCTCTGCAACGCCATCTTCCCACCTCTTCCTCAGTCTGCCTCTAGGTCTCGTTCCCTCCCATGTAAGTTACCCAGCAAAGCCCTCTTGGGGTTCCTGCCATCCTCCATTCTCATAACATGTCCGGCCCAATGTATTCTTATAAATTTTGAGACTGGTATCTCTTTATATATTTGATACAGTTCATTGTTGTATCTCAGTTTCCATGAGCCATTTTCTTGTATTGGCCCTATAATGCGTCTGAGGATTTTCCTTTCAAAGGTGTCTACTATGTCGGGTGTTTTCTGTGTGATTGTCCATGCCTCACACCCGTAGCATAGCACCGGTCTGATGACAGTCCTATATATTTTCATTTTCGTTTCCCTCTGCGCATCCCCAGACCTAAATGATGGCAGCAATGCGAAGTATGCCTTGTTAGCCATGGTGCTCAGTCTTTGCATCTCCGGCTCACTCCATGCCTCAGAATTATTAATTACATACATATATTTAGTACACTTGATTTCAATCATTAATAGTGTATAATATTCGAGTAAAGTAGCTGCAATGGAAATGATGTTTCAAGCAGGAAACAAGTCTTAGGTAAGTGCAAAAACGTCTTGGTTGGTAGGCTTCATCGTAATTTTAGTATTTAAAAATACACACAAAAGGATCCATATATATGTGGCCTGTATATATGTGGGGAAAAGAGAGAGAGAGAGACTTTATTAAAACCAAGAATTTTGTTTTAAGTCATTTTTTTATTAAACTAGCATAGGCCTAATAAATGTTTATGTCTATGTACATAAACAATAGTGGAAAAGTTTAGTATATATGTTTGAAACAATAGTATATTTATATGTATGTATGTGTGATGTATATGTATAAAACAGTATGATTATGTCTGTGTAATGCTTTTACAGTATATAACGATTTAAAAAATCATAATTATAGTGAAATAAATTTTGTTTGTAATGTCTGTTTTGTGTGGCTATTCCATTGTTTCATTGTTATTCTTTGACATTGTCACAGCAAGATATTATATTACATATAGCTATATAAAACATTTTTCCCGTACTGTTCACATGTATCCTTCTAGTTTAGCCAGTGTATAAACAGACTTCATATAGTCATCCAATGAGAGTGTTCTAACCGTTTTATAGCAGTCACTGCTGAATAGAATTTATCAAATTCTGTTTAGTCTCTGGCGTATTCCAAACTTTTGTTTATAGTCTATCGAAATCCCCAAAGTAATTTTGTCAGCAGCCGAGCTGCACATTGATTTAAAGATGTTTATCGGATTTCTTCTGTCATCATTTTAAGCCAAGTTTGTTTTTCATATGATAACTGCAAAATCCATTTACTTATTAGTTTCTTGAAAACTATTTAAAAATGTTATTACTCTACAAGTAAATAATATTTTCTTCACGCACGTTTATTTTGTTCATTTACGTTTGTTTGGAAACTTTCAATTTGTAAATGTCTGCTTTCAGTACAAGATGCAATGCCCCTTGGTGAGCCATGACTTTTGTATAACATATTCTTATGATACTATGCTGATAATATTGAAACGAATTAATTTTGTAATTCCCAAGCACATATAACAGTATCATATCTCTTAATCGATTACAGATAGTGTAGTTTAAATCAACAGTTATCATTTTACTATGAATCAGTGGTAAACGATTTTAGTAGACAAGCTGACAGATAACAATAAGTCGACTGTTTTTTTAATAAGAGGTCGCTGCTTGGTAGGAAAGCCAACGTCTTCCCACCGTCACTACTTGACAGTGTTGTTTTACAATAAAATTACAGTATACACTTTTTATTATTCTTGTAATCCAGATTTCTGTTTTCTAAATGTTCCGTATGTGTACGAAACCGTATCTGCAAACTACAGATGAGGAACTTAGCACGTTTTATGAGCATCTTTCTACTGCTTATAAGAGAATTTCACATAATTGTTTAGCCTGTTAAACGTCGTACTACATACGAGCAACAAAAGGACTGTGTTCGTGTTACTATCCGTATATTGGAATGTCAGAGGACTGTGTTCGTGCTACTAACCGTATATTGGAATGTCAGAGGACTGTTGATCAGTGTTGAAAGGTATATTTTTATCTGTGAGATTTTGGTCTCTCAAAATAGATATGTGCGTGCGTTACAGTAAAAATAAAAACTGGTTGCGTTTCGTGGTTACCCTGTTACGTTGTGTTACACATTCTTTTTGGAGCCTCCATAATGCAGACGTGGAAGTCCATTTATATACTCCAGTTGCACATTTCTGATAAATATTTTCAAATGTGTTTCCAGTATTTCGTAAGTGGCCATAATATTTGTTGCAGTAGGATTATTAAACAGACAATACAGAAATGATGAATTTGATTTGTCGCTCGACTATTCTTGACTTTTTTTAAATTGATCTCGCAAGTTATTCAATCTGAGTATTTCAAAACACATTTATAACAATTACCAGCTCATTTCATGTATTCTGAGAGTAGTTAAAACTTTGTAATGTCGTGTTCTAAAGTTGTTTGCATTTGGATAATATTTTTGACAGTGATCTAAGAAATGACAGTAGCTAATTTTATCCTTTAGACAACTGCAAAAAGTTACACTACAAAATTTAAGAATGTCATGTTCCCTCAACAGTTTGAAATAACGTTTTAACTTTTTGCAGTAGTTAGGTACACTTCGTGCTGTTTGAACCTCTTCGTAAAAATTCTTAGATATGAAAATCAGTATTTTGAACAAAGTGCGATTAATAAAGCATAACCAAGTCATAATTTTGGTTAATTCTTCCCTTATACTTGTGTAATAAACCGTAGTACGTTCATTTTGGTATTTCCAGGAATATAAACAGTGGCCTATTTAAATAATATTTTTGAAGACGAAGTATTAAGTGCTCCGTTGATTGGCGTTCAGCAGGGGTTTTCAACCCCCATTCATAGCTTCTGGAGACGGTCCAAGATTTTGCGGGCCGAAACGTGAAGCGTAAAAACGGTAGAGGCAGTCCAGGAAGAGGGTTGACAGTCATTAGAAGGAAAAGAAAAGTACAACTAGTTGAAAAGTACAGATATTGGGGAGCACACCAACGGAACGAAATGGAAATTAAAAAGTTTCCGTCGCTAAGGCAGCTTTTAACAACAAGAAGCGCCTATTTTCTAGCAGTATATATTAGGAAACTAGATGAAGAGAGAGAGATAAAGAGAGATTGTTAAAGTACTGTACGGAGCGTTCTGTTATATGGCTATGGAGAATAAAAATGGTTTGACACAGTGAGTACTGAAGAGGTTTTGAACAGATCAATGTAAAGCATAATTAGATACAATCCTGAGAAGGACGGGAAACTGGAGAGCTTACTTTATAAGAGTGTAAGAGAAAGAAAATATTAACTTGTTCTTGGGGACACATATGAACGAAAAAGAAGTGAAAGGAAGAGACTAACAGACGGTGTTAAAGAGAGGAGAATGTAAGAGAAATAAAGAACAAGCCTGGGTCAGGAAAAATTGGAGTCAGCACCTGATAGTGTGTAGATCACCTCATGATGACGATTATTATTGTTGTTGGTGTTATTATTATTATTTTTTTTTATTACTATTATTATTATTGAAAACAGTACATAGCGTTGGACGAAAATACTTCAAGCTTGTAATTGGTACACGAGGTCAGTTGAAAAATTCGCGGATTAGCGGTCAGTAGACATTTGTAAGATTGGCACAAGACCTAACATTTCTCGTGTGTTGTAAGATTCAGATTTCGTGTAAACACCTGTTAACTTCCAAATCTATCTGTCAGTTGATTCACTGTTTATCAGCTGTTCGAAATTTACGTATAATGCGTGTTTTAAATGTGGACTAAATCAAACATTGTGCTGCGATTCTTTTTTTAAAAAACGCCTAGCGCCAATGGAAATAGTAGGCCTAAATGTGTTAGAATATACTGCGCCTTCCAAAACAACGGTTCGTAATTGGCCGCACGAGTTTAAATTTGGTCGTACGGGCATTGAAAACGTTCCCCACAGTGGACGCTCAAAGTGTGGCGCCACCTTGCACAAAGCTTTTAACATGATAATGTTTTTAGGCTGGGGGTCATCCACAAAAATCGTCATCGAAAAACGTAACGCTTCCGCACTTTCGATTCCCCACAGTCTAGAAATTTGATATGTAAACGCATCAAGACAGAAATAATCGCTGCTGACATTGAGTTTAGCAAACGTTTTAGTGAGAATAAATTTGGTTTTACAAGCTCTGTTTGTGATCGTCTGTGGTTTGGAAATGATTTACGAAACCCACCAAACGTAATCCACATTATACGTTTCTAAAGCCTAAAAACATTATCATGCTTCGATGTGTCGGTTTCGTCGAAATTCTTTGAATGCTTAGGTGCATAAATAGTTTTAATAACAAGTAAATTGTACACAAATAATTTTTTTTCACACAAGATTCGTGAGTTAAATATGATAAACACACTAATGTGAGATGCCTATGATGTCAGCAATGTTAGCCAGTTCCAATCACCGGTCTTCCAACACCTTGTATGAATTTTGTTTAATGTATGTGAAATTAATTCCTACTTGTAATTTAGTTTACGATTTCAGTCTGCAAACATATTTATAGGTGCATTATGCTCCGTAAATTGGATAGAACAATGTATTTCATAAAATTTTACTAATATAAACTGAAATGAAGACGACATAAACATTAAAAACATATAGTAAAAATATTTTATGACTTATGAGGCTGCTTTCAATTCAAAAATGGTGTTTCTTCATTGAAATACATTAAATCCCCGTAATGTTAATAAATTTGTGGAAAAGATTAAAATGCATAATATTAATGAAATGAAATGAATATTAATATAGTTTTATCCCTTCAAAGAACGTAAGACGAGTTTCTAGTTGTAAAGTAGGCTTAATTCTTCAACTGAGATTTCTGAAATAAGATCCATTGAATCCTGTATGCCAAAAAATGTATACACTGTTTTACTGAAACTGTTTTGTACTTCGGCCATGAACAAAAGTGGCTTAATACCACTGCACAGGACGGCACTCGTGTGATTAGTATATAGTTGTTTCCAGTTTATAGACTCTTCGCTAACGATATTAGAGAAGATCCAAAAATATTTTATGGCCTTGTTAGCCTGTTGGAATTAACTACTAAAACTGGTCCGTTCATAATATAGAAATAACTGTATACTACTGTCAAATTATACAATTAATCACCATGACTGTAGTAAACTGTAGTAATCAGTAAAAGAAGCTTTACTCTCCATTTAGCCGTGAAGAATTGTTTTCAACTAGTAATGTATTTTATTTTATAGATTTAATCAAATGTTTCACCGGTGTATAACTCTTGCGGTATGTTCAATCTATTTTATTACGTTGTAATTTAATTATCATAAAATATATGTGTAAGTTACAGTTTGATTTTTATCTATTTTATGAAACCCAACATTCCTATAATGTGATCTTACAGTTCGAATTATCACTCCATTGGTATGTTTGATCCTGGTTAAATTAAAAATTTAATATAATTTGATTTCTGTCTGCACGTCAGGTTAAACAATCAGTATCATAACGTTCATTATGTAAAGACCAAATGCATATTACGAAGATGTTGCAGTGGTCCTTTTCGTAAACGTATCACAATACCCTTAATCAAGATTCTGTATTTTTTCTCATGCCGTAAATAAATAATGAATTGATCATTGTTTCATTACACTTTTTTTAAATTATGATTTTTTAACAGGTCCGCAACTGAACTTACACCATTCAAATACACATGTTTACGTTGCGCCAGTAACTCTCGTCGAATCCCACATCTTAACCTCTAGCCATCTCTGTTTTCCCAGTCAGGTTCGTATAAATTCCTGCTCCTTATTTCCTCCTCCACATAATGCCTGCAAGTTGTTCGAGGCTTACCTCTCGTCCTGCGGTTAAGCGGATGATATTCTAAGGGTTTTCTAGGCCATCTTTCGTTGCTGTACGTGTGCATACCATATTAACCTACGTTGTGCAACATTTGCTCGCTCCCTTGTTACTTTGTTACTTACATGATCCAACTAAGGTATCCAACAAGATGTTCTCCAACAATCCATCTCAACCGTTGCCAATTTTTTTAAATTTTTTTTTGTCACTGCCACCATATGTTGTAATTGTCTACACAGTTGTTCTATGTAAATTAATTTTAACATTCACTACTATTCTACTACGTAAAGAGCCCCTGATTGCTAACAGATAACGCTTGAACTATGCCACAAAAAGCTTCTAAAATGGGTAGATTGCCGACATGTAGATTCTTTTGGATAGTCAGTGCTGTGCTTCTTTATAATCGTGTTAACGTGTTAAATTATTGTCCACAACGAGACGTAGTGAAATCGTCCAAAAACGATGTGCCATTAACGTAACTGCAAAATCATTCCGGTGGCTGGAAGAAATAAATTGTTGCAAATATAATTTTTCCCTACCATAGGACGTTATAACGTTACTGTGGAACACAAATCAATTCAATATGTGTACAGTATAATTAAAAACTCAATTAATAATAGTTATTGTAGAGATATGGTAGTATAAGAATTTGTAATATACATATATGTAAGTAATATGTAGAATAAGAATGGACAGGGTGAGGCCAGTGCGCCGACAGTCTGTCGCCAGCCGAAATTAAAATATAATAGAACCTGTACCTGGTATGTCATAAACACATAAAATGTTTTGTGTATAAGAAACAGCAAAAAACGAGCAAGTACCGTTAGGAAAGCGGGTCGGTGTCCTTCAGAAGACAAAAGGTGACACCCCAATATTTATTGCAAATTTAGAACGTAGCGTCGTTTTTACCAAGTTAAGCGGCCACGCGGTAAAAAATACGTGCCCGAACTGATTGACCAATAAGCAACAGCGTCAGTAGTAAGCGCGAAAGAATTACGATTTCTGAATGGAGAATTTCAAATCCACCGGGGAATATTTCAAACCCTGGCCAATGAAAGTGTCATCAACCAGGACGGTGGTAAGGGAATCAGTAGACAAACTATTAAAAGAGAGAAGCAAGTGAAAAAAGGAAGTTTTTTAAGTTTAAATTTCAAGACAAGCACGGGAAATCTGCGTTACTCTGTACAAGTATTCAATAATATAATTATAACGGCACGTTATACTAGCTTTGTTTAAAATGTATAGATTAGCTCGGTAAATAAAAGTCGAGAAAGAACAAATTAAAATATAAAGAAGAATATTTTATTGGTGCGCGTAAAGATATTTCATATGTGCGCGTAAAGTTCAATCAAGAAAATATATTTATTTATGTGCGTGACGTTAAGTACAACGCGAGTGTGTGATACAACGTTAAGAAGTGGTAAATCAATTATGTTTGGTGAAAGTAAAGTGCAATGAGCAACGTAGAACGACCAATCAGAGTCTTGGAATCCTGCAAAATAAGTAACAGTATACTATCTTAACAATTCACAACTCTAATATACAAAACATAGAAATTAATGTCTACCATAAGTATAACTCATCTCATTCTCAAAAAACCCACACTTGTTCAGATAATAACAATTCAGTTTATGTGATATGACATGCTAGAAAGGGTATTTAGTAGAATTATTGTATAATCAAGTGATTGAAACAAAATATAATAAGAATAGCATTCTAGTACGAGTCGAATACTTGCATATAATAATTATTAAGAAATTCATGTTAGTTAAGAAATGTTATGCTATATGTTAATTAGAGTATTGAATATATATATATATATGTGCGTGCGTGCGTGCGTGCGTGCGTGCGTGCGTGCGTGCGTGCGTGTGTGTGTGTGTGTGCGTGCGTGTGTGTGTGTGTGTGTGTGTGTGTGTGTGTGTGTGTGTGTGTGTGTGTGTGTGTGTGTGTGTGTGTGTGTGTGTGTGTGTGTGTGTGTGTGTGTGTGTCAAGTGAATAAAATATAATGTTGCGGCTCGTTAAACCGAAGAATACTTAAATAATGGTAATCTTGAAAAATAGTAATCAAGTGAATACTAATACCTTGAAATTAGTTGTAAAATTGTGTATCAAGCATCTCAGTGTATATTAGAACCATAATGTTTATGATCAAATTTCAGATGCCATGTTTGTAATAAGAATGAAATAATATAGAATATTAGTATCTGAACGGATTGAGTTATTATTTATTAATAAACCCTGGGATACTCTGCTCTGGCGCCCAACCGAATTAATGATTGATATAATAATGAGTGGATGTATTTAGTAACACAGATATTAAATCTAATTCATAAATAGTATAAATCATTATAATAACTGCCCAAATGAAGTGCTGGCTTCAAAATTGTTTAATTTGGCACTCCGAACAAAAGGGGTATCCAGAGTAAATTTAATATTGTCGCCAACAACGTGGTGCAAACTCAGTAGTATTTAATAACGTGTATCCCTCTGTCACATGCTTGAAAGTATTTAAAAATGTTTTTTGTTTAATAAAAACATCGAGAATTAAATGATAATATTAGACTTAATTGGAAATTATTTTGTTTTGGCGTTACGCGAAGTTGTCTCTGCCTGTTTGAATACACTAGTAGCTTCTCTCTCTTCTACATTGATACATGATACGCCAGCCTGAATTGCTTTAAAGGTTCTGTATTTTGCCATTTTAATTTAATATTTTCATTGCCTGATTTATTTTTCTACAAGAATAACGTGTGTATGTATACATAATCCCGCACACTCGTGTATATGCTTGATGTGGATGACCTGTATACTTACAGAGATTATTCAGTCACCAAATCTGTAATTTGCTCGTTGTTAACACGTATGTGTTGTTTCAGTTTCTGTTGCTATAGCGACAGTTGTTGCGTCAGCAAATTTAAATGGAATTACAGAACAGGCTTATTCGAGTAATCTTAGGGCACCTGTCGAGTTTAAACATTGAACGAGCGTTTCGTTTGTGTGTTCGTGTTCATCCCCCAGGTATTTTTCCACCTTCGTTACTTGTTTCGAAGTCACAGTAGACTTATTTTAAGTCATAACTGACAACTGGGAACTTTTCCAGTCGAAGCTTCAGCAGTCGTTTTATTTACTGAGTGCTGTAAATATTCTGATCCAGTGTCTCATTGTGAGTGAAGGAAACCTACCTATCCTATCGTATCTATAATAGGTGTTTCCCACATTTGTTTCGTAATATGGTTTCTAAACTACTTTTATTGTCTTATTAACGACACGACAAAATGTAGTGAAATTCATGTTATGTGAGAGTTTAGAATTTTTTAAGTGGCAGCAAATGTACGGTGATCCGAAAACCTACAAAATGCTTGCCTGTGTTCGGAAAAACGATTTAATGTGTTGGTACCGTAAGAGACCTAGACAATTGAATTGCAAAATTTGTAAGCCAAG
Organism: Magicicada septendecula; assembly: GCA_034769895.1. Lineage (NCBI taxonomy): Eukaryota > Metazoa > Arthropoda > Insecta > Hemiptera > Cicadidae > Magicicada > Magicicada septendecula. Next base: position 638,074,787 of record CM068367.1, read on the forward strand.
CAGACTGCTACAAGCTGATTATGAAGAGTGCGGTGACGTCGTGTCGTGGAAATGGTACTCCAATACACTTTGTTGACTGGTTGAAGTGACGTCAGCTCCTAACAAGTGATTTGTTAGATACAATAACCAGAACGTCCAGATGACACAAAACTCTGAGTACATTCTAAAGATAACCTGCAAACACTGCTTCATAAATTCAGAAAAAAATACAAGAAATATAACATGAAATTTTAATAAACCAAAAAAATAATCATCAATATCAAAAGAACACAGACGAGAAAAATTTAATATAGATGGCGGTGTAATTTAAAGGTAATGCAATATCAGGTTATAAATACCTCTTGATTACCCCTTTTGTTCGGAGTGCTAAATTAAACAATTTTGAAGACATCACTTCGTTTGGGCAGTAATTATAATGATTTATAATATTTATGAATTAGATTTTAATATTTGTGTTACTAAATACATCCACTCATTATTATATCAATCATTAATTCGGTTGGGCGCCAGAGCAGAGTATCTCAGGGTTTATTAATAAATAATACCTCATTCCGTTCAGATACTAATATTCTATATTATTTCATTCTTATTACCAACATGGCATCTGAAATTTGATCATAAACATTATGGTGTCTAATATAATATCATTGAGATGCTTGATACACAATTTTACAACTAATTTCAAAGTATTAATATTCACTTGATTTCTATTCTTCAAGATTACCATTATTTAAGTATTCTTCGGTTTAGCGAGTCGCAATATTATCTTTCATTCACCTGACACCTATATATACTCTAATTAACATATAGCATAATATTTTTTTAACTAACATGAATTTTCTTAAAAATTATTATATGCAAGTATTCGACTCGTACTAGAATGCTATTCTTATTATATTTTGTTTCATTCACTTGATTATACAATAATTCTACTAAATACCCTTTCTAGCATGTCATATCACATAAACTGAATTGTTATTATCTGCACAAGTGTGGGTTTTTTGAGAATGAGATGAGTTATACTTATGGTAGACATTAATTTCTATGTTTTGTATATTAGAGTTGTGAATTGTTAAGATAGTATACTGTTACTTGTTTGCAGGATTCCAAGACTCTGATTGGTCGTTCTACGTTGCTCTTTGCACTTCACTTTCACCAAACATAATTGATTTACCACTTCTTAACTTTGTATCACACGCTCGCGTTGTACTTAACGTCACGCACATAAATAAATATACTTTCTTGATTCAATTTTACGCGCACATATGAAATATCTTCATAATACGTACTTTACGCGCACCAATAAAATATTCTTCTTTATACCTTAACTTGTTCCTTCTCGACTTTTTTTTACCGAACTAATCTATACATTTTAAATAAAACTAGTATAACGTTCCGTTATAATTATATTATTGAATACTTGTACAGAGTAACGCAGATTTTCCGTGCTTGTCTTGAAATTTAAACTTAAAAAACTTTTTCTTTTTCACTTGCTTCTCTCTTTTTATAGTTTGTCTACTGATTCCCTCACCACCGTCCTGGTTTATAACACTTTCATTGGCCAGGGTTTGAAATATTCCCCGGTGAATTTGAAATTCTCCATTCCTGTATCGTTATTTTCTCGCGCGCTGGACTGACGCTATCCGCCATTGGCTGAAACAGTGCGGGTGAATAATTTACGCGCGTAGCCGTTATGCTGTTAAAAAACGACGCTACTTTCTAAATTTGCAATAAATACTGGGGTGTCATCTGTTGTCTACTGAAGGACACCGACCTGCTTTCCTAACGGTACTTGCTCGTTTTTTGCTGTTTCTTAAACACAAAACATTTTATGTGTTTATGACATACTAGGTACCTTGGGTATATTATTCACTACTTCGGCCGACGCCGGATTGTCGCGGCAAGCCGAACCTTGTACTATTCAAATGTCTATCTTACATATTACTTACTTATATGTATATTACAAAATCTTATACTACCATATCTCTATAATTACTATTAATAATTGAGTTTTTATCTATACTGTACACATATTGAATTAATTTATGTGTTCCACAGTAACTTTATAAGGTATAATCGTATAACACAATAAATGTCACACTAACGTTCCAAACAAAATTGCATGAATAATATTATATGGAACAAATAAATAAACTGAAACAAGGATTTAAAAATTATTTACAATAGACTACTAGTATTCACTTATGCTTGTCAGCTTACAGCAACAGTAGGAAAAACTAGCCAGATTAATGCATCGATAGAAATGAGGATTTTAACGAAAATAGCTCGTAAATTGATAAGAGATAAAATTTTAATACCGTAATTAGGAATGAAGTGAAAATTAAACTTGTAAACAAATGGTTGCTTAGCAGGAAAGTCTACTTGAATGTGTATATTGTGGAGGATACAGATTAGTCAAAAGCATTAGAGACTGGAAATCAGACGGAAAGCCTCGTTGCAGTACAGCACAGATGACTGGACGCAACAAGCCACGTGCTTAACGCGAAGAATGTCCATGACGTAGGAACCAATTAAGGTTCCACAATGCATTATGGTATTGCTCTAGTTGTAGTTTGTCTCGTTTACAGGGTACTTTAACCTTGACTGAAAATAATGCTTGAATTTCCACATAAGATATTAAAATTAGCAAAAACAATTAGCTAACTGTCTTACTTTAACAAAACTAAACATTGTTTATTGGTGTTTTATTATAAGAAATAGATATTTACAATGAACTAAGCAGAATCATATCACACGTCGTAACATTTTCAGTATACATAATATATAAACAATATGTAAGAAATAATTTTGTTCAATGTAACAATATAACTTGCGCATTATTTAATTCAAACGTAGAATGTGATTTGCGGAGTATAATGACTCAATTTTTGTACAAATTATAATATACCTTAATTACTAAATCGAATTTTGAAACATCAAAAAACTTTCAGCCAAATACAATATAAAAACGAGAACCGAACTCACCGATGTAGAAAACGTACAATGTAAATAAAGATACAAATTATACTCTTTCGAAATTTTAGACATGTGCCCAAACAGTCTCATTGACGATATTATAAATATTGCAGTAAACAATAGGTGTCACTGATTGAAAATTGTTTTTATAAATTAAACAATTTGAAAGTTTGGTGAATATTGTTAGGACGGTCTACTGATCGTCGTATGGTACAGTGGAAAACAAAATACAAGACACCAATAAAGTCACTAAAAACCAGCTTAATTATCACAATTAACTGTTAATCTGTTCACACAAATAATAATGTCAACTATAAAGGATTGAGTGATTATATTTATACCCCGCTGAGATTCCAGGATAACCCATAATACGCGTCAACGGTGCTAGAAAACACTAGAGAGTAATTGCTTGCCTCCTTGAACAGAGTGCGCGCGGACCGGTGAAGTCTGGAACAGTATCGGCTGCGGACGCGTGACAAGTGTCACGTAATTGTCCTTCATCTCAGAGTAGCAGCACACACACATTACAGCCGGGCTCCGGTGCAATAGCCTACAAACGCGTAGAATGTTCTGTGATGGCGTAACAATATATTAGACTAGTAATGAACTAAATATAAGAAAAGGATTTCAAAAATATTCAGCTCCATCTCTCAGCATATAAGTACACTTTCTTTTATCATAAACTAGCGAGTACCCGGCATGCGTTGCAATGCCACTCAAAGAAAGAAAGTGTTTGTATATATATAATATATAAAGACTTCGTTCGCGTGGTCTTCAATTTAATGCGATAATATATTTAGAACAGAATCTATTCCATTGGGTTGCCATAGTAACCAGATCTAATAAGTTAGTTTTTTAAGACTCCGAAGGACCCCCAGAGGATCGTATCGAAAAAAACACCTGTCCTATGTTGGTTCTCCCGTTGCGTAAAATATTTGTGCCAAGTTTGGTTGAAATCGGTCCAGTGGTTTAGGAGGAGATGTGGAAGACCCCAAAGAACCCCCAAAAGAACGCCATCGAAAAAACACCTATCCTATGTTGGTTCTCCCGTTGCGTAAAATATTTGTGCCAAGTTTGGTTGAAATCGGTCCAGTGGTTTAGGAGAAGATGTGGAAGACCCCAAAGGACCTCATCGAAAAAACACCTATCCTATGTTGGTTCTCCCTTTGCGTAAAATATTTGTGCCAAGTTTGGTTGAAATCGGTCCAGTGGTTTAGGAGGAGATGAAGACCCCAAAGGACCCCCCGAAGTATCATATCGAAAAAACACATATCCTATGTTGGTTCTCCCGTTGCGTAAAATATTTGTGCCAAGTTTGGTTGAAATCGGTCCAGTGGTTTAGGAGGAGATGTGAAAGACCCCAAAGGATCATATCAAAAAAACACATATCCTATGTTGGTTCTCCCGTTGCGTAAAATATTTGTGCCAAGTTGGGTTGAAATCGGTCCAGTGGTTTAGGAGGAGATGTGGAAGACCCCAAGAACCCCCCAAAGGACCCCATCGAAAAAAATTCATGAACCTTCGCGGGCGTGCGCACAACAACTCACCGAAGTTTCATCGCAATCGGATGAATGGTATAGGAACGCATACGGGACAAAGAAAGAAACAAACATTCATTTTTATAGATATAGATAAAAGTGTTTTTTAATATTTACATCCTTAAATTTTTAGTGACCGTCAATCAATCAATGTTTTAGTGGATGGTTAGTGAGGATCGGTCACTAATACAAATTTTAGATATTTTGCGTCGACGTTTCGACAATATTTATTGTCATCTTCAGGACCTGTTTATGAAATACAATAGAAATATCAAACATAAAAACATTAATTAAAATAACATTACATTTAGTAAGTTAAATTGTAATACTGTATAAATTAAGTTCTCTCATACTATAATTTGCTCGTTTTCTTAAAGATAATTTTGAAGATGTAAACAAACTGTCATAAGTCTTCACATATAAAATGATACATACATACGCACGCACACACTCACATCACCAACACGTTCACCCAAATATTTAATTGTTTCGTTATGTTTGATATTTGTATTGTATTTCATAAACAGGTCCTGAAGATGACAATAAATATTGTCGAAACGTCGACGCAAAATATCTAAAATTTTAATTTTTACGTTATTGTTGCAACAGTATTTAAACATATATAAATTGCTCACATTGTTTAAAATATTACGCTTTGCACGTATTAGGCTTATTTGTGGCGTGGGGACATTTTGGGTAGCTATCTTGGGAAAAGGAGGTTTGATCGACCTATTAGGCCTATACCATTTTTGTTTCATGTATTTCATTACACGTTGAATCAGATCACCGTCTTCGAGGTGTACGGGAGTGAGCTGGCCACCATACTGCCGTATAACGAAGTTCTCGCTTCAAATATTCCCATCAAATGTTATGGTACGTATGTTTCCACCATAGTGCTATGTAATAGCCCCTACATACCTTATACGTACACTCTCCATGGTTTGAAAATAGAATCGTATTTTGATTGCACAGTTTCGTTATATGTTTAAATATACACAATACAGGAGTATATGTCTTCCGACAGTTTGCTGCTCTTTGTTACTTCTGCTCATTGGAAACTGAAACACAACGTTCATTATCGTCAAGGCTTGCTTTAGCGTAGTTCTTCCCTGCCTCTGTGTACGTACTTTTTTAACTAGATCATACGTTCAACGAACACTTTTGTTTTTTCTGTCGTATTATTCTACCATTAATGTAGAATTTTCTGAATTCATATCAAGAAAGTTCATATCCATAACGCGGACCTTGTTGTAAATCGTTTTACTCCGATCATAGAAAGTTGCCAGAAACGCTCATTCGTGAGCGTATAAGCTTGCTTTACACGAGAGTAATTTTTGCGCATTACTCGTCACAAAAATTTGACTTTTCAAGGCCAAACACAATTAACAGTGACAAGACCGTCCCTTAACCAAAGTATTATTACCTCTTTAAAATTTGACACACATTACTTATTATCATAGTTCGCTATTATGTAAGGTCGCAGTAGGCGAAACGCTTGTAGTGGTATTATAATAGTCTAAATACGCTCTATTGAATTATAAACGTAGGACAAAAGTGACGGTAGTCAAAGTAAAATGATTTATTGAATTAAAATTATTAATTGGCTGGTTGAAAAACTTGCATTATGATTTTTTTTTTAATGTAGACAAAAGACAGTGCACAAATTATACTGTTTAAATTATAAGCTAACAGAGTATCCTTCCCTATGTTTAAATCTATACGAAGGATTCCCATGTAATCATGCAGGTTCACGAAGTTTTATCATTTTTTTCAGCGTTATCTAGGATTTCCGTGAAACACGCTACAATAAAAATGGTAAGCAAGACTGTCACGGAGACTTCTGTTATTAATTATAAAAATGTTATTGTTGAACTGGCGTATTCAATGTAGGCCTATAGATAGTTATCCAGTTTGAAATAAGAATAAAGCGATACCACAAAACTACACACTGCAGTCAATACAAATATTGTGTTACATAACATCTGAACTACGAACTCAATAAAACAATTAAACTGAAATTAGATATACAATTTGCAATGTTCATACAGCGGAGAAGCTTAAGTAAACTGATTCCGTATTATCGTAGTAATGTCAACCGTAATAAACATTGTTGCAATAATACGAACGCTGTCAGTTTTGTAAACATTATTGTATCCACTACCAGCTAGTGTAAATGTATACGAAAAGGTAATTATCAAAACGAGTAGTCTATTAATTCGTTCTTGTAGAGATAAGAAGTGTGTAAACGCAATTTAAGTGGAATAATCGTGAATCATTTGTAAAAATTAACACAAAGCGGCGAAAAATGTGGTAGCAAATGATTATGGATTTAAATTAGAAAAATGTAAAACATAAGTGACATATGCACGACAGGTGGATCGCGTCAATCTCATACGACAGTAAAAAGATACAGGCGGAATTTGATTAGTTTTGAAGTGCACCCGATCTGCAGTTTGCTACATAATCTCATGCAAACATACACAAAGTGGGCATTAATTATTCAGTATTTGTCATCTGCCCTGAACACGTATTCATCTTTGACAGTATCTTCAGCGTTGTTATAAGCATAGAGTGTGACGTGGAGATTGGTTGTCGTACATTATTCGAGTGTGGTTTGAGTTGACATGACAACGCACTTGCGTCGCGTAGTGTACATACCGCATTGATAAATATCACGTCATGTACCTACATACCAGTTTGCGACACAGGATACCTTGGGAGAGCACTGTGTGCGTTCGTTGTTCTTGCTATCTTTACAAAGGGCCGAATTCTGATGTAACTAGAGAGCCTTTCAACAGAAGATAAACCCCGCAGTCAAGCGATTAAAAAAACAATCATGTAATATTTAGATAGATTTTGTGGAAGTAAGAACTGCAGCTTGTCCGATAAGTAAGGACGAAGATGTAGGAAAATTGTATCCTACAAATGAGAACATAACTTATGTTTTTGACAAACACTATGCTTTACCGAAAATAATATAAGTACAACCTGAAGTGAACGACTGTATGTTATCAAACGTGAAACATGCCCGTGTGGTTTATTTTACATTTATTTTATCAAATGTTTTTACTTTTCATGATAAAACAATTGACCCACCGCATTCCTGATAGTTTACAATTAAACATAAAGTTAAGCTGTGAAATTCTCACTCCAGGTTTTGCTGTTATTAAAAATGTCTTCTGTAACATGCCTTTCTTTTTCGATATGGTATGTTCAGACACTAGGCTGCCACTCAGGTTTGCTGTCGTCATGTCTCAGTCAGGACGTCATCTCTGGACGTACTGTCAGAATGAGACCCACGTTTTACAGAAAATATATTTTTTTAATTCTACAAATTGATCGCGATTCATTTTTTTTGAAAAATGCGTAGCGCTATTAATCTGCTTGTAGAAGCAACCAGTCTCAGTATATTCGTAAAGAGAATTATTCCTTGAATAGTACTTCACTTACTTCATCCAACGCCCGTCCTTGGCTGCTCGGCCATTAGACGCCTTGCTGACCAGTAGAGCCTGGCCCGTCCTTGCAAGTTGTCGTCCACGACTTCCAGAGCTTCTGCAGCTTGTAAGGTGGTCGGCCGTGCCCTCATCCTCGGGGCACAGGGGGGAGTCGGCAAGGCCGATGCGGTACAGGTGGCTCTGGAGGTAATCGTGGCCGGTGGTCATTCTAAACGTGGCGACTGCGACGTCCCTTGGCAGGTTGTTGGGGATGGCGTTGGATTTTACAATCGGCTCCCATCTTTTTCCAGCAGCGGCTGCCTCCCTGGCTGTCTTCACCATTCTGTTAATGGATGTCGTGATGAGGCTGCAGATTGCTGGGTAGCTAACTGGCCGGTCTTCTTGTGGGAGAAGGCATCCTGCTTTAGCTAGTTGATCAGCTCTCTCGTTTCCCTCGAGGTCGCAGTGGCCAGGGACCCACTGCAGGCGGACTTCTGATCTCGATTGCAGCTTGAAGAGGCGTTCTTGGCACAGTGGGACTAGGTCGCCATCTTGCGGTAGGGAAGAAGTGATGGCTTGTAGTGCTGCCGTTGAGTCGGAGATTTTCTTTAGACCAGGAAGACCCAGCAGTTTGTCTGCAGCTTCGCTGATGGCAGCTACCTCCCCGTCGAAGTAACCGTCAAGTATCTTCCTTGAATAGTAAAATAATTACTGTATTTTTCCATAATTGAATATGTCAAGGAGAATATTATTATTTATCAATTATTATTAACGTTTTTTGTGAAACCCGTTCTGCAATATTTCTGAGGTCACATGATACGTATTGCTGTTTTGTTTATAAAACAAGTCTTCTGTGTTGTTTTGTCTATAAAATATATGTAATACGTAGGCCTACGTGCTGTAAAACATATGATGTTCTGCACTATAAATGTGAATAAAGAGTTTTTCCCACGGTATATCAACTAAACCCGTTCCGACCGCGGCTCTTAGATGCTTATATTCGGTTTATTGGTGTAAGGTCAGGACACGACTGTCTGCCCAGGAAAAGTTCACTAATACTTATCAAGGTGTAGTCAACACTTACAGTCGAAGAAAGCACAGCCGAAAAAGTTTTATTGGTAAAACATTATTGCGAACAAAATGCATTCAATCGGTGTATTCGTTTCATTGGCTCGTAATTTTCTGACGTTTCCGTGTCCATTTTACAGCAGTACTGAACGAAAATTAATGAAATGTGTTTTGAGTATGAGTAATAGTGATGCTTCAAAAATAAGGTGTTCGTAATCCGAGTGGTTCGTAACGGTGACGCTACTGTCCCGAGTCGTATGCGAACTGTTCCACATAAGGCGGTCGTAACTCTGTGTGTGTGTGTGTGTGTGTGTGTGTGTGTGTGTGTGTGTGTGTGTGTGTGTGTGTGTGTGTGTGTGTGTGTGTGTGTGTGTGTGTGTGTGTGTGTGTGTGTGTGTGTGTGTGTGTGTGTGTGTGTGTGTGTGTGTGTGTGTGTGTTGTAGAGCATACATGATTAAGTATTAATTTAATCGAAATTCTCTATAGAGTAAGTTAACACAGAGAATATTAAAAAATGTCTTGTGTGATGGGGTGCATGGAGTGTAACACTAAAGTCCAGTATTTGTATTCTTCCAGCTAGTAATGATGATGAATACTTTTATATTAGGCCTAATTAAAAACAACACGTGGTAAATGTAGTTATATGTGTCGTCGAGATAAAGTTCAGTTTAATAATAGCTGCGCGCACGGTGTTAAGATTAATGGAACCGCAGTGGTGCGACGTTCACGTTGTTACGCTTCCTTATCACCAGAATCTAACAAGTTCGTGTCCTATGGGACAGCACACACTGGATTTACATTCCAGTACTTTTAATGTTCTGAGTGTCATTTACCCGTCTTATGATTGACAGTGTATGGAACCTTCCGTTCGGAGAATCGGAAAAAAATGTAAAACAAATTCCTCTTTTTACGGACGAAAGTCGCCGTTTCAGTTCGGTGCCTGCGAATGACAGCTTAATGACGTAAGTTGCATGAATTAGTTTCTCGCTGCTCTTGTGTATTTTATCCAGCCTGCTTATTGTATTAATAATGCGATAAAATAGACCAAAATTCACGATGTAAATCAAACTTGGATCATAGGTAAGGTTATTATAGTTACATATTTTAAGTCTGTGAGTCTACAGTTAGGTCGAGGGCATCGACTTTTAGGGGAGTTTAAATTAGTTAAAAACGGGTTTTGTGCGAATAATTTGAAAACTGTGAACTTCAAGTGTTCTTTGTAGTTTACAAAATTGTCTTGGTTATTTTCTGACGCTTCTGCGACAGAAACTGACAGAGCTAGATCGTTTTAAAAGTTTTAATTTTTCACCACTCATCTGCAACATGTAAACCATTTAAAAAGATTAATGTTAGCAAAATACTACACTTTTACTTACTGTCTGAAAGCTTTTTGGAATTACTTACGCTTATGAAATTACTTCAGTTTGACAGTCTTTTTCTAAAATACGATTTCACTTGACCGAGTTTAACGGTTAAACGTGCATTCTCGTATAAACAATTCGAATACAGTCTGTTTATCGTTACTCACCCAAACCTAAACCGTTGAAAACAAAAATAAAATATCAATATTTAAGCATTAAAAAGTTTGGTTCATTTTGTGTTGACTCAATATATTCGATCCCAAACTCTCCATTGAAGTAATACCGATCAACTGTAGAGACATAGATTTCTTAGTATATAAGTGTCAAAGAACCTCTATACCAACTTTGTATAGATCCTCTAATTTAGTTCTGTTATTCCCTTCTTTTCCTGTACTGCAAGGTACGATGCAGATGGACCAATTCCCCGGGGCTAGTCTCCACGTTTAAGATATGTTTGTGTAGTTAACGAGGAGCCCTGTCTTGAAATCACCTTGATATAATAAAAATGGATAACTCGGCTGTAGCACTGTTCAACTCAGTTTTGTTTCTCACGTTCCTTTACGACGTAGCAAAACATTACGTAGGACTCTTGCGTAATATGGCCGTTTACATCTCCATCCGGCTTCACAAGCAAGCCTCCGTGCTCTGGACGTCTAGCAGAACGTCCTCGCGAAAACTAGTGATGTATTGCACCATGTCATAGGAATGAAAATCCGTTTTTTCAGCCTTCATTTCGTCAGAGCACTTTCTTCGAGGACATGAAACAGTTTTCTGTAACAGCGAAGAAATGGGCTTATAGGATTCGTCAGAGCTTAAAGCAGCAGATTCCTCAAAAACGGGAATCTGATAGATCTAATTCTATCATAGTTATTAAACAGTTGACTAAGGTCATTCGCTCCCAAACCTTTTGAGTCGTGAACATTGTCAGGAAAGAATTCTTACGGAGCACTAATTTTCGTTTAGGTTGTGTTTGCGAGTTGATGCACTTTGGAATATACTTGCAATTTACACTGCAACAAAAGCTAAATCACAGTGTGAACTGTATATATGTGCCTACTTATAATGCAGACAAACATAAGTAGTCAGCTTGCGTAGCTGAAAGCCTTTCATAGGAGATTGAACGTTTAATAGGAATGTAATCGTCAAACATTTGTCGGCCCGCAAATCTGTTAATTCACAATTTTAAGATGTTATCGTTTATTTATTTTCTTTCAAATCGGTTGGCGTAACGCTTGGAAATGCTTCGCGGAACACAGTTTCGGAATGCTGGTTTTGAGTACGGTATTAGATTTATAAAAAGACATCGTATGGAGTGAAGTTTAGTTGACTAGCACTGGTCCTCGGTAGACGGATTATACTTGCAAGCCTTATGTATAGATTTGCCACATTGTGTTTGCACGAAATACTCGAACTCCGTTTTCCAGCAGTATGTATGCATATATTTTCACCATTCATCCATTCGCGTGCAAGTCTCCAACAGCTTCTGTCGTACCAGTTACTACGTTGCAAGCCTCTTGTCTCGATCCCAATGAGCTTGTCCACTTTCTACGATCTCGTGGACCTACCCCGTTTCCGCCGTCTAGGTGGAAGTTGCCTACACCCCACAAGATCTCCAGATATCCATTTCCACTGCTTGGAGTCTTTGGGACTTTCTTTGCTTTATCTCCCAAGTTCCAGAGCCATAAATAACTTTCTAACTTGACAGAGTAAATCGTCTTTTAGATTTTTTAGATTTTTCCACTCTCCAAAGCCACACAATTCAGCTGCCGTATCATCATTGTCCCTTGTTTTATTTTGCAGCTGATATCTTCCCCACTTGTGCCATAATTTGTCACACCCAAGATACCAAAAAAAAGCACTTCTTGTTATAGTTGGCGAATCTACTGTTGATACTGGCTTCTTCACTTCGATAACCAGTTGTTTAGTTTTCCAAAATGTTTGTCGTCGAGGCCCCAAGGTAAGGTTTGTATTCTTCCCAGTCCAGTGCTACCACATCATCCGCCAACAGAATCATGTAGACGTAGTTGTCATTTATTAAACTCCCCCATTTTACGACGGTGTCTTTTCCATTTAATTGAAGTTGCGTTAATATAAATTTTCAATAAAGTAGGTGCTGTGGCACACCCTTGCCGTAAACCTTTTGTTACTGCAAAGTATTTGTCCAGTTTGTCTTGAAATTGTAGACTTTAGACCTTAGTGTGATTAGGTTACAGCTTACAGCAGTGGTGGAGCGACAGGTAACCCTCCCCCACTGCGTAGCTGAAAGCCTTTCATAGGAGATTGAACGTTTAATCGTCAAACATTTGTCGGCCCACAAATCTGTACTCATAATTATTTTTCATAGGAGTTTTAACTTTTCAAACGAATATTTTATGTCAGTGGAAGTTTTAGTGGGTCATTGTATTGAGTTAGTAGTGCTCACGTTATTGTTCCTAACGAAACGACTTGCTTGTGTGGCACTCATTAATTTTGTTATTTCACTTGTAAAATATTCGCCAACCAGGAGTGGAAAACTTGAACGCTTTCTTTCGCCCGATGTTTGCCTTTGACGAGCGGCACGTTTTGTTCTTTTGACTCGCACATTATAAAGTGTTCATGAATTTATGATCACTTCCATTGTCCGAATATGTACTCGACTCGTTCGTAAAGTTCCAGTGTAGTTTTGTAGTAAGAATACGTCTCACCTGTTGTTTGCACATTTTATAAGGTAGGTTCGCGTTCTAATCAATTCAGTATTGTATACATGGAACTGGCAATTTGCTACAGCCAGGCGCATTTAAAGCCATTTCGTTAAAAATGTTAAATATATTTCAACTTTGAAATTGTATTCTAAATATAACCATTCTATACAAATCTCATACAACGCTTACTATACATAAGTTGCTTTTCTTTGGAAGAATAAAAGCGATGTAGTAAAAGAATTTCTATTTAATAAAATTACTTACGAATAAAGAGTCTTTTTCATTGTCGTTTGGTTAAAATAGTTGATTTGGTTTGGCAATCTGACGAAGGTTTCTAACGTGAACTAGTGTAGTAATATGTAGGAAACCTGGAGAACTAGTGTAATAATATGTAGGGAACCTGGAGACAGGTCTGAACTGAATACGTGCCTGAGGTAAGACTACGGTACCTAACATTGCCGTTAAAAGTTCCCTTTGGCATCATGTAATGTGACTATGAACTCAGATTTCATCAAAAGACTTTAGTTGCATTAACTAATGCATAAATGTAAATGTATAAAACTAACTTTAGTTGAACAATGTTGTAATGTATCAGACAACACAGTAATTTTCATAAACTGTTCTTGGACGTGTGTGGGGATAATTCAGTTTCCACCGGTATTCTAAGGTCGTGCCTTTTCAAAGAGGTTTCGCTATAACTTCTTCACAGAATTATGACATTATGTAGTGTTTTTGTAGCCATCGTTCTGATAGGTTTCTAAATACTCAGAGAGCGTAGTCTACTCTCATAAAATTGTATGAGTTTAGTGTTCTGTTTGTCAGTCCCTACGTTGCTTGTACGTATAGCCTATATCGGTATTCCAGTTGTAAAAAGCGTCAGACGTTAAAGACTTAATGTGACAGTTGTCACTGACTCCTCACAGTTTTGTATCTTAGAGGGTACATTCTAAAAGCCAACAACTTAGTCCTCTGTGTGTGTCTGCGCGCGCGTATCTTTACATATATATTACGTAGCAAATAGTTTGTTTTATTTATTTTGTCAACCAATGTCTTTCACTTTTGCGTTACTTTTCTTTCGTTTAGCCTTGTTTCTATGTTCTCGCATGTGTTCTATTTCATAAAAGAATGCTACGTTACTATTTCTTTTGTACGTTTCTGATTTTTTTTCTGATCATCGTTTTAGATACCCTTTTTTCATTCACATCTCGTTTGTATTCATTAATACTGAAGTAAAACTGGGGTTTTGAAAATAAAAAAGTAAAAGAATCCGTGGCAACACTAAACAAGTCTATACGATTACTCCTCTGACAGCGACCATAATAATAGCCAGCAAAGTACAGTAATTTCTACTTATTTCGGCCAGTGTCCAGAGTAAGAAAGTTTCTTAACTTCGTGCTGTAATACAGAAATGTATAATTCATCTTATGCCGTGTAACGTCTCAGCACCAGGGAGAGAAAGTTTCGTAGTCCAAGACAAGGGTTACTCCTAACGTTGATTAGGCCTACTTGACAGGTCATGTAGACGTTACTGGAATATCCACCGGTGCAGAAATCTGCAGTAGTTAGCCGGCTGCCTTTACGTTCTCTGTAATACATAAGGCGTTAATTATTTTTATTAATCGAAGTCACCACTTTAAACGAATTTGTAGATACAGTTCACCTGTACCAAGAAATCGATATTACATACGACCGCGTTGTGTGAAAAAATGCATGCATTGTGCACGTTTAGAAAAGTGTAATGGGGAACACACTGAAGTAAGCTATTTAAAATATGAAATTTGCTTTATACTGCTTCGGATTCGTTTTTGTTATGAACTCCGCATACCAAAACGCCGCCGTTTCCGCTAAGTGTACAAATGATAGGTGGAAAAAATTCTCTGAAATCTGATGCACGTGTTTGAGAAAATTAAATTATTTCAAAACATTTATAAAATAAGTAATTAGGTTGTACGAAGCACCTTTTTAACGCGCAAACATACATATACACATGTGTTTTTTACGCATGTGTTGTGTGTGTATATATTTTTTTTTATATTATTATTATTTTTAACAAAACTTTTTAGAATAATATATTTTTATTATCTTGTGAATTATAATATAAAACATATTTTATATTATTTTGAAATTTAATATCTGATGATGATAGTTGAATACTATCGAAACATTGTAATTCACAAAATAATTAAAATCTATTCTTGTAAAAAGTTTTGTTAATATTAATAATAATATTATTAAAATTTGAGAGAGAGAAGGGGGATTTAAAAAAAATCAATCCATGTGATGAAGTAAAGGGTTACAAAGATGTGATGCTATTTGTCGGACACAATGTTTTAAGGACCAGCGTAGTATATAATTTCGGTTTATTTATTATGTAAGAAGATCATGAATCACGACACAACGCCAGGTGTAAATGCTAACGTGAATGACGTATTAGCGGACAAAACAAACAGACGATGTACCGAAGACGTAATCCGTTAAAGTAACTATAGGCCTACCCGCTTTCAACGTTGTCCCACAAATGCGGTTTTATTTCAGCGCTTAGTGGTTCAGTTTGCTCGTTCTGTGGACAACAGTTGTATCATATTTCACCCAACAGCATCATAAAGAGCGAAGCCGCTGTAAAACTGAACGTATCGTAAACAAAGCCGACACATACTTGTAATGTAAGTGAGTTTTTTAGGCCCAGTATATTACTTAGACATAGGCATTGTATTATACGGCGTACAAGTCTGTAGGCAAAATAAAATTCGTAATCCTCTTCTCCATAGTGCAAATTGTAGCGCAAGTAAACGTGTCGATATGAATAATCGGTTTATAAATATATTATAAAAATGAAATGAGCAGGCAACAACACTAAGTGAGAAAGCGTGATTTCTATTTGATAGATTTATTACTGTAAATTTTGGTTCCATACCTGTACGTATAAACTACGTTACGTTAATATCCCACACTTCATATAGCGAGTAAAACATTAAAGTATGATTTGAATAGTAACTAGGAAATATTATTTCTCCACAATGTTACTTTTACCAAATCCGTGCAGTAAATTATAACAGTTTTTCTATATTGATGAATTTTCCGTGTGCTTTGAAGAAATTGAAATTAGTATTCTTCATTGAATTAGAACAACTTCATTGGTAAAGTGGTTAAGAAAAAGTATTGCGAACGTGTAACGTTATACTTTATACAATTCTGTTTAACAATATTGTTTCGATGGTTAAACTCCAGGGATAAGTATGTTTTAGGTCTTTTCCATGACACTTCTCGTATGGAGTTCCTTAGATACAGTATTGTCAAGAATTTGTAAATTATAATTATACGAACTGAGAAACATTTGAACAGGTCGTTTTAATAAGTAAAATGTGTGTCTACACACACACTCTCCCCCCATCCCTTCTTCACGGACACGCGCGTCCAAGTGTATTGGATAGAATTATTTTTTTTTATACTGTTATATGCGGTACAACATTGTAAGATTAGCAGAAGTTAATGTTATGACTCTGATTTAATAAGTACAGCAGCAATCTCTTATTATCTAAATTTCGACATTTTCACGAAATCCTACACATTTCGTAACGAGGCGATTACACCTGTAGCGATACAGACATTTCAGACAAATTAATTTTTCTTTTAATAAAATGACCAAATTTCTTGTAAAATTCCTTAATGAAAATTACCAGCAGACGCCATATTAAATCATTATGCCCTTATTACTAAAAATTATACAACTGAACTGTAAGAAAACAATAACATGTGTGTTTTAGTTTGAGCTATTAAATTACAGATGCGAATTTTGTGTTTACCATATGCAGCAAAAGGTTTGGAACAGTAACAGTTTTACGTTATGTGATAAAGCAGCACATTAAGTACCGGTACCTCACGTGTATTTATATCTTGTAACTAAGTTTTTGTTGCGCAGATATTCAGTGCCATTTTTTTTTTTTTTTTCACAACGACTGCATAGTCTTCGTGAAGCGTTATAGTCGTAGTCGGAACTTCTTAGTTACGTAACGTTCCGTGTGTATAAAGTGGTCATACACAAAAACATTCCTCTCTCTCTTCCCCCCAGTCAACTATACGTCGACATACTCACGGCAGCGTCACATGTACCTAAATAGGTAAATTTTGTATGCACGCAAATGTAGCTAAAATATAATGTGAATACAGTGGCATACGTTGTTGTTTAGTGACATACTTTTTTAACAATCTTTTTCGAATATACATACTTGCATAATAAAGAAGTATACCTGATATAGTCCTGTATGTGTAAAATATATGGCGTGCGAACGCATATAAATTTCATCTTGCATACGGAAACATTTCTGTGACGTATACACAGGAGATTACTTTCTTTCGGTCTGTTCCTGGCTTATCGATTTCTGTGTCCACTAGAAAAGTATAGAGTAGTCGTGAAGTTTTGACATGCTTCTGCTGGCATTTCTTGTACTGATTCAGTTCAGTTCTGGAGTTAGGGTAGAAAAGGAGACAATCAAAAGTAAACAAAAAATTGTCAGTGACAAAACCATATACAAAAAGAAACAATCGTTTAATGAAGAAATTTGTGTTAGTGGTTGAAATCACAATCAGAATGATCACAGTTGCACACCACTATGTAAAAATTATCCCAATTAGCGCTTTCAAGCTTCACAGCCCATCGTCAGATTGGAATAGACACAAAATAAGTGGAACCAACCCCTTCACCCCTCTCCCCCACCATGCTCACACACAACAAGCTATAATATGAATGACCCTTCCCCACCCCCTAAACCCTGTCACACCATCTGTAGAGTTACATATTTTTTCTAGCAAATTCCTTGTGTTTCAGTGTTGTGTGTGTGTGTGTGTGTGTGTGTGCATCCTTTTAAACTACCCACTTCCTCTCCACACACGTGGGTCAGTCAACACCCTTATTTTAAAACATCCAAATAGTACTATGCAAAATAATTCTTAATATTATCTATCTGTCCTCTATCATTTACTTCTTAATCATGTTATAAAATATTTCTTCATTATCAAATTTAATTTTAATATTAATTAAATTGTCTAACCCTTTTTCTCTCTCTTTCAATATTTCTAACTCCTCTCTAAGCTTCCTTTCAACTGTGTTATTCACTACTTTTACAATTTCGTATTCTTCCAAAGGATTAACAAACTTATGGTTGTCTTCTATGAAATGTCTTGCATATAACGAATTGGTTGTTCTATTACCTTCTCCACGTTTGTGGTCAGACAACCTGCATACGAATTTCCGTCCTGTCTCTCCTAGGTACACCTTGTTGCAGTCTTTACATTTTAATTTATAAATTCCGCTTTTCTGTAATACTGGAATTTTTTCTATATTCTTATTCCTTATCTTATCAAATACCGTTTCACATTTTTTAATAGCTATATCTACTCCATATTTATTAAAACATTTTATAATTTTTCTAGTATGTGAACCTATGTATGTCAATGACCCTGCATAATTCTTTTGCTCTGGTTCTATTTTATCTTTTTGCATGTTAACCCTTTTCATAACTTTATCCACTATGTTGGTGTTATAATTATTATTCCTTACAATTCCCTTTATCGTTCTTAACTCCCTATCTTTTGACTCGGTCTCTTTTAAACACTTCTGAGCTCTGTAACAAAATGAATTGATTGCCGCCATTTTATATCTATATGGGTGGTAAGACTCTCTTGGTATAATTATATCAGAATACGACTCTTTCCTAAATATCCCAAACTGTAGTTTCTCATTATCTCTAATTTCTATGTTTAAATCTAAGTAATTTATTTTCTTACCTCCTATCTCTTCTTTAAATTGTAAGTTTTTATCCTTACTATTTACCTCATTTATAAACTCATGCACTTCTTCTATGCTTCCTTCCCAAATTACTAATGCATCATCAACGTATCTAGACCATAATTTTATATTGTTTTTATACTTGGTGGAAGTTATTAATTGCTTTTCAAAATCATTCATGTATATTTCAGCAAGAATAGGGGATAATGAAGACCCCATAGGTAAACCTTTTTTCTGTATATAAAACTTGTTATTAAACCTAAAATAGTTCTGATTTACACATTCTTTAATTACTTTCATCAACTGCTTTTTATACCTGTATTCTCCCATATTATTATCGTTTATTAACTTAATAACTTTATTTACTGTGATATTGGTAAACATGTCCTTAACATCCAGTGATATCAATTTTGTATTTACATTAATCCTAATATTTTCTAATTTTTCTATCAATTTTACATTATTCTCTATGTCGTATTTTGTCCCAAATTCATATTTCTCTTTCAGTACTTTGCTAACTTCCTTTGATAATTTATAAATAGGTGCATTAATAAAAGAAACAATCGGTCTAATTGGTTTTCCTTCTTTATGTATCTTAACCTGACTTTTAAAAGTTGGTGCTGTTGGATTACTTTCCAATAAATACTTTTTCTTATTTTCTTCTATAAATGTTATCTGTTTCATCATTTGTTTTATCCTTGACTGGTACTTACTTGTATAATCATGCTTTATTTCCTCGTATGGTCCTTCCCTTATAAATTCTTCCGTTTTCTTTATGTATTCGTCCTTTCTCAGTAGTACCATTGTATTTCCTTTGTCCGCCTTCGTTACTATAATATCATTCTTCTTTATTTTATTCTTTAGTTTAGTTACAGTTGATTTGATTTTTTGTTCATTTTTTGAATTATACAAACTTCTCTTAAATATTTTATCTACTACATTCCCTACTTCCCACCTTATTCTTTTTTTATCATTCTCATTTCCTAGTTTTTGTACTATGCTTTCGCATTCAATAATCGTTTTTTCTTGATTTAATTCTGGTGGCGGTGCGTATTTTAAGCCTTTTGCTAACATTTCTTTTTCTTCTGTATTGAAAATTACCTCTGTAAGGTTTATTACTCTTTTTTCATAGTTATTCTTAGAGAGGTGTTCCTTTTTTACTTCGTTCTTTTTTATTAACTTATTTAACTTATCTACCATTTTTTTATTTTTCTTTTCCAATTTCTTTTCTACGTACCCCAAACCAAAATTATATAATATTTCTTCTAACTCTACATATGAGTATATTCTTAACAATTCTATGTGTCTGTCATATAATTCCCTATTATATCTATTGATTAAGCCGTATAGTGACCTTATTTCCAGTTTTATCCACAACTTCTCGCTTTGTTCTTTTACTTTTTTGGCTACACTGTTCTTATTTTTAATTTTAACTTGAGCGTACTTTGGGATGACATTATTATCCAGACACTGTTTATTAAACCATATTTTACTTAAAACCCTCTTCAATTTAACTTTTAACTTAAGATATTTAAATACTTTACTTACCTTATTGTTGTCGTTTATTACCTCATTGTTGTTGTCCATTACCTGTAGTCGATTGCACATCTTAACAGACGTTTAATGAAGAAATTTGTGTTAGTGGTTGAAATCACAATCAGAATGATCACAGTTGCACACCACTATGTAAAAATTATCCCAATTAGCGCTTTCAAGCTTCACAGCCCATCGTCAGATTGGAATAGACACAAAATAAGTGGAACCAACCCCTTCACCCCTCTCCCCCACCATGCTCACACACAACAAGCTATAATATGAATGACCCTTCCCCACCCCCTAAACCCTGTCACACCATCTGTAGAGTTACATATTTTTTCTAGCAAATTCCTTGTGTTTCAGTGTTGTGTGTGTGTGTGTGTGTGTGTGTGTGTGTGTGTGTGTGTGTGTGTGTGTGTGTGTGTGTGTGTGTGTGTGTGTGTGTGTGTGTGTGTGTGTGTGTGTGTGTGTGTGTGTGTGTGTGTGTGTGTGTGTGTGTGTGCGTGTGTGCATCCTTTTAAACTACCCACTTCCTCTCCACACACGTGGGTCAGTCAACACCCTTATTTTAAAACATCCAAATAGTACTATGCAAAATAATTCTTAATATTATCTATCTGTCCTCTATCATTTACTTCTTAATCATGTTATAAAATATTTCTTCATTATCAAATTTAATTTTAATATTAATTAAATTGTCTAACCCTTTTTCTCTCTCTTTCAATATTTCTAACTCCTCTCTAAGCTTCCTTTCAACTGTGTTATTCACTACTTTTACAATTTCGTATTCTTCCAAAGGATTAACAAACTTATGGTTGTCTTCTATGAAATGTCTTGCATATAACGAATTGGTTGTTCTATTACCTTCTCCACGTTTGTGGTCAGACAACCTGCATACGAATTTCCGTCCTGTCTCTCCTAGGTACACCTTGTTGCAGTCTTTACATTTTAATTTATAAATTCCGCTTTTCTGTAATACTGGAATTTTTTCTATATTCTTATTCCTTATCTTATCAAATACCGTTTCACATTTTTTAATAGCTATATCTACTCCATATTTATTAAAACATTTTATAATTTTTCTAGTATGTGAACCTATGTATGTCAATGACCCTGCATAATTCTTTTGCTCTGGTTCTATTTTATCTTTTTGCATGTTAACCCTTTTCATAACTTTATCCACTATGTTGGTGTTATAATTATTATTCCTTACAATTCCCTTTATCGTTCTTAACTCCCTATCTTTTGACTCGGTCTCTTTTAAACACTTCTGAGCTCTGTAACAAAATGAATTGATTGCCGCCATTTTATATCTATATGGGTGGTAAGACTCTCTTGGTATAATTATATCAGAATACGACTCTTTCCTAAATATCCCAAACTGTAGTTTCTCATTATCTCTAATTTCTATGTTTAAATCTAAGTAATTTATTTTCTTACCTCCTATCTCTTCTTTAAATTGTAAGTTTTTATCCTTACTATTTACCTCATTTATAAACTCATGCACTTCTTCTATGCTTCCTTCACTTCCTTCAAAAAGAAACAAGACTACAATACAGAGCCTGGCTTACAGAACGATTTGTTTTTATGATCTTCTTTAATTAGATTACTAATAGTAAGCTCCTTGGGCTACAGAACACGCTTACTATTTTGAACGAAATACATTTATTATTAAGTTAGATTTACAGTATCAGATAATTGTTTAAATTACTGGAAAAATTAGGAGAACCTCGACTATATTACTTTTTTTAATAAGAATTATAAAGCTGGCAATCATACAAGAAGCACTAAAAGCTCCGAAATACTTCAGCCCATGCTTTCATACACACTTAGAGTCCTATATCTAATACTTTCACAAATATACATAACCGATAACAATGTCAAGTTTTTTGTAATCAGCTTAAAAACTTTTCGAAGGCGAACCAAAATTTGCAAGGAGTATTGAACGATATTAATTATAAGCAGAATTATCACTGTTGCACACCACTATATAAAAATATTCCGATTAGCGCTTTCAAGCTTCACAGCTCATCGTCAGATCGGAAATGAACAAATAACTTAAAAATAAACACTTCACCCCCACCCCACCACACCCTGCTCACACACGACAAGCTATAATTTAATGTCCCTTCCTCCCCTCTGAGCCCTGTCCCTCCATCTGGACACTTACATATTTTTCTAGCAAATTCCTTGTGTTTCTGTGTGTGTGTGTGTGTGTGTGTGTGTGTGTGTGTGTGTGTGTGTGTGTGTGTGTGTGTGTGTGTGTGTGTGTGTGTGTGTGTGTGTGTGTGTGTGCCTTCCTTTTAAACCTACCGTCTTTCTCCCCCACATCTGGGCCAGTCACACACCCTTATTTAAAAATATCCAATTAGTCCTCTGCAGTTTAATTCTAATTACTTATTTTTTGCGTACCATATCACTTATTATATGATATATAATTACCTTAATATCCACTTTAGTGATACACAGTTTCGTCACTGCTGACGCGTTTCGGGACTAAGTCCCATCCTCAGATACACATAATTAATAAAATAAAATATTAATTACGACTTGACCAGTATCATGGTCGTGATTTTTAATATTTTAATTTATTAATTATGTGTATCTGAGAATGGGACTTAGTCCCGAAACGCGTCAGCAGTGACGAAACTGTGTATCACTAAAGTGGATATTAAGGTAATTATATATCAATTTAATTCTTAATCTTATCTATCTGTCCTCTATCATTTACTTCTTAATTATGTTATAAAATATTTCTTCATTATCAAATTTAATTTTATTATTAATTAAATTGCCTAACCCTTTTTCTCTTTCTTTCAATATTTCTAACTCCTCCCTAAGTTTCCTTTCAACTGTGTTATTTACTACTTTTACAATTTCGTAGTCTTCCAAAGGATTAACAAACTTATGGTTGTCTTCTATGAAATGTCTTGCATATAACGAATTCGTTGTTCTATTACCTTCTCCACGTTTGTGGTCAGACAACCTGCATACGAATTTTCGTCCTGTCTCCCCTAGGTACACTTTGTTGCAGTCTTTACATTTTAATTTATAAATTCCGCTTTTCTGTAAAACTGGGATTTTTTCTATATTTTTATTCCTTATCTTATCAAATACCGTTTCACATTTTTTTAATAGCTATATCTACTCCGTGTTTATTAAAACATTTTATAATTTTTCTAGTATGTGAACCTATGTATGTCAATGAGCCTGCATAATTCTTTTGTTCTGGTTCTAATTTAGCTTTTTGTATGTTAACCCTTTTCATAACTTTATCCACTATGTTGGTGTTATAGTTATTATTCCTTACAATTCCCTTTATCGTTTTTAACTCCCTATCTTTTGATTCGGTCTCTTTTAAATACTTCTGAGCTCTATAACAAAATGAATTGATTGCCGCCATTTTATATCTATAAGGGTGGTAAGGACTCTCTTGTTATAATTATATCAGAATACGATTCTTTCCTAAATATCCCAAATTGTAGTTTCTCATTATCTTTAATTTCTATGTTTAAATCTAAGTAATTTATTTTCTTACCTCCTATCCCTTCTTTATATTGTAAGTTTTTATCCTTATTATTTACCTCATTTATAAACTCATGCACTTCTTCTATGCTTCCTTCCCAAATTACTAATACATCGTCAACGTATCTAGTCCATAATTTTATATTGTCTTTATACTTAGTGGAACTTATTAATTGCTTTACAAAATCATTCATATATATTTCTGCAAGAGTAGGGGCTAATGAAGACCCCATAGGTAATCCTTTTTTCTGTATATAAAACTTGTTATTAAACCTAAAATAGTTCTGATTTACACATTCTTTAATTACTTTAATCAATTGCTTTTATACCTGTATTCTCTCATATTATTATCGTTTATTAACTTAATAACTTTATTTACTGTGATATTGGTAAACATGTCCTTAACATCCAGTGATATCAATTTTGTATTTTCATTAATTCTAATATTTTCTAATTTTTCTATCAATTTTACATTATTCTCTATGTTGTATTTTGTCCCAAATTCATATTTCTCTTTCAGTACTCTGCTAATTTCCTTTGATAATTTATAAATAGGTGCATTAATAAAAGAAACAATCGGTCTAATTGTTTTTCCTTCTTTATGTATCTTAACCTGACTTTTAAAAGTTGGTGCTGTTGGATTACTTTCCAATAAATACTTTTTCTTATTTTCTTCTATAAATGTTATCTGTTTCATCATTTGTTTTATCCTTGACTGGTACTTACTTGTATAATCATACTTTATTTCTTCATATGGTCCTTCCCTTATAAATTCTTCTGTTTTCTTTATGTATTCTTCCTTTCTCAGTAGTACCATTGTATTTCCTTTGTCTGCCTTCGTAACTATAATATCATTCTTTTTTATTTTATTCTTTAGTTTAGTTACAGTTGATACGATTTTTTGTTCATTTTTTGAATTATACAAATTTTTCTTAAATATTTTATCTACTACATTCCCTACTTCCCACCTTATTCTTTTTTATAATTTTCATTTCCTAGTTTTTGTATTATGCTTTCGCATTCAATAATCGTTTTTTCTAGCAAAAGGCTTAAAATACGCGCCGCCACCAGAATTAAATAAAGAAAAAACGATTATTGATAGCAAAAGGCTTAAAATACGCGTCGCCACCAGAATTAAATCAAGAAAGAACGATTATTGATAGCAAAAGGCTTAAAATACGCGCCGCCACCAGAATTAAATATTGATAGCAAAAGGCTTAAAATACGCGCCGCCACCAGAATAAAATCAAGAAAAAACGATTATTGAATGCGAAAGCATAATACAAAAACTAGGAAATGAAAATTATAAAAAAGAATAAGGTGGGAAGTAGGGAATGTAGTAGATAAAATATTTAAGAAAAATTTGTATAATTCAAAAAATGAACAAAAAATCGAATCAACTGTAACTAAACTAAAGAATAAAATAAAAAAGAATGATATTATAGTTACGAAGGCAGACAAAGGAAATACAATGGTACTACTGAGAAAGGAAGAATACATAAAGAAAACAGAAGAATTTATAAGGGAAGGACCATATGAAGAAATAAAGTATGATTATACAAGTAAGTACCAGTCAAGGATAAAACAAATGATGAAACAGATAACATTTATAGAAGAAAATAAGAAAAAGTATTTATTGGAAAGTAATCCAACAGCACCAACTTTTAAAAGTCAGGTTAGGATACATAAAGAAGGAAAAGCAATTAGACCGATTGTTTCTTTTATTAATGCAACTATTTATAAATTATCAAAGGAAATTAGCAGAGTACTGAAAGAAAAATATGAATTTGGGACAAAATACAACATAGAGAATAATGTAAAATTGATAGAAAAATTAGAAAATATTAGAATTAATGAAAATACAAAATTGATATCACTGGATGTTAAGGACATGTTTACCAATATCACAGTAAATAAAGTTATTAAGTTAATAAACGATAATAATATGAGAGAATACAGGTATAAAAGCAATTGATTAAAGTAATTAAAGAATGTGTGAATCAGAACTATTTTAGGTTTAATAACAAGTTTTATATACAGAAAAAAGGATTACCTATGGGGTCTTCATTAGCCCCTACTCTTGCAGAAATATATATGAATGATTTTGTAAAGCAATTAATAAGTTCCACTAAGTATAAAGACAATATAAAATTATGGACTAGATACGTTGACGATGTATTAGTAATTTGGGAAGGAAGCATAGAAGAAGTGCATGAGTTTATAAATGAGGTAAATAATAAGGATAAAAACTTACAATATAAAGAAGGGATAGGAGGTAAGAAAATAAATTACTTAGATTTAAACATAAAAATTAAAGATAATGAGAAACTACAATTTGGGATATTTAAGAAAGAATCGTATTCTGATATAATTATACCAAGAGAGTCCTACCACCCTTATAGATATAAAATGGCGGCAATCAATTCATTTTGTTATAGAGCTCAGAAGTATTTAAAAGAGACCGAATCAAAAGATAGGGAGTTAAAAACGATAAAGGGAATTGTAAGGAATAATAACTATAACACCAACATAGTGGATAAAGTTATGAAAAGGGTTAACATACAAAAAGCTAAATTAGAACCAGAACAAAAGAATTATGCAGGCTCATTGACATACATAGGTTCACATACTAGAAAAATTATAAAATGTTTTAATAAATACGGAGTAGATATAGCTATTAAAAAAATGTGAAACGGTATTTGATAAGATAAGGAATAAAAATATAGAAAAAATCCCAGTTTTACAGAAAAGCGGAATTTATAAATTAAAATGTAAAGACTGCAACAAAGTGTACCTAGGGGAGACAGGACGAAAATTCGTATGCAGGTTGTCTGACCACAAACGTGGAGAAGGTAATAGAACAACGAATTCGTTATATGCAAGACATTTCGTAGAAGACAACCATAAGTTTGTTAATCCTTTGGAAGACTACGAAATTGTAAAAGTAGTAAATAACACAGTTGAAAGGAAACTTAGGGAGTAGTTAGAAATATTGAAAGAAAGAGAAAAAGGGTTAGACAATTTAATTAATAATAAAATTAAATTTGATAATGAAGAAATATTTTATAACATAATTAAGAAGTAAATGATAGAGGACAGATAGATAAGATTAAGAATTAAATTGCAGAGGACTAATTGGATATTTTTAAATAAGGGTGTGTGACTGGCCCAGATGTGGAGGAGAAAGACGGTAGGTTTAAAAGGAATGCACACACACACACACACACACACACAAAACACTGAAACACAAGGAATTTGCTAGAAAAATATGTAACTGTCCAGATGGAGGGACAGGGCTCAGAGGGGAGGAAGGGACATTGAATTATAGCTTGTCGTGTGTGAGCAGGGTGTGGTGGGGTGGGGGTGAAGTGTTTATTTTTAAGTTATTTGTTCATTTCCGATCTGACGATGAGCTGTGAAGCTTGAAAGCGCTAATCGGAATATTTTTATATAGTGGTGTGCAACAGTGATAATTCTACTTGTGATTTTAACCACTAATACAACTTTCTTCATTAATCTGATATTAATTATGTCAAATTATTGAATATACCGAGTTTGTGCTTTCAGTAAAATTTCTCAAAACTTGATCCCTACCTTTGCAGTTTTAAAATTGTGTAGAGTTATACAATTTTCTTAAAATTTTAATTTTCGTTTTTGGTTTTGTTGCCGCCAAAGTTAAAAAATGTTCATAGTAAATGCTACATCGAATTTTGGTTAAAATTGACTTTAATCTTGTACGCGGTTATTTTTTTACATTTTTTTTTAATTCTTGATCTTTTCGAGCCCTAGTATCCTAAAATTTTGAGATTTCCTAAACTACACACTATATTCAAATTTTGGTTAAAATTCTCTTTAATTTGATGCGATTTTATCAGAACTGTGATCTACTTTTGGGCCCTAGTGTCCTAGAATTTTCGAATTTTTAAAAATTAACACTATATAATAATAATGGTTAAAATTGCTTTTAATTTTGTAGTCCACATGGATTTTTGCGATTTTTCACAATTTTGACCCCTCACATTTTGCCCCTCGCCCCCTTTATTTTTTAAGGGATCAGTCTCGAAAACTATAGGGATATTTAGGGTAAAAGTATGGACACGCGTACCAAGATTTACGAAAATCGGTTGAAGTATTCAAAAGTTATCGTAAGAAACCTCAAGCAGATAGGTAAGTAGAGAAATACCAAACGGTCGAGATAAAACTGTGAACTCGTTTCGCGCGGTCAGTAATACTTCTTGAGTGTATACGACTCGGCGCATTAGGCTTAGATATAGGTGTCGGAGATAGTCATGACTCGCCCGCTGTCTGTTTCAATACACAACATTTCAGTCAATTTAGTAACATTACACACTTCACATACAATGGCGTGCGGTGCGTATATGCTTAAATTTATAATGGACAGTGAGATGTGTCTACGCCATTGGTATAGCTCAATACGACGCAGGTCGCGTTCGGTACGATTGTACACAGTAGTACCCACCCCTCTATAAACCTTTTTTATACCCCTGTCGGACGTCAGTCTGAACACCCATAAACGGCATACCGTAATTCTTCTTTGTTTGGATCGTTATGTCGTCCATCACGTGCAGTAAATGTCAGGTGTCTGATAAATTTTACAGCGTTCTTGTTATATCGGAGCTGGGACTGACTGGTGTGAGTAGAGAAAGACGGAGTTTACACTTTGTATGTACTGTATGTGCAATGTTTATATTGTCCAGTACATTGTGAAGTGTTAGAGCCAGCGTCATATTGTTTAGCAGAGACAACAGACGTCTGCCTAAGGGCTGTCAGATGTATAAATTATTTCTTTTTGCTACGAAAAAACTATTTTTATACCTTCGCTAACGGCTGAATAATACCTGGCGTGTGAGAGACGCCTCGCAGGCCGTCTCGTTATGGGGAGAAAAACTACAAGACTTTACCCTTTCTGTTCACGTAAACGTTGTTGCCACAATGGAATACGTAATAACTTGTGTATTGTTTAAAAACGTATATTTCTACGGCATATGAAGGGTCTTTTAAGAGGAGCGTTTTTCTTTCTGTAAAACAGATTTTGTTCGCACAAAAGGAAGGCTTTGAAATTTTTATAACAGCATATTTATTCGAATTCGTTAGTCGCTTTTGTCTGCTTAAAAGGTGCGAGTTATAATTTAAGGCAAGTGAATTGAGAAAATATTTAATTTATGAATTGTTATATATAGCTATAGCTGTGGCAGTTTCAGAGAATAAACCAAAAATTAGTATAAATTGTTCTATGTAATTCTTGCATAAAGATTTGTATTAGTCTGTATACCTGTTAATTAAATATAAATAAATTTAGTATTTGAGTTTGAAAAGAAGTTGTATTCTATAGACAAAAGTAATAAGAAACAGATTGTTAATTTCGATAGCATATAAGATAAATATGTTTAATACTTACGCTATGTAATTAAATGAGATTCTTACTTAAATTAGACACTATACAAAACCTAAGTGAACACTACTGTTTAGCTTATCATAGTGCAGTTACTGTTACTAAGAAACAGCAGATTAGTTGATAAAATTATTATTATTTAGGTTGTATAAAAATTAGTATAATTGTGTATTTTATAAAAATTGTATAAAATTTAGTTTTAATTCAAAGTACAGTTTGGTTACTTTATTACCTAATACAAAACAAACGACTGGGGTCAGTTTAAATTTTCACATTCATTCACAGGCTGGCTGATATGGAAGGTTGGCAGTAATAATATTTATATTTCAACTAGATAATAACGTTTATTATCTAGTAAGATATATCTCATATAGGCTGACACACATGTTTCCGATGTAGTCTTTTACAATATTAACCTAGACCATGCCAGAAGAAGGCCCCGTAGTATGTCAAGTGCACAATTAACAAAATCAAAGTGGCAGATTCACAAAATTCTTGTCAGATTTGATAATCTAGTTTTTAAAAAAGATGTTATGTTTTCTGTTTATGTAATGAAATACAAGATGTGTTGTTTATAAAACTTGTTTTCTGCAAGGTGGAGTAGTATATTTGACTGACATAACATAGTTAAGTACTGTAGAGTCGTGATAAAACGCGTACGTCTGTGTAGCGGCAGAAGAAATTTTAACTTTAAATTTTCTAATTTGATTTTTATCGTTTTCCTTCTTCTGTTTTGTTTCATTAATTTTGAAAAAATTAATTTATAACAGATATTTTTGTCACCTTTACTCGATTCTTCTTGTTCATTAGGTATTTTCGTATTTATTAATAATTACACTCCTCATAATTGTTAGTCTACCTGATAAATGATTAACAGACCTAAATCCGATTTCGTAAAATTTAAACTCATTGACGTTCCGATTAAATAACCATGTATGGCAGTCTTACAAAATATATAATTAGTTTGAATTTTCAATCCGACGTGGTATACAATTTAGTAATAAGGTTTCTAGATACATCAACCATGGCTGATATGGAACACTGCCCGTCCTCTTCGTCTCATGAAGTACAGCCAGCCTTTCGTTCGTCGCGAGCACCATTTATTTGCTCCGGGTTCATCTCCAGTCCTACTTCCGTTTGCTTCAGTTCAAACACTACCATTTTTTTGTCGTCGTAACATGAATGCTTTTCACTCAGTGCTCACGTAGTCACTGTGCCACTGTTATGAAGGTTTGTTTATGTACGTACACGTACAGTTACCGAGTATAGCTAATTGTTCATTAATTTATCACACTTTTTAGGACACGTCACATTCGTCGACACGCTGATACCTCCAGTTAAGGATCGTTTCAACATCTTCCTTTCTTGTACCTCCAATTAACTCGGTCGGGTGTCTGGGGCAGGCATAATAATTATTGTCTTTCACATTTAGTTACAGCATTCGTGATAATGTGTTTTGTAATTTTAACCAATTTCAAGAAGCCACTATAGCGTTGTTGTATGAAGCTCTAGTCTTCATGTTATTTTGTAGAGCATCGCCTTCATGTTTCTACCCACCACACAATTTATTGATGACTACCTATCGTAAATATTTTAACTGATCAGTGCTTTCACATCTATATTCGTCGACGCGTTAAGTGAGGAACGTGTCACCATAAATTTAATTTTTTATTACCGTTTATTTTTAGTCCAGTTATCGTTTGGTCGCACTGATTTCCGTAAAACGTTGAACGACTGGTTTTATCTGATATTCATATTATTTGCAGTACTGTGTGTGTGTGTGTGTGTGTGTGTGTGTGTGTGTGTGTGTGTGTGTGTGTGTGTGTGTGTGTGTGTGTGTGTGTGTGTGTGTGTGTGTGTGTGTGTGTGTGTGTGTGTGTGTGTGTGTGTGTGTGTGTGTGTGTGTGTGTGTGTGTGTGTGTGTGTGTTGACTCAATACGTTTCTAATACCATATTATAACCTTTGTGGAAATGTTGTGGAATACCTTGCGTTGTTCGTATTGTAGCACAAGCTAGGCTGTGTCTAATTTGACAGAACGTTGTGTAGAAAGAAACATTTTACAAGCCTACCTGTGTTAACCCGATACACGAAACAATACTACGCTAAGTATGTATTACAAAACAATAGTACAACCTATAACCATAGTAAATGAGTAAATAAAATGCGCTTATAAGAAATTAATGCTCTGTGCAGAACCAACGGTCGACATTGAAACAGTCGGTTAGATAGCACAATAGTGTAAAGCTTTAGATGAATTTTAACATGGAAGATATCGACTAGAACTAAATCTCGGGAACACGAATCCTATTGATGTATGGTAAGGTAACGGCACAACTAGTCAGTGTCATGCAGTACACCCCTCATCTTTATGTACGGAACTTTTAAATGTGTAGCCTATACCTACTTCCGTACAATTTAGAAAACTTGTGAAACTATAGGAATTTATTTAAAACAGTTGTTGCTTACTGATATTTTATTATAGAGTTAGCGACCTCTCAGCAGCATTTGTCTCAACTGTTACACCACGCTTTAGCACTTTTCCTTCTGACACATTAAATGTGTGTCATAATAAACATTAAATGTTTAATATATGTTTAATAAACATTAAACATTTAAACAAAAAGAATAATTATATAAAATATACTGGATTTACGTCCGAAAATGTAGATGTTTATCATAAACGTAAGTACAAGTCTAAAATAGACTGTGTTACCTGACGTAACAGAGTACGTTACGCCCTCGCCGCGAATGCTAACGTTAATGACGTGTTAGCAGATAACCATAACACATGCACAGAAGTCAGATGGGTTGGGGTGCTGTGATGATTACTAAAGTAACTGCTCTCTTAGCTTAGAGTTCCGGTTTACTGGCACAGTTTGCTCGTTCGAGTATCGTATTTCACCGACAGTGGTCATAAACGGTGGAACAAAATTGTGCGGCTCATAAACAAATTGGACACCGCCGCCCAGTTAAATTTACACCGTGGAAAAGTATTGTCCGTAAAACGTGTCTGCTCTCGGCGAATGTGGAGGTGGTTACCGTGATTCTGGCGTACAGCAGTCAGTAGTAAAATTCCCCACTGTGTGTAATTTAGTTCATTCATGTAAACAACAGTACCTGTCAAATACTGTGTGGAATACGAAAGTATTGTTTGTGGGCAGAAGAACATGACGAGAGAGTATAATTAGAGATAAAATTACATTAAAGGAAGAGCATAAGGTACAATCTAGTTACAGAGAGAAACAATACAAAAGACACTAATTTAATCTAAACAGGCTGCAAGACGGGCCACACTACCGTATGAAAAATAATATCCCAATACCATTCAATTTAACGATCCGCTTAAACGTGCAATTACGTCTGCACTCCTAGAGTTCTACCTGTGCACATATTTTAATATTTAATTAACGTGTGACTTTAAAGTGTAAAAGAAAAATTTGATTGGGATGGGGCAAATAAATAATAATGAAGAGCAAGTTGGCGTGCGAGCGGTAATCATTTGTAGCAACAGCACTTGCAGAATGCTTATTTAATTTCCACTTTACAAAGTAAATGTTATTAAGAATTCTTGTGAATAGGATATTGAAAGTACAGAATTGCAGTATTTATTTAATGAATTAAGTTCGATATTTCGAATATTATTACGTCTGAAAGAGACTTTAACTGGTAAATTAAATTTGTTTCACTTAATAACATTATATCTCCATCACATAAACGTTTGTTTACAGCAAACTATTCGTATATTCTACATAATTTCGTATAACGAGAGAGAGAGATTAAACATTTTAAAGTAATTTATATTTCATTAATCTTTCAACTAATGAAATCTCTTAAACTTGCATAATCAGTTTGGTAATAGCCCTATAGCTGCACTGATTCTTACTAATTCCCAGTGTGGCTTATAATACTGGCATAATCAGTATGGTAATAGGCCCATAGCTACACTGATTCTTACTAATTCCCAGTGTAGCTTATAATACTTTTCTATGGACATTAAACTGGCATAATCAGTTTGGTAATAGGCCTATAGCTGCAATGATTATTACTAATTCCCAGTGTGGCTTATAATACTGGCATAATCAGTTTGGTAATAGGCCTATAGCTGCACTGATTCTTACTAATTCCCAGTGTGGCTTATAATACTGGCATAATCAGTTTGGTAATAGGCCTATAGCTACACTGATTCTTACTAATTTCCAGTGAGGCTTATACTACTTTTCTATGGACATTAAAAGCAAACTGCTTCGCATATGTAAACGTTAAATAATGAGAAGTGTGTAACGAACTCTGTTCAGTCGGACAAGACGATTCTTTCCTGGTTTCAGGGCCTTTCTTGGAAAGTGTAACATGTGCATTATTAATTGAAAAATTCAATTATTTCGGGATGCAGTTTCACTGAACAAGAATGTAGCACGCATGGAATTATTTAGTAATTGCTAGTTTGTACTGGAATGAGTCTACCAGTAGTTTCTTAATGATTTCGTGGTTTCTTTAGCGTCTGTAAATCGATCTGTTATTTTGTAGGGGTCTGCCAAATTTTTTCATGGTTTACAAAACTAACAGCGAAATGAACGTATTTAGAAAGATCGCGTTCGTGATTACCGCGAAACGGGTCGCATGGAAAAAATCGAGATGGCGTTCGTCAAGTCGATGGTCACAAAGTAAAGGCTCTCTGTAACTGGGAATCCAGCACAAGTGGTTGCACGCATTGTTCAAGATAGTGCTGAGTGAAACGGTCAATTAGTCAGACTAAACGCCTGCTTAAATAATGCGTCAAGTATAAACTATTCCGAGTTAGAAGAATCCTTTAACACTGTTCTTCCAAATTTCGTTTTTTTTAACATTTATAGTTTTTATTAGATGAAATGATTGTTCATTTCTGAAGTTTAGCATACTACTGCATAAGTAACGTTAACCTTGAGGTGAAAGAATAAATAACTGACACCAGCGTAACTACACAGTAGCCTATACTTCAATGTACCGCACTGCAACAAATTTATTTCTCCACACGTGAAACAACTTAACGTAATAACTTGAAAAAACTGACGTTGGATAAATCTATTAGCTATGACAGTCACAGTTAACGATAGAAAAGAAACAAAACAGCTAACATACAAAACTATTTTAAAACCATATGGACCTACAGAGTGGATCTTTGGGGAACCGCCTAAAACAGATATATCCAAAATTCTTTGTCTTGAGAACTATTATGGATGCGCCGTGGTACGTACTTATTATAATAATACTGTACAACGCGATTTGAACCCACCCACTGTCAGAGAAATGACAAAAAAATTCCGGAGTATCAAAAATACTGTGAACGAATTGCAGTACACCAAAACGATTTGATGAGCACACAAGATGGAGTCAGACGATTAAACATGATTAATCCTTCTAATTTAACCAGATTTACTGCAAGTGATTGACATCAAGCAAAGACAGTAATGTGTTAAAAACTGTTGAGCGTACACTTAACCATATAGGCATAGGCCTATGTGGTAGAATAAGAAGGGAGGGTACTCAAAGAAATACTCTCTGCAAGACAATATGTCATAAGCTCTATTTATTATCCAGCTGACTGGACAGATTGTACAGTAAATAAATTAAAAGATTGATTATATTTTATTAGTTCAAACAGTTTTATTGCGTTCAGTTTGTATCAGCTAAACGTAACCTATATTGTGGAAAGGGATATATTGCAATAAAGAGGCGTTTCATACCGAGCAGATATGTATGTTTTAAACAGTACAAGTCATTACGTATTCCGCTGTGACAACAAAACAAAGGGTAGGTCTTGCAGTTTTTCTCCCCCATAACGAGACAGCCTGCGAGGCGTCTCCCACACGCCAGGTATTATTCAGTCGTTAAGGAAGGCAGTTTTTCGTAGCAAACTGCTGCAGCGTTAAAGAAATAATTTATACATATAACAGCCGTAAGGTGATGTCTGCCTCTGCTGTTTAGTGCCGCAGTTACTATTGTGACATTTCACACGTGACACTACGACAGGACGGTTAGAGTGGACAATGTAACACATGTCGCTCTGTTTTTGTACACATCCATTCTGATTCAGTTTACGTTATACAGTTACTATACTATGCACCCAGTATAAGAGATGCTGAAACATTACTGAAAGATACGAGGGTCGATTAAATATAAACGAGACTTTCTGAGAAACGTTTTATTAGATTCATATATGTAAAAAAAAATACAAAACTACTTTTCTACATAGCTTTCCCTCTTATCTGTAATTTGTATTCCAACACACTAGCAGATTTTTAATTCTTTATGATAAAATTGTTATGGACATATTCGTAGCCAACTGCGCACGAAGGCTTGCACAGGAAAACGTTTTCTTGTCCAAGTCTTTTTTGAAAGGTTTACACAAACGAATCTCATATTAAGGTAATAAATCTGGAGTGTAGGAGGATGACTTAAAGCTGTCAAGTGAAGTTCTTCCAAGTTTGCTTGCGTAGCAGCAGCATTGTAGGCCGGGCATTATCTGAAGAAGCAACACTGTGCGAATTGTTTTTTTGTGCTTTTGGGGCAGATAGGTCCTGTTTAATCTTGCTCAAGAGTTCAGCGTTGTATGCAACATTCGTTGTTCTTTATTCCAGTAAAAAATGCCAACACCTTTAGTATCACAAAAGACAATCGTGAGATCGTTGCCAGCATAACTTGTCGTCGTGAATAACATCTTGAACTTCTGCGGCGTAATTCTGCTTCTAGGATGACGTGCGTGAGTGAAGTTACAGACTTCTTTCTGACCTTCACAGATAAACTTATGCCATTTCTACACTTGAGCCTTCGAATGTGTACCATCGCCGAATTGTGCTCACGATCTATGAAAAAGGTCAGCTGGTTTAACATCTTTCCATATTGAAAAAAAAAAAATTACACGCTGCGCAACTGACACATGCACATCTGTTTCACTCATTGTGACAACAGTTAAACGAGTTTAGACACAAGCGCGAAGCGCTGCGCACGTCTAGGCACACTAGTGTCTAGGGGCTGAGTCAAGAAATGATATATTAAGTCTGGCATGGTGGGGAGAGAGGATCGCGAGCGGAACAGGAGTACGGTAATCTGAATCTATATTAAGCCTACTGTTATAAAGAGGTAAAGTTTGTTTGTTTCATTGTTCGAGCTAACCTTAGAAACTGCGTATCTGATTTAAAAAACTCTTTCCCCACCGTGTTCGTTTGGTTGGTTTTAGACATAAATTTGCCTTAAGACAGTTTTGTCATGAAATTTCTTTGTTAATTTGCGTGTAGTGAAATTTTAGGCATGCGACAAACTTTCATTTTATGAGATAGCTGTATGGTGACACCGAGTGAAATTGACAGAAAATTCAAAATTTTTATTTTGGTTTTTGTTTCATTAAAACCCTTCTTTTCGTTTTCGATGTGTTGGCGGTATTGTAAAAAATTTGGTTGGTTGGCACGTGCATCAAAGCGCATCTGCACTTATGCTAATATTATAATATCAATATATAAAATAAATATTATCTTCAAAACAATTATTTCTACCGAAATTTCATAATCAATTTTTTGGATGAACACAATAATGTCTTTATAAGCATTGTTGAGTGAGGCGAGGTAAAAATAAATAAATTTCAGTAGGCATTTCTAAAAAAATATTTTATTGTGCGTATTTTTCTAAGGATCGCTTCGCCTGATGTTAAAAAAGTAAAAATTACTTTTTACTGTATTATCTGAATGGATAGGAAACTGAGTTCGTAACTTACGATAATCTAAAACATTAATAACCCAGTGGTCACGTGCTGTAATTAATAGACTTTCTCGCTCACTTACTTCACTATCACGCTACTGATATTTTAACCGCATTTCATAAGCACAATAAAATGTGTTTACTGCGTACAGAAATTTAGAATATTTGCCTACGTTTGAATATCTCTTATAATGTACATAAATTTAACGTCAAATTTATCATATTAAAACATACTAATAAAGCAACATATTCTCACATTACCTTGATAATTTCTGATAACACACATTACTCCCCCCCCCAAAGGGACAAAATGTTCTAATGTCTTCGTTAGAAATCGTATCACAATCAGCTAACCTCCCCAATATGCTAGATTTACTCTATCATTCTTCACTCAGTCCGTAGAAACTAGTGTCTAGGCACTACTGCCTACTGCCCACTGTTGCCAAAATTAGAGAGAGTTAAAGTATCTCGAGCTAATTTCAAACGTCTCTTTTATATTTAATCGACCCTCGTAGTATAGCTGAATGAAATAATTCTTTATTCGATGGTAGTATTACCGTGTACATGTCTTGGTGCATTGTGTAAGTATGTTGAACTGTTATTGTCGTTTAATAACGTTAACGTAAATGCAGAATTGTCAGATATACAGACTTATATTACAGGCATATTTTATTTGAATCTAACGTAAAGTGACGCCTCAAGGTTGCCTTAAAAACGATGCCTCTTTATGTAGTGAAAATTAGATATTATAAAACTTAATAAAAAAATATAAGGATTTAAAATGTGGGCTTGTAGAAGGCAAACTGAATGGATTTGCAAAGTGCGACATATAGGCCTGTGCAATCAGAGTGATATATTATAGAAGAAACGTTTGCGAAAAGTACTTTACGGAGTCTTGACACACGAAACAGAGATAAACAGTTGCGTTACACCTTGACAAAAACAGAATTAGTTAATCTGGGGGATGGGATACACAACCTGTACGCGTAGGAAACGTTCGCACTAGGCTGGCGCGAAGAGAGTTCTCACAGTAGAGGGATAAAAACTGGTGTGACGTCAGCAAATAGCTTCCCGAATTACACACATTAGTTCGCGAAATATTGTCTTGCTTATGTGGTTTACTAACAAGACCCTACACTTACGGCTGTTTTTTTTTTTACTCTCGGATTAATAAGAAGTGTGCGTTTCTCCTAACGGAAGATGTGTAGTCTAGAAAACAACAAATTTTGTATTCCCCGTGGACTATGCACTTATGTTGTGATTTGGAATAACCACTGACGCATGCGCAGGCGTATGTACTCTTCCTTCTCACGTGAGAACTATTTTCGCGGCAGGATATTACTGTACTTAGTTTTGTGGTCGATTAAGCATTGCGACAGGCACAACTTTAATTAAAATTAATCAGGCCGTAGACAGCATTTAAATTCTGTCTGTTTGAAAAACATGATAATCGTTAAACATAGATGAAACAGAGTTTAGATAAAAGTCGTATGTGAGAGATTACTGTATGCGAGACATAGTGTTGACTATTTGTGATCACTGACATTGTCAAACGGTAGATGTCGCAAGCGAAGCGTTCTCCCCTATAACGTAAAAATTGAATGCTACCCAATTTTACGCTGGTTTTATATAGAATCATGATTATTAAATGTGTATTAGAATAAGAAATGCAAGTAATGTGAGTTGATGTACGGTTAGAAACCGGCTTAGCGGTGTTTTTTCAAAGCACACACACCCTTGGCGAGACGCCAGTCTGGCGGTGCGAAAGCTGTACAGCAAGTCACGTACAGGGTGTAAAATCATAAAATGTATTGTATTAAAAAAAGCCATAAAGTTAAGTGAAATTGAGGGAAAATTGAGTGCTCAGACAATACTGTACCGTTGGAATTTAGAAAGAGAGGGTGAGAGAGAGAACTCGGTGTAGCGTCATGTTCACTTTCGCGGTATAAGTTTGCTACGCGCTGTTTTTTGACGAATGGGAGAAAGCGTCACTTTTAAGCGGGTGAATTTAGCTAGTTGGGTTGGAGGAAATCAAATATCGCGGTACTTGAAACCAATGGGAACGCGATTTGTAAATATTGAGTATGGGTAACGTTTGCGGGAGTATAAAAAACGTAGTTGGGAAAATTGTCAGTCAGTCTACGGCGAACATTACAACTATCAGACTCGTTATCGCGCATTACGATTTCATAACTAAAGTCGACGGAGAGTATAACAACTATTCAAACTCGTCACCACGTATTAAGAAATTATAACTAAAACTTGCAGTAAGTAATAAGTACAGTATTCGTGTCGTGCGTTTAATAATATTTAAACCCGGTATTACAGTGAACGAAGTATACCAAATCAAAGTAATTGTTAGACTAAATAACTTGGTGATAATTACCGAACTTCATAGTATCGATAATCGAACATGTGCATTCGGAAGTTACGGAACGTGGGAGTGTATTCGGGATAAATCATTGATATTGCGAGCACTCAGTTTAATAACATAATTACTAAGGTGTCAAAAATAAATAGTAGTATACACTAGTTACATACTGAATCAGTGAGTAGGTGTGAACAGTGGTCATTAAATTGAAACAGAAGTAATCAAGTGTTAGTGTCATCGAGTGTCAACAACAGGATCATCCGAATCGCCGACAACGCAATCTCCAAGATCGCAGACTCCGAGGGAAAGATTCTCCAATAAAAGGAATTCAACCAACAAGTAAACCAAATTGAACATTAAACGCAGATTAATTCATGTATCTTTTGTAACTCTATTACTATTGGCAATTCAATTGGTCTATGAACCTACTTTCAATGATAATTGATGAGAAGTATAATTTCAATAATTGTTAATCATTAAGATTGTATGCAACTTGTAATATGTTAATGAAGATGTTCATTAAAATTAGCAGTCATTCAAGTTAATTGTGTTAATAATCATTTCTTGGATACCCTGAGATAATTTTAAGAGTTGCCATCAAGCAGAGTTAAGAGTTTAGTATTAGTAAATTACACATATCTTTTCTAGCTCTAAACTGCGAGGGTGGTACCCATTTGGGAGGACTGTAAGAAAGAATTTTTTTTTTTCTAATGTTCTACAAATAGATAACCAGATTGGTTTCATATTCTTTCGAATCCATTGTCACTTTAGGGAGTTAGTCCCTTACAAATATTTTCAAATAGTTTTGCTTTAAACCATATGTAAGTATATAAGTTGAAGGCATAAGTTACAAACATAAGTTATAAATTATAAGTATAAGTACAGATTCGGTGTAGAGTACATCCTCTATGTTCCCTTTACATCTAGTATGTACGTGTTCTGGAATAACAGCTGTACCGGTGTAACAAGTAACGCGTGAACAAGCTAGTAGGAAGAACAGTAAGGCGCGTCGTGCCTTCGCAGGTTCTCGCAGAAAGTAATAATTTTTCGTGTGTAGTCGAGTGTACTTATTAGCGTTCAGTGGTACGCGTCGGCTCACTGCGATCCTCCAGGGGGCAGTTATTTCCGTGACGTAATTCCCATTTAATGTATAATTACGGTAATCTTGTTTTCTTAAAGAAGTCCAGCATATTATTCATTTTATTGTAGTCGAAACATATCGTAAATCTCGAACATAAGAACCAGCATTTGAACAAATTTTTCATTAAAGTTCGCGTAATTTTAATTATACGTTTAAAGTAAGAGGGCCTTTTGAAATTCATCAGGAACAGTTCTTAATCAGTTTTATATAATTTCCTTGAGGATAGCGAATAACCTACATAACGCAGTTTATACCTAGTTAACACCGTTTAATCCAAAGTCGTTTTATTGCTGTTTGCTGAGTTTCAACTTTACGAATAGCCAGAATTGAATGTTACCAAAGGGCCTGATAATTTTAGTGAAAGCCTGGCGCATGCTTAATAGACCACATTCTGTGTACGTACATTTTCTAGGTATCACACTCAGTTGGCAAAAAATTAAAAATTATAATTCACAAAGAGAATTTTTAAGGCAATTAAAATTGATGCACACTTAATATCTGAATATTATTTGTAAATCAATTAAACGTTTTAAAATTACCGTTGCCTTTTTTTGTTATAATAACCCATTTGTTTTACATCGCCGTTGTTAATTATGCTTGGTAAATTTACACCGTACAATATTTACACGTGGTATTTATTTAAGTGTTGGTGGTACTTAACTTCGGCGATTGGTGTTATATTCAATGTGGTATGACCGTTGGCAACATTTGTTCTAAACCTAGAATCATTTAAAGAAAACGTAGAAATAAAACAGTTTTAGTGGTTTGGAAATATGTATAACCGATTCAGGGTATCCCAAGAAAGTATTCGATAAGAAATATGAAGCGACCCCGAGGTGGGCCGAGAAAAGTATAGGAAGATAACTTCATAGATGCGACTAGGAAAATAAGAAAATCTTGGAACATATAGGCAAAAAATAGGCTGGCTTACAAGAAACGATTCGTAATTCCAACATGGTGAAATACAGCGGGAAGAAGAAACAGTTGTAATTAGTCTTTGGATATTTCACAAGGAATACTTATTTGATAAACTACAAGGGCGCTTCTGAACATCTGTGTTTTTGGTTATTGTATTCCGTACACGATAACTCAACATACACACAATAATTCCGTACTTTTACAACGCAACAGAATCGTTTACAGAGGTAAGACAAACCGCTGCTTTTAAATTTTCTCTCTGAATTTCATTTATAGTACCACTATAGATAAGTGTATAGTTAAAATTGATCATTTTTGGCAACTGTAGGTAATCTGTTTCGTCTTAAGTAGCACATTGGACACCAGTTAGGTATTCTTAATGCCATAAGAAGCCTAAGAGTCGCATATTTATGGCCCGTAGGAACAACCTGACGTCTCTTCGTTAGCAACAGAAATGAGTAATCCAGAACAAAATTATACCTTCCTAAAAATCGCTAAGTAACTGCACAATCAAGAACATAAAACAGGTGACTTACCAGTTTATATACTTTCTATACCGGTACTTGTTGGATACATATCCAACAAACATCTATAATAAGCAAATCGACGCAAACAGCTGCATACTCTGAAGCATCTACGTAATGCGACGGTCGATGACAGCAGCGAGGACCACTATAAAACTGTAGATACACTATTTATGACATACGCATTCGAAACGTAACTTATCTAAACAGGTAGGAGAAAGCATTAATTCCAGTAAAACAAAAGTGTTGAAATAAATTAGGACAGAACACGCTAAATGGCTGGCTACAGAAGATTACAGTAAGGGGAAGACAATTTGGAAGTCTTAAAACACTTTAAACACCTGCGACTAAAGCTGATAAGTGACAGATGTGATGAATAAGAAGTTCAGGAAGAAATTATTTGAAATAACAGAGTCTATTTCGTCGTGTCACTTATGTTCCGTTCATGAGACCCCCGTAGGAACGACAAAAGTCGCATATAATTATAACATTTGTTTGCTGTAATTGGACAAGTTATCACATACGCATGCGAAACATAGACTTACTTACTTAATCCTTAGCTTTTCTACCTTTCGGTGTAAAGCTATGTTGGAGTTGAGTCCTCTGAGGTCGTGTTTTTCCACATCTCCCTCCATTTCTTTCTATCTCCTGCGAGCTCCTTTATTTTCTCCCATTTTACTCCTCTTCTTTCTGAAGCTGTGCGGGCTTCATCCTTCCAGAGCTTTCTCAGTCGTCCTCTCTTTCTTTTACCTGTTTCTCTGGATTCAAGCACTTGCTTTACCAGTCTTTCCTCCCCCATCCTCATTAGATGTCCCAGCCATCGAAGTTGTGCTTGTTCTACTGTTATTGCTACAGGAACAATGTCTAACTTTTTCCTAAATATTTCATTTCGAATTCTATCTTTTTTTGTCTTCCCTTCTATTTTTCGAAGAAACCTCATTTCAATACTAGCTTGCTTTTTATTCTCTCATTTGTTGTCCATGTTTCGCTTCCGCAAGTTA
Organism: Magicicada septendecula; assembly: GCA_034769895.1. NCBI lineage: Eukaryota > Metazoa > Arthropoda > Insecta > Hemiptera > Cicadidae > Magicicada > Magicicada septendecula. The sequence continues at coordinate 638,117,788 of CM068367.1, forward strand.
ATACTGGCTTCATGATTTTTCTGACTATTTCTGTTTCTATCCTAGTGGGTATTTCTTTTTTACCCAAGAAACTTGATTTAATACTATTGAATAATCTTCCCGTTTTCGCTGCTCTTTCATTTATTTCTTCCTCTAAATTTCCTTTGCTGTTAATCACTACTCCCAGATATTTATAACTTTTTACTTGTTCTAAATATTTTCCATCAAGTTCTATACTGTGTTTCTCTTCTGAATTTCCTATTACCATAGTTTTAGTCTTCTGTATATATCTTCATGTTTTTCTTTCTACGTTCTTCATTAAATACCTTTATGTTATTCTGTAACTGTTTTTCTGTTTCTCCTATAATTATTAAATCGTCTGCGTAGTATAATTCTGTTATTGTTATTATCTTCATATTCCAGTATCTTATTCTATATTTACTCATACTTTCTTTACATTTTTTGACAACATCATCCAACACCAGGTTGAATAGCAGGGGGCTTAAAATACACCCTTGCCTTAAACCTGTTTTGCTGGTGAAAGTTTTTGGCCTCGTTTCTTACTCTTACATAATTGACGGTGTTTTCGTATTGGCTTTTTATGCCCTCAATAAGCTGTTGTTCTACTCCCTTCCTCTTCAGTATGTTCCATACGTCCTTCCTTCGTATACTATCGAACGCCTTCTCCATGTCCACGAAACATGCATGTATTTGTCTTCCCACTTTGGCAGCTTTCTCACTATGAAGATTTGGTCCACTTCCTCTCTTTTTTCTGAACCCACTTTGGCTTTCTTCCAAGGTGTGCTCTACTTTTTTCCTTAACCTGCTTTCTAGAATCCTCCATAATAATATAATGGTCATGGGGGATCTAAATGGCAGAGTGGGAAATGATAACACGGGAATAGAAAGTAGGCTAGGAAGAGAGAGGGAAAACATGAAAAATAATAATGGAAGAAGAATAATTGATTTGTGTATGGAAAATGATTTAGTTATCGGAAACACAAAATTTACACATAAGGAAGAAATTACACACAAATTTACGAGGGAAGAAATAAATAGGAAAGAACGATCCATCATAGATTATTATCTAATACATAGGGAAATATGAAAGTATGTAAAGGACATAAAGGGTAAGAGAAGTGCAGAAATAGGGAGTGACCACTATCTAGTCAAAATGATATATAAAGTAATGCAAGAAGAAATAAAACGTAAAAAAAGAACAAATTAAAGTGTATAAACTTAAAGAACGCGTAACAAGGGAAAATTATCATTAAAAAAAAATAGAAAAATTCAGAAGAAAACAGTATACTAAAATTTGGATGAAAGATGGGAGAATTATAAATCAAGCCTCAAAGAAGCAACGAAAGTTAGTTGTGGGGTAGCAAAAATAGGAAATGGGGCTACAAAGAGGACAGCATGGTGGACAAAAGAGATAGAAAAAGTAGTAAAGGGAAAGAAAAAAGCGTGGAAAACGTATCTGAACAATAAGACACAAGATAACTGTGACAAATATAAGACAGAAAGAATAAAAGTTAAAAACCAAATAAAAACGAGCAAGGAAAAAACATGGACAGACTTCGGGAATAAACTTACAGAAACAGAAAGAATAAAAGTTAAAAACCAAATAAAAACGAGCAAGGAAAAAACATGGACAGACTTCGGGAATAAACTTACAGAAACAGAAAGAATAAAAGTTAAAAACGAGCAAGGAAAAAACATGGACAGTCTTCGGGAATAAAGTTACAGGAACATATAATGAAAACCAGAAATTATTCTACAACACATTGAAACAAATGAGAAAACCCAAAACGAATATGCTACAAAATTTAAAGGACAAAAATGGAAATATCCTAATGGAAGAGACAAGTATTATGGAAAGATGAAGAGAATATTTTAAAGATTTATTAGAGGAAAACGAAAACGAAGATAACGTTGATGAGGAAGAAGAAGAAAAAAGAGAAGATACTGAAAACATGGAACAAGAAGAGAATCAATTACAAGAAGAGGAAATAACAAGAGATTAGGGATGAAATTAGGGAAGGCACCAGGACATGATGAAATAACAACAGAAATTATTAAATATGCAAACATGGAAAGAAAGGAGGAACTCCTAAACATTTTTAATCAAGCATTGAAAGAAAGGAAGGTCCCACTTGACTGGCAAATAGGAATTATCGCGCCTATATACAAAAAGGGAGACAGTAAAGAATGTTCTAATTATACAGCCATTACTTTAGGGAGCACGGTAGGAAAACTGTACGAAACATAGACAGTGATACAAATACAGCACAAACGCCTTCGAACGGAAGGTATACGGACCGACCAGTGGAAATAGTCTGTGGAGAATAAAATACAACCAAGAACTACATGAGTTTAAAAAGCCGCTTCCCACTTTGTAATTCAACGATTAAATAGACACGACATGTTGTTAAAATGGAAGATCATCAACTTCCAGAAGGAGAACTTTCAGAGAAAGAAAAGGGTGAAGGCCAGTAGGAAAGCCTAGAAAAACGTAGCAGAAGTGGACCGGTGGAAGGATATAGTGCCATTTAAGAAGAAGCGTGTTACCTCGCTGGGATAGCTGGCTTCCGAAAACTAAGAAGAGTTCACTATCTACATATCTTCCTGAAAGTTCTAAGCTAATTCTCATATCGGAAAATATAAACTACATTATAGTTTAAATATTAATATTACGTCATACCTTTGGCTGGTGAACACACTTTCTGCCGTTTACTGTCTCATGTCGCGCTGTTCACACAAATATTACTCACGAAGCGTTTCGTACAGTGGTTAGATTTTTAAATTTTGTTTTTATTTTGGAATTCTTCTGTATCGCACTGAATAATGTACTTCTCCCAACCGGTCCAGTATAATTTGACAAGCGTTCTCTCGCAAACTGATACTCTTTTATTTATGCCGACCGATGAATAATGAAATACGCGTTTGCTCGGCGAAAGCAATTTTCCAGCTTGCAGAACGCAGCCGCTTTTTGGTCCAGGTGCGGGTGTGCTGGTTTATTTATGTATTGTGTTGTAGTCCTGCTCGCAGTCAGTCCATAGTCACATCTCTTGCCACCTCCCTCATGTATATATTATATCTTATATCTGTGTACACTTGCTTTCATACAGTCTAAATGCCGAATTATTCTGTTTGGATTGCAAACGAGATTATTAATTTTACATAACTTCAAGTACTGTAATTTCTAGAATTACAATAATTTCGTAGATAGTGATAACAATACGTGTATGAATTTTGACGTGATGCAGAAATGTATTGCGCCCTTCAATTTAATAGCAAAGTAGGTAGGAGTTATGTTCAACTCAATGTAAAAGTAGAGCTCTTTGAAAGGAAACCTTAAGTTTAGTAAGATTATGTCTATATATGAGTTTACATATGGGTGTGTGTGTGTGCGCGCGCGCAGTCAGTCCATAGTCACATCTCTTGCCACCCCCTTCATGTATATATTATATCTTATATCTGTGTACACTTGCTTTCATACAGTCTAAATGCCGAATTATTCTGTTCGGATTGCACACGAGATTATTAATTTTACATAACTTCAGGTACTGTAATTTCTAGAATTACAATAATTTCGTAGATAGTGATAACAATACATGTATGAATTTTGACGTGATACAGAAATGTATTGCGCCCTTCAATTTAATAGCAAAGTAGGTAGGAGTTATGTTCAACTCAATGTAAAAGTAGAGCTCTTTGAAAGGAAACCTTAAGTTTAGTAAGATTATGTCTATATTTGAGTGTGTGTGTGTGTGTGTGTGTGTGTGTGCGTGCGAGAGAGAGAGAGAGAGGAGAGAGAGATGGAAAACGTAAGGCAGACATTCCATAACGAATGTGAAAGAGCGGATTTTATAATAACTGCATAACACATATGTTCGTGGTATCGTATAAAATCAAATCATAGACGTTGTAGCCCTATATATAGTATACACTTGATGGTGCATAAGCAGCACTGTCGCGGCCCAGATTGAACGCCATAGTGTGGGCGGCAGAATTTGAAGTGTGTATTTCGTATTGATATTATGTAGTAATTAATCAACTATAATGGTGCACTCTTGTGCTACGTTTAATTGTACGAGTAGATATGGTTTCAAGGATGAGAAACGAAGACAAATTAGTTACATTCCCACTGAATAATGCGACGAAAATTTAAAATGGTTAAGTTAGGTTAGGTTTGCTGTAATACTCTTTGCTTTAGAAAAATGTTGGATTTAACTGCATTTTGTCGCTGAATATAATATATAGTTACAAAAAAAGGGCTATATTTAATAAATTTACAAAACCCTACTGTGTAACCTTTTCTTGGTATAAAAATTGTGCGTATTTGGTGCGTAAATTATCCGTAGTTATATGTTCGTAAAATAGATACATAAATACGCGCGCATGTATAATTAGTCACATTATTTATTATTTACATTAATAATCAATAGTATTTTGTATTTATATACAGTATACAACAAAATATCAAATTTATTTATACATTACATTTCTGAAGATAACAATAATTTAAAACTGTCGAAACATTGTAAAAAAATAAACATGTATTCTTGTTTATAAAAATATAAAATATACATTATTAATGATAAAAAATACACAAAAATAATTTGGAAAGATATATACGTTTTATACACCCCACACACATTATAAATTATAATAAATGATTACATGAATTTCTGTAATAAATAACAATAATTTATAAATTATATTAACTGTAATTATATTATTATATTTATATTAATACAAATAAAGTATTATTGATATGTATGTTGCCAGTATGTAATAACATATAGCCTACTCATATATTATAATATAGACGTAGGCTATATATATATATATAATCCATTATAAATATAATATCCATATTATAAATGGTGAGAGGGAGACAGGGTGCGACTAATCCGAGTTTTCAGTCGCCGAATAAATTACTTTCTGTTGTTCGTTATGTTTTATTTTCTGCAGTAGTTACACTCTTGTAACAGATGTGGGTGACTAATAAAATAGTAAGAATATTTTAATATTCCTGTAAACAGGCGAAGACGGTTTCATAAAACCTGGAATTGAAATAGTTTTCTTAAACGGAACAACGTTGATTTTGTGTGCTGTATGTTGAGAGATAGCCACTGGTTAACTCTGGTATATAGTAAAGACAGTTTATGGCTCAGTTCAGTGGGCAACTTCTTTGTCAGTAAGGAACAAAGCATGCCTTCAAATGGGCTGGAATGATTTCTTCGTTTAAATCAGCACTAAAACGTCAGTGCACTATCTTCAGACACCTGACGTACCAAGTTCGAATCCATGTCAGGCGGATTTTTACTTATACGTAAACGAACCGTGAGTCCACACAGCTACACTGAATATTACCCCATTAATGTTTTTCTTCACTGCATTAATAATGGATTCCAACTTACGTACTGTACATCCGTGAAAGCGAAAGAAAAGCGCCGTCTATACTTAACGGGGCCAGTCAGTTTTAGGTTTTCTTTTGTCGTTACCTAGTTTTTGATAACAGTTTTTCCCTTTGGTAGAAAAAAGCTACGTGACATTCAAAATTAAACCGTACCGAAGTGTATTACATTTATTTATTACCGAACACAGGCATTCTGTTTGATTTGAAAATGTCTGGTGTGAGTAATGCACCTCACATAACTGACAACCGTTCTGTCATAAACCGATAACGTTTTATTTATTTGCGTCGTTGAATAATAAAATAAAATCATTTCGACCGCGAAAGCAATTTCCAGCTGCCAACACACGAGAATGCTGTGTTGTTTTCATAAGTACCGAGGGCTGTCACCGTGTTGACAAGTGTACGGAGCCGAGTGGTTTTCGCGATTGAAAAATAATGTTAAATACTAACACCACTGACTTTGTTGTATTCGGTTTGTGCTCGCAGTGTTTGCTTATTGTCTTTTGTTAATGAGTAGAATTACTCGCCATTGCATATGTAACTGTTAACTGTAGAGCGCTTGTCAAAAATTAAAATTAGAAATTATAATGTATTTAAAATGTCACTCTCCTTGAACAAGTCTAAACGAGTGTAACAAGGTAATATAATTTTGCTTAAGTTTAAATATGTGCTTCACATATCTCGTCGTCTTAACTAAAAAAATTGAGGAATTGCCTATGTCCAGAGGAATTGTTTATGAGCGTGGCGTACAGTGGAAGTCTGTGCCCTGTTTAAAATATTTGGAACTGTGTTTGCTAAGGGTTTAGCGTTGCGTTCTCATTCCTGATTGATGCTTGCGATGGGTTACAAAAATTCTACCGTCGGTCCTTGGTTTTATGCCGTGTACGCATTTAATTAAACTTGTGGAAACGTGTGGAAAGAATTTATTCATACACGCGCGCACAGAATAAAATCCCTCTCTAAAGAATCCGATGAAGTTATTTAATAAGCGAAAAAGTAACTCGGTTGTGAAAGGAACGTCTTAGGTGCGCGATTACATATATAGACGTGGAAATACACACTGCTTATAAGTTCAGTACACGTATCCCTTTATCACAGGAATGTATTCGAATATCCAGTCGTGTGTTGTAAATGGCTTTAGAATGCCCTCTGTACAATGTTTACTAAAATATACCCACTGAATTAATTGTCAGAATAATATTTCATAAAACAAAATACCGCAACGCTCAGGGTCTACAGTATATGAACAGTGTGCTCTGTTGTTTTAACATGTACTACTCCTGTGGCGCTACAGCCCGAAATTACACCATGACCTCAACGGCCTCACTCTTTCCGTAACGCAAGACTCCGTTCTCGCGCTCCCATAATCTGGACCTAAAACACCTGTCTGTTCCATGGACAGCCTTTTGGTTTTTTGCCCTCCATGTTTCTTATGAGGGTTCTTTTTGGTATTCGCCACCTATTCAGTCTCACAACATGGTCAGCTATTGGAGTCTCCTAAGTTCCATGTAAATTTCCACTTTGGCTTATCGAAATGACTATAAACATCCTGGTTGGCCCGTATTTTCCACTCCCAATTTCTATACATGACGGCGCAGGAGCTTCCTCTCAAATATTTTCTGGCGTTCCAGTGCTCTTTGGCTTCGTATCCAGGTTTCACAGCCGTACCACAGGATGGTCGAAAAATAATTTTATGTTTTCATATTTTTGCCTACCTATGAATATCTCATGATTTAAAAGTGGCGATGATTTAAAATGCAAAATACGCTTAATTGACCAGAGTTATCCTTCTTCTTATCTCCGCCTCTTGATTTCCATCTTCCGATATTGTTGCTCCTAGATATGTGAAGCACCTGACTGCTTCTATGCAGTCTTCTTCTATAATAAGGTTTTGCCTTGGTCGGATACATCTTGTCGTGACTTCTCACTTTAGTTTTATGCAAATTTATTGATAGTCCTACTCCTTTTGTACTTCTTTTCAGTCTTATCTATGCCTCCCTCGCAGCTGTGTTGGATCGGAGCTACGATGGCTATATCATCCACATATAGGTACTGCTATTGGCAATTACAGAATACTCAGTTTTTCTTATCGTGTATTCTAGAGCCAGGTTGAACAGGAAGGGAACCATCCCGTCGCCATTATTGTAGATCCTGGGTGAGCTCAAACAGTTCGGAGAGTTCTTTGTGTATTCTCATCTGTGCAAAAATTTCATACATGGTCACCTTTTGGTAGACTGACCAATTTTGTTGGTATTCGAGATCCCAGCACTATACTTTATAATTTGCCTCTCAATTATATCTCTCCCAGGCACGTATAATTGATATACTTCGCTATCAAACTTCTAACACACGTTTTGATTACTGTTTCTTAACTTAACTGTGGATAATTGATCTGTTGTGGACCTCCCCGTTATAAAACTTGATTGGTATTCTCCAATAATTGCATCCGCCAGTGGCATAGTCTTTGGAGTATGGTCGTGATTCCCTGTTATTCCCCTGTAATTTTTATCTATTAGTCTGTCCCCCTCCCCTTTTGTATATCTGAGCTTTGTGTTGTTTTAACATGCGGACCTTCGATATGAACCCTTACGAAACAGAAAATAACTAGCTATAAGGTCACTGATAGAAGAGCGACAGAATTAGTCACAACGAATGACCGAGGTAAGAAGAGTTTCATACTAGAAAGTAGGTCCATATAGCATGGACTGAAGACGGTGATGGAATGTCAACTTCCTCAGCTGGAGGCTGTGGACGGGGGAAAGTGTAGGTACCTAGTACTGAAATGATCTGTAAAGATTAGCTGGACAGCTGTGAATAAGAATGACACTAGAAAATGTTATGTGGAAGATCCTAAGAGGGCATTCCATTATGTATGTGAAAATGCGTATTTGTAATGATTTGCATAACATGCTGTGAATATCTTGACGATCATGTAATGCTCGCACGCGTGTGTGTCCTGGTGTGACCTGAGGTGTTAGATGTAATCCATTGCAATGGAGGCTCATGTTAACTTAATTAATTTGTATTACAATTTATATGTATATAGGAGTGTAACAGGATATTTTTCTAAACTTGTGAAAAATGTTTTTGATGTCTTGTGAAAGCATCAAACTTCAAATCTATTAAATTAAAATGTATATATATATATATATATATATATATATATATTGTAAAAAGTATCAACAAAATACACAACATTCTTTTATTGTAAGAACTATACGTAAAGAAGGTACATTTCACGACTAAAGAAGTATCATAAATCGCTTCTTTTTCGCCAGTTGACAGGGTATTAGGTACCCCCTAGCGAAACCTTCAGAGATAAAAAAGTGAAATCGACTAGGTAAATCCTATAAATCCTACTCACAAAAAGGAAGCCTTTTAAAATAAAATTTGGTAATTCGAGCAATCATTTACACATTAATGATGGATGACAACTTTTTCTAAAATACAAACGATTTTCGAACGTCAGCGTCATACTTATTTGCTATGGTACATTGCAGTAATATGGGAATATTGTGAAATTTTTGAAATACATAGTGCAGAATATTTAAATGCTTTGGTGTTTGCCAGTACCATTATAGGCGAAGAACAGTAAACAGGTTAAATATTTTAATAAAACAACCAAACGCTGAGACATTATAGGCGATGACAGTTTTTACTATTTTAACGGATTCTCATAGACACGTCATTGAGAAAACTACATTATTTACACTTTCGGCAGTCACAGATTACGAATATGCATGTCATCTCGAATATTAAAGCTGAATGAAAAGCTTTTTGTTATTACAGTGGATCATTCTGCAACTATTGAAATGCATTGTCTGAATAGATTGTGTACAAACACTGTTCATTATCATTCGTTTTTTTTTTTCTTTTTTCGTGCTATTTCAGCATTCAAGTAAACATTTATTCAGTGATAAATAGCACGTAAACGTTTTAGCGGTTTCATTTATAAACAATTAAATATTTTATGCTGTGACGCTAATAACGAACAATGCCACACACAATGGGGTTGTCCAGGCGTTATGATTCCGGCCTTAACAATTTCCACGTAGTTTGTGCTATATGCGATTCTTTGAGTTTTACTTTATTGACGTTAATAAGCTTTCCCAGTCACAACTAACTTGGACTTATAAATTTCTAAATTGAATACCGTATTCCTTTCTCCACTAAACAGTATGGTTTCAGACTGGGTTCAATTTTTGCCTTGGGGCAATCGAACGTGCGGCAGTAAAGAATCGTGTAAGCTTGTGGTATTTTAATAAAATTACGTTAATACAAGCAGTGAAGTGACGCTGCTGGTAGGTTTCCCGGAATAACAGTAGTCACGAGTACAGCTGTGTATATTGGAATTCAAATTATCCATTCATACACACACTCACGAGCGTGTGCGTATGTATGCGCGCGTGTATAGGTGTAGAAACGTGTCAGTGGTGTGTTGGTGCTGCTGAAGAATATTAGATTCAGATTTCGAAACAAATAGAATGCATTGACATATCGTCCTGATCGCTTTCAGGGTTAATTAATTACAAACCAGAAGCTAGAGGGTTACATAAAATCAAATGGGCCTCTTTGCAACCAGTAATAATTTGTCTTTGATGGATGATGGAATTACCTGTGTCTTATGATGGCTTCTTGCGACGTCCTTACTAATCTGTTATTTTTTGTGTCTCTCGATTTGTACATAAACTATTGCTTACGTTGCTTCTCCATAAAATAAATTAATTAATTTAACTCGGTTGAATCGGATTACTTTAAAACTTCTTGAAAAACCTTAGCGTACTAACCACTCATTAGTTTCGTTCATGCGAGTCAGTCTCCTTGTTTTGTCTGTTGACATCGTTTAGTTTTGATAGGCTTTTGCAGTATTTCCCGTACGAAAGAAGTAGTCTTGGTTTCGAGGAGAACAGTTAATGTCCCTCGCTATATGCTGAAAATAAAAATTTTAGTATTATAGCGTTTATTAACTGAGGCTGTACAATCAACCGTCGTGCGGTAAATCACGTCGACATCGACTCTTTATTAAGTGAAATGTCTATAGCTTACTCCTAAATAAACAAACTGAATACTTGTGACTATGTAAATGACAAAAAAGCCCTGAAATCTTTGTAATGTGATTAATATTTCACTTTTTTTTTTTTTGAATTTTTGGGTATTGCGAGGGAAGTACACCAGCAATTAGAGCCCGTCAAAAGTGACACATGTTAGCTTTGTTCGAGGGTGGGCGACGAAAAGGAACAAACCTTTCCTTTCCATTAAGACGTCGTAAAAACTATTCACGAACAATGAGCTGTACGGCACATGTTGCAGCGAACTGGACCATGCGTGGGAATACTTGACTCCACAATTAGGACAAAAGAAGACTACCCTAACATCTGTCCTGTAGCGAGAAAAACACAGAACCAACGGCGAGAGTATTGTTCAAAACCATGTGTGCGACTTCTCAAAGACAATGGTTTATGCACGGACAATGGGACAGGCGACTAAGTGACGCTCGTGGAGAGCACAGATGTTATGCCACCCGTAAGTTGACGAAGGAAGTCGTCAGCGTACCAACAATAAGGGAATTCGACACGCTACACCAAAAGTAGCAGATGTGATTTTGAAACGAGGCCTTAGCACTGATTCCAGGAACAGGGCAACGGACGTAAGACAGCGTCTCATCCAGTCCACGTGGACTACGTCAAATTCAAGTTGAGAAAGCCAACCAGCCAATGAGGAACGAGAATTTCGAAGGGAACTTCTGTAGGGGATGGTTCAGAGAGAAGCTTGAGACCAGAGAGCGAATCTCGTGTATGAACGTCCCTCTCCAAACGGTGTAACCCCTCTTTCTTTTATGTATTTTTTGAATATCAAACAGCTTCTTTAATTTTAATTAATTGTTTTTGAAAGAGAAGTCACAAGTCAATTAGGACTAGGCAGGAGCCTAGGGAAGCAAAAATTGTGCCGGGTCCAGTATGACGGGACGTGCAATGAACTCCGCCGTAATGCAACAATAACAGATTTATTGTATTCCTAGAATTCATACATGTGTACCTCATAACAAGTGTGTATAAAATTAAGTGTACATCATAACAAATGTGTACAAGGTAAATATATATACATATATAAAAATATAAAAATGGTACATCATAACAAGTGTATATAAGATCAAGTGTACATCAGAACAAGCGTGTATAAATGTGTACAAGGTAAATATACATACATATATATAAATATAAAATTCTCCCCATCTTGTGTCTAGCTAGACACGGACAACAGAACACACACAGAAACCTAAGGCACACAAACTCACAATTACATTAATTCTAACACGACCGCCCCTGGAATGCACCCGCCCTGCAGGCAGTGTAACTACAATATTCATAACCCAGCAGTGATAACATATTCGCCCATCAACAGTCCGTTTTGTAGAATTACATAAAAGCCAAAACCCCAGAAAGGATGATAATAATTCATGACGCATAAATAAAACCGGACCCCCCCCATTTGTCTAGCATTCCACTGATCAATGACCCCTCATGAGCGTATGAACCTTAAGTTCCTTTCACAGTATTAAATAAAAATTGACAGAACTACATCACCTGATTTCACACAGTGATTATAGAATTCTAAACGGTTATCTTACTTCACAAATTCCGAAGGAATCAAAAATCCTTATGTACCTTAACAATCAGAAATTCATCACTCAAGGCTTTACAATTTCAGAAAATTTTGACAATATATGTTTTACCAAAAATAATGAGTACATGTTTTATAGTTAAAGAAAATTAAACAGCAGATACTACCAGTAAAAGTCAATCAATATGTGTTTTGCCAGTTAAGAAAAACAATCAGTATAGCCCTTGTGCAAGGAGCAAAATCAACTAATATATTTCCAGAAAAATAGCAAATTATTTCTATTAACCCCGAATGGCTATATACAAATAATAAAAATCAAAAAATACAATAAGGTGGTGGTGCTCTAGCATCTGTGGCAGCGCGCCAGCATGTAGTTGACAAAATTTGACCGGCCTCCAACCTGTCTGAGGTTGCACCAGCATGAGTCAGAGAAAACCTAAGTCCCCTTTTTAAACCCCAGAAAACGTCCAAAGAAAAACCCCAGGAAAACCACCAGCCCTTACATGTGAACCCATAGTGAAGTTAAAATATATTCATCTCTGTTCCAGCCGGAACAGAGATACTAACCTGTTCAATACATTTTGTAAAAACTAAAATGACAATGATGAGCAAACAGTACACTGTGCAAGTGTGAAAATATCTCTGGCACGCTCCCCCAGTGCATCACCCACTTACAGGCAGTGCACTTAGCGTTATGTAATTCAATTATTAATAAAGTGTACTTGAATTTAACTAGTAAAGTTCTGAGTCATGAACAGCGGCTTCCCCTTCTAGCAGAGTGTATGCACACGTGGGCCCATGGATGCAATGATATTTGATAAGAAAATAATAGAGTGCATATCACCTTCTCACAGCTGGCAAGTGTTACATTGAGAACGAGTCACCATCTCCCTCTTCAGACAGGATCTTGTTCATGGTTCACGGCTTAGGCAGGTGTACGGCCATCAGCAAGCCAGGTATCCGGCTTAGTTCAAAAACCCTGCCAATTCAAATAAATTAGAGAACTGTTCACTAAAAATGTACACCCGAGCTAAGGTAATTAACCTCAAAACGGGCCTCCAGCTAACTCTCAATAAATGCACAATATTCATTAATAATGTATTTGCAACCAGCTTAAAGGGTAGAAAATCAGCCATGGAATAAGAAAATTTGAATAATGAACACACTTTAATAAAGGTGGCGTAATATAAAAATGATCTACACTTGCTCCACATGCTTCGACAGAATTTAACAGGTTATGCGCCACGTGGTGAGCGATAATCATTATTTGACCAAAAAAATTCAACAGCATTAAGAATGTTTTAACATTAATAAAATTTCATCTAAGGAAGTTCACACAAAGAAACTCTCTACTGTTCAGTTAATTAAATACTCCCCGACAGTCTATTGCCTGCATGGACAGTACATACCCTGCCCACGCACTAAGTTTTAGCCTTTAATAATTTAATGTTGTACACCTTTATCATGACAATGACACTTGCAAAACTTCTCACACTATTACAGTAATAATAAAAGGAGCATGGGCTATATACTGAGCATTAAGTAAATCAGTGAATAATGAGTTTCTCTTAATATAAAACTTGTCGGGCCGCACACACATAATTACGTATTTTATACGGTTGCATATAGTTATTAATTATCCATATATATATATATATATATATATATATATATATATAGAATTACTTATAAAGACAAAATAATGGAATTCTTACTGGGAGTCGATTTACGCTTTAGCACGCCATGAAGAGACAAAAACTGCGTCGTAAATGTTCGAAGAGGGAGTCGGTTAATTCTCTGAGCCAGGCGGAGCGTAGACTGCCGCAGTACCCGACAAGGCAAGTCGACCCCAACCATAAGCTGCGCGCGCAACCGTCCCTTTATCTCGTAGTACAAGGGTCGCCTTAGCATACTCGCGTTCGCGTTATATTACAATAAAAAAACTTTAACTAAAATCTTCGATAGCCGGATTCACAACGGCACTGGGTGGAGAATTCGTTGGAAATACAGACTGGAGACGAGAGGACACAGGGAGGTCCATGGAATAAACCTATCAAAAATGATTTGGTGGGAAGTTGGAGCGTTCATCAGAATCACAAGATTGGGAACATGAAAAGGAATAAAAACCGTTTACACAAGGGGACGCGCCCTCAGTTTATTAAGATTTTTGGCTCAGTTTATTACAATCTTTGCCTCAATTTACTACAGTTTTTCTCTCAGTTCATTCAAATTTTAGCCTCAGTTTAGTAAGATTTTTGGCTCAGTTTATTAAGAATTTTGATCTCAGTTTAATAAAATTCTTAACTCAGTTTATTCAGAGTTTCGATCAGTCTATTTGAACTTGTATTTCAGTTTCATAATAGTTCAATTTATAAGAACTTAATGCAGTGTATAAGTTATAACGTATTTCGGTAGAGACGATTAAGACATTATTACGACTCAGTGGAAGTGCGCGAATAAGACTCAGAACGCAAAACGGAACAGTAGTTTTCGCGATGAAGCGCGAGTAACAATCTTTATAAATTCCATGTAATACACCGTCATAAAGATACTGACATTTTGCAGTGACATTCTTGAACCATTACAGAAAAGTAGTGATACTACAATGTTCCGTAATTAACTCAAGTAAATAGAATTGTGAACAAGTGCCTAATGAACTTGAAAACAATCTAGGCGCCGAAAAGAGTGGTCGTGCGATATGGAAAACTATTAGAAGCATACGGTATCGAACTGTGAACCGCGTAATTAGATCCTCGTGGATAAACGTAGCCGACCGATTACAAGTAAAATGCCACGACTTGTATCATAATAATCTCAAAAGCTCAAAGTGACTGTCGCGGTGTGCGGAAGTGTGTTCGCGAACGAGTGCTATATGGACTAACCTCACTCATCAACGCAGGGATACATCATGGGAGCGACACATCACGGCAGAACGAGTAAAGTACAAAACTAATCTCTTCTTATAATTAGTAATTTATCAAATACCACTGACCTGACACTTAGAACCAAACCACCTGAGAATATTATATAAGTACGAGTCAGATAGATACGAATCCATAGGTAGGGAATATTATGTTCTAGAATATTATACATGTCTTCTTGTTAATATATTTTGTAACTGTGTATGTATTTTGATGTGTCTGTTGCAGGAACAGGATTTTAGCTATGTATATGATTGATATGTGTATTGTTAATAATGATTATTTCATGCATATAAATGTTTAATGTGTTTTAACATAAAATATTTAATACAAAGTATGAGCATACCACATTGTTAGTTAGTAACGTCATTACGGACGGAGAAGCGTCTACATTTGATTGTTCACTTAATTATTTAAATTTGTTCATTTAATTATTTAAATGTGGCATAGAATTTTATTGTTTTGTTGAAGATTTGTAAATGCTCTTAAATTAATGTTATGACATGAATAAGAATGAAATATGATTTTAATAAACGTAAGCTAGAATGGATTCGTTAGTATTCTGTTGATTTATGTAAAAACCTGACTCACAACTTAACCTTTCACTGAACAGTACCTATAATTTATAATTCAATTTAACGATTATCAAATAATTTACTCAGAAAGATACACAGAATAGAAGTTTGGAAGACAGTTAAAGACAGAAGTAATTTCATCTGTAACAAGTTTGAGTGTGAATAATTAACTAACTCTAATTCAATTCATACAATTATTTATTACTTAAAGGAATGGATTTGTTAACATTGTGTATGGCAGTTCAACACATGGCATTAACTATATCGTACATGATTACACAAACTCGGAGTTAGATACACTTTGATCACGACTCTATTAAAGAGATAAGTCAATTAATTTACGCAATAAAAGTACTACGATAAAATAACAATGGATATATGAAAGCAATTAAATCAACACATCATTAACTCTAAAAGGTTCAACATAGTTCGTACAGATATCACCTTTATAAACACAAATAAATTTATAATTGGATTAATTAATTTACGCAATAAATTTGCATAAATATTATCATCGTATCTTTAAGCAGTCTGGAAATCCCCGTGCAATGTCATTGTCAAACAACACACACCGTGTGATCAAAATTTAAGAGGCTATTAGATTTGAAATTAAAATTATGTTCAAATGATAAATATTCAGTAGTTTGAACGCAGTTTGACTATTTGTTTCGGTATTTTCTTTTTTTCTAATCAAACAGTTTTATGAAAGAAGAAAACCTATGTTTTGCTGTGCTTCTTTAATTAGTTAAGTATGTATTCTGATAGAAGATAAATCCTTTTTAAGACTGAAGAACGTAAATAATATTTAAATTTATGAGACTAAAACTGTATGCAAAAGTAAGCAGATCTTACATGCTATTGGTACATTTTTTTTTTAAATTACGTTCAAGGAGAGGTAGACGTTGACGGGAGTGATCTGTATAATGAGGTTAACGCTTTAAAACTAAATCTTCTGGATCAACGGCTGAATGAACCCTATGAGATTCTGCATATCTTTTTTACAAATGATCTGATCTCAACATTCCCAAATACAGCAATAGCATTAAGGGGATTTCATTACAAGTATCAGTTGCATCTGGGGAAAGAGCATTATATAAATTTAAAACAATAAAAAATTACTTAAGATCATGCATGGTTCAGCAAAGATTAAATGTTTTATCCGCTGTTGCAATTGAACTTGAAATTCTGGATAATTTATATACAACTGCAGACTTCGCAGATGTGAAGGCAAGAAAAGTGCATTTAATATACAATTCTTCATGTTATCATACTAAATAAACGTATTATTATTACCTGTATTGAATTATTTTCATGAATTTAGTTTACACACAACTACTATCGTAAACGTTCTGTGTAACTCTCTTAGCAATGCAAATATGCGTAAGTCGAAAAAATGAAATGTGAGAAAAAGAAGACATACATGGGGCGGCAAATTCAAGATTGCACGCGGGCGCGTAGGCGGCTAGTAGCAGGCCTGTCGTCTGTAGAAGAAACCCTTATGAGTTCTAGTAAGAGACTAATTCGTCTAACATGTACAAAACTATAATAAAGTCACAATCCACAAATGTAAATCTATCATAATCAGAGCTTATTACGATTAGTATTGTAATTATGTGTCCAGATGTGTTTCTCGCTGCGTACACGTGTCTAACTTTGTCCATGACATGGCAGGCTGCAGCCCAACTTGTGTTAAGTCTCACCGTAATTCGAAACGTTCACGTGTAATCAATATCCTATACACTTTACATCGCATATTTTATGAGCCACATTTTATTACCAGTTGAATTAAAATTTAACTCGTCAAAATATTTAAATCGCTGTTCAGAACAAACAGTCTGTGCCGGATGTATACAGACAGTGTGTACAGAGACTGCATAACGAGCGAGGTGGAAATTGGACACTGTGTGACTACTTGTGCAACCTTTATTGGCTGCACTGTAATGTCGTAGAAGCTCTTCTCAATGGCCAGAGAGTGTAAGAGCTAGTCGGACGTGGTTTCAAAAGTAAAGTGGTTGTGTTCATTGTGATAAAAGTTTTTGTTACTACGCCACAGAGGCGTGGAATCGTGTTCCCAGTTGAAAAACAAAGTATTCTCATGTTTCTGTTTCAAAAGTTTAATGTTTTATTATAAAAGTTACTTATGTAAAACACCATATTATTTTTATTAAACTTTATTGATGAATAGAACACAGTCCACAGAACATCTCAAGCAATGGCTGAGTGTTACAGTGACCCTGATTTATAGAGGTGGGCCGATATACCTGTAACAGGTATTTTGGAACGATATTTTGTGGAACGAATGTAACAGTGACTGAAAAGTTAAAATAGGCTACCTATTATTCGCGGCCTCGCTGTTCCGCGTTGAGACACGCCCCCTCGCTGTTCCGAGTCGAGGCACGCCTCCTACGCTACTATACAAACACACAAAGTACGCAATAACAAGTAAACGAATACGCCGAGGCCAAATACTAGCCGTACAGAAATATCACTGGTACGGAAGGAACAACCAGTACACGAGTACAGTATTTCAAATACTAGGTATATCAAATACTAGGAGTATCACCGATACACAAGGAACAACGCGTATTACAAATACTAAGCGTATCAAAGGAACAGTAGTATTTTAGGAACACCTAGTATTTTAGGAACAAGTAGTATCAAGCGTATTTCGAGTACGAACTAGTACGATGCCACTTTTTGGTCCTGAATACTTCATTCTGCGCAAAGAGACGAAGCTGTTTTTAATAAATGAAAAAATTCATGTTGATGTTACATTTATTCTCGTGTGATATGCAGATATATAATACAGATTATATGCTAATAAATTATATATTATACTAATCACCAACTTGGTAAATTTTGAAATAACGAATTATATTGTGTTATAACCTATAGAGTGGCTGATGTTGATAGGGTATATTATACTTTTTATTAATGTGATTTTAACTTCACTACACATCTCACGTAAATGATGAGATTGTTGTAATGGATATTTATGCACTTTATCTAGTCCTGTTCCTTAAATATCTGAACGAAGAACACGAACACGATTAACATCAAGGAAAGTGCAACTGATATTTTTGAATGCGAATTTAAAATAGTGTTTGAATAACTGAAATCCCAGTATTTTAAAAACAATTCAATTGTTTAATTTTATTTATAATGTGTTAAGTGAAGCAGATTGTAATGTAAATAGGTGTGACATTTAATGACTTGTATATTCTGTGTACATTATTGAATGAATCTGAAGATTATCCAGGTATGTAATGCATTTAATTTACTTTTGTTGCTTATTATTTATAAGTTTTTAGTTATTTATTTTTATTTATTTTATTACAGTTGTTTTTATTATTTTTATTTGTAAAATTCTGTTTATTCTCATTCACTCTTGTGGCTTACTGTTATGTTTTTATTATATGTTTCTGATGTTTTTATCACATTATTTGTTGTGGTATTACGTGTACTCTAAATTATTTCATTGCCCCGAGTTTCGCAACTGATTTGTCTAAAGCAGAATGATCACTGTTGCACACCACCACTGTCAATTCCGATCTGACGATGAGCTGTGAAGCTTGAAAGCGCTAATCGGGATAATTTTTATATAGTGGTGTGCAACAGTGATCATTCTGCTTGTGATTTCAACCACTAACACAAATTTCTTCATTGATTTGTCTAAAGTCTAACCAATGTTAGTTTGTTTACTCCTAGTGAAAACTTAAATTGGTATTCCCAAAGGGAGATAGGCCTATACAGTCTCTTGTTTCTTATTTTCTTTTAAACAGTAATAGTTTAATAAAGTCACAGTGTAAAGTAACACTGTTAATACTTTTAGTTTCAATTTATTTCGTATAACAAATTATATAGTATAGGTTATATAATATCTTCAAATAAATACACTGCAAGTAGGTTTATTAATATATTAATAGGTTTATCTAGGTGAAAATAAACCTACTTGCAGTGTATTTATTTGAAGATATTACATAGGAGACCTGCAGGAAACTCAAAACGAGTTACTTACAAAGGATAATATAGGTTATGTATATATAGTATATAATAACAGGTATTTGTACATGTTTTTTTTTTGGAACGGTATTTTCATACCTATTATTTTAAAATAACAGTTTAGCCCACCTCTACCTGATTATACTACGTGGCAAGAGCGCGTAGACTGTTATCGTACGCTGAGCTGAGTCAGCGTAAATCGTTGTTTGTGTCTTTGTGTTTATGCTATATAATACTGCATGGGGGGGGGGGGCACTGCTGTCGTACGCTAGTGTCACTCTTTTCGCCATTCACTACAGTCTTATAAAAAATGTTCTCTATTTATTCATGTTCTTTTATCTTCTGTAATTTGTGATGTGTTTTGAACCGTGGAATTATGGCTTCTATTTGGAAAATTACTGAATGAAAAATACTGAACAGGAACTTCCTGAAACAAATTAAATTAAACTTACTAACTATGGTCTATGATCTATGCTCTACAACTATGATCGACAGTTCGACAATATCCTTTCATAATTGAGCATGTCAGCTAACAAAAAACTTTTGATGTTAATTCAAATCTTTTTGGAACGATTTATAGACTTATTCGGTAAGAAAAGGTCTTTAATTTTAAGGTATGCCTTGCTAATTTACGATTTATTTAGATAGTTATTTGCAATGTAACAAGCAAAATAATAGCTACCACACATTTGACAGGGGTTATAACGAATCATATCCATATCCAAATCATTACAGGGCCATGTATATCCAAATAAATTCATCTAAATTATGTAATTCAGCGTTTTATGTAGCGCGGTGAATGTGTTCAACCAGTGTCCCCGTTTCGTAAAACACGCACTCCACTGCTACGCAATACTCAGTGAAGGCAGAATAATATATATACACACCTTTATAACTACACAGTAATAGGTTTAATTTCCTGTCGCTGCGCCCATAGTGTGTACAGGTGACATACGTGACACAAGAGTAGATACATCCCGTTATGATCATACTGTACACAAGTTGCCAGAGTTGTTCAGTCCAGAACTCTTGCCGGAATAATGAGGCAGTCGGCCGAAATAAACGAAAATCTCGGCTGTTGCGAAGTAAACTGTTAGACTCGTCTGACTGTCCGATTGCATCTAAATTTCCCGGCAGATATAGCACTGGAACAAAATCCATTCTCCACCTACCTACCAAATTACAACATATTTACAACACTTTTTACATACGTTCATACGGATAAAACATTTTACTCGGCTTTAGCTCAGAAGAATGTAGTAGCTTACACAAATAGCTGTTTCAACCATTGTTCTGTAATAATGTCCTTTAAAATATATTTTTAATTTATTTTTATAATTTTTATTACTTCCATGTTCCGTGAGGAAATGGAAGTATGGTGATCGCGAAAAAAAGTCGTGAATCAGATAAGTCTGATTCTGGCTGTACTACTCTCAAAATACGAAGAAAAGTCATTTACCGGAAAGTGTCTGTATGTAGAATTGTTTCTATGGCGAACGATAACTGCCGCAAATTCAAACTGAACCAAATATTTGTTTGCATATGTACCTGGGTTGCAGAAGACTCAAGGCGTATGATTTTGGTGAAGATCGGTTAAGGGGGAGGGGTAGTTTACCTGCAAAGTTTTACGTTTCAGCAAGAATAAAGTATTTAATTTTGATAAATGAAGTATTCTGAAAAGAAGGTCATAATAATCCACTGTAGAAAGGTAGATGAAATATCCATAAATGAAAAGGATAGTTGAACGGGGAGGCGGTAATTTTTCGAAAACTGCCTTTCTGATGTCGAATAAACTACTTCATTTTGAAGGATAAGATACATTAGTAATTACATATAATGAAAGGGTTACTCAATAAAAGTGTAAATATGAAAAATATGAAAACTGGGGTTGTTCGATTAAGGAGGAGGGGTAGTTTACCTGAATTATTTTGTGTTTTAACAAGAGTAAAGTATTTAATTTTGATAAATAAGTGCCCCGAAAATAAAATCATATTAATCCACTGTAAAATGGTAAATGAAATATCTATAAATGGAGAGGGTAGTTGAACGGGGAGGGGGTGATTTTTTGAAAACTACTTTGCTGATATCAGGTAAAGTATGAGTATTTAATTTCGAAGGATAAGCTACCTTAGCAATTGCATATGCTAAAACTATTGCGGTATGAAAGTGTAAATGTCATTAACGGTGACGATAAGTTGAGGAGGAGGGATAATTATCTGCGTAGTTGAGATTCTTTATAAGAATAAAGTACCTAATTTGTATAGATAAAGTGACTCGAAAATAACATTATATTAAACGACTGCACAATAATAATAAAAATATCTATAAATAGTGAAAATAGTTTAAGGGTGGGAGACTTTTTTTAGAAATTATCGAACCGAGTTCAAGTAAATGATTTTAAATATAAATCTTGGTACTTTTAATTTACTGTATAATTATAAAAAAAAGTCGTTTTTACATACATTTTATCTATTTACAATTCTCTCTAATTCCTAATCTGGTTTTGTTGCGCATTAATAAGAAAATATAATTATACGAATGTTTTTGCTCCATTTTTTTCAAAAACAACCCGATATCATATTAATATTAATCATATTAATGATTCCTATTTATTTTTACAGCAGAATAACGTTAAGTTATACAGACTTACGTTATGTAAACAATAAGTTTTTATTAAACAGCGGGAAACGGGATATTAAATACTATCTCCATCTGCTGTACCTTCCGGCTCTGCACCTGGAGTTATGCCAGAAACAATACTTTTCCTCGCGTCCTGTTACTTTATTCCACGTTAGTTTAGCGGAAAACGCTAAATCTTGTAGCGGTTCTGTCTTTAAATTTCAGCGTTAACGCTAGTCATTTATTCGGCGTGAAGAGGTATTAAAGATCAAACGAGTCTCATTTTAAGTATTTCTCAACGTATTGATTTCTTTTTGTATCCGAGTTTAAATTGCTTTCTTTCATCGCCGCCTCCAATTTGGGATTACTTCCGCCT
Source organism: Magicicada septendecula (assembly GCA_034769895.1). Classification (NCBI taxonomy): domain Eukaryota; kingdom Metazoa; phylum Arthropoda; class Insecta; order Hemiptera; family Cicadidae; genus Magicicada; species Magicicada septendecula. The sequence goes on from CM068367.1 coordinate 638,140,306, forward strand.
CCCGCTTTGATAAGACGCGTTGTGGTAAATCAGCAGGTTGTAAAATCTTTAACAACGCAGCCATAATATACCACTTGTTATTGTTGTTTAACCACAGGTTCGGTAAAACGATTTATTGATAATTAAATACGTCTCTCGGCTTAAAACGTTAAATCAGCTGTCTTTTTAAAAGTTTTTTTTTATTGTGTTTTATTTACAATCGATTTGACTGTTTATAAGCAGACGGGAACCAATGTACTCATTCAGAATAGTTGCATATAATCCGACAGTAAAGTCGCATATAGTATATGAACTTTAGACTCTGTGTGTGTGTGTGTGTGTGTGTGTGTGTGTGTGTGTGTGTGTGTGTGTGTGTGTGTGTGTGTGTGTGTGTGTGTGTGTGTGTGTGTGTGTGTGTGTGTGTGTGTGTGTGTGTGTGTGTGTGTGTGTGTGTGTGTGTGTGTGTGTGTGTGTGTGTGTGTTCACAAGGTTTATGACTAATAAATAGTAGTGCAAATGAAAAGTTCTCGAAGCGATATCTGAAGTTTATGGATACAGTTGAAATTTTTCGTGTGTTGTAAATTTATATTCCATGTAACCACCTGATAATTTCCATGTATCTGTCAATTTATTTACTGTTTACCAGCGTATTTTGGAAAATGGACAAAATCAAACATTGTGCTGTGATCAAATTCTTCGTTAAAAATGGTCAAGCGTCAATTGAAATTCATAGCGAAATGTTAAACGTGTTAGGAGATGCTGTTCCTTCAAAAACAATGGTTTGTAAGTGGGTACTCAGGTTTAAACGTGGTCGTACGAGGATTGAAGATGGTCCCCGCAGTGAACACCAAAAAAGTGGAACAACTCCAGATATAATTTTAAAAATTTACATACACGGTGTTGAAAGACCGGCGATTGAAAGTTGATGACATTGGTGAGATCACAGACATCTCGCACAAGTGTGTGTATCATATTTAAACTCAAGAAGTGGGAGTGAAAAAACTTTGTGCAAGGTGGGTACCACATTCAAAACTCACATTTCGTTGTGAACGTCCATTGGCGCCAGTTGCGTTCCTAGAATTTGGCCCTGGGGGGGGGGTTATATAAAAGAATAAAACATGTCAAAAATAATCAATATTATAATCTTCAGAGTGGCTGAAAAACGTGTGATAACATCCTGAAATCAGTCCCATTAAAACGGTAATGACACAATAAAAAAACATGCTATTGAAACATTGTGATACTTATTGACATTTTAGATTTAATAATGATAACTGCATTTTTAATAATAAAAAAAAGGTAAACAACGAAATATTTATATGCACAAAAAGTAGGCCTACACTGTTTGAAAATGTTTTAGAGTTTAATTCGCTTTGATTTTGTGGCCATTTCATTTCATCTTCCGGGGTCACTGAATTGGTTTTTCTATATTTCATGTTTCAAACGTATTCGCGAATTCTCTTTTACAAGTCCGTTTGTATACGTAAAAAAGAGTTACTACTGTGTGAGCGTACGCGGATGAAAAAGAAGTAATAAAGAAACCTACAAATAAAGAAATTAACAAAATTCCTTGTCTACTTTTTCGACCCTTGGGGGGAGTTCCGTCCCGTCCCCCTCCCGTAAATACGACCCTGATTGGCGCTAGACATTTTTTAACAAAAAATAACAGCACGATGTTTTTTTTGGCCATTTTTAAAAAACCTATTTTACACAAGAATTTCGAACAGCTAATAAACAATAAATAGACAGATAAACTTTTAAATTAACAGGTGTTTACATAAAATATGAATCTTACAACCACACACTGTTTTCATTCTTCATTCTACCGTTAAGCTACTAGATGTCGCTCCGTGAAATTCTCATAGAGAGGTGAAATCCTCGTAGAGGTGTTCCGTGTTATTCTGACCATCCTAAAAAGCGTACATGCTTAAAAAAGTGTAAGTTTGTTATAGAGCGAGCCCATCAGTAGTCAACATTTAGACATGTCTGCTGATGACAAAGGTGATTTGGACGTACTTTACTTTCTGTTTTCAAATAACTGTTTTGAATCACTTTTTGCACGTTAAATACCGTTAAATAAAACAACAGGCAGATTGTTTTTATCAGTTGTAATAATAAAAGTTGTAATGAATGGAAACGTTAACTGCGAGATAAATGGTGTATGTAAATACTGTAATATTGGCAAACGAAATGTTCTGGTGCTGTGGCATTCGCTTCCTGCACACTCAGAATGCCTTGCCAACATGAATGCTGATGAGTTTCAATAACGAACTGGAGCTTTTCGTTATATTCGTAGATACAAAACATTTATCGTACTGTCAAAAAGCGTTCGCGTTGTAACTTCAGATGAACAGATAGGCAACCAAACAAGCAGGCGAGATCTGCGTACCTGCGGGGCCGATTATATATAACTTTCTGAAACTTCCGACCTCGTATCGTACTTTGCGTTAATACGATTCTGTGAAACTGAATGTTTGTTATTGTTAACATTTGCTTATGTAAGTACGTGCGTGTGTTAGTGATGTTTTTGAAGGTATAGATGTCTATTTAACTGCTCATGTCGAATTCATTAAATCTAATGCAAGTGGAGTGCCGACTGCTTGTGTGTATACGCCTAATTGAAATATATTGATAAAAATAAGTGTTGATAACAGTCTGTATAGAATTGCTGTTTGGTGCTTTAAATCTCAACAGTTTATTCGACAACATTTTAACAGAATTGCATATTCGTAAAACGATTGTATGCAGAAAAATATTTAAATTGTATTTTCCAATAAAAAACATTTAACCTAAATTCCAAGAACTGAACGCATTCAGTAAAACGACAGGAAAATATATTCAGTGACCCTTCGTTTGCTGTGAGGTTCTGAAACGTTAACGTATAAGTTTCAAGTCGATATTTTAACATTCTTCGTAGAGTTTGATACACTTTAGTAGAAAAACATCTGAGCAATGTGAAGTACATTCTCCATTGTTGGGATTTCTGTAAAGAAAATTTTACCTCGAGAAGATTAAACGAGATCAAACACAAGTTATGAACTGATTTTTTTTTTATGCTTCACTGACTTCACTTCGTATATGTGAAGAAAAATATTTTTATTCTTCGTATTGTTTAAATTAGCAGCCATCCTTACTTTTCTTTTATAAAATTGCTAAACTGCTATAATTGTTATTATTTAGACATCTTCAGGTCTTAAACAACCAGTTTAGCAATTTTATAAAAAAAAAAAAATTTTTTAATGCAATATTTATGCTTATCACTTTGAATGTTTAAAACGACCTCTGGTTTACATGTGTTTAATCGAAAACTGTAGGATTTTAATTCACAAATTACAAATTTTTTTTTGTAATTATGGTACAGTAAAGAATGCGTCGTAGAAATTCATAGTGGAAACTAGGATTTAGTTCTTGTTAATAGAATTAAAATGGTATTGATTTAGCACTGTACTACTCTAATACAGTATGTCACTTTTTCTATTCACACACGCACGCGCGCTTACATTTTGTATGCTCTTTACACATTACATTTGCACAGATGAACGTGATTACATAATATGGTGTGCGTTTTCATATTTACTAGAATGTAAACCTATCATTAAATATTTTTGATATCTGGAAATTATAGAAATGTAAGAAAACGTTTCGAATTCCGTATTCATATTTATATGATCTTGATGAAGGGTGCTCAGTTGTCTCCCAAACAAACTTAATGTTTTATTTAGTAGAACTGCACTCTTTAGTGAAAAACAAAATGATAGACTCCGCTCTTTCATGGTTAAGCACTTGCTATATTCTGATATTGCATCTATGCTTTTATGTGCCATCCTTATGGTTTGATGTGAGCCTGTACTCAATGAGGAAGCCATGTCGAATTGAAGCAAGGATAGGACATCTGACATTACAATAAATATGTGTTGTAACACAAAATATTGTCAACTGGGTTATGACTGTCAAATTGATTTATCATTTCAAATTTATTGGGCGTAGCGAAATCAGGCATAGCCCTCTATCCATGACACGGTGCACAACTTAGACCGCGAACTTCTCCGAAACTACTCAACCGAATGTTATAAAATTTTGCATACATATCCGGACTGTATTGTAGAGTGCACACATGTAATTTTTATTTCTCTAAATTATTTGGTTCAAAAGATATTACGATTTATAAAAAATCTTAGCTTAAACGTGTGAGAGGAAAAGAGACAGAGATATCGTGGCCCAGCTACGGCGCTCTGTCTCACTCGCACTTATGGGGCGCTAGGCGACTCACCGGTCACCGGCCGATTTCGGCGCTCGCGTGCCGGTTCTTGTGCGTGTGCGGCTTCCGCCGCCCGCGCTGGCTGTCGCCCGATAAGATAAGATTTCGCTGTATCACAAATGCCGCTGCGTGTGCGTGTGCGGCTCCCGCCGCCCGCGCTGGCTGTTGCTCGATAAGATAAGATTTTGCTGTATACACTTTGTATTTGTGTCTCACACGTGTTTAATTCAAACGGTAGTAGAATGGTGTACCCAGATGTACGGATTGGAAAGTGTTGAACAAGTGTCAATTTTTAGACGAGAATCTATGTAGTCGCTGATGCAACTGCAACTTTCCATTACATATTGCAACGAATCACACTTCAGGTAAATTTTAATCGAAATTCTATTAAAATTATTATTCTTATACTTCTTATGCAATTTTGTACTTTTTATTTAAGTACTTTTTTCTGTTATACGCATATTCTATACATTCTTATTCATCAATTTATATATACGTATTATTTATAGCATGCCTTGACGGAGAAGAGGTCCAAATATTGGTCGTTTAACTACAAATCAAAGACCGATGAGACAGCGACAAAATGTTGCTGCAGCAACTGTTGAAGGCCCTGCAGAACATAACATGAATCATGTGTTATATGATCAAAACAACACAGGATATAGGAATCTGCAGAATGAATTTGAAGATAATTAACGATCTCTAGAATTCTACAAATGTGTAAATTGTTCTCTAGTGTTGATGCAGCAAACATTTTTTGATATGTGTCCGGAGTGTAAGTGAAACCCAAATAATCCCAGTTAATCATATGGATCCTAAAGATGTACCTATAGAACTGATGGATCTCACTTATGTAGAACAACTCTTTATAGCAAGAGTACAACCAGTGATGCATGTGTATAGGGTGAAATCGAGAGGCTTTCCCGGTCAATATGCTTATAAGGGAAATATAAATATTGGTCAAAATATAACGGAGATTGTTAGTTCCTTGCCCCCTTTGGCTGCGATGAAACTCTTTTAATGGCTCCTACTGGTGTGGGAGCTAACAATATTGCTGGAAAAACTATTCATTCAGCTCTAAGAATAAATACTTCCAAGAGAAGGAGAGGAACTTTCAAAGATTTAAAAGGTAAATCCAAAATTGCTTTTGAAGAAGAATTAAAAGATGTGAGGTTCGTTATTATTGATGAAGCCAGTATGTTGGGTTTGAATTTGTTTTTCAAAGTGGATATGCGACTCAAACAAGCAAAGCAGCGTTCTTCAGCTGTTCCTTTTGGTGGCCTTTGCGTGTATTTAGTCGGTGATTGATTCCAACTTCCACCGGTTTGGATGGAGTTTTTACAATATTGGTAATAATGTTCAGACCATTCAATCAAATCTTTTACATAAACAGTTCAAAAAAGTTTTCTTTTTAACGGAGATTATGAGACGGTAAGGTGATGATCAAAAAAATTTCAGAGAGACTTTAAATAGAGTCGCAAATGGAACAATCAATGAACAAGATTATCAGCTCTTATCTATAAAATTGTATGTAAACAATATCGGGGACAATTTCAAAGTTACTGTCTGTATAATGTCAAAAAATGCTGAAATGGAATGCTCTAATCAATGCAATCCATAATTGCACAGAAGCCTCTCTAGCAAAATCTGACGATGCTCAGGGATTATTTGTCCAATTATGTGTATGTAAAGGTGCTCGAGTTATCCTTAGAAGCAATCTTTGGGTCACAAAAAGACTAGCCAACGGTTTGGTTGGGACAGTAACTGATGTTATTTATGATCCGGCAGTCGAATGCGAAAATTATAACAATCACATGCCAATACGTATACTTGTATCTTTCGAAAAATATACAGGACCAGTTCTGAATGAGAATTCAATACCCATTGTACCAGCAGTGGCATCATTCAAGAAAAATTCAATTTCTTGTACTCGCAAATAATTTCTGTTAATGTTAGCATATGCTGTTAGTATACATAGATCCCAAGGCATAGCATTAGATAAGGAAATTGTTAATTTAAGAGACAATGAATTTCAGGTTGGATTAACGTATGTTGCTCTTTCAAGAGTGAAAACATTAGAAGGATTATTATTAAAACTGGCATTTAATTTTGATGGACTGCTAAAAATTAATAGAAGTCCATCAATGGTTGATCGTAGAGATGAGTTGGAAAGGTTCTGGATATGTCTAATGACAATTAATGTATATTGTACTATAATGTAGTGTATTCAATATAAAGTATGTATCATAAAAGTGTACATATTTTGTTGGTTGTAAGAATATTGATAAATAAATTATTATGAATCTATTTATCTAACGGATCAAATACGGTTGATTGTAAAAATATTGATAAATAAATTATTACGAATATTAAATGCTCCACCCATTTGTGTCAGTGACACTCCTAGTTATGTTTCTAAATTTTTATTTTATGGTCTAATAGATCTTTGTGAGTCTTATATGAAAAAGTGTTAATCAGCATCAACAAACATGGTAGTACAGATTGTGAATGACTGACTGATTTGGTGTGAGTCATCAGTATTCCTGTTGTCATTGGACGATGCTTCTTAATATGCAGGTCATAAAACTCTTAACAAAAAGAAATTCTTTGCTGTTTGTATAAAAGAAGTTTTAAAGTTTGTTGTAATCCGTACTTTTCGAGAAAATCGTTTTTTTCCCTTTTGATTACGCACTTCTTTAACTGACCTAAAAGTATAGATTCATTAGTTGTAATATTATCAGTTATATAATAATTAATTTTATAATTTTTTCTTTCATTTATCAGGAACTCTTTACTTTCTGTAAAAATGAAGCCACTTATTAAACGAATGTTGCTTTACATAGAAATAATTCTCAGGGTGACTAATTGTTTTTCATTATATAGTTTTGCATAGGGTCATTCACTGGGATTGACCAATGTTTAGACCTTGATAGTGTGTGTCCTTTCTGTAAGAACTGAACTTTGTGCAGTACCACAAATTCTATCTTTGTGCAATTACTTGGAGTTAACATTCATTTCATTTAAGATTTTACTCAACTATTTTGTTATGTTTTGTAATCAATTTTAGATATGTTTTGAAGTGTTCAAATATTATTAGTTGTGAGGGCTAGATTCCAAAATAGACTTATTTTAGTGCTTAAATTAATATCAAACAGCAGCGAACTGCACATTAATTCTTGTAGACTAAAATATATTTAGTGTGTCGCACACATGTATAACGGTCACTATTTTCTTTAAATTATGTTTTATTTTATTTTTTTACAGATATGAGTCAAGAGCAAGCCGTAGTACAAAAGATAGCAGAATTACAATTGAAACTCCAACATCTAGATTCAATGTATCGTGAACGAGAAGAAGATGTTCATGTGTTGTCACAGCATCTTGGACAGTTACTGACTGAAACCATTCCTCCTGGTAGCAACCTCACATACAACATACCACTTTCCCTCAGCCCTGAGGCAAAAACACTTCTTCGCAACATGACTGGCCTAAAACCTGGAGGTGGAGATTCAACACAGCTCTTGCGTCTTCCATCTGCTTATCATTTTCTTCCTCATTTACTTAAAAATCCTTCCAGTTTACGTCCAGCATTGTGTTTATCCAAAGGGAGATCAGGAGGTAGGTACCTCTCAAGCTTTTATAATTGAACTACACAATAATAGAATTTGTAAACCTATAGGTTTTGTAAATTTTGTATTGTTTTCATTGTTGTTCTTATCTAGCACTTTCAAAGTAAATAGTTACAATGTTTCTACTTATTTCATTAAGGTGTGTAACGTAAGCATTTTTATTCATTGATTCTAAATTTACATTTACAGTAAACAAATAACTGTAGAAAACATTCTTATGGTCACTAAATTATTTTGTATAATTTTTCACCCTTTGCTGTAGTTAATTTCATTAGTACTCATTTTTAAAGGAGTACTAATGACATACAAATTACTGTTATGTCAGATCTTTTTATTATTATTTGAATTGTCTTACCCACCTTGTAGATTTGTTTTATAATTAATTGTACCATCTCTTTCATATTCATTGTTTAGTGACATAAAATATTCTCATCTTATTATATGCAACTTGTATAACCTACAGTTGTACATTATTTCATAGAATCCCAGACTGTTTGCCATATTGTGTGTGACAGTGTTGTCTCTTGTGAATTCTGTGTCACTGCCAGAATATACATGTTTCTGTTTGAGCAGATGTACCCACATAGATGTTGACAGGTTCTACTCACTCAATTGACACCATTATTATAGAAAGGTTATTCCGTTCTGCGCATGAGAAGAAAGTGGTGGGGAGCGATAGCTTGTGACATTCTGTATTCACCACATCTCTTGCATTATTCATCAATGTACAGTGTTTATATTAAACCTCCTTCTAATAACTTTGGTCTACAGATATAATTTTACCTAATCCATGACACATGTAAGCTTTAAATACTCAATGAATAGAATTAAATTTTAGTATCTATTTTCAACTTAACAACAACTATTAAATGTAAAATACAAACCTTATTATCTGCCTTGCATACATTAAAAAGTATGAATCCTTGAGTTGTGGCACTGACATGAAGTTTGTTGTCTACTCACAATTTATAATCTTTTAGCAGTAGATCCCACTGTTTACCATACACTTTTTTAGTATAATTGAACACTTGACTTAGAATAACAAATAATTTTGGTCTAGTCTATACCAAATCTTGATATCCATAAAAATTTTTCTAAGTAGTAATTATTGACTTCACAGAGTGATGTTTCAGAGATTTAAGTAGGCTAAGTGAAATAAATTGAAGTTTTGAAAGCAGTTTGAACAAACGCTGATTACATATAAAACAATCTACTTAACACAAATTAATGTTTTAAAAATACTGCTGTTTTTTTAATGCATTAGCAATAGTTAGGAAACTATTTTTTCGAAGAAACCCACTGGCTACATTTATCCTTCAGTTTTCCTTTGTGAGCTAGTCTCTTTTGTTTGTTACAAACATGAGCCTTATGAATGTTTTAATACGAGCTAGTGTCATTATTTTTTTTTATTAATACTGGGTTAAACAACTATTAAAGAGATAAAATATTTATTCACAAAACCATTTACTTTTAATAGTCCCTAACCATGAATTGGCAAAAGAGATGGTTGTTTTGTTGACACATCTGAAAAACTGTGAGGGTTCAATCTCACCAACTTAACTGCTTGATCCATCCGTTTTTCGATTTTTCTTCTGTTTCCTTGAGATTATTGTCAGTTTCTGCCTTAACTGAGTACCCTGTCTGCCTTAACTGAGGTACCTTAGTGCCTGTTCCACATGTGTGCTCAAATTGTCATTGTGATCAACATTTTCATATATCATCAGGTTTCTATTCCTCTACATTTTAGCGAAGTGCCTTAAACATAGATACAGTCAGAAATGTAGTTTTTTCAGAAATGTTTGACCCCCATGGAGAGGTAACCGGAATCCTAAAACAATCAGTTTCAGTGTATTTTAAACTCTGTAGGAGTTCCAAAACCACGAATTTTTTATCTAAAGCATCTTGGGTGAGCCTTCTTCTTATCACAATGTATTTAAATTCGCTTTTTAGTTCATCACACCTATTATTAAAGTCAATGTGTAAATTTATTAATGAATGAATTGAAATTAAGAAACTATTTTGGTAAGGAAGAAACTTTTCTTCCCTATTGTTATTTTTTTAATAGTTTCCTCCATTTTGTTCAAAATATGCATCTGATCCACCTAATTTGATCTATTTGGTTTTTTGTTATAAGGATACCTTCTGATGAATGTATTCCATCATCTAGCAAGTAGTTACAAAGAAGTTTAATTAAATGTCAACAAAAACCCAGGTCCTTTTACTACTGCCAGAAACATTTAAATAAGTTTTTTCCAGTTGGATTAAAAACCCAATAATTTAGAAATTAGAAATTAGATTGATAATTTAGAAATAATTTCGAAAATAATATCTTTTGTCATATTTCTATCAAAATCATAAAACACAATCTGCTTCCACACTTCTTGTAGTCCTCGTGCCATATAACTTACACTTTAGAGTGTGGTCCATATACTTTGTCATCCCTTTGATTGTAAGCTTTTGAATGTCCACATTCATCTCATCCAAAAGAAAGTGCTGTTAATTTTTCTGACAGCATCATTTTTCCTCTTGGGGTACTCATCACTGGAAATACATTTTCTTGGAGTCCAGGCATGCAGTCAAAATTAAAAGCCCACTTAAAGTGTGTCAAAATTCCTGGATGATGGAGTTTAACTTTTCTTCTAACACAGTTGTAAGTTTTGTGAGACAGAGAGTGTAAAACTAATGCGGCTTAATATCTTTATTCTGCCATCTAATTAGGTTTCTTCTTAGTTTGTAACAACATGTTTATTTGCCCTGGAATAAATACATCAGAGACCTCCTATATTTGTTGTTTTTGCCGTGTTATCATATGTGATTTCATACTACTATCTAATTTTTTCTTTACATTTTTCACATGTGTTTGTGATTGTATCCTCTCCCTTCCATCTATTTTTTCTAAGTATCTAATTCGTAGTTTATACACGTACAAATCTTTTTTCAACATTTCAGTTTCTAAAGCCAACACTTTATTAAGAAGTTCTTGTCTATTTAGATCACCTCCATTATCTAGGCCCCCGTCATCATATCCTGATTTGTTACATTCTTTTTCAGCAATCTTCTCTATCCTTGTTTCTTCATCTGTATTTTAGAATTTCTTCAGTCTTTCTTTTTGTCCATCGTTTATTTGCTCTTTCATTTCTATTTTTGTATTTTTCTGTTTCGTGCTAGGAATTAAGAAGGAAAAGAGTGGGAACTGCATCTTTATTAAGAACTTTCTTTTGGGTTCCCAATTAATTCGAATTGTAAATCCCTTTCATAGCTTTCTGGTAAGGAACATATCTTATCGTTGTTAGGATTAAATGGATCAATTTGTCTGCAATAGTTGACCCACAACTATCATTAGAATTTTATCACTATAATTATGACAGTTTTGAACTGCACAGCCAACCTTTTTGTAATATAAAATTAAAAAATGGCACTTACTAGACATGATTAAATGTAACACTAATCTTACCTTACTTATTCATTCTAAAAAGATTTAAGAAAGAATGTTTTGCCATAGTTTTAGTTCAGTCACTAGATATTTTGACTGTTTAATGTATTGTGTACATTATTGCTGTCTGACTGTAACAACAATGTAATCAACTGATTCTAAATATCAACTAACCACTGTCACTCACTAAACATCTCTAATCAATGTGATGTCAGTGAATAAATACACACACACACACACACACACACAGAGTTATTCAAAACAAATTAAATATCCTTCAAGAACCTAATATAACTTCCGTGATATAAAGTAAACAACACATGCAAGACACAGTGTACAGATGAGAGCACGCTGAATAGAGTGACAACACTGCAGACCTCCCTCACTAATTCTCATATTCACTGGCACACCAAGAGTTACAAAATTACCTTCCATTAATAACCTTGCTCAATTGATAACCATTCAATAGTTATTATGCACTGGCTTGATATCACTCATTGGAATTATTTGCTGTATATAAAATGTCAACCACTTCTTTCAGGCAGCCAAAGCAAAAGACAATAATATTAGCACTGTATACCTGGCAGTACTACTGGGTTTTGCCTTTCAAAGAAGACAAATATGAAAACTAAAAACAATCAGAAATGCACAAATTATAATTACTTTTGTAAGATTAGTAAACTTCTATTATCACACTGATTGTATCCCATATAGCTACACAGTGTATCTGTATAAATACATAAATATGGTTGACACACTTATGTAAGATGCAGTAAAGACAGTAACTGTCCGATAGGAAAGGGAAAAAGTAAATATACCTAACCTTGAGAATCTTTGGACTAAAAACAAGGAAAATGTCATAAAATTATTTAAATGACATCCACTGTGTGTGTGTGTGTGTGTGTGTGTGTGTGTGTGTGTGTGTGTGTGTGTGTGTGTGTGTGTGTGTGTGTGTGTGTGTGTGTGTGTGTGTGTGTGTGTGTGTGTGTGTGTGTGTGTGTGTGTGTGTGTGTGTGTGTGTGTGTGTGTGTGTGTGTGTGTGTGTGTGTTGATAACACAATATAAAAAATATGTATTTTTTCATCTAATAACACTTTTAGTTATGTAGTTCTGAATAAAACAATAGTATAAGTAGTTTATTTATGAAGGTTTGTAAATAGAAACGTTTGCATCAATAGCTGTAGGATGGATCTGCCAGACATTGCAAAAGTATTTCTAATACCCACATTCTTTCTTTGAGACCAACTGCTATTTTACACTTTACTTCACCATTATTTCTGTCTCTCTCAAACAAAATATTTTGTCCTTTTTCTAAAGGAAGCCACAAGTACCTTTGTTCCATTTTCTTATTTGCCAATCTTGTCTTTTTTCCAAACAGCAACAGTCCATCCTTATACCTACTTTTTCATTCATCATATATTTTGCTGCTTCATTTTCATACATGTAATAACACTGACTGTTGCTTGTGTACTGTTGTTATTATTATCATTCTTGTAGTAGATGTACAAAGCTTCTGATGGAATTTCTGTATAACTTTGTGACATTTTTGGTACTGACAGTAAAAATATTGGATTGGCAAGATTAAAATAACATTATAAGGAAACAGATCAGAAAATGGGGAATTTAATGCTGTTTTCGTTTGATCCCTTTGTAACTATCAGACTTTGAAGTTAAAATAAATAAACATTTTCTTCTCTCAACAAAATTATGAAACTATTTGCAACTGGAATTATTGCAACTTTATTGGAAGTAAACTCAGTAGGCATTCAGTACAGAAACATTTGATTTAATAATATCTAAATACTGCATAATTTAATAGCCAGCCTAATAATAATATAGTAGTACAGCTTATTAACTATTATTTACAGCCTATATATTATTTAAGTAATAACAGGTGGTATCCACACTGTAACTACTCACAGTATATATTAGCCCAGTACATTATTTCAGTACACTTACAATGTTTGGTTTTGTTCTCTTCTGCCATAGTAGTACAAATGCACAATATTAAAACAAGCCGATTCTCCTGTTATAATGACTGTCAACAGTGTTATCTACATACTAGTCAGATCAAGTTTTTGGTCAGTTGCCTTTCAACTGTTATTACTGTTATTATTTTAGACAGGCTGTTGATTTGTCCATTATATGTTGTGTACCTTAATTAGGTTTTTGACTTTTTAACATGTTGACTATGGGCCACAGCCCAGGCTATGCTTCTCTCTATCCAATGTATTTGTTTCATTGTGCCTTAGCATGTATGGAACATCACTAACGTTATTGTTAGCAGTCAGCGTGTTCAATACCAAAAATGGCCTTTTACAATGACCTGTATGATGCAGTTCACTCAGGAATAGTATTGACTACTTGTGCCATCTTGTATAGTTTGCTAATTTGTACCTTTCCAGTAGCTAAAGAAGAATAAATGCATTTTGAGTTTCTATACTATTTTTGTTATTATATAATTTTAGTTTCATAAATTTTATAATTTTTTGAAATAAGCAACTATCAAGAATTTATTAAGTTGGGTTTTAATTAATATATTATTAATTTTTATTTATTTAAAGACATATATTTCTTGAAAAAATTAATAACATGAGTTTTTCCCTGTAGGTTTGCCTATCTTTTTGATTTTTCTGTTGTTTAAAAAACCTAAAATTAGTTTTTTCATAACACCAATACACATATCCAATCTGATCGTATGCTTTTATGTTAAAATTTGGGTACTACTTTTAAAGATGAAGGGTGAAGTTATTTGTGCGCTCATGCGTATACATACATACATGAGCCCACACATACATGTATTGTTAAAATTTTCTATTATTATTAAACTATTACATATAGAAATGCCTATAGGTTGTATATGTATCCATAATAGGTATCAATTATGTGTGTTTATTTACTCAAGAGTTTGTTTTTTTTAACACATCCAGTCTGTCAAACTTTGGCTGTATGAATATTATAAATTGTATGTTAATTTTTGGCCTTTTAATGTTATTCATCTTGAATTTCCATTAAACTTTTATAGACAATTTCTTGATATTCTGATGAAATAAAAGGGTTGCAGACATATATTATTCATTTCTATAGGTCTACTCAAAATTCAATACATTTTTGTGTGGCCTTTGTTTATGAAGTGTTCCCTGTTTTTAAGTCTTAATATATTTATAAAAAATAATATATATATACTATATATATATATGTATTATACTATATTTAAATCTTCTATTGTGTAAGTATTTATTATGTTTTATGATAAAGTTTCTTAAAGTGGATTATAAATAAAGTAAAATGGATAAAAACAATAATTAAAAGCGTAGTCTGTAGAGAGAAATAACTATGGTGTCCATGTAGTCAATGCGAAAAATTCATTTCAGTTTATTTCGGCTGTTGTAAATGAGAACACTAAGTTGTAAAGCTGTAAATAAACAAAAACTGTATTTTGTTTAGTTAAAATTTGACTATTATTGTGCCTGAACATGTACACAAAATAAAAGTGTTGTAAGTATTAAAATAAGTTGCAAGCTTTTAAAATAAATGATATAAATGTAAAATAGAAATGTAACATTATAACTGCATTATTAGACAAAGATATGTTCTATATTCATAGCTTTATTTTCAACGTTTTATGTAGTCATGATATAGTTAAAGTAATTTTTTGATAATTGATTGAAATTGATTACTTCTGTAGGTGTGTTCATGTTTTACACACTTTTCTCAGAATGGTTCTGTGTCATCAGAAACAGTAAATTGCGGTCATTAATAATCGATTTCTATTTCAATTTAAATATTTTTATTATTCATTATTTAAATAAAAATACAAACTATTTGTTTATTAATTTTATAATCCGTGTTGATTCTGAATCATTCTGTGAAACATCCATAAACTATAATAAATACAGGTGTAGAAAAAAATCAGTTTTTTGTGATAGTTCTAAAAAAATATGTACAACTATCATACATACAACCATGATTGTATGAATAATAATTTCTATGCTTCTGCACCCCCCTGACACACACACACACACACATACATACTGTGTAGTTATATTTTTTGTTTTACTTTAAATTAGTATTTGGTTATAATTCCACATAGAATGTTTACTGACCATCTATTTTCAGTGTCTGTTGTACTGGGTATCCCAACAGTAAAACGTGAAGTTCAAAGTTATCTGCTTGCAACACTACAAAATATCATAGACAGTATGACCAAAGAAGAGCAAGATGATACACTTATAATTATTTTAATTGCTGAGGTAAAATCAATGTATATATAAATAGATATCTAGTATTATATAGCTAGTCTGAAGTTGTAGAGTATGTTTGCAATACAGACATTTAATAAAGCAATAACTTTCTCTAGTAATGTACTATTTTAATATTAACTTGATAAATTGTTTCCCACTATGGTGTGGTACTGAAAAATATTCTTCTGATTCATAGCTACGTATATCTAAATAACATATCAGTATTTCATTATTTTGTTTCCAGCAGTGTACTAGACTTTTAGAGTCCTTTTATTTATTAATATCTTGGTTATTCCAAACATTTGGATATAAACCAGTAGCCTCAAACTTGTGTTTGAAACGTTGCATTCAATTCATCATCTCTTAATGAGACAAGAGGGGGGCATAATTTCTTCACTTAATTGTCCAGCTGAAGAGCACGTAAATGTGTACCAGTCTTTAAAATTTTGATGTGTTGCACAGAATAAAAAAGTAATAACAGAAATTGTTTACCTGATTTTTCATATTTTTTCTTCTTTTGCTCTGGCATGAAATACCTTATCAGGATGTGAGTGTGTTTACCCCTACTTCATATTTATAAGCATTATTAATTGCCATTCATGTTTATCTGTAAGCCATCGGTATGGGTTTAAAACCTCATACACTTGACTTATGTGGTAAAATTTTATTTCCAAAATGAAATAGCAATATTTTATTGGTGGGTAATATAAACTGCTTGAGTAAAAAGTAAGTCTTATAATGTTTTTATTGTTCTTGTATTTTTATTAACATTTGTATACAAATTCTGTATATAATGTATCTAACAAAATATATAAACTTGTAAACCACATGGAACTTTTTTAAAGCTGTGAAACCATATGCCAGTTTCATCAGGTGTAATTTAATTTTACGTGGTCTTATGAGGGAAAAATACAATTCTTTCGCTTAGACAAGAAATCAAATGATTAAAAAAAAACAAGTATGTCAAGTATATATACACAGATTTGTGAATCTATTGCACTTAGTAATACTAACATGTACATATCAGAAATATATATGATATGTGTATTAATGAATTCATTGTACTATCTGTATGTGGATCTTAAAGATGACAATACATTTTTTTTAACTTCAGAATAAACATTTTAATTATGTTCAGTAAAAGTAACATGTGTGGTCACTGTTTGTAGTTTAGGGATTCCTAAGTTTTAAAGCTATAAATAAATACAGTAAACTCTCGATTATAGTTTCCTTGTCTTCCTTGTCTGATTATAGTCAGTGGTCTTCCTTTCCTTTTTTTCTTTTTTTTTGCGACGATAAATTACGGTATTAAAAGAAAACCTACAACAGTAGAATAAGTTATAAAATTAGGCCTACAATTAAATGTTACAGCGAAACATAGTAAATGAAAACAAAGAATGTAGGGAAATGGAAGCACGTGTGTTGAGAGAGAATGCATGAGTCCTGATCGGCAGGTGCAGAAGCTATTTTTAGAGCGACAACCATCAGTTGGGGTGAGTGGAAGTCAATCAGCCAAGGTCATTGGCACTGCTCGTCACCGGCACCTTATTGCCTCCCCTCCTACCCCTTCACTCGCCACTTCCAGTTCTCATAACTCACGCATCAGTTTGTGCGTTTCTGTCAACCTGTGTGCACATGTCGACTAGCAGTTTGCGTGTGTGTTGAAATTGTTGTATGTGATTTTAGTTTACACTACTACTGAAAAATGACTGAAGAAAGGAAAAAAGTGGTCTTATCAATTCAAGAGAAACTAGAATTGATTACAAAAATTGAAAATGGTGCGTCAAAAAATCAAATGAGCTTGCAGTATGGAATAGGAGAAAGCACTGTTAGGGACATTTTTAAACAAAAGGATTAATTAATGCAATTTGCATCCACATCAGACAACTCCTCATCAACGAAAAAAAGAAAAACCATGAAAACTAGCACTTATGAAGAACTAGATGCGGCACTTTTAGAGTGGGTGAGTCAAGTGAGAAGTGAGGGAACTCCTATTTCAGGGCCTATTGTTGCTGCAAAAGCAAAACAGTTTTTTGAAATGCTAGGTTTAGAGGGAACATTTGACGCATCATCAGGGTGGTTGACAAGGTTTAAACAATGCCACGGGATAAGGGAAATTGGGCTTCATGGCGAGAAATTAAGTGGCGACAAACAGGCAGCGGAAAATTTCAAAACTGATTTTGAACAGTTTCTTCAGTCAGAGGGAATTTCTTACGAACAAGTGTACAATGCTATGAGTCAGGGCTGTTGTGGAAATGTTTGCCGACACGAACACTGGCATTTGAAAGCGAGCGGCAAGCTCCAGGACATAAGTCCAGTAAAGAATGCATAACAATAATGATGTGTAGCAATGCAAAGGGATCTCAAAAACTAAAACTAGTAGTGATTGGAAAATCAAAAAACCAAGGTCTTTTAAAGGGACAAGGGCTGAAAACCTCCCAGTACACTACTTTAACCAAAAAAAAAGGCTGGATGGACCAACAAATATTTAAAGAGTGGTTTGAAAAAAAGTTCATTCCTCCAGTTAGAGAGCATCTCAAGTCTCAAAACATACCCCAGAAAGCTGTATTGCTGATTTACAACGTCCACCCAGGGGAAAATGTTATTAAATCGGAAAATGGAAATTTTTTCGTCAAGTTTTTGCCTCCCAATGTCACAGCTCTTATCCAGCTCATGGACCAGGGTGTAATTGCTTCAATGAAAAAATACAGAACAAACTTACTGAAAAAAGGATTGAAGAGGGGAATGATCTTCAGGGCTTCTGGAAAGATTACACAATTCTTGAGAGCATTTATGACATAAACACTGCTTGGGAGTCAGTTAACCAGTCTACGTTAGTAAAGTCCTGGAGGACGATTTTACCAAATGTGGAAAATACTTTGGTAGAGTCTGCAGAGGAAGAAGAAGTTTCTGCTTGTGATTTGGCTAATTTAGCGAAATCTGTTACTGGAGGAGGTAACGTCAATGAAGATAACATCATTGAGTCATTGAGTGGATTAATTGTGACGCCAATGATCCAGGCTTTAAACATCTTACTGATGAACAAATCGTAGGTGGAGCATTAGGTATGGTTTTGGAGGAGAGTGAGGAAGAAGAAGAGGATAAGACGCAGAAGCAAGTGAGCCATGACGCAGCTTTAGCACACATTGACAGGCTCATTCAATATCTGGAAGAACAAGACGATGCATCACTTTGTGACAAAATGTTGTTAAAAAAACTTAAATCACAAATAAAAGAAGAGGTGTTTTATCACAAAATAACAAAAACAGTTGACCGATTTTTTTGTGAAAAAGTAAACCAACAAACTTGTAAGTACACAAAACTACTGTTTATTAAGTCATAATTGTATTTGTAGACCTCCTACTGTAAATAAAAATTGTTCAAAAGCATTTTCGTGTTGATTTGTGTCCTTTTTCGGCCATTTTGCGGATTATCCACAGAATTGGCTTATCCGCGGTTGAAGCGCTACCCAATTCCATGGATAATTGGGAGTTTACTGTACAATGGAATAGTAACTCACTGAAACATATGTATACAGTTTTTTATTTTATCGAAAGTTCAACATTTGTATATTTTCCTTTTTCCAGACTGATGAGGAATACATAACACAAGTTGCTACAGATGTTAAAGAACAGTAAGTTTCCATTGTGGCTTGTTACTTATAAGTATAACTTAACAAAGTTACGTCTAAATAACAGTTATTACATTTTTTTTTGTATTTTTAATACATAATATAGACACAGTGAGTGTGGTTGTTGCTCATGGCTAATGTTATGTATCATTATCACTATGTGATAAGGTAAAAGTTATCAAAGTTGGTGAGAAAAACAAGTTCTCTTTATGTGAATTTATGACATATTTTAATTACAGGAAGGATTACATGTATAATTTGTATATGTCATTACAGTAATACGTGTGTGTATTTTATTCGGATAGTTTTGGTGTGTACAAAATGTCTTATTTTTAACGTTTTATTCTTAATTGACATAAACTTATAACATGAAGATGGGACTGTAAGCCCATTGTATATCACTTGTCAAATAAGTTAAGTTGTAAAAAGAACATTTCATAAAAGTATTTACCCTATTTAAATAAGGTAATGTATGTATACATACATCAACGTAGCTGGAAACCCACAGAGGGGAAATTTCCCCTCCGCTGACAGACTTCCCACTATTACGTGAGTACGCGTGTACTAGTTGGTACAGTCACTACTGCAAGCAGTGTTCGGAACGCTTTGTTTGTGTCAGTGTTTGTTTAAATTTCAATAATTTAAGAGCTGTTTTAAATATAAAAATTGCACACTCGTGCGCTCATAGCCCCCAGGTGGTAGCAAATATGCCTTATATTTTTATTTCTTAAGAAAAATATCCACTGTCCCTTTAAAAATAGAACCAAACAACGAAATGCAAATACTACTGGTAATTATGTGCTACTGTAATTTCTAAATTTTGTAATGCAAATTATTTTCTATTTAATGTTTTTGGATCTAAAGAACAACATTTATAATCATTAACGTACTACAAATTAAACACAGAACACTAACAAAGCATACCGAAAATTATTGTAAAATTATTGTAGGCCTATAAATATGCCGACATTATCAAATTAATCCATTCATCACCTCACCCCACTTGCTCCTATTTATGCAGTAAAATAGATCATTGGAACTACGTACTATAGAAGTAGGCCCTACACAAGACAACAAAAATGAAAAATGGAATTATGTTTATACAAATTACCTTTAATGATTCCAAGGGTCATCTTCAGAGTTCCTTTTCGTTTCATGTCAGTAGACGATCAGTAATATGCAGTCCTATGGTCACAAATAATTGCTAACTGTTCAAATAGAAAATAATAAAATTTTTACTGTGCAAGTCATATAGTAATATGACTTTTTTTATAGTAATGTACTTTTTGTACCAAAAAAATTTTCAACTAAGTTAACAGCTATGACAGCAGGTAAACCACACTTCACATTAAGTCTTCAATTCCTGATAGAGTTTCGTCACTGTCCGTGTCCATTTGACTACATCCGCTGGCGTCATCCTCATCTGTGTCACTGGTTTCCCCTCCAAGTTGAATGATGAAATTTTCAACAGCGTTTTCTATTTGTGGTTGAGATGTAACATAGTCTTCTTCAACCTTTTTTACATGGTCACATTTTTTTTGCCAGGATTCTCTGGTGATTTCCCCGAATTTTTGTACTGTTAGCTGCTTCACGTCTTCAATTGTAAACGTTGTGTTGTTGGTTGCTACCCAGTTCTTCACCTCGGCCCAAATAAGCTCTATTGGGTTGAGCTCCGGATGGTATGGAGGTAAGCGCAATACAGTGTGGCCGTGTTGTTGAAGGAGCGAATCGATTACATGTTCTTTGATCCTTGGTTTATGTAACGAAATCAACTGCAGTAACTGTACCTTCAGCATCGAATCATCGAAAGGTATTCGGTTACTTCGAAGCCACTCTTGCATTTTACTTTTAGTTGAAGCGGAGGTTGGACAGTTTTTTGACTGCACATTATGGTATGGTGCATTGTCAATGACAAGTACACTTTTTTCTGGCAGGTTTGGTATTAATTTTTCTGTCAACCACTTTTGGTAGTTTCCAAAGTTCATTGAACTGTGATAGTCTCCTGAACACAGACTTGATTTCCACATGGTGAAGCAGTTTTCAATAAAACCCATCTCTCCTCCCGCATGAATTATTATAAGTCTTGCTCCTTTAGTGAGGGGTATAGCGACACCATCATTGTTATTGTCTGCCCACGATTTCTGGCTCACATGTGACGAGTGAATATAAGTCTCATCCATGTAAACTACTGGTCGCCCTTCTTCTCTGTATTTCCTAATGTTTTTTAAATATTCGTGTCTGTGGAAGGCTATGTGTTGTTGTTCAATAAGTACATGTCTGTTGTTTCTCGTCTTTTTCCATTTAAAACCCAACTGTTTGATTACTGTCCTTAAACTTGTCTTCCCTCCATTAAACCCTATATCTTTCACTAATTTTGAATGTAATTTTGGTAGTGTAGGTAGACATTTTTCGACGAGGTAAAAGCCGTTGATCATTCGGCGTATAACAGATTTATCAAAATCGTCCAAATCTGTCACAGGCTTTTCTCTCTTCCTTTTCTTATTTGGCGTTTCAAATAATGGTTGCCCTTCGCTTCTCTGCCTCTTCGCTTCCTGATTTATTCTCGCTAGTGTCATCCGACTTACACCAACTGAAGCCGACACTCTTTCTCTAACTTTTTTACAGTCTATTAAAAACCCTCCATGATCTGCTTCCTTCTTCATAAACTCCATCACATTGTATATAACTTCGCGAGTTTGGCTTTTAAGCACCTTTCCCGACAACTTACTCATTGTTAAGCAATCACTAATAACAAAAATTAAAGATATAAAATGTATCGCGACGAAAAACAATACAAACAAATTAGTTTTAAATAACGTCACAGAAAGGTAAACCTAATCACTAAGATGGCTATTAAAATACAAAACCACAGCACAGATTGCAAAACACAAAACACAACAGCAACTCAGTAACTTTTGGAATGCTTGCAGACTGTACGTGTAAACAACACCACACGTACAGTCAGACTGTATGGTGGGAGACGCTCATTCATTGCGCATGCGCTAACCAGGCAACTTCCTAAATTGATGTGTGTATATCTGTAGATACAGAATGTATAATAGTGAAACAGTAAACAATACATAATAAAATGAATAAAGTTTTTTAATAAAAGGAATTTGTAAAGTACATAAAACAACCAGAGTTAATTAAAGTCATAAAAATGAAGGCAGATTTATTTATACAGTAACTGTATCTTGCCAAAAGTGAATACACAAATAGTCTTTTACAGTTAATGTATAGTGTTTCATAGTCTGTACATGTAGTACAGACACAAAGGATACAATTTGTGGTACAGAACTTCATCAATTCTGAATTTTGTGTAATGTGGAAACTAGTCGAGTCCAAATGAAACTTTGATCCCTTGTAATGACGCTTATAGAAGTTTACAGTATTTGTGTTCCATATTAAAAGAATATAATTATAATTAAATTTATATACAGTATTATTTAAGTTGGGAACAGAGAGGATGAGGTGAGGAATAAGTGAGAAAAACATGTAACATGGAGAAGACAAGAAGAGAGACAAAAAAATGGAACATATGAATAGTAGTAACTACAGGAAAGAATGATAATATCACAAGAGAAATGAAGAGGTATATTGATAACAAATTTACACATCTTTTACTCAGAGAAAAAAAATCAAGGAAGGCACAGAATGGCTTTTGTATTTCAAGAGAATAGTAGTTTTAATAATTCAAGGTAACTAACAGCTAAGGTAACTAATATAACTCATTAGAATAATAGTGGAGAGTATTATTATAATTAAATAATAAATGTTATTATTTCAGTGATAGTTCTGGAAGTAAGATGTACTTAAAAGAAACAAATAGAAATTGTATTACAGTTGCTTTCAATTACATACCAGAATAAAGATTATTTGTTATTTATTTTTCAGTATAATCTCCAAACCAGTTTGAACATTCGCCCCAACATGACACTAATGTGTTATAACTTATAATACATATGTCATAAAAGTTTACATCCATTTTGTCAACCAGTATTATTCTGTAGACAGTATTGTCAAGGGAGTCCAGTTCAGTTCTTCTTGCTAACATAGCACGTTCATCAATGACACTTGTTCATTATGCGTTATGTTGTTCAGTTAATTCTTTTGTCACCTAGCAGCCTGATTAGAATTCAGTAGCCACAACCACCATGAACAATACAATAAACAGAAGATTTTGTTAGTTAAGTGTTTATGCAATGTTCTTTAGTTTAAAGAGTTGATTGATTACCAAAAGTTGTCTAATATTACATTCAGTTTCAGCATTCCATGCAGTTATGGTTTCTCCATGTCCATTCCTTGCCAAAGAGTGGCATCCACCTTTCCTTAAACTGATTACACCATACTGGCACTTGTTTGCACAAAATTATGCTCTCATCATAAATTGAAACAATTTCTATGCATATTTCTGTTAGATTCTTTCGTTTTCAGTCAGAGGCGTTTTGTAAACTGACTGACAGAACCTCAGTGCATAGGACAATATGAGACAACCACTGACATCTACATTATATGGATCTAAATCTTGGATTAGAACATGGTCGGGAGATAATCACATGTACCTAACATCACATTTTACCATCATGTACCTTACTTTTGAAACTATCCACATAATAATAATAATTATTAATTATCATTAATATTAAATATTATATATATATATATTTGTTTAATATTTATTTTTTAGATGTTTATACAACTTGTGTGACAGTTGTTCTTAATAAAGGGGATAAAGATGGAAGGATGTTTATAAGAGACAAGAGGATGTGTGTATTCTATTGTATATACATAATTACATAATAAAGATATCTTATTTACCAAAATGAGAATGTGGACGTAGAGCAATTCTATGGGAGGTTGGGAGATCAAGAAATGACAAACAGATAGTAATGACAGATCTGAATCTAAATTAGGGAAGGAGTATTACATGAACATAGAAGGAAAGGAGACAGTTCATAAGCAAGCAAACAAATGATAATGGTGAGAAAGTGACTGCATCAAATAACTCTATGGTAACGACCAGGTAACATGGATGAAGGCAGGCAGAAGGGATTGCAATCATATAGAAATAGGAAAAATAATTCAGAATGTTAGTGTATATAGAACAGCCATGTCTGATCTATTCTTAGTGATAAATAAAATAAGTGATTCTTAGATAAAATAAGAATGAAGATTATATAAGTGTTGAAATACTAGGTTATATGACATATTTAGTCAGATATATAAAACAGTGGTGGAGGACAGACTGAGAGAACAGAAAAAACACGAGTGGCAAATCAGAAGGAACGTGATACTTATGGCAACAAGGTGTTAGGAAAAATATTAATTAAGGAGTGTTCTGGTCAGGCAAAAGGGGAGAACATGAGGCAAAAATATAAAGTTTGATCAAAACTGGATAAACTCAACAGTGAGACAGGATTTGGAATGATTTAAGAAAATAGGAAAGAAGTGCCAACAAACTATAAGGATAAAAGAAGAAGTGAATAAATAAAATTATGAAGAAAATAAATAAGTGAAGGCTAGAATAGAAAAATATAACATGCAATGTGTCCTTTACAAATACATACAAGGAAAGTTGAATTGCAAGAAGTGAGTTATAGAAGAATGGAAAAAGTGAAATGAACAGTACCTGAGGCAATAATAAAGGGACATTTGTACTTGCCTACTAGGACCAGTCAAGGGAAACCAAAATCAAGATGGGATGGTCAAGTGTAAAGTAATGTAATAAAGGTGGAAGTAGATGAGATATAGAGGAGAGTGGAACCAGCTGGTGGAGGCTGGTAGGGAGCAGGCAAAAGTCATATTGTAGGTATCTGCAAAGTGGAATCATGAGAGGTCCAGGAATATTTAGTGAATGTATGACGTAGTAATAATAATCACTATTTATATACGGATAAGTATGTTCCAAAGTATCCAGGTAATAAATTGTGTCACAGGGTATTAACAGAAGGGTACACACAATGTGTTTATAATTTTGATATGTATACATGAACCAAAGATATGGTTTATCATCAACATTTGTATAATTTTATGCAATTTTACCCATTCGTGTTCGCTTAATAATGAAATTAACAGACTTGTTTATTACTATATTACCATAATAACTATAGTAAAACTTGGCTAATTCAAGGTGTCAAGGCCTGTAAAAATTCAAGTAAGAGTAGTAAAATCAAATTACAACTGAATTTTATTCAAACAATATGTTATTTGATTAAAAGTTTCCTCATACAAGTTTATCAAGTGCTTGTGAAATAGCATTACTTACATTCCGCTATCTGCCAACAAACCCTCTCAAGTCTTCAATGTAATTTGATGCCTGGAAAACTGGTAGAATCAGGATTTATGGAAGTTGTGGCTGCTCCCCCTCTTCATCGGAAGATGCACCATCATTTGTTTTCTTCATAACATCAGCCATAGCCTCCAAATCCATCAGTTACCTTCACACCACCAGGTCTTCATCCATGTGTATAAAATCTTCCATGTGTCACATTCAGCCTCTTCACAATCATTCACTGCACATCAGTGGCAGAAACCACATTTATGAAAGCAATTACCATTTATTTTATGAGTACAGTGGAACCCCTCAAATCCGAACTAATTGGGGCTGTAGCCTGTTCGGATTCGGAAAAGTTCGGATTAGCCGAAAAATCTGCATACATAGTACTCAACACTAGTTACGGTGTACGCGCCGCCTGGTAATGTTGCGTAGGGGTGAGACGAAGCCGCTGGAGGTTGCTGACCTTGACTGCCCGTGAATCACTGTTGCTGTCGGGTGGAAGTGCGCTAAAAATAGCCCAGTCCTACTACAATAGGTCTAGACATCTTTGTATTCCAGTTAGTCCTCTGGCGTTTGTTGTCCTGTGCGTTTGTCTGCTGTTACTGTTTCCATCCAGTGTACATAGTTTGTTCGAGTTTTCGTTTAAGGTTTATTGTTTTTGCATTTGAAGTGAGCAGTGTAGATTGGGTTTTTTAGTTTTCTTAATAAGTTTTCTTATGGCAAGCAAACGAAAACATAGTGCTTGTACTTTAAAAGAAAAACTCGAAGTGTTAATGCGACTAGACAAAGGGGAAAGTTTGACGAAGTTGGCTGTTGAATTTGGTGTTGGTAAGGCAACAATCAGTGACTGGAAAAAGAATCGTGCGAAAATTGAACAGTTTTGCAGTGCAACAAGTGAAAAAACTTTGAAACAACGCCATCACGCAAAAGTTTCTGTAAATGAAGAAATTGATGAAGCAGTGTTTTTGTGGTTTACACAAGAGAGGCAGAAAGGAGTTCCTATTAGTGGTCCATTAATTTAATTCAAGAAAAGGCATTGCGGCTGAACAAACTAATGAACGGATATTTGGCATTTACTGCTAGCAATGGGTGGTTGGATCGATGGAAGAGAAGGCATCGAATCAGACAACTGACGATAAGCGGAGAGAAGTTATCAGCTGATAATACTGCTGCAAAAGAATATTTAGATGAATTCGCCGATTTGATTTCGTTGGAAAATTACTCGCCCCAGCAAGTGTATAATGCGGGCGAGACTGGATTGAATTTTAAAGCACTTCCCACTAAAAGTCTTGCTTCTAAAGAGGAATCTTCTGCGCCAGGCTTTAAAATGAACAAACAGCGTCTCACAGTTTTGGCCTGCAGTAATGCCGTGGGAACAAACAAGCTACCATTAATGGTGATTGGAAAATCTGCCAAGCCACGAGCCCTTAAAAATATGAACATGAATTCTCTCCGTTTATTACAGAAATCAGACTAAGGCGTGGATGACTGGTAATCTTTTTAAGGAGTGGTGTGAAAAGAAATTTGTTCCTTCGGTAACAAGATTTAATGAAGAAATTGGACTGCCACCTCGAGCTCTACTTTTGATAGACAACGGAGCGTTGTCACATCCTTCAGACATGCAGTTGGTGTGCAGAGACATAAAAGCAATTTTTCTACCACCTAACGTGACATCGCTGCTGCAGCCTATGGATCAAGGTGTGCTACAGAACATAAAACTAAGCTACAGAAAAATGCTTCTGCAAACTCTTATTGAAGAAGATTGTTCTCTTTCTATTCTTGAGAAGCTAAAGAAGATAACAATAAAAGATGTGATTTACTGGGTTGCAGAATCCTGGAACAATACCAGTAAAAATTTACTGCAGAGATCTTGGACGAAGCTTTGGCCCAGCCTCGAATTTGTGGAAACACCACTTACAACACGAGATGATGAAACTGAGCTCCTTCATCTCTTTCAAAAAGTACCAGGATGTGAGGATGCTGAAAAAGGTTGTTTGGAGGAGTGGGCAGCACTAGACGACAATGAAGAATGCACCGAGCATGACATAGTGTCTGTGGTCCAGGATCAACATGACAATGTATCAGGTAGCGATAGCGAGGGAGAAGATGCCTCAACAAACGTGACTCATTCTGACGCTGTCGTCGCTCTCGACATCGCGTTGCGCTACGTAGAACAACACGCAGCTGCGACACCCAATGATGTCATGTTTATGCGATGCTGGTGCAACATCGCATCCTCGGGAAGGTTTATGTCACTTCACCAGATGAAGATCACTGATTTTAAGTCAAAAATATCGGTATGGAGAACCATACATGACTTCCATATTCTAAGATTTATATTTAAAATCATTTTCGAAATGAAATATTACCATAGAAACTACTTCTTTCTACTTACTGCTTCAGCCTTAACCACAGTACTGTGATCACTAACGTATACCACCTCACGTTATCGCACTCGATTTTCACTGATGATGGAAGTCGATGGCATTGCCGAAATGTCTGGTTTTGTAGAAAACATTGGACTACGGCCAAATATCCCGGGAAGGAATTTTAACAAAAACTACTTCTTTGTTGCCGATAACGTTGTACACATATATATCAGTGGCGAAGTTACATGGAGGCAATTGAGGAAATGCCTACCCTAAAAAATTCTGTAGAATAAAAATTATAAATACGTATGAACTACATAACGTAAAGATTATACATTGTTACTGTGACTGTCAAATTTATTAAACCGAAACGTGCTTTATTGAGCGACCGCTAGATGGTGACAGGTGAGATTCGGCATAGTTCGTTTAAAGCGAATGAGGCAACCTGAACTTGCCTCAGCGTTTTTTGTATACATCGTATGTAAGCAATGTAGTGGTGTGATAGGGAAGTGTAGGGAGGGGGGATTGTCCCGCGCTGTACACATAGAGCGTTGAGGCATGCCTCACTTCTGTGGTCCAAACAGTTAAGTTAAAGCGCCTGTGTTGTTTCTAAGTGTTTATTTTATGCGGTTATTAAAAGTGTCACTGTTATTCCGCTGAACTAACAGATGATCAAGATTGTTATTTGAATTATTTGTAACATTAAACATATATATATAGAAACTAATCAAGTTTAAAAATTTGAAGTTCAATCAGTTGTATTATTGTGTATGACTAATACAAGGATTTTTCAATAGACACACGTATAGAGCTGTAAAGCATTTTTTATTCAACGATTTTAAAAGAAGTCTCCAATAACATTAAGACATGAGTTCCACTGTTGCGCTAACCTGTAGATTCCCTGCTAGTAAAATTCTTACGGCTGTTTGTGGAACCATTCGGTTACAGCAAACTCTACCTCAGTGTCCGATTTGACCCACCGTCCTTTTAGTGATTCCTTAAAAAAAATTTAAGATAAGATTTTTGCCTACCCATTCATTAACTACTAGCTTCGCCAGTAAGCAAATTGATGTCCATTTTTTCGGCTTGCACGCGTTATGTTGGTGTGGGTTTCGGCACTTTCCATTTAAAAAGCGTGCAAACGTAAGAAAATAAACATGAGTGAGGCCAGAAATAACGTGAATTGTGTGTTTGTGTCTTACCTGCCTTTTTATTGCCGTATTAAATGAAAAATATTATATTACATTAAAATTAAAAAATTTTAATTTTATTGCCTGGCAACAAAATTATTTTATTTTTAACAATTACCATTGTTTCAAAAAGTTTAAATAAATTTGCAAGTACTTTACTCTTGTTAAAACGTAAAAGGTTGCAGGTAAACTACCCCTTCCCCTTAACCGATCTTCACCAAAATCGAAAGTCCTTGAGACCTCTACAATTCAGGGATGTATGCAAAAAATTATTTGATTCTGTTTGAATTTGCGGCTGTTATCGTTTGCCATATAAAATACGCTTGATAAAAAAACGGTGCAGGTAAACTACCCCTTCCCCTTAACCGATCTTCACCAAAAACAATAGGTCTTGAGTACTCTACAAATCAGGGCTGTATGCAAAACATTATTTGATTCTGTTTGAATTTGCGGCTGTTATCGTTTGCCATAGAAAATACCCTTGTTAAAAAAACGTTGCAGGTAAACTACCCCTTTCCCTCAACCGATCTTCACTAAAAACAATAGGTCTTGAGAACTCTACAATTTAGGGCTGTATGCAAATAATCGTTTGATTCTGTTTGAATTTGCGGCTGTTATCGTTTGCCATAGGAAATACCCTTGTTAAAACATAAAACGTTACAGGTAAACTACCCCTTTCCCTTAACCGATCTTCACCAAAAACAATAGGTCTTGAAAACTCTACAATTCAGGGCTGTATACGAAACATTATTTAAGTCTGTTTGAATTTGCGGCTGTTATCGTTTGCCAAAAAAAAAAATTTCCCTTGATAAAAAAAAACCGTTGCAGGTAAACTACCCCTTCCCCTCAACCGATCTTCACCAAAAACAATAGGTCGCGACTACTCTACAAATCAGGGCTGTATGCAAAAAATTATTTGATTCTGTTTGAATTTGCGGCAGTTATCGTTTGCCATAGAAAATACGCTTGATAAAAAACGTTGCAGGTAAACTACCCCTTCCCCTCAACCGATCTTCACCAAAAACAATAGGTCTTGAGTACTCTGCAAATCAGGGCTGTATGCAGAAAATTATTTGATTCTGTTTGAATTTGCGGCTGTTATCGTTTGCCATAGAAAATACCCTTGTTAAAAAAACGTAGGTAAACTACCCCTTTCCCTTAACCGATCTTCACCAAAAACAATAGGTCTTGAGAACTCTACAATTTAGGGCTGTATGCAAATAATCTTTTGATTCTGTTTGAATTTGCGGCTGTTATCGTTTGCCATAGGAAATACCCTTGTTAAAACATAAAACGTTACAAGTAAACTACCCCTTTCCCATAACCGATCTTCACCAAAAACAAAAGGTCTTGAGAACTCTACAATTCAGGGCTGTATACGAAACATTATTTGATTCTCTTTGAATTTGCGGCTGTTATCGTTTGCCAAAAAAAAAAATTTCCCTTGATAAAAAAAAACCGTTGCAGGTAAACTACCCCTTTCCCTCAACCGATCTTCACCAAAAACAATAGGTCGCGAGTCCTCTACAAATCAGGGCTGTATGCAAAAAATTATTTGATTCTGTTTGAATTTGCGGCAGTTATCGTTTGCCATAGAAAAAAAATCTACAGACACACAGACACACACACACACACACAGACACTTTTCGGAAAACGACTTTTTTTTCATGTTTTGAGTGTAGTAGAATCAGAATCTGCAATAATCTCGAACACGATTTTTTTTTGCCATCACCATACTTCCATTCCTTAAGGAATATGGAAGTAAAATGTAGTGTAGTGTTTGTGTGTGTTTCTTTTGTGTTGTTCCTTGGCCATTCAACTCTGATGTTAATGAAATGCTGTATGACGTTGTTGTTTTTATACAGTGTTAATTCCAATATTTTTTACATTTCAATCCTGTTTTACGTAAGTAGCAATACTTGTACATACTTTATTAATTTTTCAATGATTCTTTACGTAAAATTAGGTTACATATGATAGTTTTATATAATAATAAATGTGTTTCTTATGTCTTTATGTGTTTTTCTTCAAAATCATGTTCGGATTTCCCGGGATTTCGGATTTCTGGGGTTCGGATTTGAGAGGTTCTACTGTAACTTGGTTCATTCTGCTGCATACATGGGCAGCTTGAAGACATTAATTTTTATTTTTTTCATGCTTGTCTAAATAAGCACCTGACAGAATGTTTTGTACCACAAGCTGGTTGTAAAAATTATTAAATTTTTTCAATACACCTTGGTCCATAAGTTGCACTACTGAAACAAAGAAAACTTCACATTTGGACACTAAAACAAATTAGTCTGTACATGCTGGTACAGTACTATATAAAGAACAGAATATCTCTCACTACAGGGCACAGTTTACACAGTAGAAATAGAAATTCTTTCCCAAACACGGGCAGACTAGCAGTAGTGAGGTTGGCTGAATAATGGAGAATGATAAATGGTGCCTTTTCGTGAGCTAGACATATATCGTCAAAAAATATTAGCCTAGCCAATTCTATGAGTTTGATAGAAGCATCTGGCCACAAAGATAAAGCTGATTATTTACTGTGTCTGCCTACTTGTCTGTTTTTAGTGTGTGTCTCTAGATGTTACTTAGTGTAGTCCAAATACAGTACTTTCTTTGTAGGTTGAACAAAATTTTTACTTCAAATTAACAAAAAGAGTTTAATTTATGGACTATATTTTTGCACTGTTTATGAGGGATATTCAAGGAACCATCGTAAACGTTCAGATTACCCATGAATTCGAATTATTCACATTCAAATTAACCAATTTTTACTATATTATGATTTGTAACATTTAACAATAAAAGTGTATGTCATTTGGAAGTTTAATCAGTTGTACCTTAAGTCAAGATCATAGTTGTGTGTGGTAATATCAGTGGCGGCTGGTAATGTTTTTGATGGGGGGGGGGGCAAAATTTTTTTGGACCCATATGTAACAAAAGTCACCAGTAGAAACTAAATTATTGCTATTATCATGAAATAATTGTAAAATTAAACCTTTTGCTTTACTACTAAAAGTATTGTTAATATCAAAAACCTACCTTGCAAACTACCAATATTTAAACAGTGTTTGAAACTGAAATTATTTATAACCCTAAGCAGTTCACGTTCCTAAACTTAAATACTTAATAAATTATATTATTAAATGCATGCATTGCTAAATAAAATATATTTCTTCCGTACCCTATTTGTTTCTAACAAATACGCACAGAACACACAGGCTCAGGCCTACACAGAATAAGTTACACGTTTATGTACACAAGGTTCGACAAAAACACTATCTTACACAGAATACACTGCCTAATAAAGAATAAATTATTAGAACATTACGTTTACACAAAAAATACAACAAGAACACAATCAAAACTATATAAAACACAAGAGAAAATATATGCCCTTAAACAGCAACAGAGAAGTTTTGAACAACGCTCCGGTTCTCTATGAAAAAAGCCACGAAATCAGACAGCGGGCAGAGCCCCTCCTATAATGGCTGATGCTGATTTAAAAGCACAGACATGTGTACACGTCCTCTTTCCCCGCTCCCCGCAAGACCCGCCTATGCAGGGAGGGCGACAGCGAAAGCGACCGGCTGCGGCTGCGGGACCATGCCGAAAACATCGGGTGATCGCTATTAGTCGCCCCAAAAATATCTTTCACATAAGGATACTACACATTATAGTTATATTATTGACAAGTTTAATTTGCAAATTTAGTGGGAGGGCTGCGCCCTTTTGCCTTCCCTGTACGAACCGCCACTGATGTCTATAGTAATGAATATAATATGTCAGTAATATTCTCATCACTGATGACTATTTCTTTTTTAACTATGACAAGTATTTGTTTGTCTTGTACTTGTTTCAGAATAGACTAACTTAAACTATTAGTGCCTTTAATATTCCAAAGAACGGTTAGTAAACTGTTACTTTAACATTTTAAAGTAACAGTTAATAAAAGATTCTGCTTTACAAAAATAGGCTTACTAACTATAAATTGTTAGTTTTGCAGCAGACTTGGAATCTGGGTTAGTGGATGTTGTGGCTCCCACTGTGGCATACTATCCAGATATGAATCAATTGAGAACAACTTTAGGTGATCCAGAGGAACGGGTGAAATGGCGGTCCAAGCAGAATCTTGATTTTGCATTTCTTATGATGTATGCGCAGCCAAAAGGCATGTTCTACATTCAGTTGGAGGATGATATTCTTGTTAAACCAAAGTTTGTCACCACAATGAAGACAATAGCCTTAGAACGAATTGCTAACAAACAGCAATGGTTTGTCCTTGATTTCTGTCAGCTTGGTTTTATAGGTTAGTGCTATTAGAAAAAAATTAAAGTTTGAAGTTATTTTCTTGTAGAGAATGTAGTGACTTTGGGTTTTTATTTATATTTTGTGCATGTTGTGAAGAATGCTTATTACTTAAGTTTAAAGATTTCTATTAACACTAATATTTTTATTTTTACATTGTTATTATTTTTATTACAGTATAGTAGTACCGTAGTGTAATGGAAACAGTAGTTTCTTACTTGTGAATGTTATAAATTGTGAAAACATACAAATTAATTCAGAATTTTATTAAACAGCTGTCATTAAAAAAAGCCTTAGAAGTTCTGTCTTCAGTTAAAAAACCACCTTTGTGTAGGTGTATTAGTGGTTTTGTTCAACAGGTGTCTTTTATTATATTAATATATGACTTAGAACAAACAAAGCAAGGGCAAATGTAAACAGACTTTAACTTATTCAGTTTTTGACTAACCAACCATATTTTCAAATATACAGCATTTTTTATATATATTTTTTGATCTGGTATAACTCATACGGTGTACTGTTCTTTTGATTTATCCCTTTTACTTGTACCGAATAATCTATAATGCTTGGGTGTGAATATCCCTCTCTTCTTGTCACACATCTTTCTGCCATACAAATCTTCAGTTGCCTTTCTGGATGCTTTCTTGAACACATTGTGTATGATGTAATTACATACTAACTTGATCTAGGTCTGTCCAGCCCACTGATAGTTGTTAAAACAGTAGAAAACGTAGCTGTGTAACACGACATTCGAGCAGAAACTTGATGTGTTGGAAGTTTCTCCAAACTATGGAGTTGGTTTTCCTATTGTATGCTGATTGTGAAACTTCATTCAGCAAAGATTTGAATTCCAGATCTGTGAAAACATGATTCAGTGCCAGATCACATGATGCTCACTATTTAAGACCCATCAACACTCCTTATGGAATGTTGTGAAGGCCAACCTGATTTTGTCTGTGAGCTTGATTTTAAATACTTTATCGTCGTTGGTATCCTTAGGATTTGTGTTTTTCAGAGTATCATTAATATGTTGGTTTTTCAAATATCTTTTGATTGCTACATTGTACAACTAATACAACTAAAGTTTATGGTAAAATAGGTAAGTAAACTCAGCATGTAAATGTAATTTTTTACTGCAAATAAATTATCTAAATCTTCATAGTCTGAGTGATCATATTTAATAGTCGTATGTTAATAACTCATAGTTGAAAGACACATGTGACCATTGTTTCTTACAAGATTCAAACTAAAAATGTTCTGCAAAATAATTTCCTCGTTTTATAAATCTTTAAGCTACCCTATAATTCATCACTATGAATGCACATTTCATTTTACATTTTATAAAATTTTACAGACAGGTACAGTTTACATAGTTTATATTTTATAACGGTCTGGTATGGAATAAACAACCTTACTTATTTTAACTGTCAAGTAATTGAAATGAGAACTTTATATATGGCACTCTGGTGCCCAGCTGACTCCCATACACCTTGTGCTCCTTGGGCAGTAAACTGATTCAACGTGTGTGATGAAATAGCTGAAACGGAAAAAGACAGTGTTGCGAGATCAATCAAACCTTTTTCCCCACATAGCTACCCAAAATTTCTCCACTGCCACAAATGTGGGTGTTTTAAGCAGAATGTAATATTAAGAATTTTAGCATATTCTAAATGTTTAAATACTTTTACAAAAATAACGTAAACATTAAAAATAATTTTACTGATTACAAAAGAAAATACTCACATGCTGAGAGATCGAGCGAAATACTTTTAAAAATTCCTTTTCTTCTACTTAATTTCATTTTTTCTTAATTCTTATTTTCTTCTTAATTTTTCATTATTTTTACTTACTTTCTTGTACTTGTACTAATGTATTTTCACAACTTTCCATTTGTTTAATTCACAAAAACAATTTAAAATCAGTGACATCTATTATAATATTTATAGTATCGTCAATGAGAATGTTTGGGTAAGTGTTTGAAATCTCAAAAGAGTATAATTTTGTATCCTTGTTTACATTGTACATTTTTAGTTGATACATGAGTTTGATTCTGGTTTTTGTATTGTATTTGTCTCTTGTTTTTTTTTTATGTTTCAAAATGTGATTTAGTAATTTAGCTATTTTATAATTTGCAAAAAATTGAAGTATTGTACTGCTCATTTCACATTCTACTTTTTAACTAAATATTGTGTAAATCATGCTGTTACGTTGAAAAAAATTGTTACGTATTGTTTGTGTATACATGTATACTGAAAATAATATGGTGTGTGATATGATTATATTTATGTTCATTGTAAATATTGATTTCTTATAATACAATACATATAAACACTACTATGCCCTTGTCTCATTTAATTATCCATTCCCTCTCATTTGAATCTTAATTCTTTATATCAAAACCTCTCTTACTCCAAATACATTGAGCGACATTTAACACGTTGAATCAATTCACTCACTATTTGACACAGAATTTCTAACTTCTGCCTTATGTCCTTAGACACACCCATTTTCTCTTATTTTCCATCAGATTTCTGAGTTACTTGTCAAAAACGTGTTTTGCTCTTTCACAAGTAACTACAGCAAACTTCATTAAAACACTCTGAAGGAACCACATGAAAACACTATAAAATACAGGAGACAACCAAGTAGAATATTTACATAGGCCTATTCTATTCCTGTATAGAATATTCCTCTGAACCATATGTTATTGGTCACAACAACTAATGTATCAGAACAAGTACTGACAAATCATCTATCATTCTTGTTTAAACAACATTGCTGTACTAATTTGTTTTAATCACTGATGACAATGAATAAAACAAAATTAACAAAAAATAGAGAATGTGAGCTCAATGAATAGAGTATTTCATAAAGGCTGTATATCATGAGATGCAGGCACCAGACAGGAAAGAATTTTAATGGAGTTTACTACAATTTAAAAATTCCTAGAAAATAATACTATTTGAACAACAGTTTTTATGGTTGTGTGTGCGTGTGTGGGTGCGCACAATTGCACATCCAAGTGTGCGTGCTTTGGATCCCTCTGAATTGCCCAATGTCGTATATATAATACCAATTTGTCACTACTCAATCACTTGCTTTACAATAAAAGTCTTGTATGACTGTCATTTTAGATTAATTTCCAGATCTCCCTTTATGTTTACATATGTAAGCATTATATACTATGAATGTTACTCTCTGGTGTGTCTTGCAAGGGAAGAGTGTAACATACAAACCAAACATTATGGTAAGAATCAAAATTGTAAAGAACTATGTTCAACATTATTAAATACTGATTTAAAAAAGTATGTAACGTAAAA
The DNA here is from genome assembly GCA_034769895.1 of Magicicada septendecula. Classification (NCBI taxonomy): domain Eukaryota; kingdom Metazoa; phylum Arthropoda; class Insecta; order Hemiptera; family Cicadidae; genus Magicicada; species Magicicada septendecula. Next base: position 638,176,953 of record CM068367.1, read on the forward strand.
TAGTATGGTCTGCTTTACCATCAAGTATTTTGTTTTTTCAGGTAAAATGTTTCGTTGTGTGGAACTGCCATGGCTTATTCAGTTTTTCTTCATGTTTTACAACGATAAACCAGTTGACTGGCTGCTTGATCATGTTATATACACAAAAGCGTGCAATTTGGAGAAAGATAATGTTAGTAATTAGTTATAACTAATAAAAATTACAATATTAGTAACAATACAATTAGTTACAATATTAGTAACTACAATATGCTAGAAGTGTAACATCTTTTAGAATGTCCTGACCATACATTTAAATAAAATGTACACACTAGTCTCTGCTGATTTAAAATCTATTATATTGTCTGTGTTAAACTGATGTGGTCAGCTTTGATATGGTCAACCTCTTGCCAACTGTTCCTGTAGAAAAACTTGTTAAAAATTGTAAGGCCACTTTTTGATATATACCTTGCATTCTAAATAGCTTAGCATTTTTGGAATTTTCAATGCAGAATTTTACAGAATGAGACCAAAATTATTAGCAAGGAAGGAAATTTGTCAAACACAGATTTATGGAAGGGGCAGTCATTATTTCAAGTAATAATTGTATAAATCTAATAAGTTGTGATATTCTGAACATCTGGGTTCAAGCTATTCATAAATTTACTGATCATTTTTCCTAGAGTGCTGAGGGTGAGTGGAGTTTGTTTTCACTCCCCTCCTTCCACTTTTGGAGGTAGTATTTAAGCAAGTAAGTTTGTGGACTTTTATTGCACTTCTCAGGTTTTCTTTCCATGTGTTCAGAATTAAAAGTCCATTTTTCATAATTAAACACATTATTGTAGTTTCACATTTTTTCAGTAACATGGAAAATTTTTGTTCACTGTTGGAGATTTATTACATGTATAACAAAAATAGTGTAACACATAAGGACCTATGATAATTTTTTAATAACATATCACAGCAGGCAATTAAAAAATTAAAATTTGAAGGTCAAGGCAAACGTAAATGAGATGAGTAGCCATAAGAAACAGTTTCAACTCGTATTTTTCCTATTTTTCTGATGTGCATATTCCTTCCATAAAAAACCAACCACAGAATAGTCTGGTCATAACTGAGTCCACTTGCTTTGATATCTCTTCCATTTTGCAGGTAGCCAGCTAGAATCCGGCTCTCCCTGTTAAGTATTTATATTGCCTAAGTAAAAACATCCCAGTATGGATGTGGAAATTGGTTTCTTAACTAGACTACATTTTTCAATCCATATATCTGTCATTTCATAAATGACTCTCTAATTTGATACCATACATAGAGTTTTGTGATTTTTTCAAAATTTTGGCCTCACATTTTTGCCTCCTGCCTCCCTGTTTTTGTGAAATCAATCTCAAAAACAATAAGGGTCTATCGAATATAGGTATGGACATTTGTGGCAAGTTTTATGAAAATCAGTTTATCCATTAAAAAGATATCCTGAGGCGTATCATAAACAGACAGACAAATGCCAAACAGTCGAGCTAAAACAGAACTTCATTCATCATTCAAATTCATATATATGAAAAAGCGTTGTTAATCTTGATTGTTATAAATAAGTCTTGTTTTTTTTTCAGGTATAATCAGTTTTGGTATTAGCTGAATTAACAAATTGTAAAAATGTTTTCAGAAAAGTTGCAAGATATAGTATAGAGACACAATTATAATAAAATATGTTTAATCCTGCAACTCAAAAATTTTCTATTACACCAAACGTTATACCATATTGGTGTATAACTGAGCAGTTTATGGTATGTTACAGAAACAGTGTAAGAAAGATAAGGATGCGCTGTGGATACACTATAAACCTTCATTGTTTCAGCACATCGGTACATATTCTTCTTTAAAAGGAAAAGTTCAAAAGTTGAAGGTTAGTACCTCATTATAATTAATCCTAATTAAATTTGTTTAAATTATATACAAAATAAAATTAGGAGTGGGGCCTACAATATACAATGTAAGGCATATCCAAGAAAATAAAGTCTTTCAGGATATTAAAAAAAACTGTTTTCTAGAATTTAAATTTTTATCGTGTTACCTATTACTTGAAAAAACCATTTTTCACCAGGCTCTACCATTAGAATAGCACGTATCTATTGATTGATGTAAATTATACATAATCTATTCAGTGTGTAATATTCTATTCACATACAAATACACAAAATTATTTAATTTTCCACCTACCTTGTTTCGTACCTTCTACCAGGGTCCGCAACACGAACGTTAAAATGCAAATATGATTATAGGTTATCGTAATAACTTACGCAACGCATTTTTAAAGAGAAATTAATTAAAATTTTATTTTTTACTTCAAAATTTTCTTGAAGTATTAGATTGTTATTTATTTGGCCTCTTGGCTCAAATGATCCAAAATCATGGAAAAAGTATTAAGCTTGTGATGTTAGTTACATAGTGGTATTACACTTATACTTACAGAATTACAATACACCTTACCTTAATTAGACAGCCCAATCTGCTATTTACACTCACATTCACACCGTTACAAAACCAACTACTATTATTTAATTGACATGTTTGCACAAAAACCCTTTATAAAAATTTGTTGAAAGTACGGTTACTGGTTACCCGACGGCTTCACTCCTTTCGCTGCCACATGGCCCGTATTCTTTAAATGCCCGAAAGTTTATTATTCATTTGATTTTGGCCCGCTCACTTCACTAATTCTGTTTTGCAATGTTATATTTTTAGTTACCACTTTCTACATGATGAAATTAAACTGTTATGTGCACACGGTTTTTCCAGCACCCGGACGGGCTGAGAATTTTGTTCAAATGGGGTGAGAGTTACTAACAAAGTCTCCCACCATAAGTTAGGCATAGCGGAACTTACTATGCCTCATGATCGAATCGTTCGTCACTGTTCATAACACATGGGTTTTTATGTGTGTTGGATGTCGACGAAATTTCACTGCCTTCACTTTCGTTTATGTAAAGTTATGCGCTCCGCAGATGTTGGTGTTTGTGCATTTGTGAGTGGACGTCACACAGACGCAAAGTTCTTAGAATCGTGACAGTCGACAACATGACATTCCTTTATTAATATTTCATAACAGCTATTGCGTACTGCTCCATTGTTTAGACTGCGAGTTAGATTCAACCAAGGACTGGGCACATATATGAAGTGAATTGTACAATTTTACTTAGATCAGAGCCAAAATTAATAAAAAATAAAAAACCTCCTAATTCGCCCCATTACAATACCCCCCCAATGAGAAATCTTCTGTCGAAACAGAAGAAATCTCATTGCTAAACCCCTAAGAGGACCGGTGAGGAACTGGTGCCAACAACCCCCCATTTGTTCTTATACATCATGGGTAACCAACCCCCCTGGCTCGGCGACTATGGACGCATCTGAACGAGATCACTGGACTTCTCTGCACAAGATCCCAACACCAAAAAATCGAACAGATACATACCACAGCGCACCTCGCCTCCTAACATGCCTCCCCAAACTCCAAATCCCTGGCTTAGATCATGCCAGATCCTCAACCGATATGTTCCACCTTATATGCAAACTGGGCTGCCTTTAGCAGATACTGGGCTCACACACACACCTATAATATTTTTAAACAAACTCATCATTTGAAATAAGTTCAAAATCAGATTGTATCAAAATAAAAAAATCTCTTATCTGGATAGATTAATTCTTTCTGTTATTATTACTGATAAAAAAAGAACAAATAAATTGAATATTTACTTAAAACATGAACTGCCTTATCTTAACATTTGATTATACATATATCCTAAACAATATAATTCAATAACACTATTAATACTGAAACAAAACGTGTTACCTCTCCTTAAAGCTCCACCGTTGTAAACGTCCAATTATAAAGATCTACTTGTTAATTACGTGAGGACGTATGTTATATTGTACGATACCAGCTGGAGACGTCAAATTGTAAAGAAATCTTGTCTATTAGTGTAATTAGTTATAAGAGACTCCGGTGTAACAAACGCCAAGTAATACGTTGTAGGTGGCGATCCGTAACTATTAAACTGCTGTCACCTGGTTTAATTAATATATTATTAACTAATATACCTTTCGGTTGTGACCGGTGAAACCCTCAGAACATAGATTATTAAGTCCACAAAATTAGAATTATGTTCCTGAATTTATAATGGTATTATTCTATAGACTTAATTTAGTTCTCAGTGGTTGTTTAATATGAGCAATATATATGGAGTATTTACTGAATGTAAGTGGTATTTGTTTCAACCCTAGTCCCTCAACGATCAAAATTTTGTTCAAATTTAGTAAAAAAAAAAAAAACCAGTTAGTTCAGCAATCTCCCGTCTCACCAGCTGCAAACTTGGAGCGCTGTTATTAGAAATAAGTATACTTATAGGTTAGTTACTCGGAGTTTTTGTATCAATCTGTTAATAAATTATTACACCAACTACATGTAGTATTTTCTCTGCAATGATTAAAACATTATCTAATACAACCAATGTACTTTATTTATTTTTCTCTGATATTTAACAAGTTACGTTGTCTCAGACAAACAATAAGACGATCCAATCGACTATCCCAACATGTATCGATTCTTAATTATTCAAACTCTAAAAACATATATATTTGAAAATAATGACAATTAATTCTTATACCAGGGTTCGTGTAGTTCTTTGAACCATTAGTAAGGCCAGGTAAAACGCATAATTAAGGTTGTTCAATTTACAAGAAGAATAAAATTATTTACTTAAAATACAATGATATGAAAATAATTTGTTTTTTACCCAAACGACGAAAGCTTCATTAGGCGGTGAATGTTTGTCAACAGCGGTCAAAATCCAGTTTATATCGTCTTCACCCAGTAAAACTGCTCTGGTTTTCAATGAATTGATGATGGTAATCCCACAGGAACTCTTGTGCTTCGATTCTTCTTTTGCGTCTTCACAATTCTTGGTCCCAACGAACTGGAATTAGGATCTCAGCTTACGCTGTCAATGAAGGTTATTTCGTCAACCGAGTCTTCTGTATTTCCAAATATTTCCGTTAATTCAGGCTTTAACTCTTTACTGGTCTTCAATTTATAGCATGAATTGGTTTGATACCAAATTCAGCGGAATTATTTAGTGACTGAAGTGAGAAGCTTTCAATTCTTTTTTATTTTACTCATTGATAATTTAGAGTGTTATTTAATTTGTACGATTCATTAGCGTTCAAATATAATTGTTTTACAAAAAGGCTTTATCAGTTTGGATATCTCTTTCCTTTATATTTATTCATATATTTAAATATATCGGTTCATTTCAATCTAATAGCTTGTAACAATCAGAACCATCTATTAAAAATCAACAACTTATTATATATCAGTTGCCTTAACAACCATGTTTTCTATATATCCTTGAGCCGGCATTATAGAATATTACTACTTCTTTCCAATAAAATACTCCATGCTTGGATTAATCTTGAATCACATAAAACTTTCCCATAACCTTCCTTACTAAACAGTAAATGTTTTACTAGAGTTTCGTTGGACTGGGTTTACTAAAAAGGTATTAATTTCCTTTCACTAATATGGAATTTAGGCCTATAGATTCATTTACAATCATTATAACATTATTTGGTTTTTAACTTAATTTTCTTTTTACCTGACCTACTGTACAATTAATTATTGATTACATAGTTAATTACATGAATTTTAATTTACTGGTGGTTAGTTGTTTTTATATTAATTAACTGGTTCTGGAACCCTTTATTAATTTATGACATAATTGTCAGAACTACTTGTTAGACTTGAAATACTGGTCACACTCCTGATCCAGTTTATAAACATTAATTAGAACAACAGTATTTTTCAACATTATACAATACTGATAACTTAGTACAGTACCTAACATTGGTAACTATACTGGGTTATATAAATATAAATCTAATATAAACATAAACATAATTATTGGTGATGTATTATTATCAAATAACATTATTTCATTTTTAGTATATTCAACATACAATATAAAATACTCTGTGACCTGAACATGCCACAGTACAAAACAAACAATTCATAACATTCAATCATTCCTTAGTCTGGCTTTTATACATTTAATACTAGTCATTGCCTCCTTCTGGTTTGAGTTACTTCTCGAGCACATGACCTATTGAACAACCTTAAGTCAGGGTATGGTCCTTGACCATATTTCATTCAAACTTGTATGTAACGTTGGGGAACCTCAACTATGTTGCGTTACATAACACCCCCCCTTCGAAATAAGTTTATTTTGGTATAAACAAAGTTTAGCAAGAAATAAACTTCTAATTTGTATCTGGCCAATTGGTTTCCTATTTATAGTACTTTTATATTTCATAATTATCCGTTATATTATTATCATTTCTTCGTTCCTTCTTAAAATCAATTATTTCCCAAGTTTAAATCTTATTTCCATAATCATTCTTGTGACATTCTTTATTAATTATACATTTTGGATCTGGTTTTATTTAATTCTCTATATTTATTTGTGAGTTTTCCCTCTAATATTTAATTTTCCTAAACCTCCCTAACATTATAACTGGAATCGAATCGGTGGTGCTCTATCGGCTAACCAATTACCGTCGTCCGTTACATACTTTCTGCGATCAGAGGAACATCATCTCTGCCCAGTTAAATGATTGCTGGAATATTCTACAGTCAATCTTCATTAATAAACCTCATAAGGTAGTCATCATGTGACCTTCAATAAAATAATAAATAATAATCATATTCTAGGGATTATTCACTGTACTTCAACTCAGACCATATTATTTCTTCATATTAATTCTTCCTTCTATTATACACTTATCCTCTCCAATACTTGGCTACTTTATTGACATTTATTAATTGGTTCTTTTACGGATAATTCTTAAATATTTGTTTTTTTTTTTTTCTTTTCTTGTGATCCTTTTGATGGTTCCATTTTGGCTTCTTCATTCTCTTATCTTCATTGGCTCATATTCCTTTGTGGTCAATACAGCTGGTTATGAGATTTTGGTTAGTACTATACATTACATTATGTAGCTATATTCTTCTGGCACAATCATTATTATTTCTTTTACATTATAAATTACATTTCTCACTATTATGTTACATTAGATAAACTCATTTCGTCTTTTGGTTTTGATGATTTTTTATTAGGTTGAATCAGTGTTATTATTATTTTTTTTTTTTCATATTAGTTTAAAGCAATTTCTTCTAAATTGTATAGTAAGGTGTTCTTACTTATTTTTTCGACTTTGGTTGTTTTTTTATCTTCAAAATTCTCTTTCTTGTATACCTCATAAATTGTTTTCTTAGATACTTGTTTGTAAGTTGAGCTTACTTCATTTTTTTGAATTTTGGTGTATTTATCCTCTTTATTTTAAATCATACTGTTTCTGAATAATTATTGAGTAAGTTGTTCTTACATCCTTTGGAATTTTGTTTTTTTTTATTCTCTTTATGTATTCCATCTGTCGGCCGTGGCTTCTTCTTCATTTATTTCTTGTCGTACATCCTGGGATGTACTGGGTCGGTGGCCATCTCCTCTTAAGAGAATCCAGCGTTCTGGTGGGTTCTGTTGATTATAAATTATTCGGACATTCCTAGATGGATCGTCCCTTCTTTAGTTCTCGCTTCCGGATCTGGATTCTCCGATGCTATTGCTCCGTTGTAAACACTCATTATCATTCTCTCCTTGGTTTTGATCACTCCTTGGACCATTCTCTTCGGCCCTTATAAAATTCACCATTGGTCTGGAAATCCGTAATGGACGATCCTCTTCGTAGTTAACCCGGCGGTAGTCCTCCTGACTCCGACTTCTGCCCCCATTAGTTCTAGTCTCCCTTCTATCGTTATTATTGTACTGGTTCCAGTCGGTGTCCCTATTAAAACTCCGACGTCCTTGGTAGTATGTCCTCCCGTTATAATTGTCGTACGCCCCCACATAATTAACTCTTCTGTAGTTTTGGTTTTGGTTATTCGGGTTACGGTTACTGTTATCATAATTTCGGTTGTTCGTGTTCTGATTCTGGTAACTTGGGTTATACGACCGGTTATATTGGTTGTTCGGAATACTCTGTCTATTCCCGTAATTATTTCCGTTGTTCCTTGGGCTGTTGTTGTTATTTTGCCGTTGGTACGCCTCATTACCATAATTACCAAGCCTGCCATTATAGTTCGTCCGGTTATTCGCCTCATGACTGTTATGGTTATTGTTTCTATTGTTATAGTCTGGGAAATCCCTGTTCCCGTACTGGTCGTTTCTCTGACGACTCCTTCGATAATGTACCTCACGCTCGTGCTCTTCCAATAGCGTTGACATGGCCTGTATAGTTTTTATTTGTCCACCCGATCGTGCTATTGATATACCGTTATCATAGTGGTATGCTAACCTGGTGACGAGAATTTCCTCTGGGATTTTCGGTTCAAGATGTCTTGCCAAACATACTTTTCCCAGGAAGTAGGCGGTAAGTGTTGTTCCCCTGCTGGCGTCATATCTTCCATAACTGATGCTCTCCCTTACTACGTTCTGGGTGGCGTCTGACCAGTACCTGGCTTTAAAAGCTATTTTAAATTCTTCGTAGCTTCGTATCTCGTGCCTGGTGGCTGTCCACCAGTTATCATAAGTTTCTTTAAAATGTTCGTCTAAATAACGACGAATTATTGGCCACCTGTTTTCACCAGTTCTCATGATTTGTTCGCCGACCCGTTCCAAGAATTCCATTGGATTTCTCTCTCCTGTATGCCTTAAAGTTGATGGTCTCCCGGTCGTCTATATGTTGTGTATATGGGACAGTGATCGATCGGTTGTCAACTGACCGTTGTAGGTTCTCGATTCTATCCTGGTTACGTTGTCCTTGCTCCTGTACTTCGTTCATGATCGTATCTAAATTTCGATGCTGGTTTCCGCAATCAGTTCGTATTGATTCCACTTGAATTCGGTTTTCTTCTTCTATATGGCCTAGCTTGACCTCTAGTTCAGCTCTATTTCGTGTAATAACTTCATCGGTCGCTTTCAGTTTTCTATTTGTTTCCGCGATCTCCTGTTTTCTTTCGCCATCGTTCTTAACTACCTTCTGGCTGATTGCCTCACTAGCGTCCTCAATTTTCTTATTGATAACTTGTCTTAATACTTCATTCTGTTTATCAACATTTTCCCTTATTTCCTTGTTAGAATGCTCAATTCTCTCATCGATTCGTATTAGATTATCCTCATTGATTTTCTCAAGATCTGCTTTCATTCGTTTATTGTTTTCCTCAAGTTTTTCGTTCATTAGTTTGTTATCGTCTTGAATCTGTCTCAAATTCTCGTCATTCCTGTCAAACTTTTCATTCATTTGTTTGATTAAATTTTTGCTCAAAATTTCGTTTTGTTTTCTTGAGTTCTCATTAATACTGTCTATTTTATTTTCCAGCTTTTCTGAATTTTCATTTGTACTGTCTATCTTTTCATTGATTTGTCTAAAATCGGCCTTCAATCGTTCATTATTTTCATTTATGGTTTGCCTTAAAAGTTCACTAGTACTTTCCTTAATACTGTCTATTTTATTTTCCAGCTTTTCTGACCTTTCGTTTATACTGTCTATTTTATTTTCTAGCTTTTCTGACCTTTCGTTTATACTGTCTATTTTATTTTCTAGCTTTTCTGAGTTTTCTTCAAATTTTTATTTAATTCTTCCTTCTGTTTCTTGGAATCTTCTTTAATTAATTCCCATAATTTTTGTAAATCTAGGCCTCCTCTGGCTTCCTCTTTATCTGGTTGGTCCCCTTGGGCATCTTCTTCCACTATTTCCGTTTCCGTATCCATAACTATTTCGGTTTCTTCTGTATCACCTGTCTGTTGATCCATTTCGGTATCTGTACCTACCTCTGTTTCTTTTTCCCTCCTATCTTCTTCTGTTTCTTGTTCCTTCTCCATTCTTTTCGTAACAGCTCTCGTATGCATTCCTGTGCCTCTAATGGTTGCCTGCTCAAGTTAAGTAACAAATAATATGAGTTTTTACTTAACTAAAGCCCACTCGTTGAGCGCCAATTTGTAATAATATAAAATATCTAAGGTGTTAAGATGCGACGATGATGCCCCACGTTGGGCGCCAATTTGAAACAAAACGTGTTACCTCTCCTTAAAGCTCCACCGTTGTAAACGTCCAATTATAAAGATCTACTTGTTAATTACGTGAGGACGTATGTTATATTGTACGATACCAGCTGGAGACGTCAAATTGTAAAGAAATCTTGTCTATTAGTGTAATTAGTTATAAGAGACTCCGGTGTAACAAACGCCAAGTAATACGTTGTAGGTGGCGATCCGTAACTATTAAACTGCTGTCACCTGGTTTAATTAATATATTATTAACTAATATACCCTTCGGTTGTGACCGGTGAAACCCACCGGAACAACCACCCATCTATCAGAACATAGATTATTAAGTCCACAAAATTAGAATTATGTTCCTGAATTTATAATGGTATTATTCTATAGACTTAATTTAGTTCTCAGTGGTTGTTTAATATGAGCAATATATATGGAGTATTTACTGAATGTAAGTGGTATTTGTTTCAACCCTAGTCCCTCAACGATCAAAATTTTGTTCAAATTTAGTAAAAAAAAAAAAACCAGTTAGTTCAGCAATCTCCCGTCTCACCAGCTGCAAACTTGGAGCGCTGTTATTAGAAATAAGTATACTTATAGGTTAGTTACTCGGAGTTTTTGTATCAATCTGTTAATAAATTATTACACCAACTACATATAGTATTTTCTCTGCAATGATTAAAACGTTATCTAATACAACCAATGTACTTTATTTATTTTTCTCTGATATTTAACAAGTTACGTTGTCTCAGACAAACAATAAGACGATCCAATCGACTATCCCAACATGTATCGATTCTTAATTATTCAAACTCTAAAAACATATATATTTGAAAATAATGACAATTAATTCTTATACCAGGGTTCGTGTAGTTCTTTGAACCATTAGTAAGGCCAGGTAAAACGCATAATTAAGGTTGTTCAATTTACAAGAAGAATAAAATTATTTACTTAAAATACAATGATATGAAAATAATTTGTTTTTTACCCAAACGACGAAAGCTTCATTAGGCGGTGAATGTTTGTCAACAGCGGTCAAAATCCAGTTTATATCGTCTTCACCCAGTAAAACTGCTCTGGTTTTCAATGAATTGATGATGGTAATCCCACAGGAACTCTTGTGCTTCGATTCTTCTTTTGCGTCTTCACAATTCTTGGTCCCAACGAACTGGAATTAGGATCTCAGCTTACGCTGTCAATGAAGGTTATTTCGTCAACCGAGTCTTCTGTATTTCCAAATATTTCCGTTAATTCAGGCTTTAACTCTTTACTGGTCTTCAATTTATAGCATGAATTGGTTTGATACCAAATTCAGCGGAATTATTTAGTGACTGAAGTGAGAAGCTTTCAATTCTTTTTTATTTTACTCATTGATAATTTAGAGTGTTATTTAATTTGTACGATTCATTAGCGTTCAAATATAATTGTTTTACAAAAAGGCTTTATCAGTTTGGATATCTCTTTCCTTTATATTTATTCATATATTTAAATATATCGGTTCATTTCAATCTAATAGCTTGTAACAATCAGAACCATCTATTCAAAATCAACAACTTATTATATATCAGTTGCCTTAACAACCATGTTTTCTATATATCCTTGAGCCGGCATTATAGAATATTACTACTTCTTTCCAATAAAATACTCCATGCTTGGATTAATCTTGAATCACATAAAACTTTCCCCTAACCTTCCTTACTAAACAGTAAATGTTTTACTAGAGTTTCGTTGGACTGGGTTTACTAAAAAGGTATTAATTTCCTTTCACTAATATGGAATTTAGGCCTATAGATTCATTTACAATCATTATAACATTATTTGGTTTTTAACTTAATTTTCTTTTTACCTGACCTACTGTACAATTAATTATTGATTACATAGTTAATTACATGAATTTTAATTTACTGGTGGTTAGTTGTTTTTATATTAATTAACTGGTTCTGGAACCCTTTATTAATTTATGACATAATTGTCAGAACTACTTGTTAGACTTGAAACACTGGTCACACTCCTGATCCAGTTTATAAACATTAATTAGAACAACAGTATTTTTCAACATTATACAATACTGATAACTTAGTACAGTACCTAACATTGGTAACTATACTGGGTTATATAAATATAAATCTAATATAAACATAAACATAATTATTGGTGATGTATTATTATCAAATAACATTATTTCATTTTTAGTATATTCAACATACAATATAAAATACTCTGTGACCTGAACATGCCACAGTACAAAACAAACAATTCATAACATTCAATCATTCCTTAGTCTGGCTTTTATACATTTAATACTAGTCATTGCCTCCTTCTGGTTTGAGTTACTTCTCGAGCACATGACCTATTGAACAACCTTAAGTCAGGGTATGGTCCTTGACCATATTTCATTCAAACTTTTATGTAACGTTGGGGAACCTCAACTATGTTGCGTTACAATACGCATAAACAATAATACAACCAAAAATCCAAAACATCAATTTAATGGCAGGCACAAAAAGTATATACAAATATATATATTTTTTTTTCTACTACCCCCTTTTTAATCCCTTAACCCCTGATACCCGTTACATATTAATGTGTTCTGCGCTAGGCATCTTGGCCTTTTCCAGCCGCATCCTAGCCGTAAACCACATCTCCCTCGTGACCTGTAACTGGGTCACCGCCCATCCACACTCACTATTACCCCCCCTAGACTGTAGCGTCTAGTTGCTTTCACAAGGACTGATGCGGAAGGGGTGGACATTTTTTTCTTTTATTCCACCCCCATCCTTGCTTTGGCGTTAAAATAAAATTCGGTATTACACCTACTATTCTTGATTTATACACCCCTAATGGACTACCACCCCTATCTGGGTGAAAATAGGCCTGTTCCAAAATTAGGTAGATTCCCCCAAAAATAACCCCCCTACTAAATCTAACAAACCACCGGGTTAACAAAATAAAACAAACCACAAGCCGGTTATATCAAGTAAAATTTGTGATTTTCCACAATTAACTACTTTCACGGTCATGGTCCGGTGAGGCCATGGCCGCACTTAGGTGGGGAATCTACAGTTAAAACATAAAATGTAGATTGACATTAATAACATTTATATGAACAGTAATATACACATCTTATTTTCCAAACACTATCTCGGCCCAAATATTTCCATCAGTTGTCAGTGTTAAATAAATATTTTAGTCATTATTTACATCAATTAGCATTTACTTTATATTCCAGTTTGAATTCGAATGAAAATAAAGTTAAGTTCATTATTAAAAATCATCTTTTCAATAAATTTAATTACCATTTTAATTTAATTTAATTCATATTGTTTTAATCAACAATTTCAAAATTAATTACATTTTTCAAAATGATCCGACAAAAATATTACCTACGTTATTCAAAAAATTTACATTCCTTTCTTCACATATAGTATTTCTTTTTATTTCATAATAGGATTTTCTACTGGCATTGATTCATCAAACTGCAACAGTTAGCAGCTTCAACACTTGGCTGTAGACATTAGTCAAAACATTCAACACACCTGTTTACATAAACAGTCGTCTGCCAGACTGGTGTTATAAACACAGTTATAAACATTCTCAGTTTCAGCATTCATGGTTACATCATACTAACACCTGTACTTCACTTTTCAATTTTTATAAATCTTTTAGATAACATATTTATCAATGTCTATTTCTTACAGTTCAAACCAAATATAATTTTAATTCACCCTTTTAGTTATTATTACCTTTTAATTACAATTTCTATTTAATACCATTATCTCAATTCATTTTTTATTATTGAATTAAACTCTTTTCATACCTGTAAGCATTTTATTCTATCTGATTGGTATTATGAACTTTATACTTACAATACATTATCCACCTATTGACCTGAACACAAAATACACACCACACACACACACACACACCTATATCTCCATGTAGCCTCTGAAACATTTAACAACAATGTTATTTCATACAAACCATTGAACATTAATATCAAATCTCATAAAACAATTTAAATCCATTAGAAAAATTCAACCGTATAACATTTAAGTCAATCAAAATATTTAAACATTTCAAATTATTTTAATTAAATTAATTATTGAACATACAAGTTCAGTTGCTATCCAAACAATTACAATTCGCTAATTACTGTCTCCAAAATTGATTTTATTTATTTAAATTGCAAAATATTAAAATTATTATTATCACAATTACCTACATACACATTGTTTACCCAACATTTTACAATACACACAAATAAATTTACTAAACATTTATTTACAAATCGTCATCATTAATTATTCAGTTATATCACACTTCATTGTCCAAGGTTGCGAGGTCAGGACCAATAAACAAACTATTTAAAATTGTCCATTTATGAATTTCAGCCCCCATCGTCAAAAATTAGTCTGGGTTCCACATAACAATTTTCAATTTTATTTGCATTCCACATACGGCTATTTTGTGTATAGTAACCATCAACTTTTAGTTCATTCATTTTACCATAATAATCATATACCAGGTCAACATTATTTACTTCTGTCCAGTCTCCATTAGTAGTTATATTCATTATCAAGTCAATTATTTTCTCATTCATTACAACATAAGGTAAATTATTATTCTTTAAACATTTATCATCAAAACAATTCTCACTCTCTATTTTAACAGGTAAGTACTTCAAATCATTTAACATCTCTTTCAACTCATTATAATCTCTCATTAGTTTATATAATTCTATCTCTTTATCAGCACACAACTCTCCATCTAAATCTCTCTCATCATAACGCCATATCATACTTTCAACATCATTCCACACAGAGGGTACTAATTTATACAACAAAGGGGAACAATTCAAATCATTCACTAATAAGGGTCTCTTGCCCTCCAATAATAACATTTTTGAACACCTTGGTTCATCACAAATAAAGGGAAAATTTACCCTCTGCCCTACACATTCATCTACTCTTTCTTTCCATTCTTTTTCTAATTCATCAACACTAATTACTACCTCGTTACAACATATTTCTCTCTCTCTCTCTCTCACTCACTATTTCACTATCTACTTTCAACGTATCACTCTCTGATACCACCCTTTCAATCACATTACCACTTTCAATATCATTGTTAACATTTGTTATCTTACTCTCTACTACCACATTTTTAATTATATTCTCATTTTCGACATTATTGTCATCATTCGTTAATTTCTTACTGTCATTATTATTTTTACTTTTGATCCGTTCTTCTACTGACTCTACTATTCTCTCAATATCTTGTTTCAATTCGTTACAACTATTATCGCATTTTATTTTTACCTCATCAATGTCAAATTTCAGTACATCAAATTTACAATTAAATTCGCTTTTAATTTCAGTCTTAATTTCATCAAAACGATTATTTAATTCGTTAAATTTGTTATTCTGTACGTCTAATTTGCTGTCAAAACTATTCTTTTGTTCATCGAATTTCTCACTAAAATTGTGATTTTGAACGTCAAATTTTGCATTTATTTTAGTGTCACTAACATCAAGTCTAGCATTTATCATGCTATATAAACGTGTTAACATCTCATCTGTATCAGATTTTTTACTTTGGACGGGCGTTGAATGAATTCCTTCATCCATAATTTTTGACTCAGTTCTACTTAATTCAGTATTCATGTGGCTTTCGTTTTCAATGTCAGTTAAGCTGACATTCTCGTTATTATCTGCCATATCTATAAATTTATTAATCTAGATTTTCTTACATACAATATCTACCACTTCACTCTTAACCTCTGTACATTGATGTACTAATTTATATGTGCTGCGTAATTTTTACATAGTTACTTAACCCTCAAATCAAACTTGCATTTATCGTAGGTGTGGAATTTTAATTATTCAAATTCTAGTCCCGTTCGTAGCGCCAAATGTAATATTCTATTCACATACAAATACACAAAATTATTTAATTTTCCACCTACCTTGTTTCGTACCTTCTACCAGGGTCCGCAACACGAACGTTAAAATGCAAATATGATTATAGGTTATCGTAATAACTTATGCAACGCACTTTTAAAGAGAAATTAATTAAAATTTTATTTTTTACTTCAAAATTTTCTTTAAGTATTAGATTGTTATTTATTTGGCCTCTTGGCTCAAATGATCCAAAATCATGGAAACAGTATTAAGCTTGTGATGTTAGTTACATAGTGGTATTACACTTATACTTACAGAATTACAATACACCTTACCTTAATTAGACAGCCCAATCTGCTATTTACACTCACATTCACACCGTTACAAAACCAACTACTATTATTTAATTGACATGTTTGCACAAAAACCCTTTATAAACATTTGTTGAAAGTACGGTTACTGGTTACCCGACGGCTTCACTCCTTTCGCTGCCACATGGCCCGTATTCTTTAAATGCCCGAAAGTTTATTATTCATTTGATTTTGGCCCGCTCACTTCACTAATTCTGTTTTGCAATGTTATATTTTTGGTTACCACTTTCTACATGATGAAATTAAACTGTTATGTGCACACGGTTTTTCCAGCACCCGGACGGGCTGAGAATTTTGTTCAAATGGGGTGAGAGTTACTAACAAAGTCTCCCACCATAAGTTAGGCATAGCAGAACTTACTATGCCTCATGATCGAATCGTTCGTCACTGTTCATAACACATGGGTTTTTATGTGTGTTGGATGTCGACGAAATTTCACTGCCTTCACTTTCGTTTATGTAAAGTTATGCGCTCCGCAGTTGTTGGTGTTTGTGCATTTGTGAGTGAACGTCACACAGACGCAAAGTTCTTAGAATCGTGACAGTCGACAACATGACATTCCTTTATTAATATTTCATAACAGCTATTGCGTACTGCTCCATTGTTTAGACTGCGAGTTAGATTCAACCAAGGACTGGGCACATATAAGAAGTGAATTGTACAATTTTACTTAGATCAGAGCCAAAATTAATAAAAAATAAAAACCTCCTAATTCGCCCCATTACAATACCCCCCCAATGAGAAATCTTCTGTCGAAACAGAAGAAATCTCATTGCTAAACCCCTAAGAGGACCGGTGAGGAACTGGTGCCAACAACCCCCCATTTTTTCTTATACATCATGGGTAACCAACCCCCTGGCTCGGCGACTATGGACGCATCTGAACGAGATCACTGGACTTCTCTGCACAAGATCCCAACACCGAAAAATCGAACAGATACATACCACAGCGCACCTCGCCTCCTAACATGCCTCCCCAAACTCCAAATCCCTGGCTTAGATCATGCCAGATCCTCAACCGATATGTTCCACCCTATATGCAAACTGGGCTGCCTTTAGCAGATACTGGGCTCACACACACACCTATAATATTTTTAAACAAACTCATCATTTGAAATAAGTTCAAAATCAGATTGTATCAAAACAAAAAAATCTCTTATCTGGATAGATTAATTCTTTCTGTTATTATTACTGATAAAAAAAGAACAAATAAATTGAATATTTACTTAAAACATGAACTGCCTTATCTTAACATTTGATTATACATATATCCTAAACAATATAATTCAATAACACTATTAATACTGAAACAAAACGTGTTACCTCTCCTTAAAGCTCCACCGTTGTAAACGTCCAATTATAAAGATCTACTTGTTAATTACGTGAGGACGTATGTTATATTGTACGATACCAGCTGGAGACGTCAAATTGTGAAGAAATCTTGTCTATTAGTGTAATTAGTTATAAGAGACTCCGGTGTAACAAACGCCAAGTAATACGTTGTAGGTGGCGATCCGTAACTATTAAACTGCTGTCACCTGGTTTAATTAATATATTATTAACTAATATACCTTTCGGTTGTGACCGGTGAAACCCTCAGAACATAGATTATTAAGTCCACAAAATTAGAATTATGTTCCTGAATTTATAATGGTATTATTCTATAGACTTAATTTAGTTCTCAGTGGTTGTTTAATATGATCAATATATATATGGAGTATTTACTGAATGTAAGTGGTATTTGTTTCAACCCTAGTCCCTCAACGATCAAAATTTTGTTCAAATTTAGTAAAAAAAAAAAACCAGTTAGTTCAGCAATCTCCCGTCTCACCAGCTGCAAACTTGGAGCGCTGTTATTAGAAATAAGTATACTTATAGGTTAGTTACTCGGAGTTTTTGTATCAATCTGTTAATAAATTATTACACCAACTACATATAGTATTTTCTCTGCAATGATTAAAACGTTATCTAATACAACCAATGTACTTTATTTATTTTTCTCTGATATTTAACAAGTTACGTTGTCTCAGACAAACAATAAGACGATCCAATCGACTATCCCAACATGTATCGATTCTTAATTATTCAAACTCTAAAAACATATATATTTGAAAATAATGACAATTAATTCTTATACCAGGGTTCGTGTAGTTCTTTGAACCATTAGTAAGGCCAGGTAAAACGCATAATTAAGGTTGTTCAATTTACAAGAAGAATAAAATTATTTACTTAAAATACAATGATATGAAAATAATTTGTTTTTTACCCAAACGACGAAAGCTTCATTAGGCGGTGAATGTTTGTCAACAGCGGTCAAAATCCAGTTTATATCGTCTTCACCCAGTAAAACTGCTCTGGTTTTCAATGAATTGATGATGGTAATCCCACAGGAACTCTTGTGCTTCGATTCTTCTTTTGCGTCTTCACAATTCTTGGTCCCAACGAACTGGAATTAGGATCTCAGCTTACTCTGTCAATGAAGGTTATTTCGTCAACCGAGTCTTCTGTATTTCCAAATATTTCCGTTAATTCAGGCTTTAACTCTTTACTGGTCTTCAATTTATAGCATGAATTGGTTTGATACCAAATTCAGCGGAATTATTTAGTGACTGAAGTGAGAAGCTTTCAATTCTTTTTTATTTTACTCATTGATAATTTAGAGTGTTATTTAATTTGTACGATTCATTAGCGTTCAAATATAATTGTTTTACAAAAAGGCTTTATCAGTTTGGATATCTCTTTCCTTTATATTTATTCATATATTTAAATATATCGGTTCATTTCAATCTAATAGCTTGTAACAATCAGAACCATCTATTCAAAATCAACAACTTATTATATATCAGTTGCCTTAACAACCATGTTTTCTATATATCCTTGAGCCGGCATTATAGAATATTACTACTTCTTTCCAATAAAATACTCCATGCTTGGATTAATCTTGAATCACATAAAACTTTCCCCTAACCTTCCTTACTAAACAGTAAATGTTTTACTAGAGTTTCGTTGGACTGGGTTTACTAAAAAGGTATTAATTTCCTTTCACTAATATGGAATTTAGGCCTATAGATTCATTTACAATCATTATAACATTATTTGGTTTTTAACTTAATTTTCTTTTTACCTGACCTACTGTACAATTAATTATTGATTACATAGTTAATTACATGAATTTTAATTTACTGGTGGTTAGTTGTTTTTATATTAATTAACTGGTTCTGGAACCCTTTATTAATTTATGACATAATTGTCAGAACTACTTGTTAGACTTGAAACACTGGTCACACTCCTGATCCAGTTTATAAACATTAATTAGAACAACAGTATTTTTCAACATTATACAATACTGATAACTTAGTACAGTACCTAACATTGGTAACTATACTGGGTTATATAAATATAAATCTAATATAAACATAAACATAATTATTGGTGATGTATTATTATCAAATAACATTATTTCATTTTTAGTATATTCAACATACAATATAAAATACTCTGTGACCTGAACATGCCACAGTACAAAACAAACAATTCATAACATTCAATCATTCCTTAGTCTGGCTTTTATACATTTAATACTAGTCATTACCTCCTTCTGGTTTGAGTTACTTCTCGAGCACATGACCTATTGAACAACCTTAAGTCAGGGTATGGTCCTTGACCATATTTCATTCAAACTTTTATGTAACGTTGGGGAACCTCAACTATGTTGCGTTACAATACGCATAAACAATAATACAACCAAAAATGCAAAACATCAATTTAATGGCAGGCACAAAAAGTATATACAAATATATATATTTTTTTTTCTACTACCCCCTTTTTAATCCCTTAACCCCTGATACCCGTTACATATTAATGTGTTCTGCGCTAGGCATCTTGGCCTTTTCCAGCCGCATCCTAGCCGTAAACCACATCTCCCTCGTGACCTGTAACTGGGTCACCGCCCATCCACACTCACTATTACCCCCCCTAGACTGTAGCGTCTAGTTGCTTTCACAAGGACTGATGCGGAAGGGGTGGACATTTTTTTCTTTTATTCCACCCCCATCCTTGCTTCGGCGTTAAAATAAAATTCGGTATTACACCTACTATTCTTGATTTATACACCCCTAATGGACTACCACCCCTATCTGGGTGAAAATAGGCCTGTTCCAAAATTAGGTAGATTCCCCCAAAAATAACCCCCCTACTAAATCTAACAAACCACCGGGTTAACAAAATAAAACAAACCACAAGCCGGTTATATCAAGTAAAATTTGTGATTTTCCACAATTAACTACTTTCACGGTCATGGTCCGGTGAGGCCATGGCCGCACTTAGGTGGGGAATCTACAGTTAAAACATAAAATGTAGATTGACATTAATAACATTTATATGAACAGTAATATACACATCTTATTTTCCAAACACTATCTCGGCCCAAATATTTCCATCAGTTGTCAGTGTTAAATAAATATTTTAGTCATTATTTACATCAATTAGCATTTACTTTATATTCCAGTTTGAATTCGAATGAAAATAAAGTTAAGTTCATTATTAAAAATCATCTTTTCAATAAATTTAATTACCATTTTAATTTAATTTAATTCATATTGTTTTAATCAACAATTTCAAAATTAATTACATTTTTCAAAATGATCCGACAAAAATATTACCTACGTTATTCAAAAAATTTACATTCCTTTCTTCACATATAGTATTTCTTTTTATTTCATAATAGGATTTTCTACTGGCATTGATTCATCAAACTGCAACAGTTAGCAGCTTCAACACTTGGCTGTAGACATTAGTCAAAACATTCAACACACCTGTTTACATAAACAGTCGTCTGCCAGACTGGTGTTATAAACACAGTTATAAACATTCTCAGTTTCAGCATTCATGGTTACATCATACTAACACCTGTACTTCACTTTTCAATTTTTATAAATCTTTTAGATAACATATTTATCAATGTCTATTTCTTACAGTTCAAACCAAATATAATTTTAATTCACCCTTTTAGTTATTATTACCTTTTAATTACAATTTCTATTTAATACCATTATCTCAATTCATTTTTTATTATTGAATTAAACTCTTTTCATACCTGTAAGCATTTTATTCTATCTGATTGGTATTATGAACTTTATACTTACAATACATTATCCACCTATTGACCTGAACACAAAATACACACCACACACACACACACACACACACACACACACACACACACACCTATATCTCCACGTAGCCTCTGAAACATTTAACAACAATGTTATTTCATACAAACCATTGAACATTAATATCAAATCTCATAAAACAATTTAAATCCATTAGAAAAATTCAACCGTATAACATTTAAGTCAATCAAAATATTTAAACATTTCAAATTATTTTAATTAAATTAATTATTGAACATACAAGTTCAGTTGCTATCCAAACAATTACAATTCGCTAATTACTGTCTCCAAAATTGATTTTATTTATTTAAATTGCAAAATATTAAAATTATTATTATCACAATTACCTACATACACATTGTTTACCCAACATTTTACAATACACACAAATAAATTTACTAAACATTTATTTACAAATCGTCATCATTAATTATTCAGTTATATCACACTTCATTGTCCAAGGTTGCGAGGTCAGGACCAATAAACAAACTATTTAAAATTGTCCATTTATGAATTTCAGCCCCCATCGTCAAAAATTAGTCTGGGTTCCACATAACAATTTTCAATTTTATTTGCATTCCACATACGGCTATTTTGTGTATAGTAACCATCAACTTTTAGTTCATTCATTTTACCATAATAATCATATACCAGGTCAACATTATTTATTTCTGTCCAGTCTCCATTAGTAGTTATATTCATTATCAAGTCAATTATTTTCTCATTCATTACAACATAAGGTAAATTATTATTCTTTAAACATGTATCATCAAAACAATTCTCACTCTCTATTTTAACAGGTAAGTACTTCAAATCATTTAACATCTCTTTCAACTCATTATAATCTCTCATTAGTTTATATAATTCTATCTCTTTATCAGCACACAACTCTCCATCTAAATCTCTCTCATCATAACGCCATATCATACTTTCAACATCATTCCACACAGAGGGTACTAATTTATACAACAAAGGGGAACAATTCAGATCATTCACTAATAAGGGTCTCTTGCCCTCCAATATTAACATTTTTGAACACCTTGGTTCATCACAAATAAAGGGAAAATTTACCCTCTGCCCTACACATTCATCTACTCTTTCTTTCCATTCTTTTTCTAATTCATCAACACTAATTACTACCTCGTTACAACATATTTCTCTCTCTCTCTCTCTCACTCACTATTTCACTATCTACTTTTAACGTATCACTCTCTGATACCACCCTTTCAATCACATTACCACTTTCAATATCATTGTTAACATTTGTTATCTTACTCTCTACTACCACATTTTTAATTATATTCTCATTTTCGACATTATTGTCATCATTCGTTAATTTCTTACTGTCATTATTATTTTTACTTTTGATCCGTTCTTCTACTGACTCTACTATTCTCTCAATATCTTGTTTCAATTCGTTACAACTATTATCGCATTTTATTTTTACCTCATCAATGTCAAATTTCAGTACATCAAATTTACAATTAAATTCGCTTTTAATTTCAGTCTTAATTTCATCAAAACGATTATTTAATTCGTTAAATTTGTTATTCTGTACGTCTAATTTGCTGTCAAAACTATTCTTTTGTTCATCGAATTTCTCACTAAAATTGTGATTTTGAACGTCAAATTCTGCATTTATTTTAGTGTCACTAACATCAAGTCTAGCATTTATCATGCTATATAAACATGTTAACATCTCATCTGTATCAGATTTTTTACTTTGGACGGACGTTGAATGAATTCCTTCATCCATAATTTTTGACTCAGTTCCACTTAATTCAGTATTCATGTGGCTTTCGTTTTCAATGTCAGTTAAGCTGACATTCTCGTTATTATCTGCCATATCTATAAATTTATTAATCTAGATTTTCTTACATACAATATCTACCACTTCACTCTTAACCTCTGTACATTGATGTACTAATTTATATGTGCTGCGTAATTTTTAACGTAGTTACTTAACTCTCAAATCAAACTTGCATTTATCGTAGGTGTGGAATTTTAATTATTCAAATTCTAGTCCCGTTCGTAGCGCCAAATGTAATATTCTATTCACATACAATGTAATATAGTAATAAATAGATGTGTGTTGATGATAAGCTATTGTGGAGTATGAGACTCCAATGTAATCAAGCCCCGCTGTTTGGGCTAGCCAATTTGTAATAAAATAAGTAAATTGTAATATAATATGTTTAATTGGTGTGTATTTGGTGTGGCTCTCGACGTCTTACTGGCCTGAAACACTTCCTTAAGTTTCCCAGCTGGTCGAGTCCCAATGGTAGCAAGACCGGTCGAGTAGCGTAAAGTTGATGAAGGAATATATATGTTCAGCTTCGCCGAAAGTCTCAAAACAAAATTTATTGTTTTGAAGGAAATTTAAAAAAAATTATGTTTATAAAAAAAAAATAATTAAAAAAAAATTATTAATTTAATTAATTAATTAATTAGGATCAATTAATTAATATAGGGCTGTGAAGTTTTAAACAGTGTAATGCTCTTCTGAAAATTTTTATTAAAGTTTTAGTATATTTTAAATAAGCTATCACCACTCATAAGACTGTCTTCAAACCAATCGATACTTGTTTACCTTTTTATTTTTTAGGTTATCTTCATTTACGGGTGGTAAAGTCCTTGTAGATTATCAATTAGAATTATATTATTGGTAATTAGTATTATTGAAGAAATAAAGAACTAATAATAAGTATTGAAAAGTATTAATGTTTTATTAATTAATAGCAATATTGACTCTTATCGATTAGTATCGATTCTCAGGATATCGAAAAAAGTTACAAGTATATGATATAAAAATTAAATAGGGTTCTTTAAACAGCCAGTTATTATCAAAGTCAGAGAAATCGGGCTAATATTTAAAAAGTATAACGTTACAATCAAATTAATAGTTATTAATAAACACAGACATTGATTAATAAATTGTAAATATAATAATTGTTTTCACCAAACAGCTGAGTTGAACTAAGAAGAAGGCACTGGGATCGTCAAAGCAAATGGCCGCCGTCAAGTTGATCAAAATGTTGCTCGTTCCTGCAGTGTTCCAAATAATGTATTTTCTGGCAATATTCCTGTTCTTGTGTCCGTAAATCTCTTGTTAAATGTTGTGTAGTGATTGGTGTACTGTTTCTGAGTTGTATTTAGTGTATCCGTATAATTATTAGTTCAAACACTTTCCCCGATTCCGTCACTAATTTGGGTTAATGTATTACACAGTTTTCTTGTGTTGTGGTGTTTTCGGAGTAGATATGTATTGTTCTGTGTTATGGAGTGTTTCTTGATTGTTTCTGTTATAATATGATAGTTTTTAGAAGTATTCTACA
Source organism: Magicicada septendecula (assembly GCA_034769895.1). Lineage (NCBI taxonomy): Eukaryota > Metazoa > Arthropoda > Insecta > Hemiptera > Cicadidae > Magicicada > Magicicada septendecula. The sequence continues at coordinate 638,201,805 of CM068367.1, forward strand.
AGTCACTCGCGATTTCACAATAACGTACTATACATTCGCTTTGTATGACTATTATAGGTTAGGTTATGCACGTTACCAAACGTATGTCATGTTAACCGTTCAAATACCAATAATTAACTAACTGTTTCCTTCAGTTTCAATTAAACTCTTAGCCCATATAATATTATTCTTAACATTGTTCAAATATTTTTTCACATCCTGTGTACACTTTACTATTTCACTATATGAATGCCTAAACTTTGGTTATTTGTCAATTTTATTCACTAGATGTGATTTAAATTAATCTTTCAGTTCATTCTGGTTATTTTCAGATTAAATAATGCCATTTTATAGTTTTTCTGTCCAAAAAATAGTAATTTTACTTTCAGTTTGGTATACTCTGAAAAGTCAAAACATCAAAATTTACTTCCTGTCATTATATAAATTCAGCCATTTTATCAGTTATATTTAATATTAATAATCCTATATTGTATTAAAAGGTTCATATTCCCTTATTTTCTGGTAATTAATTGAATTAGTTGTATTCTGAAACATTATTCTGGAATATATGACTCCCATGTCCAAATTTCTGAGTTTAGTCATTTTCATTTTTATTTATAATTCTGAATATAATTTATTAAAATCTTCCTAAATGGTATGTGCAATTATATGGCATGATCTCAAGTTTATTTTGTCTAAACCCCTTTTGTTTATTTGCTTTTAAATGAGTAATTTCTCTGTTTTGATGAAATTTGGTTTCCATTCTTTTGGCCTATGATTTTTTAACAATTTTTCTTACAAAATATTTTACAAACAATATATGATGTGTGATACCCTCTCTGACTTTTACATATAGTATTATAAATTAAACATGTTTTCAAATTACACAAAAACAATTAGTATTTGTTACAATACAAATAATAGTTAAAACAAATAAAGAATATTTTTTTTAAATAAATTGTTGTCTTCAAGTCAGACATTTTGCAACAAAATCCCCATTTCCAACATGGAAACATGGTTTATAAAAAAGGTTTTGTACTAACTAACATCTTAATTACTCTCTACTATTTACAAGTGGTAACTATTTTTATAGTTCTGATGTTAGTTGTTTCAGACCCAAACAAATGGCCTTATATCTAAAACATTTTTAAACATTCTTATACTATATACATAAAAACCTTATATTTATATTCTTATTTCTAACTATTATTATAAGTAGGATTCTACAGTTTTTATACCGTCTTTTATACATTGTCTTTGGGGAATTGTACCCTGTCATTAAAAAATAAATAGTATGAACCGTTCAAAAAGCACTATGAAATCTGTTTTTCTTTTTTCATGTAAAACAAAATGTTATTTTAAACAGATTCATGTCTTATGAACAACATATTGTCACAGTACACATTTTAAGTCATTGAAAAATGCATATTTCATTGCATCCAATGTTTGTGATTGCCAAGAATGAAACACAAGGTTCATTTTTTATAATACCCAAAACTATCACTGGTTCACTTTGCACTCTTATATTATGTTAATGCTAAATGGTCGTATAGTCTTATTAACATAATAAATTGGTTAGTGTTTTTTCAATGGAGATTTGTTCCATGGGTACTATATTATTGTTTCATCTTAGTTCACAGGAAACTTTTACTTTATACACTTCTCTCTCTTAAATTTATATACATGTGGTTTTTATTTCGTTATACTTTTATTTTTAAATATTTATTTTGGGGATATAGGGATTTGGGTGTCTTTTATAAGAGCATGACATCTTCTTCAGGATGCTGCCTTCTTCTTCTTTCATCAGTCTTCTTTTCTCCTGCCCTCTGGGACTGGTATCTTCTCCATCTTCTTCTTGATGCCATCAGGTTTCTTGGGATCTTCTCCATCTTCTTCTTTATTTCAGAAATACTCAACCTGTATTGGTTGATCTTGGCTTATTTTAGGGTTTCTCTTCTATTTATTCTCCCTCGTTGTGGGTTTGGTCATATTCTGTACTGCTTGGTTATTTACTTTTTTACTTTCCTTGGTTATAGTTTGAAAACCTTTGGTTATGAGACTGGTCTTGGATGACTCATCACTAGTAACTCCTTTTATTTGAACTTGTATTTTCTTTATAATAATGATTTCTTTCCACAGTTGCTATGAATTAATCTATTTATATTAAACTTAATGCTTTCTTCCAAATTTAAATATTATAACTTCATTATTCTAATGATCAATTGCCATTCAATATTATGCTTATATCTGTCACGCTACAACAAATACACAAAATTATTTAATTTTCCACCTACCTTGTTTCGTACCTTCTACCAGGGTCCGCAACACGAACGTTAAAATGCAAATATGATTATAGGTTATCGTAATAACTTACGCAACGCACTTTTAAAGAGAAATTAATTAAAATTTTATTTTTTACTTCAAAATTTTCTTTAAGTATTAGATTGTTATTTATTTGGCCTCTTGGCTCAAATGATCCAAAATCATGGAAAAAGTATTAAGCTTGTGATGTTAGTTACATAGTGGTATTACACTTATACTTACAGAATTACAATACACCTTACCTTAATTAGACAGCCCAATCTGCTATTTACACTCACATTCACACCGTTACAAAACCAACTACTATTATTTAATTGACATGTTTGCACAAAAACCCTTTATAAAAATTTGTTGAAAGTACGGTTACAGGTTACCCGACGGCTTCACTCCTTTCGCTGCCACATGGCCCGTATTCTTTAAATGCCCGAAAGTTTATTATTCATTTGATTTTGGCCCGCTCACTTCACTAATTCTGTTTTGCAATGTTATATTTTTGGTTACCACTTTCTACATGATGAAATTAAACTGTTATGTGCACACGGTTTTTCCAGCACCCGGACGGGCTGAGAATTTTGTTCAAATGGGGTGAGAGTTACTAACAAAGTCTCCCACCATAAGTTAGGCATAGCGGAACTTACTATGCCTCATGATCGAATCGTTCGTCACTGTTCATAACACATGGGTTTTTATGTGTGTTGGATGTCGACGAAATTTCACTGCCTTCACTTTCGTTTATGTAAAGTTATGCGCTCCGCAGATGTTGGTGTTTGTGCATTTGTGAGTGGACGTCACACAGACGCAAAGTTCTTAGAATCGTGACAGTCGACAACATGACATTCCTTTATTAATATTTCATAACAGCTATTGCGTACTGCTCCATTGTTTAGACTGCGAGTTAGATTCAACCAAGGACTGGGCACATATATGAAGTGAATTGTACAATTTTACTTAGATCAGAGCCAAAATTAATAAAAAATAAAAAACCTCCTAATTCGCCCCATTACAATACCCCCCCAATGAGAAATCTTCTGTCGAAACAGAAGAAATCTCATTGCTAAACCCCTAAGAGGACCGGTGAGGAACTGGTGCCAACAACCCCCCATTTGTTCTTATACATCATGGGTAACCAACCCCCCTGGCTCGGCGACTATGGACGCATCTGAACGAGATCACTGGACTTCTCTGCACAAGATCCCAACACCAAAAAATCGAACAGATACATACCACAGCGCACCTCGCCTCCTAACATGCCTCCCCAAACTCCAAATCCCTGGCTTAGATCATGCCAGATCCTCAACCGATATGTTCCACCTTATATGCAAACTGGGCTGCCTTTAGCAGATACTGGGCTCACACACACACCTATAATATTTTTAAACAAACTCATCATTTGAAATAAGTTCAAAATCAGATTGTATCAAAACAAAAAAATCTCTTATCTGGATAGATTAATTCTTTCTGTTATTATTACTGATAAAAAAAGAACAAATAAATTGAATATTTACTTAAAACATGAACTGCCTTATCTTAACATTTGATTATACATATATCCTAAACAATATAATTCAATAACACTATTAATACTGAAACAAAACGTGTTACCTCTCCTTAAAGCTCCACCGTTGTAAACGTCCAATTATAAAGATCTACTTGTTAATTACGTGAGGACGTATGTTATATTGTACGATACCAGCTGGAGACGTCAAATTGTAAAGAAATCTTGTCTATTAGTGTAATTAGTTATAAGAGACTCCGGTGTAACAAACGCCAAGTAATACGTTGTAGGTGGCGATCCGTAACTATTAAACTGCTGTCACCTGGTTTAATTAATATATTATTAACTAATATACCTTTCGGTTGTGACCGGTGAAACCCTCAGAACATAGATTATTAAGTCCACAAAATTAGAATTATGTTCCTGAATTTATAATGGTATTATTCTATAGACTTAATTTAGTTCTCAGTGGTTGTTTAATATGAGCAATATATATGGAGTATTTACTGAATGTAAGTGGTATTTGTTTCAACCCTAGTCCCTCAACGATCAAAATTTTGTTCAAATTTAGTAAAAAAAAAAAAAAACCAGTTAGTTCAGCAATCTCCCGTCTCACCAGCTGCAAACTTGGAGCGCTGTTATTAGAAATAAGTATACTTATAGGTTAGTTACTCGGAGTTTTTGTATCAATCTGTTAATAAATTATTACACCAACTGCATATAGTATTTTCTCTGCAATGATTAAAACGTTATCTAATACAACCAATGTACTTTATTTATTTTTCTCTGATATTTAACAAGTTACGTTGTCTCAGACAAACAATAAGACGATCCAATCGACTATCCCAACATGTATCGATTCTTAATTATTCAAACTCTAAAAACATATATATTTGAAAATAATGACAATTAATTCTTATACCAGGGTTCGTGTAGTTCTTTGAACCATTAGTAAGGCCAGGTAAAACGCATAATTAAGGTTGTTCAATTTACAAGAAGAATAAAATTATTTACTTAAAATACAATGATATGAAAATAATTTGTTTTTTACCCAAACGACGAAAGCTTCATTAGGCGGTGAATGTTTGTCAACAGCGGTCAAAATCCAGTTTATATCGTCTTCACCCAGTAAAACTGCTCTGGTTTTCAATGAATTGATGATGGTAATCCCACAGGAACTCTTGTGCTTCGATTCTTCTTTTGCGTCTTCACAATTCTTGGTCCCAACGAACTGGAATTAGGATCTCAGCTTACGCTGTCAATGAAGGTTATTTCGTCAACCGAGTCTTCTGTATTTCCAAATATTTCCGTTAATTCAGGCTTTAACTCTTTACTGGTCTTCAATTTATAGCATGAATTGGTTTGATACCAAATTCAGCGGAATTATTTAGTGACTGAAGTGAGAAGCTTTCAATTCTTTTTTATTTTACTCATTGATAATTTAGAGTGTTATTTAATTTGTACGATTCATTAGCGTTCAAATATAATTGTTTTACAAAAAGGCTTTATCAGTTTGGATATCTCTTTCCTTTATATTTATTCATATATTTAAATATATCGGTTCATTTCAATCTAATAGCTTGTAACAATCAGAACCATCTATTCAAAATCAACAACTTATTATATATCAGTTGCCTTAACAACCATGTTTTCTATATATCCTTGAGCCGGCATTATAGAATATTACTACTTCTTTCCAATAAAATACTCCATGCTTGGATTAATCTTGAATCACATAAAACTTTCCCCTAACCTTCCTTACTAAACAGTAAATGTTTTACTAGAGTTTCGTTGGACTGGGTTTACTAAAAAGGTATTAATTTCCTTTCACTAATATGGAATTTAGGCCTATAGATTCATTTACAATCATTATAACATTATTTGGTTTTTAACTTAATTTTCTTTTTACCTGACCTACTGTACAATTAATTATTGATTACATAGTTAATTACATGAATTTTAATTTACTGGTGGTTAGTTGTTTTTATATTAATTAACTGGTTCTGGAACCCTTTATTAATTTATGACATAATTGTCAGAACTACTTGTTAGACTTGAAACACTGGTCACACTCCTGATCCAGTTTATAAACATTAATTAGAACAACAGTATTTTTCAACATTATACAATACTGATAACTTAGTACAGTACCTAACATTGGTAACTATACTGGGTTATATAAATATAAATCTAATATAAACATAAACATAATTATTGGTGATGTATTATTATCAAATAACATTATTTCATTTTTAGTATATTCAACATACAATATAAAATACTCTGTGACCTGAACATGCCACAGTACAAAACAAACAATTCATAACATTCAATCATTCCTTAGTCTGGCTTTTATACATTTAATACTAGTCATTACCTCCTTCTGGTTTGAGTTACTTCTCGAGCACATGACCTATTGAACAACCTTAAGTCAGGGTATGGTCCTTGACCATATTTCATTCAAACTTTTATGTAACGTTGGGGAACCTCAACTATGTTGCGTTACAATACGCATAAACAATAATACAACCAAAAATGCAAAACATCAATTTAATGGCAGGCACAAAAAGTATATACAAATATATATATTTTTTTTTCTACTACCCCCTTTTTAATCCCTTAACCCCTGATACCCGTTACATATTAATGTGTTCTGCGCTAGGCATCTTGGCCTTTTCCAGCCGCATCCTAGCCGTAAACCACATCTCCCTCGTGACCTGTAACTGGGTCACCGCCCATCCACACTCACTATTACCCCCCCTAGACTGTAGCGTCTAGTTGCTTTCACAAGGACTGATGCGGAAGGGGTGGACATTTTTTTCTTTTATTCCACCCCCATCCTTGCTTCGGCGTTAAAATAAAATTCGGTATTACACCTACTATTCTTGATTTATACACCCCTAATGGACTACCACCCCTATCTGGGTGAAAATAGGCCTGTTCCAAAATTAGGTAGATTCCCCCAAAAATAACCCCCCTACTAAATCTAACAAACCACCGGGTTAACAAAATAAAACAAACCACAAGCCGGTTATATCAAGTAAAATTTGTGATTTTCCACAATTAACTACTTTCACGGTCATGGTCCGGTGAGGCCATGGCCGCACTTAGGTGGGGAATCTACAGTTAAAACATAAAATGTAGATTGACATTAATAACATTTATATGAACAGTAATATACACATCTTATTTTCCAAACACTATCTCGGCCCAAATATTTCCATCAGTTGTCAGTGTTAAATAAATATTTTAGTCATTATTTACATCAATTAGCATTTACTTTATATTCCAGTTTGAATTCGAATGAAAATAAAGTTAAGTTCATTATTAAAAATCATCTTTTCAATAAATTTAATTACCATTTTAATTTAATTTAATTCATATTGTTTTAATCAACAATTTCAAAATTAATTACATTTTTCAAAATGATCCGACAAAAATATTACCTACGTTATTCAAAAAATTTACATTCCTTTCTTCACATATAGTATTTCTTTTTATTTCATAATAGGATTTTCTACTGGCATTGATTCATCAAACTGCAACAGTTAGCAGCTTCAACACTTGGCTGTAGACATTAGTCAAAACATTCAACACACCTGTTTACATAAACAGTCGTCTGCCAGACTGGTGTTATAAACACAGTTATAAACATTCTCAGTTTCAGCATTCATGGTTACATCATACTAACACCTGTACTTCACTTTTCAATTTTTATAAATCTTTTAGATAACATATTTATCAATGTCTATTTCTTACAGTTCAAACCAAATATAATTTTAATTCACCCTTTTAGTTATTATTACCTTTTAATTACAATTTCTATTTAATACCATTATCTCAATTCATTTTTTATTATTGAATTAAACTCTTTTCATACCTGTAAGCATTTTATTCTATCTGATTGGTATTATGAACTTTATACTTACAATACATTATCCACCTATTGACCTGAACACAAAATACACACCACACACACACACACACACACACACACACACACACCTATATCTCCACGTAGCCTCTGAAACATTTAACAACAATGTTATTTCATACAAACCATTGAACATTAATATCAAATCTCATAAAACAATTTAAATCCATTAGAAAAATTCAACCGTATAACATTTAAGTCAATCAAAATATTTAAACATTTCAAATTATTTTAATTAAATTAATTATTGAACATACAAGTTCAGTTGCTATCCAAACAATTACAATTCGCTAATTACTGTCTCCAAAATTGATTTTATTTATTTAAATTGCAAAATATTAAAATTATTATTATCACAATTACCTACATACACATTGTTTACCCAACATTTTACAATACACACAAATAAATTTACTAAACATTTATTTACAAATCGTCATCATTAATTATTCAGTTATATCACACTTCATTGTCCAAGGTTGCGAGGTCAGGACCAATAAACAAACTATTTAAAATTGTCCATTTATGAATTTCAGCCCCCATCGTCAAAAATTAGTCTGGGTTCCACATAACAATTTTCAATTTTATTTGCATTCCACATACGGCTATTTTGTGTATAGTAACCATCAACTTTTAGTTCATTCATTTTACCATAATAATCATATACCAGGTCAACATTATTTATTTCTGTCCAGTCTCCATTAGTAGTTATATTCATTATCAAGTCAATTATTTTCTCATTCATTACAACATAAGGTAAATTATTATTCTTTAAACATGTATCATCAAAACAATTCTCACTCTCTATTTTAACAGGTAAGTACTTCAAATCATTTAACATCTCTTTCAACTCATTATAATCTCTCATTAGTTTATATAATTCTATCTCTTTATCAGCACACAACTCTCCATCTAAATCTCTCTCATCATAACGCCATATCATACTTTCAACATCATTCCACACAGAGGGTACTAATTTATACAACAAAGGGGAACAATTCAGATCATTCACTAATAAGGGTCTCTTGCCCTCCAATATTAACATTTTTGAACACCTTGGTTCATCACAAATAAAGGGAAAATTTACCCTCTGCCCTACACATTCATCTACTCTTTCTTTCCATTCTTTTTCTAATTCATCAACACTAATTACTACCTCGTTACAACATATTTCTCTCTCTCTCTCTCTCACTCACTATTTCACTATCTACTTTTAACGTATCACTCTCTGATACCACCCTTTCAATCACATTACCACTTTCAATATCATTGTTAACATTTGTTATCTTACTCTCTACTACCACATTTTTAATTATATTCTCATTTTCGACATTATTGTCATCATTCGTTAATTTCTTACTGTCATTATTATTTTTACTTTTGATCCGTTCTTCTACTGACTCTACTATTCTCTCAATATCTTGTTTCAATTCGTTACAACTATTATCGCATTTTATTTTTACCTCATCAATGTCAAATTTCAGTACATCAAATTTACAATTAAATTCGCTTTTAATTTCAGTCTTAATTTCATCAAAACGATTATTTAATTCGTTAAATTTGTTATTCTGTACGTCTAATTTGCTGTCAAAACTATTCTTTTGTTCATCGAATTTCTCACTAAAATTGTGATTTTGAACGTCAAATTCTGCATTTATTTTAGTGTCACTAACATCAAGTCTAGCATTTATCATGCTATATAAACATGTTAACATCTCATCTGTATCAGATTTTTTACTTTGGACGGACGTTGAATGAATTCCTTCATCCATAATTTTTGACTCAGTTCCACTTAATTCAGTATTCATGTGGCTTTCGTTTTCAATGTCAGTTAAGCTGACATTCTCGTTATTATCTGCCATATCTATAAATTTATTAATCTAGATTTTCTTACATACAATATCTACCACTTCACTCTTAACCTCTGTACATTGATGTACTAATTTATATGTGCTGCGTAATTTTTAACGTAGTTACTTAACTCTCAAATCAAACTTGCATTTATCGTAGGTGTGGAATTTTAATTATTCAAATTCTAGTCCCGTTCGTAGCGCCAAATGTAATATTCTATTCACATACAATGTAATATAGTAATAAATAGATGTGTGTTGATGATAAGCTATTGTGGAGTATGAGACTCCAATGTAATCAAGCCCCGCTGTTTGGGCTAGCCAATTTGTAATAAAATAAGTAAATTGTAATATAATATGTTTAATTGGTGTGTATTTGGTGTGGCTCTCGACGTCTTACTGGCCTGAAACACTTCCTTAAGTTTCCCAGCTGGTCGAGTCCCAATGGTAGCAAGACCGGTCGAGTAGCGTAAAGTTGATGAAGGAATATATATGTTCAGCTTCGCCGAAAGTCTCAAAACAAAATTTATTGTTTTGAAGGAAATTTAAAAAAAATTATGTTTATAAAAAAAAAATAATTAAAAAAAAATTATTAATTTAATTAATTAATTAATTAGGATCAATTAATTAATATAGGGCTGTGAAGTTTTAAACAGTGTAATGCTCTTCTGAAAATTTTTATTAAAGTTTTAGTATATTTTAAATAAGCTATCACCACTCATAAGACTGTCTTCAAACCAATCGATACTTGTTTACCTTTTTATTTTTTAGGTTATCTTCATTTACGGGTGGTAAAGTCCTTGTAGATTATCAATTAGAATTATATTATTGGTAATTAGTATTATTGAAGAAATAAAGAACTAATAATAAGTATTGAAAAGTATTAATGTTTTATTAATTAATAGCAATATTGACTCTTATCGATTAGTATCGATTCTCAGGATATCGAAAAAAGTTACAAGTATATGATATAAAAATTAAATAGGGTTCTTTAAACAGCCAGTTATTATCAAAGTCAGAGAAATCGGGCTAATATTTAAAAAGTATAACGTTACAATCAAATTAATAGTTATTAATAAACACAGACATTGATTAATAAATTGTAAATATAATAATTGTTTTCACCAAACAGCTGAGTTGAACTAAGAAGAAGGCACTGGGATCGTCAAAGCAAATGGCCGCCGTCAAGTTGATCAAAATGTTGCTCGTTCCTGCAGTGTTCCAAATAATGTATTTTCTGGCAATATTCCTGTTCTTGTGTCCGTAAATCTCTTGTTAAATGTTGTGTAGTGATTGGTGTACTGTTTCTGAGTTGTATTTAGTGTATCCGTATAATTATTAGTTCAAACACTTTCCCCGATTCCGTCACTAATTTGGGTTAATGTATTACACAGTTTTCTTGTGTTGTGGTGTTTTCGGAGTAGATATGTATTGTTCTGTGTTATGGAGTGTTTCTTGATTGTTTCTGTTATAATATGATAGTTTTTAGAAGTATTCTACAAGTCACTCGCGATTTCACAATAACGTACTATACATTCGCTTTGTATGACTATTATAGGTTAGGTTATGCACGTTACCAAACGTATGTCATGTTAACCGTTCAAATACCAATAATTAACTAACTGTTTCCTTCAGTTTCAATTAAACTCTTAGCCCATATAATATTATTCTTAACATTGTTCAAATATTTTTTCACATCCTGTGTACACTTTACTATTTCACTATATGAATGCCTAAACTTTGGTTATTTGTCAATTTTATTCACTAGATGTGATTTAAATTAATCTTTCAGTTCATTCTGGTTATTTTCAGATTAAATAATGCCATTTTATAGTTTTTCTGTCCAAAAAATAGTAATTTTACTTTCAGTTTGGTATACTCTGAAAAGTCAAAACATCAAAATTTACTTCCTGTCATTATATAAATTCAGCCATTTTATCAGTTATATTTAATATTAATAATCCTATATTGTATTAAAAGGTTCATATTCCCTTATTTTCTGGTAATTAATTGAATTAGTTGTATTCTGAAACATTATTCTGGAATATATGACTCCCATGTCCAAATTTCTGAGTTTAGTCATTTTCATTTTTATTTATAATTCTGAATATAATTTATTAAAATCTTCCTAAATGGTATGTGCAATTATATGGCATGATCTCAAGTTTATTTTGTCTAAACCCCTTTTGTTTATTTGCTTTTAAATGAGTAATTTCTCTGTTTTGATGAAATTTGGTTTCCATTCTTTTGGCCTATGATTTTTTAACAATTTTTCTTACAAAATATTTTACAAACAATATATGATGTGTGATACCCTCTCTGACTTTTACATATAGTATTATAAATTAAACATGTTTTCAAATTACACAAAAACAATTAGTATTTGTTACAATACAAATAATAGTTAAAACAAATAAAGAATATTTTTTTTAAATAAATTGTTGTCTTCAAGTCAGACATTTTGCAACAAAATCCCCATTTCCAACATGGAAACATGGTTTATAAAAAAGGTTTTGTACTAACTAACATCTTAATTACTCTCTACTATTTACAAGTGGTAACTATTTTTATAGTTCTGATGTTAGTTGTTTCAGACCCAAACAAATGGCCTTATATCTAAAACATTTTTAAACATTCTTATACTATATACATAAAAACCTTATATTTATATTCTTATTTCTAACTATTATTATAAGTAGGATTCTACAGTTTTTATACCGTCTTTTATACATTGTCTTTGGGGAATTGTACCCTGTCATTAAAAAATAAATAGTATGAACCGTTCAAAAAGCACTATGAAATCTGTTTTTCTTTTTTCATGTAAAACAAAATGTTATTTTAAACAGATTCATGTCTTATGAACAACATATTGTCACAGTACACATTTTAAGTCATTGAAAAATGCATATTTCATTGCATCCAATGTTTGTGATTGCCAAGAATGAAACACAAGGTTCATTTTTTATAATACCCAAAACTATCACTGGTTCACTTTGCACTCTTATATTATGTTAATGCTAAATGGTCGTATAGTCTTATTAACATAATAAATTGGTTAGCGTTTTTTCAATGGAGATTTGTTCCATGGGTACTATATTATTGTTTCATCTTAGTTCACAGGAAACTTTTACTTTATACACTTCTCTCTCTTAAATTTATATACATGTGGTTTTTATTTCGTTATACTTTTATTTTTAAATATTTATTTTGGGGATATAGGGATTTGGGTGTCTTTTATAAGAGCATGACATCTTCTTCAGGATGCTGCCTTCTTCTTCTTTCATCAGTCTTCTTTTCTCCTGCCCTCTGGGACTGGTATCTTCTCCATCTTCTTCTTGATGCCATCAGGTTTCTTGGGATCTTCTCCATCTTCTTCTTTATTTCAGAAATACTCAACCTGTATTGGTTGATCTTGGCTTATTTTAGGGTTTCTCTTCTATTTATTCTCCCTCGTTGTGGGTTTGGTCATATTCTGTACTGCTTGGTTATTTACTTTTTTACTTTCCTTGGTTATAGTTTGAAAACCTTTGGTTATGAGACTGGTCTTGGATGACTCATCACTAGTAACTCCTTTTATTTGAACTTGTATTTTCTTTATAATAATGATTTCTTTCCACAGTTGCTATGAATTAATCTATTTATATTAAACTTAATGCTTTCTTCCAAATTTAAATATTATAACTTCATTATTCTAATGATCAATTGCCATTCAATATTATGCTTATATCTGTCACGCTACAACAAATACACAAAATTATTTAATTTTCCACCTACCTTGTTTCGTACCTTCTACCAGGGTCCGCAACACGAACGTTAAAATGCAAATATGATTATAGGTTATCGTAATAACTTACGCAACGCACTTTTAAAGAGAAATTAATTAAAATTTTATTTTTTACTTCAAAATTTTCTTTAAGTATTAGATTGTTATTTATTTGGCCTCTTGGCTCAAATGATCCAAAATCATGGAAAAAGTATTAAGCTTGTGATGTTAGTTACATAGTGGTATTACACTTATACTTACAGAATTACAATACACCTTACCTTAATTAGACAGCCCAATCTGCTATTTACACTCACATTCACACCGTTACAAAACCAACTACTATTATTTAATTGACATGTTTGCACAAAAACCCTTTATAAAAATTTGTTGAAAGTACGGTTACAGGTTACCCGACGGCTTCACTCCTTTCGCTGCCACATGGCCCGTATTCTTTAAATGCCCGAAAGTTTATTATTCATTTGATTTTGGCCCGCTCACTTCACTAATTCTGTTTTGCAATGTTATATTTTTGGTTACCACTTTCTACATGATGAAATTAAACTGTTATGTGCACACGGTTTTTCCAGCACCCGGACGGGCTGAGAATTTTGTTCAAATGGGGTGAGAGTTACTAACAAAGTCTCCCACCATAAGTTAGGCATAGCGGAACTTACTATGCCTCATGATCGAATCGTTCGTCACTGTTCATAACACATGGGTTTTTATGTGTGTTGGATGTCGACGAAATTTCACTGCCTTCACTTTCGTTTATGTAAAGTTATGCGCTCCGCAGATGTTGGTGTTTGTGCATTTGTGAGTGGACGTCACACAGACGCAAAGTTCTTAGAATCGTGACAGTCGACAACATGACATTCCTTTATTAATATTTCATAACAGCTATTGCGTACTGCTCCATTGTTTAGACTGCGAGTTAGATTCAACCAAGGACTGGGCACATATATGAAGTGAATTGTACAATTTTACTTAGATCAGAGCCAAAATTAATAAAAAATAAAAAACCTCCTAATTCGCCCCATTACAATACCCCCCCCCCAATGAGAAATCTTCTGTCGAAACAGAAGAAATCTCATTGCTAAACCCCTAAGAGGACCGGTGAGGAACTGGTGCCAACAACCCCCCATTTGTTCTTATACATCATGGGTAACCAACCCCCCTGGCTCGGCGACTATGGACGCATCTGACCGAGATCACTGGACTTCTCTGCACAAGATCCCAACACCAAAAAATCGAACAGATACATACCACAGCGCACCTCGCCTCCTAACATGCCTCCCCAAACTCCAAATCCCTGGCTTAGATCATGCCAGATCCTCAACCGATATGTTCCACCTTATATGCAAACTGGGCTGCCTTTAGCAGATACTGGGCTCACACACACACCTATAATATTTTTAAACAAACTCATCATTTGAAATAAGTTCAAAATCAGATTGTATCAAAACAAAAAAATCTCTTATCTGGATAGATTAATTCTTTCTGTTATTATTACTGATAAAAAAAGAACAAATAAATTGAATATTTACTTAAAACATGAACTGCCTTATCTTAACATTTGATTATACATATATCCTAAACAATATAATTCAATAACACTATTAATACTGAAACAAAACGTGTTACCTCTCCTTAAAGCTCCACCGTTGTAAACGTCCAATTATAAAGATCTACTTGTTAATTACGTGAGGACGTATGTTATATTGTACGATACCAGCTGGAGACGTCAAATTGTAAAGAAATCTTGTCTATTAGTGTAATTAGTTATAAGAGACTCCGGTGTAACAAACGCCAAGTAATACGTTGTAGGTGGCGATCCGTAACTATTAAACTGCTGTCACCTGGTTTAATTAATATATTATTAACTAATATACCTTTCGGTTGTGACCGGTGAAACCCTCAGAACATAGATTATTAAGTCCACAAAATTAGAATTATGTTCCTGAATTTATAATGGTATTATTCTATAGACTTAATTTAGTTCTCAGTGGTTGTTTAATATGAGCAATATATATGGAGTATTTACTGAATGTAAGTGGTATTTGTTTCAACCCTAGTCCCTCAACGATCAAAATTTTGTTCAAATTTAGTAAAAAAAAAAAAAAACCAGTTAGTTCAGCAATCTCCCGTCTCACCAGCTGCAAACTTGGAGCGCTGTTATTAGAAATAAGTATACTTATAGGTTAGTTACTCGGAGTTTTTGTATCAATCTGTTAATAAATTATTACACCAACTGCATATAGTATTTTCTCTGCAATGATTAAAACGTTATCTAATACAACCAATGTACTTTATTTATTTTTCTCTGATATTTAACAAGTTACGTTGTCTCAGACAAACAATAAGACGATCCAATCGACTATCCCAACATGTATCGATTCTTAATTATTCAAACTCTAAAAACATATATATTTGAAAATAATGACAATTAATTCTTATACCAGGGTTCGTGTAGTTCTTTGAACCATTAGTAAGGCCAGGTAAAACGCATAATTAAGGTTGTTCAATTTACAAGAAGAATAAAATTATTTACTTAAAATACAATGATATGAAAATAATTTGTTTTTTACCCAAACGACGAAAGCTTCATTAGGCGGTGAATGTTTGTCAACAGCGGTCAAAATCCAGTTTATATCGTCTTCACCCAGTAAAACTGCTCTGGTTTTCAATGAATTGATGATGGTAATCCCACAGGAACTCTTGTGCTTCGATTCTTCTTTTGCGTCTTCACAATTCTTGGTCCCAACGAACTGGAATTAGGATCTCAGCTTACGCTGTCAATGAAGGTTATTTCGTCAACCGAGTCTTCTGTATTTCCAAATATTTCCGTTAATTCAGGCTTTAACTCTTTACTGGTCTTCAATTTATAGCATGAATTGGTTTGATACCAAATTCAGCGGAATTATTTAGTGACTGAAGTGAGAAGCTTTCAATTCTTTTTTATTTTACTCATTGATAATTTAGAGTGTTATTTAATTTGTACGATTCATTAGCGTTCAAATATAATTGTTTTACAAA
The DNA here is from genome assembly GCA_034769895.1 of Magicicada septendecula. Lineage (NCBI taxonomy): Eukaryota > Metazoa > Arthropoda > Insecta > Hemiptera > Cicadidae > Magicicada > Magicicada septendecula. Next base: position 638,218,184 of record CM068367.1, read on the forward strand.
AAGGCTTTATCAGTTTGGATATCTCTTTCCTTTATATTTATTCATATATTTAAATATATCGGTTCATTTCAATCTAATAGCTTGTAACAATCAGAACCATCTATTCAAAATCAACAACTTATTATATATCAGTTGCCTTAACAACCATGTTTTCTATATATCCTTGAGCCGGCATTATAGAATATTACTACTTCTTTCCAATAAAATACTCCATGCTTGGATTAATCTTGAATCACATAAAACTTTCCCATAACCTTCCTTACTAAACAGTAAATGTTTTACTAGAGTTTCGTTGGACTGGGTTTACTAAAAAGGTATTAATTTCCTTTCACTAATATGGAATTTAGGCCTATAGATTCATTTACAATCATTATAACATTATTTGGTTTTTAACTTAATTTTCTTTTTACCTGACCTACTGTACAATTAATTATTGATTACATAGTTAATTACATGAATTTTAATTTACTGGTGGTTAGTTGTTTTTATATTAATTAACTGGTTCTGGAACCCTTTATTAATTTATGACATAATTGTCAGAACTACTTGTTAGACTTGAAACACTGGTCACACTCCTGATTCAGTTTATAAACATTAATTAGAACAACAGTATTTTTCAACATTATACAATACTGATAACTTAGTACAGTACCTAACATTGGTAACTATACTGGGTTATATAAATATAAATCTAATATAAACATAAACATAATTATTGGTGATGTATTATTATCAAATAACATTATTTCATTTTTAGTATATTCAACATACAATATAAAATACTCTGTGACCTGAACATGCCACAGTACAAAACAAACAATTCATAACATTCAATCATTCCTTAGTCTGGCTTTTATACATTTAATACTAGTCATTGCCTCCTTCTGGTTTGAGTTACTTCTCGAGCACATGACCTATTGAACAACCTTAAGTCAGGGTATGGTCCTTGACCATATTTCATTCAAACTTTTATGTAACGTTGGGGAACCTCAACTATGTTGCGTTACATAACACCCCCCCCCCTTCGAAATAAGTTTATTTTGGTATAAACAAAGTTTAGCAAGAAATAAACTTCTAATTTGTATCTGGCCAATTGGTTTCCTATTTATAGTACTTTTATATTTCATAATTATCCGTTATATTATTATCATTTCTTCGTTCCTTCTTAAAATCAATTATTTCCCAAGTTTAAATCTTATTTCTATAATCATTCTTGTGACATTCTTTATTAATTATACATTTTGGATCTGGTTTTATTTAATTCTCTATATTTATTTGTGAGTTTTCCCTCTAATATTTAATTTTCCTAAACCTCCCTAACATTATAACTGGAATCGAATCGGTGGTGCTCTATCGGCTAACCAATTACCGTCGTCCGTTACATACTTTCTGGGATCAGAGGAACATCATCTCTGCCCAGTTAAATGATTGCTGGAATATTCTACAGTCAATCTTCATTAATAAACCTCGTAAGGTAGTCATCATGTGACCTTCAATAAAATAATAAATAATAATCATATTCTAGGGATTATTCACTGTACTTCAACTCAGACCATATTATTTCTTCATATTAATTCTTCCTTCTATTATACACTTATCCTCTCCAATACTTGGCTACTTTATTGACATTTATTAATTGGTTCTTTTACGGATAATTCTTAAATATTTTTTTTTTTTTTTTTTTCTTTTTTGTGATCCTTTTGATGGTTCCATTTTGGCTTCTTCATTCTCTTATCTTCATTGGCTCATATTCCTTTGTGGTCAATACAGCTGGTTATGAGATTTTGGTTAGTACTATACATTACATTATGTAGCTATATTCTTCTGGCACAATCATTATTATTTCTTTTACATTCTAAATTACATTTCTCACTATTATGTTACATTAGATAAACTCATTTCGTCTTTTGGTTTTGATGATTTTTTATTAGGTTGAATCAGTGTTATTATTATTTTTTTTTTTTTTCATATTAGTTTAAAGCAATTTCTTCTAAATTGTATAGTAAGGTGTTCTTACTTATTTTTTCGACTTTGGTTGTTTTTTTATCTTCAAAATTCTCTTTCTTGTATACCTCATAAATTGTTTTCTTAGATACTTGTTTGTAAGTTGAGCTTACTTCATTTTTTTGAATTTTGGTGTATTTATCCTCTTTATTTTAAATCATACTGTTTCTGAATAATTATTGAGTAAGTTGTTCTTACATCCTTTGGAATTTTGGTTTTTTTTATTCTCTTTATGTATTCCATCTGTCGGCCGTGGCTTCTTCTTCATTTATTTCTTGTCTTACATCCTGGGATGTACTGGGTCGGTGGCCATCTCCTCTTAAGAGAATCCAGCGTTCTGGTGGGTTCTGTTGATTATAAATTATTCGGACATTCCTAGATGGATCGTCCCTTCTTTAGTTCTCGCTTCCGGATCTGGATTCTCCGATGCTATTGCTCCGTTGTAAACACTCATTATCATTCTCTCCTTGGTTTTGATCACTCCTTGGACCATTCTCTTCGGCCCTTATAAAATTCACCATTGGTCTGGAAATCCGTAATGGACGATCCTCTTCGTAGTTAACCCGGCGGTAGTCCTCCTGACTCCGACTTCTGCCCCCATTAGTTCTAGTCTCCCTTCTATCATTATTATTGTACTGGTTCCAGTCGGTGTCCCTATTAAAACTCCGACGTCCTTGGTAGTATGTCCTCCCGTTATAATTGTCGTACGCCCCCACATAATTAACTCTTCTGTAGTTTTGGTTTTGGTTATTCGGGTTACGGTTACTGTTATCATAATTTCGGTTGTTCGTGTTCTGATTCTGGTAACTTGGGTTATACGACCGGTTATATTGGTTGTTCGGAATACTCTGTCTATTCCCGTAATTATTTCCATTGTTCCTTGGGCTGTTGTTGTTATTTTGCCGTTGGTACGCCTCATTACCATAATTACCAGGCCTGCCATTATAGTTCGTCCGGTTATTCGCCTCATGACTGTTATGGTTATTGTTTCTATTGTTATAGTCTGGGAAATCCCTGTTCCCGTACTGGTCGTTTCTCTGACGACTCCTTCGATAATGTACCTCACGCTCGTGCTCTTCCAATAGCGTTGACATGGCCTGTATAGTTTTTATTTGTCCACCCGATCGTGCTATTGATATACCGTTATCATAGTGGTATGCTAACCTGGTGACGAGAATTTCCTCTGGGATTTTCGGTTCAAGATGTCTTGCCAAACATACTTTTCCCAGGAAGTAGGCGGTAAGTGTTGTTCCCCTGCTGGCGTCATATCTTCCATAACTGATGCTCTCCCTTACTACGTTCTGGGTGGCGTCTGACCAGTACCTGGCTTTAAAAGCTATTTTAAATTCTTCGTAGCTTCGTATCTCGTGCCTGGTGGCTGTCCACCAGTTATCATAAGTTTCTTTAAAATGTTCGTCTAAATAACGACGAATTATTGGCCACCTGTTTTCACCAGTTCTCATGATTTGTTCGCCAACCCATTCCAAGAATTCCATTGGATTTCTCCTGTATGCCTTAAAGTTGATGGTCTCCCGGTCGTCTATATGTTGTGTATATGGGACAGTGATCGATCGGTTGTCAACTGACCGTTGTAGGTTCTCGATTCTATCCTGGTTACGTAGTCCTTGCTCCTGTACTTCGTTCATGATCGTATCTAAATTTCGATGCTGGTTTCCGCAATCAGTTCGTATTGATTCCACTTGAATTCGGTTTTCTTCTTCTATATGGCCTAGCTTGACCTCTAGTTCAGCTCTATTTCGTGTAATAACTTCATCGGTCGCTTTCAGTTTTCTATTTGTTTCCGCGATCTCCTGTTTTCTTTTGCCGTCGTTCTTAACTACCTTCTGGCTGATTGCCTCACTAGCGTCCTCAATGTTCTTATTGATAACTTGTCTTAATACTTCATTCTGTTTATCAACATTTTCCCTTATTTCCTTGTTAGAATGCTCAATTCTCTCATCGATTCGTATTAGATTATCCTCATTGATTTTCTCAAGATCTGCTTTCATATCGTTTATTGTTTTCCTCAAGTTTTTCGTTCATTAGTTTGTTATCGTCTTGAATCTGTCTCAAATTCTCGTCATTCCTGTCAAACTTTTCATTCATTTGTTTGATTAAATTTTCGCTCAAAATTTCATTTTGTTTTCTTGAGTTCTCATTAATACTGTCTATTTTATTTTCCAGCTTTTCTGAATTTTCATTTATACTGTCTATCTTTTCATTGATTTGTCTAAAATCGGCCTTCAATCGTTCATTATTTTCATTTATGGTTTGCCTTAAAAGTTCACTAGTACTTTCCTTAATACTGTCTATTTTATTTTCTAGCTTTTCTGACCTTTCGTTTATACTGTCTATTTTATTTTCTAGCTTTTCTGACCTTTCGTTTATACTGTCTATTTATTTTCTAGCTTTTCTGAGTTTTCTTCAAATTTTTTATTTAATTCTTCCTTCTGTTTCTTGGAATCTTCTTTAATTAATTCCCATAATTTTTGTAAATCTAAGCCTCCTCTGGCTTCCTCTTTATCTGGTTGGTCCCCTTGGGCATCTTCTTCCACTATTTCCGTTTCCGTATCCATAACTATTTCGGATTCTTCTGTATCACCTGTCTGTTGATCCATTTCGGTATCTGTACCTACCTCTGTTTCTTTTTCCCTCCTATCTTCTTCTGTTTCTTGTTCCTTCTCCATTCTTTTCGTAACAGCTCTCGTATGCATTCCTGTGCCTCTAATGGTTGCCTGCTCAAGTTAAGTAACAAATAATATGAGTTTTTACTTAACTAAAGCCCACTCGTTGAGCGCCAATTTGTAATAATATAAAATATCTAAGGTGTTAAGATGCGACGATGATGCCCCACGTTGGGCGCCAATTTGAAACAAAACGTGTTACCTCTCCTTAAAGCTCCACCATTGTAAACGTCCAATTATAAAGATCTACTTGTTAATTACGTGAGGACGTATGTTATATTGTACGATACCAGCTGGAGACGTCAAATTGTAAAGAAATCTTGTCTATTAGTGTAATTAGTTATAAGAGACTCCGGTGTAACAAACGCCAAGTAATACGTTGTAGGTGGCGATCCGTAACTATTAAACTGCTGTCACCTGGTTTAATTAATATATTATTAACTAATATACCTTTCGGTTGTGACCGGTGAAACCCTCAGAACATAGATTATTAAGTCCACAAAATTAGAATTATGTTCCTGAATTTATAATGGTATTATTCTATAGACTTAATTTAGTTCTCAGTGGTTGTTTAATATGAGCAATATATATGGAGTATTTACTGAATGTAAGTGGTATTTGTTTCAACCCTAGTCCCTCAACGATCAAAATTTTGTTCAAATTTAGTAAAAAAAAAAAAACCAGTTAGTTCAGCAATCTCCCGTCTCACCAGCTGCAAACTTGGAGCGCTGTTATTAGAAATAAGTATACTTATAGGTTAGTTACTCGGAGTTTTTGTATCAATCTGTTAATAAATTATTACACCAACTACATATAGTATTTTCTCTGCAATGATTAAAACGTTATCTAATACAACCAATGTACTTTATTTATTTTTCTCTGATATTTAACAAGTTACGTTGTCTCAGACAAACAATAAGACGATCCAATCGACTATCCCAACATGTATCGATTCTTAATTATTCAAACTCTAAAAACATATATATTTGAAAATAATGACAATTAATTCTTATACCAGGGTTCGTGTAGTTCTTTGAACCATTAGTAAGGCCAGGTAAAACGCATAATTAAGGTTGTTCAATTTACAAGAAGAATAAAATTATTTACTTAAAATACAATGATATGAAAATAATTTGTTTTTTACCCAAACGACGAAAGCTTCATTAGGCGGTGAATGTTTGTCAACAGCGGTCAAAATCCAGTTTATATCGTCTTCACCCAGTAAAACTGCTCTGGTTTTCAATGAATTGATGATGGTAATCCCACAGGAACTCTTGTGCTTCGATTCTTCTTTTGCGTCTTCACAATTCTTGGTCCCAACGAACTGGAATTAGGATCTCAGCTTACGCTGTCAATGAAGGTTATTTCGTCAACCGAGTCTTCTGTATTTCCAAATATTTCCGTTAATTCAGGCTTTAACTCTTTACTGGTCTTCAATTTATAGCATGAATTGGTTTGATACCAAATTCAGCGGAATTATTTAGTGACTGAAGTGAGAAGCTTTCAATTCTTTTTTATTTTACTCATTGATAATTTAGAGTGTTATTTAATTTGTACGATTCATTAGCGTTCAAATATAATTGTTTTACAAAAAGGCTTTATCAGTTTGGATATCTCTTTCCTTTATATTTATTCATATATTTAAATATATCGGTTCATTTCAATCTAATAGCTTGTAACAATCAGAACCATCTATTCAAAATCAACAACTTATTATATATCAGTTGCCTTAACAACCATGTTTTCTATATATCCTTGAGCCGGCATTATAGAATATTACTACTTCTTTCCAATAAAATACTCCATGCTTGGATTAATCTTGAATCACATAAAACTTTCCCCTAACCTTCCTTACTAAACAGTAAATGTTTTACTAGAGTTTCGTTGGACTGGGTTTACTAAAAAGGTATTAATTTCCTTTCACTAATATGGAATTTAGGCCTATAGATTCATTTACAATCATTATAACATTATTTGGTTTTTAACTTAATTTTCTTTTTACCTGACCTACTGTACAATTAATTATTGATTACATAGTTAATTACATGAATTTTAATTTACTGGTGGTTAGTTGTTTTTATATTAATTAACTGGTTCTGGAACCCTTTATTAATTTATGACATAATTGTCAGAACTACTTGTTAGACTTGAAACACTGGTCACACTCCTGATCCAGTTTATAAACATTAATTAGAACAACAGTATTTTTCAACATTATACAATACTGATAACTTAGTACAGTACCTAACATTGGTAACTATACTGGGTTATATAAATATAAATCTAATATAAACATAAACATAATTATTGGTGATGTATTATTATCAAATAACATTATTTCATTTTTAGTATATTCAACATACAATATAAAATACTCTGTGACCTGAACATGCCACAGTACAAAACAAACAATTCATAACATTCAATCATTCCTTAGTCTGGCTTTTATACATTTAATACTAGTCATTGCCTCCTTCTGGTTTGAGTTACTTCTCGAGCACATGACCTATTGAACAACCTTAAGTCAGGGTATGGTCCTTGACCATATTTCATTCAAACTTTTATGTAACGTTGGGGAACCTCAACTATGTTGCGTTACAATACGCATAAACAATAATACAACCAAAAATGCAAAACATCAATTTAATGGCAGGCACAAAAAGTATATACAAATATATATTTTTTTTTTTCTACTACCCCCTTTTTAATCCCTTAACCCCTGATACCCGTTACATATTAATGTGTTCTGCGCTAGGCATCTTGGCCTTTTCCAGCCGCATCCTAGCCGTAAACCACATCTCCCTCGTGACCTGTAACTGGGTCACCGCCCATCCACACTCACTATTACCCCCCCCCCTAGACTGTAGCGTCTAGTTGCTTTCACAAGGACTGATGCGGAAAGGGGTGGACATTTTTTTCTTTTATTCCACCCCCATCCTTGCTTCGGCATTAAAATAAAATTCGGTATTACACCTACTACCGTATTTTCGCGTGTACCACGCGCACCTTTTTTACCAAAAAATATTTCGTAGAAATGGGGTGCGAGTGTTACACGAGGAAACTAACTTGCCAGTCTTCATCAGAGTGGTCATTGACCTTATGCTACCGCAATTCCTGTTCAAACCTCAGTCACTACTATGTACCGTACATCGGGCGGATATTGACCTTGACTAAAGCATTGCACAGACAACACTTTCAACCCCCACTGCAAAATAGCAGGTAGCATTTCATAGTGTTTCTAACAGTCTACTGTTAAAATTCGGTTCGTTCTGTACCGGTTTGTGAAAACGTAAGCTGTGTTTTGAAGTGTTTTACGGTATTCACCAAATGTTTATTGTATTATTTACGTTATTCAATATCGAATTTACGGCAATCGTAATTACTACGGTATATCGTACTGTATCATATCATTTTAAACAATTTGTCTTCGTTTGTGTTTTGTGTTCTTTTAATTTATCAAGGTGTTGTTTCGTTTTACAATGGAATGTGGGAAAAGATTGCGTTCGTTTACTGCCGGAGAGAAGTTAAAAATTATAAACGAAGCAGAGGTAATAGGAAATAGAGCAGCGGGTCGAATATACGACATGCCGGAATCGTGTATCAGAGACTGGCGTAAGAAAAAAGAAAAATTAACGGAAGCTCCTTTAAAGAAAAGAGCTTTTCGAGGTAAAGCTGCAAAATATCCTTAACTAGAAGTTAAACTTACAGCGTTTATAGATGATAAGTGTCAATATGGTTATGCTGTTTCCACAGAAATGTGCCAAATAGAGGCAATTAAGATTGCGAAGGAGCTGAATATTAACATAAATGAGTTTAAAGCAAGCAGGGGATGGCTTCAAAGGTTTTTTAAAAGAAGTAACCTTTCTGTTCGACGGAAAACAACGATATCTCAACGTTTACCAGAGGTGTACACTGATAAACTCTTGTGTTTTCAGCGTTACATAATTCAGTTAAGAAAACTGAACAATTATCCACTATGCCAGATCGGCAACGCGGATCAAACTCCAGTTTATTTCGAGATGCCTGTGGATACGACAGTAAATAAAGTTGGTGACAAAACTGTAAAAATTCGTACAGCTGGTTGCGAGAAACAACGGTGCACTGTAATGCTTACTGTTTTAGCCGATGGAAAGAAACTGCCTCCTTATGTAATCTTGAAGCGGAAAAACCTTCCAAAAAATGAAAGTTTCCCACCAGGTTTGATAATGAAAGCTCAAGAAAAAGGGTGGATGGACAATGAGTTAGTGCTTGACTGGATAAAGCGCGTTTGGAATCGGCGACCTGGAGCATTATTAAAACGCCCAGGGATGCTTGTTATGGATAGTTTTCGTGGCCATCTGACTGACGATGTTAAGAAAGTTTTATCAGAAACAAAGACTGAACAAGTGATTATTCCAGGTGGAATGACTTCGATGCTCCAGCCACTTGATGTGTGCATAAATAAGCCCTTCAAGTGCCAGTTAAAAAAAATGTACACCCAGTGGATGAGTACTGCACCACACGAGCTGACGCCGACAGGAAGACTCCGAAGGCCATCACTGACGCTGATCTGCAGTTGGATCATCAAAGCATGGGACAGTATACCAGAAGACTTAATAAAGAAAAGTTTCAAAAAAACTGGCATTTCCAACGCCTTGGATGGCAGTGAAGACGATAAACTGTTCGTTAGTGAAGATGAGGCAGCGTCTGCTTCTGATGAAGACTCCCCATTCGACAGTAGCAATGACGAATGAAAATCAGGTAAGACACTAGTAAAAAATTTTTTTAAACTACATCAAACATACCGGTATCCCTTGGGTTTATAACTGTGTTCGTTTTCATTGATGTACTGTTCTAATGCACTCTTAATTTTCTTTAGGTTGGCAAACCCGAATTTACAATTACGGCTGGTTCTGTAACGATTGCTGTAACCTTCGCTTCTAATTACTGTATCTAGTTGTAATAAATATTAATTGTCATTGTAATAAACATACATTTTTTACTTGTAATAAAAAATAAATCCGTAAGTTAGTGTAACAAAAAAAGTAACTTGACGTTTATTTCATTAGTTATTACAGTTTTTCCCTTACAATAGATATATGGTAATACTATTCCAAATACCGGTATATGATTTTTTTTTCACATTTTTGAATACGCGATTTTTTTTTTTTTTTTGTAGGACCTAAAAATAAGGGGTGCGCGTGTTACACGAGGGCGCGTGGTACACGCGAAAATACGGTATTCTTGATTTATACACCCCTAATGGACTACCACCCCTATCTGGGTGAAAATAGGCCTGTTCCAAAATTAGGTAGATTCCCCCAAAAATAACCCCCCTACTAAATCTAACAAACCACCGGGTTAACAAAATAAAACAAACCACAAGCCGGTTATATCAAGTAAAATTTGTGATTTTCCACAATTAACTACTTTCAAGGTCATGGTCCGGTGAGGCCATGGCCGCACTTAGGTGGGGAATCTACAGTTAAAACATAAAATGTAGATTGACATTAATAACATTTATATGAACAGTAATATACACATCTTATTTTCCAAACACTATCTCGGCCCAAATATTTCCATCAGTTGTCAGTGTTAAATAAATATTTTAGTCATTATTTACATCAATTAGCATTTACTTTATATTCCAGTTTGAATTCGAATGAAAATAAAGTTAAGTTCATTATTAAAAATCATCTTTTCAATTAATTTAATTACCATTTTAATTTAATTTAATTTCATATTGTTTTAATCAACAATTTCAAAATTAATTACATTTTTCAAAATGATCCGACAAAAATATTACCTACGTTATTCAAAAAATTTACATTCCTTTCTTCACATATAGTATTTCTTTTTATTTCATAATAGGATTTTCTACTGGCATTGATTCATCAAACTGCAACAGTTAGCAGCTTCAACACTTGGCTGTAGACATTAGTCAAAACATTCAACACACCTGTTTACATAAACAGTCGTCTGCCAGACTGGTGTTATAAACACAGTTATAAACATTCTCAGTTTCAGCATTCATGGTTACATCATACTAACACCTGTACTTCACTTTTCAATTTTTATAAATCTTTTAGATAACATATTTATCAATGTCTATTTCTTACAGTTCAAACCAAATATAATTTTAATTCACCCTTTTAGTTATTATTACCTTTTAATTACAATTTCTATTTAATACCATTATCTCAATTCATTTTTTATTATTGAATTAAACTCTTTTCATACCTGTAAGCATTTTATTCTATCTGATTGGTATTATGAACTTTATACTTACAATACATTATCCACCTATTGACCTGAACACAAAATACACACCACACACACACACACACACACACACCACCTATATCTCCACGTAGCCTCTGAAACATTTAACAACAATGTTATTTCATACAAACCATTGAACATTAATATCAAATCTCATAAAACAATTTAAATCCATTAGAAAAATTCAACCGTATAACATTTAAGTCAATCAAAATATTTAAACATTTCAAATTATTTTAATTAAATTAATTATTGAACATACAAGTTCAGTTGCTATCCAAACAATTACAATTCGCTAATTACTGTCTCCAAAATTGATTTTATTTATTTAAATTGCAAAATATTAAAATTATTATTATCACAATTACCTACATACACATTGTTTACCCAACATTTTACAATACACACAAATAAATTTACTAAACATTTATTTACAAATCGTCATCATTAATTATTCAGTTATATCACACTTCATTGTCCAAGGTTGTGAGGTCAGGACCAATAAACAAACTATTTAAAATTGTCCATTTATGAATTTCAGCCCCCATCGTCAAAAATTAGTCTGGGTTCCACATAACAATTTTCAATTTTATTTGCATTCCACATACGGCTATTTTGTGTATAGTAACCATCAACTTTTAGTTCATTCATTTTACCATAATAATCATATACCAGGTCAACATTATTTATTTCTGTCCAGTCTCCATTAGTAGTTATATTCATTATCAAGTCAATTATTTTCTCATTCATTACAACATAAGGTAAATTATTATTCTTTAAACATGTATCATCAAAACAATTCTCACTCTCTATTTTAACAGGTAAGTACTTCAAATCATTTAACATCTCTTTCAACTCATTATAATCTCTCATTAGTTTATATAATTCTATCTCTTTATCAGCACACAACTCTCCATCTAAATCTCTCTCATCATAACGCCATATTATACTTTCAACATCATTCCACACAGAGGGTACTAATTTATACAACAAAGGGGAACAATTCAAATCATTCACTAATAAGGGTCTCTTGCCCTCCAATAATAACATTTTTGAACACCTTGGTTCATCACAAATAAAGGGAAAATTTACCCTCTGCCCTACACATTCATCTACTCTTTCTTTCCATTCTTTTTCTAATTCATCAACACTAATTACTACCTCGTTACAACATATTTCTCTCTCTCTCTCTCTCACTCACTATTTCACTATCTACTTTCAACGTATCACTCTCTGATACCACCCTTTCAATCACATTACCACTTTCAATATCATTGTTAACATTTGTTATCTTACTCTCTACTACCACATTTTTAATTATATTCTCATTTTCGACATTATTGTCATCATTCGTTAATTTCTTACTGTCATTATTATTTTTACTTTTGATCCGTTCTTCTACTGACTCTACTATTCTCTCAATATCTTGTTTCAATTCGTTACAACTATTATCGCATTTTATTTTTACCTCATCAATGTCAAATTTCAGTACATCAAATTTACAATTAAATTCGCTTTTAATTTCAGTCTTAATTTCATCAAAACGATTATTTAATTCGTTAAATTTGTTATTCTGTACGTCTAATTTTCTGTCAAAACTATTCTTTTGTTCATCGAATTTCTCACTAAAATTGTGATTTTGAACGTCAAATTTTGCATTTATTTTAGTGTCACTAACATCAAGTCTAGCATTTATCATGCTATATAAACGTGTTAACATCTCATCTGTATCAGATTTTTTACTTTGGACGGGCGTTGAATGAATTCCTTCATCCATAATTTTTGACTCAGTTCCACTTAATTCAGTATTCATGTGGCTTTCGTTTTCAATGTCAGTTAAGCTGACATTCTCGTTATTATCTGCCATATCTATAAATTTATTAATCTAGATTTTCTTACATACAATATCTACCACTTCACTCTTAACCTCTGTACATTGATGTACTAATTTATATGTGCTGCATAATTTTTACGTAGTTACTTAACCCTCAAATCAAACTTGCATTTATCGTAGGTGTGGAATTTTAATTATTCAAATTCTAGTCCCGTTCGTACCGCCAAATGTAATATTCTATTCACATACAAATACACAAAATAATTTAATTTTCCACCTACCTTGTTTCGTACCTTCTACCAGGGTCCGCAACACGAACGTTAAAATGCAAATATGATTATAGGTTATCGTAATAACTTACGCAACGCACTTTTAAAGAGAAATTAATTAAAATTTTATTTTTTACTTCAAAATTTTCTTTAAGTATTAGATTGTTATTTATTTGGCCTCTTGGCTCAAATGATCCAAAATCATGGAAAAAGTATTAAGCTTGTGATGTTAGTTACATAGTGGTATTACACTTATACTTACAGAATTACAATACACCTTACCTTAATTAGACAGCCCAATCTGCTATTTACACTCACATTCACACCGTTACAAAACCAACTACTATTATTTAATTGACATGTTTGCACAAAAACCCTTTATAAAAATTTGTTGAAAGTACGGTTACTGGTTACCCGACGGCTTCACTCCTTTCGCTGCCACATGGCCCGTATTCTTTAAATGCCCGAAAGTTTATTATTCATTTGATTTTGGCCCGCTCACTTCACTAATTCTGTTTTGCAATGTTATATTTTTGGTTACCACTTTCTACATGATGAAATTAAACTGTTATGTGCACACGGTTTTTCCAGCACCCGGACGGGCTGAGAATTTTGTTCAAATGGGGTGAGAGTTACTAACAAAGTCTCCCACCATAAGTTAGGCATAGCGGAACTTACTATGCCTCATGATCGAATCGTTCGTCACTGTTCATAACACATGGGTTTTTATGTGTGTTGGATGTCGACGAAATTTCACTGCCTTCACTTTCGTTTATGTAAAGTTATGCGCTCCGCAGATGTTGGTGTTTGTGCATTTGTGAGTGGACGTCACACAGACGCAAAGTTCTTAGAATCGTGACAGTCGACAACATGACATTCCTTTATTAATATTTCATAACAGCTATTGCGTACTGCTCCATTGTTTAGACTGCGAGTTAGATTCAACCAAGGACTGGGCACATATATGAAGTGAATTGTACAATTTTACTTAGATCAGAGCCAAAATTAATAAAAAATAACAAACCTCCTAATTCGCCCCATTACAAGTGGGGATTTTTCTAGGGAATTGTAGAAAGTCTCCATGGATTTTCGTAATTTTTTTTTTATTGTCTTTCTTAAAGCTTATTATAGACAAAAGGTAAAAAATAATTGTTTGCCGCTTTTGAATTTAAGGGTGGTTTCCACCCCCTTTTTCGAGGGTAAAAAGAAAAAATTAAACTGACCTCAGGAATCGATAGACAATCAAATTCTAAGTAAATAATACCGGATAAAGTTTTTCGAAAACATGCATTGTTTTTTAGTTATTCAGACTTGAAAAATTCGATGTTTTTGGAGTGTTTTTCGTACTTTACTCGAAAACTATCAACTTTTCGAAAAAACTTATAAGAATCAAAATAAAAGCTAATTTAGTAAGGAACAATTTGCACTTTGTTTCGTCCCATATATTGGAACTGTTGTCAAGATATGCTATAAACAAAATGTCAACTCTTAATTTTTTAACTGAAGTAGCGAACTTAAACTTGATATTTATCAATGAAAAATAACACAACATCAATGATGTTATTACAAAAATAAAAACTCTTGAAATTTCATATAAAATGGTAAGTCGATATTTTGCATATCTTGAAAAACAACGAAGTTACAGAGCAAAATAGTAAACATTCTTAAATTTTTTTCTTAATCAAAAATTAAATGGTCGCCATTTTGTCAGTTTTGCATATTGGTGCGAGATATTGTAGATTTAGATTGTCTATTATATTAGGAATGTCCTCAATTTTTTTTTTTATGTATTATAGATTAGAAATGCGTACCGTTTTCGTAAATTTTAATTTTTTTGATTTCAGAGAAAATTTGTCGTTTTCTAAAATATCTTGAAAACAAAGCGTTTTATCAAAAAATTGATATTGACCAAAAATATAGCTCATAAAAAAGTGAACATTTTTATTCTTATTTCATGTTTTTTTGTGCATTTTTCGACAAGTTACAACTCTTACAAGGTGTGTTTATAAGATTTTATGATAAAATATTTTTGTTTCTAAGTACAATATCTTAGAAACAGTAGGTTTTTTTGACTATAGTCCATCCCAAAAACTTTATAGCCCTTTTAATTTTCTACAAAATGCATTTTTTTATGTTTTATCTTTAAAATTAACCGAGTTATGGTAAAAAATGTGAGCGCTCAACGATGATAAAATTCGGTAACTCCTTATTTTATCAACGGCTACTAAGTGGAAGTCGAAAATAAGTAATAAATATGAAGTATTTTGTATATTATAGTTCGTAAGATAAAAATATTTTTTTATTATTTGTTATTTTTCGCGGAATTTGAATTTTAACCGCTTCAATCTGTACCCTCACGCGGACGAACTCGGTAGGCACACTGAGAAAAATATTATTGCAAAATTTGTAAATTCAAAATTTCTAGCTATTCATGCTGTCTATATTCGAAAGGAACACCGATAATGGAATTTTAATCAAAACATTCTGAAAGATAACTGTTATTGATGAGATGTTGTTTGATGAGATCAATGAAAGTTGCTGGAGGTCCGTTTAAAAGAGGTGCCTCAGTTAGCGTTGTTTGGAAGTGGATCAAAGGTACTGTTTACACACAAGATATTATCGAAGGGATCGAAAATGTTTGCACAATTTCTTTCAGAAGAAGCCATCAACATGTTGAAGCATCAGATGCTCGAGTTCCAAGAGATGCTGCAAATGTAAAAAAATTAAAAATTTCTTCGAACAGCATAACTCGTTTCCCATTAATAAAAAAATTATGTGTATATCGAGTAGAATCCTCGGCAATAATTCTATTGATTGCCATAACGCATTTGAAAGAGGCTGTGCGACAATGAAAAAAATTAACAGCAAAAATTTTAAAGAATTAGGTTTGACTTTGAAAGATAAAGTAACTACACTTTTATCTCTTTCTAGCAAAATTAAGCTCAATAATGAAATAGTTTCCATACTGTTGATTCCACTGTTGATTTTCCAGAGAATTTCTGTGATAAAACATCAAACGAAGAGTTTCAATTTTATTTCAACTACGAATTATCGCCTCTTCAACTCACTCTTTTTGACGATCATGGGCAAATGAGAAAAATGCAGAAAGCCAATTTGTATGATCTTTTCAGTGCATCAAGTGAAAATATTTTAGAATTTCATTCCTGTACTTACGTCATTCATGGAGGCATGCTCTTGCATAGAGTAAAGTGGGGATCAAATATAACATTTAACGCCATTTATGTTATGTTTTTACACTATTTGAGAAGAAACTATCCTAATTGTCATGTGGTCTTCGATGGGTATAAAAAGGAAACGACAAAATCTGTTGAAAGGATTTGTCGATCAGAAAAAATCTCATCTCCAACTGTGAGTTCCAAAATGAGTCAGTAAATAATATTGCGCAAGAACCATTTTTAGCTAATACTTTTAATAAAAGTCGCTTGATAGGTAGACTGTCGGAATACTTAGCTAAAAATGAAATTCTTTGTTTCAAAGATGACGGAGATTCTGACAGATTAATAGCTGAGACTGCGATCAATGTAGCAATAAATTCTGATAGTCAAAAAGTTGTTATTGTCTCTGAAGATGTTGATGTAATGGTTTTGTTAACTGCATTAACACCAGACAACAAAGAAATCTTTCTTTTAAAGCCAAGCAGAAATAAAGCCCCAGCACAATTCTTTTCTTCAAAAAGTTTTCAAAAAACATCCAAACTGTAAACCATATATTCTCTTTTTACATTCGTTTACAGGATCAGATACCACATCATGCTTTTTTAATAAGGGAAAACAAACTTAGCAAAACTTTTGGAAAAGAACAAAAAATTGCAAGACACTGCCAATGTATTTTTAGAAGAAAATCAGAAGTTAGAGAATATTTCAGCTGCCGGAATAATCCTGACTATGGCGATGTACGGGGACGCCAAAGAACAAAATTTACAGTCTCTTCGATACAAATCATTTATTAAAGGAACAACGAAAAAGAGTTCAGTCAAATCACAGTCTCTCGTACCTACTGAAAACGCCTTGCTCGAGTATTGGAAGAGAGTATACCTGCAAATTCAGTTATGGTTGGGTAGAAATCTTTCACCCTTATATTGGGGATGGAAAAAAACATATAATTATTTTATCCCCATTAAAATGACCCAGCCAGCTGCCCCAGATAACGTTCTAAAAATGATATTTTGCTCTTGCAAAACAGGCTGTGGATCTGCATGTGGATGCAGGAGAAGTGGGTTATTTTGTACTGACACTTGCTCATCCTGTAATGGAGATAGTTGTTTCAATGTAGCGCCAGTCGATGAAAGAGACATAAACAAAGAAAACGTTATTGAAAGTGACAGCGATGAAGAATAAAAAACTAAATATATATCTTATGTACATAATTTTTATATGACAGCTTGTAAGGACTTTTTAATAAAAATGATTTCTTTTTTATAGATATAGTTTTTTTATAGAAAAGGAGCATACAGTCAAAGTTATTGTTCAATTGACTTCTCGAACTCAAGGAACTCTTCCTCATAATATTTATAGTTTCAGGTCTTCAACAGTTGTAGCAGTACAGTTGGGTATTTTATTTTGACTTACCTTCGCTACCAGAGCTACCCCTTTGCACCACACATGCAGTCTGACCTCGGAATCGTGATCAGCGACCCAAAAAACCTATATATACCCATGTCGAGAGCTTTCGAGCGAAATATTATATTATCAACCACGAATTTTGGCTATTTTTGCCCTTAAAACTACCCCTTTGCACCACACATGCAGTCTGACGTCGGAATCGTGATCAGCGACCCAAAAAACCTATATATACCCATGTCAAAAGCTTTCGAGCAAAATATTATATTATCAACCACTAATTTTGGCTATTTTTGCCCTTAAAACCACCCGTTTGCACCACACGTGCAGTCTGACCTCGGAATCGTGATCAGCGACCCAAAAAACCTATATATATATATATATATATATATACCCATGTCGAGGGCTTTAAACAGTGTTCTAACGTTTTTTTATTTTTAACCCTTTAGGGGCGTTTTCAACTTTTTAAGGGTGAGAGTGGTCAAACAACTTTTTTAACTTTGCTGTATAAGCTTGTAGGAAGACAATAAAAGAAAAATTATGAAAATCCATGGAGACTTTCTATAATTCCCTAGTTTTGCCGATTTTTACGCCTCATTGAATAGACTAACAGTTACAAGGCATAATGTTGTGTTATTGGTGTAGCCGGGATTTTTGCATGGTCCATATTATTACTTCCATGTTCCATAAGGAAATGGAAGTATGGTGGTGGCGAAAAAAATCGTGTTCGAGATAAGGGCTGATTCTGGTTGTACTACCCTCAAAACATGAAGAAAAGTTGTTTTTCAAAAAGTGTCCAGAGAATTGTCTGTTGTGTCTGTGTGTAGAATTTTTCTATCGCAAATGATAACAACCGTAAATTCAAACAGAATCATAATTTTTTGCATACATCCCTGAATTGTAGAGGACTCAAGACCTATTGATTTTGGTGAACATCAGTTAAGGGGAAGGGGTAGTTTACCTGCAACATTTTATGTTTTAACAAGGGTAATTTTTTCTATGACAAATAGTAAATGCCGCACATTCAAACAGAATCAAATAATTTTTTGCATACCTTCGTGAATTGTAGAGGACACAAGGCCTATTGGTTTTTGGTGAAGATTGGTTAACGGAAAGGGGTAGTTTACCTGCAACGTTTTATGTTTTAACGGGGTAATTTTTTCTATGACAAATGATAACTGGCGTAAATTCAAACAGAATCAAATAATTTTTTTGCATACCTTCCTGAATTGTAGAGGACTCAATGCCTATTGATTTTGGTGAAGATCGTTTAAAGGAAAGGGGTAGTTTACCTGCAACGTGTTATGTTTTAACAAGAGTATTTTTTTTATGATGAACTATAACTGCCATAAATTCAAACAGAATCAAATAATTTTTGCATATGTGCCTGAGTTGTAGAGGACTCAAGGCCTATTGATTTTGGTGAACATCGGTTACAGGGAAAGGGTAGTTTACCTGCAACGTTTTATGTTTTAACAAGAGTAACTACTTAATTATGATGAATAAAGTATCCTGAAAAGAAGATCATAATAATCCACTGTAGAAACGTAGATGAAATATCTTTAAATGAAGAGGCTAGTTGAAGGTGGTGGGGGTAATTTTCTATAAATTGTGATGTACTAATTTATCGATCACATTTATTAACATCCAAATTTCAAATTAACTTTTACTTACCGGCACGATCACTTCTACAAGGTCCCAGGGTTCGATCACATGTAGCTGGATACAAACATGGTCTATGGGTTACGCAAAGCACTCACACAACTCATTTTTGAAGAGAATTACTATTTATTATCATTTACTTTTGAACTGTTGTAAAAATTAGGAAGATTCATTTAGATACATGTTTTTAAAGTTGTGCAACGCTAGCATAATCAGGCTTATGAACTACAGCTTACCTTGTATATCACACAAAACACAATTACCAACACAGATACAAACAGAAACAGCCCAGCTTTGCCGCTCTCACATTCACTCAGAATTTATAACGCCCTTAACATTTTACAATTTAATCCCCCAAACCCCAGATGCCGGCCACGCGGTCGTCGCGCACACTCATTGTCCGTTTACACTGTATTTATGTTCCGAAAGAAAGAAAAGACTCTTGAATACGGCTCCCTAGTTGTATTGACCGCGGTCACATAACAATTTTTTGGTAACTACCACTTTTTTCTGATAAATAAAAACTTTTATGGCGAGACTACTTGGGACCAGCCCGGTACCGGGAACTGCTGCTCGTAGACTGGGCCGGTAATGTAACAGGTACTTCTTGCTTCCACCGGCGGGAACTGTGGTTCACTGCCACTATGTTTTCGTCGCTCAAGCCTCAGTTGTTGTGAGGTAACCACTTTATCCATGGAATAGCAGAGTTATATTCTGGATACCAAAGGACGATATTGGCTTCGGCTCTGCTGATGTCATTACTAGTAGGCGGGGCTTTAGCAGTATTTCCGGATGGTCTTTTTGAGAAGACGATGAATACTCTTCGCTCTGGCCATCTTGAGTTTTTAGTCAAGAGCGTCACTTGTGCTCGTGTTCGTACAGTTGCGTATGTGCGTTGCCACACAAGTACGGATTTCTGAGAATTTTGAAGGAGGTAAATTCCTTGCTCGCCGCGTTATACAATAACAACTGCGTATCGCTTTGTTACCACTGTTTCTTAACATCGTTCTGTTACACGGAAAATAACGTTGCACAATAATTTTCATAACTTTTGACAAACCCGCCCAAAATGAAAGAAATAAAAGATATAAATGCCACATACTGTTAAAAATAAAAACACCCAAAATTGACCCGCTACAATACCCCCTCGATGAGAATTCTGCTGTCCACAACAGAAGAAATCTCATCGATAACCCCGAAGAGGACCGGTGAGGAACTGGTGCCAACAACCCCCTGGTTCTTAATCTCATGGGTACACGACCCCCCTGGCTCAGCGACTATGGACTCATCTGAACGAGATCACTGGACTTCTCCGTAAGAGATCCCAACACCGAGAAATCGAACAGCTAAGTACCACAGAGCACCTCACCTTCTAACATGCTACCCCCCAAAATCCTCAATCCCTGGCTTAAATTATTCCAGATCCTCTACCGATATGTTTCCCCTTGTATGAAAGCTGGGCTGCCTTTAGCAAATACTGGGCTCACACACACTCACATTACATGTTGCCATAACACATTGAAAAATAAAAAATTATCTTTTAAGATTTATAAAAAATTTAAAAAATTCAAAATAATATTTTATCAAAAAAATTCTCTTCATTATTTTTTTTTTCCTTTTAAAATGACTTAAATTAAGCGTTTCTTCTACTTGAACAAATCCTTAACCTAACATGTCTTAGTCTAACGATACAGTGCAGTACAAGAAATCAGTAAACTAAACATGGTAAATACACACATAATAAAACAATCACTACCTAAAATATGCATTCGCTGGCAGGCGAAAAATCATTTTTTTTTTTTTTTCAAAAAATTAAAATTCCCAAAAAAAATTTTTAAATTCAAGAAAAAATCTAATTTTATTTAAATGTTTCCCTTATATGGAAAATTATTTAAATATTGGTTCGAATTAATTAAACAAACAAATTCAAATTGACTTCCTACTATACAAGCCTAGTAGGTCTGACCTCATCAGCTGATCGAAACTAGGTCAAGTCCAAAACCCTTGACCTACATATGTTATGTATACTTTCTGAAACTACATACAACATCTGTAATAATCTAATGTGAAACACAAAACAATAATAAAATACGATATTTAAAATAAACAAAATATTATTATAAATAATAATCAAATTGACATTTGCATAATAAACAATCCTTGACTTTACATTATTTTCAATTCTATCCAAATTTTGTCACTGGTTAAAAAAAAGGAAAATTTTATATCTTTATCATAAATCTCTTTTTGCTTAACAATCTTACTCTTCATTTAACAATCTCGCTATACTTTACTGTGGGTGATGTAAATTATTTATTCTCATTTACTGTATTAGATCTGTATACAGTCTACTCCCTCTCGTTCGGACTCCGATGGTTCGGACGCCGGATGGTCCGGACTACTTCTTGGAAATGAGTCATCAGCGCGCGCCGGGTTTCTCACGGCCGAAAACGACAGGATTGAGCGTGTCTGTTTATTTCCGGCCTACATGTAAACAAAGATCCTCAGTTCGGCTTACGATTGCGTTTGCTCCGGATCGTCATACAGTGTACTGTAGCTGTTTTTACTAATTACTACTGATATTGTTGTGTGTTTTAATAATTTTCAATGTGAGTTACATATGTTATTGTAAGTGAGTTTATTTGTTAGGTGAAATTGTAGTTTCAGTAACTCTGATTATTTGACAGTAAAATTCTCAAAAATGAGTGAAAAACGGAAGCATAATACGGTTAAAATGCAAGACAGACTTAATATTTTACAACGTTTAGATAAGGGTGAATCAGTGCAAAGTATTTGTACGGAGTTTAATGTAGGGAAAAGCACAGTTTATGATTGGCGGAAAAACAGAAAATCGATCGAGGATTTTTGTATGCAAATTGAAGTCGAATCCGTCCTTTCTACTCGATCTACCTTGAAAAAACCACACCATGAACTTGTTGATGACGCATTATGGTTGTGGTTCATGCAGGAACGTAGAAGAGGGACTCCTATAAATGGGCCGATTTTGAAAGAAAAAGCCGTCATTCTTCATTCAAAACTTGGGGAAAAAGGAAACTTCTCGGCAAGCGATGGGTGGCTAACGAGATGGAAAAAACGGCATGGAGTGCATTTCCTTGGAGTTTGCGCGGAGAAGCTTTCAGCAGACCAACCGGCAGCTAATGATTTTTCTGAAAAATTGAAGCGTATCATTGAGCGTGAAAAACTAACCCCAGAACAAGTGTACAATATCGATGAGACCGGGCTTAACTATAAACTTTTGCCTAATAAAACCTTTGCCACTCCTCAAGAAAAGTCTGCTTCGGGCTTTAAAGTAAATAAAGAAAGGATCACTGTTGCACTATGCTCAAACGCAACTGGGACACACAAGATGCCGCTATTTGTGATTGGAAAGTCGGCCAAACCCAGAGTATTCAAAAACTTAAACATGTCTTCCCTTCCAGTGTATTACAGGTCACAAAAGTCTGCCTGGATGGATTCTTATTTGTTTAAGGAGTGGTTCGTGGCTCAATTTGTTCCGTCTGTAAAAGAACATTTGACATCCTTGAAATTGCCAGTAAAAGCAGTTCTTGTGCTTGATAATGCCCCTACGCATCCAGAGGAAGGTTTCGAATGTGATAGTTACAGTGACATCAAGCTTTTATATATGCCTCCAAATGTAACAAGTATCGCACAGCCCATGGACCAGGGTGTAATCGAATGCTTTAAGAGAAAATACCGGAGGAAGCTTCTTTCAGAAATTTTGGATAAGATGGATGGTAATGACAATGCAGGTCTCATCCAGACGCTCAAGACAATTAACAGTAAGGACATCATTTATATCGCTGCTAAATCGTATGATGAAATCCCATCATCTACGTTTACCAAATCCTGGAGAAAATTGTGGCCAGATGTTGAAACTCTCGTTGAGAAGAGACAAGAAGACAACCCAAATACAATAGGGTTAAATATTCATGCAACTGAACCTGATGACAACCACTCAATTTTAAAGGATTTACAACGGCTGCCTGATTCTGCTAGTATTAATGAGAATGACGTTGTGGAATGGATTTCGCGAGCTGATGATGAACTGGCTAATGAAATCCTGAATGATGACGAAATCGTCGATGTAGTCCTTCGTCAAGAGGAAGAAAAAGAAGAAGACGACGACGAAGGTGATAGTGAAGCGGGAAATGGCGTGGGAATTTTGACTCATGCAGAGGGTAGGGCAGCACTGGAACTGGCAACTACCTACGTCGAACAACAGCCTGGCGCATCAGCTGTGGATGTTATGTTTCTAAGGAAGTGGCGTGATTATGCCTTCAAGAAAACAGTTGAAGTAAAGAAGCAGAAGAAAATAACAGATTTCTTTTAATATTGCAAAGCCAAGTTTTTCATTAGTTTTAGGTTTACGTTTATTCGTTTGGGACAATTTTATGAACCTAAAATTGTGTTCCGTACACTTGAAAATTGTCTTAAAATGTGATTTATAAATTTAGATACGCTATTACAGGTTGTAATTTACATAAGTAAAAAACCGCCGAATGGTCCGGAAATTTTTTAATCCGGACAGGGATCCGGTCCCGAAGTGTCCGGATTAGAGGGAGTCGACTGTACATATATAATCCTTACCCTTTGACTCTAATCTCTAACAACTTCAATTATCATGACACCCATCTCTACCAAAACATCTATCCCAATACTCTCTAAACCCAACTTACCATTGAACTCAAATCGCCACCTTCTCTACATATATAAAAAAATACTCTCTAACCCTTTGTACATAGGATACGTGTTTCCCCCACCCAAAACTCAATTCCCTTATTTGGCGGCCTGGATTCTACCTAAGGCGGCCCCTTCCCCACTAAAATCTATCCCTATCCCGTCCCAACCCTCGTTGCGGACTCCTACATTACACTACCCTCTAATACAAAATTGCCATCCCCAAAAATCTCAATCTCATTACCTCACTACAAATACACAAAATAACCTCATTAATTATAAACATAAATATATCATTCAGAACTCTACAATTATTCTCCATTACTCCTGTGTCAACATCAATACTACTTAAAATTCTACAACATACCTTACTTCAAAACAACATTACATCATATTCCTCTCTACTATTTCAAATTCAACTTTGAATTTAACTTGGACAGATATATGTGTCCCATAAAATATTTATCACCCAAAAAACTATCTCTTATTAGATTTCACAAATCGTTACTTTATTTCTCATTGTAGCAAATTATTTTTATCATTACTTTAAAATATCTGTAATACATTAAAACATTACCTTGGACATTAATTATTTGTAACATTTACAAACCAATATACCAGTGACATGGTATTGCTGATCAGCTGATACCCTAACATAATGAAAACACATCTCAAATTTGAACAAACTCCCTGGAATATACATATATGGATCAATACTCACTTCTCTTGCATTAATTGCCTGCCAGGCTTTTAATTATTGGCTTACTTTAACGTATACACATATCATGAAAACACCCACTTTATCAACACCTATACCTAACATACAACAATAAAATAATACATTTAAAAGCGCATAATGAACACCTTATTTTTAAATATCTAAGCAGCTAGTTACCTGAACAGAGCACAAGCAGTTTTATTTGATCAAACTTTGAATAAAAAATGTTATGTTATAAAATTTACATTCGTGACTCCTTTGCGTCACCTCCCAGCCACACACACTATTTCAAATTATGTAAGACTGTGGCGCCTTTTCGCTTCGGCAAAGACTGTATATTTTGGAGCAGGTTTTACCTCTCCGTGTCTTTGCTTCCGCTATTAAGTTTTAAACGTTACGAACATCATCATGTTCTTGTTATAATCATACACCCTTAAGGCGGGTCTACCACCTGTCTTGCTACCCCCAAGCGGGCAGAGTGGCAGCCGCTGTTTCATAGTTCCGGAGATTTCCCCTAGTTGTCTCCCCCCATTGAATTTCAAATCTGTACCAATTTCAAGTCAGCTATGGTCAAGGGACTTAGTATGACCATAGCTGGCCGCTAGCCAAATCCACGATTAGTGCTGGTAAGGCAGTAATCGCCCGAAAAGTCGGGGAAATCTAAACTTCATTTGACTGCCTGTTACACATCAATCTCGTTATGTGCGACACGGTCGTTTAGCAAGGTGTAAACTTTAATTTACACGGATAAGGTGTGCCGCACATTTATCGCCATTTTGGCCTCCGATGGCGGTAACACTCACTGTTACCCCCAACCCATTTCGCTATTTGCGAGAGCACAGGTCACCCCCACAATAGCCACTTAAGAACTAACTAATCAAATTTTTATATACATAAAATAAAGTATCTCCATCAATAATCATTTCACTCATTCATAACTTCCTACCATTTGACTTTCTTAAAATTTTCAAAATTTATTATTAATAATCATTATATATCTTTCAGTTATTATTAAAATTTGTTCTTAATTACCATATTTATTAAACACAATGATTACATTAAAATCTCGCTATTGCATTAACACCTCAATCACACCTGTAAACATTTTTATTATACATGATCATCAAATTTTTTCTACTTACAATCCATTTAACATGATATACACCCAAAACATAATCACCATCACCTCTGAAACATTTTACACAAAATATTAGTTTACATCAAATAATTTATCATTCATTACCAAATTTCCAAATCTCGTAAAATAAATTAAATTCATAAAAAAAATTTAATTAATTAACATTTAAATAAGCAATCAAAATATTTAAGCATATCAAATTAGTTTAATTTAATTAATTACTGAAAATATAAATTATGTAGTTATCGAAACAATTAACATTAATCAATTACTGTTTTCAAAAATTAATTCTGATATTTATTTAACCTGCAACTATTTCAATATTATAATCACAACAATCATCTTACATACACACATTATTTACTTAACATTCCACAATGTACACAAATAAATTCACTATATTTTATTTACAAACTCTTGTTATTTATTGTTCAGTTTTTTCCGCACTTCATTTGTCCAGATTTGCCATGTCAAAAAACCATAAAACATAATGTTTACACTGTCTTATATTGTTTTAATAGTTTAACCTCCATCGTTCCAAATTAACCTTGGTTCTACATAACACTTTTCGATTTCGTTAACACACATACTGATACTTTGTGTGTCATAAACCCAAAAATCAAAGTCATCCGTCTTATCAAAATAATCTTGCAACAAGTCTACACTAAGTATATCTGCTAAGTCTCCGTTAGTAAATTTCTTCAATATCGGGTCAGTTACTTTTGTATTAAAAATCAAATCATTCTTATTTAAATACTCTTCTAATACTTCTTCCAACTCACCATAATCTCTCTTTAAATTATATACTTCTAATTCTCTCTCATCATAACACCATCTCATACTTACAAAATCATTCCACACAGAGGGTATAATATTATACAAATAAAATAAACAACTCCAATCTTCTACTAATACGGGACTCTTGCCCTTCAAAAACACTTGTGACCACATTAAATCATCATCATAAACATCATAAATAATAAAGGGAAAATTTGCCCTCTGTCCCCACTCTACTACAACATTATTTCTCCTCTCTCTCTCTAACTCACTGACACACATTAACATCTCATAATCACTACATTCTGCAATTTCATTAGTACTCTCATTATTTATTTTTACCGTATCAGTCTCTGATACTAACTCTTCAAACACATTAATATTCTCAGTATTACATTCATTATTTTCGACATTATTGTTATTATTTGTTAACTCTTTATCTGGTATTACATTTTTGCACTTGTCATTACAATTTTCATTTGTATTATCTTTCTCTGTCCTCATCACATGTACTCCCATTCGCTCAGCGCTCTGTTCTAATTTATTCAAACTAGTTACTACTGCTTCAGTATTATTTTTAAAACATTTATTCATTTCTTTAATTTGGTTTGTTAATTCATCAAAACTGTTCTTTTGGACCTCGAATTTCTCATCCAGTCTAGCATTTATGTCATTATATTTAATATTTGAATCACTCTTTATTTCGTTAAATTTTAACTCTAACATCGCCTGTTGCTTGTCTGAACTCTCTTTCATACTGCATACCATGCTACATAAATATTTCATCATATTATTGTTATCTGAGTTTTTTTTCTGAATTGGCGTTGAATGAATTCCTTCATCCATAATTCTTGATTCTGTTTCACTGTTTCATTCTGACTCACGCTTGGAGTCGAGTGTGCTTCAAAGTTACTAATGTTTGAGTCGTCAAAAACTTCGACACTCATTTTATTTACGTTATTTTCGTTATTTGACATTTTGTATTATTGATATAATTAAATTAAATAAATTGCTTAAATAGATTAATTAAATAAATACTGTAATTACTTAAATTTTGTAATATAATGTTAGGTTGCTATGCTAACCTAGAACATGTTTGTATCTCTGTAGATGCGGAATTTTAATTAAATATCATTAATTACAATTCGTGCCTGTTCCGTGGCGCCAATTGTGATGTACTAATTTATCGATCACATTTATTAACATCCAAATTTCAAATTAACTTTTACTTGCCGGCACGATCACTTCTACAAGGTCCCAGGGTTCGATCACATGTAGCTGGATACAAACATGGTCTATGGGTTACGCAAAGCACTGACACAACTCATTTTTGAAGAGAATTACTATTTATTATCATTTACTTTTGAACTGTTGTAAAAATTAGGAAGATTCATTTAGATACATGTTTTTAAAGTTGTGCAACGCTAGCATAATCAGGCTTATGAACTACAGCTTACCTTGTATATCACACAAAACACAATTACCAACACAGATACAAACAGAAACAGCCCAGCTTTGCCGCTCTCACATTCACTCAGAATTTATAATGCCCTTAACATTTTACAATTTAATCCCCCAAACCCCAGATGCCGGCCACGCGGTCGTCGCGCACACTCATTGTCCGTTTACACTGTATTTATGTTCCGAAAGAAAGAAAAGACTCTTGAATACGGCTCCCTAGTTGTATTGACCGTGGTCACATAACAATTTTTTGGTAACTACCACTTTTTTCTGATAAATAAAATCTTTTATGGCGAGCCTACTTGGGACCAGCCCGGTACCGGGAACTGCTGCTCGTAGACTGGGCCGGTAATGTAACAGGTACTTCTTGCTTCCACCGGCGGGAACTGTGGTTCACTGCCACTATGTTTTCGTCGCTCAAGCCTCAGTTGTTGTGAGGTAACCACTTTATCCATGGAATAGCAGAGTTATATTCTGGATACCAAAGGACGATATTGGCTTCGGCTCTGCTGATGTCATTACTAGTAGGCGGGGCTTTAGCAGTATTTCCGGATGGTCTTTTTGAGAAGACGATGAATACTCTTCGCTCTGGCCATCTTGAGTTTTTAGTCAAGAGCGTCACTTGTGCTCGTGTTCGTACAGTTGCGTATGTGCGTTGCCACACAAGTACGGATTTCTGAGAATTTTGAAGGAGGTAAATTCCTTGCTCGCCGCGTTATACAATAACAACTGCGTATCGCTTTGTTACCACTGTTTCTTAACATCGTTCTGTTACACGGAAAATAACGTTGCACAATAATTTTCATAACTTTTGACAAACCCGCCCAAAATGAAAGAAATAAAAGATATAAATGCCACATACTGTTAAAAATAAAAACACCCAAAATTGACCCGCTACAATACCCCCTCGATGAGAATTCTGCTGTCCACAACAGAAGAAATCTCATCGATAACCCCGAAGAGGACCGGTGAGGAACTGGTGCCAACAACCCCCTGGTTCTTAATCTCATGGGTACACGACCCCCCTGGCTCAGCGACTATGGACTCATCTGAACGAGATCACTGGACTTCTCCGTAAGAGATCCCAACACCGAGAAATCGAACAGCTAAGTACCACAGAGCACCTCACCTTCTAACATGCTACCCCCCAAAATCCTCAATCCCTGGCTTAAATTATTCCAGATCCTCTACCGATATGTTTCCCCTTGTATGAAAGCTGGGCTGCCTTTAGCAAATACTGGGCTCACACACACTCATATTACATGTTGCCATAACACATTGAAAAATAAAAAATTATCTTTTAAGATTTATAAAAAATTTAAAAAATTCAAAATAATATTTTATAAAAAAAATTCTCTTCATTATTTTTTTTTTCCTTTTAAAATGACTTAAATTAAGCGTTTCTTCTACTTGAACAAATCCTTAACCTAACATGTCTTAGTCTAACGATACAGTGCAGTACAAGAAATCAGTAAACTAAACATGGTAAATACACACATAATAAAACAATCACTACCTAAAATATACATTCGCTGGCAGGCGAAAAATCTTTTTTTTTTTTTTTTTTCAAAAAATTAAAATTCCCAAAAAAAATTTTTAAATTGAAGAAAAAATCTAATTTTATTTAAATGTTTCCCTTATATGGAAAATTATTTAAATATTGGTTCGAATTAATTAAACAAACAAATTCAAATTGACTTCCTACTATACAAGCCTAGTAGGTCTGACCTCATCAGCTGATCGAAACTAGGTCAAGTCCAAAACCCTTGACCTACATATGTTATGTATACTTTCTGAAACTACATACAACATCTGTAATAATCTAATGTGAAACACAAAACAATAATAAAATACGATATTTAAAATAAACAAAATATTATTATAAATAATAATCAAATTGACATTTGCATAATAAACAATCCTTGACTTTACATTATTTTCAATTCTATCCAAATTTTGTCACTGGTTAAAAAAAAGGAAAATTTTATATCTTTATCATAAATCTCTCTTTTTGCTTAACAATCTTACTCTTCATTTAACAATCTCGCTATACTTTACTGTGGGTGATGTAAATTATTTATTCTCATTTACTGTATTAGATCTGTATACAGTCGACTCCCTCTCGTTCGGACTCCGATGGTTCGGACGCCGGATGGTCCGGACTACTTCTTGGAAATGAGTCATCAGCGCGCGCCGGGTTTCTCACGGCCGAAAACGACAGGATTGAGCGTGTCTGTTTATTTCCGGCCTACATGTAAACAAAGATCCTCAGTTCGGCTTACGATTGCGTTTGCTCCGGATCGTCATACAGTGTACTGTAGCTGTTTTTACTAATTACTACTGATATTGTTGTGTGTTTTAATAATTTTCAATGTGAGTTACATATGTTATTATAAGTGAGTTTATTTGTTAGGTGAAATTGTAGTTTCAGTAACTCTGATTATTTGACAGTAAAATTCTCAAAAATGAGTGAAAAACGGAAGCATAATACGGTTAAAATGCAAGACAGACTTAATATTTTACAACGTTTAGATAAGGGTGAATCAGTGCAAAGTATTTGTACGGAGTTTAATGTAGGGAAAAGCACAGTTTATGATTGGCGGAAAAACAGAAAATCGATCGAGGATTTTTGTATGCAAATTGAAGTCGAATCCGTCCTTTCTACTCGATCTACCTTGAAAAAACCACACCATGAACTTGTTGATGACGCATTATGGTTGTGGTTCATGCAGGAACGTAGAAGAGGGACTCCTATAAATGGGCCGATTTTGAAAGAAAAAGCCGTCATTCTTCATTCAAAACTTGGGGAAAAAGGAAACTTCTCGGCAAGCGATGGGTGGCTAACGAGATGGAAAAAACGGCATGGAGTGCATTTCCTTGGAGTTTGCAGGGAGAAGCTTTCAGCAGACCAACCGGCAGCTAATGATTTTTCTGAAAAATTGAAGCGTATCATTGAGCGTGAAAAACTAACCCCAGAACAAGTGTACAATATCGATGAGACCGGGCTTAACTATAAACTTTTGCCTAATAAAACCTTTGCCACTCCTCAAGAAAAGTCTGCTTCGGGCTTTAAAGTAAATAAAGAAAGGATCACTGTTGCACTATGCTCAAACGCAACTGGGACACACAAGATGCCGCTATTTGTGATTGGAAAGTCGGCCAAACCCAGAGTATTCAAAAACTTAAACATGTCTTCCCTTCCAGTGTATTACAGGTCACAAAAGTCTGCCTGGATGGATTCTTATTTGTTTAAGGAGTGGTTCGTGGCTCAATTTGTTCCGTCTGTAAAAGAACATTTGACATCCTTGAAATTGCCAGTAAAAGCAGTTCTTGTGCTTGAAAATGCCCCTACGCATCCAGAGGAAGGTCTCGAATGTGATAGTTACAGTGACATCAAGCTTTTATATATGCCTCCAAATGTAACAAGTATCGCACAGCCCATGGACCAGGGTGTAATCGAATGCTTTAAGAGAAAATACCGGAGGAAGCTTCTTTCAGAAATTTTGGATAAGATGGATGGTAATGACAATGCAGGTCTCATCCAGACGCTCAAGACAATTAACATTAAGGACGTCATTTATATCGCTGCTAAATCGTATGATGAAATCCCATCATCTACGTTTACCAAATCCTGGAGAAAATTGTGGCCAGATGTTGAAACTCTCGTTGAGAAGAGACAAGAAGACAACCTAAATAGAATAGGGTTAAATATTCATGCAACTGAACCTGATGACAACCACTCAATTTTAAAGGATTTACAACGGCTGCCTGATTCTGCTAGTATTAATGAGAATGACGTTGTGGAATGGATTTCGCGAGCTGATGATGAACTGGCTAATGAAATCCTGAATGATGACGAAATCGTCGATGTAGTCCTTCGTCAAGAGGAAGAAAAAGAAGAAGACGACGACGAAGGTGATAGTGAAGCGGGAAATGGCGTGGGAATTTTGACTCATGCAGAGGGTAGGGCAGCACTGGAACTGGCAACTACCTACGTCGAACAACAGCCTGGCGCATCAGCTGTGGATGTTATGTTTCTAAGGAAGTGGCGTGATTATGCCTTCAAGAAAACAGTTGAAGTAAAGAAGCAGAAGAAAATAACAGATTTCTTTTAATATTGCAAAGCCAAGTTTTTCATTAGTTTTAAGTTTACGTTTATTCGTTTGGGACAATTTTATGAACCTAAAATTGTGTTCCGTACACTTGAAAATTGTCTTAAAATGTGATTTATAAATTTAGATACGCTATTACAGGTTGTAATTTACATAAGTAAAAAACCGCCGAATGGTCCGGAAATTTTTTAATCCGGACAGGGATCCGGTCCCGAGGTGTCCGGATTAGAGGGAGTCGACTGTACATATATAATCCTTACCCTTTGACTCTAATCTCTAACAACTTCAATTATCATGACACCCATCTCTACCAAAACATCTATCCCAATACTCTCTAAACCCAACTTACCATTGAACTCAAATCGCCACCTTCTCTACATATATAAAAAAATACTCTCTAACCCTTTGTACATAGGATACGTGTTTCCCCCACCCAAAACTCAATTCCCTTATTTGGCGGCCTGGATTCTACCTAAGGCGGCCCCTTCCCCACTAAAATCTATCCCTATCCCGTCCCAACCCTCGTTGCGGACTCCTACATTACACTACCCTCTAATACAAAATTGCCATCCCCAAAAATCTCAATCTCATTACCTCACTACAAATACACAAAATAACCTCATTAATTATAAACATAAATATATCATTCAGAACTCTACAATTATTCTCCATTACTCCTGTGTCAACATCAATACTACTTAAAATTCTACAACATACCTTACTTCAAAACAACATTACATCATATTCCTCTCTACTATTTCAAATTCAACTTTGAATTTAACTTGGACAGATATATGTGTCCCATAAAATATTTATCACCCAAAAAACTATCTCTTATTAGATTTCACAAATCGTTACTTTATTTCTCATTGTAGCAAATTATTTTTATCATTACTTTAAAATATCTGTAATACATTAAAACATTACCTTGGACATTAATTATTTGTAACATTTACAAACCAATATACCAGTGACATGGTATTGCTGATCAGCTGATACCCTAACATAATGAAAACACATCTCAAATTTGAACAAACTCCCTGGAATATACATATATGGATCAATACTCACTTCTCTTGCATTAATTGCCTGCCAGGCTTTTAATTATTGGCTTACTTTAACGTATACACATATCATGAAAACACCCACTTTATCAACACCTATACCTAACATACAACAATAAAATAATACATTTAAAAGCGCATAATGAACACCTTATTTTTAAATATCTAAGCAGCTAGTTACCTGAACAGAGCACAAGCAGTTTTATTTGATCAAACTTTGAATAAAAAATGTTATGTTATAAAATTTACATTCGTGACTCCTTTGCGTCACCTCCCAGCCACACACACTATTTCAAATTATGTAAGACTGTGGCGCCTTTTCGCTTCGGCAAAGACTGTATATTTTGGAGCAGGTTTTACCTCTCCGTGTCTTTGCTTCCGCTATTAAGTTTTAAACGTTACGAACATCATCATGTTCTTGTTATAATCATACACCCTTAAGGCGGGTCTACCACCTGTCTTGCTACCCCCAAGCGGGCAGAGTGGCAGCCGCTGTTTCATAGTTCCGGAGATTTCCCCTAGTTGTCTCCCCCCATTGAATTTCAAATCTGTACCAATTTCAAGTCAGCTATGGTCAAGGGACTTAGTATGACCATAGCTGGCCGCTAGCCAAATCCACGATTAGTGCTGGTAAGGCAGTAATCGCCCGAAAAGTCGGGGAAATCTAAACTTCATTTGACTGCCTGTTACACATCAATCTCGTTATGTGCGACACGGTCGTTTAGCAAGGTGTAAACTTTAATTTACACGGATAAGGTGTGCCGCACATTTATCGCCATTTTGGCCTCCGATGGCGGTAACACTCACTGTTACCCCCAACCCATTTCGCTATTTGCGAGAGCACAGGTCACCCCCACAATAGCCACTTAAGAACTAACTAATCAAATTTTTATATACATAAAATAAAGTATCTCCATCAATAATCATTTCACTCATTCATAACTTCCTACCATTTGACTTTCTTAAAATTTTCAAAATTTATTATTAATAATCATTATATATCTTTCAGTTATTATTAAAATTTTTTCTTAATTACCATATTTATTAAACACAATGATTACATTAAAATCTCGCTATTGCATTAACACCTCAATCACACCTGTAAACATTTTTATTATACATGATCATCAAATTTTTTCTACTTACAATCCATTTAACATGATATACACCCAAAACATAATCACCATCACCTCTGAAACATTTTACACAAAATATTAGTTTACATCAAATAATTTATCATTCATTACCAAATTTCCAAATCTCGTAAAATAAATTAAATTCATAAAAAAAATTTAATTAATTAACATTTAAATAAGCAATCAAAATATTTAAGCATATCAAATTAGTTTAATTTAATTAATTACTGAAAATATAAATTATGTAGTTATCGAAACAATTAACATTAATCAATTACTGTTTTCAAAAATTAATTCTGATATTTATTTAACCTGCAACTATTTCAATATTATCATCACAACAATCATCTTACATACACACATTATTTACTTAACATTCCACAATGTACACAAATAAATTCACTATATTTTATTTACAAACTCTTGTTATTTATTGTTCAGTTTTTTCCGCACTTCATTTGTCCAGATTTGCCATGTCAAAAAACCATAAAACATAATGTTTACACTGTCTTATATTGTTTTAATAGTTTAACCTCCATCGTTCCAAATTAACCTTGGTTCTACATAACACTTTTCGATTTCGTTAACACACATACTGATAATTTAAGTGTCATAAACCCAAAAATCAAAGTCATCCGCCTTATCAAAATAATCTTGCAACAAGTCTACACTAAGTATATCTGCTAAGTCTCCGTTAGTAAATTTCTTCAATATCGGGTCAGTTACTTTTGTATTAAAAATCAAATCATTCTTATTTAAATACTCTTCTAATACTTCTTCCAACTCACCATAATCTCTCTTTAAATTATATACTTCTAATTCTCTCTCATCATAACACCATCTCATACTTACAAAATCATTCCACACAGAGGGTATAATATTATACAAATAAAATAAACAACTCCAATCTTCTACTAATACGGGACTCTTGCCCTTCAAAAACACTTGTGACCACATTAAATCATCATCATAAACATCATAAATAATAAAGGGAAAATTTGCCCTCTGTCCCCACTCTACTACAAATTATTTCTCCTCTCTCTCTCTCTAACTCACTGACACACATTAACATCTCATAATCACTACATTCTGGAATTTCATAGTACTCTCATTATTTATTTTTACCGTATCAGTCTCTGATACTAACTCTTCAAACACATCAATATTCTCAGTATTACATTCATTATTTTCAACATTATTGTTATTATTTGTTAACTCTTTATCTGGTATTACATTTTTGCACTTGTCATTACAATTTTCATTTGTATTATCTTTCTCTGTCCTCATCACATGTACTCCCATTCGCTCAACGCTCTGTTCTAATTTATTCAAACTAGTTACTACTGCTTCAGTATTATTTTTAAAACATTTATTCATTTCTTTAATTTGGTTTGTTAATTCATCAAAACTGTTCTTTTGGACCTCGAATTTCTCATCCAGTCTAGCATTTATGTCATTATATTTAATATTTGAATCACTCTTTATTTCGTTAAATTTTAACTCTAACATCGCCTGTTGCTTGTCTGAACTCTCTTTCATACTGCATACCATGCTACATAAATATTTCATCATATTATTGTTATCTGAGTTTTTTTTCTGAATTGGCGTTGAATGAATTCCTTCATCCATAATTCTTGATTCTGTTTCACTTATTTCTGTTTCATTCTGACTCACGCTTGGAGTCGAGTGTGCTTCAAAGTTACTAATGTTTGAGTCGTCGAAAACTTCGACACTCATTTTATTTACGTTATTTTCGTTATTTGACATTTTGTATTATTGATATAATTAAATTAAATAAATTTCTTAAATAGATTAATTAAATAAATACTGTAATTACTTAAATTTTGTAATATAATGTTAGGTTGCTATGCTAACCTAGAACATGTTTGTATCTCTGTAGATGCGGAATTTTAATTAAATATCATTAATTACAATTCGTGCCTGTTCCGTGGCGCCAATTGTGATGTACTAATTTATCGATCACATTTATTAACATCCAAATTTCAAATTAACTTTTACTTACCGGCACGATCACTTCTACAAGGTCCCAGGGTTCGATCACATGTAGCTGGATACAAACATGGTCTATGGGTTACGCAAAGCACTGACACAACTCATTTTTGAAGAGAATTACTATTTATTATCATTTACTTTTGAACTGTTGTAAAAATTAGGAAGATTCATTTAGATACATGTTTTTAAAGTTGTGCAACGCTAGCATAATCAGGCTTATGAACTACAGCTTACCTTGTATATCACACAAAACACAATTACCAACACAGATACAAACAGAAACAGCCCAGCTTTGCCGCTCTCACATTCACTCAGAATTTATAACGCCCTTAACATTTTACAATTTAATCCCCCAAACCCCAGATGCCGACCACGCGGTCGTCGCGCACACTCATTGTCCGTTTACACTGTATTTATGTTCCGAAAGAAAGAAAAGACTCTTGAATACGGCTCTCTAGTTGTAAAGGGAGTAAATAAACAGTAAATAAAGTTATTAAGTTAATAAACGATAATAATATGGGAGAATACAGGTATAAAAAGCAGTTGATTAAAGTAATTAAAGAATGTGTAAATCAGAGCTATTTTAGGTTTAATAACAAGTTTTATATACAGAAAAAAGGTTTACCTATATCTTTATTATCCCCTATTCTTGCTGAAATATACATGAATGATTTTGAAAAGCAATTAATAAGTTCCACTAAGTATAAAGACAATATAAAATTATGGTCTAGATACGTTGATGATGTATTAGTAATTTGGGAAGGAAGCATAGAAGAAGTGCATGAGTTTATAAATGAGGTAAATAATAAGGATAAAACCATACAATTTAAAGAAGAGATAAGAGGTAAGAAAATAAATTACTTAGATTTAAACATAGAAATTAAAGATAATGAGAAATTACAGTTTGGGATATTTAGGAAAGAGTCGTATTCTGATATAATTATACCAAGAGAGTCTTACCACCCTTATAGATATAAAATGGCGACAATCAATTCATTTTGTTACAGAGCTCAGAAGTGTTTAAAAGAGACCGAACCAAAAGATAGGGAGTTAAAAACGATAAAGGGAATTGTAAGGAATAATAATTATAACACCAACATAGTGGATAAAGTTATGAAAAGGGTTAACATACAAAAAGCTAAAATAGAACCAGAACAAAAGAATTATGCAGGGTCATTGACATACATAGGTTCACATACTAGAAAAATTATAAAATGTTTTAATAAATATGGAGTAGATATAGCTATTAAAAAATGTGAAACGGTATTTGATAAGATAAGGAATAAGAATATAGAAAAAATTCCAGTATTACAGAAAAGTGGAATTTATAAATTAAAATGTAAAGACTGCAACAAAGTGTACCTAGGTGAGACAGGACAAAAATTCGTATGCAGGTTGTCTGACCACAAACGTGGAGAAGGTAATAGAACAACCAATTCGTTATATGCAAGACATTTCATAGAAGACAACCATAAGTTTGTTAATCCTTTGGAAGAATACGAAATTGTAAAAGTAGTAAATAACACAGTTGAAAGGAAGCTTAGAGAGGAGTTAGAAATATTGAAAGAAAGAGAAAAAGGGTTAGACAATTTAATTAATATTAAAATTAAATTTGATAATGAAGAAATATTTTATAACATAATTAAGAAGTAAATGATAGAGAGGACAGATAGATAAGATTAAGAATTATATTGCATAGTACTAATTGGATGGTTTAAAATAAGGGTGTGTGACTGACCCACGTGTGTGGAGAGGAAGAGGGTAAGTTAAAAGGATGCACACACACACACACACACACACACACAACACTGAAACACAAGGAATTTGCTAGAAAAATATGTAACTGTACAGATGGTGTGACAGGGTTTAGAGGGTGGGGAAGGGACATTAATTTATAGCTTGTTGTGTGTAAGCAGGGTGGGGTGAGAGGAGTGAAGGGTTTGTTTTCACATAATTTCTGTCTGTTCCGATCTGACGATGAGCTTTGAAGCTTG
The DNA here is from genome assembly GCA_034769895.1 of Magicicada septendecula. Lineage (NCBI taxonomy): Eukaryota > Metazoa > Arthropoda > Insecta > Hemiptera > Cicadidae > Magicicada > Magicicada septendecula. The sequence continues at coordinate 638,256,589 of CM068367.1, forward strand.
AAAGCGCTAATTGGGATAATTTTTATATAGAGGTGTGCAACAGTGATCATTCTGCTTGTGATTTCAACCACTAACACAAATTTCTTCATTACTACAGATTGTTACAATAAAAATCATGAAATTAAAACCTCGCTTTGTCCCATTATAATACCCCCCCCCAATGAGAAGTTTGTGGCGAAACAGAAAAACTCTCATTGCCTAAAACCCAAGAGGACCAGCTAGGATATGGCGCCACGACCCCCCTTAATTCCTTATTAAAATCATGGATAACTTACCCCCCCTAGTCCGGTGACTGCGGCTGCACCTGCATGACCTTACTGGACTTCTCTTGTCGAGATCCCAACACCATAAAGTCAGACAGGCATGCCACCACAGTATCACTCGACTCTATAACATTCAATAAAACATCAATAAACGGCCTTACAGTATACCATATCCTTATCTGATTTGATTGCCTCTTAGTCGTACTGGTTTGCCTTTAGCAAAGTACTGGTTTTTATCTCAATTATCTACTTGAACAAATAGTGTTGCTTAACACTTGTATCCGTAACCTAACATACTACATTTTGTTTCAATATCTACCATTAACAAACTCTTGACAGTTGTAATTCCAACTTTAAAGTGATTTACTAGTTCAAATCTATATTTGATTGAACAATCCTTCCTTCTTACATTTCCATAAAATTTACTTTTACTATTTCAATGTCCTCATTACAAGGCGGACTACTAATGTTATTTTTACATAACATAAAGCATAATCATTACAAAATAGCAAATGAGTCAATACAATAACCTTATAGATAATCAGAACAATCCACTCCAATACTGCATTATTATCAGCCTCATAGCTGATCATCAACTCTACCTCCTTCATATTCAATAAGAATTTACTCTTATTTACAATTTAACATCCTCCCTCCACACATTTTTTTCTTTTTTTTTTATATTCCCCCCAACCCCCTTTTTTTATCTTAACCCCTGATACCCGTTACAATGGGTGTAAATGACCTCATGGGTAAACCGGTTTCGGTATTTACACATTTCCATAAATGCTGTATTTATGCCCCTGGCTTGTAATGGCCAGCACCTTTCCACACACTCTATTGCCCTCTATGTTGCCCATTTGCTTCCACAAGAACTGAAGTGGTTAGGAAACGGTCTACCATCCCATTCGATGGATAGCCACTGTTCCATAGTTTATGATTGATTCCCCTGATTCACCCCCCGGTTAGTTTCTAAAGTCCCAGTTTTGAAAATAATAACAAATATGGTCAGAGTACAATAAGCCTGCCCACATCTTGTTACCAATAATCCAAATCCACGGTCAAGGTTCGGTGAAGTCATGACCGCCCGAAAATGGGGAATCACATTTAAAATATACACGACATGTCTCACACCTATACACAATTATACTTAAAATAAACATTTTATGTTTCACACATGATAAACATATACAACATAATAAACACTCAAAATGAACATTACCATTACTACATTAAAATAAACCTCTCACCTTTAACTTTGCATCAAAATTACAAACATTACAACTTTAATTTTAATTGTCTACCATTTATTATCCATTTCAAATCAAAAATAAATTATTCAAATTTATTACACATATTTCCATCTTTTAAATTAATTAAACCATCTTTTTTAATTAATTACTTTAATTGCATTACTTAAAACATTTTCATTAATTAAATCCTCTCACATTGATTTAATTTCATAATAAAATTCATTTATCATTTTTTATAACCTTCATATTAAAAACTCTCAAATTGATTACCAAGATTTCTATCTTTCAAATATTTTACATTAATTTAATTTTCATTATAAAGATTCATGATTACATACTGTTAATTATTCAATTCAAACTAAAATATTATTGTTGTTATCAACTCCATCATAACTGTAAACATTGATCAGACAAAATACAATGTACATATCAACAACATATCAGCTGATACACTATCAGAATATCAACATAACCTTACTATATAAGTACCTTTAACAAATGTAAACCAAATACAAAATTATCTACAATATACGTCATTAAATGTTCTTGTTAACCACAAATTATTACATTATTCAGTCCGGTAATTAAACTCACTACTTTCACATAATTGAACCTCCAGGTGGTCTAGTGGCTAACGCGGGCGATTGATGCGCTCGTGATCCCAGGTTCAATTCCCGGCGGAGGTTCCGTACGGCGTGCACTCAGCATCGTGAGGCAAACTGAGTAGGCGCTGAGATAACAGCGCCGCCTCCTGGCTGTGAATACCACAACTACCGGCTGGTGGCGCGTAGTACTAGCCATACACCGTCACACTAACACAAAAAGCCGCGCGGTACGTCTTGGCCTTGGTCTTTAACAGACTGTTGAGCGGAGGATTTTTTTTTTTTTTTTACTTATACATAATTAAATGTTCATTAGTCATAACTGTTTAACCACCATCATCAAAATTTAATCTTATTTTAACATAACAATTTTAATTTTAATTTAAATTCATTATATTACACTTTTTAATATATAATGTCCCTTTAACTCTATTTCATCCGTTAAGCCATAATAATAATTAATAGGATCATCCTCCATTATTATTTTATCATATGCCATGTCTACTTTAGTATTTTTGGTCCAGTCTCCATTAGTATTTTCTATTACCATTAAGTACTTTATCACTTCACTATTATCATCATCTGCTGCTAATATCCTCATTCTGTCCCCAGGTAAGTATTTTTTCTCAACAATATAATCATCATTTACTATGGTACTAATTACTGCACAAGGTAAGTCTACACTTCTAATAATATAATCATAATTTCTCTCAATATTTATTCTCTTTACCAACCCTTCATAACCTCTTTTTAACCTGAACATCTCTATCACTCTCTCACTCTCTTTATAATTTTCACTCTCCCATCCCCATTTCTTTCTCTCATTCCATGCAGAGGGCAATACAGCAACATTATTTAAACACCATCTGGCCTTACCAGATACACTAAAACACTTTAAGGGACCTTTTTGAGACTTATCGTCTCCTAAATAAACCTTAGAGAAACTTCCATTCTCTAACAACACTTCACATTTAACCCGAGAAAAATTTGCCCTCTTCCCACTCTACATTTAAACTCTCTTCGTACTAAATTTCTAACTCAATAACACTCACTAACGCTCCTCTAACCTCAACTAACTTTCTACTCTCATCATCACCACTATTATTACTCACCATATTATACTTAGATACCTCATTTTCAACTACATCGTTATTATTATTATTCACCATTATTTCACCCTTGTTAACATCATCATAATTAACACTATTACTCACCTTGTCTATTCTAACCTTGTTATTATTCGTAATTACTTCCCCATTATAATTACCACTTGTCTTGTCATCTATCACTTCATTATTTATATTCTCGTTACACTTACCTGTATCTATTTCCACACTTTCATTTTCTCAATACTGTGTTTTAACTCGTTAAACTTACTTTCACATTTAATATTTACGGGATTGATATCAGTCTTGAGTTCATTAAACTTTTCATCACTATTATCAAAGCGTTTATTAATTTCGCTGATATTACTCTTTAATTCATTATTCTGTTCTTTCATTTCATCAAATTTTGTGTCATTTACGTCAAAACGACTCTTTACGACATTAAAATAACTCTTTACTTCGTTAAATGTTACCTCTAACATCGCATTTTGCTTTTCTGAACTTTTTTCAATACTGCACACCATGCTACATAAACATTTCATCATATCATTATTGTCAGATTGATTATTTTTATTAGTTGAAGTTGGGGTTAACTGAATCCCAGAGTCATCTATAACAGCTGACTCGTTTAATTTACTGTCTTGAACTACAATTGGAGTTGAATGAACTTCCAACCTGCTCATAACAGCTGACTCGGTCATTGACTGAATTTCTGACTCATTCATGACCGTTGTGTCAGTTACATTTACTTCTTTCTCTGTATTTTCCATTTTTTTTTAATTATAAAATTTTCATATACAATAAAAAATCTCACACTTAACTCAAGATTATTTCACTAATCAATTAAACACATAACCTCTCATCACGTACGTCTACATACTTATTTGTAAATGCTAACACCCAAAGTAATCTCCTTCTATATTCACAAGTAGGTACAGCCTATATAAAATAAATTTATATAGGCCGTCCCTATTCGGGCGCCATTGTAACTATTCACAATAATTTTAATAAAAAACACAACTTCCAATATCTCGTTCTCTCACTTACCTTGTCAAGTACCCAGGATTCTATGGACGAACCTGTGAACTATAGAAGTGGTTCATTGGGCTATTTGCGGCTTAATAACTACTAATGCATGTGTACCAAAGTTAAACGAACTCTTTTATTCCAGTTAAATTCAATGTACTGTCTTACTTTCTCTGTTCTTTATAAAATATTATTTCTTCTTATCTCTAGTCTATAAAATTCTCTTTTACTAACTTCTATAGTCAAACCAGTACTTTTATTTTTTACTATTAGCCCTTCTTCCCTCACACACACACACTCACATGCTAGTTACATATTTTCTTCTACCCCCTGTTTATTTAATGATGAGCTCTTTAATTCTTTATTTCTTCCATGTTGAAATATTTAACTGAGATGTTTGTGAAATTTAGTCGATAGTTTATTAATGGTACTTAGGCATTCCGAAGACGTTCCAAGCTGTTTCACCACCACCACGTGTTATTTGCTGTTTCCGTGAACACTCCGAACTTTTATGTTAAACTGTTATAAGTTTATCACTGTAATTATCTGAGCACTATTCAGTTATTCTCCACGATTTTAGGTTACATATTGTAACATTTTGTCGGCCGACGTTAATTTGGCTTGAGTACTCTGATTTAGTGAACCGCGCGGTTCTGGAGTTGGATGACGACTGACGCATCCAAAATGGCGATAATACGCTTGGTGGACCTTCTGTGTACCTAGTGTCACCATCAACTTGCTCTCTGATTGGCTGGTGAATGTCTCGGGCCTTTCTCTATATCTCGTGAAAGACGGTAAGGAGACCATGTGGGCGAATTTTACGTCGCAAGAGGCGGCACACGCGCGTTCTTACACATTCCAATGTTATAATTTCCATTGTACCTTGCACAGCATCGCACCGAATTGGCTACCAGGTGTTCACAAAAGTCACACACTGGGTGTTTATAAAGTGTTGCCTAGCATGGTTTACTACAGATTGTTACAATAAAAATCATGAAATTAAAACCCTCTTGCTTTGTCCCATTACATTTTAAGTGCTTTCATGTGGGGGTAATTCATTCGCTGGGTCCGCGCAGCTCAACAACCATGAAAGACTGTCACGTTTGTATCCACACTTATTCCAGAATACTGTAACATATTGAGATGGTTTGCTTCCTTTTTTTTTAATGTTGATAATGTGTATATTTCAAATTTAAAGGTTCATTGTAATATGGATCATACAAGTGTCACCTCAATTGTTTAGACATTGTATTTTTTTCTTTTGCTGTTATATGAGCATCTTAGGTAGGCCCAGCATGATATATTTTCCAATAGTACAGATGATTAGTGTCAGTTTCACTATTCAGGACAGTGCTTGGAGAGAGAGCAGGAAATATAAAGTATCAGTCTGTACATAGTTGTTCATTGGCCCTTTGTTGAGTTACTATTGGGTTTTATGATGCACTTTCTCCTCCATCCTTCATTAAACATCAGAGCCCATGTACTGAAAATATCGGTACTTACCTATTGTATTTTCATTGTACAATTTAAAGATCTGATAGTGAATTTTGCTTAATCACACATTCATAGTATTGAGACTAGCTTTTCCAATTAATGAGACATTCGATTGAGTAATGACTCCAAGTAGAATTTACTTTCTTTACATCCTTTAAAGTTATGGGCATAATATAATGTTTTGCATTTTGCACACACAATTAATTAGTTTTTATTAAAATTTTCAGGATAAACAATTTGGCAAAGTAAGTTTGTTCACACCTCACAGCAATCCAGATGCAGATGTCAAGTCAGACATTAAGGCTTACAAACAATATACTCTCAAACGAGCTTATCAGGGTGAAAGTTTCTTCTGGGGTCTTCTGCCACAACCTGGTGATCACCTCAGTTTCCAGTTCAAAACACCATTGTACATAAAAAAGTAAGACAGTTACAAGTATATTATTTTATATTTTGCAGTATTTTTATTCATGTAGAAAAGAGATTATTCACCTTTGCAATACATTACAATGCTGAAATTATTTGTTTATAATGATTGTATGTTTAGCAAATAAGTTACCATATACAATTTACTGTATATGAGCTACCACAAGAGAAGGAATAAGAAGAGTAAAGTATTACATTAAATTTAATTCCAGGAAGTAGTTGAGTATAGTTCAGTTGGTAAATTTATTTTTGCTAAATGTGTATGCTGATTTTGTCAGTATAAAATGTTGGATACACGTACATGGCATATCAGATTGTTCTGGATAATATAACCATACCTCTAAAAATAATTATGAGGGTAAGTCAATAAGTATCCGCAATTTTGTTATTGGGTATATCCGCAATCGTCAGTAGGTTTGCAGTACCACTTAGTGATCTTGTACACCTACAGATGGTGCCATTGTCTCTGCTTGTGGACTGTTAGACCGTCCATCGCATCAGTCAGCTGTGGATTTTTTCACAAAAAACATGGCTGCCCCTCTCTCCATTTGCACCAGAGTAGAACAGTGTGTAGTGATCTGGTTTTTGTGGTTTGAAAGTGTATCAGGAGCCGAAATTCATAGAATACTTTCAAAACAATATGGGAATAATGTTTAACCACAGTGAAGTGTATATGGACGGATTTAAAAATTCAAAAACAGTCAGACAAGCGTCCTGGACAAGGAAAGATCAGGATGCCCAACCTCTTCCACTACTGATGCCATTATTGAACAAGTTAATGCCACGATTCAGACCAACTGAAGAGTGACTGTCGATGAAGTGGCATACCATCTACAGATTAGTCATGGTTCTGCATATGAAATTATCCATAACAGGCTTGGCTTTCATAAAGTCTGTGCAAGATGGATACTAAAACAGCTCACTGAAGAGCAGGAGTGCAATTGTGTGGCCATCTGTCAATGCTTACTGGAACCACTGTTCTAATAAAGGGGAAGCTTTTTTGAAGTGAACAGTCACTGGAGATGAAACATGGATCCACCATATTGAGCCTGAAAGCAAAATCATAGCATGGACTGAAAATGTCCTGAATCTTTAGTCAAAAAGAAATTCAAGAGTCAATCCTCTACAGGAAAACCAATGCTCAAAATATTCTGGGATTCATGAGAGCCAATACTGCAACAGTACTTGGAGAAGAGCTCAACAATCAATAGTCCAAGTTACAGTGAAATGCTGTCCAAAGAACTGAAACCTACAATTCGATCCAAATGCCAAGGCCTGTTGTCAAAAGGAGTGCTTTTGTTGCATGACAACATGCACCACATACTGCCACCCACACTGTCCAAACCCTTAGGAAATTGCGTTTCACGGTGTTGGAGCATCCTGCATACAGTCCCGATCTTACCCCGTCAAAGTACCATCTCTTTGGTCAACTTAAAGATGCCTTAAGGACCATCGATTCTCCAGAGACCAAGAAGTGGTACATACGTGGCTTGCTGCTCAGCCAAAAACTTTTTTCTTTGAGGGCATCAGGAAGCTTGTGCAATGATGGACCAAGTGTATTGAAAACCAAGGGGACTGTGTTGAAAAATTAGCTAACTGTTATATATCTACTGTTCTGATAATAAATTATAAAAATTGTTTGCGGATGCTAATTGTATACTACCACCCCCTCCTTGTATACCACTTATTGGATACTTACCCTCGTATAACAGAAAATTTACAACTTCTGTAATTATTACAGTTGTATGCAAGTGAAACTGTGTAATATGAAAAAATAGGCTTAAATAATTTATCATTGTGCGTGCGCGCGCGTGCGCGCGCATGTGTGTGTGTGTGTGTGCAGACCCCTCCCTACTTCAGTACTATAAGGTGGCATCCTACGTGAATGACAAAAAATTGCATGCAACTGCAATCGTGTGATTTTTTTGCAACAAAAGATTTCAAACACATGCAAACATATGGATGTGTCCTACGTGGACAACGCAACCATGTGCGGCAGTCACAGTGTCGTGCGTGCGAACGGCTAAACACAAACCTGTTTGTGATTGCCCGCAGTGTAGTGCGTGCGACCTTCAGTATGACCGGAGACATCGGTGTGAGTGCATCATCATGTCTGTGGAAATGTTAATATCAGAAGTGCAAACGCATCCTAGCTGATATGGAATGGAATTTACGTCATCCACAGTACCAGAACCTAACTTAACCTATTTATAATAGTATGCAACTTTTAATTCTGCCTGTACCAGATAACTTTTAATAAATATTATAGGCACCATTTAGGAAATATCAAGATTCTATAATAAATCTTTAATTAATTACCTGATAGTGAGGATCAAACATTCTTCAATAGAAATTGATCGCTGTAAATTGGTAACTTGTAACGAAAAATCACTTTTTATTATACTCACAATGTAGTCAAAAGTATCAACAGAGATTCTTATATAATGCTGGAATAGTTCTGGATAAGCTCTTAGTTTTCCAGACAGATGATAAAACTCGCCAAACTCTAATTTCTCCATATGCCCTTCAAACCCCTTGATTTTCTTAAGTATGCATACGTAAGTACTGGACTCTCCAGCAACAATAGTTTACGTCGTTTCTTGGCGGAGAGCATGGTAGCAACTGAGCTAAAATCTTTGTGAGGAGAGAGTGCCTACATAGGACACAAGTTTTTCCCCACGGAAGACATTGAGAAGAAATCGCATGATCGCACTTGCTTGCGATTTTTTGTCATCCACGTAGGATGCCGCCTTAGTCCCAGTACCAAGCATACTGATGGGCCTTAGTGGACTAACAAATATATGTAAAGATTTTATTTCTTTGTTTGCATGTTTATTTCCAAGTTTCCTGAATGTTCTCTGTGTGGATGTATCCCAGGTATCAGACGTATACAAAAATTATAAAGTGCAACATAGATAAAACAGATTCCAAATGTTTTTATAATTGCTTACAGTAGTGGTGGACCGATTCTTGTGACACAGGATCAAGATCCAGTAAGAACCCACTCTCAGTTAATCAAACGTTGATACATGAACCTATATCGTTCTCTCTTGTTTAGGTCACAGGCAGACTCATACAAGGCAACTGTCATGTAGCCATAACAATATAATAAGCAGTGAAACAGAAGATTTATTCGATGTACTTTATACTTCTGTATACGACAGTTATGCTGTTTTTAATAGTGAACTTTCTGAGAATGGCTTTTCATTAATAACCTAAACTATGTAGCGGGGCATTTTTGGGCATACCTGGGGTAATAACAGAATTTGTATTTTTTTTTATAAATAATAAATAACTTGTTGAGTGATAGGAAAATTTTGTGACCGAGAGGTAAATTTGTTATTGTGGAAGCGATCGCAACGTGGCAGCATTGACTGTGACAATTATTTAATGATATTGTGTGGACGGTTTAATAACTGTACCAAAATCAGTTCAAGGACAATGACGAACACGAAAAACGTAAACACGTTATGTAACTAAATCTGTCAACCAATTATGCAACCAGACATCAGGCGATGCGTTGCGTCAGCAACTTACATAACAACTGTGTGTCATCGTTTCGTCAGAGCCTATCCTGGGTGTGTCACGCCAGCAACTGTGTGAGGCACCGAACAAACAGTCGCAAAACAACATCTGAGTTATACAGACGCTAACCACTGTGCGTCGCCGGTTTTCGGGCGAAGTTATTGTGTTCGCCGATGCGCCCGCATACAATAAAAAATGTGAATCTTTATATGTACATCTAAAATACAAACAGTTTTCCGGCCAATAGTCATCCAAAATTAACAGTTCGGCAGTAAAATGTGATAGTGCGAACTATAAAACAGTAAAACAGTGCACGCCATGAGGAGACACCCCAGGAGCCGACTTCTACTCGTAAACAGGAAAGTAGCCATTAAAAAATAATAATTAAAAATGCTGGTTTTTTTTTTAAATAAAATGGGGAAATAAATTTTGAAATATTTAAAAAATGAGATCTCTAAAGTAGCTTTGTGTGTGTATGTGAGAATATAGTATTATTATAGTTTATCGTAATAAGAAGGCTGGTTTGCGTTCCCATTCAATTATTCTTAATAAATAAATGTATTTCAAGAACCTGTTATTGTATTGCGAGTAAGTAAATTAAAAGAGATTCAAGGTCATTAACAACTATTATTCACAAATTTTGTCTGTACGATTTTATTAATATGAAATACGTAAAAAGAATAAAGTATTAATAACATTTAATTATTGACGAACATAAATGATTGTTATTATTTCAGCAACCACATTCTGTTCTCTTAGTTCGCTGATACGAACCTTGGTAAATTATTTTCTTGCAGTTGGCAAGATGGCGCCCGACAAAGTAGATAGTACAATTTTGACAAATTCGAAATCACATTATATTTAGTTATTAATATCAATAAAACGAAATATCACATTTGGCGCCCGAACAGGGACAATTTTATATCAATAAATTTATATAAAATACGGCCTATGGGGAGAACAGAATGGTTGTTTGGAGTTTGTATTTACGTATATACGTAAGATGGACGTTAAAGGTTATGTTTGATATGGGTGAGTAGAATATTTTTCAATAAGTATATGTTACATATAATAGGATTTTAATAAAGAAATATATATTAAAAAATTTCTAAGAAAAATGGCGGATAATAATGATGTTAGTTTATCTGATAGTCAAACTGAAAGTCAAATAAATAACAATTCAAGTGAAATAGAATTAAGAATTATGGATGAAGGAATTCATTCAACGCCAATTCAGAATAAAAACTCAGATAACAATGATATGATGAAATATTTATGTAGCATGGTGTGCAGTATGAAAGAGAGTTCAGACAAGCAGCAGGCGATGTTAGAGTTAAAATTTAAAGAACAAAAGAGCGATTCTGACGCTAAATTTAATATGCAAAATTCAATAATTAATGACAAATTTGATGAATTAAAAAGTGAGATACAAGAAATGAGTAAACATTTAGAAAGCACTAACGAAATAATAAGAAACAGTTTAAATAAGTTAGAACAGAAGTTCGAGAAATTAGGTGACAATGTTTTAAATATGACAAAATGTAAAAATGACGAAATAGTAGACAATTTTGAGAGTATAGTGGGGGTGAAGCATAATGTAGAAACAAATGATGAAAATATAATAACAAAGAGTACTGATGAAGTTTTAGAATGCGATAATGAAATGTTAATGAGTGTTTATGAAATAGAGAGAGAGTGGAAGAATAATGTAGTAATTTAATGGGGACAGAGGGCAAATTTTCCCCTTATTGTTTATAATGATGATGATGATTTAATGTTGTTTTTTCAGGGCAAGAGACCCTTATTGTTAAATGAAGTAATGTTGTATAATGTTGTACCCTCTGTCCATAATAATTGTGAGAGTGTGACGTGGTGCTATGAAGAAAGAGAGTTATATGTTGAGAATGAAATAGAAATATATAAGTTAGAAAGAAAGTATGATGAATTGAGAAAATTAATAAAAGGGGTGATGATGAATCATGTGAAAGACGTACATGTTGAAAGAGAGACAGAGAATAGTTTTGATAATATCTTACCTGACTATAATGATTTACCTGACGTAGTAGTTGAGGAATACAAAGATGAGAAAATAATTTACCTGACGTTAACAAATAACACTGATATAGACTGGACAATCCTAACTTATGGTAACAAGATTTCTAGTGGTATAATGGATGAAATAGAATGGATGGATTATTATGATAGTAATGATAACAAATTGTATGTAGATAAAAATGATGAATGTTACAAATACACTAGATATATATATGACGATGGAGGATGAGCGAAAAGATCAGTGTTGGGACATTTTTAAATATTGTAAATTTTTGGTAATGACCTTGCTGATTTGGACATCTGAAGTGAGATACACTTGAACAGTTTTGACGCATATTTTGTAAATAATATTGAATTCATTTGTGTGTATTGTGAAATGTTAGAAAAGTAATGTGTATATGTTTTGGAAAATGTTGTGTTAATAATAATAATATTATTAATATTTTGCATTATAATTAGATAATAAAATAATTATGAAGACAATATCAATAAAACGAAATAACACTGCTATAGACTGGACAATCCTAACCTATGGTAACAAGATTTATAGTGGTACAATGGATGAAATAGAGTTGATAGATTATTATGATAGTAATGATTATCATAATTTGTGTGTTGATAAAAATGATGAATGTTACAAATACACTAGATATATATATGACGATGGAGGATGAGCTAAAAGATCAGTGTTGGGACATTTTTAAATATTGTAAATTTTTGGTAATGACCTTGCTGATTTGGACATCTGAAGTGAGATACACTTGAACAGTTTTGACGCATATTTTGTAAATAATATTGAATTCATTTGTGTGTATTGTGAAATGTTAGAAAAGTAATGAGTATATGTTTTAGAAAATGTTGTATTAATAATAATAATATTATTAATATTTTTGCACTCTAATTAAATAACAAAATAATTATGAAGACAATAGTTAATGATTTGTAGAATGTTGATAATAATTGGGATATGTTATTTTAATAATCAAATGAACATTCAATTTTAATAATAAATTGAAGTAAATAATTTGAGATCTTTAGATATTGTGATTGAATGTTATGTGTTTGAATTTTATAAGGTAATTAAATTGTGTGATGAGATTTTAATTTAATAATCATGAATAAATAAATAAATGTTAAATGGTTTATTTTGTGGAATTTTGTGGAACATAATGATTAAAAATATGTGTTAATAATAAATTTAGAATTTATTTGCAAATTTGAAAATCTGATTGCAACACAGGATAAGTCAATAATGATGATAAATATAAACAGTTAATGAAAAATTTTAAATAATAATGTTTATAAATTTTTATATAAATTAGTTAAAAGAGAATTGTTGGTTCAATGTATATTTGTGTATTATGTTATGTAATGTATTATAATAGTGTGTGTGTGGCTGGGAGGTTATCCAAGGGGATAACGTATTAAAAATTTGATATATTTTAATTAATAATGATGATTTGCTACTCAATAATTTTGTTTGAATTTAAAAAATAGATGCACTAAATACCTCTTATATTGTGTTATTATGTCTTATTGTGTTGATTGCATTAGTATGTTAGGAATAAGTATTATAAAAATATAATATTATGTTTTCAATGTGTTTATAGATTTTAAAATAAAATGAAAAATAGTTGTAATAAGTAAAATTTTCAATAGGTTGTAAAAGATAGAAGTGGGTGATAGTAATTGTTTGAATAAAATGTTTGAATCAGTTCAAGTTGAATTTTGTGGGACATAGATTTGTCCAAATCGAAGTAAGAGTTAAAGTAATAGTGGAAATGAAAATAATGCAATGTTGTTTTGAGTTAGTATATGTTATAGAATTTTGAGAAGTATAAGTGGAGACACAGTAGAAGGGAGAATTTATGTAGAGATTTGAGTGATATATTGTTTATTTTGTTGATGTTAATTTGTTGTAGTTGTAGTGAGGTTATGAGAGTGAGATTTTTTGGGGATGGCAATTTTGTAGTAGTGGTAGTGTAATGTGGGAGTCCGCAACATAAGGGTTGGGACGGGATTTGGTATAGTTTTAGTGGGAAGGGGCCGCCTTAGGTAAAAAATCCAGGGGCCAGAGAACGGGAATTGAGCTTTTTGGGGGGGGGGGAAACACGTATCCTATGTACAAAGGGTTAGAGAGTATTTTTTTTATATAAGAGTAGAAGGTGGCGATTGGAGTTAAAGTAGTAAGTAGTTAGAGGTAGAGAAGGGTTAGTAAAATTTTGATAGTGGGGTGTCATACTAGTTAAAGATTTTGTAAGGGAGCGTTAGAGTAATGAAAGGGGAAGTTTGTGAGTAAATGCCAAGTTGATAAAGTAAATTATAATGAATAAAGTAGAATCACCCAAAGTAATGAAATGGAATAATGATGGCCAGAAAAAAAAAAAAAAAAAAAAAAAAAAAAAAAAAAAAAAAAAAAAACAATAATAATTTTTGTAATTTTGAGAAACGAATTAATAAGAGTAAATCAAGTTTAAAAGTAATTTTTTGATTTTATATGCCAATTTAATGATATAAAGTGTGTAACATTTTAATTGTAAGTTGTTTATTTTGAAATGAATTATTAATGTACTGTGTTTTCTTATGTTAAGTTATGTTAGGTATTCTGATATATACATGTTAGTAATAAGTGAGTAAAACGAAACCAGTGCTTCTTAGCGCAAACCAGCACCGCTAGGGGGGAACAGATCAGTTGGGGATATGGTGTTGTATAAGGCCACTATTTAATATTTTGATTTGTTGTTTCAGTGTTTGGTGATGCTGTGGCGGCGGACCTGAGCTGGCCTGCGCGTCAGAGCAGGGGCGTGGAGTATCTGTCTGACTCTACGGTGTTGGGATCTCGAGAGAGAAGTCCAGTATGGTCATGCAGATGCGGTCACAGTCACCGGACCAAGGGTGAGTTGATTATTCTTTTGTGTAAACCATACAGGGGGTTGTGGCGACATATCCTGGCTGATCCCTCTAGCAAGTATGAATGTGTCAATGAGATTTTTTATGCTTCGGCATAAAATATCTCATTGAGGGGGTATTGTAGCGGGGCATTTTTGGGCATACCTGGGGTAATAACAGAATTTGTATTTTTTTTTATAAATAATAAATAACTTGTTGAGTGATAGGAAAATTTTGTGACCGAGAGGTAAATTTGTTATTGTGGAAGCGATCGCAACGTGGCAGCATTGACTGTGACAATTATTTAATGATATTGTGTGGACGGTTTAATAACTGTACCAAAATCAGTTCAAGGACAATGACGAACACGAAAAACGTAAACACGTTATGTAACAAGATCTATAAATACGTTACACAACCAGACATCAGGCGATGCGTTGCGTCAGCAACTTATATAACGATGTGTGTCATCGGTTTCGTCAGAGCCTATCCTGGGTGTGTCACGCCAGCAACTGTGTGAGGCACCGAACAAACAGTCGCAAAACAACATCTGAGTTATACAGACGCTAACCACTGTGCGTCGCCGGTTCGCCGGTTTTCGGGCGAAGTTATTGTGTTCGCCGATGCGCCCGCATACAATAAAAAATGTGAATCTTTATATGTACATCTAAAATACAAACAGTTTTCCGGCCAATAGTCATCCAAAATTAACAGTTTGGCAGTAAAATGTGATAGTGCGAACTATAAAACAGTAAAACAGTGCACGCCATGAGGAGACACCCCAGGAGCCGACTTCTACTCGTAAACAGGAAAGTAGCCATTAAAAAATAATAATTAAAAATGCTGGTTTTTTTTTAAATAAAATGGGGAAATAAATTTTGAAATATTTAAAAAATGAGATCTCTAAAGTAGCTTTGTGTGTGTATGTGAGAATATAGTATTATTATAGTTTATCGTAATAAGAAGGCTGGTTAATCGCCATTCAATTATTCTTAATAAATAAATGTATTTCAAGAACCTGTTATTGTATTGCGAGTAAGTAAATTAAAAGAGATTCAAGGTCATTAACAACTATTATTCACAAATTTTGTCTGTACGATTTTATTAATATGAAATACGTAAAAAGAATAAAGTATTAATAACATTTAATTATTGACGAACATAAATGATTGTTATTATTTCAGCAACCACATTCTGTTCTCTTAGTTCGCTGATACGAACCTTGGTAAATTATTTTCTTGCAGTTGGCAAGATGGCGCCCGACAAAGTAGATAGTACAATTTTGACAAATTCGAAATCACATTATATTTAGTTATTAATATCAATAAAACGAAATATCACAACTATAGTTCCATTAATTACTCTAATTAAGATATTCTGAAGTTAATGTGTGTGTACTCTATATTGTTTTAACAACCGAAAGTTATAAAATCCATATTAATTAATGAGAAATTTATTTACAGTGCATTATTTTTATAATTTTATTTTAGTATACGTGATAGAAGAATTGATATAGAATAAAAATTATCCACATTTCTTTCCCGTGTTCTATTGCAGAGAAAAGTTTTAATTTTATAACTTCACATTTCCAGCATGGTTGTAAATTTTAGAGTATTATAATTATATCATCTTTGAACTGTGAATGTCAGCTTATATTTATAAATATTTTTAAATGAGTAGTGGTTAATATTTCAATAAAGTGTGATGTGTGACACGATGCAGTACTATTCAGCATGTTATGAATAGCCTACATATTTCACAAATTATATGTAGAAAAAGGCAGATAAAAGTAAATCTTTTATTAAAATTAAACTTATGTGAGAATGTAAACCCTTTGAAACTGATGTAATAAGAATGTAAACCTATTTGGGTTTTTTAACAGGTCTCTGTTTCCTTATTGTGTATAAACAGAAAACAAAAAAATTTGTATGAAATTATAAATTGTAAAATGCTAGGAGTTGAGTAAAAAGGTCAACAAATCTCTACATCTTACTGTACTCCAGTAGCTAATGCAGATATGTAGCAGGAAAGAATGAACAAACAGACAAGATCCAGTCGGTTGCTGTTCTCCAGTAGTCAATGAAGACCTATAGTAGGAATGAATAAACAAATAAGAAAGACCCAAATGAGATCAAATCTCAATCCACTCAATCACTACTCCTAGAACTGGCTCACAACCAGGAACCAGAGTTAGTGATTTGGATGACCAAAATGAACTGTTATTCCCATCACTACTTTAAATTACTTTAAAAACTTTAAAAGAAATATGTTTAAGTACAGATGTTGTCATAAAATTGATTGACAAGTTACTGTAATACTTATTTTCAATACCAGAACCTTTGATTTGAGTTCCTTTCATTTACCAAACTGTATTTCAGAACTGAACGGATTAAATTTGTTATTCCAACATCTGTGTCAGGCTTATGACATGGTCTTTCTTCAATCATGCTTCCAGTTTAAATTGTAATTTGTTGCTCCAGTGTCATCTTACCTTTCCCATCTTTTGCTTTTATTGGCTGTTCCCTATATTATAAGTTTACTATGCACCATTCTGTAAACATGTCCATTCCACTAACACCAGAGAGGAATAGATCAACAAAATCTTATCCACACAGACAAGGTGTGCTTTAACATCACTTAGTCAAACCATCAATAACTTACATATTTCAGACCGTATTTTAACTTCTTTCATAATAACTAAATACAAATTTAAATAGAGATTATTGTCTAAACCAGTGTTCCGCAACCGGTGTGCCGCGGCACAATAGTGTGCCGTCACAAGGTGAAAGGTGTGACGCGAACTTTTACCTATTATTGTAATAAATTAATTGTCGATTTTAAGTAAGAAGGTGCTTGTTTATTCTTTAATACATGCTGATAACTGTTATATTTTCATAGAAATTAAATGTAATTTATTTACTCAATATTGTTGTTATAGTTTGCTTAGCTTATCTTAAGTTATTTGTATTCTCGCCTGAAATATTGGGCCGGTTTGATGGGTTACAGGCGGCAAGCTTTGTGTTCACCGCAAAGAAAGCCGCGTAAGACTTTTAGCAAGCCTTTTAGCGGCCCGCACCAATCATACAATAGAGTTTACGTTCAAAACTCTAAACGTTCTAAACTCTATTCAAGAGAGTTCTTTGTAACACCGCATCTTTTGTGTACGGCTGGCTGTACGTGCTTTTAACTAAAATTGCGGGGATTAGCAAAAATTTCCCTCTCTTTTATTATTTTATTGCCTTGTTTTGATATTTGTGCCTGTTTGTCGGCGCTTCTTAAACTTTATTGCTCTTTTCCTTCGCCGAAGGACCCACACAATTTCAGACAACAATTACAGTATTTCAGTTCAGTTCTATCACAGCTGTGCTCTGCAGTAGTGCGAATATTGTGATTGCTACAAAACTCTTTGGTGACAAAACATGCCCAATCCCCGAGTGTGTTGTGTGTGGTGAAAAACTCAGTAATGCTGCTATGGTTCCCAGTAAATTGAAACGACATTTGTCAACAAAACATTCCTCTCTGTTAAGTAAAGATGTGAATTATTTTCGTCGGTTGTTGGAAGAAAATAAAAAACAAGTGACGCTCATGACTACGTCGGTACGTGTTACCCAAAAAGTACAGGAAGCTAGCTATAAGGTAGCCAAACTTATCGTAAAGGCCAAAAAACCACATACAATAGCAGAAACGTTGTTAATGCCCGCGTGTAAAGAAATGGTAAAAATAGTCCTGGGTTTAGAAGCTGGTACTGAAATTTCAAAAATTCCTCTCTCTGCTGACACAATCAGCCGCCGAGTTAGTGACATGTCCAGTGACATCGAAGACATTATGAAGGAGAAAATAAAGAGCAGTCTAAAGTTCTCACTTCAGATCGACGAGTCCACCGATATTGGCGGTCACGCACAACTTCTTTCCTACATAAGGTATGTTGATGGGGATGTAATTGCAACTAATTTCTTTTTTTGCAAAGAACTACCCGAGCGAGCAACCGGTGAAGAAATATTTCGTACGACTAATGAATATGTGGTCCGTAATGAATTAACATGGGAGGATTGCGTTAGTGTTTGTTCGCTTCTATGACAGGCCGAATGAAAGGATTCGTGGGTAAAGTACGCGAAGTAAATCCTAACTTACGAACCGACCATTGTCTCATTCACCGCGAAGGCGTTGTTGCTAAATCTTTGCCATCTCCTCTGAAAATTGTGATGGACGAAGTAGTAAAAGTCGTGAACTTCATCAAATCGCGGCCCCTAAATATGCAGCTTTTTAACGTTTTGTGTCAAGAAATGGGATCAGAGCACACTACACTTCTGCTACATACACAAGTACGATGGTTATCTCGAGGTAAAGTGTTAACGCGAATGTTTGAACTTAAAGAGGAACTTTAATTTGCAATAAAAACTTGCATTTTTGACTATTGAGGGGCATGAGTATGCGGATTTATTTGCAGATGATGAATACCTTTCCGATACTTTCGTACACTTGAATGAACTAAACAGAAAAATGCAAGGTAGAAACGAAAATATCCTGACTAGTATGGATAAGATTCAAAGATTTATTAATAAGTTAAATTTGTGGATACAGACAATTGAAAATGGATCGTGTGAGATGTTCCCAACTGTATGGCCCCTTGCTGACGATAATAAGGTGTTGATGGACTTAATTAAAGAACATTTAGTACTCTTGCAGCAGAATTTCAAAAAATATTTTGGAGAGAGTGTTGAAGATTTTGACTGGGTTCGTGATCCATTCATTATGGATTCGAAACATCTTCCGAATAATTTAGGCTTACAAGAGGAACTGGCAGATTTGAAAGCAGACAGAACATTGAAATTAAAATTTTTCGAAGTGCCTTTGGAAACATTTTGGTTGTCAATAAGCAGTGAATATCCCGGCTATCTCCGAGATGGCAGTTAATGTGTTGTTACCATTTTCAACTACATATTTGTGTGAACTGGGCTTCTCGACGTTGACTGAAATTAAAACATCAAAGATAGAGAAAGACTCAAATCCATCGATGAAGAAATGAGGCTTGCTTTGTCAACGATTCCGCCACGAATCAGCCGTCTGTGTGCAGCTAAGCAGGCTCAAGTATCACATTGAAGGTATGAGTAGAGTTATTTACTTTAAAATTCGTATTTTCTACAGTGAATTAAAATTAATAAATTGTTAATAAATGCTTGAGTCTATTCCTGTTTTATAATAATAATAATAATTGATTACATAACGATGTAATATTTCGTAATTATATTAAGATTCATATGATTTTGAGGGGACAGACATTTTGGTGTGCCGTGTTGAGTCTGGGGTGTGCCGTGAGTAAAAAAAGGTTGCGGAACACTGGTCTAAACCTCAGTTCATTTTTTCCTTACATGAGTTTTTACATTTTAAGATGTTACTATAATATTACATATAATTTAAAATTATCGTACGCTAGCAGTAGGAGGCTAGTTGTGTAAAATAATAACTAGCATATTTGTTATATAATAGATTCAGCATACATTTATTATGAAATACACATTCCAACACATGGTTCTCTGAAGTGTTCTTTCACAGCCCTCAATTCATGTTACTATGTCTCAAAGCAAGGTCAGTTCGATTAGATTAGGCTGGGATTGTTATCAGTTACAAATGTAACTAATAGTTGTAGTAATTGTAATTAGTGTAGTAATCAATTTAAGTAATTATATCAACTTACTCTTCTAGTATAATTTGTGTAATATTTCTGTTTCAGTTCACTTATATTTTATAAATGTTCAATTTATATTAGTCTTATAAATAAATCTGTATTTACTTGTGTAATTTTTGTTAAACATTGTGGTAAATTTTAATTAAATTGCTCTTCTCATCCAATTTATTTAAATTGTGAATATTTTGGGATAAATTCCCAATTATTACACAGAATGTATGGTTTGTTACAGTATGTTATTACACAGTGCACAAATTTTGTTACACTGTACAGTAGTAAAAAAAAATGTTTGTGATTCTTCTAAGAATATTGAAGGTATAATATTTGGAACACAACAAACAGGGTGTAGTGTATTTATTTGTTCTATTAACTATCTGTGAACAATACTGTTAAAATTGTAATGGCTGATGTGATACTGGAGAAAAGTTTATTTCATGTAAACTCTTTGCTTATTTTGTCTACCAGATATCTATTTCGTAGTGGCAATGCTGAACATCCTTCAGATAGACTTTATAATACTACTGTAGAAGTTCTGCCGGTAGTTCAGCCGCAAAATTTTGATTCGTACAATACAACTTCTGGTGGCTATGTTGTCATTGGTAAGTATACATCTACTTTTTGCAGTAAGGTAGGCTTTTCCAGATAAGATAATAATATGGAATTGTAAGTTGTCAGATATCAGAACATTTACTGTTTCCTGAGAGTATAGCTTTTTCGTTAGACAGTTTGATAGAAAAACAGTTTCACTTTAATTCTTATGTTACTTTGTGGTCCTGCAGTCCTGGTGGCACATAAGTATGTGTCACCATTCCTTCCATTCCTCTCAACCATTTGCCTCTTGCTACCAAATTTAAACTAACATGTCTTTCTATGTACAATCAAGCAGTGCTTTTCTTCTTAGGAATTTCTTCAAAAAACTTTTTTCTAGCCTGTCCGCAGCATTCTCTTTATTGGGCTCTTAGTTATGTTCAGTAATTTACAGTTATTCCTGATATTGTTTCTGACACTTCTATTGTTCCTCCTCTTTCTTATCACTTTGACATTTTGTACTCTTAAATATCTCAGTTATTATAATGAAGCTTCAAATCACTAATCAGTACATTATTACTTGCCGTGTTATTAAGTGCGTGTTTTAGTTAATAAATGCTAAGTAATAAAATGGATTGGTGTGAGGGAATTACAACATTTGGTGGTTGTTATTATTCTCAGGTAGTAATACATCACAATTTAATATGATTACTATTTCTAAATATATAAATCCATGAAAAGTGTTAATCCTTCAAAGTGTGTATTCCTCAGAACATAAATGTGTGTCATTTGTAAACTAAATAAAAGTATAATCTACCTACAAGACATTTGAAACATTTAGTTTTATTTACTGTTCTTGTGTGCTGTGTGTACATATTTCTTTGTAATTTTATATCTCTAAAATTACATTTGTTTTATTTTACCTATTATTCAAGTATATTGTTAAACATAAAATGTTATGTGACATATGATATTGCTAGATATGTTGTTGAATCCAAAAAATCTCGCAGAAGCCAGGATTCCAAAAGATTTTATGTGTATCTGTCTGTAAGTGTAAAACTGTCACACCACTTAAAAGTGTGTGTTACTTCTTAGAAGTTGTAATTGGCTAGTCAGCTACTTCACTGTGCAAACACACACACACACACACACACACACACACATGCTTACCCAGAGGCGTAGCTAGAGGGGCCAAGGGAGCAACCGCCCTGGGCGGCATAGCCAGGAGGGCGGCAAAGTGAGCATAGACTTGAAGAAATTGTTTTCAGTTTATAAAACTGCAAACAACTTGTTTCTTTTATGACTATTCCTTAAGAACTACAGGAATATAAGATTTTCTTAATTTAAGATTAAGAACTTCAAAACATTCCAAAGAGTTTATGAATTCTTTTATTCAAGGAATCTCAGTATCAAAATATTACAATTAACAAGGAATCAACTTGCGATCATAAAATGGATGTTGTTAGCGAGTAGGCTGTTGATAAATAAGGCACAGTAAAGTTAACGACGTGAATACTTCAAACTGTGAAAGTGTCAGAGTACAGTTACAAGATGCAGTTGGTTCTAGTACCATGGTTGATGAATTACTGGCAATGAAGTACAGAACATTACCAGCAGCAACGCAGACCATGTTCCCGGTGCTGCTCAACAAAACATGGGAGCTTGGCCAAGCGAGATATCTCAATCCTTCCGAGATATGATGGTGAATGTCATGTCAGTTGCAGAACAAGGACAGCTATATTTCTGAAGATGAAGGTGGACGTTCCATAAACAAGTATTGGCTTGATAAAACCTTGCAAAATTCCAAAAAGGTAAATTGCACTTGGTTGTGTTTTTGTCCAGCTAAAAAATCTCTTTATTTCCTCAAAAATCTATTCAAGAAGCCATTTCAATAGTGAAAATGGGTTTTTGTCGTGGCGATAGTTAAATCGCTCTATTCAAGATCATGAAAATAGTCCTGCTCGTCGCTCTGTGTTTTTGGAATGGAAGGAATTGGCACATTCTTTAAACAAAGGGGGAATTATTGACGATCTGCTTCAGGAACAAATGAGTAAAGCAGTTAATGCATGAAAAGAAATCCTCGAACGGGACATTAGCACAGTACAAACTCTTACACAACAAATTCTGGTACTGAGAGGACATCGATAGTCAGTTACCTGATCCAAATCCTGGAAACTTTCTGGGTTTGTTAAAATACTTGGCTAAATTTGACTCTGTCATAAGATCTCATTTGGATTCAGTCTCTCGTAAATCTGGATGTATATTGTATCTTTTGCCAACTATTCAAAATGAAATAATAAGTCTGTTAGGAGAAATAGTGCACAAATATATTATTACTGCATGTAAGAAGGCGAAGTAATTTAGTATTATATTTGACACAGCACCAGATGCTGCACGTGTAGAACAAATGTCTCAGATTATAAGATTTGTTGAAATTAAATACAAGAAACACAGGAAACTTTAATTTTATGACCTTGCTCTATTTATGGACATATATTGTTTCCTCTATGGACAAAATCCAGAAAATCTTGAAGACAAAAGAAATAATCTTTATTCAAGCATTGACACTTCTGGAGATGTTAATGGACAAACTAAAAGATTGGAGGAATGAGCTGTGTGACAATGTCGTTTCTAAGGCAGAGCAGGTGTGTATTGTATGGGGTGTCAGTATAACAAAAAGGATAAGAAAAAAGCACACGATGCCAGACGATTCTGGATTAACCTTTCGGCAAGAAATGTGACGTTCTCCAATAGAAATTTTGGACAAACTGCCAGTTGAATTTTCAAACTGTTTCTCTACCATAAAAGAGTTAAAGAAACGCTTTGGGTTCCTCTGTAAATTTGAGGTGTACGTATACATTTTAATGGGATTTTAATGGGGATATACATTTTAAGGTACAACTTTCCGAAATCAATATTAAGTGCACAGTGCTTAAAAAATTGTATCCACATGACCTAAACAGTGAAGAATAGTTAAGGGAGAACAAAAAGGCTTTACATCTCAGGGACTACTACAATACATTTCTTCAATGAGATTAGAAGCCTACAAAACACTAGCAACAGCTTTAATCATTTTTCTTACTTTACCAGTGTCTGAGTCTTCTTGTGAATGATCTTTTAGTAAGCTTAAATTGATTAAATTGTACCTACAATCAACAGTTACTGGAGTTGTCAGCTAAGGCTATGGGCTTGGTTATAAACCAAAGCAAAACCAAATATATGGTTGTAGGTGCCAATACTCGTACCCTGTCCCTGCGCATTAACGATTATGAATTTGAAAAGGTTCAGGGTTTTCCATATCTCGGGTCATATGTGGACTCTGGAAATGACTCCTCTAGAGATATTGAAAGACGAATATTATCTGCTAATAGGTGTTACTACGGACTGGTGAAACATTTTAAATCAAAATTAATAACTAAAGATACAAAAGCCTCCCTATACAAGACCTTGATTAGACCAGTCCTGATGTATGGCTCGGAATGCTGGGTGTTAAAAAAACTAGATGAGCAGAGACTATCCGTTTTTGAGAGGAGGGTACTGAGGAGAATCTATGGCCCTGTGAGGGAAAACAACATTTGGAGGCGACTGCATAATCGAGAGTTGTACGAAAGGTTTAAAGATCTTCCGATCGTGCAACTCATACAAATTAACAGATTGCGTTGGGCTGGTCATGTGCAGAGAATGGCGGAGGATAGAATCCCAAAAAGAGTGATGAATTATTTGCCGATGGGAAGGAGAAGGAGGGGAAGACCGCGTACAAGATGGCTGGACCAGGTTGGTAAGGAGGCAGTGAGGCTGGGTGCAGCAAACTGGTGGACATTGGCCGGGAGTAGAGACCAGTGGGGAAGATTTCTTTTGGAGGCCAGGGCCCGGACTGGGCTGTAGCGCCGAGGATGTATGTATGTATGTACAATCAACAGTTGAACAGGGTATCAAATCTAGCGATACTTTCACTTGAAAACAACATTGCTTCGTCTTTAGATTATAGTGATTTAATAATCGATTTTGCAGCAATTAAGACCAAGAAAGTTACATGTTAAAATGTCTTGTTTTAAATAATTTATTAAATATTAAGTGTTAGTAAATATTAAATATTAATAAAAGACCGAACCATTAACTTGTAATTGTAAGTGATTTCTTACTTTTAATGTAGTTCTTTGTTTAACTTTATGTTGCTGTAGGATATTGTTTTGACGATGCGCTTTAGACCTACAAGGAATTTGCATGTTTATTAGAACATTTTTACGTTATAAATTTTTTATATTACTACATTTTTGTAGTCTACATTTGTTACTAATAAATGTATACGAACTGAATACCTGTAATATCAAACTTATAGTATATAATTTCTTAATTTTGACTTAACAAATATTGTTAAGACATTTGCTGGACATGCTTTCATACAAAAATCTACACGTTTGCATTTATTAAGTACTTTGTTTACTGGATGGGCCTTCATTTTTGCTCTTTTGTCCCCTTTTAATTGTGAAGGCAAGGCGGCCGATGATATCCTTGCCCCGGACACCAAAAAGCCTAGCTACACCACAATGCTTGCCTAATACCCCAGTACAGCTAAATCACTCTCTGAATTGAATACAGGATAATACATATTATTTCTGTTGTATCGGTAATGAATGTATTTATTTATGTCATATATTTCACTTCTCTTTAATATTTGCTTTGTGTTATACAAGGGTTGAATTGTGCGTGGTAATGTGAGGTTAATTATGCTTAGTAAAAAATATTATTATTATTAACTGATAATTACTATTTACTCAGTTACTGTACATGGCAGTGCAACAAATTAATTTAATAAATCACAGTTCAGATGACACAAATATGTCAACATCAAAGCCACCAGTGAAAACATCCACATAATGTTAACAAAAATTGTGAATTATGTATGTACAGTTTCTGCAGCCTGCCAGGTGAGCAATATGCAAAATAAGTGGGAAGTTTAGATTATGTACCATAACCAGCTAAAAGTTCAAGATCTCCCTATAATTGCAGGCAATCTCAATATTAATAATTCAATTATTGCAGTGTACTTCAGTATAAACTGGATATTGAATACAACATTTCTGAAGTTAACCGTGACTTTATCCATATTAATCATTTATTTCGTAAGAATAATTTTGATTTCAGGTAAATTTGACAACTTGGGTCTGGCAGAAGGTATTGTACCACGAAGTTTGGGTGCCATCAAAGAGATACGACTCACCGTGCATAGTGAAACTGATAACTGGGCTATCCTCAGTGAAGTAAGTTAATAATTTGATGGACATCCACGTGTGTGTGTGTGTGTGTGTGTGTGTGTGTGTGTGTGTGTGTGTGTGTGTGTGTGTGTGTGTGTGTGTGTGTGTGTGTGTGTGTGTGTGTGTGTGTGTGTGTGTGTGTGTGTGTGTGTGTGTGTGTGTGTGTGTGTGTGTGTGTGTGTGTGTGTGTGTGTGTAAACACACTCATACATATTACATAACATACATACATACGTGCAAATTATAAAATTACTTTAGAATAATAAAGTAATGGTAACTGTAACAAGTAATCTGATGGATATATTTTGTAATTACTCAGTACAGTGGCCTCTCTCTTAACCAACGATTTCTTAACCGACCATTCTATTAACCGACTGTTTCACTAGAGAGGGCGGAAAAAATTAACTATACATATGTACACTAATAATATGTTATTAATCATTTTTTAATAAAGATTGTATACAGTGCGTACATTATATTCTATAAATGATGAAATAGTGTACTATGCTAATGATTACTACTGTTAAAATATTTTACTGTGTCACAAATCAGTATGTATTTTGACAAACTGACATTGTAAACAAAAGCATTTAGGTAACAGCTGGAGTCTTGAAAATGAGTCACTTCCGGTAGTGACTAATCATTTCTCCTCTTTCGATTAGGCTTAGTGACATCGGTTATAATTTAGACAGCATGCAGTTATCAACATGTTTGAAGAAATCGTACAGTTTTCGTGTGTTCAATTTACAGTATAAATTGAACATTTTAAATTTGTGAGTGTACTCTACAGTATTTATGTGTACTGTACTAAATTTAATTTACATACTGCATGTTATAAACATGGCCGATAAAAGAAAGCGCGTGGTCGTTTCATTAGAGAAAAAATTAGATGAATTGGATCATTTAGAAAAAGGGGAGTCAGTTAAAAAAATTGTGCTTGACTTTGGGGTTGGGGAAACCACTGCAAAGAACTGGAAGAAAAATAAAGTGAACATAAAATCTTACTGCCCCAGTGTATCAAGTGAAACACCTACTGCTTTAAGGTCTCACTTAACACTGAAGAAACCAAATTTGGAAACACTAGATAATGCTCTATGGCTGTGGTTTCTTCAACAATGACACAAAGGTGTGTTCATTGTGTGTATGGTCACCAAGTTGCAATGGTTAATTTTAAAATAGGTTAGATACCTGATATTCCTTCATGCAACTTACTTTGGTTGCAATGCACGACGCGTTTCATCTTCAGGTGCTCACTCGAGTTGAGCTCGTCAGTTCATAAAAACACACACATAAAACAAAAAACACACAGAATGTAACTAGTAACATTTTACTAGTGGTCGCTTGAAGCAGATCATGAACATCCTGTATTTTACTGTCCTGTTCATGCTTTATTGTATTTAGTTTCTCATTTACACTGTCATTTATTTGTTTATTAATGTCCTTTAAGTTTTTCCTCCATTCTATGCGTAATTCTTTATGCTTATTCTCTAACCTAACAGATTGTTCATACAGGGCTTGTTTAACTTTATTTTCTAGTATTCGTGTACTAGTGTTCGTAGTTCTAGTAACTTTATTTTATGCACGTATTCGTGTCTATAATTTTATCTGCTAACTGTGTAGTACAATCTATTATATCTTGTTTTACTTCTTGTTTTAATTCACCTATTTATCATTTAAATTTTCTGTGAGTTAAATTTCCTGTTTTAATTCTTCTTTTAAATTTTCTGTTTGTTTTAATTCACTTAGTTTATCATTTAAATTTTCTGCGAGTTTTATATTCTCTTGTTTTAACTCTTCTGTTTGTTTTGTACTTAATTCGTCCATCATGGCTCGCATCATATTTTGAAGTGCCTCCAGACTAAAACTACCTGGTTCTGCCATGTTGAATGATTTTTATTTATATTATGTTTTTAAAATATTTATTATTGGTGATCCTGGTTATAATATTCTTTATTTATTATTTTGTTTTGTACTATTATTATTAATAATGTTACTATTACGATTACACTTTTCATTTACAATAATTATCTGTTGAGCACCAGTTGTGCTATCATAATACACAACAATTGAAATAATATTTAATATAATTTTAGTTATTACATACAATATATTTTTTCATTTAACACACATTTTTAGAGCATACATTTAACTTTTAAATTTTTAAAATAGTTAAATGGCATGGTCGTGCACCACGTTCTTGGGCGACATTTATTTTATAACACATTAAATTTTTGTGATGGGTGTAATCGTAATAACAATGCAAAATTGTTTAGAATCATTTAAAAATGTATTAATTAAAAATTTTCTATTCTGTTGCAATTTAAAATTATCATTATTATTCGCATGTGTGTAGCCGTAGCACACATCTAGTTATTAACATATAAGTAATAATCGCACATTGAACATAATATACACTCTTATACTACAATAAACATTTGTTATTATATAATATTGCTCTCGACTTGCTCATTACTGTGATAACTATTAGATTATCTAATCTCTTTTTAATAATCTATTTTCTTTTTATTATATTCCATATGCATTGCTTTGTTTTCTAATAAAAATTTACTCTTTACTTTCATATTACTTTAAATTTCATTGATTAAATTATTTATCAAAATTATACCTTCATGTGTTTAAACATTACTCTAAAACTATTGTACAAATAAACATTTACATTTTCAAAAATTATTAATTCATCTTTGAATTATATTGTCTTTCTTTTTACATAGTTAATTGTCTTTACGTGAGTCTTTTTGTTTTCACAAATACATGGTTTTGTTTCACCTTATTTGTCGTGGTAATACTCAGCGTATCCTCTCCGCAGTCTGTTGCGTCGTTCCATACGCTGGACTCCATTCCATGTACTTGGCTGCTCCCTCGTATCCTGTCATGGCCTCAAATGCAGGTGCTCTCATGAAAGTGATGAGTAGTCATGAAGAACCTACGGCTGCTGCTGTGGTTGATAGAAAAAGAGTTGTTGTCGTTGGGCAGAGCCTCCAGCTGCCACGGTAGTTGTACAAGAAAGAGAAATAAGTTAGCGCGTCTCGAGTATTTATACCCTAGGGCGCAAAATCATGTTTCGACAATATTCTGCAGGTCTCAGTCTGTCGTTGACGTCCCTTTCTAAACACGATTATTTTCACACTTATTTCGATTGTCTTCGCAACATGCGAAGTCTTTTGCAAATTACCCAATATTCATCTTGTCAGTAATTTTTATGTGTTCACTGTGTATAAACCATTTTTCCCTATCTTAATTAATATAATTATTTATATTTATTTTCACTATAATCGCACTTTTTATTATTTTCGCACTATTTTTTGTACACATGTGCATATTTATTTTGTACACACTGTGGCGTATTTGGTTTTGTGATATAATGCACACACTCTTTACAATTTAAATAATTCATGTAATTAATAGCGTTCATTTAAGGGTGACGCTTTACAGGAACCAACTGGTCTCACACACACATGTAAAATACATGTGTACACACAGACACATCTGCATGGCGTGATTAACTTGTCCCAGCATGAAATTTGGTCGTTCCATTTACAGTTCAGATTGAAAAAAATTATTATTACTAATAATATGAATTATTTATTTACTTTAATTAATTACTCGTGCAATGCACAGTACCCTATACATTTGTACTGTTGCAGTATATTGCAATTATATTTAAGTTCTGTGTGAAGAACATTCTAATTTGATCTTAATTTAAAATCTTTTTTCCAGATTTCAATCCTTCCAGACCTGGGAAGATGACATCTTGAAAAAGGGCCAACGCGCCCAACTCTTCAGTGACACTGCTTGTGCCATATAAATAGTTGTTATCGTTATAACATTTATATCTTATACATAACCAAAAAGCAAATGAATACATTATTTTGCTGATAAAAGAATCATGTGTAGTGATAACTATTTTTAAGTGTCAAAAAATAGAACAAACCCGTTTTTGTGGACAAACAGTTTAATGTATTTTTTGTAAGTCCATTCAGAAAGTATGAGAGAAGAATACTAATGAAATAAAACATTTCATTGAAATTCTAGCTAAGTTAAAACAAATGATGGGAAGTGGTTGAGTAGTTACCGATATTTATTAAGTCATTA
This sequence comes from Magicicada septendecula, assembly GCA_034769895.1. Taxonomy (NCBI): domain Eukaryota; kingdom Metazoa; phylum Arthropoda; class Insecta; order Hemiptera; family Cicadidae; genus Magicicada; species Magicicada septendecula. The sequence goes on from CM068367.1 coordinate 638,286,810, forward strand.
AAAGCCTATTTCAGTTTAATAGGATATACAGTGTACACTATGCATTCAGTAAAACATCTACAGTGTGCTTTCAGTCATAAAATACTTTGTTCTGTTACATTTATTTGTGTGTATGAGTGTACATGTATACATGCATAAGCAGTTTTATGTATACATATATGTTCATACAGTGATATGCAGAATGTAACAAAATAACCTACAAGTAAGAAAAAATACAAATACTTATGTATCCATTTTATACCAATTGAATATCAAACATAATTACGAGAACTGATATTATTGTAAATTTATAAAACTGCACTGTGCGTGCGTGCGTGCGTGCGTGCGTGCGTGCGTGCGTGCGTGTGCGTGTGTGTGTGTGTGTGTGTGTGTGTGTGTGTGTGTGTGTGTGTGTGTGTGTGTGTGTGTGTGTGTGTGTGTGTGTGTGTGTGCACTGTATGTATAACCATCATTATCATCACCATGTGTATTTTCTACAAGTTCATCTATCAGTGTGTGTCATCTGTTAGTCTAGTGTAATATAAAATGTGTCTTATGTGGTATAAGACAAACCATTTATAGTGTATGTGAACTCCCTACAGTTCCTTTTCTTAATGTATTAATGAGTTAACATTATATACAGTATTATCAAGTGATTCATAGTTAATCACTTCATAGTGATTTTAAATAATAATGAAGGTATGTACGTGCATGTCTGAAGGTATTAATGTACCATATATACATGTATATGTTTTGCGAAAGCACATTGTAGAACATTTCTGATACTGTACTACTATGGACCAAGTACAACTTGCATACTTTAAGTGAAAAAAAGAAATGTTGTTATCACACAGTGACAATCACATGTTTAGTTGAAAATCATCTCAGCAGTTTCATTAAAGCCTCGTTATAATGCCATTTACAGTAAGATTCTGTAGTAATTTTTATAATGTTAAAATTTTTGAAAAGAACATATTGAATACAGATTTTATATAACATATATACATTATCTTGAAACGTGATCAGACCCTGTCATGTTTAGTATCAGTTTTAATCTGTTCTACATAATATTAATTACTGTATATGTTAACTATATAAAATCATGAGTAGAAACTCTTTGAGAATACATTCATATATAACAAGTGTATATTTACAAACTGGTGATGTCTAGAACAGGGCTGGATTTAGAGTTAGTGGGCCCTTAGGCTGAACATATGGTGTGGGCCCCCCCAACTACTAGGAGAGTTATGGAGGGTAAAACAGGGGTCTGGGCCCCTTCCCATGAAAAATTTTGAAAAATATATCTTCCACAACTGCATATAAAAATATTCAACTATACTAACAGATAAACAGCACTGATCCAATAGCAAGAAAGTAGACTGAGGGGCAAAAGTTCACACACATTAGTGGGGTGAAAGTTCGGGTTATAAATCATACCCTTCTACTATTTGAAGTGAGCATTATTAGTTTCCTACATCTTTTCTACTGTAATGTATTCATTAAACTGTAATATGCCATTGCGACATTGTAATACTTTTACATCATGTCAAAATGTAATGCGTCTCAGTCCAGTGAGTCCAGTTTTAAATGAATTTAAAATTTAAGTGCGCACTCTTGCTCCACTTGACCCTATACATGGCTCATAATACCCGCCTTTTCCTCTAATAATTTCTACTGTTCTCTGAAACACAAACTAAAAAATTTTTATGCAAGTTGACTGTTCTTTTTTTCTTTTTTGTTTGTGGTGGGGCCCGTAGGCTGCAGCCTATGTAGCCAATACTTAAATCCACACTGGTCTGGAATAACATTTACTGAAATATTTTGTGACCTGACTTTATATGCCCTTTATATTTGTAACAAAATTTATAGTAATTATTTTCCAGTACTACCAGAAAATGTTTATTTAACTTAGAGTATATGAAACATAACATTAAGGCAATATATAATTAATATTAAATATGTTGTGTTCATGTTATAAAATAATTCTGGGAATTATTTATTTATATGCAATACATTCATTATATCAAACATATTGTATTTTGTAATGTTCTATTGAAGTCAATGTACTGATTTTTGAGTTTGTACACTACTCCATAGTTGTTACTATGGTTTTGTCACGCGTCTCTCATAATTTAGTACTTTCCTGTTTATTCTTGTCACAGAAAGAAAGTCATTAATCAGTTATTTTAATTGGATGCATTATTTTGTTTTATTTTCACATGCTGTCACATTTTGTACATAAAAAATAGTGAGTTAGCATGTTTATTAACCATCAGGACAAAATTTATTGAAACAGGCTGGTTCATAGACAAAAATAAAGGAAATCCTATTCAAAAATCTTAAAAAACATTTTCCACAACCTTAAAGGCAGGAATATATTTTTTTGCAAGATTATTTTTATATTTAAATTGTTTTAATAGTAATTTAAGAATATTCTAAAACAGTATTTCAAAGTTTTTTAAGTGTGGAGTAAGGAAAAAGATATGGTGAAAAAATTTGTATAATAGGACGGGATTTAATTAAAAACGTAAAAAATATTTATGCTTTCAATATATGTAATTAGTTTTTTTTATTATCAAATATTTCGTTGTCAACAGAGGTGGCAAACATGATTAAAAGTTCTTCATAATTACCAATTCCCAAAATTGGGTATGCCCCTAATATAAGGAGTTCAAGAAATTATTCAGTACAAATAAAGTATTCAGTACATACAATGTGTACTGAATGAATACTCTTTGAGACAAAAAACAGTAAAAAATTTCAGAAGAAAATATGGGATTTTTCATTTTCTCCAACAACTTAAAAGCATAAATATACAGTATTACTGATGTGACTGTGGTATTACACAGCATAGTTCAGTTGAAAGGAAGACGTAGTTATTATATTGGCATAGAAAACAGTTTGATCAGTTATTCTTATTCTTTCATTAATTCCATTTTGATACTTTATGTTTAGTTTTTGTTTTCCTTTCCTCTATGTTCCATTAAAATTTAATTTTGCTACATGATTTAGAAACTCATGTACGAGTAATGTAATAATTTATGAAAAAAATAGTGTGATAATGTGTAATAAATTGATTAAAAACTATAATTAAAATGACTGAATTGTGACCTAATAATAATTATTACTTGTAAAAATGTATAAAACCAAGAGTATTTTCATTAACATGAAGACTGTTTTAAAATGGCTTTAATATTAAAGGTATAAAATATCTGTTTGTATTATTTTCTGGCATATTGTAATATAATTTGTAGTAACAACAACTTTCATGTTATGAAACTTACACTTTATTAAACAAAACTTGTTAGGTAAGTACATCATATAATATCAGTGTAATGTGTTTGAAAATTCATTAATATGTAACAAAATCATATACTATTTCATGTAAACTTTCCTTTGTCATAATTAGGGGCTTAAATATCATAGTTAATTGTAAGGAACAAGTTAATTACTTTTATGAATTCATTAAAATATCCTGACTACCTTGTTTTCACAATTTGTGTTTTGAGTCTATTATTCTCAAGTTAGATGTTTCCAGAAAAACTGAAACTTCGCATCTTTAAATTCTTCTTGTATATGCTTCCCAAAGTAAGTTACAAATCTCAGTTTGGTGAATGTCTTTGCTATAAGTGCAGTGAGTCCTTCCATACTTAAACAAAAAACTGTATACAGTTTTTAATTAAAAATAAAGTTGTAGGTATATTTATTTATATTTTTTTAATCAATTTGAGCACAAACATAATGTGTAAGTCCTTCTCATTTGCCTTAACAGAGTATTTGCCTTCCTTCCATACATTTAGTGGTACTATGAAAGACAGTTTTCATTCTTGTGTTATATTTTTTATGCAAGTGCGTACATGTGTTTTCAGGTATTAGTCAGTTCAGTTTTAAAAACCAAATTTTTAATGCATTAGAGATTATTTTACTAATAGAATGAAATGTAATGAAGCAAAAAACAAATGAATTTGTAGATAGCTTTTCATATAATTTATGACATAAATGTGTTTGTTATAAAACAGTAGCCATATAGTTTACACTGTTTCTTTTGACAAGTAATGTAAACTGTGTGGCTAATTATACAAAGTGGACCATAAGTCGCTTGTTACGGAATGTCATCCATAGTGACTGTGAACTAATAAATGATGAAAACATTTGTAAGGTTCACTTAGTAACCAGACAGTTTTTTAAACATTTGTGTTGATGTTTAAAAGTTTACTGTCATCATAAGGGTAATAGGCTTATACATATAACAAGTGTTTTGTGTGAATGTATGTTACATAAAGAATAATATAGTCCATGTGTAATAGTATACAGTTATTACACTAAAAATTTTAAAATTGCACTGACAGCACAAAGCTATTACTCATTTATTATTATCTTATTAATATAATGTAGTCATTATATGTGTATTAATTATTTCTGTGTTGCCCATATACAAATCCTGATGATGACATTAAAATTTTATGAAACGTCGACATATATATATTTTAAAATTGTGTATAGTCAGCGATCAACAAGAAGATAATTGAAAAAAATGCATTTTTATCAAGCGTCTTATAATCCACCTGTAGTATATCCAAATATTTCATTGTTAATGCTGTTTTTGTGATATATGTGCAAAGTATAATTTTGCGCAAATTGAACTGTTATATTAGTGGTTAATGTGTATGAAAACATGCAAATATAAAATGCTCAATGTATTATGTAAAGTGTTGTGCTAAACTGTATTCAGTGGTTTAAGAAAATCTTGTTTTCTTTATAAATTGTGCATGATTAACATTTCGTTAATTTGTAACCAACACCAGTACAGAATTTGTACTTATTTTTTTAAGTGTGTTATATGTGGATTATAACGTGGAGGTGCTCATGTACTTAAATGTAATGTTTACAGTTCTAATAGTGTTAGGGAAAGTCAGTCTTATTTGGCAACACAGTTTAACAGCTGTGTAGATATGTCTCGACAACTCATAATAAAGAAGAAAGAACAGTACTTTTATTTTATACAGACATTTGTAAAATATAAATATTTGTTGGTTCAAGTATATAATAACTAAAGTGTGGCAGTTACTTGTATGTCACATGCATAGTTCACATGAAGTAATACATAGTATTTATCATATATTTATATTGCAGTAATTGCTTTTCCTGAGTGTGTGTTGATTATTTTTGTAATTATGTGAAAATGTATAGTTTTCATTTCCAAAATGGTTACAAAATATAACATTTGTTTCATTGTATACGAAGTGATAAATATTTTTTGTAGTGTATGTTGGAATTTTTTTTACTTAATATATTATTAACATCTTCAGTAACAACTATTTGGGGAGTCTGAAACTTAAATTTATAACTTTTATAAAAATAGCCCAAAATTTTATTTGACGTCATGTAAGAAGTAAAATGTAAATACTGCTATTATGAACTGTTGAGATGTATCTACCTCATATCTTTATTGACTTGCATGTTGCTCATATTAAATTTATAGAAAATTATTTTTGAATTTCTGCATATATGACTTTAAATTATTTTTCATTCATGTCTTTTCCAAGCTGTGAGGATTTATGACATGACATTAGTTTATAACATGAGTAAGAAAAGTGTGAATACTTTATTACATATAAAGAATAATAACAAAAAACAGTTAACTAAAGAAGGATGGAAATAGCTGAGAATATGTAAAATGTTTTGTTGCTTTTAAGACTGTGTGGAGCACAGGTCTCAATTAGGAAGAATTATTTGTGGTAAGGTGATTTCCGTATAGCCCTACCTTCATTTGCCCCAGTTTTATATAAATCACAGTCAGAACTCTGTATTCTGTTGTTAAGTCAGACGTCATGTTTTTAGTTTTCGTTTGTGGTTCTGACTGTGAAGAGTTCTAAACATAAAAATATTAATGTATTAAAAGAACAAATTTTAACCTGTAGGGGGGTCCATTTCAGATTTATTTATTGTTTCTGTATAGCAAGATTCAATTATTATTTTATGATTGTGTTAATGTTTCTTAAAATATTATTAACTTGTCTGAAATTTGAACTAAGGAAACACGAGAAATTTAATTATGCTGGAAAATTTTGTAGATGCTAAAAAATAAATGTTTATGTTTATTTAAAATTCAATTTGCATAACTTTAAAACTAGAACTTTATTATTTTGGTAAAGTATCTTCAAAAAATAAAATGAATCAATCTTATATACCTTAAGCAAGTGTCATACAAGCAGAAATTGACATTCTCTTAGACTCTTTAAATTAGTACATATTGTTTCATAGTCTTTCTGTTCAAGTTTACAGTATGTGCTGCTAATAATTAATCATTTGTCGGGCTCAAATATTCCACTTAGCTATACTGTCCCATTTGGTGACACTTGTAAAGTATTCTTAATTTTTGTTCCATTGAAAATCAGTTTTTTATTTATGTAAATTGCTTTAAACTGGTATTAGGTGTTCATTCCATAATTTTTGTCTGTATTTTACCAATTTCTTGTTAGACCATAAGGTTTAGAATAATTTTAACGTACTATTATTCATCTGTCCAATTAATTAAATGAGCCATTACTCAAATGGTGGCACTGTTCTAATAACTCTCTTATCCCAAATGTCTACCCCCATTTTTTAATAATTTTCTTGTCATTTTCAAAAGACAAAATGACAACTGTGGACGTTTATGACAGAAAATTTATAGCAGTCATTATAATAATGAATAAATCATTATTTCAAGTTTATTCAACATGGTTATTAATAATTTTTGTAAAAAAAGTATTTGTATTCACACTTTTTAATAAATATTACAATGTTAAAATTACTGGCCATTATATCAAGATCTTTAAATGGAGCAAATAGATTATAAATATTATTGCTGTACTTAAAAATAAAAATTATATATAAATATATAATAACACTAAATTTTGTATATAAAGAACTGAATACGAAATCAAAAATATTTTTTTATTTGTAATAAAAACTGTAATGTTAATGTATTTACATATTGTAATTTATTTATTTAAGTTAGAAGGTTGTAGTGAATTTTGTTTTCTCAAACAGGATCATTTGGCTGAATATCAGAGCAACATAAAGTGTGTACTAGTTACATTTTTTAAAAATTCATGGCAAATTGTATTCATTTTAGATCAGTATGGGTGAAATATCAGTGTCATGAAAACTTGATAAATGTTTGTAAGACAATATATGGAAAGGAAAGTAAACTATACCATATGTAAAGTTTTAATTGAAATTTCTCTTTCAAACATTTTATAATAACAATCAATAATGTGTTGATATTATTCCTTCATAATGTTTATGATCTTTTATACCATGAGACATTTTGTACAGAAATACATACTACCAGAAATAGCCAAATATGTTTGTTATGCCAGAAATAGCGTGTTGTAAATCAAAATGATTTGTGTTGTAAATCAAAATTCTCAATACACATATACATCATCTCAGAAGTAATAGAATTAAAGATTTGTTTATAGTTTTATAATCTATATTTCTTCTATGAGAAATTATTGTGTATTTTTGTAATTACTTCCTCTCTGTGTGTGTGTGTGTGTGTGTGTGTGTGTGTGTGTGTGTGTGTGTGTGTGTGTGTGTGTGTGTGTGTGTGTGTGTGTGTGTGTGTGTGTGTGTGTGTGTGTGTGTGTGTGTGTGTGTGTGTGTGTGTGTGTGTGTGTGTGTGTGTGAATACATTTTTATAATTTCTGGTTGGATGAACATGGCCATATTAAATAATAAAAGTGTTTTTTGTTTTAATAATTGTTTGATTAAGGTAACATTAAGTGTAGAATGTAATCGACTCATATTAAAGTAATATAAGAAACTGGTTTTGATCATGCTCCATTATGGTTCAGATACATGTGAAGGATCATTCTGAAGCACTAATCACCTAAGTCAATGGATATGGGCTTTATCAAGCGGGGTAGTCTATGTCTAGACACACAAGTCCAATCATCATACACCCTACTGACGTATTGTATACAGATTGTCTAATGTAGCCTGACTACATTTGTGCTAACCCCCATTCAAATATAAAATTTGTTCATTCTTACACTGGAAACAAAACCATATGCTTGTACTTGAACCAGATTGGTTAAATGAGTGGTTGCATCACTAAATCTTCCGCTATAATTAAGGTGGTTCACAACTAAAATTAAGGTAAATGATTTTATACTTCTTTGGGTTGTTTGCTTTGTTAAAAAAAAATGTTTAATTCGCACTGTAAATGCGTCTGTGTTATATCACTCCACTTTGTTTACTTAAGGACCCACTCTAAGAACAAAAACTTTACAAGGGGTATTGTCTTTTAATATGGGCAAAGTATTTTTTCCTATATAATTACAAAGCAAAAATTATCACTTTTTCCCGTACAATAACAACATATTTAATATACTTGTGTTGCTGTGATATTTAGTTCATATCTTCAGTTTTATGGTTTAATTGTGTTTTAGTCAAAGTATGTCGATAAATGTCGTGGCCATTAGGTAAATCAAACCATTTACTGATGTATGGTACAGTTATATGTATTATACTGTATGTTGTTACCATACGAGAGTGTAAATGCTATTGTATTATTTGTGATACTTTTGTACATACTAAATTTGTATGGGTGTGTATGTGTATTTGTGTGTTTGAATTACTGTTTATGTTGCTTAATGTGTTTAAAATATAAATTCACTTACAATTCTCGTGTATTTTTTTAATATACTTACCTAATACAAACTTAGAATGTACATAGTAAAATTATACATTTTGTATAATTTGTGTATCAAAATTGTTACACAAGATGCTACAGTCTTGTGAAATCCTCAGGTGAACTGACTTTAACTTGTTTTGTTGTACATTACATCAGAGTTGAAAATGCTATACAATCCATATCCGAGTTTCCAGTAAATGTATTATTGAATGGTGTCTACTTCTCCAGTAGCAGGATGTTAATTTTGAATATAATTTCTATGTATAAAATAACAGCAACCATGTTTTTCATGCAGAATGATAACCAAATTTCTAATGATAACTGACTTCAGTATTTATGTTATGTTACAAATAAATGAATTTTTTTCAAACTTTCAAAATACCACCTACCTTTGACATTCCTTCTCTTACCGTTATCCAGAAACCCCCAGCATCCATTAAGCGAGGATTTAAATGACGCAAACAGATTGCGGTAAAGTTTTAATAAATTACACTACACGTGGTTATTGTGAAATCGACATTAGTTTTTATTTTCTCTTACGTTTACTTTTTTTTATGACTGCAAACATATTACCCTCTTTATAATGGTAATGAACAAGTCCTTACTGGACATACATAATTAGTTGTATTAAAAAATAATAAAAACTTATCTGCTATAAGACTCGCCAGTACTCATTCTCTCTCTCTCTCTCTCTCTCTCTCTCTCTCTCTCTCTCTCTCTCTCTCTCTCTCTCTCTCTCTCATACATTTTCCCCACCAATTCTAGATTTGAGATCTCATTTCTTTAAAAAAAAATTTGAAAAGGTTAATTGCATCAATAGTGGGCTGATTGATCTGTTTCTGTACTTGGCTGTCTTTGTTACGCCTCGTGGCAGTCATTCCTCAGACGCACTTTCCTTTTACACTCGTTAAAATGGTCCGAACTGTTTTTCAATGTTGAATTTATTTGTCAATCACTGTCGACACTTGTTGATACTGAAATTTACTTTATTTGAGTCACATTTGCGCTGTTTAAAGTTAAAATTTATTTGTCCGCGGACTTTAGTTGTACAGAGACCCGGCCGGGATCAGATTTCAGTTGAAACAGAAAGAGCTTGTGCAAAGGGTGGCCAATATAAAACCCGGTCACGTGGTATTCCCCTCTCTGCTGAATGTTCCCCACTGGCAAAATTATATGTCTCAGCGGCATCAGACTACACTCAGATATTACAAAACGAGGGATCGTTCCATGACATTCTAGTGACGTCCTTTGATAACTAAGATTCTATGCCCGTATATGGCTATGGCGAGTGCTGTTTTCATCGGTTCATCGATTGGTATGGGTAAAAATAGCTGTTGACTCAGCCACACGTGTTGCCAGCTCCTACTCTGAAAGTTATATTTGATTCGCTTTTACATAACTTGTGTTATTGCCCAACATCGAACAATGATTAAAAGTGGTTTTACCCCATTCTGTACTGTTACAATACCCCCTCAACGAGAGATTTTATGCCAAAGCGTAAAAACTCTCGTTGACATAACCTAAAAGGATCAGTCCGGATATGGCGCCTCGACCCCCCTGAAATTTTATTAACCATGGGTAACTTACCCCCCTGATCCAGTGACTGCGGTCGCACCTGCATGACTTTACTGGACGTCTTGTTAAGATCCCAACACTGCAAAGCCAGGCAGGCACTAAACGCCCCGGCCCTGACACGCTGGTCAGCACAGGGTCACCACCACAGTGTCACCAGATTCTGAAACAATCAAATTAAAATGTTAGCAAAGGGCTTTACACTTTTCCAGATCCTGAACTGATTTGTTTTGCTTTTATTTGTACTGGTTAATCTTTTTATGAAGTACTGGCTTTCTTAACTGCTAATACACACATTATAGTTTGACAGAACTCCTTAACCAAACATAATATTTTTTAATTCAATAATTTTATTTGAACACCTTAGAAATACTCATTCCAAATTCAAAATATTTTCCTGATTCCAATCAGAATTTAAATAATCACTTCCTATTACTCTCTGATTTAAACATCTCATTTTATCGCTCAACTTCATTGATTTTTTGTTCATTGGCTAATGCGAACTCTATACAATACAAAACCTGGTTATACAAAAAATTATACAGTACACCTAATACAGTCAATCAAATGTGTATTTTAACACTATATTATTACTCGTTATTGTGATTTAATCATCACTCTTATTTTTCATTTTAAATTCCTCCTTCCACTCATACTATTACCTCCCCTGGACTGAGGCGGAAGGGGTGAACATTTTTTTCTTTTATTTCACCCCCAGCCTTGCTTTGGCGTTACACAAAATTCGGCGTTACTGATATCCCGGATACCAGTAAGCCTAGTAAATTAATATTTACAATCCCTTAAGCGGCTAACACCCTTCCAATAGGTATATAGCCGTTGTTCCAAAGTTACATTATATTAGATTCCCCTGATTCCTCCCCAGTAGTATTTCTAAGTTCACCAGTTTAGAATATTAAGCCAAATCCACGGTCAGGGTTCGGTGAAACCGTGACAGCCCGAAATTGGGGAATCGCATTTATCATATATCTTATATGGTTTATACCTACACACAAATAGCTTAAACCTAATAAAAGTTACACATATTATCTTACAACACACTGGTCAGTTCTGACCTTAAATAAAAATTACAAACGTTACAGTTTAAGTGTCCATCTTCTTTTACACATGCCCATAGTTACATTATACCTTCACCATGTCTTTACTACCTCTCACAAATAACTGGTACTAATTAACCATTTGGTTGAATTACCACTATTTAATTTATCTGCACAAAACACTTATCTGTTAACATTCCTAGACTAATTAACTACGATGACCAACTACAGACAAGGCCACACAAATTTTAATTTTGATTACATTTTTTTTTTCAAACTCAAGTGGTGCCAAACAATGCACTCATAGGGGTCCCCTCCCCGTTCTACACACTTCACAATTTCTACTTCCACCAATTTGTTTGCAGAGGATGACCATCGTTGTTCCACCTCATTTCTGAGGTGGACTCCAACCATGGTCTGGCTCTACCAAGCCAAACTCCACGGTCAGGGTCGGTGAATTACATTATTTATACAACTATTTCTATTTAGCCCAGTACAATTTTAAATTTGTTGCATTCTGCGTGCCCACTATCTCCTGCGTTACTTGATTTTGCAGTACATACGCGTTACCCATCTTGATATCTATTACCTCATACAACAAAAAGAATTTCTTGATTTCTTTATCCTGTGCACTCGATAAATCGTGCCTTCTAACCAACACTCGCTGACCTATTTCATATTTGGTACACTTACCCTTCGTGTCATGCCTACGTTTTCTCCTCTCTCCTTTCGTTAGTAAACTTTCATTGGCTAACCAAAGCTTTACGCATCTATCAACGGTATTACCTTCCAGTGGATATTCAAATAGTTGCTCTAAAATCCTCTGTGGGCGTGTCCGTCTCACTAATTCATAAGGTGTGAACCCGGTTGACTCATGTGTTGTGCAGTTCAACCAATCCTCAATTTTCTTCACGTACATCAGCCACTCACTATGTTTGGTATGGCAATACGCTCTAAAGATTCTGCCGATTTCTCTCATCACTCTCTCTGCTTGATTGGATTGTGGATGGTACACCGCTGTGTGCTTTGGTATTATACCTTCCCAGCCCAGAGTCTGCTGCCATTTACCGCTGATGAATTGTGGTCCGTGATCAGAAAGTATTATTTTGGTTTTCCCACGTTGACCATGTAATCCCATGTTATCTTCTCACTCAAAACCTTACTGGTTGCTCTCTTGATGCTATATAATTTCACAAACTTAGAAAAAGTATCCAACACTACAAAAACACATCACTCCTCCCCTACCCTTAGGTAACGGGCCATACAAATCAGCCGCAACTAAATCAAAAGGCCTTTCTACTTTGATAAAGTTTAACTCTCCTTCCAACCAATAGTTGACTACTTTGGACTTTTGATATAAATCACATCCCCTTAATAATTTGCAAACACGCCTCTCCATGTTTTTAAATATACATGACTCCTTTAATACACATACATATTTTTTAGCCCCAAAGTGCCCATACCTGAGATGACAATCCCACACGATTTTTTCTATTAGCCCTTCCGGTATAATTAATCTCCAATCGTGCTCTCCCCCCTCTACTTTCTTAAACAAACTCCCTTTATATATCTGAAAATATTGTCTATACCCAAAATTATCTAAGTTGGATTCTAAACTGGTTATGATCTTGTTCAATTTGTTATCTGACCATTGCATAGTTTGAATATCTTTTAATTCCTCCCCGAAAAGTATCTTCCCTGCTAAGCCTAAATATTTCTATTTCTTTTAAGTCTCTCCCTGTTCTCATTCCCTCTGTATCTACCCTGGATAAAGTGTCAGGTATCTTGTTTTCCACCCCCTTAATATACTCCCAAGAAAAATTATACTCTTGTAGAGCTAACACCCACCTGGTCAGTCTGCTGTGTGTCAATCTCCAGGTGTTTAGGAAAGATAATGCCTTGTGGTCAGTTCTGATGATGGTAGAATTTCCCAACAGATAGGTTTGGAATTTCTTCACGGCAAAGATAATACTTAGTAATTCCTTCTCGGTTGTTGTATAATTCCTTTCGGCCGCTAGCAAGGTACGGCTGGCGAAAGCAATGGTGTGATGTTCCTTGTAGTCGTCCTCCTGGTACAGTTCTGCACCCAGGGCGACATTGCTAGCGTCCGTCTGCAAGTAAAATTTGCGTTCAAAGTTAGGGTGATTCATCATGCTCATGTTAACAAAGTGGTCCTTTATCTCGCTAAATGCATTTCTTTCTTTTTCCCCCCATCTCCACTGCTTATTCTTTTGTAACACCACACTCAATTTTGAAGTTATATGGGCATAGTTTTTCTGAAACTTTCTATAAAAATTGCATAACCCTAAAAAACTTTGCAACTGTTTGATATTTCTAGGTTCAGGGAATTTCAAAATTGACTCTACCTTCTCTGGGTTGGCTTTTATCCCTTCTGGTGTAATTATGAAACCTAAGAAATTATTTCTTTCTGTAAAAATTCAGATTTTTCCTAGTTGACAGTCAACCCCCCCTTTATGCAATTTGTCTAACACATATTCTAAATGCTCCATGTGCTCTGAGAATGTGCGTGATGCTATCAGTATGTCATCTACATAAATGGTTAAAAATTCTAAATTGTTTGGTTGTAATATCTCATCTGAACACTTTATAAAACTGGCCACACTGGTATTAAGCCCGAAGGGTAACTGTTTAAATTGGAAATTTTTTCCATTAAAAAGGAATGCCGTGTATTTCCTACTTTCACATGCTAATGGAACTTGCCAATACCCTGCTGTTAAATCTAATGAGGTCATGTATTTAACTCCGCTAAATTTTTGAAATATCTCATCTATTGCTTCGGGTGACTCCCGGTCCGGAAAGATGATCTGATTTATTTTACAGGCATCTAGACACAATCTTACCCTCCCATCTTTCTTGATAACTACAACTAACGGGTTAGAATACGGGGACACCGATCTCTCAATAATATCTCCCTCCAACATTCTGTCCAACTCTACTTGAACCGCTCTTCTTTTCGAATATGGTACGGGATAACTTCTTTGTACGTAGGGTGCGTGTTCCCTTATCTTTAGCACACACTCATAGTTCCTGGCTCGACCAGGCAACTCTGCGAACACCTCTTTAAAACTTTTCACAATGCCTCATGTTGGGGACTCTCTACAGCACCACCCTCACTACAAAATTTATACTCCCTGTCCTCCCATATTCGTTCTTTACTTTCAACCCTCTCACTCTCTCTACACACATCCACTCTCGCTACTGTGTCCACATCACCGACCCGATTTTGTATCACTTTTATACCTGAAACTTATTGTGCCCATGACCCGTTCAAAACTAATTCTGATTGGCTCAATCTCATCATCTAATTCTAATACCTGTTTATGGAAATCAATCACCGCTTTGTGCCTTATTAAAAAATCGTTACCTAAAATAACCTCCAAATTTAAACCACGTACGACTAAAAATGTATTTTCATATTCCCCCTCGTTTATGACCATGTTTAACTGAACTTGTTTTGTGACACGCTTACTCCTCACCCCGGTAATCCCTACTATAGTAACGCCCGCTACGGGTAATGACGGAATATTTTTGTTTACCCTTTTGATTCCTGTAAAATATGTTCTGAAATTACTGACACCTCGCTCCCCATATCTACCAAGGTTTTCAGTTTCTTACTTTCTATGGTGATCATTACCTCAGTCAATCCGACCTCTGGTTTCATCATATCAGAGTTGTCCTCTTTTATTAATTCCTGGTATATATCAGTTAATACGAGGTGACTCTGATAGCTGTTGTCATCCTGGACCACGCTGTTATTTAGTGACAATGGCTGGGTCCCTTCCTCCATTGTCCTCTCTAGTTTCCCGGTTGAGCTGTTGCACCACCCTGCACGTACCCACTTCCATTACCGGTGATATTCCCGCTACTCCTCGGCGCTCCGTGGCGGCTATCCTCTCCTCGCTGATTTGGATTGGTGTGTTGTGGTAGTGTTCCGTGCCTCTGACCGTTCCTCGCCTGTTTACATCTATCACAGAATATACATTGAGCAAAATTTTCAAATTTACACCCCTGACACGTCCAATATTCGTTTCGACAATTATTTTATCCCCTCCCATCTCAGTGTACGTGTGGTGGGCCCCCTTGTTTGATTATGGTTTCCATTATTTTGGGTCTCCGGTGGGTTCAGACGCCTACCCATCTCACAGTCTCTTATATTTTGGAAAATGTCCAACATTTTTTCCAGTTCACTTATCTCTGCTATTTCTCGGGTCATCAACGATATCTGTACCTCATGGGGTAAAAATGTTTGCTAATGTGTCTCACGAACGATCTAAATGGTAGTGGAGGTTCAAGGTATTTAGCTTCATTAAAAATCTTCATCACATAGATGGTCACGTTGTTACTATGCATCCCAAAATTCCCCGTTCCCATTATCTTACTTCTCAACACCTCCTGATCCTCTTCCGACCAATATTTTTCTCGGAAGGCTCGTTCAAACTTCTTGTAACTCTCCCATTCGTTTTTATGAACCTCCGCCCAGATCGCGGAACTCCCCTTAAAGTATTTGCTAATTTTTAGTAGTTGTACTTGCCAGCTGTTATTGTTAAATCGATTAAACTCTCGGACCTGATTCAAAAAATGCATAGGATGCACACCCCGATTGTCGCAACTAAATTGTTCTAGTTCAATTTCATTGTTTAAATCTCGAGTAACTATTACCCGTTCTATAATATTATTTATTTTCTGGCTTATGGCCACTTGCAACTTGTCTTTAACCTCAATAATACTTTGTTCTCTTGACATAATTTTGTTACCGTTAATACCTTCGAACTGAATGCTATGTTTGTTCATAACAGCCACATTCTCTTGTATAACATCCACGTTCTCTTGTATTGACTGTATCTCTAAGTTATACTTATTCTCTGTGTCTTTAAATTTAAGGTTAGTATTGTTTTTATACTGCTGAATATTCTTACTTATTTTGTCTATCTAAACTACAGTGTTCTGTTTACATTCATTTATTTTACATTCTATTTTATTGTTGTATTCATTTATTTTACTTACTAACTTTTCGTTATTCTCATTTATTTGTTCATTGAACTTGGTATTTACTGACTCTATTACTTGTTCCTTAATTGTATGGAAACGCTCATTAATTTTGTTTATTATATCACTCTTTATTCCATTGAATCGAGTATTTACCTCGTTAATTTCACTACTTATTTCATTGAATCTGGTATTTATGTCATTTAGTTTTACATTTTTTTCATCAAATTTTGGGTCATTTACGTCAAAACGACTATTTATTTTATCGAAATTTCTTTCACTTTTAATGCTTTGTTCAGTTAACTAACATTGCTTGTATCATTTCAAACATTTTATTCTCATCAGATTTTTTACTTTGGATTGGCGTTGACTGAATTACCACGCCATCCATTATCTTGGACTCTGTTAAACTATTTTCTGAATCTACTTCAGTATTTGACTGTGTTTCCATGTCGTTAATGACAGTTACGTCAGCTAGGCTGACTCCCTCATCATTACTCTCCATGTTTTACATATTTTTTAATTACAATATTTATTACAGTTTAATTTAATATTGAGATAAATATGAGTGTTTAACTTTTTAACTAACAAAATTTATTAGACCACGTGTTTTTTGAACATCTTAACCTAACATTTTAACTTCCACTTTTTCTCAATCTGTTCCCGTTCATTAAATCCAGACTTATTCCACGTAAAATTTATGCAGAAATCCCAGGTCACGACACCAATTGTAAAGTTACATATAAATGTTTTTTTTTTTAACTTTCAAAATACCACCTACCTTTGACGTTCCTTCTCTTACCTTTATCCAGAAACTCCTAGCATCCGTTAAGCGAGGATTTAAATGATGCAAATAGATTGAGGTAAAGTTTTAATAAATTACACTACACGTGGTTATTGTGAAATCGACATTAGTTTTTATTTTCTCTTTCGTTTACTTTTTTTTATGACTGCAAACATATTACCCTCTTTATAATGGTAATGAACAAGTCCTTACTGGACATACATAATTAGTTGTATTAAAAAATAATAAAAACTTATCTGCTATAAGACTCGCCAGTACTCATTCTCTCTCTCTCTCTCTCTCTCTCTCTCTCTCTCTCTCTCTCTCTCTCTCTCTCTCTCATACATTTTCCCCACCAATTCTAGATTTGAGATCTCATTTCTTTAAAAAAAAAAATTTGAAAAGGTTAATTGCATCAATAGTGGGCTGATTGATCTGTTTCTGTACTTGGCTGTCTTTGTTACGCCTCGTGACAGTCATTCCTCAGACGCACTTTCCTTTTACACTCGTTAAAATGGTCCAAACTGTTTTTCAGTGTTGAATTTATTTGTCAATCACTGTCGACACTTGTTGATACTGAAATTTACGTTATTTGAATCACATTTGCTCTGTTTAAAGTTAAAATTTATTTGTCCGCGGACTTCAGTTGTACAGAGACCCGGCCGGGATCAGATTTCAGTTGAAACAGAAAGAGCTTGTGCAAAGGGTGGCCAATATAAAACCCGGTCACGTGGTATTCCCCTCTCTGCTGAATGTTCCCCGCTGGCGAAATTATACGTCTCAGTAGCACCAGACTACACTCAGATATTACAAAACGAGGGATCGTTGCATGACGTATTTGTGACGTCCTTTGATAACTAAGATTCTATGTCTGTATATGGCTATGACGGGTGCTGTTTTCGTCGGTTCATCGATTGGTACGGCTAAAAATAGCTGTTGACTCAGCCACACGTGTTGCCAGCTCCTACTCTGAAAGTTAGATTTGATTCGCTTTTACATAACTTGTGTTATTGCCCAACATCGAACAATGTTTAAAAGTGGTTTTACCCAATTCTGTACTGTTACATTTACACCATAATTCTGACCGCATACAACAGTGTCTCAGAAAACCAAAATTATAAATAGTGCTTGCATTGTATCTCCCCATGAAAGTCAGCATTAAATAAACGGTCCTGAGGAAAGCTAAACTCACTATGTGGCACAGCAAGCATCATGCCACTGATTCTCTCTCTCTTTCTCTCTCTCTCTCTCTCTCTCTCTCTCTCTCTCTCTCTCTCTCTCTCTCTCTCTCTCTCTCTCTCTCTCTCTCTCTCTCTCTCTCTCTCAAGATCATCCAACCATTATTTTCTGGGTCAACCCCTACTACTTGCACCAGGTCTCCCCATCAAAATGTTATTTAATGTGGATGTCTCTTACATTCTCTGGACATGCCCTGCCCATCAGATTCTATTTTTCTTTATGTCAGTGAGGATATCTGGTTCTCCATAGATTTGCTGGATTTCTTCATTCACCCTTATTCTCCATGTCCCTTGGACATTCACTGCACCAAATATCCTCCTGAGGCATTTTCTTTCCCACCTGCGCAACCCAGTGGCGGCCGGTGAGCCTGAGGATGAGGAGGCTATGAGGCAGTCTCCTGAGCCACGCTCAGTCATTGCACCCCCTCCCGACACTCATTATTTCACTATTAATTATGGTAGAGCTGTCTGATTTTTACAGCATGCACGTCTTATTAGAAATACATGCATATCTTTAACAAGATAAACCAAAGATTAACTTACTTTTGTTCTATCAAAGAAGTGAACTTCTGAGTAGAAATATATTTTGTAACCTGCGATGAATTTACTTGCAGGCCTACAGCAAATTCACTCAACGGTCCTTCTTATTCTAAAAATTTTTGGTATCATCATCATGGTCGAGTTTTCAATTTGCAGAGGATTCCCTTTTCAATTGAAACTAAATCAATGGCACTGAGACGATCTTGAGTCGTGCGGTTCCTTAAGTAGGTTTTGATTACCTTTAGACAAGAAAAGCTTCTCTATACGTAAGAATAATTATAAGGAAGAATTGTTGCAATAAGAGTAAACAATATATATGCTTTGGAAAAAATGTTGTTTGTATCTTCGTCTTTTATATTTTATATATTCATCTTTTAACATAGAAAATGTTTATAAGGACGTGTCGCACATTTGCAGCCGATCGCTGGTGCATGATCGAAAATGGGAACCAGTGAGTTTTCATAGAAACTACTTCTTTGTTGTCAATAACGTAGTACACACATAAAACTTCGCTTATGAATGCGACTACATTTAACTTATAATCTGTACATTGGTAAATGAAGAATGAATTCATTGATTGGTGAATGAACATAAATATATATAATTTTTAGATTTATTGAAGTATTTTCAATGCCCTTCTCTGTGCATTGCATTTGTGCAATGACTGTAAATATTTTATTAAGAATAATAATGGCTCCCATGTGTACCACCGAAGCAGCTTAGGAGTCAGGCAGGGTAGGCTGCCATATGCAAGCCGTACGGCATACAAGGAAGGCAGTGTGATCAACACTACACTTCAGCTGCTCATTATTATCCCCAGGATGCATTATTATCCCAGGTACTCATTTTCAACAGGCTGAGTCGACCTCAACTTGGCTTTTTTCACCAGGCTGAAAAACGCACCTTGATTTTATGGTGCGGGCCATAGATAGATCTTTTTTATTAATCTGGTTAATTTCACTGTGTAATGGCAAGAAAATGGTTTCAATTGTTGTTAATTTTACTTTGCATGTTGAGCATGTATTTCCATTAACGGAATAAAAGTATCAGTAAGGAATATTTTATCATAGTGAGAAACGATTTTAATGTCACCTGACTTCATAAATTTTTATTTTCCTCAGAGCTGGAAAAACATACTTCCAATAATTGAGCAATAATATTGCTTAACAGTAAGCAGGGCTAGCAGAATAACTTCCACTTTACTACCGCATAGCCATTTATGTTGATCGTACCATGACGTCTGGAAAGTTGTAGATTGTTTTTTGTGCTTTTTAAGAAATAACAGTTTTAGGGTACGTCGACCACATTTCAGCATTTCATTTCTCTCAAAATCACTCAACCACGAAAATGGTTTTTCCAGTAGTGTTTGATACTGCAATATTACTTTCACTTTCTTCTGTTAAATCCACTTTATCCTCGTAGTAGACATCACAAACACATGCCAAGAAGGAATAAATAGTAATAATATACACACACAAGGAGCATGAGAACGTAAAGATTGCATAAAACTAACATAAACCACATTAAACGGTGCTGAGAGGCTAAATCACTCAGTGCCTCCCAGGTATGGTTACATATATGCACTAGCGTCTCCTCACCACTTGCCGGCTCCACAGTTCTCACATTGTTATACCAGCACTACGGCAGCTACTCAGGTCTCTGCCTCTGTCTGCAATTCTGTGCTATTATAATATAGAGCGATTTAAAAATTTTATGTAAGTAATCAGGTAATTTAAATTGCCAAATTGTGATTACAGATTGGTTACAGGTTCAGTTTATTTTTTAATAATTTTCTAAATTTTACTGGGGAGGCTTAGCCTCCCCTGATGAACCGCCACTGGCATAACCACTCTTCATCCGTCACTGTCATTGTCCGAGTTTCGGACCTGTACATTACCACTGGCTTAAGAATTGCTTTGTAGAGACGAATCTTGGTTGCTATGCGTATGTTTTTACACTTAAATATTCCTTGTAGGGAGAAGTGCCACTGACCAGGGGCGCAGCCAGGAATTTCTCCTGGGGGGGGGATTAACTCTACTATTTTTAGGGTGGGCAGATGCGGTCTACCAGGGCCTAATATATGTCTTGCGCACATCTGACGTATTTTGCGGACCTTATGTCATATTGAGAAAACTTAAATTATGCATGTACATAATTTATAACTGTGATAAATAGGGAAAGGGTAGTATTAAGGTACACAGGGTTGTAGGTTGGCAACAAATAGAAACGTTTTCCAAAAGTAAATTTTAAATTTGTTTATTCATCGTTACAAAGAAATATTGAGTCTTCGTGACTTTCAAGAAAGTTCGTCAAGTACTTCATCCCCAGTTACACAGATTCTCTCGTGTATATACGCCATAGCTAGTCCATTTAGGCGCTCTTCGGAAGTTCTGTTCCTCAAATAGGTCTTCAGCAACTTCAATGAAGAAAATGACCTTTCAGGTGTACAAGTAGTGACTGGGATTGTTGCCAAAATAGAAAGTAAAGAATTTACCACGGGCAGGAGGTCAGCGTTGCAATTCTGCAAAGCCTCTATTGCATTTTTCGGCTTTTTTGCTTTCAAAATCTCTTGCCACAGAATAATCTCACCATAGACCCCAGAAGTTTCAAGTTCGTAAAACTCCGCTAGTTTGGTAATTCTAGAAGTGTTTTGATAATTACTTTCTTCTAGGCTGGTTTGTATCTAACACTGGAAAGGTGTTAGTATGTTCTGGTTAGTAGACTTTTGGTCAAAAGCCTGGATAGTATTTTTGAGGAAAGGGATAAATAGTGATCTTCTGAAGTATTCCTCAACTGAGTCGGCCAGAACATTGTGTCTCATTGTCTGCCGCCCTATCGTCCTTGGTCTCGAAACAGGGACCTCCAAATCTTCACACAGGTCACTAGATTTCTTGAAAATAGGTGAAAATGTGTCACCTGCCTCATTTTGAGCCTCTTCTAACTTCTTTTTTACAGTTATAGCAGACTTTATGGCATCTGAAAGGTCAAGATTTTCTCTGCAAGTACAAGCTTAATGGTAAAATCAGTGAAAATATGTACTCAATTACAAAGAGGCTCATCAGAAAGTCACATTTTTCAATCGCACTTTGTAGAAGCTGAGCTTCAGTGGCAGGTTTCTTATCAGTCCAGGTTTTGATTTCGTCTAAAGCTGACAGCATAGGGTGAAGTAACTCTACAAAAGATTACACAGTTCGATCCAACGAGTGGGGCACATTCTCTTCAGCTTTTCTTTTCTTCTGTTGTCATTTTCCATCATTTCAATTTGTGTTGTTAGAACTGCTTGCCTCTTTGGGGTGTTGAAAAAATTGTAAGCACTCAATTGTGCCCATACAATTTTGCACTCCCTGAACAGAGAATCCTTCAGAAATGCAGAGATTTAAGCAGTGTGAGCTGCATTGCACATATATGGCTTTTGGATACTTTTCCTGTATAAGTGCTTGAACTCCCTTCATATGTCCACTCATTGCACCTGTGCCATCATGTCCTTGACCAACCATGAACTCTGGTTGAAGATTCAGATCATTTATAATTTGCATATTACATCAGCTAGTCCCTTTCCAGTGATATCAGTGATAGGAATGAACTGCAAGAATTCTTCATGGACTTTTCCATTTTCAACAAATCTAACACAGAAAGTCATTTGGGCAACAGTACCCACATCTGTCGTTTCATCGACAAGAACTGAAAACCACTGAGAATCTTTCACTTTCTCAACGAGTTTTTTCAAGATAATGTTGTTAAGTGACGAGATGATCTCGTTCTGAATTTGCCAACTTATGTAAGTTGCATTTTCCCCTGCTTTTTCCAAGTGTTCCTTCAAAACGGTATCGCCAGATTCAATCCAGAAACTTAATAAAGATCTGAAGTGTCCCTCTGCCTTTTGAGTAGGTTCGTTCATTGAAAGAGTTCCAGAGTCCCTATGTCCATGGAACGCTAAACCTCTTCTGGCAAGGAAAATTGCATTCTATACGTTAAGTGGTTGAACCACTGCGAGTGAACAGCGAGTAAAACACGCATCATTCTACACATAGCGGTGTTGCCTGCCATGGTAATGGCGGCAAACACTCACCGAGTGGACTTGCAGAGAGTCGCAGTTTACGATCATGGAATTGAGGATTAACACCCCTCAGTCCACTGTCAGCATGTTTTGATATGAGAACTTCTTAAACTGTTTTAAAACTTCTTTATTATGTAGCCCATTCAACATAAAAAAATATATTTTTTAATCTCACTGGGGGGGTTAACCCCCAAACCCCCCTCACTCCGCCCCTGCAACTGACTACTAATTGAAAATAAGAATGACTTTTATAATTCAAAGAATTTCATTTTCAATGCATTTAATAAATAATTTTTTATTAAATAATTGCATATTGAACTTTGTTTTATCAGCAACACACCAAAGTTGTTAACATTTTATAAATTGTACACAAAGTGTCTTGATAAGTAATATCCAGTGGCGGCTCGTCCATAAGGGCTGCAGCCCTCCCTACAATTTTCAAGGAAAACTAATTACCGTATTTAAATAGTTTTTTATTTAGGAAATTATGTATTCTTCAAAGATTCACCAGTATAAGAAATACATTTTTATATTCGCGTTCAGCCACATCGGATGGTCGTGTAGATAGATGTGTGTTTGTGACAGACGGGCTGCTCCCTACTTAGACAAGAGCGCGTTGCGTCTGCGCTTGAGGCACATGGTGGGAGAACACTTCGTTAACACGCCAAGTTTGGGCTGCGTTCAGTCCAGCCCAAGGCTGCTGAGAAGTCGAACTTGTGCGTGCAATTCTTTTGCTGATAGCGTGTTCCGTGTTTGTAGACTGTGCTAATTACTACCATTGCAGTTTTAAAACAAATATGAATAAAAATAAAAATAGTGTTTTATATTTGCAAAACATCAATTTTTCATCATTATCGTTAGCAGAGAAGAATGAAATTAAGAATTTAGGTCGCGAGACTCCTGATTTATTAATTTCTCAGTCATCGTCAAGCAGAAATCAGACTTATTGTAGGAAATTTAATGTGTTCATTTATTCCAAACATAAGTGGTTGTGTGTTGTCCTGAAAAGAATGCACTATTTTGCTTTCCTTGTTTATTATTTGGAGGTGATGCAGCTTGGACAAAGGTTGGAGTGAATGGTTTAAAACATTTAGGCGAGAAAGTAAAAAAACATGACGATTCAGCAAAACATATGAAGAATGTAACTGATTTAGCTACGTTAGGAAAAGTAAACATTGCACATCAGTTAACTGATGCTTACAAACAGCAAACAAACAAACACAATAAAAAAGTGAGACAGAATCGAGAAATTCTCTCGAACATTATTGACTGTGTCAAGTTTTGCAGAAAATTTGAGCTTCCGTTACGTGGTCACGATGAAACTTCACAGTCATCGAATCCTGGCGTATTTCGAGGATTGTTAGAATTTGCTGGAAAGTTAGATGAGTCTCTTAAAAGTCATTTTGTGAAGTCAACAGTGTTTAAGGGAATGTCTAAGACAATTCAGAATGAACTTCTAGACTGTATCCTTGAGGTGTGTTGTGATGAAATACGTGCTGAAATTAAACAATCTAAATTTTTATCAGTAATGTCAGATGATACATCAGATGTGTCAGGTCTTATGCAGCAAGTTATTGTTTTTCATTATGAACTGAGCGGAATTGTGCATGAAAGATTCTGGGGATTTTTTAACCCAAAATGCTGAAGTGTTAGCAGAATGCATTTTAGAACAGGTAAATATAGTCCTGAATGGCAACAGTGACAAACTTATAGCTCAGACTTATGACGGAGCCCCCGTTTTTAGTGGCGAGAAGGGAGGTGTGCATAAAATAATTCAACAGTCACACAAATATGCACATTTTGTGCACTGTTATGCGCATCAATTAAATTTAATTATAGAAAAGGCAGCATCACAAAACTCACAAGCTCGTATTTTTTCAGTACTCTTGCCGCTATACCTGCATTTTTTTCTAAGTCACCCTCACAATTATCTATTTTAGACAGTATTTCTAAACGAATACCTCGAGTATCAAACACAAGATGGAACTTTAAAAGCCGGTTAGTGAACACCGTTTTTGAAAACAAGGAAAGTCTAATAGTATGCTTTGAGGAACTTCAAATTGACCAAAATCATTCCACTGTCCAAGTGGCTGCAGGTATTCTCCGTATGGTGAATGACCAGGACTTCAACATTTGGCTAGAATTTTCTCATCACATCATGTCTCATGTGGATATTTTATATAACCAGCTGCAGCATCACAATGCAAACTCCAGTAGTATCTATAATACAGTAAATAAATTTCTTGAGGCAATCATAAATGAAAGAAATAGACTTCCTTCTGTTAATGACCAACAAGAAGATACTCCACTCATGAAGAAAAGGAAAACATTGCATAATCTTGTTTCTGCAAAGGAGGTGTGTGATATTATTTGTTACCAAATAATGAGAGATTTTCTTTTAATAAACATCTGTCAGCAGCAAAACTGTTAAATTTCTCCCTCTCCAAAGACAATATAAGTTCTTCACCCGAATTTGCTGGACCTATTGAATATTACCCTTTCTTGTGTAAAGAACATTTGGAAACTGAACTATCTGTTTTATACAAGAGGCAAGAATTCCGCTTAATTCGGAGGTTATGAAAACTTACAAAATCATGTTGGATACAGGAATTGCCGAGTCCTGCACAAAAGTGTTCACTCTCCTCCAAATAATTCTAACTACTCCCATGACTACTGCTGAGCCCGAGAGGTGCTTCTCCACGTTGAAAAGAGTTAAGAGTTTCCTAAGAAGTACAATGACACAAGAGCATAACTGCTTAACTGCTTTAGCAATGTTAAGCATAGAAAAAGAAATGATTGAAAATATTATTAATGTTAATGACAAAGTTATCAATAAGTTTTCCAGTTGCAAAGAAAGGAGAATGGACTTCATGTATAAATAAAATTGTGAAAGAAACAGTGATTTATTTCTAATTTTATTTAAGAACATAACTCGCTATTATATTTTCATTTGAAAATTTTAATGTCTATAAGTTAATGTTTAAATTAAAAATTATAATTTGTTTGAATTTTAACGTGTATGCCTTTAGTGTTTGTAACTTAAATCATAATTATTCATAATCATAAATATCATCACCAACAGCAGCAGCAGCACCAAAGAGGACTGGACCAATGTTTTGTCACAGCTTCAGCTTCAATACAGGTAAAATACCTAGTAATAGTATATAAATTTCACTAATATATGATAATGGTAAATGTTGAAAGTTGAAAATTGTAGTGCAGCCCCACCAAACTAAAATCTCACCAGCCGCCACTGGTAATAACTTATTTAATAGTAGTAGGATTTACTACCTTTACATATAGTAGTATAGTTACATTAAATGCTAAGGGAATGTGTGCAGAACTATATTTACATATTGAAGTTCTGAGAGATAAAAGGGAAATGAATTAATTTGGAATTCCCATCAAGTGAAGGTGCTGCCAACATATAGGTTGCTTTTATTTTCAGTATTATTTTTGTGATGTCACTAACTTTTGCTATTATTGTGTCAATCTCAGTCTTGCATTATCTTTATTAATATTACTAAAAATATAAAAAAATAATTTTAACTACAATCGACAAGAAAATGATAGAACATTGATATTGCGTGCTATAACTTTTTCACTTTATCTTATTCTGTGCGCCTTTCCTGGTTTCCTGAATATGTTGGCAATCACTACAACTAAAGCGATTATCTGCTAGCTGATAGAGCTGGTCAATACCGTATTTATTGTTCCAATCCAATTGTTGTTGTCAAGACATCTATCTGTACTCCATTGTCCAAGAATTTTTCCCTTCATGTAAGTTGTAAGACCTTTTATTTCTCACTACACAATAAATGCCCAAATAAGCAACCTTCGTGCATTTAATGGTTTCCATTAGTTCCATTTCATTGTTTGCTCTTCTCAATACCTATTTATTGATGATATGTTGGATCCACGAGGTTTTTAGCATTCTTCAATGCACGTTTCCGTAGCTTCCAGCCACTAAGTCAAAGACTGAGCTCCATACAGAAATTTTTACCTTAAGCTGTCTGAGTTTTAAATTTAGAACATTATCACAGAGCAGTTTCTTCATTCCCTTGAAAGTGTTCATGCTATTTCAGTATAGGCCTTAATTTCCATATCAGGGTCAGTGTTGGCCATAATCCAGCAACCAAGGTATTCAGTTTTGCTTTTTGTTTGATTGGTGTATCTGAGTTTTAAAGCACCTTCTTGGTTCTTTGTCCTGCTGAATATCATTTACTCTGTTTATGCTAAGACCCATGTTTCCACAAGGATTACAGTGTCATGTACATATTTTATGGCAGTTATTGGTTCTCCATTAATCTTTTTTTTTTCCACTTCATATCTTCAGTATTTTTCTTAATATCTGAGTAGAGGCTGAACAGTAAAAGAAATAGCCCGTAACCTTGCATGTCTCCTCAATAGACTTCCAAAGATGTGTTGTACCCCCATCTACTTTAACAACAGTCTTTTTCCAATATAGGTTTTCAATCATTCTTATGTGCTTCTTATCAGTTCCAGTTTTATAGAGTAATCTTTTGCACCATGTCTGACATTGTTAAAAGCCCTTTCATAATCTATGAATTTCTCTCCATCGTTCCAAAACCAAAACAGTGTTTTCTAAGTTTTTTAACATTTTGTATTTATTCTGGCATGAATAACTCATAGAAATGTTTTTAAGACATTGCTCATTAAGCTGATGAGATGGTATTCATTGCACCTCATAGAGTAACTATTTAGGCAGAGGGATGAAGGTAAATGTCAACTAATCCTGCAGGGGTTTCATCTGGTCCCACACCTTTCCAGTCTTAGCTGTTGTATTGCATTATTTACTTCTCATTTCAAAATTTTAGGTTCTTTAGATTGCACATGTCTTGGATGAATATCTGGTCAATTATAATTAAAGAGGTCTTCCGCTTATTCATTCCATAATTTTAATTATGAGGCTGGGTTATTATCGGCTTTATGGATTGCCCTCAAGAACAATGTCTCATCTTCTGATACGCTCCAATAACCTCTTTCACTGTTTTATGCAAGTGAAAGGTACCATGTTTTTGAGCAAATTTCTCTATTTCCTGGCATTTTCCTTTCACCTGGTTTTCTTTATCTTTCTTTAATTTGATAATGGATAAGATGGTAACAAAATTTGTTGTTTTTACCATCAGAAGACCTGTGGCATTCTTCCATCAGGCCTAGGATATGGTAAGTTGTCCATTGCTACTTTTTTTTCCTTATATCTTGCTGGAGGTGTTTCTTTTCTACAATTCCAATTGTGATCTTGATGACATTCCATTTCTCTTCCACTCTATGTTCACTCTTGTATGATACTTTCTGCATTTCCATGTTCAGTTCGTGGGCTAATTTCTGTTTTATTTCCTTACCAGCCAGTTTTCGAGATTAGTTTAAGGAAAACGACTTTTCTTCTATACAACTTTATTTGTAAGAAAAGGAAAAAGCTCAAGATCTTAAGTATCTTGATCCATTTCTGTTACCATTCATACCACCTGTTAAAAGATACTTTGTGTAGTTTGGAAGAACTAAAATGATATTATCTTTTTAAAGTGAGAAACATATTTCTGTTGTCTAAAATTAAAAGGTGGTTGCAATTGAACTAATGAGAACCACTTGTCCCCAAACAATTTATGCAATGATAAAAATATGAAAAGATAATCAAGTACAGTAATTCAAGACCACAAGTTCACAGTCTATATATTGTAGCGTGAGACTGTATCTTTGATTTGTGAACAGTAGGTAGCAGAAAGAAACAAGAAAAAGTATAATATGCTTACAAACATTCTGTTATGTAATAGCAGCAAATTTGGTCATGTGTACTGTTTAATTGTTTTTATTTATTTATTTATTTACTTATGGCCTCTTCATAAATAAAGTTGGGGAGACGATAGAGGGAGAGTGAGAGACATTTATATTAAGACATTTAAAAAAAGAAACCTTTAACAATATGTCAGTTTTGTTTATTGTTAAGACGCCACATGTTGACTGTACTGAAATCGCAGACAACTTCCTTCTCACATCCCACATCGGCATTCCTCTCTTGTGTGTAAGTATCTCATGCATTTACATGCCATTAGCTTTCAATATTACTATACCCTTGCTTACTCTTTACATATACTAGAAACAAATAACACATATCAGGCAATATACAAACTGAAGTCACTCTGTTGTTCATCTGCATCTCTCCTCATTTCTGAACTCTCTACAACTTATTTTAGATTCAATTTATACAATCAGTCATAAGTAACAACACCTCTTAATTTGTTAATTAACATAATACAAATTAATGGTAACAATTATAATCTATTTATTATTATACAATAATATATTTCACATTAATGATTAATTTTTTAACTTTTCTCCCTGAAAATAGAGGCCATTACTTATCATTTTGCAAACCTGCTTCTCCAAAACAGTTTAACACAAATCTTATGGTACTAATGCAATTTCTAAAAGTTAGTAAATTTCATATTTTTTCATTTATATTCATTGTACAGTAAATCCAAGTGGCAATTTTTGAATTATTCATATTTTCCCCCACAGTAGTTCAATCTTGAGATCAAAGTTAGGGACTATTTTAACCAGTATACCATATGAAAGAATATGAATTTCACCAAGTCTGTTCAATAGAAAATGAATGCACTACTATCTCACTGCTTCCTGTACACAGTACAACAATCATGCATCTAGCACAACTGGTAATGGACCCTTCCAGTTTGAATTCAAAGTTGATACTGTATAAGTTGGTAACCTGTACTAAGGAAAAGTAAAACATACTCAAAATCTTCACGAAAAACCGGACAGACGTCATCGTAAAAACTTTATTTGATACCTTATGAATATAATGATATTGATATTCCCACTAACAGTTTCTCAGTACCTGATTAGCAGTAGTCATAATTATGGCAATGTGTTCTACAAGTACTTGTGGTAATTATTATATATTATTTATAACATTCTCTCTAATCTATAAAATTATTTAACGAGCGAAGTAAGTCTCAGTTTTAACTTGACAGTTTTTCTGTTACTCTGTCTGTTTGGGGTAACTTCATGGTAACTTTTGAACGCATCAACCAAATTTCATAAAACTTGGCATATACTGTACATCACTACAGAACCTTAGTGTTATTTAGATCAATCCCCTCAAAAATTTGGGTGCAGGAAGCAAAAATGTGAAGGAGTCAAAATATAAAGCCTATGTCGTATATCAGATTAAATGGAATTTTAGCCATAATTTGAATTTAGTGTTCATTTTTCAAAAATTTTTCTCATCAGGACTCAAAAAGTGAGTGAAAATTCGGTAAAATCAACAAAAATTTGGGATATTAAAGAGAATTTCTACTAACATCTAAACGTAGTTTTAAGTTTAAATCATTTCAAAATTTTAGGATCCCAGGGCCCAAAAAAGAGATCAAATTTTTTTTTTTAATTGTGAAAATCCAGCAAGGTGTCAGACTGTAAGGAGTTGCAAATATGAATTTTTCAAAATGTTTAGTGTTTATTGTATGAACACTTAATTTGTGAGCTCTAAAATTGTTATATACTTTGTGACGGCAGCGGTATGCGAACATCTGCTCTCCAGTACCAGCGGCGGACACAGCGAGCCAATCAGGGATCAGCAGCCGAGACGTGACAACTGACGTGCTCGGGGCGAGCCAATCAGCGATCCCGGTTAGTGCATAAAAATCGAGCCGGCAGAAAATTTTGGCGCACTCTTCATCGTCACGCCATCGGACGCACTTCATCACCTCTCCTCTCTTGGACGCCATCAGCGTGGAGTCAGCCAGAAGGAACGGCCAAAGAATAGAACCAGCATTCTTGCGTCTTCGCCCTCCAGTTCCGTGCCAGCGATAGGATGTTGCTGGGCCGGCAGCCGACTCTACACCCGATGCCGAAAGAAGAGGAGGACTGCAGTACGCTCACGAACAGCGGGCGCTGCCACCGAACATCTCAGCGCGGCACGACCAACATCAGCTTTCTCGCCACCCGGTCCTTTTTAGGGCCACCAAAAACACTAGAGTGTGCGATTGGTGCCATTTGTCATGCGGCAAGCATTTTGTCCGGTGACAACTTATGAAATAGTATGGTAATTTTTCCTACAATTGAAAAATTATGTAATATTGAATTTATAGAATAATGAACGTAGTTCATTCAAAATAGTAAGGTCTGCAGCTTAGGGAGCGTACTAGTGTAATTTTTACCTGTAGTAAATTTCAGATACTTTGGATTAAATAATTCAGAATGTTGTAATTTGTTCGATGGTGAACTCCATTCCAACTGATGTTATAACTAAATAAATGTAATTATCTTGATTACCTTTGTTATAAAAAACTACTTCTGATAAACTATATATTTTTACTTTATAAAAAACGTGGAGATCTATTGATCCTCATGGATGTAACAACATCTAGACTCTGAAGTAGACCAAACAAGATCCATTAAGTAATTCAAGAAATAATAAATGATCTCAAGGATATGATATTTTAACTTGGCTTTCCTTGTCCTTAATTTTTACCAAGTCCTTAGCCCTTACAACAAAAAATCCAATGTCGGGTTTTTTAAGTCAGTCATGAACCTTAATTATCATTTTTGTTTTACTATTCAGGATTTCCATCAGTTTGCGTCACAACTAAGAAATGGAAATCAGACAGTGACAAGTCTAGATTATAGACTATTGATTATAGATTATTGGAGAGTAATTTCAGTTATTGTTTAACATTACAGTATCAATTTAATAATGTATGCATGAACACATCTTCAGCCTACCTTTCTCAATATTTTTGAACTTATGCAGACTTAAATTTAGACAACAACAGTCATACACTGGCTGCTGACTGTCATTAAGACTATCTAAGAAGCCATTCTATATCTAAAAACTTGCAGATGAAGAATTTATTGATTGATGGTTAAAAAGTTTTCTATCACTACCATTTCAGATTTTCTTTGTGACTTAAGATTAATGTGGTATATGTATGCTTCATCTTAGATTATAGTTTCTTCAGTTATAAAAATGTGTTACTTTGCGTTTAGTCTCTCACACACGCATAAGTGTTCTACATAATAAGATGTTGACAACTTAAGATTGTAATCAGTTGTGCCAAAGATATCAGTTTGAAAGTAGTTGATATCATTTTAGTATTGAACATAGAGAAATCCCATTTTGCCTTCTTTATTAGTAAAACTAGTAAGCTGTCTGAGCTGCAGAACTCTCACTATTTTGAAGAAAATATATGTAGTATTACATAAAATAAAATTAATAAATTTGAATTTTTATAAGCTATGTGTAAATTTCTTTGTTCAAATAATTCTTAGGATTAACTGAGAAATTTCATGAGAAGGCAACCATCTTATCATTTCTCATATCTTTTTTAATTTATTTATAATGTGTTTTGAATACATATACAAATGAAGATGTTAAAAATAGTATGCTAAGTATCAAAATTAATTGTTCTATGAAATGTTAACAAATTTTTTAAATAAACACTACATTTGGGTTTTGTTAAAATTCCACTTAATCTGGTGTGGATTTTTACAAAGGTTTTCTTTTGTGAGCCCTGTTGTCCTAAAATGTTTAAATAAAATATTCAGGTTTTGATTTAAATTCTCTTCAATTATTATCTTATATGGACTCTTCCAATTTTTTCAAACTTTTAACCCCTCAAATTTTTGTTTCCAGCCCCCTGTTTTTGAGGCGATTAATCTCTAAAGCAATAGGGGACTGTGGGAGTAAAGTATGTATGCTACATTTTATGAAAATCAGTTGATGCGTTCAAAGGTTATCATGAGACTGCAGAAAACAAATTCTAAACAGTAAAATTAAAACTGTGAAGTCACATCACTCTCATAAAAAATTGTAAAATATTTTAAAATGTAAAATGGCTGTAAGTGTGGTGATATGGCAGGTATGTATGATAGTCAATTATGTTACAAAAACAATTAAAATTATTTGGTGGTTGGTGGTTTATTGAGATTAATTTTGTATGAAGTGAAAGATTTTGATCAGAACGATAACATTTTAAATTTAAATTTTTGAAATATATTGTTTTTTTGAACCATATGAATATTGGTAACATAGTGTTTTAATGCACATAGGTTAGTCAAACTCTTCAAAAATATTCTATCCTTGCATAGCCATGTGGACTTCATAGAACAGTAATCATAGAATAGTACAAGTTACTTTGGAGTTGGAATAGTATGATGTACAAAACAGACAGTACTCTACTCCATAAATATAATGCGTAAAAAAAATTTGAATTTCAAGTCTCCAGCTCAGTAGCATAGCTGAACCAATGATCAAACAAAGTATGGAAAGTGATCGAAAGGAGTGTTAAAGGCAGTACAGGAATCACTTTAGACAATAAAAGTATAGTACTCTGTGAAAAACGACCCGCAAGATGCACTAATACGAGATACAAAGTTTTTGAAAAAGTGTAGAAATATACAGACCTACTTAGTATAAAAATCTACTATCATATTTATTATATCACTTAAAAAAAGATTAAATATTTATTTTATTTTATGTTTTATATACAGCAATAAATAAACCAAAGGAAATACATTCTAAAAAATAATTTCATTCATGAACATTATTATTATAGAAGAAATCACACACAGAAAACTTTTTTGTTTGAAGAAGAGTTTAATTTATTTTAGTGAATATTGTATATCTTTCTCCAAGAAAACAAATAGTGTTGTTCAGATAATTTTTATTTTAAAAATTATTTATTTGCTTGTATAGCTTAGAAAACGATATAGAAAAATGCATCTTATATTTCATACACTGATCCATTTGTGCACATTTGCATGAACTTTGGCCACTTTTCCTTAGCCTTTTCCAGTTCACTTGCTTTTTCTATTGGCATTTCCCTCTTTAATATTACTCTATAACTGTACTAAACCATTATTCTTTGGGTTTTCTCTATCTCTTTTTTTTTGTAGTACCTTCCCATATATTATTGACCAGTACCTTCTCATTCATATTTTCCATGCCCCACCATGTATTAGTCTATTCATTGTCTCTCTTCAACGTTTAAACTAATTTTAAGTTTTCATGTTTATATGTTTCTTACTTTGTCTCTTACAGGCACCGTCTCTTACACTGTCCACAAATGTTTTACTTCAAGTGCTTATATTCTGCTCTTCGTGTTTCTCAACAACACTTAAGACTCACATCCATATGTATTACTCTCTTGCTTATAAGGGTGAGAAGGTGACAAACAGTATCAGTGTTAATTAATTTTTTTCTTTCATCAGTGGTAGTTACATTGTTGACATGTTTCTGCACATGAATGAGTCAGTTCCATTGAAGGTGATAAGCTGTGGTTGATTCCTAATTGTGGCAACGCAGTGGTAATGTGGGACCAAAACAGTAATCTCATGTTACTAACAGTGGAATCTGATTGGTGCACAGAGACAGTTCCCGGAAGTGATACATAATTAAGAACATGTTATTACAACATCGCAGGCTTCCTAATGTTAATCTTCATGCTGAGGCAGTAATAAGTACTGATATTTTTATAATATTCAATATAATCACCTTAGTTTTGATTGATATGCCTCTCCGAGCAATATACTTTTTTAAACACTTCACTCTTTTGGAGTCTTCATTTTCGGATTCCTGATGGTGTCTTAGGCACCCATTTACATTTTCCAATATTTACCTATAGAATAAACTGTGTTTAGCCATTTCTTCAATAGAAAGAATGTTCAGTCAATTTTAATTCCTAATATCTTGTAACAACCAAGAATTAAAATTTTTAAAATTATGATCGAAAATATGTTACAAGCAGCCAAGACACCCCAACACGAGCCAGAAGCAATAAATAAGGAAACAATTTAACGAAGTGTCAACTGAACATTTGCTAGGGACAATACGAATACACTTCACATAACTTTACAATGGGAAATAAGGTTGGCCTGTGACAGACTCGACTCAACCAAGATTTACAGCCCACAACAAGCAGGACAAAAAGGAAACTACGTCAGTAGCACTTTACGGAGAAATTGTAATGAGCACACACTGCAAGGTTAATTTGAAGTGTGCCAGCAGTAAAAAAAGGGTGTAGTTGCACAATGGTATTTACCCTGTATAAGAACTGACAACGATATCTAAAGAATGGAATCGAACATGTGCACAGCGGGAGAACGTCTGACTGGCGACAACTGATATTTATGACAGGGAGAAGGAGTGCCGTCTTGGAAACGACGACACACTGCGTCCGGATAGCTAACGGAAAAGGGTCATGGATAGTCAGACAATAACAAAATACGACACATTGTTCGCGTGAGAACAGCAGCAGGGTTCCAGAGTACACTTAGACAAAGACTTGATCGACAGCCGAAGAATTGCTCTTGTTCCAGGAAAAGGGTACGGAGGCCTTTGACGCGAACTTGAGGGGAGACAAGATACCCAACCACAATCCAGCATCTACCCAGAGCACAGGTGGAGAGGACCGTCGTCATCATAGCAACGCGAACGACGAATGAGAAGTGGAGAACCATAGTCTTGCATAAGGGTAGGAGTTCACCTGACCTATCATGTTTGACCAGAGGCGTGTTTTCCAGGAGATTGCATTGTGGTAAACGATGCTTAATAAAAACTATTTACAGAGCACGCGGGAGGACAGTCTTTCATAAATTTTTCAATCATATACTTTGAACAGTCTTCACGGAACTTAAATCTTAAATTTTCTAAGTCTTAATACAGTTCGGTTAACATACGTACAGCAGTTGGACTTTGAAACTCTGCTACGCGGTATTTTAATCAGTTGACTTAAACATTTCGATATTGGCGAGTTATCCGGTAATAGTGTATCTACAGTGACTAAATCATGCAATATACGCCAGTGATTAATAACTCTCAAGTACTTTATCTTACTCAGCTACCGCTTATTAAGAACTAAACTAACTAATCGCAGTTTCGTCAATAACAAATTCGCAGAACTATTGTTATTGCTGTACCGGACAACGAAATCGTAGCGTTGTACAGTGCGAAGCAATACAATACCAATTGGAACAAATACACCACGTTATCAAAGACACGATACATTAATGTACACAAGAAGTTCGATAATAGACAGTCAGATATATACACCCTAGTTAACGATGAACTTACTCACACAACACATGATTTCATAGACTCTGACAGTAACGGTCGACATCAACAGAAAATACACACAGCGCGAGTGAATCTGATCCGCGTGTGTTGAGTGTTAGTGACATCACGGCTACGCAACTTCGTACATATGGACCACCAGCGGGAAGGAGTTACGCCGATGGAAATATTGGATAAATCACTTTACAAGTAATCTTTATGTTATTCTTATCATAAGAACTCTACTGTCCTGTCTCTTTTCAAGAAAACACCCTTGAGTATTTAAATTAAATATGATAAATTTAAATAACGCTATTCATCTGAGGCAAGAAATGAACGCATTAGTATAAGATTTATAGTTTGACTATTTATGTTTTTATATGTTGATTGTGTTATATATGTATGTGTATGTCTTCCAGCAAACAACGTACTGGATTCGCATTGTAATTTGATATATATACATGTGTTCTTTTTATGAATGTATTTACAGGGAATCATCCATATTTATATATAGAAGCCTCTTTACTTAACGATGTTAATAAATAAGTGTTTATTTTACTCAGAATATATGCGTTCATTATTGTCAAAGTTACCTCAGAACAAGAAAGTAACGTCACTTGAATGATTTATAGTAGATTTTATTAATTTATACAATAATTAGAGTCTCAGTGCAATAATTATGCTAACATCAAATAACTAACGTATCACGTAGCTTCAATCAGTTTGGTACAAGTAGCCTAATTGAGTAATTACACGATCACATTCTACAAATTAGTATAATTACAGAATTGATTAAATTATTGTTTGCATAATTAATTGCATACGTTATAAATTGGTGCTCCAAGATCGTGGGGCTCGGCAATCACAGATTAATTAATTCAATTATTGTTAGTATAATTAATTGCACGTTATAAAAATGGCGCCCATCGCATGGCAAAGAGCAGGCAGTAGATAGGATAAGCGTATATATTTCATGTTAGTTGTAAGAACAAATATTATTAGTGTGAAGCTAGTTGGACTGAATGTTAACGCGGAGTAAGGCTGCAAAAATGACGACTAGTAGTTCCGATTCCATGAATTTCGATATTAATAACCAGCAGGGTGTACCTGATATCGAACGTGAAGAATCACCAATCGAATCACAAATGACCGAGGAGACGTCAGACGTCAGAGCGCGGGGACAGGAATCCCAACAACAACCGCAGGAAGAGGTGACGTTGCGCGCATTAATGGACTTTATGAGTAGAAAATTCGAGAAGCAGAATGAAGAGGCTAGTGAAAACCTTAGAATAATTAATGAAAATTTTATAGAGATTAGAAGAGAACAGAATGAGAAGTTCGACAAACTAGAAGAAAAGCTAGACAAGCATAAGGAGGAAGTCACACAAATACGCGCGGAAATGCGTGAATACATAAATAATTGTGACAAGAAGATAGACGAGGCCCAGAAGCAGCAGAACGAGACCATAAGAGAGTTAAAGAACGACACCGACAAGAAATTCGAAGAGGTACGAGAAACTAGAGAAATAGACCGACAGGAACTAAAGAGTATTACCCAAAATACTCAAATAACCATCAAGAAGATTAACAACAATCTTGTATCAGACACTTATGCATTCAACCAGTCCAATTGGCCTACCAGTTCAATGTTCATTTCTAGCATTAGAGTAGCTGGTTTTAAAAGATTCTACCCACAGCTAATACATTCATACACGATTGTCTAAAAAGTTGTATATTAAGCTAACTAGTTTTTATATTTGTTTTAATTGTTCATCATCTTTTTTCACAGCACTAAACTTTATAGAATATTGAAACTTTCACTTGTGAAACTTACTTGTCTTTACTTCTTGTACGCGTTTCGGCGTGGTGTTCGCCTTCGTCAGCTTTGAGACAGACTGCCAGTAATTTGTAACGGTTTTTAAGGTATAGTGGGGGTGGTGTGTGGAGGAAGGGGATTGCGCGGGAATCCAAAGTATTGTTAGTTTTTTGTATAATTGTGTCAAAAAGTGTGTGTGATTTATACTGTAATTGGTCGTTAAGTATGTTGTTTGGTTGTGTTGTGTGGTGTTTGTATATTTCATATTGTTCTGCTGTGTTAAGTTTTCGACCTTTGGGTAAGTAGTGTAAGATTTCAAGATTAGTATCTATGGTGGTGTAACTGTGGTTTTTTGTGTGTATGTGTGTGGCAAACGCGGAATGTATATTGTTGTTGGATAAGGCTTTTAGGTGTTCAGAGTAACGAGATGAAAAAGATCTTCCCGTCTGGCCTATGTAGAAACTATTGCAGTTATTACAATTTAATTTGTAAACACCTGTTTTGTTGTATTTGTCTATGTCCGTGTTTGTATCATTGATGTGTTTTTTGATGGTATTGTTTGTTCTGTATGCTATTTTGTACTTGTGTTTTCTGAATGTGTTGGCGAGTTTGTGTGTGTTGGAGTTATGGTATGTGAGTGTGATGTATTTAGTTTGAGGTGTGTTGGTATTTTGTGTTTTGTTGTTTTTGTTTATGATGTGTTTGTGTAGTTTATTTATTAAATTAGGGTTGTATCCATTTTTTATTGCTATGTATTTGATTGTGTTGAGTTCGTCATTATAGTCCTGTTTACTTAATGGTATTTTAGTTAGTCTATGGAGCATATGGTTGAAGGCCGCATGTTTATGTTGTGTTGGGTGGTTTGATGTGTTGTGTATTACCATGTTGGTTGTGGTTGGTTTTCTGTATATTTTATACGTGTGTGTATTGTTAGTTTTGTTAACTGTTAGGTCCAGAAAATTTATACTATTGTTTTGTTCAATTTCCAGTGTAAATTTTAGTTTGTGGTGTATTGTGTTTATGTATTTGTGGAAGTTTTCAACCTGTCTTGTGTTGCCTTTGAATAAAAGTAATATATCATCTACATACCTGTGCCAATAAATGATTTTGTTGGTGTATCTGTTGTTGTTTATTATGTGGTTCTGTTCTATGCTGTGTATATATATTTCTGCCAGTATTCCTGATATGGGGGATCCCATCGGGAGACCGTCTGTTTGTGTGTATATCTTGTTATTGTATGTAAAGTAATTTTGCTCAGTTATTGTTTTGGTGAGTGTGATGATTTCTTGTATGTGTGTTTCGGGCGTGTTGTTTTGTCTGATTTTTTCTAGTGTTTGTATGGTTTCTTGAATTCGGACATTAGTGTATAAATTGGTTATATCAAAAGATGCTAGTGTTGAATTGTGTGGGATGTGGATGTGTTCGGTTTTCTTGACTAGTTCAATGTTATTTTTGATAGAAGTATTTTTACTGAGATTAATGTTTTTTCTGATTGTTTTGTCAGACTGTCTTTAAATACTGAATTGCTTTTTTTTCATACACAAAATGTGTAAATGATCCAGTTGTAAGGCACTGTGTTCACTTTCTGTGAAGACAGCTGCAAGTACTATGTAATGTATTTTTCCAAATGTGGAATACTACGTTTTGTAGATAAAATTTTAATTAAATTTTATCTGAGCCTGAGGCAGTTTTTTCTTGTTTACAACTTCTTCAGAGGCTGTAGAAGAAGCTTGAAAAAAAGCAAATCTGCCTCAGCCTCTAATAAAATTCAATTAAACATTTTGTACGTAAATATTGTTCCAAAGTTGGAAATTTGTTTTATATTGTAACTGATACATAGACTCATCAATGACAAAAAAACCAAAGAATAATTGCAAGATTAAGTGTGATATGTTTGTAAAAACAAAGTCATACAACTAACAAAAACATTTAATATAATACATATAACAATGAGAAATAGTAATACATATTACATTACATAAAACAATTTTTGGGTATACTACAGAAATAACTACAAACTGGTAATATTTTTTTTATAAAGAAATGATTACATGTTAATGATAGGGCCTTAACAATACTAAACTTTATTTGGTATTATTCATCATTAATTATATAAATACTTTCTTATAAAATAAACTGTTGAGTTGTTACATGTGTGTGTGTTTAAGATTATTAAATGTAATACAATATATCTTCACAAAAGGTGTTTATAATTATTTAAAAATTAATTAATTATTGTTTCACAGGGCTTCAAGTACATAAAACTTAATGTGTTTGAGCTTATACATTAAATAAAATATACAG
The DNA here is from genome assembly GCA_034769895.1 of Magicicada septendecula. NCBI lineage: Eukaryota > Metazoa > Arthropoda > Insecta > Hemiptera > Cicadidae > Magicicada > Magicicada septendecula. The sequence goes on from CM068367.1 coordinate 638,326,938, forward strand.
TGTTTGTTGATATACTCCAAAAAGTAAGTATTGCGCTTGTATAATCTGTATGTTATTTACATATAAGTGAGTTTAATAATAATTACATATCAATTAGCTGCCACAAAAATGTATCAGTGCGTGGGGCGACGAGTAACATATGCCCTGTAAGGACCAGTGGATGGTGTAACTCCGTCTATACCATGTGTTGAAGGAGGTGCTTCTCCTGGTGGTATACTGAAGCTGAACTTCTGTAATAGGTATGCTGTGAACAGGAATATGTTGGAGCGAGCTAAAGTCTGCCCCATGCATCGATGTTTTCCTGAAAAAGTATAACATATAATAGTCTATAATATGTAAACCCTAAATAAGTTAATTTTTTTGTTTACTTTTAGATTTAATCAGGCAAGAAATGCAGATTTGCAATAAACAAAATATTACAGAGAAATTAGTAATATTTTCACAGTATTACTTAGTGTCAAATACTTTTTAAGGAAAATGTGATAGTTTTCAGAAAATCATAATTGTGTTAATTTATTTCAGTCATTTCATTTACAGGAACATGACATAAACTGTTTATGAATCATATGATGGACAGAATGTTTTTCAACTTGTTAGCAACTGAGAATGCTTTCTAAATGTCTGATTTTAACCTTCATATGGAATACTCCATTGTACAGGATAGGAAATTCATTTTAGCATGTAGTGTAAATGTGGAAAATACGTATGAGAATGGTGTGCAGTTTACCAGTTATAAGTCAAATACTGTTAGGGTGTGTTTTTTCATTTCATTTTTATTTAAATTTTATTTCAAATACTGCCTGTCACTGTAGCGCTTACCTAAACTATTTCTAAACAACATTCCTATGCACTAAATCCTTGTAAGTTGTTGTGTGGAGCACTGAGTTCAAGTAAAGACTAAAGTCAGTTAGCTCCCCACTAGTGGTTTTTGCGCCAACTGCTGCTTTTGAATATTCCACAGTGCTTCAAACTAATGACTTACCTATTTAATTTGGACACTGTATGGAAGGCAATGAAAAGTATAGGATCATTGGAGTTAAAGAAGAGTGATGTGCACTGGATATGGATATAACATGGATGGATAAATTAAACTACAGTCTCACCGTGAACTTGTTAATTAATTTTTAATTAATAACATATTTTAATATTTTAGTTAATTAAAATTCAATAAAAACTTGTGCTATATGAGGTAAAGATGTAGTAACAAGCAGATGCACATTCTAGATGCATGAACAAGGTCAAATATTTCTATTCAAATATGAATAGTAGTAAGTATTACATTTATTGTGTTCAAAAACAGCAAGATGTTAATGGTATGACAGAAATGTGTGAAATATATGAAATGGTAATTGTGAAACTTGGCACTTTACCTGACAATACTTAATATTGTGTTGAAAGGATATTCCAACCCATCTTTCTCACAGTAACTTAAAGGGACGTTTATATTTAATTGTAGAATAATGTTCATAAAATTATATTCACAACCAAAGATACAAGAGTTTAAATTATTTATATCATGTTAAATATACTGAATGTTCAATTTCAAAACAATAAAAAGAAAAATGCAAAGAAGAGCTCAATAGATAGCATTTAGGTATTATCTGTTCAAGTGATGAAAATGAAGATAAATTATTATATATGTAGCTTATGACTATATAAGCTACGTATTTGTATAATTATTACCAAATCCAAATGGAAGGTATTGATCAGGTACATTCAGTTTTCCTTCTTTTGTTATGAATCTGTCTGGCCTGAAAGTTTCAGGATCTCCCCAGAATTCTTTGTCCATTAAAACTGCAGCAAAGTTAGCAATCACCATAGTATCCTGTAACAATATATCATATAACATATAGTTAGTGTATAGAAAAAGACATCTCACTTTTTATGAGATTACCATAAAAATATTTATATTACAGGCTTACATATTTACTGTTTACTCTTGTTTGTTTTGCTTGAACATATAATAAAAAGCAATATAAGATGAAAAGTTACTTACTTTTGGAATATTATATCCCTGTAGTGTTGTGTTTTTTAAAGCTCGGTGGGGGATGCTGAAAGTTCGTCCCATAAATACTCTCACAGATTCCAAAACAATGGCTTCAATGTAAGGCATACTAAATATCATAGTATTGTTAGAATATTCATGACATTAATAGTTACAAATTATAATAATTATTTTTTAATAACAATACACTATATAAGTCTTAACTGTTACTGATGGAAAAAAAATTAGGTAGGCTATTATTGAAAGCAGCATTTAAGTAATGTCTTCACAGCAGGGAAGATGAAAATGAACTGACTACTGTATTTACAATGTAGCTCATTATCTCTGGACATAATTGTGAAAATACACATAAACTTCACTGATACTATGTATGTACTAGTACTTGTGTGTCTGAACTGCAATATAATACTTCGAAGAGAACAACACTGTAGCGACACTATTACACTATTTGGAGAAATCTTTGGTGATATTCAAAGTCTGTGTTTTAGTGATTATTATTATAAAATACCCAAAAATTCGTAAAAATAAATTGGGGGAGAATATTCAAATCAGATTTAATTACTGTAAAACATAAGAGAAAGGTAAGACACTCATGTTATTGCTGTCCCCCTTGAAGTTGACAGGAAACACATATGATGATTGATGATGTCATAGTGAAACATGCAGTTTGATAATAAAAATGGTTAAGACATGTCCTTGACCTTGGCCAAATATAATAATCCTTGATTGAAAGGAAAGCATCACAAAATTCACAAACTACAAGATTAATAATCTGGTAATATGAAAATTCAATGAATTTACCCATTGTAGCCTGGAAGTAAAATAATAACTGCTTGAATATGAACTACAGGGTAGGAAGGACTAAAAATTCAGTGAATTCCTTAGTTCACATGAATTTGCATATAAGACATGTGAATTGTTTTGCTTGGTCTCAAAATAAGTGTGTAATAAGAGGTCAAATGATTAATATGATTAGCATAAGACTGAACTGACAAATAAGGCTTGCAAATTATGTGTTAATATTGTGACAAATAGGTACTTGTATATCAATTAAATGATTCAAATGCAGTGACTCTAATATTTGCAGGTTTAATATAGCTTGATTAGAATGCTACACAGAAGTACAGTTCTCATTTTTAAGAGGCAATGACTTTACCATAATCAATGTCGAAGTACGTGTTGAAACTCATGTTGAAGTAAAGAGAGCAAACCTTAAATTTTTCAGTATTAGTTAAACTAAACAGTTCTTTGACTTACATCTACAAACAAAGATGTAGGGACTAAAGGAGCTTATGTAGTTTTTACACAAATATGTTAATACATTATTACATACTTTGGTCTGTCATTGAGAGTGGGTAATCTGCTACCAACAACTCTGTCTATTTCCTCTTGAGCTTTCTTCTGCACTTCAGGGTATAGCAGCATGTACAGAAATCCAAAACCAAGTGATTTACTTGTTGTTTCTGAACCAGCCATAAACATGTCCATACAAATTGCCAGCAACTGTGATTCTAAAGAACATTAAAGAACATATATCAGTAATCTGAATAACCAAATGACAAATACAAAATGCTCACATGTTTTGTAAAATTAAAATAATTTAAAAATAAAAACTATTATAAACACATTTCTTTAAGCCATTAAAATATTTTTGAAAACTTAAACTGTGATAAGCAAATAACTTTTATGTCTCCATATTACCTGAAAAACTTGGCTTTTTATCTTCTGAATACAACATCTGTAAGTACACGTCCATCAGATCACGTGGTTGTTCAGCTTTATATGTATCCTTGTGCTTGTCCAGTTCCTTCTGCAATTGTATACATAGTAGTCAATCTACTTAAGTAAAAAATAATTTGAAACTATTGAACAAGTGTAGAGAGTACATGTAAACTAAGAGAAGCTCATATCAATGTCCAAAATAGTATACTATGATCAGAGGCGTATTTATGGGGAGGGTGAATGGGACCCTCCCACCAGTGGGTCAACAAAAGTTAATGAATTGTTTTCTCTTAATTTTTAGACTCTTTATTACTATGTTATTTTATTATTATTTAGCTGTGTACACTAATGTAGTACCAACTCTTTTTTAAATATACAAACAGGTTTATCACACAGCATTTGCATATAAATTTGAAATATGAAATACAAGAAAATCGATTCAGTCAATATGTATCTTGTAAACAATTTTTCAACAACATGTACTTTTATGTTATTATTACCGTTTACTTTAATGGGATTGATTTCAAGATGTTATCACATGTTTTTCAACCACTTTAAACATAGTAATGTTGATTGGTCTTAACTTGTATGAAGCCGACTCCTCAGACCCCCAAAGCCAAATTCTAGATATGCCACTGACTATGATAATGTAAGGCTATTGGAAAGCAGAGATTTGGGCTCCTTAGAGATCACTGGAAGGAATGGCTTCTTAAATATTACTAGGGAATAAAATTGGCCTCAAAACCTAGCCATAAATTACATTATGATATTAAATACAAATTAAACAAGTTAATTAATTAACAGAAAATAAAGCTACTTGATAGAGGTTTTTACCAGCCACTTTTATTAAAGTGATGAATTATTTTATTGCAAAATGTAGCCTTTACAAACATTAGAGTGTCTTATCATCTATAAAAGTAATCAATAGGATTACATTAATTATAAGTTTCTTTATTACTCAGTAATCATAATGCAATAATTTCTTTTTAACTATCGTTAATATGTTATTAATCTATTATTTATCTACTTAATTGGTACATACCTTCAAAAAGTGCCATACTTCCTGGTGAATATGAATAAATTGCTTGTATCCCGACATTTCAGGTGCAATGAACTGAAGTATGGGAAACTGGCTAAAAAGAGCACCAACCATATCAATACTAGCAAACAATTCAGTGAGCAGATTCTGTAGAGTTTTAAGCTCCTTATCTTCATGACTGTATCGAATTCCAGCAAGCATGGACCACAAAGTATTCAAAACAGAAACACCAAATGTGTCATTCATCTGAACTGTTACACCCTCATTTTCTTCTTTACCTTTAAACTTTTTCTCAAATACATTCACCAGTTCTACTGCCTCATCTTCTACTAACTGTGCCATAGTGCGCTTTCCAAAACCAAATTCTCTTAGATGGCGCAAAACAAATCGTCTCTGTTCTTGCCAAAATTCTTCATCTGTCAGTAAGAGACCTGGTAAAATAATATACATTTTATAATTTCATTATGTTTGGTGTGTGTTTACATATAAGAATGTTTTAATATATATGATTCTACTTTCTATACTAATGTGACATTTTTATAGAACAGGTACAATTATTTTTTTCTAATAATGCATTATATTGTTTTAAATAGATACTCGACACATATTTCCTAGTATGAATGTAATACACTCCAACAATCTTGAAAACAGACAGATTAATTTAAAACAAAGAATTAATTATTTCTATGTTTTCTATTGTATAATTCCTAGTTCATGTTTACTAAGTTGCCAGATACATTAACATTTAACAATCTGACACTCACAGGTTCAGTATGAACTCTTGAAAAACTCCTGTTCATTTTATGACAACAGGGCTGTGCTCATAATTTAACAAACTCCTTTAAAGACACTTTATTGTAATGCATAATGAATAAAAACAGACCTGAACCTAGAAATTGTAATACCTTAGTCACTTCAGTTGAAATGTACAATTGAGGTCTTGCAGCTAACCTATGGCCAGGCAGTACGAACTCGCTAGGTGGCTGTGATATACATAGTAGGTTATAACTGACAAATTCCGTACTGTTTCCGACACCTTTCCTACTGCTTATTATCAGTAACTTGCCACCGTGGAAAAAACCTGATCTACAGCACTCTACGGTAAAATCTTGGTCATATCCCTCCCCTCCCAATGGACCAATCCTGACTATGCTGTTAGTCCTACAGTCAAAACAGGCATAAATGTTAAAGACTAAAAACACTTTGTGCTGTTGGAGTAAATAAATCAGTACTGTGCAGATGTTTTTTACATTCAGTTGAGAATGTGTTCATCACTTTAAAACGTTACGTTTATGCCAATGGTGAAAATGAGATTGTAAACACAAGTCATTAAAAATTACTAACTGTGGACAGGATATTTAATATATGGAACCAAAGAATTAACAGAAGTTGTAGACCACCATATGCAGACACTAGATGTGTCTTTGGAGAACCCAGTAGATAATACTGAAGATGCTATTTCAAGGGGAATGATGACGTATAACACAAGGGAATTATAAAATGTGGAATAATTATAAAGCACTGAAAGAACTTGAAACACTAAATTTTACAGAAATATGACTACAAATTAATAAATTTAATGTAACAAAATTAGATGTGTAAATTTATAGTTATGAATAATTTGTATGTATATTGGATTCTACCTATACATAACCATACATTCTTACATTAAGGGTTACAATTTTTTAAGTGAATACACATGTATTTAAAAAGAACTAATTTACCTAAAACCATCAGAGCATTTTTGCTACATTATCTGTAATTGTGGGTTTTCTGTACATTTTATGGCAAAAGTCTCATTGTATCATTGTAATTGGAGTATGTAGGAATGTAAGAGTGTTGCGTTCTTTTCTTCCAAGTCTTTCATAACTCATCCACCCCAATATGCCATTGTCAGACTGGCGGTACTGTTTTTACAACTAGGAAGATTTTGTTGATTTAGATTTCTGTTGCTCTTGACTACTTCTTCATATTATTAAACTTTATTAATTGAAAAGATTCATTGCAATAAATACAGTGAACCCCAATGTAGCACTCCTCAATATAGCACTGTCCCGCATTTAATGCTTATTTTGTGACCTTATGCCAAAATCTCCTTAAGTGCAATGGTATAAAGTCTCCAATAAAACTCTCTACTAACCAGCATTTAGCAATTTTGAAGACAATGTGTTTCATGTTTTAGAATACAAATGCATGTGAAATTTGTCAGTATATAAGTTCTATTAATTATGTATCTTTGTCTGTATCATTTTGTGTCAACAACACTCTCCTTATTTGCCGATACTGAGAGAAAGCTCACCCTTTGGAAAAATAAACCCCAAACTCATTCTTATTGAATCTTTGGTAAAATTCAAGGTAGTGCTAGCGGTCGTCAAATTTCCATATACCATCCCCTAAAATACATTTGGTACCGTATTCAAACTGTTTCAAACAGTGGTTGAAAGTGGTTATGATAAAAGTGATGCATTAGTGTGGCTTGGAGGAATCATCTTTTAGTTGAAGTTCATTCATTTTCATGTACTGTGTTATATATATATAACTAAAACTGTCCAGCTGCTATTTCATGTACCTGACACTGCATAAATATTATATCATGTAACTCATTCCAAAAACACTTATTACATCAAGCCTTTCACCCTTATTGGTTACTAGATCTACATAAAATGATACCTGTAGACCTAATCTCCAAAACAATGCTTAATTGTGGCCTAAAAATAATTTTTACTTACGTTGTACAATTCCAGTTTTACATTGTTAGTTAGTATTGTTATATACATGTCAATTGTATGACATCATGTATTATGCCTGTATTATGTATAACATAATGTATTATAATTGTATAACAATATGTATGTATGTGTTTATGCTTCAATTCTTCAAGGCATTCGATTCATATTAAATTCAAGCAGACTACGGTACTCAATTTGTCTGATTCAGTAGAAGAAATGGTAATGTGTTTATTAGTCATTAGACTAGTATTTGTAATTATAAATGTTTCAGTGTAATAGTTGTTACATTAAAAAATATATTTTACCAATTGTGTAGTCCACGAATATCTTCTCAAATAATAACTTTATAAACAGAATACTACTGATATAACAAAAAGTTGCATAAATAATATGACAATTTCTGTATTGGGACACGGTATTTCTATTAACTTCAGATCTTTTGTGTGTGTGTGTGTGTGTGTGTGTGTGTGTGTGTGTGTGTGTGTGTGTGTGTGTGTGTGTGTGTGTGTGAACGCGCGCGCGCATGCACATGCATTGTATGTTTGGCTTTATAATGGGTGGTATTAAGTATATAACCAACAAAATTACTTTGTAAAGTGGATGTTTTTAGAAGTGTATGCATAAAATAAGTTTTTCGTGTCAGAAACATGTTTTATTTAGAATATTACCTGTTAACAAATGCATATATGCAAACACAAAAATTATTTTGTATCAGGCTCCCTGACGCCCACATGCAGATTAAATCAGGAATAATATATTTTTATTTATTAATTCATTTAAATATATTTATTTATTCTATCCTGTATTTTTGGAGGTTGCACAACTTTTTGACCACTTCACATAAAAGTTCATTCAATACCTGTGCCATAATGTTTTCAAAAACAACTTTTTTTCAACATATTCTTATTTAGTTCAGTTGTCTTAATCCAACAATCTTCAGGTCTTTTGGTACCGTTGGAAAAATAACTTTTATCGAAATAGTCATTAACAAACTTGATCCAAATTTTGTTCCTGACATCTATGCTTTTAAGTCAGGAAAGAGATAAAAGTTGCTGTGTTTAAAATTTTATATACAGCAGCAATAAATATGCTTAAAAACTTAGCTTCTTTATTCACATTCGTTTTAAATTCATTGAATATGATTTGATAGATTTTCACTGATCATATCAACCATCATTCACAGAAGTGTCACCTCATTTGGACATTTACTACCTTTACTAATTAACTGGTGTTAGCACTACAATTAATTCAGCTGCCAAATTTTATTGTTGGAATTGAAGCTATAAAGTTAGCATTGAAAATATACAGTGAGACTTTGACTAACTTGTAAATAAACTTGTTAGATCTTTTCCTTTTTAAATAAAAGAATATAACTCATTGTTTGACCCCCAACTTTTCACTACTTTAAACAGCCATAAGTTGTTTATTTTATAACACTGGCAAAAAATAAGTAATCAAAGAATTGGCCAAAATAATAAACTATTCAAAATACTATTATCATAGTATGCATTTGAAAATACAGTATAATGATAGTTTTTATTATAGGTAATTTTTCTTCATCTATTATCATCCTTTAGAGGTTGAAGTTTTCCCTTGTAAATAAAATTCTGGAATATGATATATACATTTTATAAATAGTATTAATATGTTTCCTCAATTAGTTTGTTATATGTTATACATCATTAACTAGGCCTATATATATTGCAATTATTGATAAATATACTAAATTCTTACCACAGAGAACATTATAAACAATATTCTCAATGCTTGCAACGTATTTACCTCTACGAGTTCCCCAAGTCCTTGTCTCATAAAATGGTCCTTGTGGTCTACCATCAAATTCCTCTTTGGTTAACATTTCCTTTATAGATTCGTAGTCTGTACAAACAACCTGACGATCTTTCCCAACTCGCAGTCCTATTACAGGACCATATTGATGAGAAAGTTCAGTCATCACATGACACAAGTATCCACCCAGCTGCTTTCTCAGTCTGCTCACCTCAAGTGCACTTCCCATCACTGGCATCCATTTTGGACCTACTCAAAACATCTATAATTACTTATTGTAGGTAGTAAATAATAAGAGTATTATATGAGAATAACACTGATTATTCATCTATGAAATAAGCTATACATATAATTTCATGTAAATTTCATATTGTATGGTACACAGAGTTTTAGACCAAAGTGAGAAAAGATAAACTGTAGTTTGATAAACTACGGTCATTCTAGTAAACATAATAATTTACTGTATGGTTAGAATAATAATATAGTAGCAGGACTCCTATGAATAAATTACATGGGGGTTTGTTAATTATTTTCCTACAAACTCTTCTATAATAACTGGGAAGCATCAACAAGAAATAAAAATAAAAGTTTAATCAAATCCCACATTTTATTTTTAAAATGTTTAAAATTTTAGAATGTCACTGAAACTAGATAAAAGTGATGGTTTTATTTATAAAATTAAGATTACAATTAATTTCTTGTAAACATTTTAAAAACTTAAAGTTTTACAAAATTTCTTTAAATACAGTATTAAAAATTAATCGACTGTTATTCAGCTATTCCTGATTTTTATTCATGTCACATATAAATATTAATGATGGCACACTTTTTCATTTATGGTGTTTCTACATGGATTGATTTCAATTATTGCAAGTTGTCTTTAAGAAATTCTGAAAGAATTTAATGGAAGAATTCAAGTGCATGTAAAAGGGATAGCATAAAAATTGATGTTTAAATCCTTTTTAATTTTACATTAAATTATTTAATAAACTGTACCCATCTTTTAATTCTTATGGTACCATATATGAAAATCATGTGAAAGAAAAAAGGATTCTTGAATTTTGTTGCCCATGACATGTCCAATGTTACCAACTAATTATATAAAATAATACTGATGCAGAACACTATTATTTTTAATAAAAATGATTAAATTTTTACCTTACTGCCTTAACTAGCTTCTGCTCACTATGAGATTCATCAGACTGCCGCTGGAGCACTGTCCATCCTGCTTTTGGTGACACCACCATTGTTCAAAAGATCGTTGTTCTGTGTGTGTTGTATAATATGTTCAAAAAGTATGTGTGATTTAAATTGTGTCTGTTTAGGATGTTGTTTCTATCCTTTTTGTGCGTTTGCACACCTCTAGTTGTTCAAGAGTGTCTATTTTTTGGCCTTTTGTGTGTACGTGTACGATTTCCAGATTGTTGTTTGTGTTTATGCACGTGTGGAATACTTCAAAGCATGCACAAACATAAACTACAACATGGAAATCCTACACATACACACAAAAGTCAGATAGCTAGACACTCCTGCACAAACACACAAAAACACATAGAAACAACATCCTAAATGAATAGACACAATTTAAATCACACATACTATTTGAATATATTACACAACATACACACATCAACGACCTTTTGAACAATGGCGCCACCACCAAAAGTTGGACAGACAGCGTTCCTAGCAGCAGCCTCTGATGAAGCTCATAACGAGCAAAAGCCAGTTAAGGCAGTAAGGTAAAAATTTAATCATTTTTGTCTAAAATAATTGTGTTCTGTCCCAGCATTATTTTATATAGTTAGCTGAAAAAAGGAATATAGATAAAGACTGCCATAACTTGTTTGTGAACAATGACTGGTTGCTGCCTATTCCCATATTTACCATACTTAATTCATATTGAATTTTCAGTTCTTAATTACTATTAGCTAATAAAACACTTTTATACAATACAATTAATTTGTCAGGCCCCAATAAAAAACTTCCTACATTACCACTTTTATAAGTTTTGATATAAAGAAAAAAGGGACCTATATAATTGAAATTATATGATAAATTAATATTTATTTATTACAATTTATAATCTGGCTGTGTGTGTGTGTGAGAGAGAGAGAGAGAGAGAGTGAATGAGAATTTGGGGTCTAGGAAAAGTGGCTTGAATAAAAAGAAGTGTTGCAATCCTGTTTATCATGTTTGTGAGAAGCTTATTTATGAAAAGTCCAGCGATTACATTATGCAACACAAACCACCAGTTCAAATTAGTACAAATTAAAAAAAAACTAATCTTTTGTAATAAAAACACGAATCTTTCCAATATAAAAAATTGGCCCCTTGCATCACAAGCAAAAAATGTAGAACAAAAGTAACAACTGTATACATTTCCTACAGAATGATAAACTTATCTTTATTGTGTTTTAAATTTACTAATTCAATTACAGAAATTCAATGTTAGTATAACTGGTGTGTTATTCATAGGAAATAATTTTCCATATTACACTAATATTATAAATTGACTAAGATACTAAAAAAGTGGATGATTGTATTCAGATAAGACATGTTGCATAGTATAGCACATCTTTCATGCCAAAATCTGATCCTGTCTGCCTATGTACAAAATACAGGTAGTTTTCTGATAAATGCAGGATCTATTTGTATCTGTAGAGATTCAAATGAGGTAGTAATATGCCTGAAATTTAGTAGTGCCACTTAGCTGTCCTACTCAATTTTGAGCCACATCCAAGTTATTGAACCTTGGTAATCTGAACAACACTATAAAAGGTCACATTTACCAATGGAAATTAGGATCAGGGCTGGCTGATGAACATGAAGATAGTCTTCCATATTTAAACTTTTCCCAAGTTGAGTGAGGAATGTCCAGTAACCTGTCCTTAAGTAATTTATTTATTATTATTTGATCAATTGTTACAGAAACTCTAAAAAGCTAATTAGTGGCAATGTTTTATGTAAATTAGCAAACAGAAAATTGAAACAAGATTTTAAATTTGACACATTAGAGCTATGCAGGAAAATCATGTTTTGTAGATGATGTAGAACCAAATCTCAAAATAATTGGAAAGGGTTTGGTGAACATGCGCTAAAGGCACACATTCTTTGAGAGACAGACTACTTGAGATCAGGGTTTACAAAGAGCTGTATGTAGTATTGATTTGAGAGAGTACAAAAATCTGTATCCATATGGAATTATAGTCTAAAACTGATTGCATACTGAGCTAAAACTGTCTAAAACTGAGGTGCATTCAATCAAATACACACGTGAACAACATGATACCGAATACTTGAATATACAAACATAATCAGGGTATTACATAAGTTCTATGTTTTTAAATAATGAAATGAATAGAAAATAACTGAAAAAAGGAAGTCTTGTTAATAATAGATTGAATGCTGTATATACCTGGTGGAAAGTTTTGTGGCTTCTTGGTATCCAAAAACAGCAGCAAGCCCAGAATGGCAAAGAACAGCACTATGGCTAATAACATTCTGAAACATTCGAGATAGTTATTAAACATTAACATAATGCATGCTGCATATAACATTAACATAATAACATATAATATTTTACGTCACTTATCTACATTGCTTACAGCTCAACAGTTACCAGCATAACAGTCCTTATTTACACTGTCCTTACTTTAAACAATAATTATCTTTATTCAACAGAAATTTGGTCACCAAATATCCTGACATTATTTTACAAACATAGTCAATGTTAGACAGTCAGTTACAATCCATATGATGGTTATAACACAGTTGTTTGTACCAAGTGATGCCTCATAATAAATAAATCATTACATCATCATACTTTATCCTCCTTATACTGTTGTGGCTGTTTTGAACTCCTCCGACTGATGAAGACTAGCGGGTGTAATGAGTCACTTCACCTCACTGCTCACTGTTCTCTTCACATTACAGCTTCACCTCCTCGACTGCCTTTGCCCACACCTTACTGTCTTTCATTCAATCATTCTACCCAATCACAGAAATCACTGGAAGAATAGGATCTGATTGACTGATGTGAAAATGTAATACTTATAAACATACAATATCATACTGATAGTGAAAACATTGTAATTTACAGAATGTGCTGTACTTCAAGCAAATTGTGCCCTGTTAGAAGTTACATGGCCAAGTAGTAATAGTAATAGGAGTAGTAGCAGTAGTAGTAGTAGTAGTAGTAGTAGTAGTAGTAGTAGTAGTAGTAGTAGTAGTGCAGCAGCAGCAGCAGTAGTAGTAGTAGTAGTAGTAGTAGTGTAGTAGCAGCAGCAGTAGTAGTAGTAGTAGTAGTAGTAGTAGTGTAGTAGCAGCAGCAGCAGCAGTAGTAGCACTAGTAGTAGTAGTAGTAGTAGTAGTAGTGATAATTATAATAGATGTAACTTCAGTAGAATCAAGCAAACTATTCTAGTAATTAATTAAATCATTGGTGTGTGCAGTGTGTCTGGTGAACCGGTGTCTATGATTCAGTCCCTACGGATTCCTAGTTACATCATAGTGTTATAATTGACGATTTGCTTGAGGCAAGAATCTCTTCATTGAGAAGTTAAGGAAAGTGGTTTGAAGAGAAAGGCCGAGTAGTGGGGCCAGTGTACACACAGTCTAGACCCGGTGAAAGTCGTGTCACACCATTTGAAGTTGATTTTCTCCAAACATACGGAAATGGATTACGTAATATTATTACGATAGGATGTGTTTATGGTTCATCAAAGGCCAACAGATCGATGAAATGTTATCCTCATTTCATGAATATCAATGTTCTCATTTCTTATTTTTCTCACTTACAGTTTTCCAAATCCTTGAAAACAGTGTTAGAGCTAAGACTGAATTATTATGTACAGTGAACATGTCTTTAAAAAAAAGGAATATAATATATGGGTTTGATAGCAAATAATTAAAATTGTTATTGCGTGTACGTTTCTTTTTTGCAAGCCACTGTAGACATTAGTATTAACTTTTTCATAACTTCGTCAAATAAAACGTGTTAAGGCCGAAAGTCTGCCCATAGTAGTCGTAAGTTTATACGTATACGATAAGACTACCAGCCGCCCCGATTTTATAGTACAGTCCTTTATTTACATATTTTCCTGATTTTTTTTTTTTAATAACCGGGACGCCAAAATTTCCTTATTGTTACAAAACCGGTTACACATCTTGACGGCATGTGGCGAAAACAACACAGATTTCCTTGTACGGAGTGTTACCGTTACCTTGTGCACGGACACGTGGGTTGTAGCTACCGACTTTAAGAAAATCAAAATAACTCATTTAACCCTACTTTTACAATGTTCATAAATAATCATTATATTAATTCAAACTTATGTAGCAAGTTTCAATAATATATTAAGAGACAAGGTTTTTATATTTTATTTCTAGTACGAATATGTGCTGTCTACCATTCATTAATCTTAAAATTTTTTAGTTTATTTATTGTCCAAACTAACTTTTAACCTTCTGGTGCCGAAGTAATTATAAACACCAGACTTTTTTCAGTTCTTCAGGCAATTTGTAAAATATTATTGTAACCGTTTTTTGTAGGTTATAATTTATTGTAAGTACGTAATTCAATTTTAATCAGTTGCCTTTGTTCCACACAGAAGTTATTACTTTCGACCCGCTCAATTCCTTACAATTCACATCCAGCGTATAAATCGGTTAATACTCTCTAGGCCAAAAAGATGGCAGTCGGAATCCTTTGATGTAATAACATGTTCGTAACTATGCGGCAATTCCTGACACTGTTTCTGTGCACCGTCAGTAAAATGAGAATACCGATTTGAGTCCACGTTGATACAAACATGCGTCCGAAAACATCTCGTGTACCAAATTTCATTACGATATCTCAATCTCTTCTTGAGACAAGCAATGAAGTGTATTCCTATATTATTACCATATAGAAACACTACATATAGTATTATTACTTGGCAGAGGGGAAAATGTTAGGCCCACGAGTGAGCGATTTCACTCAATGGCTGAAATAGACTGCCCACAACTCTTCGTGCTCAACTATTGTCTAGTTCGTCTACGGTTGACAACACTACCGTTAAATTGAGACCTGAATCAGAAATAAATTCGATTTTCTGATGTTTCTTCACGCCAAGGATTATGCCTTACGCTTAAGATTATTCTTCATGTGTGAAATGTATGAATAATTTCCATGTGTTCGACAAACTATTACCAACCACGTTTCAAATCCGTTTACCCCATTCTGCATTTAGGCGAAAGTACTGGCTGGCAATCACACAAAATTATTAAAATTAGATACCTGCTGAAAATCTAATCACTGAACTATAATAATTCGGACGCCATCCGTTTTACAATATTTCCCATGTAAAATCGTTTGAACTGTTTTCACACATGTGTAACAGTTAAATTGTCTTCTTGGATTTCGTTGTCCATGACGTGTCCGTTAATTTAACTAAATATAATTAAATCACAAGTGTTCCGAGTCGGTAGTGATTTAATTATATTTAGTTAAAATTTGTGTTGGCATGATTTCTGACTTCTCTTATTTAACGAGTAAACTAGTGTTCCGAGTCGGTAGTGATTTAATTATATTTAGTTAAAATTTGTGTTGGCATGATTTCTGACTTCTCTTATTTAACGAGTAATCTATTTTATTTATTTATTTATTTATTTTATCTTATTTAGACTTTCAATCTAATTTAATTTCATCAAGTATGTCTATTGATGTCTAATACTTGTCACAAATTCATCTCGTGTTACTTCTCATACACTGTTTCTACTCATTAGCATAAATATGATTTCTTTGTGCACGCACGCATGCACACGCGCATGCACATGATGCGAGTTTGTTGTAGAGATGATGACCGAGTTAGTTAAAATTATGTTATATAGATAAAAAAAAAATTAAGGTCGGATGTTACCTTATTTCGTCCCACACCCAGAAAATATGATTACACATTTCGTAGATGGAACTGGCATTTCACTGAAAGAAGCACGGCAACCCTATATAAGGTTTCTACTATTATTTGAACACGCTTTTGGATGTTGAAGGGCTGCCAAACGAAAGAAGCGGCCCCTCTTTCAGTATTTTCTTGAATTTCATTCAGGTCGAACGGTGTAAGCACCTTAGACCAAGTTTGACGGAGCACGAATAAGTATTAAAACTAAGCTATCATTTTGACAGACACATTAGACTCGCCGTATATACCCAAGGAGTTAAAACCATTGAGGAACTTCTTATCCTTGTGACGCAATCATCACAGTTTGTTAATAAAGAGTACGAAAGGAGAGACAACCGGCCGCAGCAGCAGTAGTACTCTACGCAAAATCAAATCAAATACACCACAAATCGCCGCAGTTCGAGACTAAAGAAGAGGACATACGGTAAGAGAAGTGGAAAGAGTATAAACAGCCTATGAAAAAGGTAACCCGACTCCGAATAAAAGGAGCGTACGTACATCCATTTACGTCGAAAAAACACGTAAAACCGTACAATTCCAATGTACAAAACATTAACACAAATAATCATAATAATAAAAATAATTATGAAAATAAAATTGTGCAACAGCCGACACACCCGTCAACGTCCAAAGAGGAAGGGGGTGATCGTAGAACGCCAACCGATAAGAAAACTGTATGACTACAGAAGGGGAACAAAACGCCAGTACGTACAGGTTTAGTAAACGACCTGCACACACATGATTTGCGTGACACCCTAAACAATACAGATACGCAACAGGAAATAATGGTATCTAAAACCTATTGTCCTATGTTAGGGGGAACAATAAATAATTTAAATAAGTGGAACGATGTTAGAATATTAAACATAATATATCAAACAGATGATAAAGTTAAATATTTGTTAAACAATATAGCAAATGAACAAAACAAAGATCTTCAAATAAGTCACATGAAGTTATCACCACTATTTAGTAGATATACAATAAAAAATAGTATGTTGTACAAACTCGTCAATTATGATTGGAAAATAGTCCTATCACCAGAGATGCTAAAAACACTAATTGTACCATGTCATCAAAGTCTAGCACATGCGTCTGCTTTAAAATGTCATTTAGCTTTAAAGGAAGACTTCATTTTAAATAATATGTTTAGAAGAATAAAAGCAATCTTAAAAGGATGCTACGAATGTCAAACAGCCCGACATCCGAATCTTCACTCCTACGTAGATATGCAAAATATCAAGACACAGGAAAAGGGAGAATTAGTAGCAGTAGACTTCCTGGATCCGTTTCCGAGAGCTACTCACGGGGATACAAAACACATACTTGTATGTATAGATGTGTTCACCAAGGCAGTTCGACTCTACGCTATTCGAAGACCCACCACTAAAAGTGTACTGAATGTCATACTACGCAAATACGTACCGAAGTATGGTCAAATCAAAAAGATATTGAGTGACCAAGGTAAACAATTCCAAAATAAAGCATGGGCAGAAACGCTAACGCAGCACGGCATACAACCAGTGTTAACGTCAATACGACACCCACAAGGAAACCTTGCTGAAAGGGTAAACAAAGAGTTAGGAAAACATTTACGCATCTACTGTAATGAACAACATAACCGATGGGCAGAGTACTTATCATTTTTCGAACAAGCCATAAATGCTACATACAGTGAAGCTACGGGATATACACCGGTGGAACTGGAAACGAATAAAAGACCTACTAGATTCTGGTCGAAAAACATTGATAAACCTCCAAAACAAAACCTGCAAATTCCATTGATTCACAAGTACGACAATGCGAAGAAGAGGATGGAAAAACTTGGAGAGAAGAGGATCGAGAGGTTCAACAGAACGCACAAACTCATCACATTCCATGAAGGAGAAATAGTGCTGCTAAGAAGCAATCCAGTGGGAAAACGAATCGACAATACAGCAAAGAAACTATTTAGACTGTACGAGGGACCCTACTTATTACAAAGAAGGAAAGGACGACACACCTTTATCGTCTACGATACGACAAGAAGAAAGACTATTGTGAAGTACCATGCATCAGCATTCCGTAAATTCTATGGATAAAAATAAATAAATAAAACCAAAGTCAACTTATAAATCCATGGGAGGGACGTAATCCACCCAGGGAAAGATTAACAAAAATTTTTAAGAACCCTTATAACCACTAAGTGTGAGTTTAATTTAAAAAAAAAATACATATATATATATATTGTGAGTAAACCAAACTCTCTCCTTTAAAAGCCACACTATTGGGCTAGCCAATTTGTAATAAAATAAAAGATTTGCGGTTGTTAAATAAAATTATGTTTATGCTTGAAATATTATTTTTGAATGTATTAAGGTTTGTAGTTGTTTCTAATTGAAGGTTACTAATTTTGTAAAGCGATTCAAAATGTAACATTCGAGGTTACTCAAAGTGTGTTTACAATTGTATAATTATACTTGTCTGACAAGAATTCCCTTATATGAAACAAATAAAATAGTTGGGTTGATAATAATTAAATACTAGTTTTGCTTAAGTTTAAAAGTAAAGTATAATAGTTGGTCGTTTGATGATGATGATCGTCTTGTTGATACTGGCTGTGAAACTTCTCCTCCGGGTCGCTGATAGTCTAAGTACGTTACGTCTAGTAATGTCTGGACAATAGAATAAATATAATATACTTTCACGTACCTGGTCGTGTTTTCTAGAAGTTCAATAAGCTGTCAACTCAGTTTACAAACACCAACTCACTTTAGTTGCAAGGTTAAGTTGCCTTGTTTGATAGTGGGCGCCACACGGATTTATTTTGGGAAAATCCCGTGTAAAACCCATGAATAGAATCAATTAATAATAAAAAAATTTTAAAATAATTGTTTATGACCTTTATGGCAATGCTATTCCAAAATATTTAAACACAACTGAAGGTTGTTTGAGTTTTCTAAATAAAATATTTAACTATCTGTTAGAAATAAATTAAGTCGAGTTATGCTGTTAATAATGGGGTTTTATTCATACCCTTGATAGAGAATTCAAAACAAATATAATTAAAAACATACAATGGTGTACAATTGTAAATAAGTTTTTATATACCCTATCAGGCTTGCTCAGAGCATAAGTGGTAAATCTGGCTAAGTCCAGATTTTATGTTATTTTTAACATTAATATTATTAAAATCTCAGATGTGAGTTCTTTGAGACACGAAAAAGAAAGTCATGCCTACACAATAGCTAATAATTTTCTGATATAATATTGATCAATAATGTTTTGACGTTACTCTTATAAAGTAAACAAATAAAAATAACCTATTTGATAGGTTGTGCGTTCGTCACGCTTGATTTATGAATTACAAAGTTTATAAATTGAGAACACTTATAACTAACATTCAGCTTAATTAATAATGACAAATTCATCAAATAAATTGAGACATGGTGTAATATTGAAATGTTTCTGTGGTTTGCGTCAGTACAGATCAGTGTATAAAAACGTACAGGTTATGGCGCTCGTAGTAAAATGAAATAATGGTTACACTGTTACCTTTTGGTTTTAACTATTTAATTAAAACTCATTTAGCACCTCGATAATCGGATTATAATGATTATCGTTATTCACTGCACACGCACAAGAACAGAGAATTTCGATCCGCTTCTAACTTAATGGATCATAAATAACATTATTTAATTGCTTCTGTTCATTATTTTCCCGCACAAAAATGAAATAATACTGCACATAATCACTATGGTTCTCTGTAGAATAATTTGAAGTAGTTGTAGGTTGTTGTCGAATTGTTTCCTTTGACGTGTTATGGTGATGACGCTATTAGTTATTAAAATGTTGAGATGGCGGGCGTACGTTCCGCACTGGATGAAGTTGATAAGTGTCTGTCGAGAATCGGTTACATCCTCTTATATACCCTACTCTTCGATCGGCTTTAGGCAAAAATGTTAATTACTAACTAATTTTGTGATTGGCTCTTGCAGGTGTGATGAATATGACGTATTGTCTTTTTAGCCGTTAATAACGGTTTTCCAACCGCCAAACTCTGAAATGATTGACAGCTGCCGATATTGTTGTTATTTACGACCAAATTTCTTAAACACATTTTGTAAATGATGCTAACACCTTTCACGCACTTAATACAGTTGCGATTGGGGCGATATTACCATCAAATTAAAGATCATTTTGTCTTCTTTAATTTGATATCGTTTGATACCGAGTTAATTTCACTTTTACTGACATTGCTACATAAACAATGTTCAGGTACACTACTCCGCACTGTCGTCTGTTTACCTGAATCGACGATTATACACTTTGATTAATATTGTTTGTGTTCACATAGCATTTTATTACTCAAACGTTTATGTGAGAACACTATTAACTCTGTACTGACATTTTACTGAACATTATGGATAAACCTTATCTTTATACATGGTAATGAACGATCCTTACTACTATGATATTTCGTTTTACACTAACTCGCTCTATTCTACTAACTAACAATTGAATTATTAAATATATCATTTTAATAATGGTTTTTTGCTATGTTTGAGCATAACAATTGTTCTGTGCCTTTAATCTACACTCATGTTACCTCCCAATAATCAACTCACTGATTATTGTTTGGTCTAGGCCTTGTTAAGACATACCGCTCATACCGGATTTCTGCCTTTGAAAGCTTTCATTATTTCACAATTCGTTAATTTGCTGAGGTACCTTATTTGTACAAGGTTCCCTCTTACAAATGTTTTTTCTTTCTCGTCATAGGCATATTTGAGATTGAAATATAGCTTCGTTCTCATTTTGTGGACATTGCTAATTTTAGCTTTTTGGCGTTAATAATTGCTAATCATATTTAATTAATACCCAGCCAAATGCTGATTCTGATTTCACATTATTCAGATTCTTATTGACTCACTTTTTATTACTATATCATATTCTGTTTACATTATCCACTGACTCGCTTGACAGCTTAAAGTAACTTTACTCTGTCCATCAGTTTGTGTTAGTCATTGTCTGGTTGTAGTGTCAAACAGTATTTGGGTTTACTGTTTCTAGTGGTACTTCTGCTTCTTTCTTCCTCCATGATTCCTCTCTTCTTGGTTATGCTTATTACTATATTCCCTATTTACATTATTGTTATGTACTTATTAAATCTGATAGTATACGTTTAGGTTAGGTAACATTTTGTTATGTTACAATATATATATATATATATATATGAATAATTTCTGAGAAAAGAAATAAAATTTGAATAAAATTTGAATAAAATTCAAATTTTATTTTACCCAGCAGGGGAATTTATACAACCATACGTTTAGCATAACTCTCCGTATCAACCCCTGACTGAGGTATGATAACACGAACGCACGTATGAGTCGTGTAAAAGATGTAAATACTGAAAACAATGTAATAATTAAAAGTTAGGTATAAGACATAAATAAAAGAAAAAACGTATTAATTAAATTTAAATAAGGAAATAATTGTAAGTGAACATGCATATGGAATTGCAAGCCTAGTGGTTTTAAACGCAGCGAAGGGAGAAGAAACACGCCCCGACCGGCAGTGGTGACGTCACAGCGACAGGCAACCGCGTGTGTATCAGCTTGTGTGTGTGTGTGTGTGTGTGTGTGTGTGTGTGTGTGTGTGTGTGTGTGTGTGTGTGTGTGTGTGTGTGTGTGTGTGTGTGTGTGTGTGTGTGTGTGTGAAGAACAAGTTGAATTGTGTATACGATTGTGGAAAATTTTACACAGTTTTTTAAGTGCTGAACGAAAACCAGAAGTCACACGAATCAGAGACATATGTAGTTAAAAAGCTGGTGTCTGGCGCTACAATTAGATACTAAGAGGTATTTGATCGTGGGAACCGTTCAGCCACCGTGTGAAATTTTGCCATAACTTCCATAGTCTACACACCTTAATGTTCATAATTTGCATAGTTTAAGTTTATAAATGTACCTAACGATTTGTCAAATAATATTTATAAAAAAGTGTGCGCTTCATAGAAAGACGCGTAGGTTGTAATTAGTTAATAAATCGACGCGCTGACTTGTTCAACTCTGTCCGAACAGTTTTCAACAGGAATTGAACGCCGGCAGGAGTATAAAACCCCAGCGAGCGACACACGCTTTCTCAGATCATTAACAGACAGTACGTGAAATCCATGCATCTCGCCACTGTAAATTTTACAAAGTTAAGTAATGTTTTAAACCGTATCACATAACTTAAAGTGCGATGGAACCGGCAGTACGTCGGTGAAAGTAATTAGTGATATACACGATTTATTTAAAAGACAATCATATTGTAAACTGCGAGGAGTCGAAACGTCGTCGATGAACTTCAAGAAGTCCACGTAGAACTTCGAGACATCCACGAGGGAAAAGACAAGGAGAGGAGAGGAACCAGAGCAAAATACTAGAGGACGCAGGGACAGCCACACGCAGCTACATCCAGCCGTACATCATTACGACCAGAGGTCTACGTCAGAACTCAGCATCCATTAGACGGAGAGAGTAATTCCAAACGACGCAGAGACAGAGAAGGTGATACCGGAAGGGGATCAAAACTCGAGAGTCCAGGTGACGGTAACAACAGTTAAATGGTTGCAGAAATATGCAGGTGAATCCAGACATTTATTTAATCTTATAAATGACCCTGAGGTCTATCAAAAGAAGGCTCTAGATTCCATATACAAGTTTACATAAACTTTCTTATATTTTTATTTGCACAATGAATAATTAATAAAAGTTCAAAGAATAATAATTTATAACGAAGAACATAAAACTTATTAATCTCATAAATAAATGGTAATTATAGAAACCATATGTTATTATATTTTTATAATTTTATTATATAATTCAAATCAAGTAACTGTAACGTAAAATCAAGTATGAAAGTTACTTTAATTGTAGATCTTTAATTAATTGAGACATTAGGAGTATTGTTAATAAAATAATAGAATGGTCTCTATTAGAATTTTTATAAATGTTTAATTATTTAATTTTTTAATTAAGTGGTATATAAGAAAAAAACCACACTTGCTAAGACAATATTAATATTCAATTTCGTACGTGTTAATCACGCATTGTAAGAATATATGTGTTATGTATTATATGTCTGTGTAAATATTCCAGGTCATATATGTTTTATTTTTGTGTATAATGTGTCTTACGCTATAAGAGATAAGATTTTGCCACGTTATAATTATACGATATTCGTATAAGTGAATATAAGGGTTTCAATATTAGTTAACCCACACACTAATTAATAACATGAAAATTTGCATTTTTTAATTAATAAACAAAATGAATATAATTTTATTAACAAAGCCGTACTAATTTCACAACCAGTACTAAATCCTCTGTACTCTTTACTTGTAACGATATTCACGTGCTTATCCACCCTCAATTAACTACCAAAGCCTGCGACCTAGCTGGGAAACATCAAGGTAAATACTGCAGAAGAAGAGTATACCTTCGAGACGTGGGTAAGTGCGCACAAATGAGTAATAGCATATGTTCAAAAGTAAGTGTTTAAGAGTATCAAGATTCAATCAGAGCAACGTATCGGCAATTACCGAGACCAATGCAAATGAAGAGCAGCCAAAAAACGTGTAAGGTTGCACGGCGTGTGTCCGTGCAATAAAATTAATCTTGTATATAATAAATCTCTAGGGGGGTCTACGTTTGTCCGCGGTAATCTCAGAATCTACTAAACCGATTTCAATGAAACGTTGCACGCTGATAGCAGGTACCCAACGGAAGGTTTTCCACTTTATTTGATAACGATAGGTTATAAAGAACCGAAGTTATTGAAAAAAACGCATTGTTTTAATCCTGCGGCTTCGATCGCCAATATTTGTATATGATTGTTGTGGTAACTGTCGAGTTGGTAAATTGCTAATGGTACATCTATATTATAATATTCTTATATTGTAAGTTACGAATATCCAAAAAGTACGAAGGAATATTATTCATGTGTCCTCGATATGTAAAATCAAAATTTGATAATTTAGTAGATATTTACAAACATGCAGTAACACAATTAGATGAAATGTTTATTCATATAGAATAATACAAGTAGTGTATACATAAGTATATTGATATCAGTTAGTCCATTTGAATATTTACATTTTAGTAGGGATATGGAATTCTTATCAGCATATGGAATTCATATAAACAATACAATAACTCATTGTTTGGTTATATTGTAACATTGATTATATAGTACACGTTGATTGTGACAAACCATACTCTTCGACATTTGAATATTCAGTAGGCCTATGTGCAGTAGGAATAATTAGTTGTCGAGAATTATACTTAACCTACTTCATCGAGAATTATGCGATGAGCGTCAGTGATGTAGTATCAGTGCCTTTTTTCGTTAATTTTACGTCATCGGTAAGTAATGTGTGCAATATGTATTATATTGTATAAATTAGTAATTGCCTCCTAGAGATTTATTAGTATAGATCAAATAAATACATTTCCACTTTTTTTAGCTTTGCAATGCCAAAAAGACGATCATGTTAAGAAGGGCTGCTGCGGAAAGAAAGAGGCGTCTTAGAGCATCTGAAAATGACGTCGAAGGAGTCGAAATGCAATCAGCTCCTGGAAACTCTTCAGAAAGATCTGGATTAGAAGAAGTCTCACGGGTTGAAAGTCCTACGTTTCGTGAAAATAGATTAGCGGCACAAAGACGCAGGCAAGTGACTCTCAGATTACGAGGTCCTACTTTACGATGGAATGCAAAATTAAATAGTGTTTTCAATTATAATCCAGTTATTAACTACGCGAATGAAACAGATATCGGGTTAACGAGTATGGTTTGCCCTCATTGCAAAGCTTTAAAGTGGAAAAATGAATCACATGGATTATGTTGCTCTGCAGGAAAAATGCGATTAGATCCCATACTTCCTCCTCCAGAACCGTTAAAATCATTATTAAATGGAGAACATCTTTTATCTAAAACATTTTTGAATGCATTAAGACCGTACAATTCAGCTTTTCAATTTACATCATTCGGAGCCAATGAAATAGTCGAAGGGAGCTTCATGCCTACTTTCAAAATCCAAGGGCAAGTATATCACCTCATGGGATCATTACTCCCCACACAAAACGAAGTACCAAACTTTCTACAGGTGTATTTCATAGCTGATCATTTACAGCAATATGAAACAAGAATGGATCATATTCGTAACTTGGATATTGTGAATGTGAATGGATATTGGAATTGTGATTCATGCTGATCGAACAGAAAATAATGAAGAGCACAGGGGTCGCTATAATGCACCGACAACTAATGAGGTGGGAGTAGTTTTAGTTAACCAGGAATGCGATAAACTCGATATAATAATCCGTGCGAGGGATCATACGCTACATCGAATTGCAGAAACACATCGAGCTTATGATGCTTTACAGTATCCTTTAATGTTTTGCAGAGGAGAAGATGGTTATCATTTTACATTAAAATTAGACGACCCTCAGACTGGTTTACAAACTACTAACTCGACAGTTACCACAACAATCATATACAAATATTCGCGTGCGAAGCCGCGGGTACCTGCTAGTAATATAAATAAAATTAAGAAAAAAAATACAATTAAAACATTCAATAACAAACGGCAGTATCAGAAACCATATGTTAGCAATAATAGTGATAATAATGTATACATTGCTTCTGGGTTATACCCTGTTGATGTTAGGAATGAATTAACATATAATAATTGTGTTGATGAATGTACGGAAATTTTAGAGTTAAGGACAATAATGACACTGTTGTGTTAGCGAGAATCAATGGTTGTGTTGGAACGTTTTGCTCGATAGTGGTGCGCAAGTGTCATTCATTAATGAAAAATTTATGAACAAACATAAGCACCATTTAAGAAAACGCCTATCTTACCTGTAAATAATACTTTGGTTACTACAGCGACTGGAGATACACAAATTATTTGTAAACAAGCACTTATATCAACAATTACACAAGGCATAGAAATTGAAGTGCCAGTACTTGTAGTTAAAAATCATATATATGATGTTATTTTAGGTACTGACACTTTAAGTAAAATACACGCCACAATCGATTTCAGTAACAAAAAACTAACACGTACAATTCGGAATAAACTACACACTATTAAATTGGGACATATAGACAGTGACCTGAAGCAATTCGAGCAGTATATTGACGTACAAAAGCCATGTTTAATCTCGTAGATAAGATAACGAGTAACGGGCAGTTAACTGGCGATAAACATACACCTGGTCAAGAGAAACGATTGAATGCTATATTAAACAAACACAAATCGGTTTTAAAAATTTGGCAATTAAATATGTGTTACCCGACGCATTAAAAGCTAGATAAAAAATATAAACACCGAGCAACAGCGGGATGATAAATTAAAGAAGATCAGCGATGACATAAGAGTTCAGGACAACCCAAAGTATAAAATAGACAAAAATGTATTATACAAAATCATAGACGGTCAGTGGAAGATAATGGTACCGGATGAACTAGTTGAAGATTTAACTTGGGCGTGCCACGAGGGTCTGGCGCACGCGGGAACTATTTAGCAATGCGAGAAGACTTTGTGTGGTTAAATATGGCTAGAAAAGTTAAATCTATTTTGCGTACCTGCCACATATGCCAAACTGCAAAGTACCCGAATCAACATACGTATGTAGAAATGGGCAATATTGTTACAAAAAACAAAAATGAGTTATTATGTATTGATTTTTTAGGTCCGCTACCGCGTGCATCGAGGGCATGAAGAATCTGGTGGTATGCATGGATGCGTTCTCTAAACATGTAAGTCTTTATCCAATAGGACGACCTACCACGGCGGCCGTGTTAAATGTCGTCTTAAATAAATACATCCCTAATAAACAGTTCACCAATAGGAAGTGGCAATCCGAATTGGAAAAGCACAATATCCAGACTGTATTAACAGCGATACGGAGGCCGCAAGGCAACCTCGCTGAAAGGGTCAACAGAGAGTTAGGTCGACTGTTCCGTACTTATTGTAATACCAACCAAAGTAGATGACCAGATTATCTCGAGTTTTTCGAGGCGTCCATCAACGGGAAGTACAATGACACGACAGGATTTACGCCTAACGAGTTGCAAACTGGAGAAGTGTCCAAACGTGTCTGGGATGGGAGCATCAGGAGGATTGCAACGCAAAATTTGCCTATTCCGAGTGAGGTGAAACGCATAGAAGCCAGGAAACGCATTAAGAAATGTGCCGAAGAACGGACTGAAAAATTTAATGCAGACCACAAGCTGGTAACCTTTAAAATTGGCGAGAGGGTACTCCTGCGGGCTTTGAATGTCGGTCACAGAGAGGATAACACCGCAGCAAAATTCTTTAGGTTGTATAATGGCCCATATATTTTATCCGAGCAAGTTGGTAAAAACACATATTGTAACCAACCCTAGTACTAACCGTGTGATAGGGAAATTCCACGCATCATCCCTAAGAAAGTATTATGTTAGAGATAATTGTACCTAATATGCCAGGGTATAGGTGGTATGAATGATTTAAGAAAATTATGTGAAAATGAGTGTAAATTAAAGAATATTTGTTGAGATGTTAGAATAAATGGTTTGTTTGAGCGGAGTATACGTTCAGTTATGAAAGTGACGTCAGAAGTGTTGTTACGCTTATCTGTGTTTGAGATTATAGGTCAGATTCAACCACGTGTATTTGTTTATATTATTACTGTCAAGTTGGCATTTGAGGAATGTTTTGTTTTGAAAGAAGTTTATTTATTTATTTGGATTTGGATTTATGGTGTTTACAACGTTTACGCCCCTCGTTTGGAGCGCCATTGTACAACGTCAATTACCGCTACTATTAATTAGCACTATACTAAATACAACGTTATCTTTACTGGGTGTTAATTAGTCACGCGTTCGTGTGTAAAATACAATGTTAATTAATAAATTATATGATTTATTTCCAGCAACGGCAATTAAAGTTACCATGAATTCTACTGAAGCTACAGATAATTTTATTAGTTTACCTATGCTTGATGATTATGCATACTATGTTATTCTGTAGAATAATGATAGTTATTCCCTATTCAGGTAAGTATTAAATAAATAAACGCATACACAAATTTCAGTATACTTGAGGCATTTATTATTCTCATACTACTTCTTATTCAACATATTATGCTCATTCGCAATATTAAATACACTCTACTTCAATAGCAATTCATCTTATGAGCTCTATCTCAAGGTTTTAATTTGAATTTTAACGCTAATAGTTATTAACTTTAAATAATTACACAAAATTTATCTAAAATTGGATTCATTTTTTATGATATAAGAATTATCTTTACTAAGACACACATGAGTGTTTTTAGTATGCCATTATTTTTACGTGATTTCTTTTAATAGGACAGACAGGTGTTTGCAAACTATTAATTAATACATAAAATTTTACTTTTGGTAAGTTATCCACATACTACGGCGTCTGATCTGCGTTGAGTTCATCGCTCCCTCCTCAGATTGGTGATGTCGTTGAAGGCACGTAAAGCATCTCGTGATTTATCCTTGTATACACACTTCACTTGGAATATCATACCCCGGCATCTTCCGATATTGCAATAGAATAATGACAGGTAACCAGTTATAGCGTTAATTTTTGTATTTCAATTTTCAGTTTTCACAAGACTGTTATAGACACATATTGCGATCTTATTCACTTTATAAGTTATGTATTACTATATTCTTAGCTCACACTTGTTAATATCGATTGTATTACATACGTTGTTGTCAACTTTGTTTTATGAAATAAAGTATAAGCGACATTGCTTCACAATCATTTATACATATCGGATCTTAGTACGTTTTCAGTTAATTCGCGGACTTTCACTATCAACGAATTCTGAACTTCCGTCACGATTCCTAACTGTTAAGTTACGCTTTTAAGGTACTTATATCCTACTTCGTCAACACTCAAGACCGTCTCTTCGATATAATACTGTTATTAGACTCCATCAACACTTATGACCGTCTCTCCGAACATTTACTATTAGACTTCTGACTCTCTCATTCTCTCGAAAATTTATCTTAGACTCCTCGTTCGCGTTCTCGGCTTATTTTATATACTCAATCCACCGAATTCCCACTCTAGACTCTCTTCGCCCATCGGTTCCTTCCCATTGGTTATCTTTGTCTCTTCCACGGGAATACCTCCTATTTTCCCTCACTTGATACTCTGCCAAATTCCCATTCGTTTTCGTTCTAGTTTTCTTAGAAACTTGCTATTAAAACCCGCCTCCGTTGAACTCTGGCTTCTGATAGGATACCTCATTTTCCTACCCCATCGCCTTCCTTTCTGGATACACCCTTCGTCTCTGGCGGTAGTCCAATTTCACGCACGTCAATCATCTTGACATCTTATTCTTCTGTTCTTTTCAGACAAATTTCTCTAATTTCCACCGCTGCATCTGCTTAACAAGTACACTTAACGTCGCTATAAATTTCCTAGTCTTCCCTTGTCATGCCCCTGCTGACTTCTGCTACACACAAGCGTGACCAATTGCTGCATTGTCTTATTCTGTCCATCTCCGCCCTGTTAGTTCTCACGCGCTTGGTGTGGTCGTTTCTAAGTAACGTCACCTCTGCTGCTGTTTCTCTGTGTCTTAGCTAGAAACCTCTCATTTTACTTCGCTTCCCGCCGTCTTTGTTAATTGGTTCACCCATTGTAACCGTATCTTACCGGATATGTCCTTTGTTCGTAATACATCTGTTCGATCCCTTCCTTTCAATGAGAACAGTGTCTCGTTGCCTCGTTGATGAGTTCATACATGTGGTGTGGCCTTGTTCTTGTTACCCGCGACGATAGCTTTCTCAGTAATACTCCCGTGACTCTTATGCCTTTGTTTTCTTAGTTTATAGCTCGACACCCCTTAATTTCTTTAAGTGACATCTGCTATCTCGGATTTATGGCCTGTCCAGAACCATGCTCTGCCGTTGCTAAAGGATTTTACGCTCCTTTTGTCCTAACTGCATCGTCATTGTCAAACCAACAGCTGCCTCTTGTGGCATCTTTCCTTTATACAAATATTTTTCGCGTTTTGGGGTTACATGTTATTATTATGACTATTATTGGAAGAATGATGTTTTATTTATTTTGGATATGAAGAAAAAAATTTGTATTTTTATGTAAACAAATTTTTTTTATACGTGGTGGGGTTAATCCTGCAACAAACGGACATTAACATGTTTTAAATTGATTTATGCAATTTTTGTCAATTAGCTATAAGTTTTGTATTTAGTGATGGATAAGGACTTATGTTATACCAAATTCTTTGTAAATTTTTGCTCTATAATGTCATGTACTTTGCTTGTGTATAAGTGCGCGCGTTCGCGTGTGGTGAACCGTCGTTGTTATATCTTCCGCGTTAGTTAACATATCGGCTTGAAACTTGGACAGTGAATTATTTATGAAAATAGCTACATTTTCTATATACTCTGAAATATTGTTCTGTTCTCAGCTATTTTTTAAATATGATTTTTTAGTAATTGAAAACTCAACTTTTCACGCTTATCTATTGAAGAGTAATAAAATTTCTAGATAAAATCTAGGCAGGCTCTCGCAGAATTATACAAAGATTCGCCTGCAACCTGTCTATCTTTTGTTCAATCTAACACGTAGACAGTCGATTGACCAATCAGAAGCCCCTAAATTCAGTCAGATGCGTCCGTTGTAAGGTGTACTTCAGGCAGTTCATCGGAAGCCGTTGCTTAGTGAACGTGTGTTCTTCGTCAAGAGTTTTTCTTGTACGAACTGGTTAATCTAACGTAACTCTAAGCCTTGGAACTCTATTCGAGTTGTTCGATTAGAACCAAGCGAGTGAATTACATGATATCCAATATTATTATATTAAGTGCTATTCCGTGTTAGTAGAAGATTTCCGCTTAGGGAGCTTTATCTACCGGGGTAAATCTTAGTAACGCGGAGCACTTCAAGAGTAGCCGGATGGTGTAAGCCTAATACACCGCTTTTATAATTACAAATCAGTTCAACCCTGAGAACCAATAATTCATAACGGTTAAATAATGATAATAACAAATTCCGAGCGATACAAACTAACAATTCGGAAAGTGACAGTTTATGTGTGACATCTGCAATTAGTGTTATTAGTTGTTCGACGAACCCAGCACAGCGCGGAGAGAGAGAGTGAGCGGTGAGCGGAGGTCAGTGCAGTGCAGAGAGAGAGACGCCAGCGGAGCAGCAGAGCGAGAGAGAGCGAGGCAGCGGCGCAGCGAGTGACGTCACACCGAGTATAAGAATTTTTACGTATCAAGTAAACTCATCCAAACTGAACTATATAAACTCTTTTACGAATAATAAAGACTATACATGGCATTGTTTAAATTTAAATATATCATATAAACATTATTTACTTGCGTGCTGAATAAATAATTTTTCTACACCTCCAATATAGACTTGTTCATAATTTATACGCACACAACTATTCTATGCGAACTATATAAGGCCTATTGTCGCATATATATATATATATATATATCCCCTACAAAAGTAAAACATTTTTTGAAAACGCCTTATTAAAAGTGAAAATTGGAGACGCTTTATTTATTAATAATACAGGCATTTACATTTTATTACTGTCGGTCAAATTTTATCTTCCATAATGAACTCTTTTTTCCCATCATATCTTTATTCAGTGCCCTCAAAAAAATATTATATTTAGTATTATTTCATTTTTTTAAGCAAGTCGTTTATAAAATATGAGGACTTTTGTTAGCCATAATACATCATACATACATCTCTCTCATCACATTTCGATTAAAAAGCTCTAAAAATTAAACTTACGAATTATTTAATTTTTTAACAAGTTATTAACGAAAATAGTAATTTTAGGTTATGATCTGCCATATTAGATCCGTGCAGCCATTTTTAATTTTAAAATTCAGCCGCCTACTCAAAAGATTAAAATTCAACACTAAAAAGTCTTATAATTTTATTTATATCTTTTGAATGTGATCATTTTGGGTTGTAAATTTTTAAGTTATATAATTGTTGAAAATGTTAAAAAAACTGTGGTCGTCCTAGTACCTATTGAGTAAGGGTCACTCACAACCTCAAGGAGAACGGATCAACACGGGGGGAGTTCGCAACCACTGTGTGTTCCAATAGCTGACAAAATGAATTCTTACAGATATGTGAGGACACGTGTGAATAAGGTTTTACCAAATAATCACCACGGATCAACTTAGGGATGACAGAGGGCAGAACATGGCACGGTTAGGCATGGTACCGGACTTAACCGACTGTGCTACTGCGACATAACAAGCAGTAGCGGTTTAATGTCAAATCCCCTCAAATTGCCAGTTCAAAAACACGGTCGGATTCACCTCAGACGGATTGTTCAATTTCTGGATTTCGCACTGACAATGAGTCAGTCTGTCTCAAGGATTTATGTTGTCTGCCACAACAACGCACTAGATTTATGATCGCTAAGTAACTGTAGATCTTTGAGAG
This sequence comes from Magicicada septendecula, assembly GCA_034769895.1. Taxonomy (NCBI): domain Eukaryota; kingdom Metazoa; phylum Arthropoda; class Insecta; order Hemiptera; family Cicadidae; genus Magicicada; species Magicicada septendecula. The sequence goes on from CM068367.1 coordinate 638,359,668, forward strand.
ATGATGCACAACTCTGTGATAATGGAGAATGAAGCAGCCAACATACGAACAGCGGGATGTTATTGATGTCTCTAAGGTTAGAGGTATTGGAGAAGGTCTAGTCATAGTACAGTCATATTCTACTACGGCCATGAGACAAGTTCTCACGGACAAAGATTATTAGCTTTCATAGAATATATGAAGAGAATTTGTGACAGAAATTTATACGTAATATTATATACCGCATACTATAAAATGAGTTAATACAGGTGCAAGCACACGTGTGAGTGAAGAAGTGTAATACTATACGATGGCACAGAGAGAGGGGCAGAATAGTACCAGAAAGAAAGTGAAGATTTCATTGGGAAATGCTGATAGAGAAAGAAACCAAAGAGGAGACAGGCTTGTAAATTTCCTAGATAAAGAAAAAACTATGTGCCATAGATACTTTTCAACAAGAAAACGCCATTTACTTTAATCTGGTATTCCTCTCAAAATAAAAAAAAAAATCGAATTTTCCAAAATATTTTGAAGCTTTTATATCGCTGTGAATTTTATAACTTTAGTCATGAAAATTGATGTACGGGATTTACAACCAGCCAAGGCAAATTTAATGTTATACAATTAGAATAGTAGACTTCTAATGTTGTAGTAGAATAGGCGCTAAAATCGTTCAAAAATGCTCAAAATTTATTAAATCAAATTTTTGTTGTATCCAAGTCATGAGGTAAAATAATAAATGCCTTCTCTCACAATCACATCGAAAGCGAATGTACATTATTCTTTCTACGTATACCTGTATAACTGTATACCTATATTCAATTAATATTGCTTTCTATTATCATAATGCTAATAAATCTATAAACCTGTGTTCATGTAAGTAATATATAATATAAGAAAACAGGATAATTTTAATTTTAAAAAAATATTGAGTATAGAAATTTTGGAATTTATGACACATTATCTTAGAGTAGGATTTCCAAGATGAACTTGAAAGTACTTTTATTTAGGTACTTTAATTTTAATTTTATACGCCTATAAAAATTCTAGTTTTAGAATCACGATTCCTTCCATTATGTAGATTACAAAAAAAAACTATCTGTTTTGAAAACGAAAACAAAATAACATAAAAAATGTAATCTTCAAGTTCTAAATGCCGTCAAATATATGTTAATTTTTTTTGGCAAGGAACTGGATTTTTAAGAGTAGCATTCGAAAAATGGCATTCCGTTTGAAGAAAATGACGATTTTCAACACACTAATTTTTAAAAGCAAAATTTTCAGAATGCATGCAGTGCACATTGCTAATAGACCTGATTCTTTCAGAATACTTTATTTTGAATATTACAGTATATTTATAATTATTTTTAAACTTACATCGATTTTAGTAAAACAAGGTTGAAATTTGAATCTCATACGTCTATACACAAGTTAATATTAAAATTCAAATTTTGGGGGTTAAAAACTGTTAATAGAAAGGATTAACTTTATAATGCCAAATTTAAAAAAAAAATATAACTTATATATAATAAAATAAATTTTCTTTTAGTTAAGATAAATGTCATTGAACGTGGTGACAATTGATGTATGAAGTTATTCGTAGGAGCGTAGCGAACAAAAAAACGGGTGAAAGCGTCCGCTGTCGTCTACGCAAGCCTAATTGACACGCCATAAATCTAGTGTAGCAAGTGGCCACGTGTTAGAAAGACAAGGTTAGTGTGCTGGGTGTATCTAGAAAGGACGCCAGTGAATAAAAGCCTACAATCCGGAGAAAAGCATACGAGGGAGTGGATAAACTCATCAAGTGAGAAATGTTTCGTTCTGACAAAGGATGAAAGGTTACACGAACATAACAACAGCAGACAGAAAACAATGAAGGGTGTTCCTTGTCTGAAACGCATCAACAGAGGATACACCGAAACAATACTATGATACCAGGAAAGAAATCATACCCGAGGAACGCAGGAACTAAAAGGATAGGTTTTTGTTGGGAACCAGACAAAAAAGAAAATACTTACGGAGAGAGTTGGCGGGGCCTTTGTTCAAGAAAAGATAATACCATAGGCGCAACTAATTGGAGAGGCAGCTGTTGGAAGAGAAATCGAAGGGTTGTCTTTGTGAAGACTAAGAGATACGACAGCTAGATTTATTACCAGAGTATTCGGAAAAGCCGTTGACCGAAGGGTAAAGGACCCAGGAGAAGAGTTTGGTGGGAATCAGTAGACCTATCAGAACGTACTTTTGAAAAAGTAGGTGGTCTCTGGAGTAGGTTGTACGAAAAAGAGCCAATTAGGAAACGACATCGCCGAAATCAGGAGTCTAGTGGGGAAATTCTCATGTTCGATATAGGCAAGCGACAGAGACGCGAAAAAGGGAGTTTTTACTAAATTTTCGAAGGGATCGGAAGTAAAAGACGTGACAAAAGTGTTACGGGAGTTCGTAAAAATTACTTAGAAAATATCGATACGATATGAACTGTTTAACATTTTCTAGCGTTCGAGTTTGTGATCGTATAATAGTAAATGATAGTGAAACGCAATATAACGGCGGTATTAACAATTCGAACAATGTTGTATAATAATTAGTCATGAACGAATAATAGTAACTTACCGTCATGAGTATCAGTTAAACAACCATAAAACCGAGTGTAACATACATCGTTAAACAATATCGCGAGTAAATTAAATGATATATTAACAGAATGTCACTGAATCACAGAAGTAATAGCAACAATAATTTAGACTCGCAATAAATCCAATACGAACACGCGTTGTGTAATGTGCTGTGTATGTGAAGGGCTACAGTGAGATCCACGCAGACCACTCGAGATTCTGGAGGTGACTTATCATCAAAACTCCAAATGCTGATCAAGAGGCGTCGCTTACCACACCTGCGACCTCTACAAGATATGGATAACCGTACCTAAAGTAAATCTGTTATGTACTAATTAAATTTTACACCCACTTGTCTGTCACTAAAAGAACTCACTAAAGAAATTAATTTAAAGTATTAATTTAGAGACTTCATTATAAGTAAGGTCATGTTGAACCATTAGAGAAAATCGTAGGAAATCTAGTATTTCATAAAATATCTATATTACAATCGCCTTGGTTTTAAACGAATCCGTTATGATACAAAATGTTGTACTAAACTTAAGTTGATCAATTATTGAAGAATGAAATATAGTAAGAAGTAAAGTTTTAGAGTTTGAAGATTTATTAAATTTTTTAAATGTGTATAAATTAATATTTATAGAAATAATTAAGTGTACCATGAAATATGATGATATATAATGATATTTAGTTAATAAATTAACTACTAGAAAGTAATGAAGTATTGAACCCTGAGATAAACAAAAACAGTAAATGTATTATTATATTTGACGCACACGACGTCGGGCAAACTAAGTTATTGTTATATTGACGCCGCAACTAGTGTGGCATAATAAAATATTGTTATAACTTAAAAACACATTTTGTTTTTTCTTAACTTGAATTGTCACTTTTTAGTAATATCAACATTTGTCATACGAGCTTGGTCAACTTGGGAAAATACGGTTCAGAGCTGCCAACCGAGCTCTCGGACAGATCGTTAGTTGGAAAACTGTTTTTAGGTGCCATATTTATTAAAATTAACGTAAAACGTTACTTTTACGTACACTTTCCGGCTTCTTTAAATTATCAAATTAGTTTTTAAGAAATTTAATTTAACACATTTTTACAAATAAAAAGTTCTAAGTTTTGCCAATAATTTGTATATAGAATGTAGAACGGAAGACTAAGACTTTTTAAAATTTTTTGTTTCACACTTTTAAGGACATCCTGTCAAAAATCAATCGTTATAAAAATTATTCTTTAGCTATAAATCTAACGGTTCCCGACTAAATGCAGTAGGTTTCGTTTGGGTGTAAAGAATTAAAACGAGTCCCGACATTTGCCTCTCTTTCGATTAACCGCACTGTACTATTTGTTAACTACATCATCTTTGGTAAAATAACATGAACTGTATTTAAATGAAATGAGAATCTTATTTAATGCTGAAACAAAGAAGGGGCGATAGGTATATTTGGCTATATCTCCTTCCTGGCTCGCTGCGGAACTACCTAAATGACCGTTTCCAAGGTATGAGTTCGGTGCGGGTGGTATACCTGAGTAAGGCCAGGCCGATGGTAAAATAAACAAATACTGTATTATTTTTCGTACGAAAATTTTGTTAGTTGTAAAAGCTCTCAAAATGGATTCTCAAACTTCATTGTCATTTCGTGAAAACCGTTATAATGAATATGTTAGGGCTGTCGAGGATCTGTCTTACACATGTTGAGTTAATTCAATGCAGTTTTATTTTGTAAGTAGGTCTCGGTCTACAGAAGTCTTGTACAGTGAGAAAAACAGGGCACTCTCCGCGATAGATGGCTGCAGGTTTTGCTTCCAAAAGACACTGAAGGATGGTATACAACTTTAGGCCTGTGTTAGAAAGACATGTAAATTCTCCAAAAATTATTATCGTCTCTGGATATAATATAAAGTGTGATTGTGTACAATTTTAAGAAAAACAGGGAAAATACCAAACAAACAGAGGCTTCTAACGCTATAAAATGAAAAGCAGAGGATGACTTTTACTAAGACTCAGTAAACTCACACACAAGGAGCTGAGGGTTGGGGATGTCAGTACATCTTCGAAGTTAAAATTAATTAGAAGCAACACTTCTCCAGCAAGACTTCGACTGTATCCTAAACCATGTAAAACTCTTCACGAAACTCAAATAGCTGTCAACAAACATAGAGAAAACGTCAAATACAGGAGACGTATTCTTGTCCTTTAATGGAAATGAGGAAAAAATACTGTGATTTCTAACGAGACGAGTTAGATTCAGTAAAAATTAGTGAGCAACAGTGTCACAAAACTCGTTTTAGGAACAATAAAATAATAAATATAATATAAAATACGTAAAACAATAAATGAATAATAAATAATTTAAAAGGTAAGACGAAAAACAATGAAAGGTCTAACAACGGAAATAAAAGTAACAGAAATTTAAGGACAATGCTATATTCTAGAACTAGTAGTACGGGCAGTAGGGACTAGATAGTTGATGACTCTCCCTGAATTTAGACGGGTTTAGGAATTTCACCCAGAAACTCAAGTCCACTACGTGAGTTTAGTAAGGGTTTGTACAAGGTGCGCGCAACGGTCAAGGGAATTTGAAGGGACACTTTACAACTAAAAAAGCTCTATACGAGGTGCGCGCGGAGGCAATTCTTGGGGTGTTTACAAGGTGCACGCGAGGCAACATTTTATTTACTTAATATATGTTCTCTTATTTCAACTCCGTCTTGTGATTTCTTCTAGTAGTTTTGTAACGCGTTTCGGAACGATCGTTTCATTTTGAGGCATACGCTATGTGCCCCTCATACGAGATCATCAAACATTAAACTGAACTACACGAACAACAAAAACTGTTTCACGTACACGCTACTTGAACAGTATATATGGTTACCTGTTGACATCTAAATATTTTTGTCTTATTCGTTTAATTTCTGTTGAGTTATATTTAACAAAAAAGTGGGCTTTCTACTAGTAACATAAACATTCATGTTTGAGATTACAGTATGTAGGCCTAAACAACCCTAAAGGGTAACAGTCACTGTCACTGAGTGTAACAGTGTCTGTCCCAAAACTCTCCGCCCTCTAATTAATATGCCGACATTATAAATTCTTAGTGGTGTGTAGCATAGCGGGCAGCCTGTACCAGTCCGCCAGATCGAAAATAATTAATATAATCAGATTAATAAGGTACGTAAAAAAATAAAAAAAACCCTTATTTGTACTATACTCATAAATTTCTCTACCTATTTCCACCTCTGCATGGTTTATGTAATAGATATGAAATAATTTGCTTTTTATGAAATACAGTAATAAAAAAATTTAGAAATTTACTTTCATATTAAATGACCACAAGATTGATCTCTTTGATGACAATCAAAGATCTCTTTGATCTCGTTGTCTGAGGAAGATAAAGTTCCAGTTACTGAGGTTAAGAATGCTCTAAAACCCGTGAAAAATGTACGGGCACCAGGTCCAAATGGACTCCGTATAAGCTCTTTAAAAATGGGACAAACCTACTTTTGGCATATAATTTCAATTACTTTTTAAAGGGTGAAGAGCTGCCTCTTGAATGGAAGGCTGAGTGTATTTCCAACCTCCACAAGAAAAGGCAGCAGGAAGATGCTATCGAATTACAGAGGAGCAAGTGCAACCAATTCCATCTCAAGGTTATATGCAAAATTTTTCGAAACAAGAATTGAAAACCAGTATGAGGATTTGGGTTTCGTGCAGGCCAATCTTGTATAGATTATACCCTCACATTGAAACAACTTCTTTAAAAAAAAGTAACAAAAAATGTAAACACCAATTTAGTACTTGTAGACCTAAAGAAGGCCTAAAAATGTGTTCCACTGAATAAGCTATGTCGGTGTTATTAAATGTGGTGTCAATACTGTACATTTACAGCTGTGGAAGCGCTATACACCAACATTACCAGCACCATAAAGATAGGCTCAAGACTATCTGGTGAATGTCCAGTCACCAATTTTATAAGAAGCATCATATATGTATTATAAGGAGTAAAGCTTTCTTTAATAGCGTATTTTAGTATTTAAGTTTTTGTTGTAGTGATAGTAGAAGTATTGTAATGTTTGAGGTTTTGTATTGCATACTTATATAGTGTTGTCTACTGTACGATTCAAACTAACAATATACTAAAAGTGTGTGTTTTAACGTATAACTTCGAATAACTCCATATTAGCACTTCCAACGGCCAAATTGCTAATTCTTGAATCTAACCACAGCGTATATTCTAATTTCTGAGCTTTATTAGTTTACATGCAATCACGAAAGTATCAACATAACAAATTATAAATCAGCGGCCCTCTTTTTTTCACATCTGGCTTAGAGCGACCAAAACTGACCACCGCGCTCACCGTCGGAAAGGACCCATTGACCGCCGCGCGCACCTTGTCAAACCCCTTTAGTGAACCCACGCTGGACCCTTACGCGTTGATTAAACAATAAAAAAATGCACACTTAATTATTCTACTTACATACTTAATTATTCTACATTTAGTTTGTCCTACGAAATTAATCCGCAAAATTAGAATTATAATTTTTATCACAGCTATTATGTTTGTCCTTCGTGTTTTTACGTTTTTACAGTGAAAAGTCAGATTTCTCCTCCGTTTATATCCGTCTATAAACTTCTTCACATCCTCTTTCACCTCCTTCTTCTTCTTTTCTTGTTTGAACTTCTTCTTGCTCATCTTCCTAATCGTCATAGTTATCATCATCATCATCATCATCATCATCTTCTTCTTCATTATCGTCGTCGTCGACATTATCTTCATTAACAACATCACCACCACTCCATCATCATCATAATTATCGTCAACAACAACAAATTCTACCTCTTCATTCTTCCTCCTTAACTCCACGTTCATCCCCCCCCTCTCTCTCTCTCTCTCTCTCTCTCTCTCTCTCTCTCTCTCTCACCATAAAATATATATATATATATATAATACATGTATTTCTATATATATGTTCGTATAGCTGTTATTTTTTTTTTATTTTTTTATAATACAGATTTCGAGCATGTTAAATTTTTAATTTTTGAAAATTTAATTATTTTCCCGTAATTACAGGCTTATAGGAGATACATTTACACTTAATAAATGCAGTTGATCTACACCTACACATTTACGAAAACTTACAAATGATGAGTTGCAGGTTACAGTCTTGTTTGTTGCTATGCGTCTCTGGTGTGAGTTATAAAAACTTATCTTTATATTGTTTTATATTACATACAATATAATTTTTATTGCTTTACATATACAATATAACTTAAAAGTACACAATAATAATAATGGGGGGGAGGAGGACGAGGAGAATGAAAGCATTAAAAAATTATTCATGCAAATTATATCGCTGACACTTAAAAACAATGGATTAAATAATTACTGTAGCGTGCGCCTATCTTGCAAATACCAAGTAGTACGCAAGAGACAGTACAACAGTAAACAATACAAACGCCAACTAAAAGTAGAACAACAACCTACTAGTAACATGAACCCCACAGTTCCGGTGAAAAACAAAAGTGTAAGACTAAATTTCGACTTACAAATTCATACCCATAGACAACAACCGTCCTAGCAAACCAGCCACAGTTTTATTGCATTGCGATTTCGATAAATGCCGCCTAAAAATAAAATAAATGTTGACAGATTTCACTCACCCTGACGAACGCAGTATAAATTAAACAGTAGGAAAAAACGTCAATAATAAAACATTTTCAGAAAATATAGGTTAGGTTAGGTTAGGTTAGGTTACAAACAAACAATTTACAAACGGTAAATTAACCCTAGCAGAAATAGTTTTAATTTTATTACAAATTAGCAAATAAAGTGTGGATAGTAAAGTATACAGTACGTCAGGGTAACATACAACATTCATGGATTACACCCACATTCTACATTAGTCTTAGTTATGATATACAACTACTGTATATGTCAGCATAAAACGTATGGTCATTCACTTCTCTTCATCTTTTTGAACCTAACAAAGTTCTTCTGTTTCTCTCGTTGTGTTGACATTATATGAGTCACCTTTTCTTATTGAGTGAAGTATATTTCTTGCAATAGTATTTTTGTAAATCATTAGAAATTTCGATCGATGAAATCCACTATTTGAGGGGAGGAAAATGGTAGTGGACTCACACTGATGATTTTTGCAGATCTCTATGAATTTACGTACTTTATTTGCAAGTTGACGTATACCAAATAAAAGTTCATTTTTCGTATTGATTCCTGGTCATAACATTGTCCATTGGTTATAACATTTCAGAGTATTTATCAGAATTTTAAGGGTAAGAAAGATACCTTAGTTAGCGAAAAAGATAGACTTCTATAGACAAAATAAAAGTAAATTATTATACGTATTTTAGTCCCAGGGTTCCACATAAAGCTGTGTTTGTGGTTCTTATTTCCTCACAACTTTTTCCAATTTCTATATCAAGTGGATGTGGAAACTTCGATATATGGCTGTATCGAGCTATTAGGGGTTAGCCGTAGTTTCGGTCCTAACCTTAACGAGTCCTAAGGAGATAGCCCAAGACAAAGCGATCTAGCAACAAAGCTTCATACGTTATTGTCAAAGTGTGAAAGTAACAAATGTGAAGCTGCCGAGATAAGAATTTTACAGCCATCCTTGACGACGTGTGAAAAAGTTTACTAAAAATGGAAACATACAATACTAAATCCTAATACCAGCAGTCATAAATATAACACACAGAATGCTATAAATGATACGGCAAACGTGATACCGTAGGCCGTACTTGTTTTAACATGATTACGTTTAGTACCGTTAGTTACTTAATGTTAGTCAGGAATAAGAAACTTGATCTGTCGCAAATGCCTATTAGCCTACGTTAACTTAGTTCGCACAAATGTAGAATACTTACCACAATAAGCTGTAAATATAACTACTCGTATTTTGTAATCGTTAATTCCGTATTCACCATTGGCAGAAAGCTATTTCCCGTTCCAGACACAACATGTCGCTAACCTTTACTAACACACGTTTCAGTTTCATGTTACAGTCGTTCTGTTTGATGTAATTCCAGCCGCTTCTAAATGTTTCTTCTTTCTGTTATAAAGTAGGTCTTCAAAAATTGTGAGGTTACTTCCGAGTTCTCAGCCATTAAGATTCACGATTATTTATGTAGTTGCAATCGTGTAATTTCTTCTGTTTAGTATCCCTTCGTATTGGTGACCATAACGTCCCACTCTAGATATGGCGTCGTTAAAATTTTTGTATAATATTATCTTCTTATCAGTTTTTCTCGGTCGATCTTCGTATATTTCCGAATCTGGCACACTACAGCAGTTAAAAGAGTATTATTTGTCTTAAAGCTGATTTGAAAGAACTAATTCTCGCGGATAGTTATCAGACGTTACTGACAAAGAAGCGGAAATGCGCCATTAGCCAGTGACACGAAATTATAAACATTTCATCGTATTCATATTATGATTTTTATTTAACATGGAACTTTCAGCGAATTCCTTGGTTTTATTTTATTTTATTTTGTTACTCATTTATTGTATGAGCTTGTGGAAGTGACTTCTAGTTTTACATGGCAATATGGATATTAGCACACAATAATATATTGTAGTTGATCTAGTAACTGAAAATTTTCATTATTGGAATAAGCTACATCTTGCATGTTCTCTTATCCACGTCTTGCATGTCCAACATGTTTTAATCTCATTATCAACATAAATCTGATTAAAGAAACTTTAATACAAAACAAGAAGTAACTTTTAGACATTTGTGGTATTTGAGATGGATATTCAAATGTTTGAAGTATGTTTGAATGTTTTGTTAATAAGTATATAATTTGTTGAAAGCATTAATCTGTAACTCCTCAGATAAAATGTTGAGAATTTCACTTTGACAAAACAGAATTTTCAATAATGACACTAAATAAAGACTAGTTTTGAGAACTAGATATAACTAATTAGATATTAAAACTAGATATCAGAATAATGAGATCTGAATTATGGTGAAGGAGTAAACTACCAGCTCACCCATAAGAAAACTCTCTAGCAATCCTAGGCCCATATCGAGAGAGTTAAAATATATTTGATATTCTGAAATAAATATAGACTTCTAAAAGAGGCTTTATAGCCAGTGTTACAAAATTGTCAAGATACTCCTCTGCAGTTACAGGAACATTTATCTCATAAGTATAGAAAAAATCGAGTTTTTTCGATACAATATGGACTTTCACATTAAAAGAATAATTAAGGTGGACAATAACTGAAAGGAAGAAACTTCAGTACGTTGTTTCACTTTTATTACTTGATTATAATGCAAAATCTCGGTGCGTTCATATCTGCCTACCATTGTCGAGTACTAAACTACTTTTCGTTATGCGTTTTAAAAGTTATTTATAAAAACAACAACGCAGAAATGTAAGTTATCTGTTGACTTTTCCTTAAGGGTAGAATCGTATAATTGCAGCCAGGAACACCTACCCTCCTCTGCCAATTTTAACATTGAAAATGTTTGTAAGGATGTTTCGCACATTTGCAGCCGATCGCTGGTGCGTGATCGAAAATGGGAACCGGTGAGTTTCCATAGAAACTACTTCTTTGTTGTCAATAACGTAGAAAAGTTTGAATTTTTTGGTGAGTTTCAGTGCCATATCCCCTTAAATTTATCTTAAGGTAGTACATCAGACAAGAATTTATTACGGAGCGATGGATCAGAAGGAAGCGAGTGGAAGTACGGCTCAAACTTCCACCGATTCGAGTCTAGAAGGAAGTAATTTGGCGGAAACGCTACAATTGGAAGCAGAACGTTAAAAACGAAAGCTCGAATATTGCCGAGAGTGGAAAAAGAAACAAAATGTACAGAAAATTAAGCAAGGTTTGATCAAAACTCCACTAACTGAATCTGAACGTCTGCAACGAAAACGAGAAAATCAAAAACGCTATCGAGAACGTAAGAAAGAAGCAAAGATGAAGTGCAATGAACAGGAAAGTTTGGTCAGAACTCCACTAACTGAATCTGAACGCCTGCAACGAAAAATGATAAACGGTATCGAGAACGTAAGAAAGAAGCAAAGATGATAAGCAATGAACAGGAAGAATGTGAAGAGAAGCAAGTGAGTAATTTAGCAAGATATATCGAAACGCACTTTTATAATGACAATTTGAACGACTACTGCTTTGTCTGTGAACGAATTTGGTGGACTAAAAGCTTAAAATACGTTACTGGACACGCAGACGTTATAGAAACACTTAATAAACATGGTTATAATATTCTTGACAAATCCAAAGTATGCCACAATTGCTACAGATGCCTAAAGAAGAACAGGTTGCCACCTTACGCGACAATCAACGGCTTTAAGTACCCACAAATACCAGAGAATTTACCTGAACTAACGCCAATAGAGGAACGTTTAATATCGCCGCGCCTTCCATTCATGCACATTCGTAACATATCGTACTTTGCTGGCGCTAAACGTATAATTGGACAAGTCATAAACGTACCGATAAACCTTGATACCACTACTATGCAATTGACTCCCATGTTGAATGACGATTTGGAGTTTTAAGTTTGCCTTAAGAAGCACATGATCAATAAAAGTTCTTATATGCGAGAACTGGATTCTAAAAGTAAATTAAAGCTCTGGTTAAGGCATCTGTTGACGACTGAGCTATTCAGATATTATAACATCACGATTAATGACAAGTTCTTCAATAATGAGCCTGAAAATGAAAGCAGTGCGTCTAGTGAGGATGAAGACGAGGATCAAGAACGACAGCAAGTAGAATGGAAAGACTTATTGTCTCGCATAAATCAATCTAATAGCAAAATAACAAGCATACAGCTTGTAACTGGCGAAGAGTACATCAAATTGTAGCAGCATATTTTGAAGATTGGTGTGAATTCTGGTGTGAAGATTTGATTTTACATCTAGCCCCTGGACAAAATAATCAACCATTATCGCTCGCATTCGATGAAGATGCAGAAGAGTTATCATTCCCAGCGATATATTATGGTGTTAAACGGCGGTTTACTTGTCGAGCCACACCATTCATGATAGCCAGTAGCGAAATACGTAGACGAGATCGGAGAGGTGTAAAATCCGATCATATCTTGTATATGGCTGCTAAAGTGCTGCGTTTGAGAATCATAGCGAAGGTAAACTTAGCGTTTCGAGCAAATAATAATCAAGTCAACAGCGTATCAAGAAGAGATCTGGAAGGTACCGAGTTTGTTAAGAGCTTGCTGCTAAAAAATTAAGCGTTCATGAGAAACATACCGAACTCAATCCAATATTGGCATCAGCGTAAAGTGGAATTATTCAGTATGATGCGACAATTAGGCAAAACTTCCATATTTGACACATTGAGCGCTTCAGAAATACATTGGCCTCATCGCTTAGAATCTATGTATCGCTTTCAAGAAGATATACCAGTAGACTTGCCGATAGATCCAGCGATATTTGACGGCATGCCGAGCACAAATCGAGCAGAATTGGTAAACAACGATCCAGTTTTGTGCTGCTTGTATTTCGAGAAATTGGTGTCGACCTTTATTAACGCGTTTAAAAAACCAAATGGCGTGTTCGGAGATTATTACGTAGTTGATTATTTCAAGCGCATCGAATTCCAACATAGAGGTAGCCCTCATTGTCATATGTTACTATGGTTAAATAATGCACCAACGTGTAAAAATATCACAGATAATGACGATTTAACCGCCATTACATGGTTAATCGATCAAATAAGCACAGTCGATAGTTCAAAATTGAAACGCGAACGAAATTTACAGACGCATTGTGTTTTTCCCGAGTATAATTAGTGTTGTGAATCAACAAACAAATTATCCATCATGTCTTTAAGTCGTTTAGTTAGTGCTGATCAATCAGATGATGATGACGAACCTCGAGTATCAACTTCGATCGTCGAACCATGCGAACATACGTTACGTCCTAATGATGGTAAAGATTCTTTCTTTACAGCAACAAATCTAAAAGATATCTATGATGATTTTACTAATACGTGCAAGGATAAGATCTGTATTAGTACTGTCGACAAACTGAAAGAAACTCATGTTAAGTTGAAAAAAGCGATTGTTCGCCAGCATTTCGTTCAATTCCAATATAAGGAGGCGCCTCATCTACTGCTAACTACTAACGCGTACGGGTTGTTTATCAACGATTCTGAAAATTTCACCTCCAGAAACGTAATACAGGATTTAGATCATCTTCAAGCCAAACATCGTGTGAATTTGTTGTTACCGACTGTCAAATATTGGTGGAATCAACAGAGCAAAGAGTTGATGGAAGCGTTTATCGAAACGTTTGTTACCAATATGAAATGTATAGCGAATACATCTGCCTTTATTGATGTCGTTGACCGCTATAAATTGCATGATTTTGCAAAGGTAGTTCCGAATATGAAAGCGAAAATATTAACTGCCGATAAAATTGGTAAGAATGGTCGAATTACGCCTGCAGTATTTGGAGTAAGATTGTATGGTTCGTTGGGAACACCAAGTAAAATTACAGCGCCTTTGTATAAAATTAAGAACCAACAAACATTAACTTGCGGCAAATGGAAGGAACTCAAGAGTGCTGCTTATATGCATTCGGTTCTCTTATTGAAAGTTGCTGGTTTTAAGTTAACATCATCGGGATCACTCTAGATATGTTCGTCGAGACGCTAGTCTTCGATAAGTTTGAACGAATTGACAAGATTAATAAAGCAGGACCTCTTAAAGTATTGTCGCGATTTACAATCCAAGAGGATCAGACGTCTTCGGAAGAGGAATGTGATGAACAGCCTGAGAAAAAGCGCAAAATCAACATGGATGATTGGTGAATGCGTGCGCGCTTATGAATGCGACTACATTTAACTTATAATCTGTACATTGGTAAATGAAGAAAAATAAATATATATATTTTTTAGGTTTATTGAAGCATTTTCAATGCCCTTCTCTATGCATTGCATTTGTGCAATGCCTGTAATTTTTTTCAATTTATCACATTTTTCTAGGGTTTTGCAATGCGGTATGAATGCAGCAAATGGCAACGAACATTAGTACCTCAAACGTTCTACGGGACGGACAAAAATGCAGTCCTAACCATTTCGATGTATCAGCAACTTGTAAAGATATTAATGCTGTTTTAAAAAGTGTTGGACGTGAATACGAATCAGACACGTGTTATTTAAAACTCGTTGGGCTATAATTGACCGAATTATAGAAATCACAAACACACTTCTAGAAAAACGATTTTTAATACGGAAAATAGATAGAAACTTGTAGGACTCACTTTATTTAAAAAATAAGTACACAAACACAGAAGCCCTTAATTGTTAGAACTTAAATTTCACAGTTTTCATTACTTGAGAGCGCCCTCGGGATAGAGTGAAAAAATAACGTTCCCCTTAAAGAAACAATGTATAAAATTTGTAAACACTGTGAAGGTCAACGATGTGACCTCACGAAGCCCAGGGGCGAGATACGAAGTTTTTTACAGACCGCAGTTAGCAACACATACAGAACTCAGTTATCTACCACAACGTATCTGTTGTATTTCTCACGTGCGATGCAGCTGCTACTCGGCTTTCTTATCTCCTGTAATTCACATATAAAGGATTATCAGTTCCTCTTTATTTTTAACCAAAGGATAACTAGAAAATTATTATCTAACGCTGCTAAAGAAGAGAAGTTCAGACTCGGTTTGTTGAAAAAGCGTCATGATGGATATTTTCAACGGCTTCCCCATATAATTAAAAATTATTTCATTCATTCATAGGTCTAGATTTTTCACTTACTCGTCTACCTTGTACGTCCTACGAGAATTGTTAGATGTGTATCTTGTAAAAAGCCAGGACTTGTAGAAAAATTTGTGTTTTTCTTCTTTACTACCACCATTTACAATACAATTGTGTTGTGTAGAAACTTCATGAAATAGTTAATAGCCCTAAATAAATGATATTGAAATGACCAATTGAGAAAACTTAATAGCAAGAGAAAGTAAACTTTTAAATGTGGCAAGAGAACCTTATTTTCTGAAAAAAACGAAATAATAATTATTTTTAATTAATTAATGTTAATTATTAACATCAAGGTTATAGGCTTCATTATTTCGGTGACCGATTTTTCTACAACTGGCTTTGATATGAAGTTTGCAATTGTTTTAATTTCGATTTTTTTTATTGAATTTAACATGTTAAAACTGCTCTGTAATACCAACCATCAACTTATCTCTCATGCGTCTTAACACTAAATAAATATCAGCCAAATTAAGTCCAATGACATCCTTTAGTTAGTTCTGGTGTTCTTAACTAAACACTCTTACCCGCGCACAGTGCTCTGCTTTTATAACACAAAACACTACACAAGTTCAAAAGGCTTTGTTCTCTTCAGTCTTCGGAACACGTGTAGATTGTCCAGCAGCTGAAGAACTTCTGCTGGAGGTGAAGCCTTTCTTCATGCTTCTTCGCAAACCTTTTAATCTCTTCTTTAATTGTTGGACTACCTAAATCTCTGTGGATATCGGCGTTTCTAACTTACAATAGTGCATTCACCATGGTCCGCAAAACTGTCTTTTGGAATGCCTGTATTAGCCTGATGTTAGTATCTTTCGCGAACCCCCAGAGTTGAATTCCATACAGCCAGGTGGGTTTAATTATCTGATTATAGATCAGAGTTTTACTGTATAAAGAAAGGTTGGAATGTTTTCCTATGAGCCATTTATACTGTCGGAATTTTACGTTAAGTTCCTCTTTTTCTTTTTTCATGCTCTTTCCATCTCAGTTTGGTATCCAATGTCATACCGAGGTATTTAGCTTTGTTTTCATAAGGAGCTACCGTTCCATTTATGACCAATGATGGAAG
The DNA here is from genome assembly GCA_034769895.1 of Magicicada septendecula. NCBI lineage: Eukaryota > Metazoa > Arthropoda > Insecta > Hemiptera > Cicadidae > Magicicada > Magicicada septendecula. Next base: position 638,376,114 of record CM068367.1, read on the forward strand.
ATTATTCAATCTTTTATTGGTGAAATTAATGTGTGCCGATTTGGATTCGTTAAGTTTATTTTCCATTAGTTTGTCCATTCATATATGTATTGCTAGTCGGGTTGAAATAACCTCATTATGCCCTGTTGTAAGCAAAGCTGTATCATCAGCACAAAAGTAGCCAATTTTGCTTGTTCTAAGTTTGGTATGTCACTGGTAAATAATACATACAAGATAGGCCAAGAACACTGCCCTGTGTACTCCCGCCTGCACGTCTTTCAGGTCTGAATATGCTTCTTCTTGTTTAACTCTAAACAATATATTAGATATGTACGAGGTAAGGATTTCTACATATTGTCTAGTAACATTTTATTTAACTAATTTCAAATGACATGCTTTTAAGCACGCTTGAGTAAAAGTGACATTTTTCCAGCATGCGTGCTTAAATGGAAAAATGTTCAAGAAACTGATTTTTAACTAATTATTATTTACTATAAGTATTTACAATATAGTTATTCAAATTGGAAACAGAACATTTGGAGAAAACACATGTTTTTTTTCATTTCGGACAACTTGAATATGCGCTAAAAATAATTTTTAAATCCCATTGTGACTTTTAGACAGTTTTATTCTTGTGGGTGAATTTTTTTTGTCTCCAAATATGTATTTGTAGTTTTTCAGATATTACGAATTACAAACGATGTTTGTAGACAACAATCTTGATCGTAACATGCTGAACGAAATAAGAGTTTTAGGTTCTTTGGTAGGTGCGGTCGTTGGACAATTTTCACGTCGCGTGCTTAAAACACTTCCATTTTACAACGTGTTACGAAATAGCTATTACTTTATTTATGGACAGACCATTTTAGGTTGATATTAAAATAACTATACATAGAATTTATAATGCGTAGAATAACACGAATCATTTATGCAAAGGTTCATATAAATTATAATTACAATTTGTATGAAATGTCTAAAACTAATCACGAACCTCTTTTAAACAAAAAACTGGCTCCCATTTGGCTAAAAAGGTTTAAAATTTAATATACATCTGAAACTATTAAGAGAAGCCGAATTTAAGATTTTAGGGCAATAGGTCAAACCGTGTTTCAGTTTATCAGAAAATCATTCTAGTCAAACATATGTTACTGTAAAAGTGGTTACTATGAAAAGAGTGAAACTCAGAATCCGGGTTTTTACTTCCATGTTCCTTAAGGAAATGGAAGTATGGTGATGGCAAAACATGGAAGTAAAAAATCGTGTTCGAGATTATTGCAGATTCTGATTATACTACACTCAAAACATGAAAAAAAGTCATTTTTCGAAAAGTGTGTCTGTATGTGTGTGTGTATGTGTGTGTGTCTGTCTGTCTATCTGTGTGTCTGTGTGTCTGTAGATTTTTTCTATGGCAAACGATAACAGCCGCAAATTCAAACAGAATCAAATAAGTTTTTGCATACAGTCCTGATTTGTAGAGTACTCAATACCTATTGTTTTTGGTGAAGATCGGTTAAGGGAAAGGAGTAGTTTACCAGTAACTTTTTTTTTAATCAAGGGTAATTTTTTTCTATGGCAAACGATAACAGCCGCAAATTCAAACAGAATCAAATAATGTTTCGCATACAGCCCTGAATTGTAGAGTTCTCAAGACCTATTGTTTTTGGTTAAGATCTACAACGGTGTAATTAATTAACGTGTGAATTAATTAATTACTTAACTTAATTACATATTGATTAATGAAGTATATCCTTCATAAGCCAATTACAACAATGTAATTAAGATGCAAATCTTTTAAATACTCAGGTTGCTTACTTTTGATTAATATGATTATTTATGTTTACTGATCAATCAATAATATAGATCGATTCGTGCGTTAGTTGCCATATACGACACTGTAATTAAAATGCTAATATAAGATTCTAGAATTCTCAAGAGTGTTCACTCAATACACATTAAATATGTGTCATTATAATAATGAATTGAATTGTAGATTATACATTAGGGTTTCTGATAATGATGAACGCATTATTTGATCTGCTTACGTACTAATTTATTATACTTTTAAACAATTGTATTCAATACCAAATATATATATTCCTGGTACCTGTAAATACATCAAAACATCGAACATATACATATCAAAATATAATTTCCTTCTAAATCGCTCTCTGAAATACATATAACATATATGAAATAATACATACAATAAAAACAAATAATATTTACTTTAATAATGCGTTCATTCATCCAGATGGATTAGCTTTAATATATCACGATTATATTTTAAATGCAACCTTCATTTAATAATTTTTACTATAATTACTCAGGGTAGATTCTTTGAAAGAGACAGGACAGTAGTTTGATTATACTATTAAAATCATAAAGTGTTACTTGATAATAGTTTATCCATTATACTCCATCGGTGCTAGATTCCAGGTAGTGACGATTCTTTGAAGACGGTGCTCCATTGGATGATAATGATGATGATCACTTTCACTGGCTATTTCACTTATGCACACGCGTCGTCAACAGAATAGTGTAGGTGTGTTATGTTTATTCACGACTGTCCGCACAATTCATCTCGTATCCGCGTACAACCACCATTAAGTAATAAATGCTTACTCAAGTGTTCAATGTGGTTCTTTGTGTGTCTACACTAGTATTAGTGTGTGGTTGTAGAATAGTTCTTTTTAAATAAGTGTGTCTTGATTATTGTAAATTATGAACATTACTGTGTCGTTCATGCATCATTGTAAATTGTTGTTCGTCATACTGTTTTACTACGCCGCGAAACGATTCTAATTTTCTAAGTTCAATAAAGTTCAATCCTAACTTCACTATGTCCGTTTAGTTCTCCATATCGCGTATCTCAAGATTTCACGGAAGATCGATATACCGATTCACTGTTCGAAAATTCACGTGACTGTTCTTGATACTGCACTTAATAAACTTATGAAACTGTCTGCTACATTATAAGATTGATCGTGAGAGTTATGTGTCTCTCTAAACTATTACAGTCACAAATATTATAAGACTTCGTCGCGAACTCCTCGAAAAATTATGTAAGACTGCCAACATTTATTATAAGACTGCCTCGTCCCGTGTCGGACACTTAGTTTTTATCAACGTCTCCCTACTAGAATTTGGTCTCCGGCTTGTCCACGCCTAAGATTACTATGATAGGCTGAATAACTACCCTTTCTCGAAATCTTTTCCCACCATTTCGAAGTCTTCTAGTCTCCTTCCCTCTGATTTGTTCTTCTCCTGGTTACTATGGAAACTGGCTTCTCCTTCGCTCTCTTCGTAAAATACTCTGTTCTGATAGGTGGCTAGATATGTCCTTTGAATCGGCTGACCAGGCGTCACTCTCGTTCGGAGAAATGCAAGACATTGCGCGCCTGTCAGTCAACTTATTGTCTAGAGTTTCAAACAAGAGTTGCCCTAACATCCTGAAGCATTGTTATGTTTGTAACGCCGTGTTCTGGCAATTAACCATTTTCCGTCAAGTGTCAGCAGCTGCAACCACCACGCTTTCTCGTTGTAAATCTTAGTATGTCACTTAGACGTTACATCCCGCTGTGCAACATCGTTGCTTCTATTCACAATTTGTTGCTCGCATCGTTTCTATAGAGTGCTACGTTTCTTCAAGCCTTTGTGCCTCACCTCGTTTTTGTCGTGATCTCGTTTCTTAGTTAAACCCTTAAATGTATCCTCGCTTCGATTCTGCGTAAACGTGTGAATGAGCCCAAGTACATTATTTGGTTTGTTTTGGTGTCATAATTCTCAGTTGGTCCTCTCCTGTCAACTTGAGTCGTCGTTCCTTTTGTTACATCGTGCTGAATACACTTCCATTGTCTGATATTGGCGTTGGTTGTCGCCTTTCCCAATTAACTTTGTTTATGGCCCTGTTCTTGGAGTCGTTGCCACAGCTGCGTGTGAACAGACTGGTCGAGAATGAATATTAAATTCTTTAATTTTTTGATCGCTATAGATCGGTTAAGGGAAAGGGGTAGTTTACCTGAAAAGTTTTTTGTTTTAACAAGGGTATTTTCTATGGCAAACGATAACAGCAGCAAATTCAAACAGAATCAAATAATGTTTTTTATACAGCCCTGAATTGTAGAGTTCTCAAGACCTATAGTTTTTGTTGAAGATCGGGTTAGGGAAAGGGGGTAGTTTACCTGCAACGTTTTATGTTTTAACATGGGTAATTTCTATGGCAAACGATAACAGCCGCAAATTCAAACATAATCAAATAATTTTTTGCATGCAAAAACTCAAGGTCTGTTGATTTTGTTGAAGATCGGTTAAGGGAAAGGGGTAGTTTACCGGCAACATTTTATGTTGTAACAAGAGAACGTTTTTCATGAAGAACGATAACTGCCGTAAATTCAAACAGAATAAAATAATTTTTTACATAATATGTGCCTGAGTTGTAGAGGACTCAAGGCCTATTTATTTTGGTGAAGATCGGTTAAGGGAAAGGGGTAGTTTACCGGCCACTTTTAATGTTTTAACAAGAGTAATTGTTTCTATGACTAACGATAACTGCCGCACATTCAAACAGAATCAAATAATGTTTTGCGTGCATCCTTGAATTGTAGGGGCCTCAAGACCTGTTGATTTTGGTGAAGATCAGTTAAGAGAAAGGTGTAGTTTATCTGCAACGTTTTATGTGATAACAAGGGTAATTTTTACTATAACGAACGATAACTGCCGTAAATTCAAACATAATCAGATAATGTTTTGCATACTTCCCTATGTTGTAGAGAAATCAAGGCCTGTTGATTTTGGTGAAGATCGGTTAAGGGAAAGGGGTAGTTTACCTGCAACATTTTATGTTGTAACAAGAGACATTTTTTGATGACGAACGATAACTGCCGTAAATTCAAACAGAATCAAATAATTTTTTACATATGTGCCTGAGTTGTAGAGGACTCAAGGCCTATTGATTTTGGTGAAGATCGGTTAGGGGGAAATGGTAGTTTACCTGAAACATTTTTTGTTATAACAAGAGTAAAGTACTTAATTTTGATAAATAAAGTATCCTGATAAGAATATCTTAATAATCCACTGTAGAAACGTAGATGAAATATCTACAAATGAAGAGGCTAGTTGAACGGGGTGGCGGTAATTTTCTATAAATGAAAATTGTAGTTGAAGGGGACGGGATAATTTTGTATATATGTACTACGTTATCGGCAACAAAGAAGTAGTTTGTTGTTAAAATTCCTTCCCGTCCTGTTTGGCCGTAGACCAAAGTTTTCTGCAAAACCAGACGTTTCGGCAGTGCCGTCGACTGCCATCATCAGTGAAAATCGAGTGCGAAAACGTGTGGTGGTATTCGTTAGTGACCACAGTACTGTGGTTAAGACTGAAGCAATAAGTGGAAAGAAGTAGTAATATAAGTAGAAACATTTCATTTCGTAAATGATTTTAAATATAAATCTTAGAACATGGAAGTCATGTATGGTTCTCCATACCGATATTTCAGTAAAAGCCATGAGGAGACATACAGAATCAGCCTACTATACTATCCTCGTTGTGTTCGCAAACAATAATTTAGTTATTAGACAAAAAACTATTCAAAGCTGTGATCTTTTTATAAACTGCCTGAAAAACATAAACTCCGCTGTTTTGCAGAAATTTTGCAAAACGTTCGTTTCACTCGTAGACCTGCGTGGTTGAATTTATAGTAACGTTTTTGTAATAGTGACGAATGGGATGGAAGGCTTTGTCGTATGTCTGAGCTGGTAACAACCAATTCTTCCGTTTCGTTGTTTTCGTGTGCCACATATGTGTTTCAGCCTAGCACCTACCGACCTCTTTGTTTCACCACGTAAATAGTTCAACAACAGTATCAGGTAGAATCTGACATAAGTCACTGATCGTTTCCATTTATTACTCCGGCCGTCGACTGCGCAATCCTAGTGGAAATAATTCAACAGTAGTAAAGAAACTTACTGTCACCGGCCAGCAATTTGCTAAACATGTCTGCCTTTCACTCCGTTGAATCGTGCTCTACTGTCTATGAAATATACATGTTCGCAAGTTTTTTTCTGCAATTTCGTAACAGCACATTTAACGCTTAGAAACAATCGTTGGTTGCGTAATAAAGTTCTTACTTCCTTTTATTAAAAACAAAACATCGAGTAATAATGAACGGTAGTGAACTGTTTATAGAAAAGTGCAACGCCTCAACAACAAAATACGTTTTATTATTATCGTATAATCGGTGGAGAGCCTAACTAATTTATTACTAATTTACACCACAAAACCGCATAGATTACAGGTTACCCGATTAGCAACAGTAATATTACAGTTTTCATAATGGAATTTTGTTTACAATATAATAATATACGACTTTCTTTAAGTATACATTTTGTTAAGGTGATGTCACTGTCATCTTCAAGAACTTGATCAGTTAAACTATAATTTCTAAATTTCTTTCTGCAACTTCAACTTGTCTAGTTCAGAAGCTAGTGACCGGGTTAGTATAGCTTCGCATAATTTTGACTGTATTAGATAGTATCATTGGCCCTACATTGTTTGTTCTTCTTTTCCTCTTATCAGTCACGCAGTTAACCCCCAGTTCTGTTTCGTTCATCTTGTTATTCGAATTAGCAGTCTCTGTAATTCCAAATTTGTCGTGTTTACTTGCAGTACTGCCATCAAGTCCTAAACCACGACGTCGTGGAGACACTGAAATGCCTCGTCCAGAACATGACACGTAGCAGTTCAGGAAGCAAACACGACAAAGTTGGGGTTCTGTTTCGAGTTGACGTAGCTGACCCAGGTCAACCAAGTGCACATTTGCACCGTTTACTTACTCCATTCAAACCATAAATACACTTTCTTGAATAGTGCCTACTTAGGCCTATATACTAAACTTTCTGTTTAGAGTTCAAGTTCGCTTTACTTAGATATGTTTCAGGAAAGTCACTCAGTGGAGCTTCTTCCTCTTACAGAAATAACGAAACAATATTCTGTAACAAGCCCTGTGTTCTACTTAGATCCGTGCACACTGTACTCTGCACACTTCGGTCCTGCAACGTTTTATACGGAGGTTCCACTGTTTCTATTATTTTCAGTCAATATTACTTACTTATTCTGATTTGATGCCATATAGCTGTAGAAAAGTGCTATCACTTCACATTCGATAATGCTTCACTTTAGGTTCATTACAGACAGTATACAATTATAGTTTCAACATACTTATTAAAATTTCATCAATTTTTGTTAAATTTTTGACATAGGTTGTCACCTTTGTTACCTCCTTTCTTTTACTCGTAACCCAACATACCACATAACTAGACGCAGAAACTTATCCCCAAGTGCACTCATCAACTCTTAATTTTACCCATCATTAACAGGTTTTCTATCTTCTTTGTAGAGGCATTATTCTGCAGCTTTGTCTGATCTTCATTTTTAAGGCAACATAACTTTATAAAAGATATTCTAATCCAATTAAGGCTTTCCGTTTTTGTCTGTTTTTGTTTATGCAAGAGATTAGCTTCCAATCGCCAACGACGCGAGAACGGTGCACGCCTTCTTGTAACAACAGTATAAAAGGTACAGCGAATAGTAATCTCTTGAGCTTAAACTTCGAATGATTCAGTCTGTTGTCAAGAGAGAGGAGAGGATTTTGAAGGTATTGATTCAAAACGAGTAGGAAACGGACATTTCAGTACGTTTTCACATGTAACGTTATGTGACTGTTTATAATAATAGTTTCAATGCGCGTTGATACAGAAAGAGTGAGAGAGAGAGAGAGAGAGAGAGAGAGAGAGAGAGAGAGAGAGAGAGAGAGAGAGAGAGAGAGAGAGAGAGAGAGAGAGAGAGAATAAATGTTTACTAAAAAATTAAATTTTGTATTTAACTGTGTTTTTCCATATCAAAAATTGATTTATACTGGTCAGAAGTCATTACACAGTGCCTGCTATGAAAGAGAATCTTTTCCAGCTTTATAATAGTGACTTTACTTGCCGTGTAGACTTTACAACTGATAGCACACATACTGGATGATCAGATCAATGACCTGGCGTAGTTATTTATGTTCACAACCTTTAAAATCGATTCATTCATCATCTATGTGACTTAAAAATAATTTATTTCAGATGTGTATGCAGGCAAATATGTGTGAGTGATGGTGCGCGCGCGCGCGCGCGTGTGGCGCGTTGTGTACACCGGTTGTAGGTTTGCGTCAGTTTGTATTTCCTGCGGCAATTTCTGACCAGATTTGATCGCTTAGGTTGTCGTTTTATTTATCCTCGATGTTTTGGCATCTTTTTTTTAGCTTCTTCAGGATTATATGACGTCATTCCTAATGCTAGCGCCATACGCCTGCAGCAAAAAGACGACGGAACGTGTAGGAAAATAGAAAGATTAATAATATGGTAGGCCTATAAAAGCTTGTGACTGGTTTTTGTGTGACTTTTAGATAATAATAGTCACCACAAATAATTATTTCAGCCGAAAGGTATTAAGAAAAACTTAACAAAAAAACAGTGATTTTTATTCTTAGACATAATTATGTATAGTAGCATGTGAACATGTTAGTCATTACGTATACTTGTAGACAAGGTCGTGTAGTATACCCTGTGACCTAAAACAAGTTGAACACGATTCTACATACAAGGTCATGATTTCTTTCGCCTCTCAGTTCCCTTTCCTCCACACGTTCTCGTTACTTACTGCGGGGTTTTTCACACGTTCCATTCCTTTTATGTAATCCACGAAAGTCAGTTGCGTATTGTAGGCTGCTCTTCCGCCGTGAGTCACATGCCACCGCTCTGGTTCCACTAAATCCTCAAAACGCTGTTCTCTGAACGATAACGTACATTGTATGTTATATTCCTCGTATCGTCTCCTTCGTATATAGTCTACGGCTCGCTCTATCCGTAATTAGATTTTCATAACAATCAATGTGCACTCGAAAATTCATTTTGGTTTGTATAATTTATATTTCGTGTATACTTTTAACTCGGTAAAATTCATTTTCTTGATTAATTAAATTATTTATATTATCTAAACACTCTGTCACAATGCATTTCATTCGCAGGAAACATGTGTCGAGCTGCATACTTTAACGACCATCGTCAGCCAAATGTTGTTGCGCTATTACAGGACAACGGATCAACACGAATGACGATCCCATACAGCATGCTGTACGAAATGTCTCATATGGAAAAATACATTTCGACAAGTCATTTGAAGAATGTTAAAATGTAAATATGTGCGGGCGCGTGTATACAGCATAAATATATACTTGTGTTTCTAAATATACATAAAGACTTAGGCAAAGTTACCCGCGAGAAAGTATGGGAAACTTTATAACAAAGTGGAGTGGGCATAAGATAATCAGGGGAGTTCAGATTATGTACAGCTGTACAGTCACTGGTGTTGTCACCAGTAATAGATGTCTTACATTTCTGTTGAAAGTATAGGACAAAGCCTTACTCTTTAATCGCTGTTTACGGATGAAATATAATCAACAAATATGGCTTAAGTGTATGATCTACGAATCTGCAATTAGTAAAAACATCGTATCGTCCATTTGTAGACGATGTAGTAATAATGGCTATACCTAGGTGAGAAGGCGACAGCTGCAAGAGATGAAAGAGGGAACTGGAAACATCTGGCAGGAGTGGAGGCGAAGGTCTCTGCAGGACTGTAGCTCTTGGAAGAAGAAGAAAGGTTCTTCCAAGGTGACATAAATTTGCGTTTCAGTAGATAAACAGAATCACCTAGTTATTGATGACAAATAATAAATATCAATGGGCTTGAAATGTTTAATAGAACTCGGGGTAAAATTGATGTATTTATTGATCAATGTTCGCTGGTGTATGCACAATTTGCAGTTTCTTTTGTAATGTAAACTAGAAATTGAAAGAGACCAGCTCCATTTTTTACAAGAAATTTTGATAAATAAATAATTTGTAACAATTTACATACGCGCGCGCGCGCGCTCGCTCGCATATACACACATTGTTTTCAGTTACGTTGTTAATGAGGTAAATAATAATAATGTAAACATTTATTATATTTTCATCTCATCCCCAGACTCAGTCCAGCCAATCCATGTACTGTTGTGAAAACTACTTGATGGTAGAGAATTCATATGACACAATCGGCATAAATCTTCTGCCATTATTTTCTTCTCCTTCTTCTAACACAAGTAACATCCCATCGCCAGTGCTTAGGCCTCAGATATCGCCAATTTGATCTCGTTGGCTATCATATGTAGTGAGATTCAGTGCTGTTGACTGCCACGTGACTATGCTGTAAACTTTATGATTATTCTGTCCTGAGACTAATGTATGTAACCATCGTTCGTGCGCTGTGACCATAAAGTACAGGAGTAGTATTTTACTTTATAGTCGAGGCATAAGGTTAGACTTGCTCTGTTTTCTCTACAGCGTTACACGGTGCAGACCCTGAACTTTTAAACACACTGATACTAAGAAGCCGGAGTCGTTTGACGGAAGCTAGTGGTATCGACGGAAGTTGCGTCTGTCTTGGGTAAGCCGCATTACGAGCGTTGAGCTTCTCCTGTATGCTCAGCAAAGCACAGGAAATATCATTGACCGTAAAAAATAAGGTAAACTGAAGTACTTTGGTCACGTGACGACAGGACGGCTAGAGTCTACGTTAAGATTAATCGTGGAGATAGAAATTAAAGGCGCAAGAGATGTAGGATGACGAGAGACCTCTTGGCTTACGAGATTGATGGACTGTTTCAAATTGACTTCAAGACAGCTGTTTAGAACTGCTGCGAATAAATTACGAATTGCAACGATGATCTGTTGCTTCTGGTAGGAAATGGGACCTAACAAGTAGCAGTCTTCTTGGGTTTTGTTGTCCATGACGTGTCCGGGTGTCATTAATAATTTTCAAAAAGCGGAACACTAATACTTTAAATAAAAATTGTTTAAAATGTTATATTTTATTGTTTGAGCCAGCTTTCGTTGTTGTAAGCCGGCCACTAGGAGCGCTGTCAGTTGGCGCCGTTGTTTGAATTGGTTGACAGATCGTTGTGTGCGCAATGTGTAGTGTGCTCATGTGATTTAAATTGTGTCTATTCGTTTAGAAAGCTGTTTCCATTTGTTTTTGTGTTTTTTATATTTCCAGTTGTCCGAGTGTGTCTAATTTTCGGCCCTTTCTGTTTACGTGTAGGAGTTCCATGTTGTTGATGCTTATGCGTGTGTGGTCTGCTTCAGTGAAATGGTTTGCAAATGTGAATTCAGTGGAGAAATGTAGCACTTTCATGTGTTCATTGTATCTTTGTCTGAAGCTGCGTCCTGTCTGGCCTATGTAGAATTTGTTGTAATGAATATAATAGTAATAGAATTTAATTATACTAAATGTAGAAGTAGTCTTATAATTCTATACATAATATGAAACAAGTTGTACTACATACAATTCTATGGCTTATAATGTATAGTTATGTCAAATGGTTCCATCCGTCTGTGACTTTATAAACTTTCTGTAATTTTTCTTGCCTCGTTTAGTACAGATAATTTTTTAATTGTTTAATTTTTCGATGATTACGTTGAAAACACTTCTCTTAGCGACATAGCCAGATAGGTATTTAACAAATAAATATTATCTAAATAACCGTGTGTCAATGTTTGTTTTCCGATCTATTATAGTTCAAGAACGTCTGCAATGTCATCCCCTTTCCAATAACAAGAGGCTATACATAATGTGGTCGATAAAACGTACAACATAAGACACCGCGAACTCCACGTGAACACACGAAATGAAACCGGAGTAGAAGTGAAGATAGTCTCCTTGAAAATTAGAAAACAAAAAATGTGCGAGTAACCCACAGTTAGTCTTGAACGTTCACGCTTTTTTATCTCTGGTTAAAACAGCAAACATGGTTTTTAGCATAAACATCCCTGACTTGATCACGACTGAAGTAACTATAAAAATGTAATTAACACATGAAGACCACGTGTTCAATGTTGACCCCCTCCCCTCCCACCTTCAGTAATCGTTGTTCATTGCATTATTAAGTGCTTGACGTCAGAATATTGTAATCTGACATATCCAACTGCTCTGATATTAAATTATTCAAAAATGGATTGTTTCCTGTAACATACTTCCCACGTTATTCTGAAGAATAGAGTATTCCTTTCCTCGTTAACAAAATCAAGAATTTGGAACATGGAAAAGAATAACATAAAGAAGACATTCTAAGAATTGTACTTCACGGTTAATTCATCTCAATTTTTAGTTAACATAAAACAAAATAGATATTAAAACAAGAAAATATGTAAGGCATTGTACGAATGATGAAGCTTCCTGTGAAAACCTTACCTGTTGGAGACTTTACCCCGGAGGCCAGACTTGTCGACAGCATGTACAATATGCTCCGTCCGTCTGCATATGAATTTAGCTATTTATAAAGTAAATTGTTTTTGGTATTATATTGACACAACAAACTTTAGATGAATATTAGGTCTATACAATAAAATCAATTATAACACACATTTTCATTCGAGGAACACGCTCACAGGATCTGGCAGCTTCAAACTTTTGTTTAGTCTGACTAATGAAGTCCACTTTCTCCGTTATTCATCTTACAACATTACGTCTCATAAGGTATGGGTGTTTAAGATAATTAGTGATTACAATTTTAGTCAACTAAATTCGATTGTATTTGTTATTTGAAAATACCTTTTAAATTCGGTAATGTGTGAGTGAATTTGTGATGGCTTGTGTGTGTGTGTGTGTGTGTGTGTGTGTGTGTGTGTGTGTGTGTGTGTGTGTGTGTGTGTGTGTGTGTGTGTGTGTGTGTGTGTTTTACGGTTTGGTGTGTGTAACGTATCCTTTATCCGTAGCACGATAAACTCTATATTGCATTGAACCGACAAAATCTGTACTTGTTATTAAAACCTGACTTCGGATGTAGGTCATACGTTTGTATGCACACTTTTATATAGCTATATATATATATATACAATAGGCATTTAATTGCTAATTTATAACTATTACTAGAAACAATGAATATACAAAAAGATAGAAAATATCTTTAGCTTTTCTCATTACAAGAGAGAATTCGATTTCAAAACAAAATATCCTGGGGAAACGAGAAGCATACTGTGGTGGTTGTCAAAAACATACATACAGGTTTAATTGCGGGGGAGGGGTAGCCAGCACAGGCCATTATCGAATTGGCCACCATTTGACCTGACAATTAATCATTTAATGAGACAAAATCAGTACAAGTAACATCCACATACATACGAAATAGATATATAAATATCATAGATTAAGAACCTTATGAAGGCGGTTCAAAATTTGCAAGAGGTGTTGAGAGATATTAATTTTGTCAAATTGTTCAAAACACAGTATTTGGAATAAAATTCCTCACAACTTGACGTTTTACAAACTTTTAAAACTTTCTTAAAGCGTTGACTTCCAGTTTTGGCCCGTGTGCGCCTGAAGTTAAAAAAGTTTCAGAGTGAACTGTACAACAGGATACAGATCAAAGGTCCCTTTAGTCTGACATCTGGCATGGACTTTTACAATTCTTTTTTAAATGTTGATCGTTTTTAGATGCTGGTGTTTACAACTTTTTAAATTTCCAATACTAAACACTATTTTCAGATTTTGGTTAAAATTGTCTTTAGCTTAATATCCCGCGTGGAGTTTTGCGATTTTTCAAAAACCTTTCCCCTCATACTTTTGCCATCCGACGGCACTTTAAAAAGAAGAAGAGATATGACTTGGTTGAAAACAACTACTAGTTCAAAAGCATACGGTTCTAGGAATTTTACTAAATATAGCGTTACGTACGGTACCCTACATTAGAAAAAGTGTGGACATCGCATGAAAATTGAAAGGAATTTATTAAGACCAGAAAATAGTAGACGGAAACTTATTATACATTTAAATGGACCAAATGAAAATAGAAATTGCAACAGCTAAATTAAGAAAGTCGCCCAATCCCCGAAGGAATCAAGTTCCCTCACATACGCTGCAAAGGTGAAAATACCTTTTTCGAAATGTCATAATTACGAAAATACACCAGAACGATAAGGAACAACTTGTACACGGAAAAATTTAAGACGGTTTATAAGGATCTGCTTACATAAAGAAACACAGAGGTTGTTTACATCTAGCTCTACTCTTCAGGGATCAATTATTAAATGTAAACATGGTACAAAAGGAGATACTGTATCACAGCGGTCGTCCGTATATAGTTGACGGAAGATGATAAAGGTGTAAGTTTAAAATGTGAAGGGAGAATATGAAGGAGCCATAAGCATTAAAAATAAATTTTAATCACATTAGATAGGAGTATAAGGACTTGTTGGATAACAATCACACACAATGAATGTCTTGGAGTAACATTTACTACGTAATGCATATACAAATGCAAATTCGTATAGTAACACAGACTTCCTCCCCCTCCTACCACCGCGTGCTCACGCGCGCGCGCGCGTGTTAATGGCAGTAGGCCTATAGGTGATTTCTCAATGCATACGCCTCATAGTCCGTAGTTACTCCCATGTAAATCTTCAGGCTGCCAACCAAATTCACAATTCTGTTAGCTTTTCTTTTTACTATTAATTGAACTCGCCTTCGAATACCGGTTGTGTGTGTGTGTGTGTGTGTGTGTGTGTGTGTGTGTGTGTGTGTGTGTGTGTGTGTGTGTGTGTGTGTGTGTGTGTGTGTGTGTGTGTGTGTGTGTGTGTGTGTGTGTGTGTGTGTGTGTGTGTGTGTGTGTGTGTGTGTGTGTGCAATTCTAACATACAATGTAACATCTACTGCACCTACAACGTAACGTGTTAGACCAAAGGAAAATGGCGCAATAGATCGGTAAAGAACAAAATGGTCAGATGCGAAAGATCAAATAAATAATGAATTGGTATTCCAGGCGTTTAGAAAATTAAATAATTGTTATAGCCGTGTTATCAGCATTCAGCACACGTGAGGGGGACCGATGATAAGATTGGATGATTCAACACGCATACATGTGTATGACTCAGAGAACAATATTTGTTCGTGTGTGTACATAATTACAACGTTATGTAACGGAAACATGCGGAACACAAACGTAATGGACGAATTGGATCTAAGCGGCTTCCACTCTACCATGTTCGACGCTAACCACAAATCCATGTTTACTTTTCTAACGCGTCATACGTTACTTCTAAATGGAAAGTTACAAATAAGTTATTCGGCAAATATCCATTCTTATAGTGACCTTACATAGTAAAGTTAGAGTAAATCACTAACTCAGGTTGTAGAATCTTGCAAATTATGTCCATGTTATCTCCTCCAGATGCAATGTCGGATCAAACACTTCAATTGTTACGAATAAAAGATAACACTGATTCGATCTGATAATATTAAATCGTTTCAGGTGTACAGAACCTAATCTGAAATAAAAAGAATCACCTAATGCGTATGTATATAAGTGTACTCTAATGGTACCTAATGCGTACGTGTGTGCGCGCGCGCGTGTGTATGTATGTACTTCCCTTGAAGAAAAATAATATTTCATTACCTTCTCCCCCCCCCCCTCTCTCTCTCTCTCTCTCTCTCTCTCTCTCTCTCTCTCTCTCTCTCTCTGTTATATAA
The DNA here is from genome assembly GCA_034769895.1 of Magicicada septendecula. Taxonomy (NCBI): domain Eukaryota; kingdom Metazoa; phylum Arthropoda; class Insecta; order Hemiptera; family Cicadidae; genus Magicicada; species Magicicada septendecula. The sequence goes on from CM068367.1 coordinate 638,391,690, forward strand.
CACACACACACACACACACACACAAAATATAAACAAAAATGTATTTCTATTTATTTAATTAAATAATTTCTACTTGTTCTTTATACAGTTGTTTATAATTTACAAATACCATAAAGATATTTATTCTTACTTGAATATAAATTTAATTTATTAGTACTCAATAAAAGATACTTTACTAAGTTAATATATGTGGGTACAGGCCTATATTTTACAGGATTTACAATTGGAACATTGTTAGCTTAGTTTCTACTAACAACAAAAAGCCGACAGCAACAATCGAGCAGAAAAACAAAAGGTGGAGGTACCCTAATTGTTACCTATAGTTTATCGGTATCAGCCGCTAGCAGGAGAAAAGCAAGAAGTCCTTTGTAATTTTTTTAAATATTATAAATCACCATAAATTAATATTGCTTATCTATTTAGTTATTTATTCTGAAACAAGACTTATATACTATGTATATATTAAAAAGTTACATTAATCAAAACCAAAAATTTCAATCATTTATTTCAGACTGAACATATTTTTATTATACCGACACATAACTAAGAAGTAAATTTTTATTTGTCTCTTAAATAATCATTGGTTTCTTACAGCCGATGTTAACGAGTCTTATGTAACAGTCGTTACGCGAAGGCGGGATTCCATACGTAAAGCTAATCACATTGGGTTAGATTCAATGTCAAGTAATACTCCCCCCACAGTTTATTGTAAATAAGTCGGCGCTTTGGGTCTTGATACTTTAGCAAAGGACATTCTCTACAACGTGTTAGTTTTTTCAGATTTTCCCTATATATATGTTAAACTCATATTTTATCTAAAACTTTTAACGAATTTGTTTGTTTTAGATGGAGAATATTTCAAATTCCTGGAACTGGACTGTTTTTTAAAGAAAAAAAAATGTTAATTTAATGAGAGATAATGTTTGCTCCATTAAATGCCTGTTACCAAGTATTATCGGGCGATTTAATGCTTGTGTAACACTATACATATTATGTACTTCAGTATTCGATGGCAAAGCTAAATTACTTAATTCTGATGTCTATACTGCTCTATTCTGTTCATCGCAGACTATGGGATGCATTGAATCTTCTAACTGCAAGTGAAAAACTGTGACAAAAACAACTACTCCTTTTCCTGAAGTGGTTGGATAGAAAATCAGGAAGAAAACTATCAGCATTCAAATTTAAGACTCGGCATTACAAGTGAACAACTTTGCAAAGTTTAGCCGCATCATTCACGGTATGCTGTAACATTTAAAAACATATTAGCTTCTACAAATTTAAACAAACAAGGTTGTTTTTAGACTCTAACATAACACTGATAACCTAAAAATTGTTATCATGTTTGCAAACACAAGAACAGCAGTGTGTAAATTAAAGATAATTAGTAGCAAGGGGCTAATGATTTCTGTGGTGCCAGGTAGACAAGTTGTATTGATAATCGTAATCTGGACTTTGTGAAGAACATTTAGACGTTCAGCTTTCCGTTAGGAGTTAGTTTTATGGGTTGAAGAATTTGGCATTTGCAGTGATATACAGTTATGATTTAGCTTTATCTGCTGATGTTTTGTGTACACAATGAAAGTTGCAACCTGTGAAGCCTCTATGGTATGTTCAATGATGCACACATTCCTCATACATTGTAATTAAAGTTTTCGCTAATGTGTATACATTCTGAATGCAAAAACATAAAACATTTCTTCTACATCAACAAGTGGCATAAAATATAGGCATATTATTCTTCCTTATTTGATTACTGCAAGCCAAAATAGTCCTTTAGAAATCGTAATAACGAACACTCACTTCCTCCTAAAAACTCAATCAAATGACGCAGTATTTCATCTGGTGGTACGAGGAGCTTCTTAGTAGCGTGAAGAGTCGCTAACAGTTATCTACAATCGTTAGAGTTAGAAAACAAGTTGCCCGTTATCCAGATCAGTCTCGAACTTGTTGAAATAGGAACGTTACCCAAGAGGCTTACAGCATAAAACTCAACATAACATCTAATTATTACATTCACTGCAATAATTAGGAAACGTTATGAATAGGAAAAGGCAGCTATTATAAAACATATCACAAATATTATTAATCTCACGCAGTACATCAAACAAAAATTTGTATTCGCAAATTATTCGCTCTATTAAAAAAATAACTTTTCATTTAAACTGTCTTGTATAATACTGTTTTCCAATAGTTTTTAGAAATACTGTCGACTTCAGGTATAAAACAAATATTAAAAGTTTAAATAAATAAAGAAAATAAACATCCAAAAGCCAAAAAATTAACTTTTGGGAAAATTGAGGAACACATTAACAAACAAAAATAAATGCTATATTAATTAACGAACAAATTCATATTTTACAGTGTTACAATTGTTGAGACTGTTAGATACCCTACGTAGGGATCCTGCACCACGGCCTGATAGACTGGGAAGTTTTAATACTATTAACCCCGGCCGTGTGATCTTACCTTCTTTCATTCAGTTCAAACTATACCAAAAATGGTGATGAAAGTATATTTATATTTATATATTTATTTGAGTAAATACAAAATTAAATTATGTGTGTATGTGTGTGCGTACGCGTGCGTGCGTTTGATATGTACCTACCGTCGGGTCTTGCTTCTCAACCCCCCCGGTGTGTCCGTCACTCCTACCACAGGCGTCGCAGCACTTTGGAATCGCTGCCAGCATTACTTCAGGGTGACCCTTCTGTGTGCTCTTTCTATTTTTACCCATTAATTTAGCTTATAATATTACTCCTGCTCTTTGAGGACCCCTCGACATAAATGCTAAGGCGGTTCCAGTGGTCTCCGAAACGATGTCGTCTATTTCCTCTACTAGTCATGTTCAGTAATAATAATAATAAATTATATAGTACAAAATATCATGTTCCAAGTCAATAGCTGTTTTTAACCATTCAATTGAAAATATCTGTTTCTACGTAACAAAGATTGTATTTCTAAATCCGACGATTACTGTATTTCTAAAAACCGTCTAAATTCAGTAGTATGCCTTAAATATAAATATGTTCACGTTGAAAACAATTTTATTTATTATTTAATAATAAAATAAATTTGTATTAACATCTTATGTTATTACTGTGTACTAGATTTGTGATATCTTTTAAAATCTTTTGTTCAGTAACAGTTAAATTTTGGGGGCAACAATTTTCTCAACCTGCCCTTTGGATTTCCCCCTGTCTATCCATCCCCAGTAAAGATAGTTTCTCCTTTTAAATACTCAACTATTTTGTTTTTTAGATTCGGCAAAATACTGTCGGCAGGCCTGTTCCTACATACATACATGAGCGCTCCTCTCTATGTGATTTTCTGTTGATAAAAGGTAACTATACACGACGTTTATTCATGTGCTACCACTCTCATTGATACAATAATACTCGCGCGTGAGCCCACACACACAATTATAAACAAGTGTATAAAATATGTAGCATCCAAAGATTTCTCATAAACGTCCAACATTCTACTATGCATTCACTCAGCATTCTTTCAATTACAGGCCATATTAACGTGTTCCTTGACCGTACACAACAGGCCTACTTATCATTATACTAATGCCTATAGTAGTCGTAAGTGAGACTTTACATAACAAGGACATCATGCACACATTTTAGGGCACAGCTCTGTCGTCACTGAACACTCTGACACCGGGACCCACCTCCATCCTAATCAGCTGTTAAAGATTTCTTGTGAAAACAAAACACTTAATATTCTGCTACTTGATAAGATAATTGTACAAGAACATCGAGTTAACGTTATGCAATATTACGATCTTTGCATAACCTTGTTTTTTACAAGTGTTTCGTAATAATTAAAATGTTGATAACACGAAAATATTTTTATTGAATTCAATAATCATATATCAATTCCGTTAAAAACGGTTGGCATTATAAGTATTTATAGAGCAAATTATTGTAAAAGTTAACACATCTGCCAAATTTGTAATGGGTGCTGGCTTAAAGTCCTAATGAAATTGTTCTCACTTATAGCATAGCACGCTCTGCAGTTTCACGTGTTTTGCTAACGAGGCACAGCAGCCTTCACCTCAACTCCCTCTTACACACGCTGGGCCTCTCAAATGGTATTTGCAAAAATAACTACATTAACGTTATTAATTATTTTACTTGTCAGTGCTGTGCGATTTTGTCAAGTAAGAAGAGCCATATTAACGTGTCAGTATTAGAGTTAGTTAGTCGTTGGCTTTGGTTAGCCAACAATATAATTTTAAAATGGGAAAAATGAAAATTTCAATCTTCACGTTAGAATGGAAGTTATTATCTTCAAAAAATTCACGTTAGAATTTTCATTTCAGTAAATTCATTACGGATAACGTTTAAAAAACTGATTTAAGAAAAACAGCTTGAATCATAAATAGTTCAAATTTGAAAACATGAAAAATTAATTCAATATTTTAAATGTCTTTCTTTCTAACAAAACAGTTTCCAATTAATTTACATCCACAAGTAAAAATCTGTACCCACTTAATTTAAACAAACATAAAAAACATTCTCAATAATGTTTTTAAAAAAATTATTATTCTCTAAGTTACGTTTGTTTTCATACAATGTGTGTGTGTGTGTGTGTGTGTGTGTGTGTGTGTGTGTGTGTGTGTGTGTGTGTGTGTGTGTGTGTGTGTGTGTGTGTGTGTGTGTGTGTGTGTGTGTGTGTGTGTGTGTGTGTGTGTGTGTGTGTGTGTGTGTGTGTGTGTGTGTGTGTGTGTGTGTGTGTGTGTGTGTGTGTGTGTGTGTGTGTGTGTGTGTGTGTGTGTGTTTCTTTTTGATTTGGTAAATCAAATTTTAAAAGGTTCTAGCCATTTCAATGAGGAAAACGTTAAGCTTGTCTAATATTCTCTGAGTGTATGGGCACAATAAATTGTAATTTAATTTTAGTAAATTCTATGCAGAAGCTCTACATTTTGATAAAAATATATGTACTTTGAATAACAAAATAACACATACGCATTAGCAGTTTGCGTATCATAAACACATTCTCTACACAACTTGGAAGGTAAGTGTTACTTTTTTTTTGCTGTACAAACAAAATATAATATTCTCTGCAAACTTCGTACATTTTGGAAAGTGTGAAAACTAAATTATTGTGGAACAATAACGCTTACCATATAAAAGTTAATGCATTTCATTATTTTATCCACTAACTTACTATAAGATGATAATAAATTGATAACTGCTAATCTTAAATGCATTAATTTAGATTTTGTTTCCGGTGGTTTAAAATTTGTTAATATGTTGGTCAGTCAGATTCCGATTAAATAAAATGTCGCTTCATGTTCCATGTTCCTCTGATTCTCCTGCCTATTGGTTTCCAGTCTGAGATTCTTTTAGTTGTTCTGCTGCCATCTGTTCGTGTTACGTAATCCAACCATTCTAATCTTCTACTCGTGGTAAACTTGACTATGTTAGCACTGAGTGTTAATTAATACAGTTCATAATTCGTTCGTTTCCTCCAGGGTCCTCAGTTTGTTCAGGGCTAAAGATCTTTCGCAAGATGTAGCGCTCAAAATATTCTAAGCTGTTGTTCATCTGCATAAACAAGTACAATCTACTAATCACTATACTAATGCCTATAGTAGTCGTAAGTGAAAATTTACATAATAAAGACATCATGCACACATTTTACATGTTTTAGGGCACAGATCTATCGTCACTGAGTTGTTTGCTTAGTATCGTGGATTTGAGCAACATTAACAATTAAGAAAACTGTTGAACATGTTCAAATGTATAACTTCTGCCTGTTAGATTACCACTGTTGTTTTTTATGTTTCTTCGGACTCCCATACACTTAGTTTTATACTCATTTACATTTAGCCCCTTCTTTTCCACCTCCCTGTCTAGTTTAACTGATTCTCCACTAATCCTCTTTTTTGAAACTAATTCAAGGGAATGTTCCCAGAGAACCGGAAGGAAACTTTGCCACTAGGGCAGCAATGAGGGTGGGCCCAAGCCCGTTTGACGCCTAGATGGAGGTCCGATTTCTCTAGGTGTCAAACAGCCATGGGGCCACCAGTGTTATTCCTCTTTTATTTCTGCTGATAATAGCTATGTCATCTGCGTAAGCGCACACCTATGTTTTAACTGCCATGTACCCAGTGGTCTAAAATATTAAAATTTATAATTATTTAACGTTTCAGTATTAGCCTTGCCAATACTTTGTCGGCAGAGATCGTTGCTATGTTTATTGTTACAGTATTATTACAGAAGGAGTACTGAAGTTACAATACACAATATTCGCTGATGAATGTTTATTATTTGAAACTACATATTATGTACATACAGTAAAAATCTATTTCATCATGACAATACGTTTGTTTCTAATTTCACATAAATAATTTTTTTAACTTTTTCATCATCGCATTATTCCCAACAAGGGTTAAACCAAAAATAGTTTGTTCCTGTCCTAAACGGACTAGAGCGTTGGTCATTTCGGCGCTTCTTCGGACGTCCCACACCTCTCCGTCCTTTCGGCTTATAATTCCATAGTTGTTTGGAGATGCGCAGTCATCTATTCGATTAAGATGCTCCAACCATTTCAGTCGATACTCGGAAATTATTTCGAGTATACTCATAATATTCAGTTCCTGCATTATCTGAATTTCTTCTGCGATCTTTAAGAGCATATCCTGCCATGTGCCTGAGAAATTTCATTTCGGCTGCTTGAAATGACTGGCTTGCAATTTCGTTAAAGTCCAATTCTCAGACCCGTGGAGATATATGGGGAGAGCCATCACCTTGTAGAGCTCTGCTCTTTGATTTTAGAGTTCTCCAGATGTCCAGATGGTCCCGCACCTATGGTTGGACTTGCGTAGCTTATTCTCCACGTCATTGTTTGTAATGTAAGACACGTTATAGTCCAGATATTCAAAATTACTGACCTGCTCCAGAACAGTACCATCTACAAGTTTTGCTCGTATGGTTTCAGCTCCACGAAAATCCATAACCTTGGTCTTTCAATGTGGACATTCGTTAATCCGAAATCCTTGCAGATTCGATGCAATGAGTGTACAGCCATCTGGAAGCCGCTTTCCGAGTTCGACAGGATAGTGTGGTCGTCAGCAAGCAAGAACGTGTCAACTGCAGCGTTACCAATCATAAAATGCTCCGGAAAGTTCATCTGCCGATTGTATGTGACATCATCTATATATAAATTACAAAGAAAATATGTGATAATGGCACCCTTGTGAACAAGCCCACACTAGGAGTTGTGCTCGGTCTTCCTGTCTGAATTAAGATTTTTTCCACTCAAAGACTATGTAATAGCTTTAATAGATGCTACGGGATCCCTTTCTTTGGTATTATTACTCACTGTCTGAACTTATTCATTCTGTTAAATGCTCTTCCAAAGTCAATGAAAGCTATTTATGTGTGAAGGTGATATTATCTGTGCTTCTCAGTCGCCTGGGGTACTGTGAAGATGCAATAGCATATCTCTTTGAGAGAATAGTCTCCGTTATTGCATTCAGTCGTTTCGTTAGAATAAATGTATACAATTTGTGAGACGTGTTAAGCAGGCTGACCCATCTAGTTATCGCAGTCATTACGGTCTCCTTTTTTGAATATGGTGACTACCTTTCCATCTGTCAATCTTCGGGATGTGACCAGCGGTCCAGCAAAGATTGATAAAGTTCGATAAACGATCATGCAGCAAGGCTGGCGCATACTTTGTAAGCTCGAAATTCCGCCCATCAGTGCACTGCGATTTTTTTAATTTTTACAGTATTGCAGAGCAACTAAAAAATTCCATTGCTGTTTCTTCATTTTGTCTTATTTTTAAATTGAATTTTATTAGGCAAGTATACCAAAAACGGCTCTGCACCAGTATCTTAGATTTTGATTAGTGTCATATTGAATCCACAGTTATACGATTCACTCCAGAACCAAGATACAGTGCAACCTCACTAATTCGTCATCCACTAATTCGTCTCCCTCTGTAATTCGTCACCCACTCAACCTTTTTTTCTTTTTGTTTTGAACAAGCGAGTAACATACACGCTCTAATTATAGCCGGGGTAAATCAGAAACGCGCTGATTGTGGCCGGGGTTCTAATAATAACCAGGAGAACGGATTGCGGAAGGTATTCGTTTCGAGAATAAGTATATCGTACTTTTATACATGGCACAATAAGTGTTGTTTGAGTTTGAACATTTCCAGCAATAAATACGAGGATTTTTCAATAGAAACACGTTTAGAGGATGTAAATCATTTTTTATTCAACGATTTAAAAAGAAGTCTCCATTAACATTAAGTCACGAGTCCCACTGTTGCACTAATCTGTAGATTCCCTGCTGGTAAAATTCTTGCGGCTGTTTACGGAACCATTCGCTAACAGCAAACTCTACCTCAGCGTCCGATTTGAACCGCCGCCCTTTTAGTGATTTCTTTAATGGGGCAAAAACATGTTAATCGCATGGGGACAAGTCGGGACTGTAAGGTGGATGTTGTAAGACTTCCAACTTCATACGGCCAAGGAGATCTTGAATCGTCTGGGCTACATGGGGTCGAGCATTATCATGCAGAAGAATGACACCATTTGTGAGCTTCCCGGGACGTTTTTTCTTGGTGCTGACCCGTAAGCGTTTTAAGCTGGCTGCATATCGCTCAGCATTCATGTTGACACCAGGTTCTTTAAAATCTAAGAGCAACACACCCTGATAATAAAAAAATACGGTCACCATTACTTTTGCTGCCGAAGGTTGGGACCGACATTTTTTCGCCTTCAGAGATTGTGCATCATGCTTCCACTGCATACTCTAACGTTTGGTTTCTGGTTCGTAGTGATAACACCAAGACTCATCACCGGCAACAATTTGGTGTAGAAAGGCATTGTTGATAGCGCATCAAATGCTGTAATGATAAGGCCGAACGCAAATTTTTCTGCTCATCAGTAAGCAGTCGTGGAATCCACTGAGCAGCAACTTTGTAATAGCCAAGACTATGAATGATGGAATGAACAGTTCCCACGCTGATGCTCAACATTTGAGAAAGTTCTCTAACTTTGATGCGCTTATTTGCGCGTAAAGCAGATTCCAGCTGTCTTACATTATCATCTGATGTTGCAACACGTGCAGGTCCGGGACGGGCCGATCTTTAGTGGATTCTCTTCCTTGTCAAAATTTATTGCACTATTCAACCACTGACGTATGATAACTATAGTCACCATATACAGCTTTCATTCTTGTATAAATTTCCATTGGCTGACGCCCCTCACCGGCCAAAATCTGAATAACGGCACGCAGATATCTTTGGACGGATTTTTTTATCATAGATGCCATTTTTCAACCCAGTCACAACGCTTAGAAAAAAGGAAACTGCAAATATTTTTGACAGACGCGTCACTAGTAACTTAAACAGACAATATAAACAAGTGAATTCCGTTGCCATGGCGACGAAATCACGGCTGCGCAGATCAAACGTGTTTCTATTGAACAATCCTCGTATGTTTGAGCATAACATTAGTATTGTACATTGCTAGTGTTGTAATAAAACATTTTATACTGTCTTTAATGGGTTTGTTTCTTACTCCCTCACTAATTCGTCTATTTCACTAATTCGTCACCCCTTCGGTCCCGTAGGTGACGAATTAGTGAGGTTGTACTGTACTTGTAAATAACCTTCTAATCTTCCATCTTCTAATTTATAACGTCTTTCCTCATCTGAAGTTACTATACAAATAAACACCCAACGAGTAATCTTTAAATCATTTTGGTATTTACAATCGTATGCCACCTTTATATACGTACAAAAAAGATCATGTGTGTCAGAGACCATACGTGATGTTCGCAATGTTTAATCAACGTTGATTATATTTTTATTAATTAGAAATATTATTACAACGATAAAATTTAAATAAAATAAAAATTTAAAATTTGTGTTTATAAAGAAGAAAAATGTTTCTGCTTTTATTAACCCATATATTCTGTACCCATTAACCCATCCATCCAATAAGCGGGTTAATCCAACAATGTGTCCCGCTTCTCACATTGTAATCTCCATCTATTTACCTTTCCAACCGTGATCTAAGTGTTCTACTTGTCATTACACCATTAAAATCCTCCTCGATCTTTTTAGCCTCCCTCTTTCTCTCCTTTGCTGCAGCGTCCAATTCGCTACTCGAATAGTTCATATGTTTTTCGATATTCAACATGAATGTTCATAAATCCAACGTTGGATGGAATTGTTTGGATCCTATAGCGTCCATATCCATAATGTCCAATTAAATTCCCAGTTCATCTCCTACGGCATCATTACGTACTCTACCTTGTCTTGTGTGTCCGTATCATTTTCCCCAATAGTATTATAATATACTGTTAGACTTGCGCATGGAAAGTTATAAAAGGTTAGTAAAATACGTATTCATAAATAGCGAATGTATTTATACTTTATGCATGTAAACAAAATTTTCTCTCTCAAATTTCTTATTTTTTCTTTACTGACCGGACTTCATACTCTGTCGGTTTGGCTATACATGATTTGTAATTATAATGATAAACACAGTGATTATGATGATGAAGATGGTGACATGGCGATGATGATGACGATGATGATGAGGAGGAGGAGGAGGATGGAGGATAATGATGGTATGGGACGATAAAATACAATATTTGGTTGTATTGTACCCACCCAGAGAGCGCTAATCAGGATGACGGTAGTACGAACGTGACTGTCACTTGTTAAACGTGCGTGTACGAATTTGCCTTATTTTACACAATAAATTGTCAAAAGCACGCACACGGCGTAACCGGGTTACACGTATGACGAGAAATGAGCGAGTGATGCTGTGTAGCCAGCATAGTTCAAAGTCACGGTGAAAGTAGGAAGTTGAACAACCTTACCGGCTACAAGGCCAGACTCCTTTAGTTCCCCAAAAACGTTAACGCATTATGTAATGCAAAGAAATCTCACAGTCCGGTTCCGGTCTGACCGACGTCTTACGAAACGCTCCGCTGAAGAAAGTTACCTTGTAGTGTGGCGTTACGTGACTACGGCGTCTGCACACAATTTGAATTAATTAATTACAAATATATTAATACGTGTAACAGGCGTAAATTTCTTCGCGTCAGAGACGATGATACTATATCTTCTGTAAGACTGCAAGTAATCCAATAATACCAACCGCATAACATAATTTTCGAATATTAAAAACTGCAGATAAAAATATAACTCTAATTTTATAACTGAGTCCAACGCTTTTGTGGTACTGTCGTGTGGTTGAAAATCGTGGTTTCACTTGTACAGTCAAACGTCGCGTGTAAAAATTGGATGGATGACCTTATGAGGGTCGGTGACCATCATCCATCCATCCATCCATTAGCCTTTACACTCCTAAGATAAATGTCAACACTCGATTCGTTGAACACTTTCTAAATCCACAGTAACTAATAATTATAAGATATACAACACAAAGCAGGCTGGCGAACAAATTAACCACATACCAGTAAGCGCAGCAAGGTTCACTAGCTTACCAATTGGGTACATCATTCTGTTTGATACAGAACAAACATAGCAAAATTCGTAAAAGAAAAACGCAGTGATAGAAGACGAGATCAAAAATTGTAACGCTACGCGTATATGTCTTTTAAAATTTACTGTAAAATTTACTCTACTGTACCTAACTGAGCCTACATAAAATTTCTTTATTTAAAATTTGTATTACATAAAACCAAAACTCGGTTCCATTTTGAGGTGATAACAGTCCCCAGGTAGATAATAGAATCGTTGTTACAAAATATTTAAAGGACTGGCACAGACCTAGATCAACTGACAAACGTCTAAGTAATCCAAACTGGCCGGCAATTTCACATGTTCTGACACGCTAATGGTACCTGACATCTAAACTTGACCTTCCCAGTAAACTTTACAGACGAGATTATCAAGCCCTTTTAGGTATTAATTTGTGCACAAAGTGTAAATTAATGACGAAATCCTTGTTCGCAAATATAGCGCATGAAAGCAAACTTGATTACCCCTTCCAAGTAGTTATTCGCGATTTTGTTTCGCAAGTCTTATGAAAATTTGTAATTAGTTTTTTAAATGAACTTATAAAATGTGACCGAATGAGAATTATACTGCATTTTATAATGGTGTAAATATTTTATATTGGCTCAACGTTTTTACTTCCATGTTCCTTAAGGAAATGGAAGTATGCTTCCATGTTCCTTAAGGAAATGGAAGTATGGTGATGGCAAAAAAAATCGTGTTCGAGATTATTGCAGATTCTGATTGTACTACACTCAAAACATGAAAAAAAGTCATTTTTCGAAAAGTGTGTGTGTGTGTGTGTGTGTGTGTGTGTGTGTGTGTGTGTCTGTCTGTCTGTAGATTTTCTTTTATGGCAAACGATAACAGCCGCAAATTCAAACTGAAACAAATCATTTTTTGCATACAGCCCTGATTTGTAGAGTACTCACGACCTATTGTTTTTGGTGAAGATCGGTTAAGGGAAAGGGGTAGTTTACAGGCAACGTTTTATGTTTTAACAAGGGTATCTTATATGGCAAACGATAAGAGTCGCAAATTCAAACAGAATCAAATAATTTTTTGCATGTAGCCCTGATTTGTAGAGTACTCAAGACTTATTTATTTTGGTGAAGATCGTTTAAGGGAAAGGGGTAGTTTACCAGCAACGTTTTTTTATGGGGGTATTTTACTTCCATGTTCCTTAAGGAAATGGAGGTATGGTGATGGCAAAAAAAATCGTGTTCGAGATTATTGCAGAATATGATTGTACTACACTCAAAACATGAAAAAAAGTAATTTTTCGAAAAGTGTCTGTGTGTGTGTGTGTCTGTCTGTAGATTTTTTTTATGGCAAACGATAACAGCCGCAAATTCAAACAGAATCAAACAATTTATTGCATACAACCCTGATTTGTAGAGTACTCAAGACCTATTGTTTTTGGTGAAGATAGGTTAAGGGAAAGGGGTAGTTTACCAGCAACGGCTTTTTTTTAATCAAGGGTAATTGTTTTATATGGGAAACGATAACAGCCGCAAATTCAAACAGAATCAAATAATGTTTCGTATACAGCCCTGAATTGTAGAGTTCTCAAGATCTGTCGTTTTTGGTAAAGATCGGTTAAGGGAAAGGGGTAGTTTACCAGCAACGGTTTTTTATCAAGGGTAATTTTTGTCTATGGTAAACGATAACAGCCGCAAATTCAAACAGAATCAAATGATGTTTTGCATACAGCCCTGTATTGTAGAGTTCACAATACCTGTTGTTTTTGGTGAAGATCGGTTAAGGGAAAGGGGTAGTTTACCTGCAACATTTTATGTTGTAACAAGAGAAATGTTTCCATGACGAACGATAACTGCCGCACATTCAAACAGAATCAAATATTTTTTTGCATGCACCCCTGAATTGTAGAGGACGGAAGGTCTATTGATTTTGGAGAAGATCGGTTAAGAGAAAGGGGTAGTTTACCAGAAACATTTTATGATTTAACAAGAGTAAAGTAATTAATTTTTATAAATAAAGTATCCTGATAAGAAGCTCATAGTAATCCACAGTAGAAACGTAGATGAAATATCTATAAATGGTGAGGTTTGGTGAACGGGGTGGGGGTAATTTTCTATTATTAAAAATTATAGTTGAAGGTGGAGGGGAGAATTTTTTATATGTGTACTACGTTATCGGCAACAAAGAAGTAGTTTTTTGTTAAAATTGCTTCCCGGGCTCTTTAGCCGTAGTCCAATGTTTTCTGCAAAACCAGACTTTTCGGCAGTGCCGTCGCCTGCCATCGTCGGTGAAAGTCGAGTGCGAAAACGTGAGGTGGTATACGTTAGTGACCACAGTACTGTGGTTAATGCTGAAGCAATAAGTAGAAAGACGTAGTTTCTATGGAAATATTTCATTTTGAATATGATTTTAAATATAAATCATAGAACATGGAAGTCATGTATGGTTCTCCATACCGATATTTTCTTATGGCAAACGATAACAGCCGCAAATTCAAACAGAATCAACTACTCTTTTGCATACCGTCCTGAATTGTAGAGTTCTCAAGACCTGTTGTTTTTGGTGAAGATCGGTTAAGGGAAAGGGGTAGTTTACCGGCAACGTTTTATGTTTTAACAAGGGTATTTTCTATGGCAAACGATAACAGCCGCAAATTCATACAGAATCAAATGATTATTTGCATAAAGCCCTACTTTGTACAGTTCTCAAGACCTATTGTTTTTGGTGAAGATCGGTTGAGGGAAAGGGGTAGTTTACCAGCAACTTTTTTTTTAAACAAGTGTAAAATTTTCTCTGGCAAACGATAACAGCTGCAAATTCATACAGAATCAACTACTCTTTTGCATACAGCCCTGAATTATAGCTCTCAAGACCTATTGTGTTTTGGTGAAGATCGGTTAAGGGAAAGGGGTAGTTTACCTGCAACGTTTTTACTTCCATGTTCCTTAAGGAAATGGAAGTATGGTGATGGCAAAAAAATCGTGTTCGAGATTATTGCGTATTCTGATTGTACTACACTCAAAACATGAAAAAAGTCATTTTTCGAAACTATCTGTGTGTGTGTGTGTCTGTCTGTAGATTTTTTTTCTATGGCAAACGATAACAGCCGCAAATTCAAACAGAATCAAATAATGTTTTGCATACAGCCCTGAAATGTAGAGTTCTCAAGTCCTATTGGTGTTGGTGAAGATCGGTTAAGGGATAGGGGTAGTTTACCAGCAACATTTTATATTTTAACAAGGATAATTTTTTATATGACGAACGATAACTGCCGCAAATTCAAACAGAATCGACTACGTTTTTGCATACTTTTTGGAATTAAAGAGAACTCAAGGTCTGTTGATTTTGTTGAAGATCGGTTAAGGGATAGGGGTAGTTTACCTGCAACATTTTATGTTTTAACAAGGGTAATTGTTTATATGACGAACTATAACTGTCGCACATTCAAACAGAAACAAATATTTTTTTGCATGCATCCCTGCATCCCTGAATTGTAGAGGACTGAAGGTCTATTGATTTTGGTGAAGATCGGTTAAGAGAAAGGGGTAGTTTACCAGCAACGGTTTTTTATCAAGGGTAATTTTTGTCTATGGTAAACGATAACAGCCGCAAATTCAAACAGAATCAAATGATGTTTTGCATACAGCCCTGTATTGTAGAGTTCTCAATACCTATTGGTGTTAGTGAAGATCGGTTAAGGGAAAGGGGTAGTTTACCTGCAAACTTTTATGTTTTAAAAGGGTATTTTCTATGGCAAACGATAAGAGCCGCAAATTCAAACAAAATCAAATAAGTTTTTGGATACAGCCCTGATTTGTTGAGTACTAAAGACCTGTTGTTTTTGGTGAAGATCGGTTAAGGGAAAGGGATAGTTTACCTGCAACAATTTATGTTGTAACAAGAGAAATGTTTCCATGACGAACGATAACTGCCGCACATTCAAACAGAATCAAATATTTTTTTGCATGCACCCCTGAATTGTAGAGGACGGAAGGTCTATTGATTTTGGAGAAGATCGGTTAAGAGAAAGGGGTAGTTTACCAGAAACATTTTATGATTTAACAAGAGTAAAGTACTTAATTTTTATAAATAAAGTATCCTGATAAGAAGCTCATAGTAATCCACTGTAGAAACGTAGATGAAATATCTATAAATGGTGAGGTTTGGTGAACGGGGTGGGGGTAATTTTCTATTATTAAAAATTATAGTTGAAGGTGGAGGGGAGAATTTTTTATATGTGTACTACGTTATCGGCAACAAAGAAGTAGTTTTTTGTTAAAATTGCTTCCCGGGCTCATTAGCCGTAGTCCAATGTTTTCTGCAAAACCAGACTTTTCGGCAGTGCCATCGCCTGCCATCGTCGGTGAAAGTCGAGTGCGAAAACGCGAGGTGGTATACGTTAGTGACCACAGTACTGTGGTTAATGCTGAAGCAATAAGTAGAAAGACGTAGTTTCTATGGAAATATTTCATTTTGAATATGATTTTAAATATAAATCATAGAACATGGAAGTCATGTATGGTTCTCCATACAGATATTTTCTTATGGCAAACGATAACAGCCGCAAATTCAAACAGAATCAACTACTCTTTTGCATACCGTCCTGAATTGTAGAGTTCTCAAGACCTGTTGTTTTTGGTGAAAATCGGTTAAGGGAAAGGGGTAGTTTACCGGCAACGTTTTATGTTTTAACAAGGGTATTTTATATGGCAAACGATAACAGCCGCAAATTCAAACAGAATCAAATGATTATTTGCATACAGCCCTAAATTGTAGAGTTCTCAAGACCTATTGATCTTGGTGAAGATCGGTGAAGGGAAAGGGGTAGTTTACCAGCCACGTTTTTTGTTTTATCAAGCGTATTTTATATGGCAAACGATAACAGCCGCAAATTCAAAGAGAATCATATAATATTTTGCATTCAGCCCTGAAATGTAGAGTTCTCAAGACATGCTGGTTTTGGTTTAGATCGGTTAAGGGAATAGGGTAGTTTACCAGCAACATTTTATGTTTTATCAAAGGTAATTTTTTTATGACGAATGATAACTGCCGTACATTAAAACAGAATCAACTACACTTCTGCATACCTTTTTGAATTATACAGAACTCAAGGTCTGTTGATTTTGTTGAAGATCGGTTAAGGGAAAGGGGTAGTTTACCTGCAACGTTTTATGTTTTAACAAGGGTATTTTTTCAATGACGAACGATAACTGCCGTAAATTCAAAGAGAATCAAATAATTGTTTGCATAAAGGCCTGAATTGTAGAGTACTCAAGACCTGTCGCTTTTGGTGAAGATCCGTTAAGGGAAAGGGGTAGTTTACCAGCAACGGCTTTTTTTTAATCAAGGGTAATTGTTTTATATGGGAAACGATAACAGCCGCAAATTCAAACAGAATCAAATAATTGTTTGCATACAGCCCTAAATTCTAGAGTTCTCAAGACCTTTTGTTTTTGGTGAAGATCGGTTTAGGGAAAGGGGTAGTTTACCAGCAACGTTTTATGTTTTAAAAGGGTATTTTATATGGCAAACGAAAGAGTCGCAAATTCAAACAGAATCAAATAATTTTTTGCACGTAGCCCTGATTTGTTGAGTACTCAATACCTGTTGATTTTGGTGAAGATCGGTTAAGGAAAGGGTTAGTCTACCAGAGACGGTTTTTTTAAGCAAGTGTAATTTTGTTCTATGGCAAACGATAACAGCCGCAAATTCAAACAGAATCAATTACTCTTTTGCATACAGCCCTGAATTATAGAGTTCTCAAGACCTATTTGTTTTGGTGAAGATCGGTTAAGGGAAAGGGGTAGTTTACCGGCAACGTTTTATGTTTTAACAAGGGTATTTTCTATGGCAAACGATAACAGCCGCAAATTCATACAGAATCAAATGATTATTTGCATAAAGCCCTACTTTGTACAGTTCTCAAGACCTATTGTTTTTGGCGAAGATCGGTTGAGGGAAAGGGGTAGTTTACCAGCAACTTTTTTTTTAAACAAGTGTAAATTTTTTCTCTGGCAAACGATAACAGCTGCAAATTCATACAGAATCAACTACTCTTTTGCATACAGCCCTGAATTATAGCTCTCAAGACCTATTGTGTTTTGGTGAAGATCGGTTAAGGGAAAGGGGTAGTTTACCTGCAACGTTTTTACTTCCATGTCCTTAAGGAAATGGAAGTATGGTGATGGCAAAAAAATCGTGTTCGAGATTATTGCAGATTCTTATTGTACTACACTCAAAACATGAAAAAAGTCATTTTTCGAAACTATCTGTGTGTGTGTGTGTCTGTCTGTAGATTTTTTTTCTACGGCAAACGATAACAGCCGCAAATTCAAACAGAATCAAATAATGTTTTGCATACAGCCCTGAATTGTAGAGTTCTCAAGTCCTATTGGTGTTGGTGAAGATCGGTTAAGGGATAGGGGTAGTTTACCAGCAACATTTTATATTTTAACAAGGATAATTTTTTATATGACGAACGATAACTGCCGCAAATTCAAACAGAATCGACTACGTTTTTGCATACTTTTTGGAATTAAAGAGAACTCAAGGTCTGTTGATTTTGTTGAAGATCGGTTAAGGGATAGGGGTAGTTTACCTGCAAAATTTTATGTTTTAACAAGGGTAATTGTTTATATGACGAACTATAACTGTCGCACATTCAAACAGAAACAAATATTTTTTTGCATGCATCCCTGCATCCCTGAATTGTAGAGGACTGAAGGTCTATTGATTTTGGTGAAGATCGGTTAAGAGAAAGGGGTAGTTTACCGGCAACGTTTTATGTTTTAACAAGAGTAAAGTACTTAATTTTGATAAATAATGTATCCTAATAAGAAGCTCATAATAAGCCACTGTAGAAATGTAGATGAAATATCTATTAATGAAGAGGTTAGGTGAACGGGGTGGGGGTAATTTTCTATTAATGAAAATTATAGTTGATCGGGGAGGGGAGAATTTTTTATATGTGTATTTACTTCCATGTTCCTTAAGGAACTGGAAGTATGGTGATGGCAAAAAATCGTGTTCGAGATTATTGCAGATTCTGATTGTACTACACTCAAAACATGAAAAAAAGTCATTTTTCGAAAAGTGTCTCTGTGTGTGTCTGTCTGTCTGTGTGTCTATTTGTCTGTAAATTTTTTTTCTATGGCAAACGATAACAGCCGCAAATTCAAACAGAATCAAATACTTTCTTGCATACAGTACTAATTTGTAGAGTACTCAAGACCTATTGTTTTTGGTGAAAATCGGTTAAGGGAAAGTGGTAGTTTACCGGCAACGGTTTTTTTTAATCAATGGTAATTTTTTTCTATGGCAAACGATAACAGCCGCAAATGCTAACATAATCACCTACTCTTTTGCATACACCCCTCAATTGTAGAGTTCTCAAGATCTATTGTTTTTGGTGAAGATCGGTTAAGGGAAAGGGGTAGTTTACCTGCAAACGTTTTATGTTTTAACAAGGGTATTTTATATGGCAAACGATAACAGCCGCAAATTCAAACAGAATCAAATGATTATTTGCATACAGCTCTAAATTGTAGAGTTCTCAAGACCTGTTAATTTTGGTGAAGATCGGTTAAGGGAAAGGGGTAGTATACCAGCTACGTTTTATGTTTTAAAAGGGTATTTTCTATGGCAAACGATAAGAGCCGCAAATTCAAACAGAATCAAATAATGTTTTGCATGCAGCCCTAATCTGTTGAGTACTAAAGACTTGTTGTTTTAGTTGAAGATCGGTTAAGGGGAAGGGGTAGTTTACCTGCAACGTTTTATGTTTTAAAAGGTATTTTTTATGGCAAACGATAAGAGTCGCAAATTCTAACAGAATCAAATATTTTTGCACGTAGCCCTAATTTGTTGAGTACTCAAGACTTTTTGGTGAAGATCGGTTAAGGGGTAGGGGTAGTTTACCTGCTACGGTTTTTTTTAATCAAGGGTAATTTTTTTCTATGGCAAACGATAACAGCCGCAAATTCAAACAGAATCAACTACTCTTTTGCATACAGCTCTGAATTATAGAGTTCTCAAGACCTATTGGTTTTGGTGAAGATCGGTTAAGGGAAAGGGGTAGTTTACCAGCATCATTTAATATTTTATAAGGGTGTTTTCTATGGCAAACGATAAAAACCGCAAATGTAAACAGAATCAAATAATGTTTTGAATACAGCCCTGAATTGTAGAGTTCTCATGACCTTTTGTTTTTAGTGAAGATCGGTTAAGGGGAAGGGGTAGTTTACCTGCAACTTTTTATGTTTTAAAAGGATATTTTCTATGGCAAACGATAAGAGCCGCAAATTCAAACAGAATCAAACTATGTTTTTTCATACAGCCCTGATTTGTAGAGTACTCAAGATCTGTTGTTTTTGGTGAAGATCGGTTAACGGGGAGGGGTAGTTTACCGGCAACGTTTTTCTTAGCAAGGGTAATTTATTCTATGGCAAACGATAGCAGCAAATTCAAACAGAATCAAATAATTTTTTGCATACAGCATTGATTTGTAGAGTACACAAGACCTATTGTTTTTGGTGAAGATTGGTTAATGGGAAGGGGTAGTTTACCGGCAACGTTTTTTTATCAAGGGTAATATTTTTTCTATGGCAAACGATAACAGCCGCAAATTCAAACAGAATCAACTAGTCGTTTTCATACCTTTTTTTAATTATACCGAACTCAAGGTGTGTTGATTTTGTTGAAGATCGGTTAAGGGAATGGGGTAGTTTACCGGCAACCTTTTATGTTTTAACAAGGGTAATGTTTTCTATGACGAACGATAACTGCCGTAAATTCAAACAGAATTAACTAAACTGTTGCACACCTTTTTGAGTTATACAGATCTCAAGGTCTGTTGATTTTGTTGAAGATCGGTTAAGGGAAAGGGGTAGTTTACCTGCACCGTTTTATATTTTAACAAGGGTATTTATTATGGCAAAAGATAAGAGCCGCAAATTCAAACAGAATCAAATAATGTTTTGCATACAGCCCTGAATTGTAGAGTACTCAAGACCTATTGTTTTTGGTGAAGCTCGGTTAAGGGAAAGGGGTAGTTTACCAGCAACGTTTTTTTTATCAAGGGTAATATTTTTTCTATGGCAAACGATAACAGCCACAAATTTCAAACAGAATCAAATAATGTTTTGCATACAGCCCTGAATTGTAGGGGACTGAAGGTCTTTTGATTTTGGTGAAGATCGGTTTAGAGAAAGGGGTAGTTTACTTGCAACGTTTTATGTTTTAACAAGGGTAATTTTTTCTATGACGAACGATAACTGCCGTAAATTCAAAGAAAATAAAATATTTTTTTGCATACCTTCCAAAATTGTAGAGAGCTCAAGGCCTGTTGATTTTGGTGAAGATCGGTAAAGGGAAAGGGGTAGTTTACCTGAAACATGTTATGTTGTAACAAGAGAAATGTTTCCATGACGAACGATAACTGCCGCAAATTGAAACAGAATCAAATATTTTTTTGCATGCATCCCTACATTGTAGAGGACTGAAGGTCTATTGATTTTGGTGAAGATCGGTTAAGAGAAAGGGGTAGTTTACCGGCAACGTTTTATGTTTTAACAAGAGTAAAGTACTTAATTTTGATAAATAAAGTATCTTGATAAGAAGCTCATAATAATTCACTGTAGAAACGTAGATGAAATATCTATAAATGAAGAGGTTATGTGAACGGGGTGGGGGTAATTTTCTATAAATGAAAATTATAGGTGAAGGGGGAGGGGAGAATTTTGTATGTGTACTACGTTATCGACAACAAAGAAGTAGTTCTTTGTTAAAATTCCTTCCCGGGCTGTTTAGCCGTAGTCCAATGTTTTCTGCAAAACCAGACTATTCGGCAGTGCCATCGACTTCCATCTCAGTGAAAATCGAGTGCGAAAACGTGAGGTGGTATACGTTAGTGACCACAGTACTGTGGTTTAAGGCTGAAGCAATAAGTAGAAAGAAGTAGTTTCTATGGAAATATTTCATTTCGAATATGATTTTAAATATAAATCTTAGAACATGGAAGTCTTGTATGGTTCTCCATACCGATATTTACTTTTTACTTCCATGTTCCTTAAGGAAATGGAAGTTTGGTGATGGCAAAAAAAATCGTATTCCAGATTATTGCAGATTCTGATTGTACTACACTCAAAACATGAAAAAAGTCGTTTTTCGAAAAGTGTCTCTGTGTGCTCTGTAGATTTTTTTTCTATGGCAAACGATAACAGCCGCAAATTCAAACAGAATCAAATAATTTTTGCACACAGCCTGATTTATAGAGTACTCACGACCTATTGTTTTTGGTGAAGATCGGTTGAGGGAAAGGGGTAGTTTACCTGCAACTTGTTTTTTTATCAAGGGTAATTTTTTTTATGGCAAACGATAACAGCCGCAAATTCAAACAGAATCAAATAATGTTTCGCATACAGCCCTGAATTGAAGAGTTCTCAAGACCTATTGTTTTTGGTGAAGATCGGTTAAGGGGAAGGGGTAGTTTACCTGCAACATTTTATATTTTAACATGGGTAATTTTTTCTATGACGAATGATAGCTGCCGTAAATCAATCTGAATCAAACAATGTTTTGCATACCTTCCTGAGCTATAGACAGTTCAATGTCTGTTGATTTTGGTGAAGACCGGTTAAGGGAAAGGGGTAGTTTACCTGCCACATCTTATGTTTTAACAAGAGTAATTGTTTCTATGTTTATTGTTATGACTATGTATAGACTATTGTTTCGAACGATAACTGCCGCACATTTAAACAGAATCAAATAATTTTGTGCATACCTTCCTCAATTGTACGAGAGATAACCTTCCTCGTAGACAACTCAAGGTCTGTTGATTTTGATGAAGATCGGTTAAGGGAAAGGGTAGTTTACCGGCAACATTTTATGTTGTAACAAGAGAACGTTTTTCATGAAGAACCCTAACTGCCGTAAATTCAAACAGAATCAAATATTTTTTTACATATGTCCCTGAGTTGTAGAAGACTCAAGGCCTATTGATTTTGGTGAAGATCGGTTAGGGGGAAAGGGTAGTTTACCTGAAACATTTTTTGTTGTAACAAGAGTAAATTACTTAATTTTGATAAATAAAGTATCATGATAAGAATATCTTAATAATCCACTGTAGAAACGTACATGAAATATCTATAAAAGAAGAGGCTAGTTGAACGGGGTGGGGGTAATTTTCTATAAATGAAAATTATAGTTGAAGGGGAGGGGACAATTTTTTATATATGTACTACGTTATCGGCAACAAAGAAGCAGTTTGTTGTTAAAATTCCTTCCCGTCCTGTTTGGTCGTAGACCAAAGTTTTCAAAAAAACAGACGTTTCGGCAGTGCCGTCGACTGCCATCATCAGTGAAAATCGAGTGCGATAACGTGTGGTGGTATACGTTAGTGACCACAGTACTGTGGTTAAGGCTGAAGCAATAAGTGGAAAGAAGTATTTTCTATGGAAACATTTCATTTCGTAAATGATTTTAAATATAAATCTTAGAACATGGAAGTAATGTATGGTTCTCCATACCGATATTATTATTTCAATCTAAAACATTAGTGCTCTGTGTCGGCAAAGTTGTTTACACAATTATTGTTGCTAACTATGGTTACCAATTTCTTCACTTCTGGTTACCAATGCAGCTACTTAGGTCTAGTCCTGCTGAAACGTTCCAGATTTAAAAATTAAATCACTGATGCCTAATCTCCGAATTTTGAATTTTAAGAAATATTAACCGTAAATGTTAACCGATCGTCCTGTTAACGATTAAAGATGATCCAGTCCAAAAACTAGTTTAAATTCTTCATCTATCTCACGGTACAAGTATCTGACATTGAAACAACCTCGCAAACATTACGCGGAAAGTTAGTTTTGAAATAACTTTTCAGCGTTTAAAACAAATTACATGTTTGCGAAATAAATGCAAAAAGCCTTCGCGGAGAAAGTGTAAACACGCTGAACGTGCACGCTTTCAATTGTCAGTGAATTAGGTAATGTAAATTGTTTTAAATAAGTAAACATAATAAACTGTAAAATTACATTACAGAAAATTAACCGTATGGTTGACAAAAAAAGCAAATTATCCGTATGGCGAAGTCATTAAGAATTTATCGATCATAAAAACGAACCACGCAGCGGGTCACAACTGCGCGCTTTCATCCGTTAGTGAAAGCTAAACAAAATATATAACGGAGAAAATTAAATTGTCATTTGTAAACAAAAACTATTAAAATACTATAAATTTGAAATTCATGGAATTTCAGATTTATACTAAACGATGTATATAAATAACTTTGCTGCATATTGGCATAGCATGCTTTATCCCGTTTAATAACGGTATCACGAGCATGTCATAGGAGCAGATCGGAGTTTTTTTATTTTATTTTAGTAAAATAATTTAATACTCTAAACTACCTTGTTTCAGGTTAGTAGTGTATCAACAACAAAATTAAATAAGAAGCTTAATTTCTGCAAGTCTGAGCGACGATGAAACTAGTCGTTCAATCGCTTGTTTTATTTTTCTTCATTTACTCTTTCCTACTTACATGCAATTATATCCGGATTGGATTTTCTATATTTCTCTAGTAAAGACGTCGGTATTTTAAATAAAATGGCTTTAAAAACTACTGCTAATGAATATTATTACAGTACTAAAAATGTGTCTGGTTGATCTTATATAAGACGACTTAAGAATTGAGCCGAACGTTGTTTACCGGGGTTATATTTTTCCTATTAATTAAAATATAAATATTAATTAATTCCTATTAATTTTCATCAAGAAGTGTAGGCCTACACCGGTTTGCATAACGAACGTGGAAACGTACGGAGTCTGTGCTACCAATGTTTGCCGTCTAGTTCCATCCTGAACAGTTTACTCACAGTAATGACATAGAGCACGAGTACACATTTACACATTATACATTAATATCTCGTCCTTTGTTATTGACGTCATTGATATATTTGGGTCCGTTCGTTTATATATTTTCCATATAAAATTTAGTGAATATCTTTACGCCCTGCCAGAATGACGCGCGTTCTAGTAGCGACGTGAACGTTCTTCGAACCCGATAAACAATTATAGAGACGGGAAGTCTTATCAGTAGTTCGTCCTTCCGGTTTGGACAGCGCATTTGTGTCGATTGTATTGTTTCGGACGTGTCATCCGCAGCGAAGTCACCAGGACTGAGCTGCAGTGGAATTCGTACAGCCTGAATTAGAGCCATTTACGTTGCACAATGTAAACAACATCCACAATGAATCAACCAACTGATCACATCAACTGACAACTATTTCATAAACATACGACACTAACCTCAATGCTGCTCGTGTGATAGTGTACTGGTATCGATTCCAAATGAAGAAAGCATGCCTCCTCCAGTTTTCAATTATAAAAATTACCGACTTCAAGGTTTAATGCCGTACATCAATTACGCTTCTCTAAACAGAAATTTAAATTGTTAAAAGTAAGGACATCTTCAGATTAAAAGGGTTGTATGTAAATCTGTGTTGCTTCACACAAAAAGCTAATGCGTTTTTTTATATCGTTAAGCAAACACACGCAAGCGCGCGCGCGCACACTCACTCTCTCTCTCTCTCTCTCTCTCTCTCACACACACACACACACACACACACACACACACACACACACACACACACACATATCCGCAGACAACTTGTTTCATAATGTGTCAACTGACAACATCTGTTGTGTCCTATGTAATAATGGTACTATTATCGAAACCCACTGTGAATATAATAACATCAAAGACAGTATGTCAAAGGATAAACGGGATCGTTTCAGCTTATATCGACCAGTAACAATTCTCCCCACATTCATTGGGTCCTTGGGCCTAAATCGTTAGAAAGCGAAGCCCGTATACAGAAGTACACGGTTCCCAGATATCGGGTTTCCAGTTTACGAAATGTGCGAAATAACAGTAAGTAGTAATTATTTCTTAAAAGGTGTATTTTCATTCTCGTGATTGCTGTAGTTTAGTTTCATCGTTGACTGGATTCTTTCAACCCCACAGTCATTGTAAGGATCATTTTTTTTAACGTTGTAGTTTATAAGAAGTATTGTACGAATATATGTACACTAGCCTAGTGACAATTGTGTTTTCACAAAATCGTATTACTTTGGTAGTCAGTCTTAAGCTAAATACTGGACAAGTTGTTATTGAGTTGTTGCAGAGTTCTATAACTTATGCCTATAATTTAAATTTTCTCAGAAAACTGAACCCCAGTGACTATTACATGTGTCTTTGTGCCTTTCGTTTCCCACTACGCACTTAATTTTTTAATTAAGATTGTTAAAAAATATTCACTTTACTTCTCTGGTCGTAGTTGATGCAGGTTTTCGACATATAAATATGTATCTGTTAACACTGACTGACAAATTCTAAAGTCACAGTCTATAGAGACAATCAGTACACATATCAAAATATGATAAGAATACACCTACAATAAAATGTTTTTAGTAAAGCATAATTATAATATAATCAGGGTTCTGAAATTTAGGTTAGGAAAAATGTTAGTATGTTACAACATCTTCTGTCGATTATACTTGCAGCTTGTTTAAAATAAAAAAAAAAGAATAATTATAGGTCTAAATACAAAACAAGTAATATTTCTCATTTATTGTATTTATTTTCTCCTACCAACCATGTATTTATTTTGTATTTAATTGAAATCTCTTTTACTAAAATAGGTTCGACTTTTACAAATGCTAGTATACATTAGAAAACCTATTTATTGAGTAATAAACTTATATCTATCAATAAAGTACATTCAATAAGTTTTAGTCGATTTTCTATTAAAGTAAACTGACATATAATATTGACCATTAATACCCTAGTGATTCGGCATTGCCTATACACAAACCTTATGCCACAAATACTCATTTCTCACCAGTACTTTTCCTAACTTTAATTTTTCTCCAACCTCTCTGCAATCTTCCCCGTTTCACTTATTCATGTTTCCCATAGTCTTGCTCCCTTTATGAAAGGAATTAAGAATACAAAATCTTATCTTGTCCTCCCCCAGCCTCTCGTCAATCTGTCATCGTTTATTGTATGTAGACAAACACATCGACTTGGCTGCCTTCACAGTTCTGTGTACTCCAATATCGGCTACACTCCCAAATAATTTCTTCTATGTTAATTTCCAACTCTTCCCATTTCAGTTACTCCTCTCACTATTTCAAGGCTCGACTATTTCATTCTGCACCTTTTATTCTACTTTCGTGATCATTGTTCGCGTTTTACATCAGTACGTCAATAGTGGGCCTGTATTGTATACATTTAATTTTGTACTTCGAGGAACTCTTTTTCTGCTTAGGAAACTGTTGCTCAATGCTAAGTACGTCTTTTAATTGCTTTTGTAATCCTTTTGTTGATTTCTATATATCCTTTTGTTTAACTGCTTTCCTGCGTTTTTTACTGTTACCCCGTGGTAAAAGGTAAGTAAGAGTGAAAATTGATTAGAACGAAGTATTGCTGCGAGTTCAGGTGTAAAAATACAGTTACAAACCCGTCGCGCAACGGCAGATACGAGAATTTGATTAATTACACCCCCAACAATTGCAAACAATTTTGCCACCATTTGTACTACAGCTGACACTTCACTAAACTGAACTTTGTGTTCTTATAAAAATGTATGTATTATTCTATGTATTACATAAAAAATTACAGGCTCTCTGTTTTTAACTTCCGTATTAGATCTGTTTTATTAAAATAATAATAATAACCGAGCTGTACTCTACTTAATGTTTTCTGAAACGCGTCGTATGTGCATAATAAGCAAATTAACTGAAGGCATCTGTGTTGTCCGTAATCTTAAAACGGAACGTGTTCATATCCGGCAAAACTATATTGAAAAAATATTCTATGCAATGTAATTTTGCGACACGTGGTTTAGTAACGGATTATCGAACCGCTGTTAAGTTGGTATCGATCATTCTCTAGTAGTGTAACAAATATATCGTAATCATACGGAGAATACACGAATGCCACCCTGGAGAGTCGAACTCTTTCAACAGGATATTACTTCATTCCTTCTTCTGACTAAAGCGTATCTGTAACTACAGAGTCTATAACGAATATGATGACGATAATGATGACGACGATATGATGATGACTGAAACCGTATAGTAGGTATTACTTGTTCACACGGTTGCACGAAACTAAGACGAGTTACTGACTAACAACTTCAGAGGACGCCTTCAAATGGCTTCCTTTAGAGACGCAATTCTGCCCGTTCCGCTCGACGTTTGGAGTTCCCGTTTTTGTAGGATGGCAAGCCACCAACGCTTCTGTGAGCAACGCAACTACAAATAGGCCTAGTTAATATAAAACTGCAATATCAAAGCTAATGATGTTTGGACAAATATTAATAAAGTTATGAATTGATCGATAACAATGCGATGTATTCATGTTAGCCTCTAATTTAAATATGATATGAAATTAATGTTCGTTATTTGCATTAATAAATTACATACGACTGACAACTTTATAGTCGATTAAATATTTAGTCATCACAAAGTGTTATCTGGTAACGAACGGTACCTCATTCAGTAACAAATTCTCTAATATACACTTTTCATTTTTACACGTATTGCTTCAATGACATCATGTCAGTGAGTAGGAACAATGAAGTTTATTGAGCAGGGTAACACATATGTACAATCAAAATCTTTCCTTTATCGTAAGCTTCTTTATTAATCTGAAAGAAAAACGAATTCTGAATTCTGCATTAGGAAAAATTTTGTATTTAATTTTGTATGGATAAGTTTCAGTCAGTCACGTCTACCCTGTAGGATAAACCTACCCTCAACACGAGCAAATACGGTAAGTACGGCCTCAGCTTCGAGTCCTGACGGTAACACTGAAATTGTCCTGTTATGGATCGAACTGATTGCAAATGTCTTCGTTTAATTAAACAAGATTTAGAATTTGAATACTTACTAAAAGATAACAGTCGCCGTGTTGAACGTTGGTGGCTCACGATTTCAGAATGTTTATTATCCTTGGACAAATTAGATTCATAAGACTCGTTTAACATACGTTATCGAACAGTACCAAGCTTTACACGTTGAGTAGTTTTAGATTATTTTTATGCCATGCCACTGTAAATTGTTTAAAGCCTTGTAATTTTAAAAATATACAAAATTTTAAATTTAGATCTTTCCAACTGCACAGACTTTTTTCAAAGCAATTCTAAAACACTCAGTGAAAATATCAAGATGGATCAGAAAAATTAAACCGTCAACTTTACGTACTGCGGTAAAAACATGTTTAAGTAGGCCTACCTCCATTAAATATTTCTTACAAATTTGGTGTGTGTATGTCTATGTGTTGGGGTAGTGATGTTTCCTTTTGTTTGTTCTGTATACGTACAAATGTCATTCCAATATGAAAATGCTAATTAATTATAAACAAATATTGATTTGACAATTATAACGGTTGTTAGTTTGTCTTTCAATAGTTAAAATTGAATAATTACAAAATTATAAATAATTACGAATAGCCTTGTGGTTTTATTTTATCATCAGAAAATAATTAATATTCTGATATTCTGATGACGTTAGACTTCTCCTCCTTAGACCCGTTTCAAAAAACATGTGAAGGTATTAATTTACCATTCGCATTTGTAAAGCAATTTGTTTATAGCTAGTGGATTACAGTACTTCAAAAAAAAAATAATAATAACCTAAAAACTGCCGTCACATTAGTTTACATTTCAAAGGGCCTCTACTGGTGAAGAGGCAACATCGCTGCACCGGTACTCTACGGACCAGACCAGAATTGGGGCGCTTGCCTCGAAAATCTACACTTAACAATTCTCCATCCATAAATCCATAAAAAAAAAAATCATTTTAATACCAAAGTAATGTAAAAATGTGTAGCGCATTTGAGTAATTTTAATTAATGCCAAAAACCAGAAAAGTGTTTCTAAAAAATATTTCCTGGCATCTTTAGAAAATTATTTAAAATATAGCCGTAATCTGTTCGTAAATATAGCAGTAAAATAGAATTTTAAAATATAGCATTCTGTTTTAATTTCCAGATCAGATAAACAGTTTCTCTAGTTTTCCCAAGATAAATAAGAAATAGTTTCTCTACAATTATAATTCTGAATATAGCTTTTTCACCGTTTCCCTTACCCCTAATTTATTTAATATTTAATTAATTTAATTAAATAAAATTAAAATTATTTAATTAAATAAATAATAACACTTTTGTAAGTGTAATGATTGTAATACATAGGCTTGTTAGTCAATACGCAAATTAAATAATATCTTCCATATCACTGTTTTGGGGAAAAATATGTTTTACAATCAAATTAACACACGCCGGAATCTATATGTCTTTAAATACTTCCCTTCATTACCTTTTCTAACGTAGCGGTACGAGACATAAAGTATAGCAATATCTGGTTAAAATATGTTAATATGATAAATATTTTAATGTGTCGTACGCTACATATAAAATAAAATTTTCTTATATGGCTCATTTAATTTTGAACTACCGGATCTCTGTAGGGCAGAATTCGAAATTGCAGTTACTTACAAACACAAAACGAGTGATAAAATGCGTACTAATGTTACTATAATATATATGTGAATAGTAGACTAGTCTAATATGATCTCAGCTTTGTACGCAATCATTCTTGTTGCTTTGTTTTACCAATACTTTCTAACGATTCGCGTTAGAGAGAACTTTCCTTATTTACACGTGAGTAGGTGCATGCAAAAGTGCGTTGTGCTGTGCTTATAGTACGTAACGAATGAAAATTAGATATTACAGTGGCAATAGACAGTTTGTTCCATATTAGTGCCGAAAAACGAGGCGAAAGACGTAACAATGTCGGTTAACAATGATCGGCATATAACATGTGTAATGATATTGACACCTACACAAAACTTTACGGAAGAGAAACCGTATAGTTCCCAGCAAGTGCGTGCCAAAACTGACCACCCAACTTCATCGCTGCTAAACTCGCTACCAATTTTTTGCTCTTCCCAACAGACTATTCTGATACCGAGAATAAGAATTTCAGAGTAAAAGTCCGAACACGTTATGTAAACTTTACTTTTTCTAATAGCCGATATAAAAATGTATTAAAATTTTTAGTGTTATTATTCTTTTTCACATTATTGAAAGAAATTTTAACTAAGGCTCTGTAATGCTGGTAATTTCAAATCGCCCAAGAGACTGAACTCTGTAAAGCCGAGGTATCCGCTTTGTAAATTCTTCACACTTTTTAGGAATCTATTATAACCCCATTAATCATAAAACAGCGTGTACTTATTAGACAACGGTGTGTACCTACCTGGAGACGGGTATCAGCTATCCGTCCGTAATGGTGAGCACTTTCACTAGATGCTGAAGCACTTCCACCTTCTAATATAACCGTATCCCTTCCTACCTGTCGTAAGCACTCTCACTTTTCTTCAACTCAGCTCTTTGCGGGTACACCGTTGTGTGTGTACATGTCAGATTACATGTAGGTATTACTTAACAGTGGGCCCTCTGAAACCCCATAATATAGGGGGTCACGAGGATCAAACAGAAACTGTCTAATCTACAACGTAAACCAATACGTACCCCACTGCAGTACATTCCCATTGCTGCATAAACATTCCTTAATATACGTCAGATCGCAATATATATAAAACGTTTATCGATGTAATTTAGTATTGTGGACAGGACTCGTTTCAGTAGCCATGTTTACATAATTTGTTGCCCTAATATATTTTTATGAATTCGGGGTCAAAACATCCTACAACGTTGTCCAATGCCTAACCTCCATTGTTGTCTGTCGTTGCAGTTTTCACCGTTTAGTCCCCTATCGCTCATTGATCTTCTCATGCAGTCTATCCATGTTTTCTTGGGTTTTCCTGTCTTTCTGTGCTCTCTAGGTATCGATCTCATTGGTTTTCTTGGTAGTCGGTCTTATCCCGTTCTTTGTACGTGTCCGTACCAGATTAGATTTTTTTCTTCAATGGAGTCGATTATTGTCTTTTGTACGCCCATTTCTTCTTTGATCGTTTCATTTCGTATTCGCTCTAACCTTGAAGTTCTAGCAGCTCGTCTCAAAGCATCCATTTCTGTAGCTTCTGACTTTCTTTTTACCTGTTTTTTTATTCTCCATGTTTCGGAGACATACATCAATGTGCTTTTAATCATCTACCGTATATTCTTTTCTTCCTTTCTTTTCCAATGTCTGTACTCTATAGAAGTCCGTTCAATTATCTAGTTATTTGTTTACTTTGTTTATTCTTGACTTTATTTCAACATCATCTGTTCCTTCTTCATTAAAATTTATTCCTAAGTATAAACTCGAATATATTTGATATAGAATTAAATGACCAAAACGACTTCTCCACAAAAATGTAGCAAACTGAGTGAGTGTTAATCCTATTAAAACTGAGTAATTCTTTAGGCTCTCAAGATCTATGTATATTTCGTGTGTATA
This sequence comes from Magicicada septendecula, assembly GCA_034769895.1. Taxonomy (NCBI): domain Eukaryota; kingdom Metazoa; phylum Arthropoda; class Insecta; order Hemiptera; family Cicadidae; genus Magicicada; species Magicicada septendecula. The sequence continues at coordinate 638,423,651 of CM068367.1, forward strand.
TTCCTGTGTATTTGTTTGGTTTCGGTGTGTACGTGTACAAAATCGAATATTAATACATTTCAAAATACAAGACAGTTCTATGTTAGGCTACATGTATTCACTCAACTGTGAACAGTAATGCTTTCATTTAAGCTCATACATTTTTCAACCTCCTTCTTGCTTCTTGGGGCTCTCTCCATATCAAGAGCGTGTCAAATTGGAAACACGTAAAACATTTATCTTAATATTAAGACAACTTCTGTTATTTTGTATAATCTTGCGAAGTAAGTTCGGTATTTAACCCATAACATTGCAGTATAGTTTAACAAGACTACAAATTGGAAAAGCTTATTAAGCTAAGGAGGTTAAAGGATGTCTGGAGTAGGAGAGGAATGATGATAGTAGTAGTAGTAGTAGTAGTAGTAGTAGTAGTAGTAGTAGTAGTAGTAGTAGTAGTAGTAGTAGTAGTTGTTGTTGTTGTTGTTGTTGTTGTTGTTGTTGTTGTTGTTGTGGAGTATCAGTTCACGAATTCTGTATCAAAATTCTCTTTGATAGTGAAAATGTCATCAAGATGTGAAATTCTAATGATTGGTAGTCAGTGGCGTACGCAGAAATCAGTCTATAAGGTACAGTACACATACCAGTTAATGGTTAAAATTTATTAGTAGGCATATTATTTTAGTAGGTTTCACATTTTCTATATTAAAAATGTATTATTCGTGAATGGGGGACTTATGTCTCATTCTATTTTTTAATCAGCAATTTTAAAAACAATACTTTTTTCTTTCTAAAACTAAATATTTTTAATAGATTATTTATGTTTATTGTTATATTTAACAACACATTCATTTTACTTCAATTATACATTAATATCAGTAGCACTGGGAATAAAGTTTTGCAGCGTTGGTATTTAACAACTATATATTTCAAATGACTTGCTAATTAACTAATTGTGCCAATACGAAAAACAGTTTTTCATTAAACTGTTATACTACTATTTTACTAATACTTTATTAATGAAAAATTACACAAGTGCATATTAGCTGAATTCTTACAAAATTAACAGCAGTATTTGAAAAATGAAAAAGAAACAATGTACAGTAAATAAGAATCAAGTTCTTAAATTTAATAGGTAAAGCATTAATTAAATGCATTACCTATTAATTTACAATAGGTAAAGCATTTGTGTCCAAGCCAAGCAATTTGTAATTTAAAAACCCAAGTCCATTCTCCTATTTCCTTGATTGGCAAATTGCTCAACAATATCTTCAGGATAGATGTCGATTTCCTTGTGAATATTGCGCGAAGCTAGCCCATTAAGCCCTGTCTCCGATGCTGTAGACCTCAGCCATGTCTTCAACCGCCTCAGAGAAGGAGCGTTCTGGCTCAGCTGACGTTACTGGGAGTACACACAGTACTTCTTAAATTTTTCGAACATTGGGAAATATATCTGGATTGCAAGCTTGGAGAGAAGACAGAGCTGTGTCTGGAACATTCATATCTGCTTCATCCACCCACTTTTGCTTCCATATTTCTGCCTCAATTTTAAGTTCCATCTTGGAAATGTCAGGGTAAATGATAGAGGCAACACACTGGTTGATCTCTTGAGTAGTAGCCTTAATGATGAAATGAGGCATAAATACTTGAAGATGACAAATTTTATCAAACTCAGGTCCGAAACGAGTTTCTAATTCAACAACGCAATGATCAACAAAAGGAATATATAAATTTAGCTTGTAGAGTTGTTTCACCCGCAATTCCTGGCCAGCATTTGCTCTATGTGATTGATATGTGATAACAAGAATACTGGAATGACTGCATAATTGCACCTTCTTTTTTACAAGAAATTTTGGTCAGCCATACTTTCAGTATAATTTTTACAAATAACGGCATAGGTCTACTTTAGGTTACCATCAGTTTGAGATTTATATTGTAATAATAAATTACTAATGTCTGTTATTTTACGTAATAATGAAGACTCGTTTTGTGAAAGAACATTTGTGTCAGAACAGCCAGGAATTATAGTTTCACTATTTTCAGGGAATTCAGAAACAAGCCCGGAAACATTGTTGTTATTGCTACAAGCCTCACTAACACAAGTATCGTGCTGAGACGACGTAGAAGTTGGCAAAGAACATGTAGGCCTTTCTGCTACAGTATCACACTTCGCTAATTTAGTTTTTGTTACAAAGAAACCCAAAGTTCTGACTTTGCTTTTTTGTACTTTTGTCTTGTCATCAAGTTTGGACTTATTAGTCTCCATCTTAGACGTAACAAACAATCAAATAATCACTAATAAAACTACAAAAACGGCGGATTTAATAAATACCGTACTGCCAAACAAACACAAACGCGACAATGGTGGATGATGACAGCAACGTGTGTACGAGTAGTGTAAGTATCTCCTGAAGGACTACCTCCGATCACTGCAGAAAATAGATTTTACACGCACGCTGTGGAGTGCGTACATGCTTCAAAGGGCCTGCACGCCGCAGGCAGGCGTGCAGGATTTGATAGGTAGGTTAGTTATGTTTATACGTTCGGAAAATATGATACATTTTAAATAAAATATTGTTGTTTCTAGAAATTAATTATTTTATAATAATATATATATAACGATTCTATTTTTTTAAGTAAAAAATTATCAAAAAATTTCGTATAAATATAAAGTGTTTTTAAAGTAATTTTTTCATTATTACAGCGGCATTATTCAAGATATGAAATTAGGAACATTATTAAAATTTTCGTTTTATTTATCGACTGATATAAAAAAGTGCTGAATTTAACTTAAGTACTAAATAATATTTTTATGAAAAAGGTTTATATTCTTATTTAAGTTTCATAAAAACAATATTTAATACTTAAGTAAAAATTCTTATGGTTCACTGGTAGTAGTGGCCGGTGGCACGTCACTGGTTGACGTGCGTGTGGCCGCGCCGTCAAATGAGAGCGAGAGCGAGAGAAAACAGGTAGCTTACTGAATGTTACACTCAGCCAGTGGCGAAGTTACATGGAGGCAATTCAGGCAATGCCTACCCTAAAAAATTCTGTAGAATAAAAATTATAAATACGTATGAACTACATTACGTCAAGATTATACATTGTTACCGCGACTGTCGAATTTATTAAGCCGAAACGTGCTTTACTGAGCGACCGCTAAGATGGTGACAGGTGAGATTCGGCATAGCTCGTTTAAAGCGAATGAGGTAACCTGAACTTGCCTCAGCGTTTTTTGTATACATCGTATGTAAGCAATGTGCTGGAGCAATATGGAAGTGAAGGGAGGGGGGATTGTCCCGCGCTGTACATAGACCGTTGAGGCAATGTAACTAGAATATATGCCGTTGAGGCATATCTGACTTCTGTGGTGCCAACAGATAAGTTAAAGCACGCTGTGTTGTTTATAAGTGTGTTTATTTTATGCGGTTATTAAAATTGCCCCTGTTATTCCGCTGAACTAACAGATGATCAAGATTGTTATCTGAATTATTTGTAACATTAAACATATATATAGAAACTAATCAAGTTTAAAAATTTGAAGTTCAATCAGTTGTATTATTGTGTATGACTAATACAAGGATTGTTCAATAGAAACAGGTATAGAGCTGTAAAGCATTTTTTTATTCAACGATTTTAAAAGAAGTCTCCATTAACATTAAGACATGAATTCCACTGTTGCACTAACCTGTAGATTCCCTGCTAGTAAAATTCTTACGGCTGTTTGTGGAACCATTCGCTTACAGCAAACTCGACCTCAGCGTCCGATTTGAACCACCGTCCTTTTAATGATTCCTTAAAAAAATTTAAGATATAATTTTTGCCTACCGATTCATTAACTACTAGCTTCGCCACTGCACTCAGCGTAATACACCGCTCAATGAACTATAAATTATAACTGAAGTAATAATTGTTATTATAAACTACTTATTTTGTTAATATTTATATCCCCGTCCAAATCCGCCGAAATATGCCAATTTGTAATTTTAAACGAGACCTAAGTAAATTAAGGAAGTGCATATTACATTTTTGCGGTTGGGGGGGGGGGGGCTTGAGCCCCCTGAGCCCCCCTGCGTACGCCACTGTTGGTAGTAGTAGAATGCAGAATCAAGAAGTATGTGTGTGTACATTTGGCCGATATTTATTGAAACCTGTTTGAGGACAAGACATTTATATTGCATGTACACACACACACACACACACACACTGCGCGTGTATTTATGGGACTATATAAATAACAGACAAACAAAACTTGACAGTTTATTATAAAAATAAATTATAAACTTGTACGGTATGTAGGCCTACATATCAGCAACTTGAATAGTGGCCAACGTTAGGGAGGGGGAAATAGCACTACTAGCTCACCAGCTGAGAACTCGGAATGATTGGCAAAATGTGAAGATTAGCAATTAGTTATCTAAAGTCACTCTTTTGCAATTTTTGACCTTCAGTTATCACAGCTATAAATAACATCTATTGATTGATAATCACATTTGGCCGTGCGTACGAGGAAACACAACGGGTTCTCTTTCACAGCTAGAAAGTTTAGTGACGCACTTAATGGCCAGTCGCTCCTAACGTGATGAGCACAGAGCTTTGTGTTCACTATTCTAGTGCCGGGCACTCTCAAAAGGGAACAACTGAATTATTTTCAAGAACTCATGAAGGGACTTTTAGGTTTTCATTTAGTCTGCTTGTTTCCATCACAAGAACTTTATTAATTATATACCAATATTCTCAAACGTATTAATTACAAATTAATTTACAAAACTGTATACGAATAGTAACATTGTCGAATGATACTGAAAACTTCACGTTTTAATATCATTATTTAGTATTACAAAACAGCGTATTTTCCTTGACAGACAGTGTTTAATCGTTTAATCTGTAGCTTCAAATGTTGGAGCTATAGCAATGGTCTTCGTAGAAGAATTTTAGGGATAAGAATTACATTAATTTGAGAATGTCCAAAAACCAAGAATGAAGAGAGATATAGTACCCTGTGTTTCTTTAATTTTGTGGATGCTCGCTGCAAGTGTCTCTACGTCTGAGGTACCAGTATTCGCTCCGTGGCTTCTCCTCACGAGGATCAGAGCCAAGCTGTAGCAGTCACCGTATAGCGTCTGCCGCTTTCGGTGGGATGTCGTGATCGGCTCCAGCAGTTTTTCATGAGGAAGCTCAGGATGCATCGACCATTTGAGCCTGTATTACAGCATTTTGTAGTAATGCCATCTGGTGGAGATTTCAGGCAGTGGATCAGGATGCGTAAATAGGGCCCAGTAAATACGATGAGTAAATTATAGGCTGGTAAGGACCTAGAGATTAGAAGACAATTTCTTATAGAGGGTCGTCAGTAGCTCCCAAGGACGTTTTACACATAGTCCTATAGGTAGCAGTGCGTTTTCCATACTGTTCAACTCATGGAGGTGCGTAAAGATGATTCCCCAGCCATAGTGAACAGAGAATTGGCCAGAGAGCATTGAGTATCACAGACATCCCGAGAGGAATCGGAGAGTGCGATTTTAAAGTAATTTCTCCCCCTAAGAGTGATATCAAACACTGTATAATATAATGAACTAGTCAGTCTTTACGTTCCACTGCTGTTCTCTTTCCCCGCAGACTTTAATTTTAACTCGTCTGTTTTTGAGATGAGGTATATATATGTTCATGTAGAATGTGTAAGCCTGGCCAGTGATGTCTAAGATCCTATAATCTCCTGCTACCAATGATTTACGTATACTCATGATTTAAATAGTCTGTTATTCCTTGCCATTAATAGTTTATCATGTTTCGCGTAATGGAACTAGTGACTTGGAACCGACAGTGTTGTTGTTCTTGACAAATTCATAATAATGTGTAACAGAACGAAATTAACTGAATGTTATGGAGTTGTGTAAATCCTATAGCAAATATAATCAGTAAGATCAATGTGTCCAAGATCTTTGTGGTAAAACGACAAGCTACAGTTTTTCGTTTGGAATCTCTAATGCATTTCTATAACAGTGATACCCCTAACAGATATAAGAATTTTTAGCTAATCACAACCTAAACTATCGGAGAATGAAATTACGAAACTGAGTTCGTACTCTGGCGTGATCATCTGAGGAGTGATAATGTTATCAGTCAGAGTTAACATGCAGTGTACAGCAGTAAGAACGGCAAAGAGACATGCTGCCATCCGACTTTTCGACCAAACGGTCGTACGTAAAATTAACATATCAAAACACGAACAATCTGCATTTAGTAAAACTTTCTACACATTTTGTTTTTCGATTGTTTTCTCTCATGTATCGAAATGTAGACGATGATGTGCGAAGGATGCATGTTGAAGAAGCTGCAGCCTCTTTCCGGTAGTTTGGGGTGAGGCCGTGAAATGTGTTAAAATAGCATCAAAGAGTTAATAAAACGTGGTAATAATTTAATTTGGAAATTCGTATAAATTTAATTTTAATGCTTTGCTTAGGTGTACAATGATGAACTGTTTTTTAAAATCATGGTGCCTCTAAATTACTTCAGATATAATAATTATTTATATTTTTCACACTTTCATTGTCGATTTTTACATAATGGAAAGAATAATCTGATAGCAACCCCACCAAAATAAAATCGAGGATACCCTCTTGCATATCCCAATAGAAAACTTGTTTCCGATTTTAAAGTGATGTATCCTGGGATCTAAAATTTGTTGAAGTAACATACTTTCTTTATGTATACTGGAACGTTAAATTTTGTCAATAACACCAAGTTCTTTTTCAATATAACTTTCTAGAAATATGCTACAAAGTAAGTAATCCGGCATGAAGTCCGCTTATTTTAACCAAAACTTAAAAAAAGTGTGTGTAACCCACACTGTGCATTACACAGTTTAACGAAATTTCTTGAGTAATATAAGCCTACTCCTGGCTTACTAAACAGTACAGAGTATGGTAAAATTTTATTTTTACTTTATTTTATCTTACTGTTACATAAACAAAACGGTCATGGAAATTATACTACATAGTACAAAATTACAAGTAAATAACTGAGTCGCACTGTTATATTTGCAATTAGGTCCTCAAAATTAGTGCTATTAACTTCCCTTCATCTGGGAACAGGAACAGAAATAATACTTTCTTGTAAACCTCTGCAAAAATTTAGCAAGCTGCCAACCATGAAGCGTATGGTTATAATCTAACAATATTTTTTGACACATGCTTCTGAATACCATTTATTTACTAAAACTGACCTAGTAGGCTATTGAATCGTTAGAGAAACTCGTAATTAACTAAATACGAGAAAAGTGTGCAACATATAAATTTTAATTTTAGCTAAGACAACTTAGAACAATGACAAAAGGCCCTAAAAGGAACGAACAGTAAACGAATTAACGTAAACAAAATTCCATTCAATTATCTCAATTTACCGTCACAAACGTGATATTACTTCCAGCTTTCGAAGCTATTAAATTTTGTAGTTATTGTTGCTACAAAAACGGTGCCCTGTGTTGACATCGTACAGTCTAATTTTGTTTTTTGTTTTTAATGTATTCAAATAAAACAAATGATTGTGAACTTTTCAGCAAATAAAAACCTATGTTCTCGGTACACCTACTAACCAATAATGTTTAATATTCGTCTATACGCTTTCGTTATAAACGTTAATCGATTTGTTACTTGTTCCTGCATATTATTCAAATCCGACTTGTAGGTTATTAAACCGATTTTATTCCGTAAAATCCATAAAAATATGTTAAATATTAAGTTTTGTGTTTTATCCATCCGTTGAGTGTTTTACGCGAAGGAATGCTGTGATACAATAGGGGAAAACACTGTTCATTTCCATCACACGCGGAATTGTAAAAATTATATTTGATATAACGAGCATTACTATTATTATCTAAATCACTTGTCCATTATACATACAAAAATAAATACAACTTGGTTGCTGAATTAAATACTGTACATTGTAGCTGTGAATCTGTTTTAAGTTATCATGTGATCGACGCATCCAGTGTAAAACTTCGCTTAGAAAACTGATGGAACTGCAAAACGTTCATCAACGTCGACCAAATCGTTCACTTCTCAAAGACATTAATCTAAATGTCTTAATTTGAAAGGAAAATAGTTTTCTGTTCATCTTCATACTCATACGTACTTACACAAATGTGTTACTTTTCAAAGATGGTATTTCGGACTATTGATGTGCCATTTGTTTTACCAATAGTCCTTATAATTCAGTCGTTGACAATCAAAGGAATTGCCTGTAATCGCTATTAATTTTCTCTGTTCTTAGTGCGTGTAGTAATGGTACACACGTTTCAAGAACTTGCCTTATCAGAAGTTGCTGTAGCTCTAGGCTCTAGAAATCTACAGAGTTACTTACGTTTCATTTAGCAGAGATAAGAATTATCAGATTTTATTTTAGTTTGGTTTTAAGGCAAAGAGCGACTGGATTCAATGTCATTATCTAAAACTCACACGGATAGAATTGAATCTCTTCATTTGTGATTTAGGGCGAGTTTTTCTTTTTAACGGAACATGTAACCTCAGTTGGAATGACATTAAATGATTCGTCCAAGATAATCGTTATAGAAATATATTGTTTTGGGCGTGTTAGAATGACCATGTGTTTAGAACTTGTATAGTGGTATATGAACTTGTTTATGGGGTATACTTGTACCCCAGTTCTCACTGGGTTCAGATTCCCTGAAGTGACGTTCTCTATGACACTTGATTTTTATAGATCAAGAGATTATAATTGTAAGAATTTAAATTCCAGATTCAGTTTACAATACCCTGTACTGTTCTAAAACGTATTTATTACGGTACTTTTTATTTTTCTTAATTGTAATAAAGTTATTGTAAAGAAAAATGGCCAATATTTTAATATCTGAGAATATTGAGAACAAGTTTCCTTACCACTACTTTGTTCTATATATAACATGTAGTCTTTAGACTGAAAAATTGTTTGAAAATAGGTTTGAACAGAGCCCTGTTTGTCTCATTGAGTTGATGATGGTTTTACACCAGATTGTTTTACTACCATAAATGGTGGTGACTTTGGTACACTTTTTGAGGTTTTTAAATTTTTTCCCCCAGTTGAAAATATTACAAAAATCGTTGATATATTTAAATTGAAAGGTAAAGTATTCAGGTTTAAAACCATGTACACCATTGTTTGCTAATTGTAACTGGATTAGGAAAATAAACAAATAAAAGTTGTACCATTCTCACCACCGGATGTAGGTGACTTTGGTACACCTCGGTTTTCTATTGAATAAACACATGTAAGAGCATTTGTACCTATCTCACCCTCACTGTTATAGTCTCAGATGTTATTGCAGTCAGAAGGTAGCTGAAAATAGTATTAAAAAAAAAATCAGTTAATAATTTTTTTAGAAAATTTATTGAACAAGCATGACAAAATTTTTTTTTTTAATTAGGTAAAATAATACAATATAACAAACAGTGTCATAGTAAATTTGACTATCTAATACACAAAAGAAGAAAAAAATTAAAGTTTAAATTCAAGTGGAACATTTTTTTTTTATTTCTTTAAATCAATTAAAAATATGTTTCTGCTTGAAGAAGAGGACTTGGGAGGGTCAATCTTCTTTATTATTTTGTTGGAAGAAAACCAAATTATATCCTCCTTTTCTGGCCACTTCCAATATTTTCCGCATTTGACCATAAATGACACTTCGTATTCATAATCGCCGCTTTCCTTGGAAATAATTTTTCCTGGATACTTCCGTACCTCATAATCTGCGACTACATAGTCTCCAACATTAAAAGTGTGTTGAGAATTATCCTTAGTTGCTTCAGAGGGTGTTTCAGGAGATTGCTGGGCCGAGATGTCACAGAAATCGTTGTCAGATCCTAAATCCAAGCTGCCAATGCTGTCATCCGTGTTCTGACAGGAGATAGAAGCATCACTTTCTGAGGAATCTTGGATCTTTTCTCTAATGTTTTTTGTTTTTTCTTTCTTCTTAGTCTTAGGAGGTTTGGATGTTGATGGTTGACTCTCATTATTTAAATCGTCTGGCATAATGCCTTTGCCACGAGTGAGATTTAACTTTTTTTTACGCTTCCTGCATTCGGTTGTGGTACCCCTTAGTGTTTGAAGGTGATTTAAAAATGAATCACCTATTTTCTCCCGGTACTGAGGCTGATGTTCAATGATTGTGTTGCTCAATCTTCGAAAGACAGGTTCTTTGTCAAATGGAAAGATGCCGGATTTTTTAAAACCAGATTTTAAATTTTCTTTACCCTTCTCCAATAGATTATCCCAAAGTTTACTAAGCAACTTAGGAAATTGTTCCTTGGGTATAGTTCCACATCTTCTCCCATAGGGAGTGTCTTTCCACTCATTTAACAACTTTCTCCACTCACCTTTCATTGACCTGAAATAGGCAACGTCAAGTGGCTGAAGTAAATGAGAGGTATGTGGGGGTAATGCTACGAAGGTTACATTATGCTCTTGGCACAACTTGAGCACATCAACGGTAAAATGAGAACTTAAACCATCTCCAATGATAACTTTCCTCCCAGACTGTCTCCGTAAAACTGGTAGCAAATGGTAGACGAACCAGTCTTGAAAAACAATGTGGTCGATCCATCCACTTTTTGTCCTGTTATAACGAGTCCCTTGTGGACCACCTTCCTTCCATGTACTGTAGACATTTTCGGCTTTAAAAATAACATATGGAGGAAGGCAATCTCCATTAGCATTGCCACACATCATTACAGTGGTGCATGCTTTGGTGGCATTCCTGATACGCTCAGGATATTTTGTACCTCGCTTGACCAACACTTTTGTACAGCCAGGATCATCCTGTAAATTGGTCTCGTCATAATTCCACAAATTTTCAGGAGGTACCCCCTCGATTTCTTCTTTTAAATTTTGAAAAAACCTTTCAACAGTGCCTTCATTCACACTAGCCTGGTTAAGGCTGATGTTTCTTGCCACTCTTCTTGAAATGTCATAATGCCTTTTCAAAAAACCCTCGACCCAAGCTCGTCCAGGAATATTGTCTTTGAAAATTTTTACTTTTCTCCCAATTGAATTAAGGTATGATTGTGCGATTACCTTCAAATCCATCACAGTCACTGGGAACCCATAAGTGGATGTAGCCACAATATGAGCCACCATGATCGCCTCCTCTTCCATAGTGAAAATCTCTTGTCCACCAGGGCTTCTCACTCGGTCACCAATTTTTCTTTTATTGATGTGGTTCACAATCGTGTTTTTCACAATTCCGTATCTAGAAAAGAAAGAAAAATAAGTGTAAATACAAATCTCAGATTAATTTCAAGTACTAAATACATTTTATTTTGGTAAAAAAAAATTAAACTCACTTTTCTGCAGCTTTCCTTATTGATAAACTGTGGTTTATTGCAGATTCGACTGCTTTCTCTAATGATTCCTCGGTGTAATTGCGATAGGAATGACACCCAAGTATTCTAAAGTATTCTCGAGGCATAATCTCGATCTGAACCAGAAAAACATTTGTACCAAAGTCACCACCAAAACTTAGTTTTTCAGATATTTTTAGAAATAAAAATAAACCTAAATGACTTATGAATACAGTTTCAAAGGGAATAAAGTCAAAATAGATTATAAAATTGAAAATGTACTTACTTGATTGGACAAAATATATATCAGTAAAAAATTTCGAGGTTTCACAAACAACTTTATACCGTCTGTTGTCAACAGCTGATATTAATTGGCGCCTAACCTTAAAAACAAAATCAAGAAGGCATTACACAGCAGATGTTTGCTGTTGGAAAATCAGCTGATCAAATAGAAGCCATACAATCTTGGTGGCATGTAAAATAAGTCCACCAGAAACGTTTGAATTTCAAAAATGCACATGTACCAATGCCACCCTCTATGTACCAAAGTCACCACCATTTACGGTACTGATAGTTTGTGTTTTGCCGTCCATTAGTAACTAGTTAACATAACTGTATTAATTAGTAAGAGTATTAGACAATTTTCCCTCAAAAATGATCAGATCAGTCATTACCCACAGTCCATAATGACAGCTCCGTACAGACATACTTAACATTAAACATGGCAAATTTCATTCTAATGTCAGCATCCCTTCTGATTCAAAGCAGAAAACAACAGCAAAGATTCATTACAACTGCCATTTTATGTAAAAACAATAATTTAGACTTTTTATATTGAATAGACCTTGTACAGAACTGAAGTCCTCTCCTAGTTTTAAGAAACTGATGATTACTTTGTACAATTTGTTTTTTGATTACTTGATTTAAAAAAAAATCACTTTGTTAATGAGCTCACAGTTTTGACACTTAACACAGCCATACAATTTTTAAATGATGAAAAGTGCCTCAATTTGCTTTGATAGGGAACACTTGCCTTGAGACAGTAGTCTGTATTAAAAACAACTCTTAATAATTATTTTTAATTACTACACTATAACTGATTACATTGTGCAACCACCATTGCTCAAGCGTGACAAAATAATTAACTCTTTATGCAATGGATTTTTAGACATCTGCATATAAATTTAATAAACTGGCATTCATTCATTTTACATGGTCCATCATTATTTACTGTAACTGGCAGAGTACACAAAACTGGTTAGTTTGACTTTAGTATTTAAAATTACATTATCTTTCTTCTACTGTCATTGTAATCAACAAATATGTTTGATAATTATAATCAAGTCTACATCCTACATTCACTGTTTGTAGGACACTCCTACTCTTAAACAGTTCCATTCTTTATCTACTTGTCATAACTTTGACATTCATATCACTGAACTGGTACCTAATCTTATCAGTTTTTTAAAGAGTATCTTCATTCTATCTTATCCACTTTACCCATATGATACTCAGATATCCATCTCCTTTCTTGATAGGTGTCCATCACTCACATTTATGTTTGTTTTGCCACTCTTTCTTTATCCAACAATGCATTTGCACAAAATACTTGAGTTCATACTTGTTTTTGTTCTTTGGCTTGTTTTATTTATCACTTTAGTACATCTAGTATCTTGATTTAATACCATATGACTGTTTTGCAAGATGGCACTTGCTGTATCTATATCTTGTCAATCGGCTTGAAAAAGCTGATAGAAGGAATGTTCAGCTATCATGTGCAGATAGTTTGAAATACTTCACTGTCTTATAGCTCATTAATATAAAAATTAAGTTGTTCTAAAATGGCAATACAGTGCCTGCTGTATATTTGGATTGTAGTACAATTGCACTGGCTATTTTACTGAATCATCTCAAATCCCCAACCACAAAATATTTTACTGTCTCCACATTATTGAATCCATTTCTGAAATCTCAAAATGATGTTAATAAGCAGCACTACCTGTATAACAAAAACTGACTTCTTTACCATCTCCAAAAATTATACTGTTTATGTTCATTCTTTAGGGTTCCTAAAAAAGCATCTATCTGTACACCATATTTAAAACCAGAAACTGGTTTAACACAAATAGCTGAAAACACTCATTACAGAACCCAATCATAGTTTGCCTGTCGTAAGTGATGACCGTAGAACATGTCCAATGTACACCAAAACAATAAATTAGATTAATGTATGAAATGTTAACCAAAAACAATTACCAGACACATACATGTATCAAAAAAATCTAAAAAATACATATAACAAAAATGAAAAAATCCTGTTTCACAAGCCTTTGCAGCAGAACCTGTAGTTTCTTTTTATTCCAGTCTTACCACAAAAGTTATCAGTCATAAACAATTCCTTACAACCAAGAATTGGGAATTAATTCACCACTGGGTAACTAACTGCAAAGATTTGCTCAACTTCACAGACCTTTAAATCAACCTCATAGTAGCATAATTCGTTAGAAATGTTTTCTCTATTAAAAGTCCTCAAAAGCCTTTCCATAATTAGTATGAATAGTACATGCAAAAAACACATGAATTGTCTGCATTTTTAACATTGAAAATGACTGCTGGTGCGTGATCAAAAGTGGGAACCGGTGAGTCTCCATAGAAACTACTTCGTTGTCAATAACGTAGTACACATATAAAACTTCGCTTATGAATGCGACTACATTTAACTTATAATCTGTACATTGGTAAATGAATTCATTGATTGGTGAATGAACATATATATATATATATATTTTTTTTAGATTTACTGAAGCATTTTCAATGCCCTTCTCTGTGCATTGCATTTGTGCAATGCCTGTAAATTTTTTGTGCTGGACCCCGTCTTTTTTTCTTTATTGAAGTATAAACCTATGACTGATAAAGCTGCGAGTTACAGTGGCTACACTGGGAAGTAACTGTTTTCCACCTCTATACAAGCTACAAAAACAGTGCTTTATGCTAGCTGCTGGAGTTACTAAGTGTTGCTGACGTGATAATTAGAATAACCTCCTTACATAATTGTAATAGCATATCAAATGCATAGTTCCAACAACACAGCAAACAGCTTATTTTGTTCAGTTTTTGAAAAGGATGTGGAACAAGGATTCAGTGAAACAATCACAATACATTTAATAATAGTAAAAACGCTACTTAATTATGATTACTGACGAACTGATTTTAATTTTTTATAAACCAATAACATCAACAATTTAATGATAATATCATATTTCTGACATTAGAAGCTAATATTGACCATAAATACTGCTGACAAAATAAATAAATTTCAGGTAAAAAGTATAACAAAGTGATAACCTTGGTACAATTACTATTACATAGAAAATAAAAATGTTTTATATATGTACCAATAATAATAGTATAAAAAAACTTTTCCATAGGGTCAGTGCTTTGTAAGTTTTGTTACATACTGTAGCTTAGCTTTATGTACACAATATATACGTACACATATCAGTCTTAGAAGAGAGTCAGCCACAGTTTGTTACCTGGAAGCACACTTCACAATGTGATTAAGCCTTCTGAGATTTGATAAGAAGCGAATACAAATGTGTGCAATATATAATTATAAACTGCCACACCATTTTCCTGTGCATCTGCATTAAAGGCACTCCTTACACTGTTAACATTTTGTGTTTGTTTATAGCAACTCATGCTGCTCTAATTATTAACAAGAAAACACTACAGACCAAGTAAGCAGTAACATATTTGAACTCAGATTTATGCCTATCAAGGAACAATGTTTCAGAAGGCAGCCTATAATTATCTTTTTAATATATGTAATATAAAGCTTATTTCATTTATATTTTAATACTATTAAGTACAAATTAATATATACCGTTTTCAATTTATCTTAACAGAATAAAAAAATCATAAAACCTCATCACAAACAAAAAAATATGGATAACAAATGTGACACAATCCTGAAACACAGAATGGTTTCAGAATACCTTACAGTTATTACTTTTGCTGATTTTCATTTTTCAGAATACAAGAAAACAATGATATTAAAATTAATTACAGTGTACATGCTGGATTTATCAATAAATATCTACCATTCTGTTTACTTAACATAAACTAAATTTCAAAATTACATCCCACTACTATAGAGATACCTTAGGTGCAGTTTACTACATATGTCTCATTAATATATATAAACATACTAAACATAGCTGTTTGCACATATGTCAGCATTTCATATTTTAAAACTCATTTTCATGTTGTTTTTTTCTATCCATAAAAAGTAAAGATCATCTTGGCCAACACACAATGAAAGATCCAATTTACAGATACTGCTCAGAAACGTACAGATGACATAATGGTTTTCGCAGAGCGTTTTTATTACACTGACTGGTCCACATAAAAGGTGTGTTATGTGATGGCCATAAAAGGGAAAACTAGCAAATTCAGTTTTTACTTAAAATATAAAATACTGTAAGCATATGCAAAATGTTCTTACAAAAATATTCTTCTGTATAAATTATTTTGTTAATCATAATTACAAAATAGTAATTTTTGAAGTTATAAATATTATTATAAAAGATTGCATTACCATGCACACAGCGTGAACAACTTCACAAATATGCTTATGAAATTGTATGTTACAACATAATACTTTAAAATCACTCACATGTACACCTGTTACTGATTATATATCCATACAAATAAATCATCACATTACATAAGTAGACTTAACATGTTTCCCTACAATAAAACAAACTAATTGAAATATAATTTATCAAAATCTTTTTTTTACTTTTATTAGTTCTTTTTCTTTCATTTCATAAACAAAAACTTGTGTGTATAAAATAAATATTATATATTAATACAAAATAAAGCTTGGTTTAGTATCCAAAACAATAAATATAGATTTGTCTGAGGTATGATTTTATACAATTTTATTAATTAAACCTGGACAACCAGGTTATTCAACAATAAACTTTCCATACCAGGTACACAAACCCTATTTTTTAATTAATGAAGTTTTTTATTTATTACTAAAAAACCATTAATAAATTATATAAGATCTTAAAAACATATCCCCATTGTGGATACAATTCTATTCATATAAAAATAACAATAAATAAATAACAACACACAGGACACTATAACTTGTTGCAGTAAATTAATATTTGTATTGCTGTTTGTCCTAAGAGAGCTGAAGAACCCTAATGAAAGAACAAAATGCAATACTTAACCAGTCTGCTACTGCAATCAAGCAAGTTATACATGATGTAACATACTGTAAAACTTGTATATATTCACAATTATTTAGGTAGTGTTATGTATACTATATAGTATTGTTATTTTTTACAATTTATTTAAAACAGTCAATGATCACTTGATCTTGAAAACATTTCAGTACTAAAGAAACAGACAGCACTATTTCTGGAATCTGAACACGTTCTAATTTAAATATAGAATTGTTCAATGCATTTATAAATGTTCAAATCTGAATGTAAAATAATTAATATGCATTGATAGATACAAACAACTATGAAATTACCACCAATATATTAGCAATCTATTATTCTAATATTTCATAACAACTATCAGGATATAAAGCTAAAGCTGATTTTCATTCTATTTACATGATCACATCTACACATCTGATTAACGTATAATACTAATTAAAACACACACACATGATATGCATTATATTATGTTATATTTTAAGTTGTGGGCTTTTGAAAAGCTTTTCAGCAAAGTTAATTAAACTTTAAATTTATGTGACCAGGAAAAATATTTTATTTAACCTACTGTAGGTAATCATGATACCTATAATATAATAAACGCCCTGAAATGTACGCACTCGCTTTGATAAATGCAAAAATTATCAGAAGCTTGCCTTCCCTTGCATAAAATAATACTTTAAGAAACACATTACAAAAAAAAAACACTGTATCTCACAATATATTCAATCATGTATAACTTGGACATTAAATAACATTATGTTTTGGTATAAACTAGCAAAGCAGTCTATTAATTGAGCCACAATACATTCTTCAGCCAAATACTTAAGGTAACTATAAATTTAATCTGAACACAACTTACAGTAAAAAAGCATTGCTTCGCATTGCATTATTATTTAGAGCTGTACACAGCTTGTAACAAATAATACAAATACATTTGACAAACAAGTCCATTGGTCATTTGACCATTGTTTTTTATACATTTAAAAAAAGTTATTAATCTATGCAACATAAATAATATAACTACATGAATTTCTTTTACATTAAGTAATGATATATATATATATATATATGTACAAGATATAACATCTTTTATAATAATATCACAAAAAGTACTCATATAAAATTCAGTTTAATACCAACTGAATATTAATACAGTCCAATCAGGACTTGATAATACACTTCAGTACATATATAACACGGTAAGAAATGTTTATACTGTGTTATAATTTAAAATATATAAATTAGAAATGATTTCTTAACCACAAATATATATAATAATATGTAATGGCACTGCAGTACAAAGAAAAGGTCACTGATCATCACTTGTCACTAATAAACAATCACTGGTAAACTCAGTTGTTATTATCAACTTGACAAAATGAACTGATAATATTGTCATATTCCTGCAAGCTCGTCTCAAATGCTTCCAACTGTTTTGTTAGATCTCCAACCTGTTCTGCAACAGTTGGTTCACCATCATTTGAGAATGTCTGCAATGGAGGAGCACTTTGGCATTCTCGGTAAAACAGCCCCAAGTCTGCGTTTGCGTTTGAACCAGCAAATGGTGTTTTCTGTAAATAAAATTACTTATAAGCAACCTCTTTTTTTTATCACTCCCTAATTACCTAGCTCAGTTTCTCATTACTTTAACATAACAATTCTTAATCTATTATTACATTACATATTTTGACAATAATTATAAGCTCCCCCCCCCCAAACACACAATATTTAGTACCAGTGAAAATACCTGTTTTCTTGTTTTTATCAAGGACTAGATAATGACTTCTATATAAACTGAATTATCAAACATACTGTGAAATTACCAGATCAACTAAAATGAAGTCATCCGTATGAGAGCCAACTGAACCACACCGAGGGGTGACATTTCCATTTTCACAGTCAGAATTTTTGTCCATTGGTATTGGTACTGAATGTGTGATAGGCGGTGTTGGTTGAGATGGTGGAGACTGCTGTGGTGTTCGTGGAGTTAACAGGTTGCTAAAAGGTATATCCAGAGGTTCTGGTTCTGTGCACTTAGGTTTCTGGTTATCAGCAAATGCACCAATCTTTACTGTTTCATTTAATGAACTGCTCAAATCGTAACTGAAAAAAATAAATAGAATTTATGATCAGCAACTATAACACTGTATGCTTAAGCTTAATTAGCTTTAGTTTCATAAGGTTTATTTCAAATACCAAAATTCGTATCGTATATACTCTACATGGGCGACCAACCTCAGTTTATAACATAGAAAAAAAATTAATAATCATTATAAATACACTAACATCTTGTGTTGTGTAAGTCTGGCTTCTGTGTATTCGCATTAACATTATTCAGTTAACTTACAAAAATCATTTTTTTTATGCAACTGTACTATGATTAAACCAATACCCGTTCTGAGTAAAAGTATGAAACTGTAGGGTACAATATACAATGTAAAGCATACTTTAACCAACCACAAATCAAATTCACTTTCTTCCTCCAGTCTTGTAACGCCAATCAATCTTTGGCAGTATGCAGAATACATCATCTACTCATACCCCAACTTGTAAATGAAGATACTCAGCAAGCTATTCAACTATTTTTTCTACAAGCTATTGCCAACCTATGCACCTAAGATTTTGGGGGGATTGTTTAGGGAACATGTATAAAAGGTCAATTATTGTCAACTGACCTCTTCACATACATCCGTTTACTTTGATTCAGTCACTTCCTCATTCTGTGACTTGGTCCAGTCATTCCTTCTCATGCACCGTTTCTCAACTTTATACCTAGCATTGTCATGAATTATAAAATCTAATAGTTTCTAATTCAATATTTTCAATCAGCTTCATGTATTCCTAATATTATCCTAATCTTTTATACTAAACATGATTTTAGACCAAGCACACTATTTAATATAAAAAGCCACAAAGTTCGTACAAAAATCTGCTATAAAAACTTTGATGACTTTTTAAAATTAGATCTTTACATTATTGTAAGATTGTAAAAGTTTTTTGAGTTCTTACTAAACATTTCACTAGAACAAAACATGTTACTTGTCATGTCTTATTCAACATACAACCAGAAAAAATACAATATGCAAATCTATGAAGATAATTGAAACATATGTTGCATAACAGTGACGATAGACATATTAGCATCTTATAGGTCAAATTATCTCTAATCTGTTACACAAGTCCTGTGTGTCAATCTGTGCTTTCGGTAACACTGTTATCTTCCCGAAGTTTTCCACATCTGTAAGCACTGTAGAAATTTACCAGTTTAAACTCCCTCCTATATTTATTACTTAATTTACAGGAGCATTACACCAGTGTTTTCTAAAATCAGTCACTATTATGGAAACTCCTGTTGATACTAACTCTAGAGTTTAAGCCATAGCTCTACATTAATACCACCAAAGTGACAGGACCTTCTATTTTTGTTTTCTCAATGCCATTTTTATTTTTGTAATCAGGTTAACTCAATAATGTCAAAAGCATGAAACTTATATATATTATCTTTGGCGCCCCCTTGTTTATACCATAATTTCACATAATGGTTTAATCGTTACTGCCCTAAATTCATAAAAAAAAACAACATGTTTATTAACATCAGCCATGATACAAAGGATTTATTTATTTATTACTAAAATACAATTCACTGTAATGTTCCTAATTTATTATAAAATTAACATGTGAATAAACTACAAAAATATTAACACACATATCATAACAAGAACATTTAAAATATAGTTAAAAAGGTCTGGCAACTTACCTGTTGTTACGGGACAGGCAATGTTGGGGACTAGCTTCTGGTCTAAAGTGGTCACTCTTGAGCATAATTGAGGTGTTTTTAGTAGTGTGTTGTGGTGATATTGTTAATTTTGTGCGGTAAGCAACAGACATTTGAAGTGTCCCAATGGGAGTACTCAGCTGACCTACTCTCATCTGCGTATACCCCATTCCTGTTTAATAGACACACACACACACATTACACTCTTATGACGTTTATTTCATTAACATTTAAAGTCATATAGGCTTACATAATAACAAAAAATGCACAGCAGTATTCAACTAAAAGTAAACTAATACTGTTATTTCACTTAATTGTCTTACTTTTGACCTACCAAAGTATACAGCATGTTATCATACCACTTATTAAACTCTCACTTGCATCTGATACACTGTATAATTCCCAACATAATTAGTAGCCCCTAAATATTAACATCAAAGCCTACCCTTACATCAGTCTTCTACACAGCACCATTTTTGGCACTTATAGAATAATTTCATGACATCAAGCATGATCTCAATTCGCCGTTATAAATCACTTCATCATTTCAGTTTCACAAATTTTCCTATCACTGTTGAAGATAATGATCTTAGTTTTCTCTGCTTCTGATGCATCTATGTTGACCAATCCTTTGACATTACACACCTTGTTCTCCTCTCTCACAACTTGTGACCTCACTTCTATTAAGTCATTCTAAATAATCTTTGTCACTTACTTTAATTACTTTTACTTTAAAATTCCAACATTTAGTCCTAAATCTTACATAGCATTAATCATACATCAAGTGTCCACTTCTCCTAAAAAAATTCAAACATATGCTCGTTGTAAAGCTTTATTTTTTTTATTTATTTTTTATTCTGATATTTTTTAATGACCTCTCCTAATTTGGTAAAACTTAAGGATGTGAAAATAAACAATTATTTCAATATTAAATTGAAACAAATTTTTTTCATTTGTCTTTATTAAGTTTTAAAAACGAATGCCATTTATTATTCATTCCAATTGTTATTCAAATTGAGAGAATTATATAAAATCTACAAATTCATAATAGTCACTTAGTTTCTGTCAACTCCCTGGTCATATAAATGTAAATGAACATAATCCAGATCATACTACCAAATAAAAACAACTGTAAACCTGTACACCACTTAAGATTTTATAACAAAAGGTCACCACATTTGATACATGTTGACACAAGATTACATAACATAGAAGATGAGAAGTGTATTACATAACTAACATACCTAAACTACTGAGCTGAGGTTCGCCCATATAAATCCTGTAGCACATTGTATAGTCGCTTTTGTTTCTTGATAATTTGTAAGCTGGCGTGACTCGTGTTAATGCCACTAAAGACTTGAGAAGGATGCCCATTCGGTTGTACATTGCATATGTGACTCTGACAGATGGATCAGTCAGATCTGTACGTATTCCAATGCACCACGTCTCTAATGTCATTGTTTCTTCGTCACTAGTTCGTAATGATATTTCAACACACAGGGGTAACCGTGTTCCTCCACTGCACATTGCTTTTTTTGCTTCAGCAAGTACTTCAGGTAAGTCTCGAATTGCAAGATTGAACTGAAAACAAATCAACAGTCACATTTACAACAAAAAAAAGTCACACAAAAGTACTCTATTAGAAAAGTATGGTGCACCATAGAAAAATGAAAATTATTTAACACCTAAAGATTATATCTTATAAACTCAACTGAATTAAATTCAGCTTGTTTACTATTATTCTCTAATTACATTAACATGCATTTACCCAGTCTGTTGCTGTTGAATCAGGGTTACATTCTGTATGAACTTTAGCTCCCAGTCTTGCTTGAACTATTACTTGTGCAGATTTCAGTGCCAAAAATTTGGTCAGTTTATCCAAATCCTTCTTGTCCTGTGCACTCAGCCCAGGCTGTGTTGCCATTTTGATCATCAATTAATTGTTCACACTTCGCAAGGTTAAAATTTTAACAGTTTACCATGATATAACAGAACCATGGCCTGAAGAGTTGCAAAAATCTGAAAAGGTTATAAGAGAATGTGATATGATTAGTTCATGTGTCAAATTTGTTAGGCATATAAATAACATAATTGTATAAATCCCATGTTAAATTTAAAACCAACACATTTGTTTACACATAAAATATGGGGTAACAGTACTGACTGTAACTGTATCATTGGAGTTTTTAGAATTGCACAGTCAGAACTTTTATTAATTTTCACACTTTACAACCACGTTTTAATGGTATTAATGTTGCTGTTGTTATTTCTACGAAAATAGTCAGTTATTTATCTAAAATTGTTTTCACTTAGTTACTGTATCAGCTGTCTAAATTTTATTTCATTTCCCTCCAAATTATTAAACTTAACGATTATTGCTTACATAAATTATAGTTTCTTTTTATAAAAATATATATTTGTGTGTCATCATAGTAAATAGGATCCCAATAATTAATTCTTAATCCAATCCCTATTTATTTAATTCAGAAATTAATTTCTGGTGAAATTTTGAATTATTATACATAAATCGTTGAAAAATTTATTGCATTAAGGCATAATACATACACATTCCAATGTCTATAGATTAGAATCTGGGCAACAAGCGTCACCAAACATTTATGAAGTGTAGTACGATTATCTGTCAACTGCAAGGAATATAGTTTGGCAAGTTTACTGAACAGTATATAGAGTCAGAACATATTGACATCTGACAAAATATACAACCAAATACTAAGGAGATAATGAAAGAGGAATTTATTATGAAAAAACCTTGTGTGTGTGTTTGCAATTCATGATGGTAACTTGTAATCAATCAGTACTTACAGAATTACTGCAAATTCATCTAAATTTTAAACACAAATGCTTGTATTCTGAAGTCGTTTTTGTCATAAAAACATAAAAATACCATAAAACAACTACACTTGTGTGTTTATAGCACCAAGCACTGGAGTGTTTAGAAGTGATATGATTAAACTCTCAACAGATGACCTTCAAAATACAATGTTTGTAAAGATCAAATATCTTAATGATAACAGTATTTACTGTTGCTCACTTCTACTTCAGATTTAAATAACCTTAATGAACTTTACTTTTATTATTAAAAATAATTCAAGTTAAAATGCTGTTATTTATTATTTTTGTCATGTAAACAAATAAGTTATTTTTAGTAACTGGGAAATCTTATGAAAAAAAAAATTGTAAACAAACAACCAACAACCTGTTTATCCCTTATTTAATTGTCAAAATTTGGGCAAATTATTTTGTTCAGTCTGTAACTGCTTTGACTTTTGACACTTTCACAAAGTCAGCACTATGAAATTTAGATTCTAGTGTGTGATTTACAGTTAAAAATGCACAATTACTTGCACTTAATATTCAAAATACATTAGAATTCATTTGCATCAGCAAATCGCATTATTAGGCCAACCGTTTCCTATTCTCAT
Organism: Magicicada septendecula; assembly: GCA_034769895.1. Lineage (NCBI taxonomy): Eukaryota > Metazoa > Arthropoda > Insecta > Hemiptera > Cicadidae > Magicicada > Magicicada septendecula. Next base: position 638,447,418 of record CM068367.1, read on the forward strand.
GAGTTTAAACATATGTCTGTTCATTCAGTCTCTCTGACCTTACTAGCTTTCTCTAAAGTATCTTATTTGCATTTAATGCCAGCTGTAAGAACTTTTCTCTGGTCTCAACTTACATTTTGTCTTTTTTGAAATGAGTAATCAGAACTGTTTTACTATTTCTTTTATGAATTTGCTAACTGCTATAATTTTTATTGTTCGACTAAGCTTTTCGTCATCACTGACATCTTCAGGTCTTAAAATTGGTTGTTTAAGACCTGAAGATGTCAGTGATGACAAAAAGCTTAGTCGAACAATAAAAATTATAGCAGTTAGCAAATTCATAAAAGAAATAGTAAGGATGGCTGCTAATTTAAACAATACGAAGAACTGTTTTAACTGCAATTTTTCTTTAGTTTTCCTAATTCTTAAAACACACAAACTCATTACTTTTGGATACATTTTATATGCTACTTGTTCTCATTAAGTGCAATTCAAATAGTGAACACTGATGAGATACCCGGCCTAATTAGTATCATATTCATTAGATATAAAGTTTAAACAAATGGTACAGTTAATGTAACAGTACTGTCTAGAGTATTGGATGACACATGTTCACTCTGCAAATAGTTAATTGGAGTTTAGATTAGTTAATTTAAATTTTGTCTGGCAAAAATAAACACACAGCACAAGTATTCAATTTCCTTATACTGCCATAAAATATGTTTAATAAGGATTGTGTTAGTTCAAAGGAAGTAAAGCTTGTATTATATCAGTTCTAAAGGCTGAATTATACAATCTCAAGTTACATCAATGCCAAAAGGTATTTTATTCATAAGAGTTGACTGTTATGCTGTAATTAGTGAATGCCCATCAACTATGTGTACTTCTTACTTTCAATTACCCTCATTGTGCATAATTTAAGACAGGGTCATTCCAAATCAAATCATCCAGACAGAAAACACTTTACACCCCACCCTCTTAGATTTTCATGAAATTTTTGTACAGCATCTATGGACAAATATAACAACCCGTATTTTTCATTTTTGCCAAATTTACTTTAGTTTTTTAATGAGTTTTTGAAAAAAAGTCAATTTTTAGCCGATTTGTTAGTTGCGGCGCGAGATCTAAAGGGCACTTTTCAATAAAAACTCTAGTTGTATGGTTATTATTTAATATTAACTTATGGAACTCGCAATACTTACTTGAAATTTCACAAGGATTCCAAATATAAAGTCAAAAATAACATTTAGACTCATATAAAACTTGTTTTTCCACTTCAAAGTTGGCAATTCTGAATTTTGTTTCTCCGTGCAGGCTTTTATGTAAACATTTATAACTTTTTTCTGTCTGGTCCTATGAGACTGAAAAAGGTCTCATTTGAAAGAGGATGAAATGTACTATAATAGCATAAAATAAAAACATCATGGGTATTTAATTACATCATTTTATAATTTAAGTACAAAGTTTAAATTTGATATTTCATTGAAATATTTTGCATAGTACCCTATCTTGTGTGGCCAATGAGGATTTTTTTTACTTAAGGTACCGTATGCTTATATTTTTCTGTACTAGACTTTATATTTGGAATCCTTGTGAAATTTCAAGTAAGTATTGTGAGTTTCATAACTTAATATTAAATAATAACCATACAACTAGTTTTTATTGAAAAGTGCCCTTTAGATCTCGCACTGTAACTAACAAATCGGCTAAAAATGGACTTTTTTCAAAAAATCATTAAAAAAAACTAAAGCAAATTTGGTAAAAATGAAAAATTCGGGTTGTAATATTTGTCCATAGATGCTGTAAAAAAAATTTCCATGAAAATCTGAGAGGGTGGGGTGTACTCCCTGGATGATTTTACTTGGAATGACCCGACATGATATATTGTTAAACCAAAAATAAAAAACACTGTAAAACATATTATAAAGCACTGCTAAATGTATGGGCTTTTGTTTTGAACAACTGATTGTACACATCTGACATTAACATGGACAAGCAAAGAATACATGAGAAATATACCGTAACCTATGGCTTGCCCCTGAACGATGCAGATTTGATTTCAAAATAACATGACTTATAAACTTCCCAGATATGTCTCTGCAATATATGTGAAGAATAAAGTCACATATACATTAAAATAATCCTACTCATTATACGTCAAATTATACCATTTATTAAAAATTAACATATTACTTGTTTCAAAATTCACACGAGCTTATTTTGTAGAGTTCATTACTTTAGTTAAACATATAGCTATTACAATGCACTTCTGGCTGTCAACAGATTTGCTTTCTCTAATGCCTCACACTTTAAATAACACTAACCTGTTTTGTCACTTATACAGTGTTCGTTTTAATTAACAAGAAACTTGCCTGTCAGTATCTTACATATCACATGGTTAGCCTTTTTCTTAAATTTGTTGCTAATATATCCAACTATTTTCTTTTATTTTCTGCTAAATCAACTTTTATTTTCATATGTAGAAAATGTCTTTCTAAATATGCTTTTCTAAAAGATATTCAGGTGTTCTTAGTAGAAATTATACTAATACTAACAAAGTGGGCATTAATCGTAAATATTTTAAAGTTTTCAAGGTGTGGGACAATTTACTAATTGTTTTTTAAAATTATATAAACACTAGTATGTTTGACAAAAGAATAGGTTACATGGAAAACACAGAATAAAACAAAAACAAAATCTCGCACTTAAATTTTCATGGCTTTCGTTAATAACAATACTGGTTTTCAGTTTATTGTAGTTTTCAGTTTATATTTTAAGAGAAATAAAACAAAACGTTTTGCACATACTATGATGAGACATAGTATGCTCAATTGAGACAGAGCATGTCTTGACCACCCCAATTTACACTGTAAGCCCAGCACACAGTGTTACAAACAAGCCCACAATTTACAACAAAGTCCAATAACACCCCCCCCCAAAATAACAAACTGTTTTAGAAACTGAAACATAATACACAACAGGAATATTTAAGAACAATAACATTTTTCCAATTTTACAACACAAATGTATTTTACTTTTATAATGATCCTGTAAAATTATTTTTTTTTTTAATTCCAAATTACCGGCAACTTGTAGCTAGCATACCAGTTAAAGTTGTTTTTACTTTTGTAATCGCATGTTACCGTCCACAGAAAATAGTTATGAATCTTCCCTGTTATCACGGTTTCTTCAAAATAAAATGTGTTTATTTTTACAGCTGTTCTCTGCTACTGCTGATTTCTCTGTGCCTTGTGTTCTTGAACTCTCATTATCACCTGTCTCCATGTTTCACCCATGTACACATCACCACAACTGCATGGGATTTTGCAGATGCCAGGAGTTGAACTACGAACCTAGTTATAGACGTCAAGAGATACTTTGTGGTCTGTCTCAGTTAAGTCACTGATGACTACTACTATTATTCATAGTATGATGGGCAAAATCTTTGGTTTTAAGTGAAATAAAATGACATGTGTTACACCAAAAAAAATAATGTTGTCAAAAACAAAATCTGTATACTTCACAGCACCATTCTGGCAATATGTTATCAACATCTGTGAATAGTTTTGGTAAAAAATACAATACAAAAACATAATATACATGATAATACAACAAAATGTTTAAAAAATGGTTTTATCATAAAGTAAGGTAACTTAAGTTGTCATCATGTATAATAAACATAAACAGCACTGATTTAATTCCATCTACATTACCTAACCCACCATAACTCTATAACATAAATTATTATGTACATATGTATAAATAATTTTCATTTTATCACAAATACAAAAGTGTATACTACACGTGTTTTAAATACGATAGAAGACTGATTTTAATTTACACCTTACGGTGAAACTATGAACACAGCAAATGCTATTCTTAATGTTTACTAATGCAAAACACTACCAGACATTAAAGCACTGATAGAATGTTCACTGGAACATTCTAAAATTGAACATCTTGTTTTGGAAAGAATTAGTTCAGTAATGAATTTATTCTCTACTGAATACTGTTTACTTTACACTGAATACCAAGAATGGTAATTAGACATAGGGTGTTACATATGCTATTACGTAAAAATAAAACTGTCATATGAGTTCAAAATATGGTTATAAATACTTAATAATAAAGTTAAAACAATTAATTTGATCAGCATACAATATCAGTCACTAACACCACCTAAATTCAAAGAGAAAATATTGAAAAAATTAAATATCACACCTACTCAAAATTTTTAATTTTACAAGAAACTCAGAATAGTCAGTCAACTGGTCAGGTTGAAAGATCTGGTAATTAGAAAAAAATCACTTGATGGGCTTTATCTTGGAAATAATTAATCCACAAACACGTTTTACTCATTATTACTTCGCACTGTAATTAACAATCACATATTTTCGTAACTCGGTACACGTACTAGACACTTCCTTATAAAATATGTTGATGCCTTGGAGTACATGTCGGTCAGCGTAACATTTACAAAAATCTACTCTCAAGTACTCGAAACGAATGTGTAACGTTCGTTTTACTTAAAATATAATATAAAAACGTATAATAATCACCTGGAACAATTAGATATTCCCTTTACATGACTGACATTCATCACATTCCTGAATCTTGGCCTACCTCAAGGACATCGCGAAACCCTACAAGTATATACTACTGATAATACGACGACCAATTATTGCCGTTTACACCAACTCAAATCCCGACACACACTAAATGCTTCAACCTACTTATCAAAAAAGTAAAGAAATTCTTAATTTCTTACACCATCTGCCCCTCCCACCAGATGCCAGCTTTTACTTTTGACACAAGTATGTTAAACCCATATCATTTAAAGGAAAATACTAATGTAACGATTTAGCAAAAAACCTGAAGCTTATAAATAAATAAAAACATTTGTAGTTAAAACAAAATCAATCATAGCGAGACCACTTACCAAGTAGTCTTCTCACGTTACAATCCAGCGTGACATACGCACGGCATTATCAATTTCGGCTAGATATATGGTTGCCAACGTTAGAAAGTTAAAGTATTGTAAAGCGTATTGGAAAAACCCAAGTTGTTTGAGTAAAGTATAGTTTACTACATTGTGTTTATAACGTACAAATTCATACACTACATAAATGTATGGTTTGAGAAAAGAACACTTCAGAACAGAAGCTTTCAATTAACGTTCATTTGTGATTTAGTGGTTAATGTCGCGTAGACTATTAGCACATTTATGCGATCATTTTTAATTTCATATTAAATTCATCTTACAATTATTGAGAGATAAATGTGATTTTACATATTTCTAGTCAAATCAAAACACAACACAATAATAACACTTTACAAAAATGATTGGTTGTTTGGCCAAATTGTTTCGAGAGTCGGTTAAAAACGGCCACTACGTGACTGACGTCATGTAATTCAGCCAATGAAATGCGATGACGTGTACGGGGGAATTTGTTTATTCCTTGTAAATTGTTTACTCGTTTCGAAGGCTGCTGACCCTCTAGAGCCGGTATACACAAACAGGAAATATTTGTCGCTTTTCCCCTGTTGTGTCCCGGTTTTAAATGTAATGCTAATGTTAAAAATTAAGTTGTAAATATTGTGTAATATTATTTAACAGCATCAAGGACACAAATATTCCTCCATAATCAACCATCTTAAGGTTTATATTACTAAATCTGATTTCCCTTTTAGTGTACATATATCAGTACACAACTTAATGAAACAACCGAATGTCAATTTAGGTTTATAATTATACCGTACTTTTAAAAAAGATACTGAAAAGCGGTGTATCAGAAATAGGTTAAATAAGGATGTAAGCTAATACAAGATATCAAACTAATTTAATTAAAAATAAAAACTTTTACAAAGTAGATAACTCATTTTCTGTGTGGAAATATAAAGTTTATTTAAATCAATGTAAAACATAATTACTTTCAGAAATGTATGCGTGTATGTGTAATATACACACAAGTATGTGCATGGGGGCCCGCAGAAATGTTAGCAGGGGGGTGCAAACTCGGGGATCTGGGATATGTATATATATATATAAAACTGGAAATAAAAAAATTGCCATATTTTTGTAATTTTTACTATATTTTCTAGTAAATTTTAATACAAAATATAAAAAAAATTCCAAAATATGTCGATTTTTTTTATTTTTCAGTCTGCGCCTACAATACTATGCAGTATTGTAATTTTTCATATACAATTTTTTGCCGTGTATAATTATATCTCAAATGCATTTTTAAAATAACGCGCCGCCAACTCTGTAACTAATATTACTCAAATTCAGCTTTAGAACTAGATACTTCGAGATATCGACTGTAACCGCCATTTTGGCTTCGGATTTATCCAACACTGGTCATAACAGTAATTGGCTCATCTACTGCCCTGAAAATACCTCTCGTTACGAAAGTGTACTATATAGAGATATTACACATACAGCGCGCGAGTTGTAGAACAATATGTAAGTGGATGCGAAAACAACTTAGAAAGAGTTCGCTGTCAAATAGGTCTTACGTGTCCTTGTCTAACGGCACAAAGTTTTTCTTTTTTTATGGTATTACTAGATTCATTAATATTGATTTGTATGCTTGTATTGTAAATTTTGTATTTCATAACTTGTATTTTTTTCTAATTTTTCCATTTTTGAAACCACCTTTTCAGGAGCCAGGGGGTGCAAATGCACCCCCCTCGGGGCGTCCATGAGTATTTGGTAAACGTACCTGTCTTCTTGGGTTTTGTTGCCCATGATGTGTCTGAGTATCACTAATGATTTGTTCAGATGGGTAACGCTAGTATTTTTGATAAGGTAAGAAATTGTTACCTTATTGCCATAAGCCAGTTTTTACTTGCGAGTTTCATCAGAGTCGCACATCAGCTTCGTCAGCTTTCACCTCTAAGTTAGTAGTTCATGTATCTAATATTTATAAAGCGGTAGAAGTGAAGATAGGTGATGGCCCTTAAAAAAAATGGATGAAGAAAAGATAGAAGAACCACTTTAGAGAATGAAAGTTGAAATACATTTTCAAATATTAAATTCGCTCCTAAACCACCTATATGACAGATTTCTTAACAATTCACTTGGTATGATCTCACAGATGACTTCTTTTTCACATGAAGGCATTTTAAACTAGGCCAGTGGAAAATATAAAAGAAAAAATTTAAGTTCCTCAGTAATACAAGATCTACGTGGCTATTACAGTCTTGACAAGGCACAGGTAACTGAAGAAATGGAAACTTTTATTAATGTTTACAAAGTAGTCCACACTGGAATTACATATCAGATAAGCTTACACCTGCCAAAAAAATCTAATAGAGCCAATGATGATGGGTGAAAACAGGCTTCAACAGACACTAGAGATATATACTGAATGTGTCACGATCCCCTTGTCTCACTTTAATGTATAGGATCCTTCACCTCTTTCCATAACAAGCTGTGCTGCAGAAACCATAATGAGCCATTTACCACTAATCAAGAACCATTTGAGAAGCAGCACGGGTGACTACTGGCTCTCCAGTTTCACTACTTATTCTTTCGTGTGAAAGTAAAACCTTCAAGCAAGTTCAAAATGAGGAATCATTAGCAAATGTGCCACTTCCAGTGTACTAAGAGACCACTGTTTTATTTTAAATCCTATTAACATACTGACCATTTTTAGTAAATATAGTAAAGGAAATAGGTTTTGTTTTATTCCACATTTAAACACAAAGTTGGAGAGCTTGCTTCAGTCAGTGCAATTATGAAAAAGTGTTTCACATGTAAAAATGAAAATAAATCTTTTTCTTTCTTGTTTCTTTTAAACCCAACTGAAAGATTTTTTTGTATAATATTTAATTCAAAGTGTTATTGTAATAACATTTTTAAAGACTGTAAAAGAAAAAGAAAATTTGTCATTAAAAGCTGGAAAAAAGTAGCGAGTTTAAAATTTCATTGAATTGTTTTATCCCAGACTTTACTAAATTTCATACAGTATTAATTCTGTTATTAGTATTGATTCTGGTTAAAATTTAATGTATTTTTCAATAAATACAAACATATATTTTAAGCTTTTTGGCGATTTACAACACTTATTATGAATTACATTTGTGCCATAGGCTGGAGATGAAACTTGATGAGGAATAGTGAGAAATTTCGAAGGGACTGCGCTACTGGTCTTGGGAAGGGGATAGGCACCACTGCCCCCACCTAAATTTTTTTTCAGTAGAACAACTTAAAAAGACAAACAGTATTTGATAATTACTTTCATGGTCTCGTATACTTTTAGTGGATTATATTGTATTTTTCTTTACATATCTTTATTTTTTATGTAGCAGAACATCTTAATTTACTCTTCATTCAGATCTTCAGGATAAATTCATTATGCAGTAATTATTCTTCAGCAAATCCAGATATATAAGAAAAATAGCAAAATTTTGTTAAATATTTAGTGGAATAACGCTAGTCACAATACAATAAAACTATTCTAACATTTAAAAAAATATGATACTGAGTCTTTGGCGGCAATACTTGCATCAAAATTTCTATTTGTTACTTGAAAGAAATTGGTCACTTTCTTATGTTAACAGTTTTTCTTTTTAATGTCACTACATGCCTGGCTCTCTTGATCTTTTGAAGCATTCAGATTGAAATCTGAATTCAGATTGTGCTTCCAACATATCAGTGCTTTTTCTAATATATCAAAAGAAACATTATTTCTATGCACTGGTGTAGAAACAACATATGCATAGTCACTATCTATAACATCATCTTTTTGCAATGGTTGCAGAACCAACTCAATAAGTTTGTCATTGGTTAATACTTGCCATCCAGGAGCTTCAAATGTTTTTTAAAACTGACCCAGCCATTTAAATCATTCTCATTACATTTATTAAATCCAGCTATTTGTTGCGCTAATGGTAAAGTGGCTCATGATCTTCTGGCTGATTATGGGGCATTACTTCTGAATTATAAAGCCTTTCCATGATCTTTGGAGAATAACACATTTGACACTTTCTCAAGCTTTGGCAAGATTGAATGCTCATGATTTTAAATTCAACTCTTTGTATAGTTTAATTACATCCTCTTCATCATCGCCTAGTAGAAATTTGTGCAACAGAATTTTTCTATATTCTTTTTTCAAGGTTTCAATAATGCCCTAATCTACTGGCTGAATCAGGGACACTGCATTGGCAAACAAAAGCACAGTTTTAAAATTTGTATACTTTTCTTCCCAAATATCAGTGGATGGATTTCCAGGTGAGTTATCGACTATCAATAGTACTTTTTGTTGTCAATATCGGGAATTGGGTTTTAACACAAGTCACAAGAAAATTATACTACAATTTAAAAGTGAAGCAGTCCAACCACACATTTTTTGATCTAGGTATTTACCAGTAAGAGCAGACTGTTTGAATCACATAATGGATTCTGTGCTTTTTCAATAAGTGCTACTGGAATTTTATCAGTACTTGTAAAGTTAACACAAACAACTGCCATTATGTGATCTTTACTGACCCTCCAATCAGGAACAACTGATTCCTTTTTACTTGCCAATGACTTTTTGTGCAAAGTCTTCCAATATAGTTCGGTTTCATTCATATTAAAACCCTTAGTTTTTACAAAATTTTTGAGAATTATTTTAAAAGCTTCAGCTGCATTTATATCTGCTGAAAGATGTTGCCCCTCTATGTACAGTTGCCTTATTCTGTCTTGTTTTTAAAGCATTCCAACCAGCCAGCTGTAGCCTTAAAACCAGTTTTACCATTTAATTTTTAATTGAATAACAACACCTTTTCATATAATAAGGACCTGAAATTGGTTCAGCTATGGATTGAGACTGCAGAAACCAAGTGTGAAGAGCGGAAACCAGCTTATGGAGTATCATCGCCTGATTACATAGTTGATAACTACCACTTTGTTTATTGGATTCAGATATTATTAGTAGTTTTTGCTCACTTTTGGTTGTTGATTGGTTAATATCTGATTAATTATTTTGTGATCTATAGAATGAACGTATTTCCGTTTACCACTAGTAGAAACTTAAATACTACCACTATTAAATATGAACTTAACTAAATTTAACTCAAGAACTGTTTAATTATAAATTAAAAACTAGAAAAATATAACAGAAACACGTAAGGATCTTATAAACTCAGAATACAGAAAAATGTTTTTAAAAAGCTGAATGAGTAGTACAATACACACAGCAACTACAAATAGTACATCATACCAAGAACTGTTAAAAGGCATTAACAAGACAGGAATTGGCAATGTACAGATTGTATAGCCAACTATGTAGGGCCTATATCAATGGAATGTTTTAGTGATAAAAGACAATGAGTCAGAGGAAATGAGTGAATCATTACAACTGTACACAATATGTACTCAACAGTAAAAAATTACAACAGCTGACTTATGAATTCATATATTAATCATAAATTAGGTCTACTTTTCTATTAAAATTCAGTACCACGGCATATTTAATTTTTCAAAAACTTCATTTCTGAAGTCAGTTTTGGTTAATTGATATTCTATTGTACTGTTACTACAGTATTTACAATCATCATTAATACTAAGAAGAGTTATTAATAGGGAATTAGAGATATTGCTGTAATACGAGGATTGTTCAATAGAAACACGATTGATCTGCGCAGCCGTGACTTCGTCGGCATGGCAACAGAGTTCATTTGTTTATATTACCTGTTTACGTACTAGTGACGTGTCTGTCAAAAATATTTGCAGCTTGCTCTTTTCTAAGCGTTGTGATTGGGTTCAAAAGTGGCATCTATGTTAGAAATCTGTCCAAAGATAATTTGCATGCCATTATTCAGTTTTTGGCCGCTGAGGGGCGTCAGCCAATGGAAATTTATACGAGAATGAAAGCTGTATGTGGTGACTATAGTTATTCTCATACGGCAGTGGTTGAATGGTGCAATAAATTTTGACAAGGAAGAGAATCCACTAAAGATTTGGCGCGTCCCGGACCTGCACGTGTTGCTGCATCAGATGGAAATGTGAGACAGCTGGGTGTGCTGCTCTTAGATTTCAAAGAACCTGGTGTCAACATCAATGCTGAGTGATATGCAGACATCTTAAAATGCGTACGGGTCAGCATCAAGAATAAACATTCCGGGAAGCTCGCAAATGGTGTCATTCTTCTGCATGATGCTCTTCATGCTCAACTCCATATAGCCCAGGCAATTCAAGATCTGCTTGGTCATCTGAAGTGGGAAGTCTTACAACATCCACCTTACAGTCCTGATTTGTCCCCGTGCGATTATCATGTTTTTGGCCCATTAAAGAATTCACTAAAAGGACAGCGGTTCAAATCGGACGTGGAGGTAGAGTTTGCTGTTAGCGAATGGTTCCGCAAACAGCCGCAAGCATTTTACTAGCAGGGAATCTACAGATTAGTGCAACAGTGGGACTCATGCCTTAATGTTAATGGACTTTTTTTTAAATTGTTGAATAAAAGTGCTTTACACCCTCTAAACATGTTTCTATTGAACAATCCTCATTGTAAGGAGCACAGAAAACTGAAAGAAACAACAAGGAGCAAGTAGAGAAGCTAAGATCATGAGGTAAATAGGAGAAACCAAATGGGGAGAGGGGAAAGAAAGAGAATGAGGGAAGACTGGTGGAATATGGTGATTATAAGTTTCAAGAGTTGATTAGCATCAAATGTTGGGGGGGGGGGGGCAGAATAGACGCTATGTGGAATGCCTAGTTTATACTTTGTAACGGAAAATCCTGTTGCAAATGTTTTGTGGGATGTATGTGTGCTCAAAATAAACCGTACAATGAATAAGAGGGTATATGAAGTATGTAGAGTTACATGTCAGACTCTGGATTTTAGTTTGTAAGGAACTTTGTTACTTTCTAATTAGAAATAAATTACCATACGTGCAAATATGTAGTGGAATATAATATAAAACTGTGAGTAATTATCAGGTTATGATAGTCAAGTGTGAGTGTGCATGTGTCAAAGAAAGGCTAATAAAAAGAAAACACTACAGTGTCATTATTAATTTTGAGATGGGATAAGAATATATTAATGTTGGACAATCATTCATCTTTATGTCTGAAGACATGACTTGCAAAGGTTCATTTTAGTTTGGAAACTGCTTTAGCATATCCTTTACCTCTACAACAGTACAAATTCAATTATTTCTGTTACAGTTCTTGAATACAGATATGTTATCCTTAACATATGGCACTCATCACTCTCTGCATAACTTTCAGTCAATTAATTTTTCTATACTCTGTATACTTGTAAAAATCACTCACCTGTTTGTGAATATTACTTTCCATACAACACATTTTATTTAGTAACCTTTACCAATTGATATCTGAAAAGAGTAAGGAAAAAAACATATTTTTTGCAGATAGAAACTGAATTGAAGCAGAAAACTATGCTTCACATAAAAGCTTGGAAATGTCAATTAATTTAAATCACTTACATCATTGTCTGTCTTTCAAATATTAGGCTTGAAGGATGCCAACTTGAGTCTAATTTGCATGGACATTATATTTCCTAACATAAATTAATCTTGGGAAAACTGGTATTGGGGTAAGCAGAATGCAGTACAGGAGACATGATACAGGTGGTGTCTTATTGCTAATTTGGGATATCAAATTAGGGGTATACCAAATTTAGGATTATTAAATATTCCAAATTTGGCTGGACATGGTTGGCGTACTATATTGTTGCTCTTAGCATGGGTTGGGTTCACTTGACTTTGAGGGAAAGGCTGTAACAGCATGTGAACATGGACTGCTCTGCCACAATAGTATATTATTAATATATCATAAAAACTGTTATTTTGTTATTTTATAATTTCATTCTAACTTTTTACATTAATTTATACTTTTCAATGCTATGGTATATGTTGGCCATATTTTTGTTGTCTTCAGTGAACCTGTCTTATAACAGGTTTCAACTGGATACTATATTTTTTACTCACACCAAATATTTGATACTTGTAAGATGTGTATTTGGATCATTGCTCTTTATCTCTTCACCAAAGCTGTCAGCCACACATTTCAACTGTAAAGTCAATAAACATTATTTAAGATCACTACACTGCACATAGTACTTCATATAATTATCATTTTCTCATCACATTTAATAAACAATCGTCAAGTAAATTCTGAACTCCTTCATATATAGCATCTACAAATTTAGAATCTGAAGTTGATTCCTAACGTCTGAAGTGAAGCCATTTTAAAATGGGTGAAATTTTATGACATGTCAAGTCTCCATCCTAAAGCAAATAATTAATTCTTGACAAGTAATCAGATAACTCATTATGAAAACATAAGATTATCCAAATCAAGTTAAAGACCATATTAAATCATTCCCCTTGAAAGTAAGCCATTATGCATCTAAAGAGATAAATTACTTAGATGTTAAACTAGATATTTAAAAAATTCATCATCTTCACAACATAGCATAGGCAAGGTGCTGCCTGTTCTGCCATTAAAAAACGTATTCCTTGTTTTTTAAAAAATACAATGATACAGATATAAAGTACAATTTTTATTACAAAATATACAAAGAACATTTCAATTACCAGTTTAGTAGGCCACAAATCAATACCTGCTGTGGATGTTAACAACTTAATACAAGAATTAAAGGCCCACAGTTACATGATACTGCAAAGAGTTGGAGTTCCATATGTTGCAGCTACTTGTGCATAAACGAAGAAGCAATAAATTTTACAGCTCATTATGTGAAACCAAGGAATACTGTAATGCTCTTATTTTGTGTTTTGATACATGCAAAACATTTCATTGCCAAAAATTCTTGTACAAGATATCTACTACCTGAGGCAGCTATCTGTGAATGCCTTTCTGTTCACAACAAAAATGAACAGCAACATTTTATTTGTATCATGAAGAAATCAATCAAAAGAGAAGTAATGAAGTTTGCACATTCTTGACGAGATACATTAATCCTCCACCACTGATGAACTCTACCTCTACAGGATAATTGTTCAGGACAAAACAAAAATAATGCAATGATAAGATTCTAACAGATTCTGGTAGGTTTAAAAAGGTGGTGTAGACTTCCAATCAGGAGCCACTCGTATTAACAATGTGACAGAGATTTTGGCTTGGTAAAAAAACTCAGTAAAAATGACAGGTGTTTACTGTGAAGGATGTAACAGAAATGATTCTAACTTCAACAAAGGAAGGAAAATTCAATGTTGGTTTAATACAAACTGATAATAGCCTACATTTTCAAAATTGGTGGCCCAACTTTTATAAAAAGACAACAGCCTCAGAAGAAACTAAGACACAAAAAAAAAAAGGAAAAAGAGAGCACTTAAGCGTGTCTGTGTATCATGAATTTATGTGCAAACAATTAGAGAAGGGGAAGTCTTGGTATCAAATTGCATCAATGGAGTAAATCAAAAAACGTTCAAAGTACTTACTTTTCCATCTGAAGTTACACTACCAACTCGGCAAGGTTATGATCAGAAAAGTTCAATCCAAGAAGAAGAGATAAGTGATTGAAAAAGGTTGTGCAATATGTTCCCCTTGAATATCACGATTTTTACAATCAAGTCCTGTAGTGGCCTACTAAAAAAAAGAATATCTAAAAAACTGGAACAGTTCAGGATTAGGCTATTCTTTATGTTTTCTATATATTCTTGAAATGTTTATATTGAAAATTTAATTATAATTGCTTTGTTTTTTTTTTTTTGTATTATGATTATCAGACTGTGTGCTAGAGTTATCTGTAATGTGTTATTTTACAAGGTGACAATAACTCGTATAAAACCACAATGTAATTTACTTTTGTGGATATTTTGTTAGTAATGGTGTAACTAGTTTTATTAAAACATTTTGTGACATTCAGTTATATCATATCTAATAAAGTCAGTAAAAACAGGATATTACTTTTGCATTATTAAAAACATCTCTTCTTTATTTTTATAAAGCTCTTGTTGGCCATTGAAAATTACACATACATTCAAAATTACACATGGTAAAATTTTTTACAATATTTAAAAATTGTGCGAGTCATAACAAAATAGAATAAGATATAGCAACAAAAGTATACCAATAAGATATACGAAATTCTATATATTTTCAAAATAAACATATTTTCAGTTTCCCACAAACTTACTTTTTGTGACATGAGGCCTTTCATACATAATCTATTCACGTATCAGAAACTGACAATGAAAAACAATTTTTAGATTTTTGGCTAAAGGCATTACCTCACAGAGTGAGAAAACCTTACAAATTATATACAGCTCTGATGAGGGCATTTTATTATTGAACACTGCTACACTCATAAACCACTGTTAAAGTAGTTATAGCTTATGTGACACATAAGCTTACTTTCATGGTTTCATTCTAATCAAATGTACTCTTATCGACATGATGCAAAATACAAATTGTTTTGCAATGTGCTCAGACCATGTTGACATGTACCAAACATCTTATCTTGTATCCATATAACTTTGTTGACTATTCCTTTGTTTCAAACACTCCACTTCTGAATAATAAGTCCCAGTTAACAATTCAAGTTAATGTTTATTGACACATATCACAATAAGTTCAATTATAATATGCTGAATTTGTTGAGAATATTTTGTGTTATTGTTTTAAATGTTTCTTTAAATGTGTTACATGATGATTTATCAAATTCAATTATGAAAAACTGACTACTTTCTTCTACAAAGAAGCAAATGCAACCATGAAAATTGTAAAAATTGAGTAGAACCACTTCTGAGAAGTTTAGCTAACACATGAAATAATTCTGCACATCTTTCATATTAGATTTTTTGAGTGAGAACTTCATACATGGCACTATGGTGCCTAGTTCACTCCTGTACACCTTACTCTCTCAGGGCAGTAAGCTGATTCAATGTGTCACAAAATAGCTGAAACGAAAAAGCATTGTTGGCAGGTCAATCAACCCCTCTTTTCCTCATATAGCTACCCAAAATTTCCCCACTGCCACAAAAATGTGCGCTTTAAGCACAACAAAATATTTTAAAGAATGTGAGCACATTCTAAATGTTCAAAACTATTACAAGAATAACATTAACATTAAAAATAATTTTATTCTTTACTTAATCTTTTTCGAGTTTGATTAGATTTGATAACAAAATATCTGGCATTTACTTCAGAGTGCAGCACTATGGTCATTTCTTTCATAATAGTGTATCACTTTACATTAGCATTAACTTCAGGTCTGCTACTAGAAAGCAGGAGCAAACAAGATTTGACTATTTTAATCAACTTAATTAAAACAATAATCCTTTTAATTTTTTTTTGTAAAAAATTGAATTATTATACTGTGCATATCACATTCTACTTTTCAACTAAATATTACATAAATCATGGGTTCTCAACCTGGGGGGCGTAGGAGAATTTCAGGGGAGGCGTGGTAAGCAGTGAATATATTGTACCACAACAATTTACAAATTTAAATGTAATTTAATTTGTTGAGTGCAAAAATTTATATAACATTACTGGTAAAGTGTACCAATTAATGGAGTTTGGGTGTAATGGTAATAAGAGTAGTCATTGATTGAATTGTAACGAATTTTCATAATTTTTTTTATTTACAAACTACAAGCATGTTTAAAAATCTCACTTACTTCGCCATAAATATTCATTATCGTTCTCTTGAAACGTTCAAATGTTGCAGTACATTATCATTAAATGAATCTTATATTCTACACTAACAAAGTTATGTTCTAAATATTTATTTGTTAATATTAAAATTCGACTGCTCAGTCTGACAGTGTGCTTTACTGCAGTGTTTTTTATTTATATAACTTTCAACTACGTTAATTTATGTATTGCATACATAGTAATCATTGATTGCTCTACAAACTTTAAAATAAAATTGAAATTGACTAAATTACTCGTTAAACATCAGAGAAAATATTTTATTAAATTTAAATCAGATTCTCTGAACCTCTTTATCTACATTTTACATAAACTCTTATTCATGTTTAAATTTCAAAATGTCTTTTAAATGTCTTGAGTCTCTCATTTAAACTTTATAAATGGATTATCTGTCACCTCGATTTTGTAGCTCATACTCATGTCCTCCGTTGATCCATAGGTCCTCTTCTGATAGAGTTCCCTGCATGTCCCCAGGTTCCACTTGTTGTCCTCCAGTTACTCGTCTATCATGGTCCCATCTGGTTGATGTAGTATAGTGTGAGAGGTTGCTCTGGACCTGCTGCTGTAGTTCTAGCAGACGCCTCTATTGTTCAGCATAGCATTCCTCTGCATGATGTAACATAGTAGCTTGTCTTGACTGACGGACATTTGTGTGTAGACAACGTAAAGTATGTTCTATATTCGTATTCGGAAACAGATTAAGAGTTACTGTTTTGCACTTCTGAAGAACATAGCGTCCGTCCGCATCTACTGTTCAATTAACAAAATTTAAAAATTCGGATCGTTAACGGACAGAGCGTCCCGCCGCTACTGAAGACTGATTGAGAAGAAGGTTCGCTTCTTTCGTGCCCTATTTATAATGGAGCATCGTACAGCTCCTGTTGGGACAGAATTCTGCCTGTTTGAAATTGTTCAGTGGCGTCAGTTCTCCCACTCTCGTCCAATTTCATATTTTCGCACATTTCTGCCAATGGCAAAGTCTAATGTAAACTACAGGGTGCTCTAATGATGGATGATTTAATTACACATGTCCAACGTAATTACCATCGTAATAGAATAATCCGTGTAATTACTACGCACTTAAAATCGCACTGCGCGTCCTTTTCACGCCGTTTTCTCACTACACATGCGTATTAATTATATATATATTTTGGAGTCTTTGAATTTTCCCTACCATTTATGGTTTTCTTATAATTAAATAAAAACTGTAATTTGGCAATTATTCAGGGTGAGATTGCAAACTTTCATGCTCGAACTGGCCTCACTCACACACATCACTTACTACTGTACACACTCTTAGCGACAGTCGCATGAGTGTTCAGGTCAGTTCCTGTCTGTCTACATTCCGTATTTTTAACATAAACTCAGCTTTCAATCTCATACCTGCTTATTTATTACATATTTATAAATTTAATTTAAATATTTATTTTATCTATTAAATGCACAGTACAGCATATGATTGTACTGTCACAATATACATAAATTAGCCAAACAATAAAAAGTTGTAACAAACACAAACCACTCATACACGGCCTTAGAAAAGAAACTTCTGCAAATAGTTCTCTCAGTCACCGCTAGATAAAACCGCATTTAGGCACATGTCTTATTTACACTGGCCTATACCCAAATAGTTCGCCCCGATACTGCTAGATCCCTCTGCATCTCTGTTGGAAGCAGACAAACAGTTTTTCTAGGGAAAATTACCGTGGCTAGGGTAATTTTACTACCGGTTGGTGGCTACACTGCACAAAACAGACGATTGATGATTGTTATTGTGTTCCAGTCGTTTGTGCGAGTGATTTATCATGCGTAGTAGTGCTAAACATGGCTAAATCATTACCAAAGAAAATACTGTACAGTGATGACTATATAATGTTCGACTTTATGTACATTGAGAAGAACGATTGTCATTTACCTCAGTGTGTTATTTGTCACAATGTTCTGAGTAATGACACAATGCGACCAGGGCGTTTAGAACGCCATTTGACTACCATTCATCCCGGCTTGAAAGACAAACCAAAGGAGTTCTTTGATGGAAAGAGAAACTCGCTTAAACGAATGAAACTCAATTCGACTGGAAGTTTTCAAGTGGAGAACAAAAAGGCCGTTGAAGTTTCTTACAAGCTCGCTTTGCTTATAGCAAAAGACAAGAAACCACATACCACTGGTGAGTCACTTATAAAACCATGTTTACTAACTGCATGCAGTACTTTACTTGGAGAGGAAAGTTGCAATGAAATTGCAAAAATACCGCTCTCAAATGACACAGTAAAACGTATAATTGATGAAATGGCACAAGATTAAAAAAAACAAGTAATAGGAAAGTTAAAGAAATCTCCGTTCTTTTCTCTGCAATGTGATGAGACAACTGACATTTCAAAGCACTCTCAGTTGTTGTTTTACTGTAGATATATTGACGGAAAACGCTTCGTAGAGGAAATATTATTTTCTCAAACTCTTCAGACAACCACACAATCTGAGGATGTTTTTTCTGCTCTGTGTAACTTTTTGACAGCTAATAATCTTCCTTGGGAGAATGTTGTTGGAATTTGCACAAGCCATGACAGGATGCCGTTCTGGATTTGTAGTGCTTGCAAAAAAACAGAACCCTAACATCATTGGTTCTCATTGTATCATACACAGACAAGCTTTGGCTTGTAAGACTCTGCCTGAAACACTTAATACTGTTTTGAAATTGGTAATCAAAGTAGTAAACTTTGTCAAATCTAGTGCTCTGAATACTAGACTTTTTGAGGCTTTATGTTACGAATTGAATAGTGACCAACAAACTCTTCTTTACCACACTGAAGTTCGTTGGCTCTCAAAAGGTAATGTGCTCACTAGGCTATTCAATCTGAAATCAGAAGTTGAAATCTTTTTGACGAGTTCAAATGAAGAAGATCTGTGCATGCAATTTACAGATGAGAAATGTATCCACCACTTGGCGTATTTATCAGACTTCTTTGAATTGATCAACCTTTTGAATTTGAAACTGCAAGGACAGAAAAACATTTGAAGACTTATGATGCAATGAAAGGTTTCCTGGGAAAAATATCTTTGTGGCAACGTCGTCTTCAGAGTTCAGCACCCAACTTTTCGTCCTTACCACGTCTTAACGACCTTCTTGATGACACACAAAATCTTCCATTAAATTTTAAAAGTGAATTGAAGAACTTGATTTCAGAACATTTGGCATCCTTGAAAACCAAAATTGGACGCTACTTTCCAGATCTTTCTTCAGATAGCTGGCAATTTCAGTTGACACAAGATCCATTCAAAATCGAAGTGGACATGCTTCCTGATTCCCTTCAGGAGCAGGCAATCGACCAAAAATGTGATTCTCAAGCA
The DNA here is from genome assembly GCA_034769895.1 of Magicicada septendecula. Taxonomy (NCBI): domain Eukaryota; kingdom Metazoa; phylum Arthropoda; class Insecta; order Hemiptera; family Cicadidae; genus Magicicada; species Magicicada septendecula. The sequence goes on from CM068367.1 coordinate 638,467,381, forward strand.
AAAGCGGGGTTCCCAACATGACTGTTGAAGATTTTTGGTTAAGCTATTTTCCTGTGTATCCACAAGTTGCTACGGAAGCTGCAAGGTTGTTGGTGCAGTTTTCATCAACGTATCTATGTGAGTCTGGGTTTTCTACGCTGGCTTACATCAAATCAAAATACCGAGCACGGCTGGATGTTGAAAGTGATCTGAGGTGTGCATTATCACAGTTGGAACCAAACATTCAAAACCTTGTGAAAGAAAAAGTGCCCGCCCTCTCATTAATTGTGTTCTTAAGAAATAAAACCAAGTAATGTAGCCTGAAATTTTAACTGCAGTGAGGGCAGAATCCTTTGTAGTGTAGTCCTATTAAGTACTTTTAATTAATTAAAATGTTCTCTCAACAAAACAAGTATTGGTATTATTTTTATATCTGAATAAAAGCATTATAAAACATTCTTTGAGTTAGATTTATTAACCCTAATACCACAGTAGAACTTTTTTACTTCAATTCATTAGGTCTAGGGGGCGTGGCCTAATTCGAGGACGCAAAGGGGGGCACAGGCCCAAAAAGGTTGAGAACCACTGACATAAATCATATATTACACTGAACAAAATTTTGTTACGTATTGTTTGTTATGTATGTATATTGAAACTAATACAACGTGTGATATGATTCTGTTTATGTTAATTCTAAATATCGATTTGTTACAATAAAATAAATATAAGCACTACTATGCCCTCATCTCATTTTATTATCCATTCACTCTTATTTGAATCTTAATTCTCTATAGCAAAATCTCTCTTTACTCCAAATACACACAAGCAACTTTTTACACATTCAGTCAGTTCACTCGCCACTCAAGTTCTCATTTGTGGCGTGTGTCCCATGACACAACCATTTTTCTACTTAAAGACACTTAACATAATTTTAATTCTATGTTTGTCTACTTGAATCACTAGAAATAAAAGGGCATACTTCACATATTTCAATTTTCATGTTTTGACAGAAATGAATAAAAATAGGCAGATGTATTATTTTATGTTCAAATGGCATTAAAGTTCATTGTATGAATATTTGTACGAGTGTATGGTATTAACATAAATTGTTATACAGTTTTTCCATTTTACAAAAAATTTGGTGCAATGTAAATATGGTTGCATCAAGTGATTTGCTTGCACTATCTTGACATTATAGTTTCATAAGTACCATCTTCAATCATCTGTGTAAGAGTGATCTCATATCTTCATATGCCTATAATAGTTATGTCATGGTGATTACTTAGTACAAATTATTTCCTAAAAACTATTTTCTTCAGTCAGTGCTGCAATCTGATGGCAGAAACATGAACTAAAATGTCAAATAAAACTTCTGCAATAGTTCTGTGGTATAATAGTAAGATGCGAAGCGTTTGAAAGCATTGAAAAGTGGGTGGCGTAAATGTCAAAATACCTAATCCACTGGTGGCGCAATATTATGCCGCTGGTCCTCGAAGTGTTAAAACACGGAAATCTTATGTTGAGCCAGGGATTTTTCTGAAAGGAATGTTTTTAAACTCCATTTTGTATGCAGATGATGTGGTAATAATTCAGGACAGCAAGGATAAACTACAAAAATTAATGTACATATTAAATCAAATAGCATATGAACAAATATCAAATATCAATGGACAAGACTAAAACAATGGCATTCAAGGGGAAGCAACCGGTAAGAATTAAGATAGTTATAGATAAAAAGATTTTGGAACAAGACCAGCATTTTAATTACTTGGGATGTTACATTACGTATAGGACAGAAATTTATCTGGATGAAAAATTAAACAAATTTAGGAATATCTGTGGAACAATTCACAGATACCTTAAAAATAAGGCAAAGAAGGAAACAAGGATAAGGTTTTCTAAGACTGTAGTGATACTGGTTTTGATGTATGGAGATGAAGCCAGAGTTATGACAGAAAGAGACAAAGCAAAGATTCAGGCAGCGGAGATGAAGTTTATGAGGAGTACTCTGGGCTCCACCATTCTCAATGGAAGAAGAATGTGGATATATGGATGGAACTAGGGGTCAATCCATTGTTGGAACAGCTAAGGAGCAACAAAAGAAGGTGGTGTGAACATTTGGGTGACAGGATTCCGGAGCTAGCAATGGATTATAGACTGGTGGGAAGAGAGATGTAGGATGACCAAGAGCAAAGTGGGTCCCAGAACAGGTTCAGGATGAGCCTAATCCTCGAGGTTGATGATGATGATATTTCTAAATTATATGTTTCCAGCACAGAGTTATATGCAAAAAGTATCACTGGAGATGAAACAGGAAAACCAGAGTACCTAAGTATATATTTACTATTATACCTGAAATATATTACTTTCAATGAAAAGTATGTAGCCCATTTTTGTTACATTGGTAAGAACTATACAGCAGTGGGCAATAAACCAGGACAACTAGAAAACAAGTTTAAGAAAAATATTATATTTACAAAGTACATCAAATTATATTTACAGTTAATTATATAAAATTATATTAATTATTTTATAATCATCTAATAAAATGTGTACATACGTATTAAATTTTTTATGATATTTATAAACATAGAATAAATATTTTATTTTTTCTATATATACAAACAGTTATTTACATTATATTACACACTTATTGGTATTAACTATGTAGCTGTTCACATGAACAGAAACTAGTACCTATTTAAAACCAAAGGCCTTCATCTCCGGGATCATTATCTTCAAGTTTTACAGTTGTGCCTTGTTCTTCATCAGATTCACTCACTTCAAGGTCATCATGAATTTTTCCACTGGACTTTGGATCTTGTTTTCCATTTCGCTGAGGAAGACCATGCATCAAGAAATCTGATGGATCATAATTTGGATCTACATCCATACTTTCATCTGAAAAATTGAACATAGTACACTAAAATTTTATTATGAAATAAAATTACTATAGTGAAGTTAGATAATAATGGTTTGCATACTCAAAATTGTAACGCTAGATTTTTTTTGAAAATTTGGGATTGATGTGGACACACAAGGGCAGGCGTTGGCTGTCACAGCATTGATGAATGTGTACGCTAGCAGCAACAGTCGTTCAAAGAAATGGGTTGACAGACAACTGATATATACCTTGCTCTACATGAACAAAGGACAATAAGTATATAGCCGTAGCGAATAGGGTGAAGCGTACTGCATTGTTTCGAATGGAAACGTAATCAAATGACCAGCACATAGCTTACTTAGAAATACTTTGTACATAGTCGATAGTATTGTTGGTAATACGTATACGAGACAATACGATGACACTGCTTAAAAGGGTAGACGAGAACCCAAGGAATGAAGCAATTGAGAAGAATACAAAACAAAGAAATAACGAGGTCACACACAGCTGGGATCCAAGTAACATTTGAAAAGAAATAACGCTTGTTAGCTGAGAAGATATAGCGAGGAAACACTGGTACAAACCACGATTCGACACGCTGGAAGTAGAGAGGTGTCAAGGAGATGAAAATTTATGGCTAGGACAGTAAGACTACTGAAAGGATTGATCGACAGGCGAGAATATTGCTTTTTCATGGAATCGCGTAGGAGGAGAGTTTAACCAGAGTTTGGGGGTGACTACGTGAACTAGTGTCGACCTATAGGAAGCCGAGGATTGACAAGGGTTGGACATCTAGACTACGTCTCCATGGTGATGAAACCAGAGAACGAATCATCTGAAGGTGGTGGAAACAACTCAAGACGTTGGGTGGAGTTTTTTCCGGAATTCGAGATGTTGGGAGAAGAGTTATCTGGAACTTAGGACCAGAAGCCAATAAGACACAGCTATAGGGGTTGGACATAAAAGTATGGAGTAGCTTGGTGGGAACGAAGATTATAAAAGATAGTGTTTGCCAAGAGGAGAGAGAGTTATTTTTTGTAGAGTCGTGAAGCAATCTTAGGAAAGTTGTGAACTCGTCTTCTAAAAGGTTTTAATAAGTCTGCTACTTAAGTTTTTCGTAAGTCTTCTTAAAGTGACAGTCGTTTAAATAGTCTTCTTAAAATGAGATTCTAAATTTATCAGTTGTAAATTCAGTGTTTCGAATACAAGTAGACTTAGAACATTAACTAACAATGTATTATACGGGCGTTTTGTTTTAAACATAAACAATTTATAAGTGTATTATTCGGTATAACATTAACCGATGAATGGTAGACTCAGTGCCATAAACGATTTATAAACGGAGTCGAAGTGATATGTGTACATAAACAAGGACAATGTATGCAATGCTTGTATGAACTATATATATATATATATATATATATATATATATATATATATAAACTGTATCAATGTCAATCGATATAATTATTTTGAATGCGGGAACTTTGAATAAATAAGTGAAATTATAAGATACTCGTAGTATGTACAATCTGATCTTTGCGTAAGAATTTGGTGACGTAATGACGCAGGAGTGCGTGACAGACGTGGAAAGTGGAAACAATCGTATTATGATCAACAACAATTTAAACATCAAGTGACAACGGCAGCGCTGGAACGAGGATGGGAAATTCAGAGTTTAGCCAACGCACTATGGATACTCAATATCAAGTAAAATTTCATATATTATGTTAACGTAGAAAAACCACTGACCTGTAACTCACAAAGAAACCAGCTTGAGAAAAACAAAGTCTTAAATAAACAAAATTCAATCTAGTAAACATATTAATCAAAGCGGACCATAAATCTGGGGTATGAATACATTAAACGTAAAAATGTATAGAATTAAAAGTAGCAATAAGGTGAATTTTATTATGTGTATTTTATGTATGTGTTCCATTTCAGGATATATTCCCAACTAAGGAGGAATTTGTTTGTTTTATGTATCATTTGCAGGAATATATGTATTTTGTATGTGTAATGGTAGATGATAAGTGCATGATTATAATAAACATGTTTTGAGAACCCAGATCCGCATAACTTTGTATTATTTGATACACCTTTTGATAACTAATAAACAGTCACTTAATTACTCATTATTAATCAGAAGAATATGCATATAACAGCATAACAAATTTACATTTTTATACAGTTTTTAATTAATAACTTTGTCAATTAAATAGTTAATCAAATTAATTATCATATCAATTAAAAAGAATGCATAAATTTGCATTATATAACATGGCGCCCAACGCGAAGCGTGAGTATTGATTCAACAGTTAATTCAAATTAAATTCACTAAAGGCTGAGTGCAGGCAGTGGTGTAGTATATAAGTAAGTTAAGAGTAGTGTAAACTAGTGAAAGTGGTTAGCTTGAATGATAACACGGAGTAGAGCAAGAATGGCGGACAATTCCGACAGTATCGAATTTGAGATTAATAACCAATTAGGTATAGTAGGATTAGAGGAAGACACACCAATTACCCAGGACAGTAGTACATAGGTCGAAATGACCGGGGGGGGGGGGGGGGGACAAATGTCACAACCCCGAGAGAATTTATTTCAGATGCTGATGGATTTCATCAAACAGCAATTCGAGAAACAAGATGAGAAATCGGATAAACACAGAGACGAAATTAACGAGAAATTAGATAAACAAGATGAGAAATTAGATAAACAAGCAGAACAATTCGGACAGCTAAAGAACGAACTGGGGGAACACAACGAGAAATGGGAGAAAAAATTTAACGAATTACAAGAGAAAACGGAGAGTGCAGTGAAGGAGCTGAGTAATGAACTCAAAAGACAGACTGCGGAGAATAAAAGATTACGTGAAGTAGATCGTCAAGAATGGCAAGGGGCGATCACTAACACCTTGACGAGAATGGAGACGATGGACAGTAAAGTCGACTTGCACATCAAAGACGCTGGTAAGAAGAACGAAGAATTGAAGAAAGAAATACAAAAGAGTTTGCAACTACAACATAAGGAACATGGAGAGACGATCAACACACTCAAACAGAAAATTGTGGAAGTAGACGGGAGACAGCGATCTACAGAAGAAACTGATAGAGAGAGAGTCACGTGACTGGAAGAATTGACAGGTCACTTAGCTAAAATGAAAGAAAATCAGGAGAGATTGCAACGGCAATTAGCAGGTGTCGAAGGTATACCAGGAAATTGTATAAATGGAATGCCACATAATGAATTAAAATACAATGGAGGCGACAGATACCCCATGGAGTTTCTAAAAGAATTATCAGAACTTCAAGAGCAACACTACCCGAGTGACAACATTAAATGGATAGGAAGACATTTAGAAGCTGATACAGAGGTCTGGTGGAGGGTAATCCGCAACCAGGTCAGTAACTTCGAAGAATTCAAGGAAGCATTCATCCAGAAGTATTGGGGGCAAGAAAGACAAGACACGATACGTGATAATCTGGAATTCGGCCGATACTACTGGCGCGGTGGACTTAATCCAGTACAATATATGGAGAGGCTTTTACTTGAAAGTAGACAGTTAACACCAGCCATAACTGACCGTCATCTGATCAAAAAATTAGCCCGATACAAAATTTTGAATCTTTAATAGTAGAATATTCAAACATTCAAAATCGCCGGAACAGAGAGTTTGGTTACGCACCGAATCAGGAGAAAGTAATTCCAAGAGGGGTTGACACAACACCGAGTAACACAGTTACACAGAACAAAGGATTTTTGCCGAGACCAGGGTGGGTAGAAAGAGACGGTAAACAGCCATTTGTCAAACCCGTCGACCGACATACAGTAAATACGGTTGAGTTTACAAATAACAAGGCATCGACCTCGTCCGCAGGAAGGATGGAGGGTGAAAAAATAAATAAAAATGTTTACGAGGAGAGATAGCCGCTGCGACAACACAAACACAACATGACAGAATGAACGTACTACTACCTGATTTACGACATGACTTGTTATGTGACAACAAACAAGAGGGTATTCAACGCATGTTGAAATGTCCCGAAATTACTATTAAGTTTAACGGAAATATCACGGTCTCAGCACTACTCGACACCAGTAGCGTGGTAAATGGACTATCTGAAATGTGGTATCAACAAAACAAACAACACCTGACACCTTATGAGGAATTACCGATGACCAATACATTAATTGTAAGCACTGTAGGTAAAAGGTCAAAATTAATTAGAAAACAGATATTGTGTGACATTTATATTAATGAGGTTAAGATGGAGTGCATATTTTTAATTATTCTAGAATTAGTGAGACCATGTAAAGGTATTGATTTTATCAGAAGATTCCAAAATAACATAATACAATAATATTATTACTAAAACTCTCTGCTGCCAGAATTTTACCTACCATCATATTCCCCTTTAAAAAACTTACCTTATTAAACTACCCAGGTCGCCACGATATTTTATGGTTTAATATCGAAATCTTTACACTCTTGCCCTTACAAAAATCCCGCTATCTGACTACCCTTAAAACTCAGAAAATCCCAAAGAACGTTAGACGAGGTTTTCAGCACAGAATAGGAAATGGTTATGGCGTAATAACTTAATCTAACACATTTTTTATATTGAGACAAATCTTATTTTATTGACCATATCATATTCCCTCTTTACTCAACGATTATAAACAAATCTATTTAATTAGAATTCTTTGAACAACTACACTTCGCTATTAACCAGTACTTTAATTATTACTCCCCTTTTTACTCGCATACACCCTCTCATTCTTTACAATCGCTACATATATTTTTTATCCCCCTTTTACCACGCGCTTTACTGTTTTAAAAACTTACTGGCCAATGTATTTACTGTACTTAGCTTTTCTGGCTATTCCACTTAGTCTGCCATCTTCACTTGCACTTTCACTTTAACTACACTTGCCCTGTCCTCACTGCTTTACTTTAAGAGTTCATTGTATCACGTTCACTGTTTCTTTATAATATACTTCCTTTGTGTTTCAATACATTTCGGTAGGTCTAGGCTACTCTTTCCACTTCGACCTACCGAAATTTCCGAGGCCACTGATATAAAGTTTTACTTATAGACGACTATATGCTGCCACTGTCTGATGCAAACACTATGGTGACAATCTGCTTACTGTGATTCACATACAGAGAGGACTGGGTTGGCAAGCTATTACGTAATACGTCTGGCTTGGCTGTCTAGACATCAACAATTTATGATAACATTGTATGTTGCTGGTTACAATGGGACACCTCACAGGTGCATACTAACTGCTTTCAAATTAAAACTGAATTGAATTTTTACTGTTTCTCTAGCATACAATTCTGTACCGTTACAACCATGTATTTTAGGAATAAGTTTCCTCCAGGAAGAAGGATGTATTATTGATGTTAACAAGGGAATCGTCGAGTTCAAGGATGAAACGGGTGAGTGGGAGCTGGTGGTGCCTATAATGCACATGGAGATGGTAGAAGAAGAGGAAGATGAAGTCATCGAACTGAAGATAAATGACAAGATCAATAGTATCGAGTGCGCAGATAAAGAAGCATTACACGTCTCAAGGACATCCTGATAAGAAATAAGAGTTTATTTAGAGAGCGCCCGGGGAGAATGAAGTGTTACGAACATGAGTTTAGAGTAACCGATCAAACACCGTACTTTCAGAGAGGATGGCCCGTGCCAATAGCTTATAAGGAAAAGGTAGACACGAGAATTGAAAAGATGGTGAGATTGGGGTCATCGAGAGATGTAGTAGCCCATATGTCAACTCGTTGGTGACTGTTATCAAGAAAGACGGGAAAGTGAGGCTGTGCCTAGATGCTAGAAATAGTGTGACGGTACCTGACTACGAAGGGGCTCTACCAATTCAAGAAATATTAGCACGACTCGGGGAGATGCGATACTTATCGACGGTCGATTTGACTAGCATCTTCTGGCAAGTCCCATTAAAAAATTCATGCCGAGATTACACTGCATTCATCTACGATGGAAAGTGCTACCGTTTCACCGTAACACCATTTGGACTCAGCACCAGTTCAGCAGTGTTGACTTGAGGTTTGGACAGGGTACTGGACGACGATGTAAAGAGTAACACCATAGTTTATGTGGATGATTGTTTATGTTACTCCGACAACATCAAAACTCATTTATTGCATTTAGAATTATTATTATCAAACTTACGTAGAGCTAATCTCACAATTAATTTAGAAAAATCTCAGTTCTTCCGGCAGGAGATATCTTATTTAGGTTACCGCCTAACAACAAATGGGATACTCGCGACGGATGAAAAAATTGCTGCGATCAGAAATTTCCCTACGCCACGGAATCAGAAACAATTGAAGGGATTCCTCGGATTAACCAATTTTTATAACCGTTTCACAGACAGGTACGCCCAGACGACGCAACCATTGTTAAAATTATTAAAAAAGGAAACGAAATTCAAATGGACATCGGAATTAGGAGTATGTTTCCAGAATGTAAAGGATTTGTTTATTGAGTCTGTAATATTGAAATTTCCACGAATTAACCAACGGTATTACACATAATGTGACGCGAGCGATTTCGCATACGGCGGACAATTGTATCAATTAGACGATTGTGGGAAGATTGGCGTCATCGCGTTTACCAGCAAAACATTCAAGGGAGCTGAGCGAAACTATTATACCACAGAGAAGGAATTGCTGTGTATAGTGAGGTGTTTGGAAAAATTCCGCATCTATGTACTGGGGTAACCGTTGACAATTATCACCGATAATAAGGCACTCACCTTCATGAATAAGTGTCATTTAAATAATGCAAGAATTACTCAATGGATATTAACCATTCAGGAGTACAAATTTGATATTATACACTGTAAGGGCAAAGAAAATATTGTCGCTGATACGTTAAGTAGAAACCCGGAGGATATGATGGAAGGAGAAACATTCAAGGACAGCTGCGAATATATAATGAACCACATTGTAATTAAGATGAATAGAGAGGTTAGTAAAATGCTAAGAGAAATAAATAAATACCAAATAAATGATGAGAAATTGAAATGTATTATTGATAGGTTAGAGAACGGCGATGGCAAAAACGACTTCAACAAATTTTATAAATATAATAACAATAAGTTATACAGAAAATGGAAAGGACAATGGAGGTTATATATACCGAAAGGGATATCTGACAAGGTAATAGCCGAAATTCACCAAATGTATGGGCACCTTGGCACAAAGAAATGTACCAAGATGATCCAGGAGCATTTCACCATAGACCAATTGGCTAAGAAGGTAAATGCATACATACGAACATGCGACATGTGCCAACGATATAAGGACACACACAATAGAAATTTATTCGGTGGTACACGACCGATAATACCAAAGGAAAAGGGTGATTTATGTAGCGGAGATTTTTATGGACCTTTACCGAGTTCAGAAGGAGGAATCAAGTACATTTTCGTCATCATTGATAATTTCACTAAATATGTAAAACTGTATACTTTGCGAAGGGCAACGACCACAGCAACACTGAAAAGGGTACGTCAGTATTGTGAAGAAGTTGGCTCACCTAGAGCTTTGTTAATGGATAACAGTACGCAATTCACGGCTAGACAATGGGTCAGCGGGTTGGAAAGTTTAAACATTCAGCCCAGATACACTGCAATATGTAACCCTTGTTCGAACCTAGCAGAGCGCGTTAACCGGCAACTAGGTAACTTATTCAGAATTTTCATTTATAACCAACAACATACAAAGTGGTCACGGTATGTGAAAACCATTGAAAATTGTCTTAACGAATCATACCACGAAACGATTGAGATTACACCATATGAAGCCCATCTGGGAAAGAAACCGATACGAATATGGGAGAAGTATCTTGACGCTGACATTACGAAGGACAATCAAGAAAATAAGACGGAAATATTTGTAAAAATACGTACCAAAAGGGAAAAACATGCCAAGCAGATGAACAAATCGAATAAAACAATAAAGTTTGAGATTGGCGATTTAGTATTAATCAGGACGTATACACAATCAGACGCAACTCAAAAACATATAGAGAAGTTTTGTGAATTATTCAGTGGACCGTTTAAGATAAGCCAAATATTGGGCGAATCAACATACGTAGTGGTAGATTGCAGAGACGAAAGCAGGATTTGAGGAAAATTTAATATACGCCAACTGAAGAAGTATATTACTAAAAGGGACTGAGGAAGATATAGGACTGATATAATGAAGACAGCGGAGGTGGTGACTATGCCATATGGTAAACAAGAAGTGTACCATAACGTATGAACTAGTTAAGGAGGTCGAATGGATGGAATCTCATCACGGAATAGGGTGTTGACGCGGCCATATCATTTAGGCTAGCTTAACTAAGCTAGAAAAAAAAAATGTATTGCCAAAATAAACGATTAATACATTATTATGATGTATCAATAGAAGATATGTTTTAGAAAGAAAGTTGGTAGATTTATGTGCAGAATGTAATAAATGTGACAAACAAAATAAAATGTAAAGTTGTAAAAGCAAGGAATACTTAAATAATGATACGTAAACATTACTAATAAATTATAAGTAATAAGATGATTTTTTTTGTAGAATTATTTCATGTATCGTATAATGATATAAGGAGTTAAAGGTAACAATTGTATTGAATTAAACTTGCTTGAATAGATAGAAAGTAACGTGATAAAATTTTCCAATATTGATTACAATATGAAAGTATGAGGATCTATTGAATTAATGTACAATTATGTTAATAATATAAAAAAAAATAACTAGCGTGTAAATTTTGTTTTGATTGTTTGTAGGGAGAGTAGGTAGTGGATATTTGTAATTGTAGCCCATAATATCGATTGGACTAATATGAATGTTAAGATGTTTATTAATATGTTAATGAGAAGATATGTTTTGCATTGTATTCATAGTATGTAAGTACGAATATTAATGTAAGATGAATTCATATACCCAGAATGGTCAGAAATAGGTTGAATAGTGGAAGTAAAGGGGGGTGACAAGCGAAAGTAGGTCAGTGTGTACAACAGTGAAAGTACTAAACCTTTTGTTGTGAAGGATGAACACGGGGAAGTAAGGGAGACACAGGGCTAGTTTCGTTCATCGGATTCTGAGATCATCACGCCGAATCAAAACTGGGGACACTGTAACGCTAGATTTTTTTTGAAAATTTGGGATTGATGTGGACACACAAGGGCAGGCGTTGGCTGTCACAGCATTGATGAATGTGTACGCTAGCAGCAACAGTCGTTCAAAGAAATGGGTTGACAGACAACTGATATATACCTTGCTCTACATGAACAAAGGACAATAAGTATATAGCCGTAGCGAATAGGGTGAAGCGTACTGCATTGTTTCGAATGGAAACGTAATCAAATGACCAGCACATAGCTTACTTAGAAATACTTTGTACATAGTCGATAGTATTGTTGGTAATACGTATACGAGACAATACGATGACACTGCTTAAAAGGGTAGACGAGAACCCAAGGAATGAAGCAATTGAGAAGAATACAAAACAAAGAAATAACGAGGTCACACACAGCTGGGATCCAAGTAACATTTGAAAAGAAATAACGCTTGTTAGCTGAGAAGATATAGCGAGGAAACACTGGTACAAACCACGATTCGACACGCTGGAAGTAGAGAGGTGTCAAGGAGATGAAAATTTATGGCTAGGACAGTAAGACTACTGAAAGGATTGATCGACAGGCGAGAATATTGCTTTTTCATGGAATCGCGTAGGAGGAGAGTTTAACCAGAGTTTGGGGGTGACTACGTGAACTAGTGTCGACCTATAGGAAGCCGAGGATTGACAAGGGTTGGACATCTAGACTACGTCTCCATGGTGATGAAACCAGAGAACGAATCATCTGAAGGTGGTGGAAACAACTCAAGACGTTGGGTGGAGTTTTTTCCGGAATTCGAGATGTTGGGAGAAGAGTTATCTGGAACTTAGGACCAGAAGCCAATAAGACACAGCTATAGGGGTTGGACATAAAAGTATGGAGTAGCTTGGTGGGAACGAAGATTATAAAAGATAGTGTTTGCCAAGGGGAGAGAGAGTTATTTTTTGTAGAGTCGTGAAGCAATCTTAAGAAAGTTGTGAACTCGTCTTCTAAAAGGTTTTAATAAGTCTGCTACTTAAGTTTTTCATAAGTCTTCTTAAAGTGACAGTCGTTTAAATAGTCTTCTTAAAATGAGATTCTAAATTTATCAGTTGTAAATTCAGTGTTTCGAATACAAGTAGACTTAGAACATTAACTAACAATGTATTATACGGGCGTTTTGTTTTAAACATAAACAATTTATAAGTGTATTATTCGGTATAACATTAACCGATGAATGGTAGACTCAGTGCCATAAACGATTTATAAACGGAGTCGAAGTGATATGTGTACATAAACAAGGACAATGTATGCAATGCTTGTATGAACTATATATATATATATAAACTGTATCAATGTCAATCGATATAATTATTTTGAATGCGGGAACTTTGAATAAATAAGTGAAATTATAAGATACTCGTAGTATGTACAATCCGATCTTTGCGTGAGAATTTGGTGACGTAATGACGCAGGAGTGCGGGACAGACGTGGAAAGTGGAAACGATCGTATTATGATCAACAACAATTTAAACATCAAGTGACAACGGCAGTGCTGGAACGAGGATGGGAAATTCAGAGTTTAGCCAATGCACTATGGATACTCAATATCAAGTAAAATTTCATATATTATGTTAACGTAGAAAAACCACTGACCTGTAACTCACAAAGAAACCAGCTTGAGAAAAACAAAGTCTTAAATAAATAAAATTCAATCTAGTAAACATATTAATCAAAGTGGACCATAAATCTGGGGTATGAATACATTAAACGTAAAAATGTATAGAATTAAAAGTAGCAATAAGGTGAATTTTATTATGTGTATTTTATGTATGTGTTCTATTTCAGGATATATTCCCAACTAAGGAGGAATTTGTTTGTTTTATGTATCATTTGCAGGAATATATGTATTTTGTATGTGTAATGGTAGATGATAAGTGCATGATTATAATAAACATGTTTTGAGAACCCAGATCCGCATAACTTTGTATTATTTGAAACACCTTTTGATAATTAATAAACAGTCACTTAATTACTCATTATTAATCAGAAGAATATGCATATAACAGCATAACAAATTTACATTTTTACACAGTTTTTAATTAGTAACTTTGTCAATTAAATAGTTAATCAAATTAATTATCATACCAATTAAAAAGAATGCATAAATTTGCATTATAAAATGTTATTTATATGTTGTATTTACATGAAAATCACAAATTCATGTTTATAAACTCTAATGTGTTTGAAAATAATTTAATTATCAAAACTAATCTGTTATGCTGTAGGAAGGAAAGGAAAGTGATTCTCTCTTGAATCCAGAATCACTTTTGGATAAAGTGGCTCTGAGAATGGGTTTGAAAGGACACACAAATTGAAAAAGAACATAATATTAATATTCTTAAGTCCACCAACAAACAACATATGCATTGTACATTAAAGGACAACATGGGCACAGTCAGAATTCCGTTCTGGGGATGGAGGTTAAATTTTCAGTAAATAAAACTACAAAAATTAATTGAAAAATAACTCATTATTTGCTATTTATTTTGTTGTAATTAAAATAGTAATTGTGGACAAATATAAGAGTTACACAACTTTACAAAGCCACTTAACAATAAAGGTGACTTTATGTATTAAAAAAAAATAAACCTCTACTCAACAGTCTGTACCAAGGACCATGGCATACCACGCGTCTTTTGTGTTTAGTGGAATGGTTGCATGGCTAGTACAACGCATCGGCAGCCACTAGTTGTGGTATCCGTAGCCAGACTTTTCGTATTAGAATATAAATAAAATAAACATCTTCTGCAAATGCTGATAGTGTTTAATGTGTTGTACATTTTTTTTAACCTGGTCTTAATGAATAAGCCTAGGTATTCATAAATATCTGCATCACATTGAATTAAATTGGTCTAGTCATAGAAACGAATAAAAGATTTTCATAAAATAGGAACTATAGGCTCTCAAAAACGAACATTTCTGGATTGCCCCATGGGGTGTGTAAACACATGGATAAAGAATGCAAATGGGTAAATATATGCAAATACATACTCTGTTAAATCTGGCTATAAATAAGTTCACTGGTAGAACTATGGAGAACTTGTAAATGGCATTAGGGACACCATGTTTGGTCTTAGGTTTACGTATCTATAGTGGCGGCCCTAGGGTGGTGTGAGCAGTATGACCGCACCGGGCGCCATCTTTGGGGGAGCGCCGAAAACGCAACGATCGATTGTCCGCGCAAATCACGTTGTTGTCATGCGGGGCGCCCGCGCTGGCGGCTTCGTGGTCGAACAGCGTGGGCAGTGCGGGGGAGCGGGGTGAAGTCCATCTCGCACCGACCGGCATTGTCTGTTCAAGTCTGTTCTGCTTCTGTAGTCGAGTCATTCGTTCGCGCGCCGGTGCATGTGTATGTATAGTAGTTTGGTCATTGTGGCACCCATCCTGAGTTAAATCAAAACGTTACCTACATTATTGTAATTCTGTCAATTAAATTAGAAAAAAGTACAGTTGTAGCAGGTACTGTTTATGTAAGTATATTGTAAGTTGTTTTGTATGTTAAAGATGTTAGCTCTTAGTTGTTTTTTTTTTTGCAAAGATAACACCTAACCTAATTAAAATTTTATAAAATTGAATGAAATTTTGTAATTGTTATTGGATTATGTTATATTGTATTGATTTATATGGTCGCTAATATTCAATATTATAATCTTTCTTATGTTTTATTCTTATGTTGATACGACCGGCATTTTTAAAACTATAAACTCATAGTAAATATATGTTCACACGTAACGTAAATCCATGCCATGGACGCTTGCGCAAAATAATAACAAATATTGCTTGAACAAGGTCAGGATTTCTCGTGTTTTTTGCTTAATTTATTTTTCCCGAACATTTCAGTTTTTTGTGACGAAATGATGTTTGTGTTTAGGAAACGCTATTTCAAATAGCTTCGTGATGTGATATTGTATGTAGTTTTAGATTTTCTTGTTGGTTGTTAATGTTTTATGCCAGCTACCGTGGAATGGACCCTGTGTAAATGCAGTTTACGAAGGTATCACAAATACAGTATTTACATTATATAAATGTGTCTCTTACAGAAAAAATCATGTCGCTACTTCCAAAAAAACTATCTGGCGCACAAAACTTAAACAGAAAACGAAAAAAGCAAGGCGAAACTGCAAAATTACTTTCAAAATTTGTGAGAGTTGAAAAGTCAGCTACATCGTCATCATCAGAACTGGTTCAACACACAACGGAAGAAGACCTATTTAATTGAAGTTCCTTAGACGAAGCTCACGAAGATGAAAAGCAGCACACACAAGAAGATTTAGCTATTCTTGGAACGTCATCTGGAGTTCAAAACATTCAAATTACAAATTATGATGATATTTCAGAATGGCCGCTCATTGACTCGGCAACAAGAGATGAAACAATTATTCAAGGACCTGTAAGTAATGAAATGAGCAACGAAAACTACCCAAGAAAATAATATGGACGTCATTTTTCAAATACGCATTTTCAAAGAGTAATGCCAAATAGGGAAACTTTTAAAAGAAGATGGCTTGTTTACTCTAAATATGCAGATAAAGTTTATTGTTTTTGCTGCAGTTTATTTAACAGAAGCCCTCATTCTAATTTGGGAAAAGAAGTATTTGACGACTGGAGACACTTATCAACGCGTCTCAAAACCCACAAAACATCCTCCGATCACCGGCGTGCTGTGAACAATTGGATAGAAGCGTCGATTAAATTGAAGAACTTCAGTGGAATAGACAAGCATTTACAAAAACAGATTGAAGACAAGAAATCACGGTGGGTCGCTATCCTCGAACGAATGATGTCTATAGTATTCTTCTTAGCAGGCAACTATTTGGCATTCAAGGAAGCTCTGGATCTGAAAGTTTATACACTCCTAATAATGGCAACTTCCTGGGTTTAGTGCAACTGCTAGGAAAATTTGACCCTGTGATGATGGAGTACCTTCGCCATATTGGTAATAAGGAGACTAATGTCCACTATTTTAGCAAACGCATTCAAAACGAGTTAATTGGCGTACTTGGAAGTGAAGTTCGAAATAAAATTTTGACTATGTAAAGTCATCTAAATACTTCTCCATCATACTGGACTGCACCCCTGATGTTAGCCACGTTGAACAATTATCATTAACATTTCGTTTTGTTGATACTAATGAAGATGAAGTCAAAGTGCGAGAGTGTTTCGTTGCTTACCTGCCGGTAAGTGACTCATCGGGAGCAGGATTCACTGGCCTCTTTCTTGATAAAATTGTGCAAGAGTTTGATTTGGACATGAACGATTGTCGAGGTCAAGGCTACGATAATGGTTCCAACATGGTAGGAGTAAACAAAGGTGTCCAAACCAGAATTCTGAACCAATATTCTCAGGCATTTTTTAATCCATGTGGCTGTCACAGCTTGAAATTAGTGGTAGCAGATGCCGCCAAAATATCTGTTAAATTGGTTTCTTTATTTGGATTTCTCCAAAGACTGTCTGTTTTATTCTCTGGATCAACAAAGCGATGGGAAGTGATATCCAAGCACGTAGAAGGACTATTGCTGAAAAAAGTTTGCGAAACTCGTTGGGAGAGTAGAGTTTCTAGCCTTGCTGCTGTTCGCTATCACTACTCTTCAGTTCGTGATGCCCTTCTGAATCTTCACGAAGAAACGAATGACCCAGTTGCAGCATCAGAGGCCTTGTCGCTGATTCAGAACATGGAGCAATTTGAGTTCATAGTTACAATGGTGGCTTGGTATGATACTGTATATTGTTTCAAGTAAACATTGTAAGTAAGGCTATGCAGTCTGAAACTATGGATTTAACAAACACATCGCAACTGCTGCAAAACTGCTCGGAATTTGTCAAACAGTACCGGACTTATTCATCTGCTCTAATAACAGCTAGGGAATTGCCTTCTCAGGCTGGGATAGATCCTATTTTTAAGCCAGTCCGATCCCGAAGAAAGAAGAGGTTATTTGAGTACAAAGCCATAGATGAGACACCAACAGATCCTGAAGAATTGTTTAAAATGAACGTCTTTTACCCTATGATCAATACAATAGATACAATCAATACACTCTTCTCTACCCCGAGCAACTAGTGTTGCTCTTATTAGAACTACAACCGGTCATGACTACCTGGCCTCCCACCTGCACCGCATTGGCGTGTTGTCGTCTCCTGAATGTGTTCTCTGTGGATACGCTTCCATGAATGCGGATCACCTAATTGCATGTCCAGCCTTGATCTCAGACACGCAAGTCCAAGACGAAGATGGTACGGCAAGGCTCTCACGTCTCTACTGGTCAGCGCGCCGCCTAATGGCCCAACAGCCAAGGGTGGGCGTTGGCTAGTAAGTAAGTAAGTAAGTATGATCAATACAATAGAGAATGCATTGGTCACTAGATTTAGACAATTATCAAAATTCAATGATACATGGTTTTTTTATACAACATCAGAATAATTCCTGAAAAGTCCAAATTGGAAAAAGCCTGTGCAGATTTGCAAATCAGTTTAACTGATGGGGAAAAATGTGACGTATCCAGTTGTGAATTGGTTGAGGAACTTTTGAGCCTGAACCCATTATTAAAAGATCTTGAATCAGCAGAGCCATTAAAAGTTCTTCGACTTATTAAACAAAATGATTGGCAGGATATTTTCCCGAATGTGTGGACAGCGCTTCATATCTTGCTAACCATACCTGTAACTGTTGCTAAAGGAGAATGAAGTTTCAGTAAATTAAAACTTACTTGCGTTCGACTATGTACCAGGAAAGATTGTCAGATCTTGCAATTTTGTCCATAGAAAATGGTATTGCCCAAGAGTTGAATTATTCTGACTTAATAAAAAAATGTGCTAGTGCAAAAGCAAGGAAGGTGGCCATCTAGGTTTTTTATTAAATGGATTGTTCTTTTAATCGTTTTAGTTTTAAACTAATTCATGTACTGTCTGCAGCAAAACAGTTAAATTAAACTTATCAAACAAATATTGTTTTTTTTTCTTTAATTATTTCTCATCTATCCTAGATGTAAAAAAAAATGTCGTTCCCTTCTGTCTGTATGTATAGCTTAATCACGGATAAGTGACTGCATAGAAAGAGCTCTTATTTTTGTGTTTGGAGATAATAACTATACTCTTTGGTTTGGAGGGGCGCCACCATGAGATCTCGCACCACCTAAAAATTTAGCTAGGGCCGCCACTGTATCTAGAATAACAGAGATGTTTTGGACTAAATTACTACAATATAAATATTGTCAGTTGGAAACATTTGGCAGCGAATAAACATTATAAACATTCAAAGGTTACCTTGTAACTACTTATTAAGAGGACGTAACCTAAAAATTTGAACAATCCCTCAACCATCAGACAATGAGTAATGTACTTCCAAGACAGCTACAGTATTCTACAATTAAAACTCGTTGTTGTACTCGCATAAGTAATTAGCCCAATTATTTAATTTGACTTACACGACTGCATTTTGTAATAGTACAGACTATTCATAAAGTGCGCCAGTGCACAAATCGATAGTGTTGTTGGGATACTAAAAGATAGTACATGATTGGGAGTGGTCATATAATTATTAAAGCAAGAAGGTCATGTGATGTTTTGTTACATAGTATATTTGCTTTTGTGCTTAAAAAGTATCACAGTGCTGCCAACATTACCTTGATCTTGGGGTATATGTCCTTGGCCATCATCATGCACATCTTGCTGATAATAAGCTATGTTGCCTAGTTGCATCATGGCTTCAGCTGCTTGCTGGCTATCGTCATCAGGTGCTGGAATCTCTTCTGTCTCTACTTCACCTTCAGCTTCACCCTCTGAAAGACCACCTACTTCTTCCAATTCTTCTTCACTTGAAAACTGTAAATCTGCAAATAAATTATAGTATATGACTTATAGTAATAATAACAAACGGATTACTAGTAAGAGCAATATTAATTAGCCACTTTTATTTAACTTATTTATTATAAGATGCTCTGCAAAATACTTCTAGCATATGATAGAAACACTTTCTGTACCTTCTTCCAAAACACCACTTTCCTTTTTGATTCTACGGATACCTGAATCCATATCACCTTCTACATCAACAAATTCAAAATCCTCCATATTTGATTTGCTAAATGGTGAGACTGAAGGACCCTGAAAAAATGAATGTAAAAATAATATAAAGGTTATAGTTATAAACTTAATTTCAATAAACAGTTACTACAAATTGTTATAACATAATAACACTTCTGCTCTAAAACTGTATTGGTTTATATCACTTTATATCAACCATTTTTTTAATGTATGTACTTGAAACATAGAATAAAAAACATGATAAAATTTGTCTAAGAATCATTTTAGTTATTTTAATAACTAGGATAGAAATATGGATTTCTAATGATTTTTAAGGAATAAAAATGTACTCTCCTTAATAAAAAAATATACCACAGTAAAAAAAATATTTTGTTTGGTGTAGGTTGGTGTTACTATACTATAGTTGTCTACATATGTTTCTTCCTAAATATTATGAATTACTGTATTGTTCCAAATGCAAGCCACACCCTTTCTCCTAAAAACATACTCTCTAATTTGGCCTGCAGCTTGCATTCATACGCTAATGAAATTTAAAGTTACACATGACTTCTAGCAGGACGAATGCTTTAGGTATCAACGAGTTGTTTACAGCCAACAACAAGAACAGCAACTGCCTGGCTGTTTTAACTCTGACATTATGATTTATGATTCCAGCTCTACGTTTAACAACAAACTGAACCAAAGTACATGTACGCATGCATGTGTGCTCACACCCTTGTGTAGGTGGCAATACAAAGGATGAGTACAGGGGGTGTAAGTCACATGTTTCTAATAAACACTGCCAGTGAGGTATTCTGTTGTAACAGCGACAACACTGGTTATCTATTATACTTTGTTTACATTTGGTCATTCAGTGTTCTTGTAGTGCTTTTGTGGTATGAGTGACACTGTGGAGACTACAGGCACACAGTCAAATCAAATTCCAAACAATAAACATAATATGTATGATTCTAATTATAAACTAACTGTGATACAACATGGACAAAAACTTGCAAGAAACTTTGATATCAATGAATCCTGCATTCGATGATGAAGAAAACAGAAGGAACGGCTTTTAAATGTACATACTGAGCGACGAGCATTCATGGAACCTTAAGTTGAACGTTTTATAGCAGTAGAGTCCAGCGTCTGTGAACACATAAGGCTTTTAAGAAGGCAAGGACTCCCTGTCATCAGACATGTTTTAAAATTAGACGCTTTAGAGATCGCAGAAGAATTGAATGTCTCTGGTTTCAAAGTCAGTTGGGATAAGACAAATGATGTGGCAAAATGATTTGTGCTTAGAGCATGTACATCATTCGCACAATAACTACTGAGTGATTATGAACAACAACTCCTTCAGTATCAGCAGTTTGTCAATACTTTACACAAGAAGCATAATTATTCATTAGAATACATAGGAAATGCTGATGAAATTACCATATTTTTTCCAGCGCTTCACAGTGGACTCAAAGGGAACCAAATCTGTAACAGTAAAGACCACAGGAAATGAAAAATTACGTGTAACTGTGATGTTTGCTGCATTAGCCGATAGATGAAAACTTCCACCTTACATAATATTAAAATGACAGAACATGTTAAAAGAGAAGTTACCATCGGTTGTAATTTTTCGCTGTCATGAGAAAGGTTGGATGGCAAATTAACATATGGTAGACTGGTTAAAATGTGTATGGAATAAATGGCCAGGTGTATTACACAGGCCTATGAAAAGATAATTTTTAAAAATTGTTTGAGTTTTGTCAACTGATTTTTATATAATTTTTTAGTGCTGATTCCAAAAAAGACCACAATTTTTTTTAATCACATATGGTTATTTCACAAAAAGTTATTGGTTAAAAAAAATTAACAAAAACACAATTTTACTTAAATACAATGAAAACACAATGAACTTCTACAATATGTGTAGTATGGGTCCTTTTTGTTTCCAAGAAAGCTGGGTACTACATTTTTGAAAGCTTTCCAGGCTTGTTTTTATTTCCTCCATTTCGTCCAAGGCTTTTGATTCCAGGCTTTAATGTTCTTCTAATTGACCACTCTTTCTTTATATAATGTTGTTTTCTGTCACGGCTAACCCATTCTCACAGAAAACATGGGCTTTGATGTATCCATTCTGTTGACTGAGTAACATGGGAATTAACTTCAAGTCGCCACAAATTGTCCATCCATGATCTTCTTAGGAAAGTTTAGTATGGATCAAATCAAGATTTTCATAGCATTCTTTTAAATGAACTGAATGACTTACAGGCACAGACGCGTACTTACTTCTATTGTGTTCTCTTCAACAAATTAATAGTCTCCAATTGTCAGCTTTGTATTCTATGTTGAAACTTATCATGAGTCCGGGCACATCTTTGCAGAACAAGTTCACCCTCTTAAGAAAAATGGAACAAACTCCTTTTCTTTGCTCCAAAACCAATAAAAGAAATTACCACAAGACAATACATTTTTTCTTCAATCTGGAACATAATATTCCTGCCGAATCCTTAGGAAGATTTAAATCTCTAACTAAATTATTCTATTCTTACTGTGTGAAAAGTTTCAGGTCATTTCTGCTGGGATCATAAGTATCATTACCACTACAATCTTCACTACTACATGTTTGGGTCATTGTTTCTAAACCTTCACAAATACTGTCTAATGAATCTGGAGGGGGAGGACCAGGTATACCATGTCTATGGGGAACAGGGCACATGGCTGACCAAATGTTAGGATAAGAAATCTCCTTTTTGTTCTTCAGATTGAAACCTTTTACATTACATGAACAAAAGTAGCAGTCATCACTATGGTTCTTAGGTTTTCTTCAAACCACTGGTACACCAAACTGGAAAAATGTTTTTTCCCATGGAACCAGTGTCTTAGTTCTTCAACACAAGCCAAACAAACTTTGTGAGGGGCATGTATCGATTCCTCAACTTCATACCAAAATAAGAGAAATGCACTTTTTTCATAAAATCTTAGATGTTTCTTAGTTGTTTTCCTACTGTATAATTACAACAAATACAGCAAAAAGAATCTGGTCAATTAACACAGCCTGTGGAACCCATTGTCCTTAAAATTAAACAATAACACATAATAGAAGATAAAAAAAAGAACTGTTTCACACAACTTGAAACATTATCACACGTCTACCACACACAAAATCAAGAGAGACACTGTAGTGTAAGGGAAAAGGTATGTGGAAGGGGGAGGGGAGGCAAACAAGCATCAACAGGTTAGCGATATGGTTTAAACTGGTTTTCACTAGTTTTACTATTCTGGTCAATTTGCTTTTATCTCATTGGGTGAAGTGAATAAAACTGAGTAAAAGTTCGTTTAAAGTAATTTTTAAGTAAATACTCATTTCTAAGTGAATAAAGTTTATTCTCACTTTTAGTGTGAATAAAAACGAGTAACAATTACAAGCTTGAGTAACAACTTAGAATTGTTTGAGTCTGGTACAAACCATGCTCACTTTTAGTTAGTCTGCACTTTGGCAATGTATAAGAATGTTCGTAGTGTGAAGGTTTACTCGAGTAAGAAAAGAAATGGACAACGATTAAAATCTTTTACGTTTTACTGATCACAGTGTACATTTTTTAACAAATGAGTTCCTGCTAGAAAATTATGAAACTCGAGGTGATCTTTCGGTGTGAAAAAAGATGGAAATATTTTTAAGATTTATTGGAGATCCAGGATTCCAGAGTAGAGTTGCTAATGATGTTGGAGTTCACTGTACAACTGTTTGTAAAACAGTTAATATAGTGATGGATAAAATAATAGAAAAAGCACCTAAATAGAGTTGATTCCCAAGCACTGAGAAGTGAACGAGGCAAAGATTTTGTGGCAGACGTGTTTTCAGTTGACAACAGTAATCAGGGCACTGATTGCACACATGTTGAAGTTAAGAAGCCGTCTGTATTTGGAGACGAGTACAATAGAAAAGAGTATGCTAGTGTCAATGTGCAAAGTGCGTGTGATGGCAACGAAAAGTTTATCAGCATCAGTGCAGAATGGCCTGGAAGTGTCCATGATGCCAGGATATGGAGGACGAGTCAAGTTAGAGAAGTTCTTTCACGGTTTGATGGTTCTGCCTGTTTACTGGGGGACTCAGGATATGATATTTCACCCTGGTTGATAACGCCATTTGAGCCTGCCCGTAACGTACAAGAACACAATTTTAATTTAATACATTCAAGGGAACAAGTGACCATAGAACGAGTTTTTGGTCAATTAAAAAAAAGGTTTCAAATTCTAGGCAACTGCGTGAGTTTCTTTGGACAGAGTACTAAAATTAATTGTTTTTCATGCAGTTTTACACAACGTAGGAAAACATTAAAATTATGTGTTTTATTTTGAGGATGTATATGATGAGGAAGAAGGAGTAGTTGCTGCTTACGATGAGAATGTGCAAACAAGGCGATGTGGAGAACAGAAACGAGAAGAATGTTATAAATATTACAAAATTTAAATGCTTAAGAAATCAAGTTTTAATAATGTTTTAATTTTAATAACTTTTTGTAATTAAATTAATACCATTTCCTCACAATATTTCCTTTCAAAATAAACAATGAAAAAAATTAAGAATAAAATACAGAATAAAAAAAATTCTGATAATATAAACATACAGTACAGAAACACCCCCCCCCACACACATAAACACCCTATAACTTTTGCTTTATGCCCACGTTGTTGGCGACAGATATAACTTTTTTAAATTGTTGGCAACAAATATAACTTATTAGAGAGACTAGCACCACGTATTGGTGCGACAAATATAACTTTTCTTTTTAAATTTATTTGTTATGTATTTGTATGGTTAAAAGATTTATATGATTTATGATTTAATTTCGTAATCTCAGTTATTAAATACGTCTACTCATTATTATGTAATTCATTAATTCAGTTGGGCGCCAGAGCAGAGTATCCCAGGGTTTACTAAGAAAGAAAACTCGTTCAGTTCAGATACAATATTATTTGATTTTTATTATAACTAAGACATTGACATTTTATCATACACATTATGATATTTAATAAAACATTATTGATATGTTAATACACATTTATTACTAACTTCAAAGTATTATGATTCTTTACGATTACTATTATTTCGTATTCTCCATTAACGAGCCGCAACATTATACTCTAGTTATCTGACATATATATGTATATATATTCAATATTTAACTAACACATCACATAATATTCTTTAACTAACATTACTTTTCTTAATAACCCTTTATCTACAGTACTTGACTCGTATTCAAATGCTGTTACTATGATATTTCAATTTATTCCCTTAATTGTACAATGGTTATTAATATTACCTTTCTAGTATGTCATATTACACAAATTGCATTGTTAGTATCTGAACTTGTGTGGGTCTTTTTAGAATGAGATGGGTTATACTACAGTAGATTAAATTTTACGCTTATTAATTAGAAATCTGAATTGTTAAGATTTTATATGTTACTTGTTGCAAGATTCCAGACTTTGCTTAGCTGCTCTTCGTCGCTTATTACACTTCACTTTCACTTCATATGCTCGATTATCACTTCTTAAACTTGAACCACACGCTCGCGTTGTACTTACGTCACGCACATAAATAAATATACTTTTCGCGCACATCTGAAATATCTTCCTTTACGTACTTTACACGCACTAATAAATACTCTTCTTGATACTTTAACGTTTTACTTCTCGATTTATAATTAGTGAGCTAATTTATATGGTTTAAATAACACACTATTATGACGTTCCACTACATTACTGAAAGTTATCGTAAAGTGACGCAGATTTTGCGTGCTTATCTTGGAATTTACTTAAAATTTATAGTTTTGCTATTGATTCCATCACCACCTTACTAGTTGAAGACACATTCATTGGCCAGGGTTTGAAATATTCCCCGGTGAATTTGAAATTCTCCATTCCTGTCTCGTTATTTTCACGCGCACTTAACTGACGCTTTTTCTTATCGGTTAAACAGTGCGGGCGCATTATTTTTTACCGCGTGGTCGCTTGGCTGTTAAAAACGACGCTACTTTCTACAATCATAATAAATATTGGACTGTCATCTTTTGTATTCTGAAGGACATCGACCGGCCTTTCTAACAGTACTTGTCAGTTTTTTGCTGTTTTCGATATACAAAACAATTTATGCGTTTATGACATACTAGGTACAGTTGTCTATTGTATTTTATTTCGGCTGGCGACAGACTGTCGGCACACAAACCTCGCCCTGTTCATTCTTTACTCTACGTATTATATAACGTCTTACCTACGTTATAACATCGGGAACCTGTGCTTAATTGCCTCGGATCAATTGCATAGGCTGCCATAGTTGTAACCAACTTCTAATTATTAATTTTACAAGCTGTAGTTAGAATTAAAGGAAATTTTATAGGGGTGTCTGATGATTTATTCACTCAGTATTATGTGTTTAACAGCTCTACATGAGGTTTTTATTATAAGGTTTTCTTAATATATAGTTTACAGTTTACAACATATTTTCTGAAGGGGCCCTCAAAATAAGGAATGTTACATGCTAGCATTTTCCACGGATCCGGGATATTAAACTGGTTTGTAAGTAAAGCTCACTTACTCATAAACTATCATACTATTTGGGGGCCATCTGAAGAATGGACTTGATTTAACTTTTAGTATCAGAGAAGCTTTATAATATAAGCATTACTTGCTACTACAAATATTTTTTAATCATATGACGTACTACATGTTACAAAGTGACTATTATTAAAGTCTTTTATATTGTTATTTAAAGTGTCTTTTACAAATCATTTGTTTGAATGTTAATTAACCACGGAAGACAGGCTTCCGCGTCACCTTGCTATTCTGATGTTTACTCCATGTCCTGCTCCTTGGTCCTTGGGGTGTCTACAGATGGTCAATCTTTATTATAGTTTTCTTTCCTGCTGAAGTTCCTGAAGTGATTCGGTCATTATGAAGCTGGTATGCTGTTCTCAGAAGTCTGGTAGCTAGCCTCTTTAGTAGTATAACTCAAGTTAATGTTTTTGTTTGCCACAGAAATGCACGTCACATCATTATTGGTAAAAGGTTGTCACTTTAGGTACCTCGTACCTTTTCATTTTAAAGTTACATTGATATCTTACACACTAGTCAGTAGAGATGTCATCCCGTACACTTATTTATTCCTATTTTTTTTATAGATTACATGTTTACTTTATGACACACTAATTTACCTCTACATTCCTCTGCACATTGTTAAATCTACACTTATTACTTTTTTTTTAAATGAAATCGTCACATACTCCCCCGTTTAAAGATGACACAGGGTGGGGAAACATGTGTTTTCTATGGGTTATTAGGTCAGTAATGTACTGGGAGTATGCTTGGCATTACTGTGTGAAATTTCTCTCACTCTTTTCTTTTTTCAAATTTATGAGGTGCATGAGTCACTCTCGACTTACTTCTTCCTATTATCAAGATATACAATGCCTTACAAACTAATTCTTAGAATACATAAAATTCACACTTTATGAAACATACTAAATTCTTCTTAATACTACTACTTAAATACTACTACCGGTTTTTTCTTTAGTTGTCAGTTACTCTTGTTATAGAATTACTCTTTAAGTAATTTATTACTTAATTATTATTTATATTTGATGTTAGCTGACTTCTCAATTTTCTCTACTTTCGCTGAACAGGATCTAAGGTTGATCAGGCCTCATTCCTATTTATACGATTAGGTAATTAAGAGGTTACTCAAGTACTCTGTAGCAGGTATACCTTTTACTACATTTAGTTTGCTTGCACTCTACCATTTCCTTTTTCATGATAATACTATATCTGCGAAATATGTGTTCTTCTATACATATTTTTGAGTAGTGGGTTCGTACAGGGCTACTGTTACTGGAGTTAAGTATTTGTGAATTTGGTAAGAGCCACACCATCGGTATGATATCTTGGAGGTGGTCTTATCGATTGCACTACTCGTAGGGTGTGTTCTATACATTACTAAGTCACCGACTTGGTACTTTACTACATTGTTATTATTAATCCGCTCGTGATATTTTCGCGATTTCCTTAAGTTTGCTCTTAAATTAGCGCGAGCTTCATTCCAGATTTTCTTTATATTCTTATCCCTAATTTCGTGGGGTAGTAATGATTTCATCACGCAGTTCCGGGTGCGTTTCGAAATAAAGATGTCAAGTAGTAGCTTTCCTATTGCGCAACCTCGCATTTCAAACCCTCGTGCAACTTCCTGTTATTACTCACTGCGGTATTTCAGTCCGGTGAGTGAATCAGCGAAGACGTGATTAGTGGCGATCTATTCCAGTCTGGTAGAAACTCATTTTACGAGTGTTTCGGGTACACGGATGTTTTGTGATCTCAAAGTCGTTCATTAATCCACAATGAGCAAGTATTCGAGTAATACTGGGTCATATAAACTTGCGGTGATCGCTTATGCCGAAACACACGGGAATAGGGCAGCAGGCCGCAAATATTCTGTGTCCGAGCGTAACGTGCGGTACTGGCGAAAACAGAAAATTGCCCTTCAAGAGACCAACAAGTCTCGTAAAGCATTTCGCGGTCCAAAAAGTGGCAAGTTTCCGCAAGTAGAGGAGTATCTTCTGAAATATGTGATTTCGTTACGCAATGATGGATATGCCGTTTCTTACGAAATGCTGTATTTTAAAGGACGAGAAATAGCTGCAGCACATGGGATCAGTGTCTCGAATTTTAAGGTTAGCCGAGGCTGGGTGATTAAATTTATGAAGAGAAATGGACTCTCTCTTCGAAGAAGAACATCCTTACGTCAAAGAATGCCGAATGATTTCGACCAAAAAGTCATTGATTTTCATCGCTTCGTGATTAGGAAACGGAAAGCGAAGAAATATTTGCTTTCCCAGATAGAAAACGCAGATCAGACGCCCATCAGTTTCGATATGCCACAAAGTCGAACAATGATACGAAAGGAACATCGAGTGTTATTGTGCGCACTACTGGAAGTGGAAAACAACGGTGTACGGTAATACTTGCTGTAACAGCTGATGGCAGAAAGCTTGCACCGTACGTTGTCCTGAAGCGAAAAACAATGCCGAAAGTAAAATTTCCACGTGGGATCCACGTTCGTGTCCAAGAAAAAGGGTGGATGGACACGTCACTCGTAGAAGACTGGATATGAACGGTTTGGGGAAATAGAGCGGGGTCTCTCCTTCGGTGCCCGGCTCTTCTCGTGTTGGACAGTTTTCGTGGCCATCTGACAGAAAACACTAAAAAATTATTGGAAACCATGAAAACCGATTTGGCTGTGATTCCTGGTGGACTGACATCAGTACTTCAACCCTTGGACGTTTCAATAAATAAACAATGTGCGAAAACTCTATCAGTGCTGGATGGCGGAAAATGTGCACGAACTTACTCCAACAGGCAAAATTCGGAAACCATCTGTGGAACTCCTTTGTGAGTGGATATTGCGCGCTTGGGACATGATTTCTTCGAAGGTGATTGAAAAGAGCTTCAAAAAGATGGGAATCTCGAATGCGTTAGATGGGACTGAAGATGACTTCTTATGGAGAGGGTGAGCAGTGATAGCAGCACCAATTCTTCCTGCAGTTCCAGTGGCGACGACCAACTCGGTAGCCTATAAAAGGTAAGATTATTTTTCTTCCTTTTTAGCAGGTATGTCATTATTACTTACGTCATTAGTACTTTCGTTAATTCATATTTATTTTGCTTCAGGTCGTACTATCAGCTCGTGACGGGAAGAATATTTTCCGGTGTCTGTACTTGAAACTGTATGTCCAACTTGCCTAATGTACTCTATTTGATTATTCAGAAGAAAACTCAACCGTAATTTTATGCCAAATGACGATAACTTCAATGAGTTGAACTGATTTTGTGTATAATATATTTAATGTACCGTATCTTTTAAATGTCAATAAATTTCAAATGAAATTTGGGTATATCTGAAATCCTTGAATAATTTACGCACCCAAAATTTTTGCCGGTATTTTTCGTCAAAAAAGTGCGTTAATTATGCGAGAAAATACGGTATTTACATTTTTCCTATTTTCTTTTTCATTTTATTTTTCTATTGTACTTTTATTATTCTCTTTATTTTACATTTTTTTTACAAATTAAGGAAGGAAGTAGGGACGAGGATGTTTACTTCCTTATTTTTTTTCAGCGAGAAATGAAACCAATCACGTCTGAAAATAGACTTCCGTTATCAGTTTGGGACGCTTGTTCCCTATATTTTTTTTATTTCAAACTTTTCACTTTTTATTCGCATTTCATTTATTTCTAACTGTTGTAGCAACACTATACGCTGCAGCTCTGGAATTGATAAATCCTTAGTTTCCTTGCTTTTGTAACTCTGCACAGTTTTTGTAATTTTCCTAATTTTTTGTGAAGTTGAGGTAGGGCTGTCTGGGTGATGAGGCTCACCATCTTCATTTGTGACTGACTCATTTATTCCGACTGCAACGCTTCCAGGTATTTACAAAATACCAGATTCTCCTCTGTGTTAGTTAGTTCTAAAAAATCTTTTCCCCACTGCAACAATTTTACTGGTCTGTTTCCAGTTTTGTTTAGATCAACTTTCTTCTTAATTCGTGTTGTTCAATAGTTTTGATAGCTGACTTGGTATAAACAGTTTTCCACTTGCATTCGAATATACTTCAGAAAATGTTTCCCATCCATGCTTTTTTTTGCGGCATAGATGGAATTTTTTATTTTTCCATCACAACTCTGTTTTCATCTAATATCCTGACAAATAGGGCCTTATCCATTCGCTTATCCACCGACACTTGATCATCACTCAATGACATTTTTAAATTAACACACAAAAATTAAAAGTTTTATAATTATTAGTAGTAGTTTTATAATACAGAGCAGTTTAATAGTGAGTACCGTACGAGGCAAACAAAGGAATGAAGAAGTGATCAGTGCATGAACAGAACACAGGCAGCTGGGGAGGTAGGGGATTGACATGTTTCAACAGGAATATGAGTAAATTCTCAACATTTTGCAAACAAGTAACAATTTTATGATAAAATACTCAAGATATTCTGGATTGTACTCTGATGTACTGAGCACTTACATAACGCCTTGAGAACCTTTTTATTTACTCCGATTCGTGAATTTCCTCAAACTACCGAGTAACTCAACTTTATCCACTTTACCTATTTTGAGGCAAATGTTTTAAATTTAGATTTGTACTCCCTTGCCAAGTATTTATATATACCAAATAACTATTTCATGTGTATAAATATATGTACAATGTTTATATACTTTTACTGTACTTTCTAATTTATCAGATACATCAAAGTTAAATATTATTTGTGAGAAAACTGTATGTGATAGAATTTTTTCATTATTTTCCCAGTAATCAGCACCAATAAAACTATAACAAAAATCACCCTTTACATTTTAAAAGATAATTTTTCCATTGCAGAACTGTGTTATTAAAACGACATGGTTCGTTAGTGCTAGATTCATTTTGTGGTCACACTATGGATGAAATAAAAAAACTTCTTGATGAAGAAATGGACACTGGTATCGCTGATATTCGTTGAGGAAAGATACGTCAGTTACAGGTGATAGCTATTGTAATAAACAAACCTTTTAAAGATAATCTAAGACATTTATATAGTAATTGTTTGGTTGCAGGAAATCAACCCTTGATTCCTACAGGAAAAAAAAATCTGTAACAGAACTCAGCAACCAGACCAAGAGTGCATGGTAAAGTGTCTCACCAGAATTAGTAAACTCTACATTACTAGCTAGGTGCTATTATACATTGACCTAAAAAGCTGAAAGAATATCTTGAATTATTCACACACACACACACACACACACACACACACACACACACACACACACACACACACACACACACACACACACACACACGCACACACACACACACACACACACACACACACACACACACACACACACACACACACACACACCTGATTATACCTGTGCCCTCCACAAAATTGTAATTTTAATGTCAGAACTGTCTAATTCATTAAACTAAAATCAGTATCATTGACTAAAAGTGAAGGTTTGTCACCACCAGAATACTTCACCAGTATACTATC
This sequence comes from Magicicada septendecula, assembly GCA_034769895.1. Classification (NCBI taxonomy): domain Eukaryota; kingdom Metazoa; phylum Arthropoda; class Insecta; order Hemiptera; family Cicadidae; genus Magicicada; species Magicicada septendecula. Next base: position 638,499,538 of record CM068367.1, read on the forward strand.
AAATATATTCAATTTGTTTACTGCAAGTGGTGTGCATGTTATTATAATTGGATTTAAAGTAATACAAATTATTAAATAAAGTAAGAACAAGTACAGTGGTAAGAAATTGTTTACTTACTTCACGAGTTTCTTGTTCATTAATAGTGTAATTTTCTTCATCTCCACCCAACCAAGTACCAATTGAATCAATTTCTGCCTGTTCTAAAGCTCGTTCTTGTACAAGGCTAATGTTTCTTTCCAACTGTGTTAGATGTTCATCATACTGTAAAGTATCCAAATAAAATTATTATAATATATACTAACTACATGAGCATGTAAAGTGTGTTTTATTTAAAGTATCGTAAGGTGGGGTTTATTTGCTCCTTCAAGGGAAAATTTGCTCCAAAATGAGTAAAACTTCATGTCAACATGCTTTTAGTGGAATCTGTCATGGCATAAGGGAATTTTTCCTGTTGTATTGGCATCCTTGGTTCTATTATCAGCTGTAAACAGTATTTATCCCTCCATTTTTGTTTTACTTCTGAGGTAGTTATGTTTATCAAGGTTGATTTTCATGTGAATGTATATAGCATATGTGACATAAGTGTATACAGTGAGGCAAACGCATCACAAGGTAGTACATCACTCTTCTAGTGAAGAAGAGTCAGGCGAGGCACTGAAGGTTTCTATAATTTATGACACAGAAACAGAACAATAAAACAATAAGAAGCAAGAGGTTTTTATGATTTATGCTTGGGAAAGAAACAAGCAATTCACTTAGTTTTACTAAAACAAATAGTGAAGAAAGTGGGAGAGTATACTGTTTTCAAAGATGATGAAGATCTATTTGCTGCAATAATTATAAAATTTAACAATGATACTGTATGAATACGGTCTACGGAGAAGTCATTAAAGTATTGGAAATGGCCAGCCAAAGAAGATGAAATGGATTATCCCTGGGAGAATGTATTGGGGGGTATTAATCCACCTAAAAAAATGTTATCACGTGGATATTATTCTGTTCCACAGCTAGACCGCAATGATTGGTTTTAAAATATTATTGTGCAATTCAGAATTTCTTATAAATTTAAGCAATAATTTAAGCTAATAAGTTTGTTTTTGCCTTCTGTATTGCTTCCATTCTCTACCATTTTTTACATTTTTTCAATTTTGTGTACACATTTTATGATTATTCAAAAATTTTTGAATGGCAGTCTTATACTTCTAATATCTTTGTGTTCCAGAACTAGACACAATTATTGGCTGGAAAATACTATTATACATACAATATTATGAATGTTTTTTATGCAGTTTAAGCAATTATTTAATGAAATAAGTTTGTTTTTGTCCAGTACTTTGCACCAATGTTTACATTTTTGCAGTATTATTTTCATATTGTGATTTAGTTTAATGAATGTTTGGTAGTGACATATCGTTTTTTTTTTGTGTAAATAAATTATGTGGAAGTACTGAAAACATATATCTGGTCTTACATGACTCCTTATCTAAATTTTACCTTACAAAATAATGGCAATGGAAGAGGTGGAGCAAGTATCCTTCTTATGAGTATACTTTGCTTCAATTTTTAAATAAAAAAAAAAATGTATACATTAATTACATAAACTTCATTATTACGACTGGTATACTTCAACAGTAAGATAAAAGAAAGCTATTAAAGTAATACAACATAAAAAAACAATTATTTTTTTAAAAAATGGTAGAAATTAGTTTTGAACATAAATAAAATAAGTGACTGGTAAAAATAAGTGAGTGGTAAGTGACTGTATAAAGTACGATTGAAAAAATGAACTTATTAATCACATGTGTAAAAGTGAACTTACATAAGTGGATATAAAATCATTCAACTATACATTTATTATTAAATATAATTTTATTATTGTATAATGCACCTTAAAATAAAATTACAGGGTAAATTTATTATTCTTGTGTGATAAAGCTCAGCTGTGCACCAGAAATCCAATTTTACTTATTAGTTGCAAGCAGTTGATAATACTAAGGTCTGTTGATTGAACACTCTAGTGACAACAGAAATTTCTGAGGCGTATGGTTAATATACTTAATTTATTTTAATACAATTCAATCTCTAATATTCTAATCTAAAATAATATAAAAACATTGTACTTCTAAATTCTTGCTGTAAACTAAATACTCTGCCTAATTATAGCTTTATGGAGTAAATAAGAATTAATGCACATTTTACTTCAAATTGTGTCAAGCACTTTTTACACACACTTAATTCAGCATACTTTGTTTGCGGAAATTGTATTATTTTTTTCTGTTAATTGTTCCCAAATGTAACTATTAATACTCTACTTTATCATTGAACTAACAGCTATTAATTATCATACGACAATACTAATCTTATTTACTTAGCTAAACAAATAGTATCAGTGGGGAGCCGATTAACAAGATTCAAACATTAATAAAATGTGTACTTTATAAGCAGCAGACACAAACTCAGAATGCCAGGCCATTTCCTGTTCTGTCTGAAATCCAATATAGGCCAAATGACTTTTTTGACAAACTTTGAAAGTCACAAAACAAAAAATATATACATTTGAATTAATAAAAAGAATGTTTATAATGTTTTAGCTGAGTTTATAATGTAATATGGGAAAGTTATTTTAGAATATGCTATGGATTCTCATATAAGTACATTATTTGTTGTATTTGATACAAAAAATGTCTAAAAAGCACAGTAAAAACTTAATTATCTGTCATCCCTTTAACCATCAGACTTACAAAAGAAATATCAGATTTAAGAGTTGTTATCCTGTTGACTGACACCACATCAACACACAAAACAGCAATTTTTTAAAACAATAAATGTAACATAAACTTAAAAAATATATTTGTGTAATTATTATAACCCCATAAAAAATTAAGAGTTACAGCTTGCACATGCATGCACGTGTGTACTCACACGCGCGCGCGCGCACACACACACACACACACACAGCCTTTTATCCTAATGCCACGGTGAACTACTGTGTTTTATACAAAAAGATTGTATTTTCATTGGTTGATTGTGCATGATTCTTATTGATTTTACTTCCATGTTCCACAAGAAAATGGAAGTATGGTCATGGCAAAAAAAATTGTGTTCGAGATAATGGCAGATTCTGATTGTACTACCATCAAAACATGAAAAAAAGTCATTTTTCGAAAAGTGTCTGTGTGTAGAATTTTTTCTATGGCAAACGATAACAGCTGCAAATTCAAACAGAATCAAATAATTCTTTGCATACACCCCTGAATTGTAGAGGACTCAAGGCCTATTGTTTTTGGTGAAGATCGGTTAAGGGAAAGGGGTAGTTTACCAGCAACATTTTACGTTTTAACAAGAGTAAAGTGCTTAATTTTGATAAATAAAGTATCCTGAAAAGAAGGTTATAATAATCAACTGTAGAAAGGTAGATGAAATATCTATAAATGAAAAGGGTAGTTGATGGAGGAGGTAAGTTTTATATGTGTACTACGTTATTGACAACAAAGAAGTAGTTTCTATGGAAATATTTCATTTCACTTTAACAAAATTCAATATTTTTCATTTTAATTTAAATCACGTATGAGTGAAAATATATCGTTCCTGGCAGGCAAGCATATCTCAATTATGTAATGTTTACTTTTCCAAAGTTTTATTATTGTGATTACTGCAATAAAAAGGCCGGCAGCACACACACACACACACACACACACACACACACACACACACACACACACACACACACACACACACACACACACAAATTCACATTATTTCTGGGCTCACTCATGTTTATTTTATTATGTTTGCATGCTTTTTAAATGGAAAGTGCCAAAATCCACACCAACACAACGCGTGCATGCCGAAAAGGTGGACATCGATTTGCTTCCTGTGGATCGCTGGGCAGTGTTGTTGTACTAAAGCAATTAATAAAATCTGTGTACTTATTTCTATTATGATATGAGAATTATAAACTAATATGTGCATGCGTGTATGTATGAAAAATATATAAATATTTTTCTCCTTTGGAAAATTGTTTGCCCCTCCTTGAAAATATTTTGACCTCCCTGATGGCTAGTTATTTACTAGCCTGTGTGGAATATAGCGTTATGACATGGATCAGAATGGTGGGTGTTAAACAGGAGACACAAACGTATTAAGGAAGAAATGTTTTGCTGAGAAATTTATAATTATACGGGTGAACAGAATAGTCATTCAGGAAATCAGAAGACAAATGGAAAGAAAGAAATCAAGACTCGATTTTAAAAAAGAAAAATGACTAGTATAGTATTGGCAGGAAAGACTTTGATAATACTATAGACATCCCTCGGCTCCTCGCAGCGAGAGTCCAATTTCATTACAGGAATCAGATCACAGCTACCTTTACCTAGCTCTTCGTTCGACCTACAGACATTTTATCCAAAAGTACAGTCCTTCCTCACGAAGGTTGAGGATAGTCTTAATCCACCTGACATGGTGGTACCATTTTAGCTGATACGTATTTTTTTCAGAACTCATGCATCCACTTATTTAATTAATATTTAAATGATTTTAAAGGAAGTCATGTATGGTTCTCCATACCGATTTTGCCTATGTAATGCAGATCAATTAGATTGAAACAATTATTATGTACAACTGACTGTAAACATTTGTTTTATTTTTATTATCAAAAATGAAAGGATGAAAGTACTTCTAAAAATTTTAAAACACAATTTTATATAATATAACATATAATATTAAGTATTATGTAATAGTACTATATAATGTAGTATTTACATTGTTGTTAAAAAAAGAGCTTCTTTATTATTCAACAACTGGATTTATATACTGGCACATGCAACTTAGTACAGTTATGGAGTGATAAACTAATGAACTTAAAACTGATTCGCTTAAGGATAAAAAAAAATCCACAAGATATAAATACATAGAGAGTAAAACATAAGTAAGTTAAATATATTATCAAATCTAATACAGTAAAATTTGTTACAAAAAAGAACTTTAAAAATATGAATTTTGAAAGGTACATTTTTATATGAACCCAAATAACCACATGAAATCTAATGAATTTTTTTCTTACCTCATCTAACATTTCTTGACAAGCTTTAACTAATGCTTCTGCCTTCTGAGTGAAAGGTGATTCTTTTCCATTATACAGAACGCAATTTTCCAAAATTTTTTCCACATCAGACATGAATTCATGGCGTGAATGGTACTTATGTGCTACATGGACACAAAAAATTATTCAATAAATACAACACATTAGCATTACTTAATATTATGTATTAACTATTGTTTATTTAAAAAAAAAAGTAATACTATTCAGCTTTACTTACAAGCAAACAACGCGCAATGTCCTTATTTTTCAACACACACACACACACACACACACACACACACACACACACACACACACACACACACACACACACACACACACACACACACACACACACACACACACACACACACACACACACACACACACCTAAATATAAACTTTAAAATTTTACAAAAAATTAATTACATTTGACTTTCTTTGCTATTGTTTCCAGATCCATTGGATGCTTTACAATATTATAATAATCTTTCACAAGCTTCTTGTTTACTGGTTTCACAAATGGCCAGGATTCAGACATTGTTTTGAGTCTATTATTCACAACATTGTCAATAATGAATGTCAAAGCAACTTGATCATTATCATCAAGAAGTGGGTTGATTGCTTTCTCCAGCCGCATTAGACGTTCTTCTTTTTCTGCCAGACGTTCACCACACAAAACCAGCATCCGTCTTGCAGCTACAGTAAGTGAGCTTTTGGCTCCTACACAAAAATTTTTATATACACAGTTTTATAAGAAGATTAAGTTATATGGGTAAATATATAAACAAAACTGTTCTAGTATGCTGAACACACACACACACACTCTCTCTCTCTCTCTCTCTCTCTCTCTCTCTGTATAAACATATTTATATAATAATAAATGTTATGAAGAACATACTTTTAGTAGGATATACTGTTTTTAACATGGTAGGTTTTTAGTTAATGTAATAAATCTTTTAATATTTTTGTTTATCAGCAATATCTGTGGCTGGTTTGATTTTTCATTTCTTCTGATATTTAAAATTCTATTTTGATAATTTACTGATAATTTAAGAAACATAAGTTTTGTCTATCACTTTAGGTTTATTACAAAAATATAAGAATTCCTTATTGTAATAAAATTTGTATCAATAAAATTTTCCTTAAATACTGTATACCATTATAAAGGGTTGAATTCTCTACAATCTGATTGACATCAGCAAGAAATTCTTCTCGACTCTGATATTTCTTCTGGCGCAAGTTTTCTCTTATTGTCTGCAGATCCATTGGCCGTGACACAATTTTATAATAATCAGGAACAACCTGAAATTATATAAAGATTAATAATATTTTAATTTCTTAAACACGAATAAAGTCTTCATTTTTCTAAACATTATTCTTCATTCACATGTACAGCTTGCTCGAGAACAAATCTAATTATTTTTGTTTTGATGAACAAAAACTGCATATTCCTTTCACATTTCTAGTGAAGGAACAAAGGCATGTAAAACTTAAATGCTGAACTGACTACGTAAGAATTGATCATTTTCAGGTAACTTACGTCTTAAAGAATATATTTATGTATCTTTAAATCTTTTTATATTTTCCAGGATTACTCTTAAAATAATTTGTTTTATAAAGTAACATGCTTAAACATTGAACAGTAAAATAGGAGGTTTATTGAAAAGTATGATTTTTTTGCAGAAATGGGTTGTTGGGAAGCATGCTGGTAGTATGTGTTAGCAGATCTTACATGGTGCATGCATGATTTTTACTAATATGTGTTCTCATATGAGTTTGTTGCTCTCACTGGCAGCCAGAATGTGTGGTGACATATGTTTATAAAACACAAAAAGGTGTAATCGATTTTAACATAGTTGTACATTCTGTTAACAGTGACAATTGTTCTGGTAAACCAGATGCTACAAAGTAAGCAATACAATCTTTGAAGACCAATAATATTCTTGATGATCTGAAAATTCTTTTTCATTATACAGTAATTAACAGTTTTTGTATATGTTTTTGGTGGATGACTTGGACAAGTGCAAAATAGTACTCAAACTGCTTTTATATGAACAGAATGAGTTCTGTTACAAAGGATGATTCTAATTACATGAAGTCTGCAATTACAAACACATGCACATGCGCACTCACACCTGGACTGGTATTTGTCCAAGTGTGAGTATTTGCACTGCAAATACCAGTGTAGTGCCTTTAACTTAAGATGAAAAGAGTTGTGATGATAGAACTCTTAAATTGAAAAAAATACTCGCTGGAGAAAAGTATGTGTCTTACATCAATATGTTACCCAAAAGTTCCAAAAATTTAATTTAGAAACACACACACACAAAAGTAGTAACTGACTTGCTTGACCTTCTTCAAAATAATTGCCTGCTCCACTGAAGCACCAGTGTCAGCACGATTTTAATGCTCTGCAACATTGCAGGAATCATTTTCTGTCAGTCTTTTCAGCACGTCCTGCATTTTTGAATCTCCTCTACCATATAAAATTATTTCTACTTAAGCCCCATTTTCATATTGGGAACAAAAAGAAGTTGCTGAGTTTAACGCAGGTGAATAAGGGGTGGAGATGGCAGAGGCGTTTAAAGAAGTTAAAAACTGATCCACAACTAGTGATGAATGAGCTGGCCCATTTCCATAATGCAACATTCATGTTTGATTGTACCACATCTGAGAATGTTTACATCAAACTTGTACTCAAACGTTACAGCAGAATTGGCCATTCACCACCTGGCCCTCTTGAATAAATTCTTTATCGATTATATATAATTTACCTTGTAATTTCCGTCCAGTGACGTCAAGCATAATTTGTATGGTTACGCGTTTCAGGCCATGTGGCCCATCCTCAGACCATCACTCCGAGAGGAGCTCGTTAAACAATAAAATCCACACAAAACAAACACATAATAAATAAATATATAAAATATATTAAATAAACATATAAAAGCGTTCTACTACCCGAACACGGTGCACCGCGTGTAGCATGTCTGAACTACCTATCTTTATTATCTTTATCGATAATGAATTTGACACCAAAAAGCAAATGAACATTGAGTTCACGTTGGTTGAAACTCGTGCTTTTTTGGTTTTGGTAAATTTCATGATTTCCATTATTGAACCTAAAAATCCATGTTTAATCATTGGTAAATGATCTGTAAAATGAAGTGTAGACTATTTTCACAACGTTCTTTGAGCTCCCAGCATATATAAACTCATTGTTCTTATTGATTAATCATTAGCAGATGGGGCAAAACTCTTGCTGCAATATAGTGCATTCCAAGTTTTCCCAACAAAATTCACTGGCAAGTCAAAAGTTTTACAAATGTCATGAATTTACTGCTAATGATCTTCATGAATTGTTTCATAAATTTTGGTGACAATTGTGTCAGTGATGTCAGTTAAAGACGCCTACAACATTCAGCATCCTCAACAGATGTTCTGCCATCTTTGAAATGTTTAAAAGGTTGAGTCTGGTATCGAGCTTCAATGCCAAAATCTTGTTTCAACATTTGGTTTTTCACTGATGTATCTTTCCAAGTTTAAAAAAAAATTTAACACAAACACTTGGCACATTCAAGTAAGTCACGTTAGAAACTGTGAAGCACTATAAACCTGTCATACAAAAATGCATAATGTAAACAAATATAACCTTCCACAACAATAATAACACTAGACTGGTTCTTTACTGATATTGGGGATGCACTTAGTGGCATAATTCTATACTACATGCCTTTTACACGGGAGATTTCAATTTTAGGAACTTTTGGGTAGCACCTTGTATATAATGTATTTTACTTGAGTATGAATATTAGATTACCTTAGCATTAACTGGAAATAAAAAGGGCTGAACATCAGGTAAATCCCTCATTTCATTCAGAATAGATTCAAGAATAGTTGACAAGACAACAACAGGATCAGTTCTTCTTCGGTTTGCAGGCTTCTGCTGTCGTTTGAGATAATCACAGTGCAGTTCGTTTGGTGGTTTACGGCGTTTACGTGAACCAACTGCATCTTTTGGTACTTTAATTAATAGTGATCTACGTTTTATTTCTTCTGCATGCTGTAAAAATAATCATACTAAAAACACTTACATTTCTGAAAACAGAAAACGTTCACTGAATTTCTACATACTAAAAATAGTAATAATTATACATCTCGGTATTTAATTATTAATAATGTTTCAATCATTTAGTTTTGCTGTTTGATCAGGGTTCATACTGAAATTTTGAATTTGATTTCCTTGACTTTCCATGACCAAATCTGCAAATTTTCCCTGACCAGCGTATGTGTTATCTTTTGCGTACAATACCAATTTTTCAATATATAAATTACCTATTAAACATTATTGTAGCCTATTTACTCAGTTTAAAATATTAGTGTTTAGTGAAATTTATTTTTATTTGTAAGCATGAAACATTCATAAATTATCTTATTAAAAATTTACTTTAGCATGCTTAACATTATAATCGTCCATCATCATGGATGAATTTAAATAAATAGGCCTATTTATTTTTTTAGTAATCGACCTCCACTTTCCCCATAGCCATCCAACACACTCCTTTTTATTTTTTCCAAAAAGTAAACAGTTGTATTTATACAAAAAACAATAAAATTAATTAGCTTATATTAAAACATTACAATAAATGTACATTATTAGGTTAAAATATCACAAAAAACTGCATAAAAAATCTAAAGGAAACATACAAAGCAACAAAGAGATTGTATTATTCTTTAAAACTAGAACACTTTTGATACAGGTAACCTAAAATTCCATACCTAATTTTAATAGATACATGAATACAAATTTAATTATCATAGCCTAGGTAAATAAAGTCGACAGTGATCATAAAAGTTCTAAATGGGGAGATTTAGCCTAACTTTTTCTTCTCAGGAATCTGAATTTTTGATTTTATATTGTCTTCTTCTTTCAAAGCTTGCAGTTTTAACATCTTTCTCTGCTCTTCAAGTTTCTTGATCTCTATGGATAATTTTCTTATTTTCAACCTTTTTCTTCTCTTCTTCTTTTTGGTTCTGTTTTGACTCTTTGAGATGTTCTTTATATCTCCTACGGGCAGCTCTTATATTTGTCAACATTGTTTGAGTGATAGGAACTTTAAGAATACTTTCATGATATCTTATAGCATTTTCCACTATTCTTTGAGCAAAAAGACTATGTTCTTGCAAATTCTCCACTAATAATGTTTTATTTACAGAAAACCCTCCTTCTACTGTTGCATTTCCATGTGAAAATATCAGTCCTAATTTAATAATTTGCTACAATTCTGAATAAGATTGATTCCCAAGTACTAAAGAAGAAAAAAAATCATCAAGTCTCTTGGAAGGACAATCACCATCCAAAAATATTTTGAATTGTAATTGAAGAGCTTCACTGCAAAGTCGAGTGTATTGTGCTTTTGCTTTCTCAGCAACAGAATCTGTGATTCGGTTATTGGTGTGCAATGCCTCTAGCAATAAATCAAATTTTGTTTCCCTAGTTCTGGCTGATGTTAAATTATACTAGGATCGAGTGATGAGAGCCCTTGGACAGGCTTGTACTTCAGAGGACTTCTTTCTAATATCATTTTGACTAGCACAGTCTGGCATTCAAGTTTGAATTTTAGGATATCACTTTGTTTGAAGTGGCTTCTTTGAGAAGGTTTTTTGTATGAAATCCGAGATCAATACTTTTTACATCACGCAAATTTTTTTTGTCATGTAAATCTAATGAAAAAAGCTTAGTTTTTGTAGTAGGCATTTTACTGGATTTAAGAAATCTCTCCATCAAATTTTGTGCGAGACTTGGCAAATCTGTGAACAGGAATGGATCAAGTGGGTCTGAGGTTTGGAACTTTTGTAAAAATGGTTCACATTCCAAGGAAAGCATTTAAAAAAAATCCAGTTTGCATTTCAGAAATATATCTTTGGTTTGAACAGAAACATTTTTTAATGGTTTTGTATTGAGATATTTTCGGCTGTCAACAAATTTCTTTATATCATCAAAAGTACTTAAAACTCTGTCAATAGAAGGCACATTTTCAAGCCATCTGGCTGTACAGTGTTTTAAAGGAAAATAGATTTTCCAGTAAGTTCAATGAACTCAGCACGGCGGGCTGGTGAATCATTAAAGATGTAATAAACATCTCGCAAAAAGCTATCCACTTCCCACTTTGCCGTCTTTATGAAAAAAAATGTCCCTGACTTTCTGAAAAATATACTTAATTTCCCTGACTTTCGGCACATCTTAAAATGTTTCCCTGACTTATTTTGATTTCCCTGACTTTCTAGGCCAGTATGAACCTTGTTGATATATTAAGAGCAACCATATCACCTTAAAAAGGAATTATGTTTTAATATGACTTCCAAATTGACAGTTCAACTGGTAGGATATAGTGCTACCACTTTGTGCAATATTATCACACGTTTCACTGCTGGCAGCTTGCAGCAGTCTAATGGCAGACTTGTTTTAAAACAAAGATTTGAAATAAATGGAACATTTTTTCTGTTTCTACTTAACCTTAATGTACAGCAAAAATCTGGGACATTTTAGAGAATAAATTGTTTTTAAAGAAAACATTTTTTTCAAAACTAATATACTACAGACATTATTTTATTAGAATTACAAGTACAGTGAATTCTCCTTTATTGAGACGCACTGGAACCATATGAACTTGATCCAATTAAGCAACTGGCTTTATTAACCGAAATCTCCAAAACATACACAAACATACTTCATAATTTTCAAAATTATTTCTAAATACCAGGCTGTTAGGCCATGGTTGGTTGCTATGAATCGACATCTTGTCGGCAACGTTTCGATTCCCCCCTCGTGGAACTTCTTCAGGCCACCAAAAAGCGACAGAGTACGTGAAAACAGTAGCAGCAGATATTGGTTGAACAGGTACCTTTCTACCTAAAACAAGCATAAGGTATCATTTGGTGAAGATCTGCCGCTACTTCATAGCAACCGACCACAGCCTAACAGCCCAGTATTTAGAAATAATTTTGAAAACATGATACTGGCCATGCAAGCTTTATACTTCATAATGGAAACCCCAAACATAATTTGTACTACTGGAGTTTTTATAGAATTGATATAAACAATAGTAATAATTTATTATTTGTGTACATGATACATAATAATTATGTATTTATTTATAGGTACGTTTTTACTAACATTCACAGTATTACAGCATACACATATACAGTAGTACAGTATTACAGTAATACACACGATAAAACAGCATTTTTTTTCATTAAGGTATTCTACATTTTTATCAGGCTGGATAAATCTTCTTGATTTTCCACTTGTTGCATTCTTATTAAAGCCTGTGTCACACTATGCTACTTCACTAGCTGATATGCGTGTAGCTAAGTAGCCTAGTGTGAGTGTGACATAGATAGTAGCAACTACTAGCGCTCATGGCAAGTGAAAAATCAGTAGCTAGAGAAGTTGGAAATGTTCAACTTTTGGCGCTACTAAGAAGCCAGTAGCCGACCTTGAGGTCATGTGATTCACTAGCCGCTACCAAGTATCACCCTAGTCGCCTGGTGTGGCAATGCAGTAGCAGTAAAGTAGTGCGTCTCTTGTCACCACGTGCTTGGCTTGGTGTTGTTGTATTGTGCCATTTGAGTGTTCTGTTTCTACATTTACAATGAGTGATTTATTAAAGTGGTCGCATGATGAAATAATTACATTCCTTAACATATACAGAAAATAAGATGTCTGTGAGACATTACGTCTGTAGAGTATTTGAAACATGATGCAAAAAACTGCTTTCAGTCGGTTGCTAGATGAGCTGGAACTTGCCTGACTACCAGTAAAAGAAGATGCTTTAAAAAGAAGATTAAAACACTCAGTGATGCTTATTGTAATAAAGTGAATAAAATTAAAAATTGTAAAAGGAGTAGTGTCGGACGGATGATGTATAAAAACCAAATTTAGTTTGGTGACACTAAATCCAGCAACTCCTGAAACTTTCGTATGGCTAACCACGTGATGTTATGGTAAGATTGGGCGTCTTCGATTGCCAGCTCTCTTATTAGTGTTGATGTAGCACCCAGTTTAACCCTTCTACCTATCCACTGCTGAACCCACATGCATTTCTTTTTGTTCTTTATGTTACTCAGCAACTGATTATAAAGGTGTCTAACACCAATCAGCAACAGGCATCTCAAAGCCTTGTGTCACATACCCAAGATGTTACTTTGCACAATACTTTTAACTTCAAACCAATCTATGCAACCACGTTCTTTGCTGTACTAGCCACTACTAAATCAGTGCTACCTAAGAACAGTGACATAGAAATAGCCAGAAAATGCAGTAGCGGCTAGTGAAGTAGCATAGTGTGACACAGACTTAACCAAGTAAGGATAAGAATAAAACATAAAAATGTGCTGAAAACATGTAACGTGTCAACAAACTAATACTGTTCTAAGGCTTTCACGGTCGGTGTCAGTTGTATTAAAAGTATGTACCGGGCTATTTGGCTGTGGTCCAGGGTTTACAAACAAATCAAACATTTCGACAGCACCACCGGCTGCCATCATCAGTGGAATTCGAAGATTTTGAGTCTACCTGAACGCGGGTTGTTAAACGTCAGGCCCACAGTACCGTGGTGAAGGCTGAAGATGTCCCGCGATGTTACCTGTACTTATACCGAGTCCCATGTACAGGTAAAAATTACACCATCAGCCAATCAGAATAACGCACAGGTAAAGACTGCACCATGAGCCAATAAAAGTAAAGAAGGTGTATGATTGGCTCGCATTGCGCTCTGCCATCAGGTACTCAACAAAATGTTTTCCCTGAGTACCGTGGTGAAGGCTAAAATGTCCCGTGATGCTACTTGTACTAATTATACTAATTGAGACCCACATACAGGTAAAAACTGTATCATCAGCCAATCAGAAAAAAGGTGTATGAGAGGTGCGCATCGCGCTCTGCCATAAAATACTTAACGAAAATGCTTTCGCCCCGCCAATTCATAGCGATTGCAGAAAGCTTCTGAATCAAGATGAATTCCATATGAAGACAAGGGAAGTACACACTCACCCCCAACAAGAGTTTCTCTCATCGAAGAGGATCCGATGGTCGGCATTGGCGAGCGCGTGCACGGCTATGGCAGACTTCTCCGGCTGTTCCAATCTACAGCAACGGCTATGTTCACAAGCGTGTGCGGACGCTGCGCCTCGTGGTCCTATGAGCTAACACAAAGTGCAGCATCCGCACACGTGTAAGTAAGTAACTCACTGAGTTTCTTGCAGGTTTTCTGTTATAACGAATAAGTCTATGTAATGAATATTTCATGTGTAATAAATATAGAAACAAATCGATTATACATTAATTCATATAAAAAGCTCTGAAGATACAGAATAATTTCTGTGAAATGTGTGTCAGGTGAAAATACAATAAAATTTACTTGCAGAAGTATTTATTATTTGAAGACATTCATTATTATGTATGCAGAGTTTATATTTTAACATTTACATACCATCATCTATGTTTAGGCATTGCTTAAAAATTCTATCATATTGTAGTTTACATATGAAAACTAAGTTTAAGAAAATAAAAATGTGTGAATATATTAACAATTTTAGTAAGAGCACGTACCTTCAGTAATTTTGATGATAATTTAACCTTTGTACCATCTACATTAACCAAATCTTCATCATCTGCATTTAACTGTTTCTCTATTTCTTCTTCTTGTTCTTCTGTCATTGCAACATTCAAGGGTGGAGCTGTTGTGGATCCTTGATACAGAGGGCATGCTTTATTGGTACGCATATGACCGACCTACACGCAAATAATTTGAATGTTATTACCTTACAACTTGAGTACAGTCAGCCACATGTGTATGTGTTGTATATTGTATTCCACCTAAGATAACTTACACTGAATAGAAGAAATAAATGGAAAAAGAATTTTACAGAAGGCTGGAGATGCCTGTAGAGCTTGGACCAAGACAAATAAAACATTACATTTAAAGATAACTTAAATGGATACAGTTCACATCAATCTAGTCACCCCTAAGTTGTATATTATTTTATGCTATATGCACTTATTCCTTATTGATTCCAACTTATTTCCTGGTTTTGACAGTACTGTGTCATGGATCCCTTGACCCTATATTACAGATAGAGCTGCTGATTGTTATAACTAGAGTACCATGTTTGAGGTACCATGTATATAAAGAACATTTACTACAGAAAAAGTAAGAATTTTTAAAAGGGCCTGATGAAGAGACTAATGAAATGTTTACTTTAAAATTGGTTAGAGATATATAAATGGAGCAAAGATATGATTGAATAGATGTAAATGGAGACAGTAGTGGTGTCTAGGACATGCTGCATGGTAGAACACTATATCATGATGCTGACAACGATGATACCTTTAATAAATAAAATATACAATAAATATCTTTTCTTCCCAACCACTAAATATTAAAAATGTACTTGTGGAAAATAAAAGAAGAGGATATAATACAATAAGTAATGAATATAATAAAATATTTGTACAATAAAAAATGAATCAAAAATTTGTAGGTAGACACCTACTATGGACTTGATGTTTTTAACAGTAACACTGTAAACCGACATTTTTAATTGGGACATAACAATGCAAGGGCTTCTTTGTTGTGATAAATGGTGAACTCATTCCTACATGACTCTATGTGGTGTATAAAAGCATTCACACGCAAACCAGTTAATAACATTGAAAATGTTTATAAGGACGTGTCGCACATGTGAAAATGACTGCTGGTGCGTGATCGAAAATGGAACCGGTGAGTTTCCATAGAAACTACTTCTTTGTTGTCAATAACATAGTACACATACAAAACTTCGCTTATGAATGCGACTACATTTAACTTATAATCTGTACATTGGTAAATGAAGAATGAATTCATTGATTGGTGAATGAACATAAATATATATACTTTTTAGATTTATTGAAGCATTTTCAATGCCCTTCTCTGTGCACTGCATTTGTGCAATACCTGTAAATTTTTTTTATACGTTTTCCATTACCACTATACCTTATATATATGATAAATGTTTTAGCTCTTTTTATTCTGAATTTATAATTATTCCAATTATATTTTTTGCTACAATATTCTTTTAGAATTTTGTTTGTGTACTTTTCAATATAATGTATTAAAATTTTCTAACGCCTACTGACTAAATACTGATATAACTTTCTCCTTCAGTCAAAGTCAGAATGCACGTTAATGCACAATTAATAAGAACTTGTAGTTGTTGCATAAGTATCTGCATTCTACAAACACAGTCAAAGTCAGAATGCACGTTAATGCACAATTAATAAGAACTTGTAGTTGTTGCATAAGTATCTGAATTCTACAAACAGTAATCAATTTATTCATTTTCTAGTCTGAAATACTGATGTTACAAATTAAGTGGTTCTCAAAACAAAATGTTTGAAAAAATATATGATGAGCTCTATACTTACATTACCACATGCTCCACACTTGAGTTTAAGATCTGGTTTCAGTTTGTTGGGTTTCCGTCTGCGGGGAGTTGTGGGTGTTTGAGGACTTGAAAGCAGTTTCTGAGTAGCAATTTTGTTGTGTATAGATGTGCTCAGTGTACTAGACTCACTATTATCACATAGTAAACTACTCTGGCTAAATGAAGAATATGGTGTAACTAAAAAAAATAGATTTAATTTATACAAGCTTTTCAAAGTTGCATTTATTACCTATCATCAATAAACATTTATTTTATATATTGTATGTACTCAATAGTTTACGATACTACCCTGATACCAGTTTTAATGAAACACACGTGAACTTTCAATATAAATGGTAACAATATACGTTAAAAAATAACTTACAAAATATGAGAAATAATAATTAAAATTTTAACAAGTGACAAAACTTATACATGCACATTTCATGCCTACTTTCAAAAATGGAGGTGAATTTATTCATCAAAAGTTAAATTGGCAATTATAAAAGCACAGCACTAGTACTTAATCGATTAAAATTAATTTATATGTCCTTACATACCTAATGGAGTACGCATAAAATTAGCACTTCCCGTGATTCGTTCTCTTTCCTGATTGCGCTTTATCCTTCTCAGTTGTTCTTGTATACGTCTCTTTTCTCTTTTCATTTCCTCTTTCTGTGCATCATCAAGGGTTGCAAACTGACGTATGAAGTTCTCATCTTTAGTTGTTCGTATTTTCACATATGTATCTATTACAGCAGGTTTTCTAACTACTTCCATTCTTGTATATTCTTTACCTTCCACATCTCTGAATGTTCGATATATCTTCAAAACCCTTCCTAAAAATTTACACAGCTTAATTAATATAATAAGTTAGTAATAAACATTTGTTAACCAATTATGAATCTTAATTGAAACACTTTTTGATACTTTTCACTCATATGCACTAAAGTGCCAACACACACAATTACCTCATCCTTGTGATTATAAAAAAATCAAATACCTGGCTGTCCCATATAATTTGACAGTGAATTATTATCTTCATCTTCTTTCTTCTTGTCTTTAGCCTTCCTTAGATCTTGGCTATCCCCATTTTCACCCATTATCATTTTCCTTAGCTCTTGTCTCTCTTGCTCTTCTTTTTCCAATGACAACTGAGTGCTTGTTTTTTTGTTGGCCAGCATGTTTTCTATATTTTTACCCATTTCTTCTATATCAGAACTATCTTCATCTGAACTTTCACCTTCATCTGTTGATAGCACTTCACAAGATGAGAGGACACGATTTTGTAAATCAAATATTCTTTGACATTCTTCTTTGTACCTGATGTACCGAAAATAAATGAGACACCAAGTAATTATACATATTATTAATGATAATAAAACTTTTTGTACAATATAATAATAATATAAAACTTTTTAATAATAATATAAAATATACAAGAAAAATGAGCAAATATGAATGTAATATCTGTGTGTGTGTGTTTTAACAAACTAATACTATGTGGCTAATTAACTGTAAATGAAAACCACAATTCAAAACACTTAAGGCTGCAAACTATTTCACAAAAATTCCATTATAAAACATTCATGAAATTATTGGTAACTTTTTTTCCTTAACTTTTTAAATAACTTACAACTCCATTCCACATTAACAACACATGATTTCACTACTACTTCTGTGTGAGAGAAATAAATGGCCTGACAAAACTATATTACTCTATGGTTTTATATAAAAGATTTATTGTTCATCAAGCAAATATTATTTATTTTATTCTGTATTTTAGATGGATTACATGCTCAAATAATTTCCCTTTGTTTACCACAATTTTTAAACATGAAAATTCTAGTTCTTACAAGTATCTGATTTAACAAAAGTTAACTGTCTTTGCTACACCCAGCATTAGATTAACTAAGAGGACAGGAGAGCAGATTCAATCCTATACAATCACCGTACTACAAATGTGTCTAACAAGTTACTCTCAATTAGAACATCTAGCATTATTTAAGGATTATGTTCAATAAATCTGTTTAACTTATTATTTTTATTAAAATTTAGTTAAACTGCCCAGTAAAACAAGCGTATGTGATAGTACATTTTAAATTTGTGAATTATAATTAATAAAATCTCAAGTATATTGTGCTCATGAATACTGGTTCAGTGTCTCACAGTTAAGAATATTGTCACACATTATACACTGAATTTAGATGTAACCAATGTATTATAAAAACCTACAGCATCTTGTACATATATCTGACTAAAACCCAGAAGCACTTCATATGGTAACATATGGAACTGAATATACACAGGATAAATATACTTACCTCTCCTGATGTTCTGCTATAGAAAATCTGTTACCACGTGAAAACTTTGTCATCCCTTCTTCACCTGCTTTTGCTTTCTCTGTTGATAAGGTCCGTACTACATCAATAACTTCCCAACGTGACAATTTTTTTATCTAAACAAAATGCAAATGTGTAATCTGTAGACATTAAAGAAAAACTATAAAAAATAACAGCTTGTTTGATTAAATAAAAACTAACCTCTTCTTCTGGTACACCAAATTTGCGCAACAAAGCCTTGGCATTATTGAGTGATAAACGTCTTAAATCTGCATCTGTTCCTGTCACAGTCCTCTTTGGTTGCGCTTCTTGTTCCTCTTTGCTTTGCTACAATACAGTTACATACGAATATTATTATTAAAATAAATGTATTCTCTTGTATGATTCTAATCTTGATTCATACAGGTACTGCAGGTAGGACAGGAAACAGGTTCTTCTTACAGCTTGAAACTTCTGAACTTTAGTGGTACATATCATACAGAACTTATATGAGCAATGTAATGCTCATTGTAATATTACAATGTAATGAATATTCATTGATACAGAATAATTCTGGACACACACACACACGCGCACGCGCGCGCATGCACACACGCACACGGTGTACTACAAGTTATTCAGCATTATCTACTTGCTTAATATATCAATCAATTCATGCACATTCTCCATTTATTCCAACAATTTGAAAGAAATGGTGCAATTAATTTAACTAAAACTATATTCTACTAATAAGTTAAATAAATATATTGTACCAGTTACTGACATTTGTAAAATATTATTATTTTCTCAACAGACATTTATTTTTCTATCAAAATCTAAGCAGCAAGTGCATAATCTGAAGATGTTTAAAAATATCATAAAAACTAATGACCAATCTTTCTCCTGGTTCAATGGTTAATTAGTTATATTTTAATAGTTATGTACAAAGAATATAATATGGTAATAGTTATATATTTCATCTTCAAAATAAACACTAAAAAATGTTTTGATTGTACGATTAGCATTAAACAATGTATATACTTACAAATAATAATAAAAATGTTATTATTTAAAAACAACATCAACATGATGATTATAGCTTACCGTTGGTTTGTTGGGCATTCGTACATAGGAAAATCCTTCACCACATCCAGTAGGATCTGCTGGGCCAGTCAGTTGTAATAAACATTTTCCTTTCATTGCATGTATGTAAGCACGTGTTGTATTCCATGGTGCTACTTTTACTTCATCATCCATTTTTAACTGCAGATCTTCATCATCATCTTCTTGAGGTGTGAATATAAATTTCTCTCCATAACCTGCATCCTAAATTATAAATATTTTGTTATTATTGGAGTTATATACATAATTATTCATATTATAATTTACTATACTTTATTATACTATACTATATTATTTATAATATTTGTAAATTACAATTATGTTTGGAGGTCAGTTCTGTGTTACTCCCCTGTTTTACATGAATACCATTGTTTTGTACTAACATGTATACAAGAGCAATTGAAAACTAATATTTAATTAAGTACTTAACATTATGCTGGGAATTTTGGTCTACTCCTCCTTTTTTTATCAAATATAATGTACTATCACACACACACACACACACACACACACACACACACACACACACACACACACACACACACACACACACACACACACACACACACACACACACACACACATACACACACACACACACACACACACACACACACACACACACACATACATACACGCACACACACACCAAACTCTATATGCTGTGTGTCCATTCTACTCTGGACCATGCAATAATAATATAAACAAACATTACAGAATTTTCTAAGTAAATGTTGTTGTTATCTTTTCGTATCATGAATCTCAAACCTTTTATATGCATATGTGTATACTGAACATACATGTTATAAATTTAGTTACACTTAATTTTTGTTGCTTTATAAGTAAGCTCCTATACAACAGATGTAAACATTTTAGTGGTAATGTCTTTAAAGTTATACTAGATTTATCATATCATTTATCATATTGTTACGACGGTCTACTTGATCGTCATAGGTACAGTGGAAACAAAATAAGTACAAGACACCAATTAAGTCACTAATCACCAGCTTTAATTTTTACAGTTAAACAGTTCGTAATTAACAACACAGTCTACGACAACAAATCAAATAAAAATTGTTCACATGCAATAAAATGTCACTATTATTAAACACAATTGTATTACAATATACCGTCCGATTATAAAACACAACACTTAACTAATAACCACTTGAATGCGCACAGTAATGTCGCCTGACAATAACTCTCGAACCTCACTGTAAATATATCGCCACTATACTCAACTGAGTGTCCCTGAGTAATTGTATTTATAGCCGCCGAAAATCTAGACGATTCCACATACTACGTATTACCTTTAAACTACGACGTAATTGCTTGCGGCCGTGACACAGTGAGAGCGGCCGTGCGAATTCTCGCACTGTCTAGAAAATGCGTTGGCAACCACGTATGCCACACGCGTTACATCGAGATTCTTCTGGTACATTCGAGAAACACGTAGATTGTTCTGTGATGTCGTAACACTGCCCCTCCTTAAGCCTGTTCGTCCCGAACTGGCAAACCGTCTCTGAAGTAGTACTTAACCAGGCAATCTAGGTGGACGACCTTGAACTTTCACTGTCATTCCTGTTGAATCCGATAAACAACATCGTTGATTATTTTTTTTACAGTGTAGGGTCCTTCCCAGTTAGACTGAAGCTTAGGTGAGCGACCACGACAGCACTTTGGCTTGAACAACCAGACCTGATTTCCTTCTTGGAAACCAACACTATTGCTGCGAATGTCATACCGAGTTTTCAGTTTATCACTGGCTATCTTCAGCCGTCCTCTTATCAAGCGATTCATTTCTCGCAGTTGGTTTTCTAATTGTGAGAATAGTTCTTTGGCTCTTGGGACTGAGTCTCAGGTGATCCAAACATCAAGTCCTCAGGAAGACGAATCTCCCTCCCAAACACCAATTTTGCTGGAGTCATGCCGGTTGTGTCATGTACTGATGACCTATACGCCATAAGGAATAGTGGTATACATTGGTCCCCGTCTGTTTGGTTCTCGTCAACAAGTTTCGAAAGATGCTGCTCAAGTGTCCTGTTGAATCTCTCAACCATCCCGTCCGACTGAGGATGCAGAGGCATTGTCCTGGTCTTTCAAATTCCGAGTAGACGGCATAATTCTGTAAACACTCCTGATTCGAAATTTCTCCCTTGATCCGTATGGATTTCCATAGGGGCTCCATAACGGCAACAGAAGTTGTGAACTAACTGCTTTGCCACAGTGGTAACCTCCTGATTTGGAATTGCGTAGGCTTCCACCCACTTAGTAAAGTAGTCATCTACAACCATGATGTATCGGTTTCCATCGCCAGTAACTGGAAATGGTCCAGCAATGTCTATGGCAATTCTCTCGAAAGGCAGTCCAACGTTATACTGTCTCATTTTCCCCCTGCTTCTGGTTTGTGGGCCCTTGCTTGCAGCACATATTTCACACGTCCGAACTCATTCCTCTACGTCATGGCGAAGATGAAGCCAATAGAATCGCTTCCGTATTTTGTCAAGGGTTTTGTTAACGCCAAGATGGCCTCAAGATATTCCATCATGCATCTCCTTCAAAACAGACTGCACTTTACTTCGGGGAACTATCAACTGCATGACCACATCTCGTCCATCTGCACTTTCCCAAGCCCTTTTCAGCAATCCGTTTTGTAAGGTGAGAGATTCCCATTGTGCCCAGTAGCCCTTCAGCATTTCGGAACCATGGCAGATATCTTGCCAATCCGCGCAGCGACCTTCCTCTTTTTTTGTCAAGATCGGTCCAATGTCTTCATCAGTCATCTGTTCTTGTCGACAGTCTTGTGTTGTCCAGCCATCTGCCAGGAAATCTACAGTGATGGCTTGAACATGTTCGCTTAAGTTTTGTTCTTCCTTTCTGTGGCAATGTCGGCAGTCTTCTGGGCATGGTCTTCGTGATAAGCCATCTGCATTACCATGCAGGCACCCCCGTCGATATTGTACCTTGAAGTTGTACTCTTGCAGACGTTCAAGTCACCTTGCCAACTGTCCTTCCGGATTTTTAAATCTCAAGAGCCACGCAAGCGCGGCATGGTCGGTGCGTAGTGAAAACTCTCTCCCATAGAGGTATTTATGGAAGTGCTCCAAAGCTCTGACAATTGCCAACAACTCTCTCCTTGTAATACAATAATTTCTCTCTGGTTTAGAAGGCGTCTTGCTGTAATATGCTATTACTCGTTCTTCACTGTTCTGCACTTGAGACAGAACTGCTCCTAGACAGAATTGCTTGCGTCTGTGTCTATGATGTACTTCCCTTCAGAAGCTGGAAAAGCGAGAATTGGCTGCGAACGTAATGCAATCTTCAAAGTCCTAAATGTTTGGTCACACTCTCTTGACCACTGGAAGTTTCGTTTGTTTTCCGTTAGCTCATGTAGTGGTTTAGCAATAGTAGCGAAGCCTTTCACAAAACGTCGGTAATATGAGCATAACCCCAGGAAACTCCGAACTTCGTGTTTACTCTTTGGAACTGGCCAGTCTCTTACAGTGTCTACTTTATTAGGATCCATGCTAACACCCGATGCCGAAACCAGATGGCGTACTGTACTTCCTTCTGAAATAGAGAACACTTCTTCGGGCTCAGCTTCAGTTGTGCACCGTGAATTCTAGTTAGAACTTCCTTAAGGTTTTCAAATGGTCTTCGAAAGTCTTCCTGATCACTATGACATTGTCTAAGTAAACAAGGCAAGTTTTCCACATTAGGCCTCGGAGTACGAGGTCCATCAATCTCTCAAATGTTGCCGGTGCATTACAGAGTCCAAATGGCAAGACGTTAAATTGGAATAAGCCACTTGGGGTTGAGAAAGCGGTCTTTTCCTTGTCTTCTTGATGAAGACCCACTTGCCAATATCCACTCTTCAGGTCCAATGTGGAAAACCACTGTGCTCCGGACAACGTGTCGAGTGTATTGTCAACGCGAGGTAATGGATAGCAGACTTTCTTTGTAACGTCATTTAACCTCCAGTAGTCTACGCAGAAACACAATCCACCATCCTTCTTTGCTACCAGCATTACAGGAGAAGACCAAGCACTTGACGAAGGTTCGATTACTCCCTCTGTCAACATGTCCTGTACTAACCAAGACATTTCCTCTTGTTTAGATAATGGAAGCCTTCGAGGAGGTTGGCGTATCGGTGTTGTGTCCCCGGTATTGATGCGATGTTGCACAAGAGAGGTTCTTCCCAGTGACTGTCCCCGAACTGCAAAACAATCTTTGAATTCGTGTAAAAACTGTCTGAGTTCTTTTACCTCACCACTTGAGAGATTGTTAGAAGATCTGTTCAATAATTCTTGCAGTTCATATGGTAATTTGGAATTATCCGAAGCACTGGATCTTCATTGCGTTATTCCGGCTACCCAGGCCACAGGAGTCAATTTGCCTAGGAGCGTATTGCTTTGTAAAGTGATAGCTTGATCCAAAATATTCTCCACTCTAATAGGTACATTTCCCGTTTCGTCAGGTTTTACTAAACTTCTGGCAATTAGTAGGCCTGGTGTGCTGACTACCTGGGGTTCAAATATAGAGCACTGGTTGCCCCTAGTATCTACCTCAGTTCTAACCATGATGATCTATTCGGAGTTTGGCGGAACAGTTATGGCCACTTGGTTTATGACGTCCATAGATTTTTCTGCTGTCGTCATTGTTGATAGCATTACCTCTTCGCCTCCGATTCTCAAGGATTGTCTTTGAAGTCGACTATAAATCCGTATGCGTTCATAACGTCCACACCAAGAATTGCTTCATCCACAATGTCCGCAACAAGTACTTGATGATTAAACTCAAGTTGACCGAGGCGTAGGTGTATCTCCACTTTTCCATACACTTTTACAGGCCGTCCAGTAGCTGTTCGCAAGCTGCAAGAGCACCAGATTGGCTTGAGATCTTTCACCACGTCAGGGCACACAATAGAAACTGTTGCGCCTGTGTCAACTGTAATCGAGGTTAGCCTTTCTTGAACAAATCCGGTAACTACCAAGCTCCCGCTGTTTTTCTGAAGTGTAGAAATTGCGTACTGTCTAGGGGCTTCGTTCCTCCAGTTAGTCAGGACACGCCCCGTTGTACCGACTATTGCTCATATTCCTGCTGCTGAATTCTAACCCGACAATCTCGTTGTAGATGTCCAGGTTTCCCACATCTATAACACTTTGGTCTTCCATCCTTTCTTATTTTATTCTGTGGCGCAGACCGTCGAGTCTCTGTTCCTTGTTCTTCGACCGTCGAGTCTCTGTTCCTTGTTCTTCTTCTTCTTCATTGTCTGTGCCGTCACGATCTTTTAGCGCGCGAAATTTATGATTTGTCGAACCAGACGCTGATTTGGCGGCCTCAAATTGCAAAGCATGTACCAGGGCGTCTGCACTGTTCTGGTGTCTTGCCATTCCTAACACTTGCTGTAGTTCATTATCTCGGACACAGGCAGTAAATGTCTGCATCGCAAAACTCGTTCGAAAATCTTCTGGCGCTTCAGGATAGGCCAGTCTAATTAGTCTGTCAATACTTGCTTCAAACTCTTGAAGGCTCTCCCTGGAATGCTGTCGCCTTGCTCCCAACTGGGTGCAGTACACATCTTGCAAATGTTTATCACCATACCGTAATTCTAGAGCTTTTATCAACTCGGCATAGATGTTCTGGCTGTCAGGTGGCACTTTCTATAGTAGTTCTGCCGCGGGTCCTTTTAATGCGAGAATGAGTGAGACTGCCTTGTCTTTCTCTGTCCAATTATTTGCGCATGCAGTAAATTGGCGGAGGTACGTTGCCCAGTGACTGCTTCCATCAAAGGTTGGAGCTTTGACATGAACTGTCCCTACTGCTGGCAAAGTGACTTTCTCTATTAACTTATTTTCTGCATCTTTTTCTGTCTTTATCATTGGTACAGTCTGTTCACAAAGTTGTTTTGGTTGTGACTCCAGGCACTGCTCGACTTCATTTTTAATCTGCTCTTTTATATTTGTAATTGAGTCTTCTATTTTTGTTGACATAGCTTTTTCCACACTAATGACTGACTTTTCTACTTTGGCTATTTTATTAGACATCGATTCTTCAACACTCGACACAGATTTTTCTACTTCAGCTATTTTTAATGTCACTGATTCTTGTACCGCTGATATTTTAGTAACTTGTTTATTAAGCTCACTTCGTAGGAGACCCAATTCTGTGGTACTGTGTTCTTGCAACTGTTGCTGCATAGCTTCAAAGAGAGCTTCCGTTTTATCTGCTTTTTGCTTACGTTTTTCATCATGTCATTTTTCTGCTTCTTCCGCCTCCTGTCGGCGTCGTTCCTCTGTCTGCAACTGCAGCGCCTGGAAATTTTCCATCATCTGACTGGCATCCATTGTTTCCGATTAATTACGAATTACACTCGTCTTGTACAAAGTGTCCACTGTTTCCACTGTTAACCGTTCTATCCCAGTTCTGACACCACTGTTATGACGGTCTACTTGATCGTCATAGGTACAGTGGAAACAAAATAAGTACAAGACACCAATTAAGTCACTAATCACCAGCTTTAATTTTTACAGTTAAACAGTTCGTAATTAACAACACAGTCTATGGCAACAAATCAAATAAAAATTGTTCACACGCAATAAAATGTCACTAATATTAAACACAATTGTATTACAATATACCGTCCGATTATAAAACACAACACTTAACTAACAACCACTTGAACGCGCACAGTAATTTCGCCCGACAATAACTCTCGAACCTCACTGTAAATATATCGCCACTATACTCAACTGAGCGTCCCTGATTAATTATAGCCGCCGAAAATCTAGAAGATTCCACACACTACGTATTACCTTTAAACTACGACGTAATTGCTTGCGGCCGTGACACAGTGAGAGCGGCCATGCGAATTCTCGCACATTCTAGAAAATGCGTCGGCACGCACGTACGCCACACGCATTACATCGAGATTCTTCTGGCACATTCGACAAACACGTAGATTGTTCTGTGATGCCGTAACAATATCTATCATCCGGTTAAAATAATTTTACAAAATCTTCACGATAATAAAGAAGTTTTATCAAATACAAATTTTGGGGTTTACAATTATTTTATCTGTTAGACGTATTTTAAACTTTAAAATCTATCACTTTACTAAAAATGAACTTTATCTTGTGAAAAACTTACTTTTTTCGTCGGACGCGTTTCGGCTTAAGTATCCGCCTTCTTCAGGTTTTTGGTCAGACTGCCATCATTTCGTAACGGTTTTTGTGTGGAAGGTGTAGTGGGGGTGGTGTGTGGAGGAAGGGGATTGGTGCAGGGATTCAACTTGATGTTTGTTTTTTGTAAAATTGTGTCAAAAAGTGTATGTGATTTATATTGTAATTGATCGTTGAGTATGTTGTTTGGTTGTGTTGTGTGGTGTTTATATATTTCGTATTGTTCAGTTGTGTTGAGTATTGTTTTTCACGTCCGACGAAAAAAGTAAGTTTTTCACAAGATAAAGTTCATTTTTAGTAAAGTGATAGTGCTGTGAAAGAAGAGATGAACAATCAAGACAACTTTAAAATCTATTTTAAAATAAAAAAATAATTAAGGAGAATTAATTTTGTTTATAATAAACGATTCAATTATCAGAAATCCTTCTTTTCAATTGAGATTGTAACTTTGGGAAATTATGGAACCAAATCTGGCTTGCCAGACCCAATTTATGTGATGTTTTATTCTATAAAACCCAGAACAAGATAAGACAATGGGCGGCTCCACTGTTATGATGTAGCTGTCATTCACCATTTGTCACAGCTGTGTCTGTTTCTTTCTTACTGTTTCTCTCAACCAGCCAGAGAACTTTGATGTAATACTCCACATATTCTTGTCTGGCTTGTAGGACTGTACTTGAAGTGGATAACCATTTACTTCTCAATCAATATTTCATAAGTAAAAACCCTCTCCTGGAATCCCCAGAGTTTTTAACCAATTTCTGTTAATTTTAACACAGGATACGTGAAATATGAAATATTTTTAATGTCCTGCTTATTGAAGACCTTTCAGAATATGGATGGCTTCAATAGATTTCCATTCATCCTTGAAGTGCTGGTACCAATATTTTATATGGACTTCACTCTTTGAATCTACTATTAGCTTTGAAAACTTTGACAACTGTTTGAACATTTTCTAAGGACAAATGTTCCTGTGTTTCAAGCAAAGTTTAATACAGATTTTATACTTTGTCACAGTGAGCATAATAATGCATGAAGATCTTCAGTATGCCATCCTGAAACGACTACACAGCACTACTACCTCATTTTTTTATAATCGTTAAAATAAAACATTTTGTCCATTCTATGATGTCGCATTTACCAATGACGATACCTCATCATAATCGGCAAAACATTTGTTGTTAACAATGAAGTGCTCAACCTAAAAAAAGTGTTATTAATAGTTTTGGGATTGACACTGATCACTTTGGTGCTGATTACACATGTATTATTAAAAATAACAGACCAAGGAAGCATTGAACTAAACCATACATTCCCTAATTGTAATATTTCACTGTCATCAGTATTTGCAAAAAGAAGACACAGCAACTATCTAATTCTACTGTTATGGACTGTCTTGACACAAATATGTGGACTGAATGTATTCATTTTCACAAATGTAACTTTCACTATTTAAATGAGGACAACACTGAACAAATTATGTGTTTACCTTAAGTCTCTGTTCTGCAGCAATCATACTAAAATAAGCACAGCACTGTTCTGGAGAGACCATAGCTCTGATTTCTTCCTCTGTTGGTAGGCGAAAATCTGGTTTGATTACCCACCAGTTTGAATCCATACCTAAGAAATTTGTACATGAATTATTACTAACAGTAACAACATAATTATCAATGTACACTAGCTTTGTTAGCATGCTCTCTCTGTCTCTCTTTCTCCGTCAAAAGTCACTGTTCACAAAACTAAAAATATTTTGAGGCTTTTTTTTATTAAAAAAGACATACATAATTTTAATAAGTGATGGAGTAATAAACACAATTATTCAACTGTTAAAACGTAATTAAAATTTATATGTTAAGAGTTCATAAATAAAATTACTTGTATATAAAATTGACAGTTTCTTGCATGATAAGGTTGTATTATACCACAAATGCTACATATGTTCTATCATACTACCTTTATGTCAGAAAGGAATGATGTTGGTAATCGTAGGTTTTAGAATGACATATGATGGAAATGTTAACTGGTGCAGGATAGGAAAAAAGGACAGTAACATGTATGCATACCGATACCTGTGCGCTTGAAATCTGCACATAATTTTAACCGTTTCCTTATACTACTTTCGGAATGGGCTGGAAATGCCTGTCTAATGTCATCCATTTTTATTCTTCTTGGTGTATCACGACTTTTCCAGAATAACCTATAAATGAAGACCTAAACAACAGAATGTACATAATACAGTAAATATAATGCACTATATTTTGTATCTGGTAAAGTGAACAAAAGATTGCACTACTAGCAAAATCTATTCACCTGTAGGAAATCTCTAACAAAATTGTTTGCTCGTTTGGAATTTGGTCCTGGTACTTCATACAAAGGGCAAAGCTGTCCAGCAACAAACAGAGCATCAATTTCTCTAATGAAGTACTGTTGCCTGCACATACAATTTTATATAGTGATTATGTAAACCTAATTTACAAATTAGGAATAAACTGTTTTGGTGTACAAAAAATATCTAAATGTATATATGGTACTTTAACAAAAATAAACACTTTATCCACTCTATTGTTTCATAATGCCACTAATTCACTGTTCAACACTAGCTGTAAACATCAATTAACTTCTACTTCATTCAATTATACCCAATGCCTCATTCCCCGTTTGTGTAAAAAAAAACATACATCTTATTATTAAGGGAGTCCATCCTATATTCTTCCCTGCATTTTTGCAATACAATATAATACACATATGTTGCATTAAATGTAACTCCCTATATAGTTTACACACATGACTTACATTTTTGTCACAATAATAAGTACATTTGTCCAAATAAATTAAATACACCTAAGACTATTTCTAATACATTCATTATGATATACTGAAGACAGAATCTTCTTGTTGTTTTCTATTCTCCAATAACCATGCCTATTCACTAACCAGTTTTCACTTGCATTAATGTATGAGGGCAATAAGAAAAGTTCTCGGCCTTGACCATAGGCGGCAGTACTATCACGAATTTATTTTTCTTATGTTGGTACTACATCTATTGTTAGCATGCGTGTGGAATTTCTGGTCATTCTACTAAATAATTTGTATTATACAGCCGTTTGAAACAAGAGTGTTGTCCTTATTCCCACTTCCATCTTACGTGGGTGTGTCACGCTTGCTCACAGTATATCAAAAACGCATGGGCATGAAAATATCTGAACAGTGCTTGGAGCATTTTAATCAGAACAAAGCAGTCAGTTTATTATGATGGATGAAACTTGGATCCACCACTACACACCAGAGTCAAACAATAGTCAAAGCAGAAGGTGGTTGTTCAGCAGCAAAGAAGGCAATATCAAGTCCATCAACAGGAAAGGTCAGGCATCAGTGTTTTGGGATGCTACAGGTGTTTTGTATACATCGATTACATTAAAAAGCATGCAACAATAACTGTGGAATATTATTCCAACCTTTTATCAAAAGGAGAAAATAAATTCATTAAAAAAGGTATGGTTTGCAGAAGTAAAGAATCATTTTTCACAAAGACAATGCACCTGCCCACAAAAGTGTTTTGGCAATAGGAAAATTAAGAGATCTCTGCTGTGAATTGCTGGAACATCCTCCCTATTCTCCAGATTTGGCTCCCTCAGACTTCCATTACTTCCGAAAACTCAAACTCTTTCTCGCTGGTCAGCGTTTTTCATCAGATCATGAGGTGATTCCAGCTGTAGAGGCATATTTTGCAGACCTTACAGGAACTACTTCAGGGACAGGATAGTGACATTGGAACATCACTGGAATAAATGTGTTACGCTTAAAGGAGATTATGTTGAAAAATTAAAATATTTTTGAAACTATAATTCATTTTTTCATTATTAGGCCGATAACTTTTCAGACCGCTCTCGTAATATAGGTCTGCCACCATTTCACAGAATTTAATGTTACACTCTGATAATCTAAACTGACAGAGTCTCAAATGGCTGATTCTTCAACTAATTATGAACTACTCTACATACTCTGCAAAATTTTCTTTATTTTTTATACAGGGTGATTCTGGGAAACAGAAAATTCTGAAATTTGTGTTGTTAGCCCTAGGCAATTGTTAGCACTGAGTAACATAGAAACCACTTCAAGCCATCTTACCAGTGCAAGATACTTGGAGTGGTGTGCAACGTGCTTTTGCCATCAAAGCTTTTCACAAAAACAATGACAGTGTGAAGCTGTGCATAGAGGATCTTGCTGTCACTTTAATTTAGGATGCCACAGTTGTGTTTTATCAGCAAATGTTATTAACACATGGTTATATAATTTTGAGGAAACCGATACAGCAATAAAAAAGAAATGGCCAGGCAGTGTGTGAACTGTTCATACACCAGACAATATCGAAGCTGTTTGAGCTGCTGTCATAAGAATACCACATCATTCACTCCATCGTCAAGTAGTGTCTTTATGGTTGCATAGTTCAAGTGTTTGAAGAATATTGGTACAGGGCTTGTATTACCATCCACACAAGTTTCAGATTGTCTAGGAACTGAAATCCAATGATCACCTAATGTGATGACAGTTCTTTAAATGAATTCTTGAAAAGATAAATGAGGATAACGAGTTTGTTAATAACCCGTGGATGTCAGAAGTCCATTTATAAATAAATAAAAAATATAAATAAATAACAAATTCATTATTGGCCATACAAAAACCCTGCTCGGTAACACCACCGTCCTTTGCACAGCAACAAAGTTACCATGTGGTGTGTGTCATTGTATGGCATAATGGGTCCTTATATTTTTGAGGATGAGAACAGCCTTGCGACTAGTCATATTGGACCGGTACATCACCATGCTGGAAACCTTTGTTGTGCAAAAACTGCATACATTTTCATAAATTACTGACAATGCCTGGTTTCAACAAGACGGATCAATGTCACACACAGCATGAATATTGATGGCTGCTGTACATCAGTTGTTTGTCAACCATATAACTTTGAGAAACAGTGACATTCCATGACCTGCCAGATCCTCTGATATGTCAGTGTGTGATTTATTCTTGTGGGGTCAGCTTAAAAGCAAAGTGTATCATAGTTGGCCTGCTACAGCGGAATACATTATGAACAATTAATTTCCATAACTTATACATAAAATTCAATGTGACGTGTCAGCTAGAGTTTGTTTGAACAAATTGTCATACACGTAAAGTGTCTTACACTCACCCTGTTCACTTACTGAGGAAACACCGCACTACTAGTGACTATTCTATTTTATTTCCTCCACTACTGTCATTAATAATTAAGAAAAAAAAATCAGCAGGATAATATAAGACGTTACATGCACAAGCAGCATAAAAATAATAGTATGTAGAAATATGAAAACGAACTGAATTTCTTAAGAAAATATGGATAATTTTATAAGAAACAATACGAATCCCTTATGAAATAAAATTTATAATTCTATACTATATAAATTTTCCTTATAAAATTTATAAATTTTAGAATTCCTTGTGCCTATTATAAATAAACAGTATGTCGAAAAACTCACCTCAAATACGGTTAGTCACACAATTATCACTTTGAACACTGGTTTCGTTATAGCATTGAGCACATTCATAACACTCCTGGAGAACACACACACACACACACACACACACACACACACACACACACACACACACACACACACACACACACACACACACACACACACACACACACACACACACACACACACACACACACACACACACACACACACACACACACACACACACACACACACAGAGAGAGAGTTTTTTATGTTTCAATAAAAATAAAAAATACTACGCTTCGCTATAGACATGGTTAGCACCTAAATACACTTTTTAAGGTTCCTGTAGTAATTCGTCTTCAGATTCACTTGACTCAAGTTCGCTGTCACTACTCACATGTAAGCATATGATGATGTAATCCACTGTGGTGTCTCTCATGCACGGCTTTGAGTAATCGGCTTCTTGTAGTGCCTCCGCATGTCTTACGCACTTTGCCCAGTCTTCCTGGGTTATCCTGTCCAGAGTTTCATGTGCAAGTTGTTCGATATTGGCTAATCTGTAAGTCGTATTCTTGTTCACAACATACCATTTAACTTGGACCCATATCAGCTTCATCGGATTATACTGACAAGATATCGTGGGAGGCGCATGACTTTATGTTCCATTTAATTTGCCAGTTGATCCAATTTGTAAGTCTTCTTGGCTGTTCGGATCTCTTCTTTAGAAAGAAGTTCATCCCTGGTTTCAGCTGGGGAAAGTGAAATGCCTCTCTTACACAGCCACTCCATGATATCCACTTTAAGTCAGTTTGAACACAGTGGCTTATCTATTTGTACAGAACGATAGCTGGCATTATCCATCACAATGACAGAGCCTTCTTCCAAGGAACACAACATAGCAACAAACCGGGTCTTAAAAACCTCAGCATTTATTTCTGTGTGGTAGTCAGATTCAACTGAATGCTTACTGCCATGAAAGACAAGTTTGGCACCTGGTATGAAACCTGTGCACTGTAATCAGCCGGCCAACTCAACTAGTAGGTACTTTCAGCCCAACGTTCCCTTTGGATTCTTGCCAGATGGATTTATTCGTATGATTCTGTGATATCTAGATTTCATCCAAACAAACTATAGGGCTGTTGACCTCCGTACACAGTATATGCATGAAACTCCAAAAACATCGCTCTCGAGGCAGCGATGTCTCTGTGCTCCATTAAAAACTGTCGTACATCGCTGCACTTCTTAAATTTAAAACCAAGCATTTCAGAAGGCATTCTACATTCTGAACTAGAATAATTAATTTTCTGCAGCTCGAACTTTGCTTGGAGTGGGGGTATTCCCCTCGGTCGTAATATTCTAGAACGGTCCTGCAGACTATTTGTTTATTAACATTGTCCAGTTCAGTGTTTGTGTGTTCCCGTTTATACCCTTTCCTTGAAGAATTTAACACTTCGCTCACGCCTTGATCATCTTCTGAAGTAATGGTATTGGCTAATATGTTGTACCGACTTTTCAGAAATACCACAAGTTTCCGCGGTCAATTTTATAAATTGTATAAAATTTATGTTCCAGAGTTTAGAAGATACATTAGTGTTTCTGGAAATATACAAATAATATACTCAAAAAAAAAAACTATAGAAGAGGAATATGCATGAAATGACAGAAGTACAGAGAGAATTAGTTTGTCCCTACAGTATCATTATTAAAAATGCAGGAAAAAATTTCATTTAAAAAAACACAAACTAAGGAGAGATACATTAAAAGTATACGAAGTACAAAATATATCTTAGCACTTTGGATATGTTCATTTTTAAGTTGCATAAGTTTCATTTATCAGCAAAAAAATAGAGAGAAGTAATGAGAAAACCAGAGAAACCTTGAGACAAATGAAAGAAGATATAGAAACACTGAATGATAAAATCGAGTACAACCAAGACACATTACAACAACAATTGACAGAGTACCAGGAAGAAATAAAGCAGACAGTAATGGAGACGGAAGAGAAAATAGAGAGAACCAGCGAAGTGGTGTTACAAGTCCAGGAAGAAATCTTAACCAAGGTAAATGAAGCTGAAGGTGAAAGCAAAAGGAGGATTGAAGGACTCCAGCAAGAAACAACTCATAAATTCGAACAAATACAAACCAGAGTTGAAGAGAAGTATAACCAATTAGATGCGTCCGTAAGTGAAGTTAAAGGTACTACAACAGCCCAAGAAGGAAAATTAGAAGAATTCCGAGTAAGAGAGTTACGCCTCCAAGAGGAAATAAATGCACTGAAGGTCAGACCATTACTAAGTTCACACACCTCATGCGGTGGAAATAGGGAGATAATCAATTTTAAGAACTACAAACGGAATCCAATCGAATTTATTGAACGGGTGGAAGAGAGTTTAGCAAGAACCAGGGAGACACAATGGACGGTTATCAAGGGCATGATGGATGAGATGTTTAAGGAGGTCCACGATAATTGGTGGACGGCAGTACGACCAGACATTCACAATTTTGCCGAGTTTAAAGAACTTTTTAAAAACAAATACTGGTCTGAGGCGACGCAGCACGTGGTACGGAATAATATTAGTAACGGCCGATTCGACCCGTACTTGGGACAATCTCCAACGGCTTATTTCTTAGGTAAGGTCAGTGTGGCGAGAAACTTAGAGCCTAACATCCCAGAAGAATATTTGGTAACACAACTAGCTTACCATTATGATGGGGAAATAACTAAAAGCAGATTGAGTGGGAGAATCAAAACGATACAAGATATGGCCGCTTTATTGGGGGAGTACGAACGAGAGAAACACTACGTACTAAATAGACAGAAGAACATCCCGAATAATAGAAACTATGACATGAGAAACCACCAAAATGGGCCCCAAGGAAACAATGCACCGGCAAATAACCCGCCGAACAACCACAATAATTTCCGAACATTCAACAACAATAATAACCCAAATTACCCAAGAAACAACAACCAAAATTATTACAATAATAATAATCATAATAATTCCTATAACCGAGGGAATAACCAAAATGGTGGCCACTATAACAGCCCCAACCACCAATATAACAATAATAACCACCAAGGGCAGAATCAAACATACAGGCGACCGGTCAATTACATCAATGCCGAAAATAGAAATGATGGAAGACAGTGTTACAGAGGACAGAGGAGCAGAAGCGCCGAGGATGAGAGAAGAAGCAGGGAACAAAGGAGAGACACGCCCTTAATAAATCAGCCAAATAATGACCAGAGAACCCATATAGCACGAATCAACTACATCATGGCTGAGGACAGGGATGTCCAAGAGGACTATCGTGGAAACCATGAACCTAATCCTGGTTCCAGGAATGCTGAGGGAAGGAATAGACGGAACGAAGATGACACAGAACCATATGAGTATGATCCGTACTGTGACGATCCCATAGAGAGATTTAACACCGCTTATAATCTATGTAATCCAGCGGAAAACCATATTGGTGGAGCAGCCCGAACAGTGGCCAATACAGGAAACGGATAAAACTAAGTCAAAATACTATCCAAAAAGGGACTGATGTTAGAGATAACCGACACAGCATTGATTTAAGAATGATCCATTATCTAAATTCCAAAAAAGTAAGAACAACTTACTACCAAGTGTGTGAAACTAATTAAGTGAAACGAGGTAAATTTGAAAAAAAAAGGGAGAAAAAAAAATTTATGATAAAGCATCATGAAAAAACTGAAATAAAATACTAACATTTAACAAAAGTGATGACGTTACTTAACATCATTAAATAACCCTATTGTGAAAGGGAATCATAAAGAATTAACATGTTAAAGAAGAACCGACCAGGCAGTCAAATAAAGAATGACAATGACGTACTAAACGGACAATCAATGATGAAAAAGGTATAAGTAAACCAAAAAACAATAATAATAATAATAATAATAATAATATTTATTACCAATTTTCCTTTACATAATATAATAAAAATTATACAATAAAGGACCTATAGGGGGCATAAATACCCCGTACATAGGTTGGTCCTTAGAATTAATATTTATATACTTAATACTAATTGTGAGTTTTACCTCACCGATCATAGTAATATATTAAAAATAAATTATTTTTAAATTTTAACAAAATTTTAGTTTGTACTATAATACAATTCAATAAATAAATGAAAAAAAAAGAGAAAAAAGGTCCATATCATAATAGACTGTTTTTTTGATTATTCAATAACAATGTTCCTAATTTTTTCTTTGATTTTTTTTTTAAGCACTATTATATTTACACTTAGATTTTTCAGTTCATTAGGTAATTCATTAAAATATTTTATGGCATAATACACATAGCTTCTTTGCCCAATACTTAATAGGTGTCGCGGCAATATAATATTTTTATACCGTGTGTTGATTCGATTTTGTAAAAACTCACTTTTTAGATCATTGTATTGATAAACTATAGAATTCACTACAAACACCTGTTTAACAATGCTAATATTAATTATAAATGAGAAGATAAGTGATAACAAACAAAATAGCTATCATATGAAATAAATTAAAGAAACAATGCAAAATGTGTAGTGAACATTGCCACAGACATAGAGAAGGAATCCAAACGAATAAATGAGAAGAGAAAGTTATGATATGAAGAAAAAACAGAATAAGTAATCCCAAGAGTGTTTTATTATATTTATATTGTATGAGTCGAAAATAGACGACTATTATTATTATTATATTATTATATGATGATTTTATGTTGAGATAAGTCCAACAATCATTTGATTTTATTGAGCAGATAGGCATGACCTCTGAACTCAAAATGTGTATAAATGGATAGCAGAGTAATAGAGCCACACGTGCCCTCTGGCTAGTACCAATTTATATGGATGGGAGAGAAGAAAATTTTAGGGAGATAAAACATACAAGGGATAACACTCATAATAAAAGAGTAAAGGAGGAGAATAATATCATTTCCAGTATCATGAACCATGAATTAATAAAGGGAAACTAAAGAAGAAGATAACGATGGATGAATTCAATAATAATAACAACTTGATTTAATAAACTATGTTGATGATTTCAGAAAAAACAATCTTTATTTTTGAAATAATCAATTTTGGCAGCGATGCATTATATAACATGACATAAGATAGCGCAAAATATCACTAATGATTAATAAAAGAGAAAGCTGAAGGTAGGAAGAAATGTTAAAAAACTTATAATTTGAAGATTAATGACCCAACTACGAAATAACAATTGACTAAGAAACTGACTATGATTTGACCCAATAGATTGGAGAAAACAAGAAGATTGAAGAAAACAAGAAAATAGAGACAAGAAGGAAGGAACGAGAAACAAAATGTAACCCAAAGTATGACCACGATCAATGTAACCCCAAGATATAACTGACAAATAATATGTAAAGTAAATGCACTAAAACAGATAGAGCATAAATAAGATGTCAAATAAAACTATAAAAAATAAACTAGAGATATTATGTATGTTAAATGAAAAGCAAAGAAACATGAATTTATAAATATAAGATAGGAAGTTAGAAATAAAAAATACCCTATTAAAATATAAACTAGTCAGAAAACAAGTAAGTTATAATTGAGCTGAATAAAGACAATCATTCAAAACCAAAAGTGACAAATGTGAAATGAAAATGAAACAAATATTAATTACCAATAACCACACAGTGATACTAAACTAAATAAACAAACAATATGTGAAATATCAAGTGAAAGTGACGATAAATAAAGAAATCTCGTATGAAAGGAAAAGTGCAGTGTAGGAATATACGGTATAAAATACTGTAAGATGCAGACTATAGTAATATAGCAAAACAGTCTTTAATAGAATATTATCTAAAAAGTATAAAACTAACTGTACCATTATTAATTTAAGTGATAGTAAGTAAGAATTACAAAGAATAAGGTATAAGTTAAATTATTAGAGTGGAAGATAAGAGAAGCAGACACTATATTTTAGTGAAGGAATTTGTAAGTGAATTATATTGTGTAAAGTACTGTTAAAAATTATTATTATAAGAGTTTCATTATTGTAAAAAACCATAGAATTAATTAACTTAGAAGATAGGTGAGATAGAAGTAAGAAACCAATAACAGTTAGAAGTTTAATTTCAGGCTTGAACCTGGTAAGAAATATTTTAATAATAAAAGGTGTGTTGTTAAAAGCACCAATGTTTTTTTGTTTATCTGTTTCTATAAAAAAAATGTTCAATGAACCAATAAATAAAGTTTATGAATTATAAAGAAGGTTGAATAGGAGTATTGTGAAACCTATGTTTTAGGCCTAGCATGAAGGAGAGAATTTTATAAGTTTAAAAAGAAAACAATAACCAAGGGTCAATTAGAGTATATAAAATGTTTAAGTAAGTAAGTAAGTGTATCAGATACAAAAATGTATAAATATTATTCAGTTTAAAAATAATTACAAAAGAAATATCAATAAGAAAATAAGAAAAATGTTATTAACTAATCAAAAATAACCATGAGGGATATCAAAATAATCTTTAGTAAAAAAGCAGAACAATGGTGTTAGTATAATTAATATTAATACTAGCATAAGGAAGTAATCATAATTTAAAGGATTTTTACATATTTGAACATAAATAAAACGTTAGATTATAACAATGTTATAAGATGTTGACCAATGAGAACTAGTATAATTTGAACGGTAACTATGGCAACTCATGGTTGTTACATAGAGTGACCGTTGAAATCTAATTACTTCATTATTGACCAGCATAGAGGGTGGATGTATGAAGCCCTCGAATCCAAATTAATTTTAAAAGCTTTAAAATTTTCCAAATTTTGAAAGAAGAAGTGTAAGAAGAAGATTTAACTGAACCATTGATGAGATGACCAGTAATTAAAACATTTATACAACAAATATCATGGCCAGAACCTGGAAGGAAGTAAATTAATTTAATACCCGACCAATTCTGGAGGAAGAACTGAAGGGACCTAACTCAACCTGAAGAAGAAGATCATCTACAAGAACTGATGGAAGCTGGACAATGGATTTCAACCATCTGAATGGGAATCTCAGCTAATCCAAAGAAGAAAGGACTTTTAGACGTGTTCCTGAAGAAGAAGAGGTTCGCAAGAGAAGCTACGTCCAGGAATCGATGAGTATAAATTAAATACTTCAGCCCAACTCAAACTTTCAATTACCCACACTAAACGAACTATCTTATTTTCACTTCACAGATCACAAAATTAACTTTTGAACTGAACTTGATTATAAAATCACTTTCGATAAAATATATCAATCACTGAATTTTGATTTTATCTTGAAATAGTTTTAGAAACATAAATTGCTAACAAGAACTAAACCAAGCTTGCACTAATTCTCATTGCCAATAACTTACTTTTCATGTTTTAAAATATCAACTATTGTGTATCAGATATAAGGAATATTATAATTTATGTGCATTTATTAGTCTGTAATCCAACTTCTGTAGTCCAAAGAACTTATTCCCTGAGAGAAAATTAACTTTATAAAGAACAAACCATATACACCATTGTGGCATTTTACGTATGAATACTGGCGAAGCCGGAACGTTGCCAACCGAGCAACTTGTAAACGCCGGAATTATAATAAATATATGTATCATTTATCGACTGTAATTGACCAGTTAATATAAAGAAAGGTTCAATAAATTTTCATATTTCTCAACTGCTGTATGTTTGATTCATATAAAAAGGGTAATATAAGAATTTGGGACACAAACAATAAACATACGACAGTTGACGAATTCGACTCGGCCAGACAGCATGAGCCAATCAGACGGCGAGGTGGAAAAATTTGAACTGAGCGACGAGAAATACGGTCGACTAGTAAGTAATGAGACAAAGTATAAACCAGCACGCTGCACACTAATTAAATATTAACAAAAGTAAATAACAAATAATACAAAATTAACAACCCACATAAACCGCTAAGTTACAAAGTGACGATCCCAATAGTGGGGCTTTTCGTTCCTGTTATAAAGACGCATCCAACGAGTGACATAATAACTCGTCACAAACGCTACATTACAAAGTGGCGCGCCAACTAGTAGGGTTAGAATAATTAAAAAATTATACAATTAAACCCTATAGATTCTAGCGCCGGCTGAAGAAAATGGAACAGGCAAAATAAGACACAAGATACCAGACTAAGCAACGCGAGAAGGAGACTGACAAGAAAGCAGAGATGTTAGAAAAGGAGACCGAGGAAGACGGAAAAATGGAAGAAAGGGAGATAACATCGGTGGAAGACGTGGAAGAAATATTAACCCCGATAGTACCAACTAGAACTACGGAAGAAACCAAATTGGATAGGATAATGGAAATGTTCCTACAAATGGATGAAAAATTGGACAAAAATAAAGAGGAGATGAATGAAAAATTGGACAGCACTAAGGAAGAAACGAAGGACGACAACAACAAATTATTAAAACAAAATAACGAGGAGAGTAATAAAAGGAATATGGAAACATTAAGACAGGAAATGAAGGAGGAGAATAAAATGATCAGCGAAAAAATAGAGAGAAGTAATGAGAAAACCAGAGAAACCTTGAGACAAATGAAAGAAGATATAGAAACACTGAATGATAAAATCGATTACAACCAAGACACATTACCACAACAATTGACAGAGTACCGGGAAGAACTAAAGCAGACAGTAATGGAGACGGAAGAGAAAATAGAGAGAACCAGCGAAATGGTGTTACAAGTCCGGGAAGAAATCTTAACCAAGGTAAATGAAGCTGAAGATGAAAGCAAAAGGAGGATTGAAGGACTCCAGCAAGAAACAACTCATAAATTCGAACAAATACAAACCAGAGTTGAAGAGAAGTATAACCAATTAGATGCGTCCGTAAGTGAAGTTAAGGGTACTACAACAGCCCAGGAAGGAAAATTAGAAGAATTCCGAGTAAGAGAGTTACGCCTCCAAGAGGTAATAAATGCACTGAAGGACAGACCATTACTAAGTTCACACATCTCATGGGGTGAAAATAGGGAGATAATCAATTTTAAGAACTACAAACGGAATCCAATCGAATTTATTGAACGGGTGGAAGAGAGTTTAGCAAGAACCAGGGAGACACGATGGACGGTTATCAAGGGCATGATGGATGAGATGTTTAAGGAGGTCCACGATAATTGGTGGACGGCAGTACGACCGGACATTCACAATTTTGCCGAGTTTAAAGAACTTTTTAAAAACAAATACTGGTCTGAGGCGACGCAGCACGTGGTACGGAATAATATTAGTAACGGCCGATTCGACCCGTACTTGGGACAATCTCCAACGGCTTATTTCTTAGGTAAGGTCAGTGTGGCGAGAAACTTAGAGCCTAACATCCCAGAAGAATATTTGGTAACACAACTAGCTTACCATTATGATGGGGAAATAACTAAAAGCAGATTGAGTGGAAGAGTCAAAACGATACAAGATATGGCCGCTTTATTAGGGGAGTACGAACGAGAGAAACACTACGTACTAAATAGACAGAAGAACATCCCGAATAATAGAAACTATGACATGAGAAACCACCAAAATGGGCCCCAAGGAAACAATGCACCGGCAAATAACCAATCGAACAACCACAATAATTTTCGAACATTCAACAACAATAATAACCCAAATTACCCAAGAAACAACAACCAAAATTATTACAATAATAATAATCATAATAATTCCTATAACCGAGGGAATAACCAAAATGGTGGCCACTATAACAGGCCCAACCACCAATATAACAATAATAACCACCAAGGGCAGAATCAAACATACAGGCGACGGGTCAATTACATCAACGCCAAAAATAGAAATGATGGAAGACGGTGTTACAGAGGACCGAGGAGCAGAAGCGCCGAGGATGAGAGAAGAAGCAGGGAACAAAGGAGAGACACGCCCTTAATAAATCAGCCAAATAATGACCAGAGAACCCATATAGCTCGAATCAACTACATCATGGCTGAGGACAGGGATGACCAAGAGGACTATCGTGGAAACCATGAACCTAATCCCGGTTCCAGGAATGCTGAGGGAAGGAACAGACGGAACGAAGATGACATAGAACCATATGAGTATGATCCGTACTGTGACGATCCAATAGAGAGATTTAACACCACTTATAATCTATGGAATCCACCGGAAAACCATATTGGTGGAGCAGCCCGAACAGTGGCCAATACAGGAAACGGATAAAACTAAGTTAAAATACTATCCAAAAAGGGACTGATGTTAGAGATAACCGACACAGCATTGATTTAAGAATGAACCATTATCTAAATTCCAAAAAAGTAAGAACAACTTACAACCAAGTGTGTGAAACTAATTAAGTGAAACGAGGTAAATTTGTAAAAAAGGGAAGAAAAAAAAATATTTATGATAAAGCATCGTGAAAAACTGAAATAAAATACTAACATTTAACAAAAGTGATGACGTTACTTAACATCATTAAATAACCCTATTGTGAAAGGGAATCATAAAGAATTAACATGTTAAAGAAGAACCGACCAGACAGTCAAATAAAGAATGACAATGACGTACTAAACGAACAATCAATGATGAAAAAGGTATAAGTAAACCAAAAAACAGCTACAATGCTAATATTAATTATAAATGAGAAGATAAGTGATAACAAACAAAATAACTATCATATGAAATAAATTAAAGAAACAATGCAAAATGTGTATTGAACATCGCCACAGACATAGAGAAGGAATCCAAATGTATCAATGAGAAGAGAAAGTTATGATATGAAGAAAAAACAGAATAAGTAATCCCAAGAGTGTTTTATTATATTTATATTGTATGAGTCGAAAATAGACGACTATTATTATTATTAGTATTATTATATGATGATTTTATGTTGAGATAAGTCCAACAATCATTTGATTTTATTGAGCAGATAGGCATGACCTCTGAACTCAAAATGTGTATAAATGGATAGCAGAGTAATAGAGCCACACGTGCCCTCTGGCTAGTACCAATTTATATGGATGGGAGAGAAGAAAATTTTAGGGAGATAAAACATACAAGGGATAACACTCATAATAA
The DNA here is from genome assembly GCA_034769895.1 of Magicicada septendecula. Classification (NCBI taxonomy): domain Eukaryota; kingdom Metazoa; phylum Arthropoda; class Insecta; order Hemiptera; family Cicadidae; genus Magicicada; species Magicicada septendecula. The sequence goes on from CM068367.1 coordinate 638,543,278, forward strand.
AAGAGTAAAGGAGGAGAATAATATCATTTCCAGTATCATGAACCATTAATTAATAAAGAGAAACTAAAGAAGAAGATAACGATGGATGAATTCCACAATAATAACAACTTGATTTAATAAACTATGTTGATGATTTCAGAAAAAACAATCTTTATTTTTGAAATAATCAATTTTGGCGGCGATGCATTATATAACATGACATAAGACAGCGCAAAATATCACTAATGATTAATAAAAGAGAAAGCTGAAGGTAGGAAGAAATGTTAAAAAACTTATAATTTGAAGATTAATGACCCAACTACGAAATAACAATTGACTAAGAAACTGACTATGATTTGACCCAAAGATTGGAGAAAACAAGAAGATTGAAGAAAACAAGAAAATAGAGACAAGAATGAAGGAACGAGAAACAAAATGTAACCCAAAGTATGACCACGATCAATGTAACCCCAAGATATAACTGACAAATAATATGTAAAGTAAATGGACTAAAACAGATAGAGCATAAATAAGATGTCAAATAAAACTATAAAAAATAAACTAGAGATATTATGTATGTTAAATGAAAAGCAAAGAAACATGAATTTATAAATATAAGATAGGAAGTTAGAAATAAAAAATACCCTATTAAAATATAAACTAGTCAGAAAACAAGTAAGTTATAATTGAGCTGAATAAAGACAATAATTCAAAACCAAAAGTGACCAATGTGAAATGAAAATGAAACAAATATTAATTACCAGTAACCACACTGTGATACTAAACTAAATAAACAAACAATATGTGAAATATCAAGTGAAAGTGACGATAAATAAAAAACCTCATATGAAAGGAAAAGTGCAGTGTAGGAATATACGGTATAAAATACTATAAGATGCAGACTATAGTAATATAGCAAAACAGTCTTTAATAGAATATTATCTAAAATGTATGAAACTAATTGTACCATTATTAATTTAAGTGATTAATAACATTATTAAGTGAATAATGTTCAGAAGCAGACACTATATTTTAGTGAAGGAATTTGTAAGTGAATTATATTGTGTAAAGTTCTGTTAAAAATTATTACTATAAGAGTTTCATTATTGTAAAAAACCATAGAATTAATTAACTTAGAAGATAGGTGAGATACAAGCAAGAAACCAACAACAGTTAGAAGTTTAATTTCAGGCTTGAACCTGGTAAGAAATATTTTAATAATAAAAGGTGTGTTGTTAAAAGCACCAATGTTTTTTTGTTTATCTGTTTCTATAAAAAAAATGTTCAATGAACCAATAAATAAAGTTTATGAATTATAAAGAAGGTTGAATAGGAGTATTGTGAAACCTATGTTTTAGGCCTAGCATGAAGGAGAGAATTTTATAAGTTTAAAAAGAAAACAATAACCAAGGGTCAATTAGAGTATATAAAATGTTTAAGTAAGTAAGTAAGTGTATCAGATACAAAAATGTATAAATATTATTCAGTTTAAAAATAATTACAAAAGAAATATCAATAAGAAAATAAGAAAAATGTTATTAACTAATCAAAAATAACCATGAGGGATATCAAAATAATCTTTAGTAAAAAAGCAGAACAATGGTGTTAGTATAATTAATATTAATACTAGCATAAGGAAGTAATCATAATTTAAAGGATTTTTACATATTTGAACATAAATAAAACGTTAGATTATAACAATGTTATAAGATGTTGACCAATGAGAACTAGTATAATTTGAACGGTAACTATGGCAACTCATGGTTGTTACATAGAGTGACCGTTGAAATCTAATTACTTCATTATTGACCAGCATAGAGGGTGGATGTATGAAGCCCTCGAATCCAAATTAATTTTAAAAGCTTTAAAATTTTCCAAATTTTGAAAGAAGAAGTGTAAGAAGAAGATTTAACTGAACCATTGATGAGATGACCAGTAATTAAAACATTTATACAACAAATATCATGGCCAGAACCTGGAAGGAAGTAAATTAATTTAATACCCGACCAATTCTGGAGGAAGAACTGAAGGGACCTAACTCAACCTGAAGAAGAAGATCATCTACAAGAACTGATGGAAGCTGGACAATGGATTTCAACCATCTGAATGGGAATCTCAGCTAATCCAAAGAAGAAAGGACTTTTAGACGTGTTCCTGAAGAAGAAGAGGTTCGCAAGAGAAGCTACGTCCAGGAATCGATGAGTATAAATTAAATACTTCAGCCCAACTCAAACTTTCAATTACCCACACTAAACGAACTATCTTATTTTCACTTCACAGATCACAAAATTAACTTTTGAACTGAACTTGATTATAAAATCACTTTCGATAAAATATATCAATCACTGAATTTTGATTTTATCTTGAAATAGTTTTAGAAACATAAATTGCTAACAAGAACTAAACCAAGCTTGCACTAATTCTCATTGCCAATAACTTACTTTTCATGTTTTAAAATATCAACTATTGTGTATCAGATATAAGGAATATTATAATTTATGTGCATTTATTAGTCTGTAATCCAACTTCTGTAGTCCAAAGAACTTATTCCCTGAGAGAAAATTAACTTTATAAAGAACAAACCATATACACCATTGTGGCATTTTACGTATGAATACTGGCGAAGCCGGAACGTTGCCAACCGAGCAACTTGTAAACGCCGGAATTATAATAAATATATGTATCATTTATCGACTGTAATTGACCAGTTAATATAAAGAAAGGTTCAATAAATTTTCATATTTCTCAACTGCTGTATGTTTGATTCATATAAAAAGGGTAATATAAGAATTTGGGACACAAACAATAAACATACGACAGTTGACGAATTCGACTCGGCCAGACAGCGTGAGCCAATCAGACGGCGAGGCGGAAAAATTTGAACTGAGCGACGAGAAATACGGTCGACTAGTAAGTAATGAGACAAAGTATAAACCAGCACGCTGCACACTAATTAAATATTAACAAAAGTAAATAACAAATAATACAAAATTAACAACCCACATAAACCGCTAAGTTACAAAGTGACGATCCCAATAGTGGGGCTTTTCGTTCCTGTTATAAAGACGCATCCAACGAGTGACATAATAACTCGTCACAAACGCTACATTACAAAGTGGCGCGCCAACTAGTAGGGTTAGAATAATTAAAAAATTATACAATTAAACCCTATAGATTCTAGCGCCGGCTGAAGAAAATGGAAAAGGCAAAATAAGACACAAGATACCAGACTAAGCAACGCGAGAAGGAGACTGACAAGAAAGCAGAGATGTTAGAAAAGGAGACCGAGGAAGACGGCAAAATGGAAGAAAGGGAGATAACATCGGTGGAAGACGTGGAAGAAATATTAACCCCGATAGTACCAACTAGAACTACGGAAGAAACGAAATTGGATAGGATAATGGAAATGTTCCTACAAATGGATGAAAAATTGGACAAAAATAAAGAGGAGATGAATGAAAAATTGGACAGCACTAAGGAATAAAAGAAGGACGACAACAACAAATTATTAAAACAAAATAACGAGGAGGTGAAAAAGCAAATGAATGAAAAATTCGACCGGAACGAGGAGAGTAATAAAAGGAATATGGAAACATTAAGACAGGAAATGAAGGAGGAGAATAAAATGATCAGCGAAAAAATAGAGAGAAGTAATGAGAAAACCAGAGAAACCTTGAGACAAATGAAAGAAGATATAGAAACACTGAATGATAAAATCGATTACAACCAAGACACATTACCACAACAATTGACAGAGTACCGGGAAGAACTAAAGCAGACAGTAATGGAGACGGAAGAGAAAATAGAGAGAACCAGCGAAATGGTGTTACAAGTCCGGGAAGAAATCTTAACCAAGGTAAATGAAGCTGAAGGTGAAAGCAAAAGGAGGATTGAAGGACTCCAGCAAGAAACAACTCATAAATTCGAACAAATACAAACCAGAGTTGAAGAGAAGTATAACCAATTAGATGCATCCGTAAGTGAAGTTAAGGGTACTACAACAGCCCAGGAAGGAAAATTAGAAGAATTCCGAGTAAGAGAGTTACGCCTCCAAGAGGAAATAAATGCACTGAAGGACAGACCATTACTAAGTTCACACATCTCATGCGGTGAAAATAGGGAGATAATCAATTTTAAGAACTACAAACGGAATCCAATCGAATTTATTGAACGGGTGGAAGAGAGTTTAGCAAGAACCAGGGAGACATGATGGACGGTTATCAAGGGCATGATGGATGAGATGTTTAAGGAGGTCCACGATAATTGGTGGACGGCAGTACGACCGGACATTCACAATTTTGCCGAGTTTAAAGAACTTTTTAAAAACAAATACTGGTCTGAGGCGACGCAGCACGTGGTACGGAATAATATTAGTAACAACCAATTCGACCCGTACTTGGGACAATCTCCAACGGCTTATTTCTTAGGTAAGGTCAGTGTGGCGAGAAACTTAGAGCCTAACATCCCAGAAGAATATTTGGTAACACAACTAGCTTACCATTATGATGGGGAAATAACTAAAAGCAGATTGAGTGGGAGAATCAAAACGATACAAGATATGGCTGCTTTATTAGGGGAGTACGAACGAGAGAAACACTACGTACTAAATAGTGTAACGTCCTGCTTTTATGTGAGGCACTTTAGCGAAACGTACACCTTTAGTCAAGCCCCAAATGTTGGGTTCGCCAATTTGTAACGTACCGCTTTTTCCGTGAGGTGTAGTAGAGTTATATTGTATGCCTCATGCAGTATGCGTCACTTTTGAATTATACTAACTGACGTTTTAAACGGTATAAATAAAGGATTTTGTTTATCTTGTTTTACTCAATCTAAAAGAAATCGAGAGTGTGTGATTTGGGGTCAAGGAGGTAATTTGTTCAGCCTTATGCAGAAGAGAGAGTAAGTATCATTATTGCCCCTCTGTTGTGACGATTTTTTCTGTATGTTGTGCTGAAATTTTCATTAACTACCCACTACAATAAATTATAACACGTTATAATTCAATATTAATTTTCAATAATATTGCTTTATTGATTATTGACTTTTGTCTCCAGCCACCCAAGTATAGGTATCACAATTAATCTTTTTAAAAAGAAAACATCTTCTCGACTTTACCGAGTAAACATAGATCTGTCTAAAGAACAAAACATATATGTTGTTATTTAACCAATATTACGCTATAATAAAATACATCAGTTATTACATAATTCTTATTAATTCCCCAGGGTTCAGGGTGAATTCTTTGTGTTATGAGAGTGTCAGAAATGGCTAAATGCTACGCTTTACAAATATAAGAAATTAATAAATAATTTGGTTTAATTTTCAGATATTACGTAGTTTCCGGAACTGCCGTAAGAGAGCAGCATGTATTTGTTTACTTTTGAAATAAACATATGATACAATTAATATTTTTTTGTTCTATTTCACTATTAAAAAACGAGTTTTCTTCTGGATTTATTACGAAAAATGTTTATATTACCTCGCTCCGTGTTGTCCTTACTGGGTTGAAGTTTTATTCTGTGATGAGGTACGTCTTGCGTTATTATTTCCTTTACATTTCGAGTATTTTCTGATGGTCTACTAGAAGTAGGCCGAACTATATTGGATCCTCAGAATGTTTTCATCCACTGGTTTTTAAGGTATATAACCATTTAATTAGGATTCCTCAGGTATAATTAGTTAGTATTCACTTTGCTTATTACTCTTGCGTGAATTTCGCCTCCTCCAACGTCCAAAAAAGGTTATTTTTTTATAATTTTTGTCGCATCGGTTCTTCAACAACTCTCGTTCAGTTCAAAATTTTATTCTTATTAACAATACTTGTTATTTTCCATCACTCTTAGTAACACATAGTATTTTTATTATGTAGGCAGTTTGTGATTATTATAAATTTATATTTTTATTTATGGAAAAATAATTCCCTTCCATTCCGGTTTATTTACTAATTTAATTCACATAATATGTTTTGGTTAATTTTTTTATGACCTTGTATATAAATATTTTATCATTTTATTATCATTAAATAAATTTATATATTATTTATTTAGTATCGAATAGTGTTCATACCCGGTACTACTTCCTGTTGTCCTTTCCTTCCTAGGATTATTTTAATTTTATATTATCTTTGGTAGTTAAATTTTTATGTCTTTTAAAATTAACCCTGGGTTTTCTTACAATCTAACATAATTATTTGAAACAATATAATATTAACTTGGGTATAACAAATTGTGGTTCATACAATATAAATTACAATAAATAAATAAAATCACAAAAATCAATTAGTATTATTACATACTACTTCCATAGTTTTATCCTATCCAAAACATACAGCACAGTTTAGTAATACATTAATTTCACTTTGGTTTTTCACCTCAATGGGTACACTAGAACTCACTTCGCACTATATACCACTCGAATTGTTTATTATGTGGAGTGATATAATTAAATTTTGAGCGAGCTTTAGTTCTACCCATTTCTGACTTTTATTCTCATGATTTACTTTATTGGGACCGGGTTATGTACCGTTACATAAAGCCCCCCCACTAGAACAAATTTATTTTAGTTCAACTCGTTGATAGAAATAAATTGTTAATTGGTTCAAATCTCCTAATGGTCTTGACTTTGTTTTCATAATAATGTTTCATTGCTGACTGATTATAAACTCTGGTAATTCAGACTTGTGGTAATTGTCGTTTTCTTACTTAACTCTCTCTCTCTTGGAGGCAAATTCATCAATTATTTCTCGGGGTTAATGGTACTTCCACATTTTATTTGATAAGGACTGGTCACACTAATCATATTAAAATTGTTTCAACACTCATTTCTATTTACTTTTATATACTCGCTTTATCAATTAAACATCGGTCTGCTATCTTCCTTCTATTTTCTTCATCTATACTTCTGGAATCTAATATCACTCTTTACAGCTATTTTATAATTATTATCCCTTAAATATTCAATTTCCCTAACATTTTTCCCTATCTTGTGCAGTGGTTCCAGTCGGGTGGCCACTCTGGGTCCATACACCGCTGTCCATCCTTACACCTTCTGAGACCAGGGGAACATCATCCCTGCTCATAAAAATTATTGCCGGAACATTTCTACGGTCAATACATAAAAATAAAAAAATTACAAGTAGTAGTCAATTAGCGACTAGTACCAAACACTTTTGGGATTCTTCATACTGTAGCTGTTTGTATTTATTTATATATCTCTTCTTCTCCTTGATTCCTTCTTTTTTATCATTAATTAATAGCATATAACATCATTGATAGGCCTTATGTTAAAATTCTTCTGACTTTACTTCTTGTGACATATTTCTCCGTATCATTTCTTCTTATAAAATCTTCAATTCCGAGAAATTCTAATCATTGTATTAATTATCATCCTCCTTCAGTTTCATTGGAGTCATTAAATTATTCGTTATTCTTCTTATCTGAGCACATTACCATTCAACATATAATTCTTTTTCTGTTCGTTACCATTAAAATATTATTTTTTCCTATTATTTCAGTTTAAATCAGTTATTTATAATTAAATTATATAATCTGTTCTTACATTTTCTTAGTGGTTTGTCTTTTTATTTTAAATTATATGGTTTCGAAATATCTTAAGTAAGTTGTACTTACATACTTTTATTAATTCTAATGGTTGCAAAATATCTTAAGTAAGTTGTACTTACATACTTTTTGAATTTTGGGGTTTTTATTCTCTTCACTTTAAATTATGTTGTTCGAAATAAGTTGAGTAAGTTGTCCTTACGTCTTTTAGAATTTTGGGTTTTTTTTATTTACAATGGGTTGCTTGGTCCTGTATCCATAAAATCCGTCCCTTTTTTCTGGTTTGTTTGGAGTCTGTTTAACCGTGGTCCATTATTTCAGGTACTCCATGCTCTCGGATTGCTGGGGTGTTCGTAATTAATTCTCTCCTTGATAATCTTCTTACCATCCGGCTCTCCCACTTTGCTGCTATAAAACTTTCACTTAAGTACCGGTCTTCCGTTATAATTCGTTCCTTTTTAACTAACAAGTATTGTACCTCCTCTATCATAACATAGTTGCTCATTTTTAATCTCATTTCATTCCCTTTTACCTCTGAATTATTTGCCCAATATTTGCATGTTGTCTTCCATCTTGATAATCTGACTAATATCTTCTGATGCACTTCAATCATCGACACATTTAACTGGGATGTAAACTTAATTAACTCCCTTTGTTCGTTAATTGGAAGGTTGAATACATTAATTAATCCACCTGTAATCATCTCCCATTCTTCCTTGGTATTTATTATTTTCTTTCTACTTGTTTTTATTATTTCCTTGGTCTTCTTTTCCACGGTTTGAACATCCTTTTTGTTGTGGCTATTTTTATTTTCAGATGGCATTACACGAACTTGGTTATCTTGTTCTTCTTTTTCCATTCTTGCCTCAACTCCAATTTTAATTAGTTCCATCTTCTCTTCAGTTGTATCTAATCTTTGGTTAGTTTCTACTAATTTCTTCTCTGCCTCTTCCTTATATGCCTCTACTCTTTGGCTTAACGTATTATTGACCAGTTCAATTTTACCTTCTAGATTTTCTCTTAATTCCTTGTTGAAACTCTCCATCTTACCCTCGATTTGTTTTAAATTCTCATTATTCTCTTCAAATTTTGCATTCATCTCTTCTCTTTGTCCTTCAACAGTTTCTTTCAGTTCATTGTATTGTTCATTCATGGTTTGTTTGATATTTCCATGAATGGTTTCTATTTTTTCATTTAGTTGTTTGACTAAACTTTCCTGAATGCTATCTATTTTCTCATTGGTCTGTCTATTTTGTTCCTCCTGCTTCTTAAAATTCTCTTTATTTTCCTCATTGGTTTGCTTTGAAGTTTCCTCCTGTTTTCTAAAATTTTCCTCTATTTTATCAAATTTTTCCTCCTGTTTCTTAAATTTTTCGTCTATTTTATCATTGGTTTGTCTATTTTGTTCCTCCTGTTTCTTAAATTTTTCGTCTATTTTATCATTGGTTTGTCTATTGCTTTCCATAATAATTCTCAACATCTCCTGCATGCTCATGTCTTCTTTTTGGGTGGATTTATCTGGTTGGTCCCCTTGGGCATCCTCTTCCACTATTTCCTTTTCCGTATCCATAACTACTTCGGTTTCTTCTGTATCACCTGTCTGTTGGTCCATTTCACTGTCCGTGACTAACTCTATTTCTTGTTCCTGTCCACCTTCTTCAATCTCCTTTTCTTCTGCCCTCTTCTTCAATTTTCCTCGGGTATTAGGCATTTCTTGTTTTCTCATAACTGCCAACGATAATTAGATTTTTTGATATATATTTTTATTAAATATCAAAATTCTTTTCTAATTACCGCCCTTTTACGTTGAGCGCCAATTCTGTAACGTCCTGCTTTTATGTGAGGCACTTTAGCGAAACGTACACCTTTAGTCAAGCCCCAAATGTTGGGTTCGCCAATTTGTAACGTACCGCTTTTTCCGTGAGGTGTAGTAGAGTTATATTGTATGCCTCACGCAGTATGCGTCACTTTTGAATTATACTAACTGACGTTTTAAACGGTATAAATAAAGGATTTTGTTTATCTTGTTTTACTCAATCTAAAAGAAATCGAGAGTGTATGATTTGGGGTCAAGGAGGTAATTTGTTCAGCCTTATGCAGAAGAGAGAGTAAGTATCATTATTGCCCCTCTGTTGTGACGATTTTTTCTGTATGTTGTGCTGAAATTTTCATTAACTACCCACTACAATAAATTATAACACGTTATAATTCAATATTAATTTTCAATAATATTGCTTTATTGATTATTGACTTTTGTCTCCAGCCACCCAAGTATAGGTATCACAATTAATCTTTTTAAAAAGAAAACATCTTCTCGACTTTACCGAGTAAACATAGATCTGTCTAAAGAACAAAACATATATGTTGTTATTTAACCAATATTATGCTATAATAAAATACATCAGTTATTACATAATTCTTATTAATTCCCCAGGGTTCAGGGTGAATTCTTTGTGTTATGAGAGTGTCAGAAATGGCTAAATGCTACGCTTTACAAATATAAGAAATTAATAAATAATTTGGTTTAATTTTCAGATATTACGTAGTTTCCGGAACTGCCGAAAGAGAGCAGCATGTATTTGTTTACTTTTGAAATAAACATATGATACAATTAATATTTTTTTGTTCTATTTCACTATTAAAAAACGAGTTTTCTTCTGGATTTATTACGAAAAATGTTTATATTGCCTCGCTCCGTGTTGTCCTTACTGGGTTGAAGTTTTATTCTGTGATGAGGTACGTCTTGCGTTATTATTTCCTTTACATTTCGAGTATTTTCTGATGGTCTACTAGAAGTAGGCCGAACTATATTGGATCCTCAGAATGTTTTCATCCACTGGTTTTTAAGGTATATCACCATTTAATTAGGATTCCGCAGGTATAATTAGTTAGTATTCACTTTGCTTATTACTCTTGCGTGAATTTCGCCTCCTCCAACGTCCAAAAAAGGTTATTTTTTTATAATTTTTGTCGCATCGGTTCTTCAACAACTCTTGTTCAGTTCAAAATTTTATTCTTATTAACAATACTTGTTATTTTCCATCACTCTTAGTAACACATAGTATTTTTATTATGTAGGCAGTTTGTGATTATTATAAATTTATATTTTTATTTATGGAAAAATAATTCCCTTCCATTCCGGTTTATTTACTAATTTAATTCACATAATATGTTTTGGTTAATTTTTTTATGACCTTGTATATAAATATTTTATCATTTTATTATCATTAAATAAATTTATATATTATTTATTTAGTATCGAATAGTGTTCATACCCGGTACTACTTCCTGTTGTCCTTTCCTTCCTAGGATTATTTTAATTTTATATTATCTTTGGTAGTTAAATTTTTATGTCTTTTAAAATTAACCCTGGGTTTTCTTACAATCTAACATAATTATTTGAAACAATATAATATTAACTTGGGTATAACAAATTGTGGTTCATACAATATAAATTACAATAAATAAATAAAATCACAAAAATCAATTAGTATTATTACATACTACTTCCATAGTTTTATCCTATCCAAAACATACAGCACAGTTTAGTAATACATTAATTTCACTTTGGTTTTTCACCTCAATGGGTACACTAGAACTCACTTCGCACTATATACCACTCGAATTGTTTATGTGGAGTGATATAATTAAATTTTGAGCGAGCTTTAGTTCTACCCATTTCTGACTTTTATTCTCATGATTTACTTTATTGGGACCGGGTTATGTACCGTTACAATAGACAGAAGAACATCCCGAATAATAGAAACTATGACACGAGAAACCACCAAAATGGGCCCCAAGGAAACAATGCACCGGCAAATAACCAATCGAACAGCCACAATAATTTCCAAACATTCAACAACAATAATAACCCAAATTACCCAAGAAACAACAACCAAAATTATTACAATAATAATAATCATAATAATTCCTATAACCGAGGGAATAACCAAAATGGTGGCCACTATAACAGGCCCAACCACCAATATAACAATAATAACCACCAAGGGGAGAATCAAACATACAGGCGACGGGTCAATTACATCAACGCCGAAAATAGAAATGATGGAAGACGGTGTTACAGAGGACCGAGGAGCAGAAGCGCCGAGGATGAGAGAAGAAGCAGGGAACAAAGGAGAGACACGCCCTTAATAAATCAGCCAAATAATGACCAGAGAACCCATATAGCTCGAATCAACTACATCATGGCTGAGGACAGGGATGACCAAGAGGACTATCATGGATACCATGAACCTAATCCCGGTTCCAGGAATGCTGAGGGAAGGAACAGACGGAACGAAGATGACATAGAACCATATGAGTATGATCCGTACTGTGACGATCCCATAGAGAGATTTAACACCACTTATAATCTATGGAATCCACTGGAAAACCATATTGGTGGAGCAACCCGAACAGTGGCCAATACAGGAAACGGATAAAACTAAGTTAAAATACTATCCAAAAAGGGACTGATGTTAGAGATAACCGACACAGCATTGATTTAAGAATGAACCATTATCTAAATTCCAAAAAAGTAAGAACAACTTACAACCAAGTGTGTGAAACTAATTAAGTGAAACGAGGTAAATTTGAAAAAAAGGGAAGAAAAAAAAATATTTATGATAAAGCATCATGAAAAAACTGAAATAAAATACTAACATTTAACAAAAGTGATGACGTTACTTAACATCATTAAATAACCCTATTGTGAAAGGGAATCATAAAGAATTAACATGTTAAAGAAGAACCGACCAGACAGTCAAATAAAGAATGACAATGACGTACTAAACGAACAATCAATGATGAAAAAGGTATAAGTAAACCAAAAAACAGCTACAATGCTAATATTAATTATAAATGAGAAGATAAGTGATGACAAACAAAATAACTATCATATGAAATAAATTAAAGAAACAATGCAAAATGTGTATTGAACATCGCCACAGACATAGAGAAGGAATCCAAATGAACCAATGAGAAGAGAAAGTTATGATATGAAGAAAAAACAGAATAAGTAATCCCAAGAGTGTTTTATTATATTTATATTGTATGAGTCGAAAATAGACGACTATTATTATTATTATTAGTATTATTATATGATGATTTTATGTTGAGATAAGTCCAACAATCATTTGATTTTATTGAGCAGATAGGCATGACCTCTGAACTCAAAATGTGTATAAATGGATAGCAGAGTAATAGAGCCACACGTGCCCTCTGGCTAGTACCAATTTATATGGATGGGAGAGAAGAAAATTTTAGGGACATAAAACATACAAGGGATAACACTCATAATAAAAGAGTAAAGGAGGAGAATAATATCATTTCCAGTATCATGAACCATTAATTAATAAAGAGAAACTAAAGAAGAAGATAACGATGGATGAATTCCACAATAATAACAACTTGATTTAATAAACTATGTTGATGATTTCAGAAAAAACAATCTTTATTTTTGAAATAATCAATTTTGGCGGCGATGCATGATACAACATGACATAAGACAGCGCAAAATATCACTAATGATTAATAAAAGAGAAAGCTGAAGGTAGGAAGAAATGTTAAAAAACTTATAATTTGAAGATTAATGACCCAACTACGAAATAACAACTGACTAAGAAACTGACTATGATTTGACCCAAAGATTGGAGAAAACAAGAAGATTGAAGAAAACAAGAAAATAGAGAGAAGAAGGAAGGAACGAGAAACAAAATGTAACGCAAAGTATGACCATGATCAATGTAACCCCAAGATATAACTGACAAATAATATGTAAAGTAAATGTACTAAAACAGATAGAGCATAAATAAGATGTCAAATAAAACTATAAAAAATAAACTAGAGATATTATGTATGTTAAATGAAAAGCAAAGAAACATGAATTTATAAATATAAGATAGGAAGTTAGAAATAAAAAATACCCTATTAAAATATAAACTAGTCAGAAAACAAGTAAGTTATAATTGAGCTGAATAAAGACAATAATTCAAAACCAAAAGTGACCAATGTGAAATGAAAATGAAACAAATATTAATTACCAGTAACCACACTGTGATACTAAACTAAATAAACAAACAATATGTGAAATATCAAGTGAAAGTGACGATAAATAAAAAACCTCATATGAAAGGAAAAGTGCAGTGTAGGAATATACGGTATAAAATACTATAAGATGCAGACTATAGTAATATAGCAAAACAGTCTTTAATAGAATATTATCTAAAAAGTATGAAACTAATTGTACCATTATTAATTTAAGTGATTAATAACATTATTAAGTGAATAATGTTCAGAAGCAGACACTATATTTTAGTGAAGGAATTTGTAAGTGAATTATATTGTGTAAAGTTCTGTTAAAAATTATTATTATAAGAGTTTCATTATTGTAAAAAACCATAGAATTAATTAACTTAGAAGATAGGTGAGATACAAGCAAGAAACCAATAACAGTTAGAAGTTTAATTTCAGGCTTGAACCTGGTAAGAAATATTTTAATAATAAAAGGTGTGTTGTTAAAAGCACCAATGTTTTTTTGTTTATCTGTTTCTATAAAAAAAATGTTCAATGAACCAATAAATAAAGTTTATGAATTATAAAGAAGGTTGAATAGGAGTATTGATAAACCTATGTTTTAGGCCTAGCATGAAGGAGAGAATTTTATAAGTTTAAAAAGAAAACAATAACCAAGGGTCAATTAGAATATATAAAATGTTTAAGTAAGTAAGTAAGTGTATCAGATATAAAAATGTATAAATATTATTCAGTTTAAAAATAATTACAAAAGAAATATCAATAAGAAAATAAGAAAAATGTTATTAACTAATCAAAAATAACCATGAGGGATATCGAAATAATCTTCAGTAAAAAAGCAGAACAATGGTGTTAGTATAATTAATATTAATACTAGCATAAGGAAGTAATCATAATTTAAAGGATTTTTACATATTTGAACATAAATAAAACGTTAGATTATAACAATGTTATAAGATGTTGACCAATGAGAACTAGTATAATTTGAAGGGTAACTATGGCAACTCATGGTTGTTACATAGAGTGACCGTTGAAATCTAATTACTTCATTATTGACCAGCATAGAGGGTGGATGTATGAAGCCCTCGAATCCAAATTAATTTTAAAAGCTTTAAAATTTTCCAAATTTTGAAAGAAGAAGTGTAAGAAGAAGATTTAACTGAACCATTGATGAGATGACCAGTAATTAAAACATTTATACAACAAATATCATGGCCAGAACCTGGAAGGAAGTAAATTAATTTAATACCCGACCAATTCTGGAGGAAGAACTGAAGGGACCTAACTCAACCTGAAGAAGAAGATCATCTACAAGAACTGATGGAAGCTGGACAATGGATTTCAACCATCTGAATGGAAATCTCAGCTAATCCAAAGAAGAAAGGACTTTTAGACGTGCTCCTGAAGAAGAAGAGGTTCACAAGAGAAGCTACGTCCAGGAATCGATGAGTATAAATTAAATACTTCACCCCAACTCAAACTTTCAATTACCCACACTAAACGAACTATCTTATTTTCACTTCACAGATCACAAAATTAACTTCTGAACTGAACTTGATTATAAAATCACTTTCGATAAAATATATCAATCACTGAATTTTGATTTTATATTGAAATAGTTTTAGAAACATAAATTGCTAACAAGAACTTAACCAAGCTTGCACTAATTCTCATTGCCAATAACTTACTTTTCATGTTTTAAAATATCAACTATTGTGTATTAGATATAAGGAATATTATAATTTATGTGCATTTATTAGTCTGTAATCCAACTTCTGTAGTTCAAAGAACTTATTCCGTGAGGGAAAATTAACTTTATAAAGAACAAACCATATACACCATTGTGGCATTTTACGTATGAATACTGGACGAAGCCGGAAGGTTGCCAACCGAGCAACTTGTAAACGCCGGAATTATAATAAATATATGTATCATTTATCGACTGTAATTGACCAGTTAATATAAAGAAAGGTTCAATAAATTTTCATATTTCTCAACTGCTGTATGTTTGATTCATATAAAAAGGGTAATATAAGAATTTGGGACACAAACAATAAACATACGACAGTTGACGAATTCGACTCGGCCAGACAGCGTGAGCCAATCAGACGGCGAGGCGGAAAAATTTGAACTGAGCGACGAGAAATACGGTCGACTAGTAAGTATTGAGACAAAGTATAAACCGGCTCGCTGCACACTAATTAAATATTAACAAAAGTAAATAACAAATAATACAAAATTAACAACCCACATAAACCGCCAAGTTACAAAGTGACGATCCCAATAGTGGGGCTTTTCGTTCCTGTTATAAAGACGCATCCAACGAGTGACATAATAACTCGTCACAAACGCTACATTACAAAGTGGCGCGCCAACTAGTAGGGCTAGAATAATTAAAAAATTATACAATTAAACCCTATAGATTCTAGCGCCGGCTGCAGAAAATGGAACAGGCAAAATAAGACACAAGATACCAGACTAAGCAACGCGAGAAGGAGACTGACAAGAGAGCAGAGATGTTAGAAAAGGAGACCGAGGAAGACGGAAAAATGGAAGAAAGGAAGATAACATCGGTGGAAGACGTGGAAGAAATATTAACCCCGATAGTACCAACTAGAACTACGGAAGAAACGAAATTGGATAGGATAATGGAAATGTTCCTACAAATGGATGAAAAATTGGACAAAAATAAAGAGGAGATGAATGAAAAATTGGACAGCACTAAGGAAGAAACGAAGGACGACAACAACAAATTATTAAAACAAAATAACGAGGAGTTGAAAAAGCAAATGAATGAAAAATTTGACCGGAACGAGGAGAGTAATAAAAGGAATATGGAAACATTAAGACAGGAAATGAAGGAGGAGAATAAAATGATCAGCGAAAAAATAGAGAGAAGTAATGAGAAAACCAGAGAAACCTTGAGACAAATGAAAGAAGATATAGAAACACTGAATGATAAAATCGAGTACAACCAAGACACATTACCACAACAATTGACAGAGTACCTGGAAGAACTAAAGCAGACAGTAATGGAGATGGAAGAGAAAATAGAGAGAACCAGCGAAATGGTGTTACAAGTCCGGGAAGAAATCTTAACCAAGGTAAATGAAGCTGAAGGTGAAAGCAAAAGGAGGATTGAAGGACTCCAGCAAGAAACAACTCATAAATTCGAACAAATACAAACCAGAGTTGAAGAGAAGTATAACCAATTAGATGCGTCCGTAAGTGAAGTTAAGGGTGCTACAACAGCCCAGGAAGGAAAATTAGAAGAATTCCGAGTAAGAGAGTTACGCCTCCAAGAGGAAATAAATGCACTGAAGGACAGACCATTACTAAGTTCACACATCTCATGCGGTGAAAATAGGGAGATAATCAATTTTAAGAACTACAAACGGAATCCAATCGAATTTATTGAACGGGTGGAAGAGAGTTTAGCAAGAACCAGGGAGACATGATGGACGGTTATCAAGGGCATGATGGATGAGATGTTTAAGGAGGTTCATGATAATTGGTGGATGGCAGTACGACCGGACATTCACAATTTTGCCGAGTTTAAAGAACTTTTTAAAAACAAATACTGGTCTGAGGCGACGCAGCACGTGGTACGGAATAATATTAGTAACGGCCGATTCGACCCGTACTTGGGACAATCTCCAACGGCTTATTTCTTAGGTAAGGTCAGTGTGGCGAGAAACTTAGAGCCTAACATCCCAGAAGAATATTTGGTAACACAACTAGCTTACCATTATGATGGGGAAATAACTAAAAGCAGATTGAGTGGGAGAATCAAAACGATACAAGATATGGCCGCTTTATTAGGGGAGTACGAACGAGAGAAACACTACGTACTAAATAGACAGAAGAACATCCCGAATAATAGAAACTATGACATGAGAAACCACCAAAATGGGCCCCAAGGAAACAATGCACCGGCAAATAACCAATCGAACAACCACAATAATTTCCGAACATTCAACAACAATAATAACCCAAATTACCCAAGAAACAACAACCAAAATTATTACAATAATAATAATCATAATAATTCCTATAACCGAGGGAATAACCAAAATGGTGGCCACTATAACAGGCCCAACCACCAATATAACAATAATAACCACCAAGGGCAGAATCAAACATACAGGCGACGGGTCAATTACATCAACGCCGAAAATAGAAATGATGGAAGACGGTGTTACAGAGGACCGAGGAGCAGAAGCGCCGAGGATGAGAGAAGAAGCAGGGAACAAAGGAGAGACACGCCCTTAATAAATCAGCCAAATAATGACCAGAGAACCCATATAGCTCGAATCAACTACATCATGGCTGAGGACAGGGATGACCAAGAGGACTATCGTGGAAACCATGAACATAATCCCGGTTCCAGGAATGCTGAGGGAAGGAACAGACGGAACGAAGATGACATAGAACCATATGAGTATGATCCGTACTGTGACGATCCCATAGAGAGATTTAACACCACTTATAATCTATGGAATCCACCGGAAAACCATATTGGTGGAGCAGCCCGAACAGTGGCCAATACAGGAAACGGATAAAACTAAGTTAAAATACTATCCAAAAAGGGACTGATGTTAGAGATAACCGACACAGCATTGATTTAAGAATGAACCATTATCTAAATTCCAAAAAAGTGAGAACAACTTACAACCAAGTGTGTGAAACTAATTAAGTGAAACGAGGTAAATTTGAAAAAAAGGGGAGAAAAAAAAATATTTATGATAAAGCATCATGAAAAAACTGAAATAAAATACTAACATTTAACAAAAGTGATGACGTTACTTAACATCATTAAATAACCCTATTGTGAAAGGGAATCATAAAGAATTAACATGTTAAAGAAGAACCGACCAGACAGTCAAATAAAGAATGACGATGACGTACTAAACGAACAATCAATGATGAAAAAGGTATAAGTAAACCAAAAAACAGCTACAATGCTAATATTAATTATAAATGAGAAGATAAGTGATAACAAACAAAATAACTATCATATGAAATAAATTAAAGAAACAATGCAAAATGTGTATTGAACATCGCCACAGACATAGAGAAGGAATCCAAATGAATCAATGAGAAGAGAAAGTTATGATATGAAGAAAAAACAGAATAAGTAATCCCAAGAGTGTTTTATTATATTTATATTGTATGAGTCGAAAATAGACGACTATTATTATTATTAGTATTATTATATGATGATTTTATGTTGAGATAAGTCCAACAATCATTTGATTTTATTGAGCAGATAGGCATGACCTCTGAACTCAAAATGTGTATAAATGGATAGCAGAGTAATAGAGCCACACGTGCCCTCTGGCTAGTACCAATTTATATGGATGGGAGAGAAGAAAATTTTAGGGAGATAAAACATACAAGGGATAACACTCATAATAAAAGAGTAAAGGAGGAGAATAATATCATTTCCAGTATCATGAACCATTAATTAATAAAGAGAAACTAAAGAAGAAGATAACGATGGATGAATTCCACAATAATAACAACTTGATTTAATAAACTATGTTGATGATTTCAGAAAAAACAATCTTTATTTTTGAAATAATCAATTTTGGCGGCGATGCATTATATAACATGACATAAGACAGCGCAAAATATCACTAATGATTAATAAAAGAGAAAGCTGAAGGTAGGAAGAAATGTTAAAAAACTTATAAAGTTTTTTATAAAGTTTATATCTGGATACAGATGATAAAGGTGAGGTTGATGCTATATCTATCGTATCAATTGCCAGTGAAAAAAATAAAAACCGTAAGTGTGAACAAAATTTTGAATGTGAGGATTGTCAGGACTATATAAGAGAATTAAACTATGAAAAAAAATTAATAGTGAATTGGTGAAACAAAATAATGAGTTACGTGAACATAACCATGAGCTGCGTGAAAATAACAGTTTCTTAAGATCATCTGCTGTAAATGTTGAAAAAAATTATGTAGACATTAAAAATTCGTATGCTGATGCTGTGCTAAATTTACCTAAAAAGCAAGAATGTGCTCGTTTGACAATAAAGCCAAAGGAAAATTTCAAAGGCGATGCCCTAAATATTATTAAAGTGCAAATTTCAACCAAAACTAATGCCAAAGTTTTAAAAATTAACAAAGTCAACAATGGTACAGTTTTTCTAAAGTGTATAAATGAGCAAGATTCTGAAAAAATACTAAAGGTTATAAACAGTGAAAACAGTGAAATATTGACAGCTGAAGCATGTGTTAAAAAAATCCGCAAATAAAAATAACAAACATATCAGAAGATGTCGATAAAGTAGAACTCGAGAATGATATCATACATAGAAATGAATTACCATCAAATAGTGTAAACATTGTACACAAATAAACAAACAGAGAAACAATAATCATGCTGCGCTAGCAGAAGTAACCTCTGATGCATATGCCAAGATAATGAAGAATAAATCTGTTTTTATTGGATATGAAAACTGCAGAGTGTATGACAATTTTAATATCAAATGTTGTAAAAACTGTTGTGGGTATAACCATTCATTGAGAAAGTGCAAAGACACTTTAAAAGACGACAATCATGCTACAAATGTTCAGGTAACCATGATGCTACAGTATGTACCGCTGATATAAATAAATGTATTAATTGTATTAATGCTAACAAATACTTAACTAAAAAAAGATCCATAGATCATTCTGCAAATGATATTCAAAACTGTGAAAGTTATAAAGTAAGATGGGAGCAGTATATTTGTGATACAAACTACCCCTGGAAACCAGAACCTACATTTAATTACATTAGGCCTACAACTAGTTGATTAGATAAAATTTTGTATTTAAAAGGAAAAATCAAAAATCAAAACTAACCTATAAATAAATTTTTTATGGAAATACAAGAATATAACCTTAATGATGAATTAATTTTTAATAGTACAGAAGAGATAAATCTCAGCCCCATTTTTTGTGACTCTGAGCTTCTGACCCTACATGTCAACATCAGAAGTATACAGAAAAATATATTAAAACTTGAAACTATGTTAAGTTCTTTTAAACATAAACCAGATGTGATAATATGCACTGAAGCTTGGCTCATGGATAATATTAAGCTTATAAATATAACAGGTTATACACATTTTAAAAATAACAGCAGAATAAATAAAGCAGATGGAGTGATTATTTATGTAAAAAGTAACCTACAGTATCAAACCATTAATGAACAATTTAATGATTTAAAAATCACTAGTCTGCTCATAGAATTAACAAATAAAAGTATTTTCAAAATTTCTGAACTATATCGTTGTCATGATTATCAGATTGACAAATTCATTAAAGATCATGAAAAATTTATCTTAAGTAACAAAACTGTTGCAAACCACATGATTTTGGGTGATGTTAACTTAGATCTCATTGAGTTTAATGAAAAAACTGAGGATTATTTCTACCAATTACTGCAAAATGGTTATGAATCGATGATAAATACTTGTACTCATCCTATAAAGAATTATAAAGATGGAACTTGCATTGACCATATTTTCATGAAAGGAATATACACAGCAAAATCTGGTAAATTAATTGACTCAATCACAGACCACTACCCCGTTTTAATATCACTACATGGAAACAACATAAAATGCAAACTTACAGTATCTTTTGAAATAAACAAAAAAAGATTTTTGGAGCTGTGTGCTTCAGAACAATGGCAACAAGTCTGTAATACACCAAATAACAATGAAGCATTAGAATTGTTAATAAACAAGATTCAAACTATCAATGAACTTTCACACAAAACTAAGCCTAAAATTCAAAAACCAAGAAAGACCTGGATTACCCCTGCTCTCATTAATTCAGTTAATAACAAAAACAAATTATATAAAGCCTGGAAGAATAGTCAAGACGACTTGCTAAAAAAAGAGCTGTACTTAAATTACGAAAAACGACTTAAATCATTACTTAGGACTGCTAAAAATAGGCATGAAGAAAAACAACTACAAAACGCTGATTCTAAAAAAATGTGGAGATATGTTCATCTAAAATTGGATCGTAATTCAAAAAATAGACAAATAAATGATATTTTGATTAATAATAAACTTAACAGCAATGACTGGACAAAGGCTAATTATTTTAATGAATTTTTCAGCACAATAGTATCTAGGCTGAATGAAAGTGCGACTCCTCCTATTCTGCAGCATGAAATACCAGATATATCAATTAATCAGCATACTATGTTTCTAACACCAACAAATGAGTCAGAAGTTTACCAAACTATTCGTGAACTCAAAAATAAACCTGGTGGGTGTGATGAAATTCATGCCTATACAGTTAAGCTAGCTGCTCCGTTCATAATTCCTGCTTTGACTCACATTATTAATACTGCTATGATACAAGGTACATGTCCATATCAATTTAAGAAAGCTGTAATTTGTCCTATATATAAGGAAGGTGTAAAAAGTTTGGTTAACAATTATCGACCGATCGCACTGATATCAAATTTAGCTAAGATTTTTGAAAAAATTATTTTTACCAGATTATTTAAATTTGTAAAGAAACATAACCTGTTAAGTGCTAAACAATTTGGCTTTCTCAAGAAGAAAGGTACAGATGATGCTATAGCCCTACTTAGCAAATTTATTTATGAAAATCTAAGTATTAGCATACCAACTGTTGTAACTTTTTTGGACTACTCCAAAGCTTTTGACACTGTCGATCATGGCATACTTATATCCAAATTACAGAATATGGGAATAAGGTGTAAGCTTATCCCTGATAGCCAGTTATTTACATGACAGAACACAAGTTGTAAAGGTGAATGGGACTAGAAGTCAGCCTATTAAAACAAATGTTGGAGTGCCCCAGGGCTCTATATTAAGACCTTTATTGTTTATTTTATATATCAATGACTTACTAGTGTTACAAGATGTATTAATAGCATATGCTGATGATACAGCAGTACCAATGAAAGCAAAGACATGGCCTGAACTTGCAACAGATATGTCAACTAAATTAGATATTATATACTCTTGGCTCTATCACAATAATCTAGTACTCAACATAAGCAAGTCTGTTTTTATCACCTTTGGAAATTATAGAGACTCTGTTCCGCATGACTTTGAAAGTAAGATAAATGGTCAAAAATTGAAAAGAGTTAAAACTAGTAAATATCTAGGAATAACATATGACTTTAACATGAAGTGGGATGTACATGTGGCTAACATTGTAAAAAAAACCAAATACTTAGTCTACGTTTTTTACAGACTTAAACAAATTTTATCAAAAAAGCAACTACTACAAATATACTATGGACTATTCCATAGTGTGGCAGGGTATGCTATCATAGGCTGGGGGGTTCTATATAAATCATCTCTAGACGCATTGGATCGGCTGCAAAAGTGTATTCTAAAAATTATAGGAGTCAATGAACAAGATTCGAATAAACCATTAAATATTAAACAGGTGTTTGTAGTGAATTCTATAGTTTATCAATACAATGATCTAAAAAGTGAGTTTTTACAAAATCGAATCAACACACGGTATAAAAATATTATATTGCCGCGACACCTATTAAGTATTGGGCAAAGAAGCTATGTGTATTATGCCATAAAATATTTTAATGAATTACCTAATGAACTGAAAAATCAAAGTGTAAATATAAAAGTGCTTAAAAAAAAAATCAAAGAAAAAATTAGGAACATTGTTATTGAATAATCAAAAAAACAGTCTATTATGATATGGACCTTTTTTTCTCTTTTTTTTTTCATTTATTTATTGAATTGTATTATAGTACAAACTAAAATTTTGTTAAAATTTAAAAATAATTTATTTTTAATATATTACTATGATCGGTGAGGTAAAACTCACAATTAGTATTAAGTATATAAATATTAATTCTAAGGACCAACCTATGTACGGGCATTTATGCCCCCTATAGGTCCTTTATTGTATAATTTTTATTATATGTAAAGGAAAATTAGTAATAAATATTATTATTATTATTATTATTATTATAATTTGAAGATTAATGACCCAACTACGAAATAACAATTGACTAAGAAACTGACTATGATTTGACCCAAAGATTGGAGAAAACAAGAAGATTGAAGAAAACAAGAAAATAGAGACAAGAAGGAAGGAAAGAGAAACAAAATGTAACCCAAAGTATGACCACGATCAATGTAACCCCAAGATATAACTGACAAATAATATGTAAAGTAAATGTACTAAAACAGATAGAGCATAAATAAGATGTCAAATAAAACTATAAAAAATAACCTAGAGATATTATGTATGTTAAATGAAAAGCAAAGAAACATGAATTTATAAATATAAGATAGGAAGTTAGAAATAAAAAATACCCTATTAAAATATAAACTAGTCAGAAAACAAGTAAGTTATAATTGAGCTGAATAAAGACAATCATTCAAAACCAAAAGTGACCAATGTGAAATGAAAATGAAACAAATATTAATTACCAATAACCACACAGTGATACTAAACTAAATAAACAAACAATATGTGAAATATCAAGTGAAAGTGACGATAAATAAAGAAATCTCATATGAAAGGAAAAGTGCAGTGTAGGAATATACGGTATAAAATACTGTAAGATGCAGACTATAGTAATATAGCAAAACAGTCTTTAATAGAATATTATCTAAAAAATATAAAACTAACTGTACCATTATTAATTTAAGTGATAGTAAGAATTACAAAGAATAAGGTATAAGTTAAATTATTAGAGTGGAAGATAGGAGAAGCAGACACTATATTTTAGTGAAGGAATTTGTAAGTGAATTATATTGTGTAAAGTACTGTTAAAAATTATTATTATAAGAGTTTCATTATTGTAAAAAACCATAGAATTAATTAACTTAGAAGATAGGTGAGATAGAAGTAAGAAACCAATAACAGTTAGAAGTTTAATTTCAGGCTTGAACCTGGTAAGAAATATTTTAATAATAAAAGGTGTGTTGTTAAAAGCACCAATGTTTTTTTGTTTATCTGTTTCTATTAAAAAAAATGTTCAATGAACCAATAAATAAAGTTTATGAATTATAAAGAAGGTTGAATAGGAGTATTGTGAAACCTATGTTTTAGGCCTAGCATGAAGGAGAGAATTTTATAAGTTTAAAAAGAAAACAATAACCAAGGGTCAATTAGAGTATATAAAATGTTTAAGTAAGTAAGTAAGTGTATCAGATATAAAAATGTATAAATATTATTCAGTTTAAAAATAATTACAAAAGAAATATCAATAAGAAAATAAGAAAAATGTTATTAACTAATCAAAAATAACCATGAGGGATATCAAAATAATCTTTAGTAAAAAAGCAGAACAATGGTGTTAGTATAATTAATATTAATACTAGCATAAGGAAGTAATCATAATTTAAAGGATTTTTACATATTTGAACATAAATAAAACGTTAGATTATAACAATGTTATAAGATGTTGACCAATGAGAACTAGTATAATTTGAAGGGTGACTATGGCAACTCATGGTTGTTACATAGAGTGACCGTTGAAATCTAATTACTTCATTATTGACCAGCATAGAGGGTGGATGTATGAAGCCCTCGAATCCAAATTAATTTTAAAAGCTTTAAAATTTTCCAAATTTTGAAAGAAGAAGTGTAAGAAGAAGATTTAACTGAACCATTGATGAGATGACCAGTAATTAAAACATTTATACAACAAATATCATGGCCAGAACCTGGAAGGAAGTAAATTAATTTAATACCCGACCAATTCTGGAGGAAGAACTGAAGGGACCTAACTCAACCTGAAGAAGAAGATCATCTACAAGAACTGATGGAAGCTGGACAATGGATTTCAACCATCTGAATGGGAATCTCAGCTAATCCAAAGAAGAAAGGACTTTTAGACGTGTTCCTGAAGAAGAAGAGGTTCACAAGAGAAGCTATGTCCAGGAATCGATGAGTATAAATTAAATACTTCACCCCAACTCAAACTTTCAATTACCCACACTAACCGAACTATCTTATTTTCACTTCACAGATCACAAAATTAACTTCTGAACTGAACTTGATTATAAAATCACTTTCGATAAAATATATCAATCACTGAATTTTGATTTTATATTGAAATAGTTTTAGAAACATAAATTGCTAACAAGAACTTAACCAAGCTTGCACTAATTCTCATTGCCAATAACTTACTTTTCATGTTTTAAAATATCAACTATTGTGTATTAGATATAAGGAATATTATAATTTATGTGCATTTATTAGTCTGTAATCCAACTTCTGTAGTCCAAAGAACTTATTCCCTGAGAGAAAATTAACTTTATAAAGAACAAACCATATACACCATTGTGGCATTTTACGTATGAATACTGGCGAAGCCGGAACCTTGCCAACCGAGCAACTTGTAAACGCCGGAATTATAATAAATATATGTATCATTTATCGACTGTAATTGACCAGTTAATATAAAGAAAGGTTCAATAAATTTTCATATTTCTCAACTGCTGTATGTTTGATTCATATAAAAAGGGTAATATAAGAATTTGGGACACAAACAATAAACATACGACAGTTGACGAATTCGACTCGGCCAGACAGCGTGAGCCAATCAGACGGCGAGGCGGAAAAATTTGAACTGAGCGACGAGAAATACGGTCGACTAGTAAGTATTGAGACAAAGTATAAACCAGCTCGCTGCACACTAATTAAATATTAACAAAAGTAAATAACAAATAATACAAAATTAACAACCCACATAAACCGCTAAGTTACAAAGTGACGATCCTAATAGTGGGGCTTTTCGTTCCTGTTATAAAGACGCATCCAACGAGTGACATAATAACTCGTCACAAACGCTACATTACAAAGTGGCGAGCCAACTAGTAGGGCTAGAATAATTAAAAAATTATACAATTGAACCCTATAGATTCTAGTGGCGGCTGCAGAAAATGGAACAGGCAAAATAAGACACAAGATACCAGAGTAAGCAACGCGAGAAGGAGACTGACAAGAGAGCAGAGATGTTAGAAAAGGAGACCAAGGAAGACGGCAAAATGGAAGAAAGGGAGATAACATCGGTGGAAGACGTGGAAGAAATATTAATCCCGATAGTACCAACTAGAACTACGGAAGAAACGAAATTGGATAGGATAATGGAAATGTTCCTACAAATGGATGAAAAATTGGACAAAAATAAAGAGGAGATGAATGAAAAATTGGACAGCACTAAGGAAGAAACGAAGGAGGACAACAACAAATTATTAAAACAAAATAATGAGGAGTTGAAAAAGCAAATGAATGAAAAATTCGACCGGAACGAGGAGAGCAATAAAAGGAATATGGAAACATTAAGACAGGAAATGAAGGAGGAGAATAAAATGATCAGCGAAAAAATAGAGAGAAGTAATGAGAAAACCAGAGAAACCTTGAGACAAATGAAAGAAGATATAGAAACTCTGAATGATAAAATCGAGTACAACCAAGACACATTACAACAACAATTGACAGAGTACCGGGAAGAAATAAAGCAGACAGTAATGGAGACGGAAGAGAAAATAGACAGAACCAGCGAAGTGGTGTTACAAGTCCAGGAATAAATCTTAACCAAGGTAAATGAAGCTGAAGGTGAAAGCAAAAGGAGGGTTGAAGGACTCCAGCAAGAAACAACTCATAAATTCGAACAAATACAAACCAGAGTTGAAGAGAAGTATAACCAATTAGATGCGTCCGTAAGTGAAGTTAAGGGTACTACAACAGCCCAGGAAGGAAAATTAGAAGAATTCCGAGTAAGAGAGTTACGCCTCCAAGAGGAAATAAATGCACTGAAGGACAGACCATTACTAAGTTCACACATCTCATGCAGTGAAAATAGGGAGATAATCAATTTTAGGAACTACAAACGGAATCCAATCGAATTTATTGAACGGGTGGAAGAGAGTTTAGCAAGAACCAGGGAGACATGATGGTCGGTTATCAAGGGCATGATGGATGAGATGTTTAAGGAGGTCCACGATAATTGGTGGACGGCAGTACGACCGGACATTCACAATTTTGCCGAATTTAAAGAACTTTTTAAAAACAAATACTGGTCTGAGGCGACGCAGCACGTGGTACGGAATAATATTAGTAACGGCCGATTCGACCCGTACTTGGGACAATCTCCAATGGCTTATTTCTTAGGTAAGGTCAGTGTGGCGAGAAACTTAGAGCCTAACATCCCAGAAGAATATTTGGTAACACAACTAGCTTACCATTATGATGGGGAAATAACTAAAAGCAGATTGAGTGGGAGAATCAAAACGATACAAGATATGGCCGCTTTATTAGGGGAGTACGAACGAGAGAAACACTACGTACTAAATAGACAGAAGAACATCCCGAATAATAGAAACTATGACATGAGAAACCACCAAAATGGGCCCCAAGGAAACAATGCACCGGCAAATAACCAATCGAACAACCACAATAATTTCCGAACATTCAACAACAATAATAACCCAAATTACCCAAGAAACAACAACCAAAATTATTACAATAATAATAATCATAATAATTCCTATAACCGAGGGAATAACCAAAATGGTGGCCACTATAACAGGCCCAACCACCAATATAACAATAATAACCACCAAGGGCAGAATCAAACATACAGGCGACGGGTCAATTACATCAACGCCGAAAATAGAAATGATGGAAGACGGTGTTACAGAGGACCGAGGAGCAGAAGCGCCGAGGATGAGAGAAGAAGCAGGGAACAAAGGAGAGACACGCCCTTAATAAATCAGCCAAATAATGACCAGAGAACCCATATAGCTCGAATCAACTACATCATGGCTGAGGACAGGGATGACCAAGAGGACTATCGTGGAAACCATGAACCTAATCCCGGTTCCAGGAATGGTGAGGGAAGGAACAGATGGAACGAAGATGACATAGAACCATATGAGTATGATCCGTACTGTGACGATCCCATAGAGAGATTTAACACCACTTATAATCTATGGAATCCACCGGAAAACCATATTGGTGGAGCAGCCCGAACAGTGGCCAATACAGGAAACGGATAAAACTAAGTTAAAATACTATCCAAAAAGGGACTGATGTTAGAGATAACCGACACAGCATTGATTTAAGAATGAACCATTATCTAAATTCCAAAAAAGTAAGAACAACTTACAACCAAGTGTGTGAAACTAATTAAGTGAAACGAGGTAAATTTGAAAAAAAGGGGAGAAAAAAAAATATTTATGATAAAGCATCATGAAAAAACTGAAATAAAATACTAACATTTAACAAAAGTGATGACGTTACTTAACATCATTAAATAACCCTATTGTGAAAGGGAATCATAAAGAATTAACATGTTAAAGAAGAACCGACCAGACAGTCAAATAAAGAATGACAATGACGTACTAAACGAACAATCAATGATGAAAAAGGTATAAGTAAACCAAAAAACAGCTACAATGCTAATATTAATTATAAATGAGAAGATAAGTGATAACAAACAAAATAACTATCATATGAAATAAATTAAAGAAACAATGCAAAATGTGTATTGAACATCGCCACAGACATAGAGAAGGAATCCAATTGAATCAATGAGAAGAGAAAGTTATGATATGAAGAAAAAACAGAATAAGTAATCCCAAGAGTGTTTTATTATATTTATATTGTATGAGTAGAAAATAGACGACTATTATTATTATTAGTATTATTATATGATGATTTTATGTTAATGATTAATAAAAGAGAAAGCTGAAGGTAGGAAGAAATGTTAAAAAACTTATAATTTGAAGATTAATGACCCAACTACGAAATAACAATTGACTAAGAAACTGACTATGATTTGACCCAATAGATTGGAGAAAACAAGAAAATAGAGACAAGAAGGAAGGAACGAGAAACAAAATGTAACCCAAAGTATGACCACGATCAATGTAACCCCAAGATATAACTGACAAATAATATGTAAAGTAAATGCACTAAAACAGATAGGGCATAAATAAGATGTCAAATATAAACTGTAAAAAATAAACTAGAGATATTATGTATGTTAAATGAAAAGCAAAGAAACATGAATTTATAAATATAAGATAGGAAGTTAGAAATAAAAAATACCCTATTAAAATATAAACTAGTCAGAAAACAAGTAAGTTATAATTGAGCTGAATGAAGACAATCATTCAAAACCAAACGTGACCAATGTGAAATGAAAATGAAACAAATATTTATTACCAATAACCACACAGTGATACTAAACTAAATAAACAAACAATATGTGAAATATCAAGTGAAAGTGATGATAAATAAAGAAACCTCATATGAAAGGAAAAGTGCAGTGTACGAATATACGGTATAAAATACTATAAGATGCAGACTATAGTAATATAGCAAAACAGTCTTTAATAGAATATTATCTAAAAAGTATGAAACTAATTGTACCATTACAGTAGAGTCCCGGTTATCCGCCATAAACGGGCTGGCGGAAGGGCGGATAAGCTGGAATGGCGGATAATAGGGAGAGTTAAATAAAACGCAAATTTATCATAAAATTACGTTGTAATTTTGTAAATGTAATTAATAAATATCACGTTTTACAACAAATCAATAGAGAAAACAATACAGTAGTGTACAATTATATTACAAAATAATAGTAAAACATTTTAGAGAACAAGCAACAATATTAAAGTTATACACTTAGAAAAAAAGAGAAAACAATTACGCCTACTTTAGTACTTCACGCTTGAAGTTTAAGAATTCACTAAATTTTAACAAGAAAAATTTACTAAAAATAAATATAGAATCAGACTAATGTGTACGTAATAAAATTGACTTACACTGTCAGAAATGTTGGAAGTGAGAGTTCAGTTCATGATGAGTGAAAAAAATTAGTGAATTTCGACTGCCTCCCTGATGATTCCCGCTTCTTTGCTGCCAAGTCTCGCCATCTTTGGAGCATCATTATGTCGACAACCCTGGCTTCCTCTTGCTGCTCAACGTACTGAATGGCTGCTTCAAGAGCTTTAACCCCTTCTTTGTGTGTGATCTTTTGGGGCTCAACAGTTTCAGAGTCTTGATCTTCAACAACATCATCGCTATTAACAAGTGTTACAATTTCTTTGTCAGTTATTTCATATTGGTCGTCTCCTGAAAGCCAATTCCTTATTTCATCCAACGATGCATCCTCACATCCAGGGATACGTTGCACCAAGGGCAAAATACTTTCATGAAGTTCATCCAGCAAGCTTTCAGCCATATTTTCGTCCTCGCCCAACAGCTTATGCCACGACTTCGCAATTGTTTGTGCCCCGATGTCGGCCCAGGCCCTTGCGACCCAATAAGCGACATCCTTCAAATTTATATTGTTACGACGGTCTACTCGATCGTCGTAGGTACAGTGGAAACAAAATAAGTACAAGACAACAATTAAGTCACTAATCACACCTTTACTTTTTACAGTTAAACAGTTCGTAATTAACAACACAGTCTTTGAACGTACACAGTAATAACTCGAACCGCTCTGGAAATATATCGCACTAATACTCTCGAACCGCACTATCCAACATCTCACATTGAACTGAAAACTAAGGACGCTACCCGATGTATTTATGGTCACGCTCACACACCAGAAGCTTCCAAACTGCGTCTTATCTCTCGTGAACTACGTAATTACTACGGCCTTGACACAGGCCGGGCGCCCGAGGGAAGTCCGGCACAGTCGAGAAGATTCTCGTGAAATGCGTATAGTAGCACGTACGCCACACGCGTTACATCGAGATCCTTCTGGCACATTCGATAAACGCGTAGATTGTTCTGTGCTGTTTTAGCACTGCCCCCTCCTTAAGCCTGTTCGTCCTGAACTGGCAAAGCGTCTTCAAAGTAATACTCGACCAGGCGATCTAGGTGGACGTCCTTGGGAAGGATAATTTTCCCGTTCTTCAAATTAAGTCTCGTGTGATCCGAACATCACGTTCCCAGGAATGCGAGTCTTTCGCACAACCACTAGTTTCGCTGGAATCACTCCCATTGCGGCATGTAATGATGACCTAAATACCACTGGCTGATCCAAGTTTGTTTGGTTCTCGTCAACAACCTCTTGTGTAACCTCATCTTCAGCCACTTTACCCTTGGGCGCTTCTATCAGCTCAGGAACAAGCAAGAGTTTTGTCTCGACACCCATAGTTGGCTTTCCAATCACTTCTTTTGTCGTTACACTTATTTGTATTTCCTCTGCTAGTTCTTCCTCCATTTCCGCCTGCAATAGGGAGGGTTCCTCTTGATCAGACCTGTTGAATTTTTCTTCGACTAATGCCACTCGCTTAATCGAATGGTTGGTAGACCCTGTCATTTTAGCCATGCAAAGCTTTATCTTCTCTTGGCCAACCTTCAGGACATTCTCTCTTAAGTCCACAACGAATCCGTAGGCATTCATAATGTCCGTGCCAAGAATCACTTCATCGACAATGTCTGCAACGAGCATTTGGTGGTTAAACTCGAGAAGACCCAGGCGTACACGTACGTCTACCTTTCCTAGCACCTTGACGGGACTTCCAGTCACAGTCTGTATTGTACGAGAGCTAATTAGAGACTGGCGGTTGCTGACTAAGTCAGGGCGCACAATGGATACTGTAGCGCCCATGTCAACTGTAAATGATCTTCGTTTACCTTCCGCAAATCCATTAACGATCAGGTTTCCACTAATCTTATGTAGCGTGGAAACTGTGTGCTGTTCTGAGGCTTTACTTCTCCAACTGGTGCGATCACTCCCTTCTCTCGGTATTTTCTTCTCCCAACAGTCTACCTGTAGATGACCACGTTTCCCACAGTTGTAACACTTCGGTCTTCTGTTTTTGTCCTTTGGTTTGAAAGATCGTTGTGGTGCTGCTGACTTCTTAAACTGTTGTTTCTGAATCGTCTCTTTATGCCGTCCGCTATGACGATACTGTGGCATTGGATCCGTTTGGCTACAACGTGATGGCATAGTTTGATTAATGTAGGTCGCCGACTTGGCATCTTCAAAACGGAGAGCATGAACAAGAGCATCTGATTTATTATCATGCCAAGCCATTCTTAACACTTGTTGTAACTGACGATCTCTGATACCGTCAGTAAACATAATGAGAGAAATCCACTTCCAGAAGTCCTCCGATTCTTCGGGATAAGCCAATCTCGTCAGTCGGTCGATATTCGCTTCAAACTCTTGAATTTGAACGCTGTCGCCTCGCTTTAAGTTGGTCATGGTACACTTCGCACAAATGCTGGTCACCGTACCGTAATTCCAGAGCTTCAGTTAATTCGCCATAGACGTTCTGACTGTCAGATGGCACTTTGTGTATTACCTCTGCGGCAGGTCCTTTTAATACAAGAATGAGTGAGAGGCCTTTCTCTTCTTCCGTCCAGTTATTTAAGCGAGCGGCAGCTTCAAATTGGCGATGATAAGTTGCCCAGTGGGTGCTTCCATTAAACGATGGGGCCTTTGCAAAAACTGACCCTACTTCAGTTAATAGTGTTCTTTGATTCTCTGATATTTTGAATCTTCTAAGCTTGACATACTTGTTTTCATAGCTGTCACAGATTTTTCTATTTCAGATATTCTGTCAAATTGTTTGTTCAGCTCACCTTGTAACAGGACGAATTTTGCAGTACTATGTTCTTGTATCTGTTCCTGCTCCTGTATTAATGCTTTGATGTCTTCTGCTTCCTGCTTATGTTTTTCATCCTGTCGTTTTTCCGTCTGCAACAGCAGCGCCTGTAAATTTTCCATCATCTGACTGGCAGCCATTGTTTATCGATTAATTACGAATTACCTCTTCTTGTACCAACTGTCCACTGTTAACCGTTCTATCCCAGTTCTGACACCACTGTTACGACGGTCTACTCGATCGTCGTAGGTACAGTGGAAACAAAATAAGTACAAGACAACAATTAAGTCACTAATCACACCTTTACTTTTTACAGTTAAACAGTTCGTAATTAACAACACATTCTTTGAACGTACACAGTAATAACTCGAACCGCTCTGGAAATATATCGCACTAATACTCTCGAACCGCACTATCCAATATCTCACATTGAACTGAAAACTAAGGACGCTACCCGATGTATTTATGGTCACGCTCACACACCAGAAGCTTCCAAACTGCGTCTTATCTCTCGTGAACTACGTAATTACTACGGCCTTGACACAGGCCGGGCGCCCGAGCGAAGCCCGACACAGTCGAGAAGATTCTTGCAAAATGCGTATAGTAGCACGTACGCCACACGTGTTACATCGAGATCCTTCTGGCACATTCGATAAACGCGTAGATTGTTCTCTGCTGTCGTAGCAATACTTTTCAACTTCTTAATCAAGTTTTGCCCATCTTCAATTTCTTGTATGACTGTTGACAGAAGCTTTCTTCGATAGTTTCGTTTAAGTGTTTCCAAAACACCCTGGTCCATAGGCTGACAAATGGCAGTCACATTTGGTGGCAAAAACATAGCCTTTATGTCCCCATCTCTAAGTTTGTCTGGATCAGGGTGAGTTGGGGCATTGTCTAGCAGTAAAACTGCTTTTCTGGGTAGGTAGTTGTCTTTTAAAAACTTCTCTGTAGAAGGAACAAACTCTTTAAAAAACCATTCCTTAAAAATTTCACTAGTCATCCATGCACTTTTTTGATTGAAATATTTTACTGGAAGAGCATGTTTGGAAATGGTTTTAAAAGCCCTAGGGTTTTTGGACTTTCCAATCATTGCCAGGTCCACTTTATGGTTTGCTGTGGCATTACTGCATGCTAAAATAGTCACTCTCTCTTTACTACGTTTATAGCCAGGGGCTATACCATAACGCTTCTTCCATCTATCAAGCCAGCCAACGCTTGCTATAAAATCTGCATCACCTTCGTTAAATTCTTTTTGAAACTGCAACGCCTTTTCTTTTAAGATAGGTCCCGAAATAGGCACCCCTTTCTCCCTGAACTGTGTAAACCAAATGTACAACGCTTCGCTAACTTTTTCATAATCACTATTTTTCATAGTTTTTCTATCTTTAAAAGCAGTCTCAGTAACTCGTGAGGAACACCATTTTTCTAATTCTAATTGTCTCTTCGTCCAATCTCCAACTGTGCGATGACCGACGCCGTAGTGGTCAGCCACCTTCTGCAGCGTTTCCCCTTTATCCAGTCTTTTTAATGCCTCAAGCTTGTCTTTTATTGATAAAACAATTTTCTTCCTTTTCGTAGCCATAATCGCAACACTATTAACAAGACTACACTATGACACTTTCACCAAAACTGCACTAGTCACTCACGGACACACCGCGTAAAAATAGCCTCACTGCTCACTACAGCACACAACAAGAAACTGCAGTCTACTAAGCGATGAGCATGTGAGCGATAGCTTTTGATGTTGGGGGTGGGGTGGGGTGAATGACACGAGTCACAGCTAGGCTATAATAGGAGATGGGCAGTAGGCCAAATTCCTGCGGTACAGTCAGGAGCAATCACAAAGAGAGCACGTACACTCACGCCCGCAAACTATTGGCACACTATTTTCGTTGCAGTAATTAAAGAAAATATTTTTTACGTTTACGCTTTTTTACGCCGCTTGGGCGGCGGATAACACGGAATGGCGGATAATCGAAGGGCGGATAACCAAGACACTACGACACTACTGTATTAATTTAAGTGATAGTAAGTAAGAATTACAAAGAATAAGGTATAAGTTAAATTATTAGAGTGGAAGATAAGAGAAGCAGACACTATATTTTAGTGAAGGAATTTGTAAGTGAATTATATTGTGTAAAGTACTGTTAAAAATTTAGCTTACTGTTTCTAGCTTACCATTATGATGGGGAAATAACTAAAAGCAGATTGAGTGGGAGAATCAAAACGATACAAGATATGGCCACTTTATTAGGGGAGTACGAACGAGAGAAACACTACGTACTAAATAGACAGAAGAACATCCCGAATAATAGAAACTATGACATGAGAAACCACCAAAATGGGCCCCAAGGAAACAATGCACCGGCAAATAACCAATCGAACAACCACAATAATTTCCGAACATTCAACAACAATAATAACCCAAATTACCCAAGAAACAACAACCAAAATTATTACAATAATAATAATCATAATAATTCCTATAACCGAGGGAATAACCAAAATGGTGGCCACTATAACAGGCCCAACCACCAATATAACAATAATAACCACCAAGGGCAGAATCAAACATACAGGCGACGGGTCAATTACATCAACGCCAAAAATAGAAATGATGGAAGACGGTGTTACAGAGGACCGAGGAGCAGAAGCGCCGAGGATGAGAGAAGAAGCAGGGAACAAAGGAGAGACACGCCCTTAATAAATCAGCCAAATAATGACCAGAGAACCCATATAGCTCGAATCAACTACATCATGGCTGAGGACAGGGATGACCAAGAGGACTATCGTGGAAACCATGAACCTAATCCCGGTTCCAGGAATGCTGAGGGAAGGAACAGACGGAACAAAGATGATATAGAACCATAGGAGTATGATCCGTACTGTGACGATCCCATAGAGAGATTTAACACCGCTTATAATCTACGGAATCCACCGGAAAACCATATTGGTGGAGCAGCCCGAACAGTGGCCAATACAGGAAACGGATAAAACTAAGTCAAAATACTATCCAAAAAGGGACTGATGTTAGAGATAACCGACACAGCATTGATTTAAGAATGAACCATTATCTAAATTCCAAAAAAGTAAGAACAACTTACAACCAAGTGTGTGAAACTAATTAAGTGAAACGAGTTAAATTTGAAAAAAGGGAGAAAAAAATACTTATAATAAAGCATCATGAAAAAACTGAAATAAAATACTAACATTTAACAAAAGTGATGACGTTACTTAACATCATTAAATAACCCTATTGTGAAAGGGAATCATAAAGAATTAACATGTAAAGAAGAACCGACCAGACAGTCAAATAAAGAATGACAATGACGTACTAAACGGACAATCAATGATGAAAAAGGTATAAGTAAACCAAAAAACAGCTACAACGCTAATATTAATTATAAATGAGAAGATAAGTGATAACAAACAAAATAACTATCATATGAAATAAATTAAAGAAACAATGCAAAATGTGTATTGAACATCGCCACAGACATAGAGAAGGAATCCAAATGAATCAATGAGAAGAGAAAGTTATGATATGAAGAAAAAACAGAATAAGTAATCCCAAGAGTGTTTTATTATATTTATATTGTATGAGTCGAAAATAGACGACTATTATTGTTATTAGTATTATTATATGATGATTTTATGTTGAGATAAGTCCAACAATCATTTGATTTTATTGAGCAGATAGGCATGACCTCTGAACTCAAAATGTGTATAAATGGATAGCAGAGTAATAGAGCCACACGTGCCCTCTGGCTAGTACCAATTTATATGGATGGGAGAGAAGAAAATTTTAGGGAGATAAAACATACAAGGGATAACACTCATAATAAAAGAGTAAAGGAGGAGAATAATATCATTTCCAGTATCATGAACCATTAATTAATAAAGAGAAACTAAAGAAGAAGATAACGATGGATGAATTCCACAATAATAACAACTTGATTTAATAAACTATGTTGATGATTTCAGAAAAAACAATCTTTATTTTTGAAATAATCAATTTTGGCGGCGATGCATTATATAACATGACATAAGACAGCGCAAAATATCACTAATGATTAATAAAAGAGAAAGCTGAAGGTAGGAAGAAATGTTAAAAAACTTATATTTGAAGATTAATGACCCAACTACGAAATAACAATTGACTAAGAAACTGACTATGATTTAACCCAAAGATTGGAGAAAACAAGAAGATTGAAGAAAACAAGAAAATAGAGACAAGAAGGAAGGAACGAGAAACAAAATGTAACCCAAAGTATGACCACGATCAATGTAACCCCAAGATATAACTGACAAATAATATGTAAAGTAAATGCACTAAAACAGATAGGGCATAAATAAGATGTCAAATATAAACTTGTGTTAGTGGTTGAAATCACAGTCAGAATGATCACAGTTGCACACCACTGGGCCTATTCCGATCTGACGATGGGCTGTGAGGCTTGGAAGGGCTAATCGGGATAATTTTTATATAGTGGTGTGCAACTGTGATCATTCTGATTGAAATATAAACTATAAAAATTAAACTAGATATATTATGTATGTTAAATGAAAAGCAAAGAAACATGAATTTATAAATATAAGATAGGAAGTTAGAAATAAAAAATACCCTATTAAAATATAAACTAGTCAGAAAACAAGTAAGTTATAATTGAGCTGAATAAAGACAATCATTCAAAACCAAAAGTGACCAATGTGAAATGAAAATGAAACAAATATTAATTACCAATAACCTCACAGTGATACTACACTAAATAAACAAACAATATGTGACATATCAAGTGAAAGTGACGATAAATAAAGAAATCTCATATGAAAAGGAAAAGTGCAGTGTAGGAATATACGGTTAAAATACTATAAGATGCAGACTATAGTAATATAGCAAAACATTCTTTAATAGAATATTATCTAAAAAGTATGAAACTAATTGTATCATTATTAATTTAAGTGATAGTACGTAAGAATTATAAAGAATAAGGTAAAAGTTAAATTATTAGAGTGGAAGATAGGAGAAGCAGACACTATATTTTAGTGAAGGAATTTGTAAGTGAATTATATTGTGTAAAGTACTGTTAAAAATTATTATTAGAAGAGTTTCATTATTGTAAAAAACCATAGAATTAATTAACTTAGAAGATAGGTGAGATAGAAGTAAGAAACCAATAACAGTTAGAAGTTTAATTTCAGGCTTGAACCTGGTAAGACATATTTTAATAATAAAAGGTGTGTTGTTAAAAGCACCAATGTTTTTTTGTTTATCTGTTTCTATAAAAAAAATGTTCAATGAACCAATAAATAAAGTTTATGAATTATAAAGAAGGTTGAATAGGAGTATTGTGAAACCTATGTTTTAGGCCTAGCATGAATGAGAGAATTTTATAAGTTTAAAAAGAAAACAATAACCAAGGGTCAATTAGAGTATATACAACGTTTAAGTAAGTAAGTAAGTGTATCAGATATAAAAATGTATAAATATTATTCAGTTTAAAAATAATTACAAAAGAAATATCAATAAGAAAATAAGAAAAATGTTATTAACTAATCAAAAATAACCATGAGGGATATCAAAATAATCTTTAGTAAAAAAGCAGAACAATGATGTTAGTATAATTAATATTAATACTAGCATAAGGATATAAGTAATACTATGATAAGGATAGCATAAGGATAGCATACTATGATAAGTAATCATAATTTAAAGGATTTTTACATATTTGAACATAAATAAAACGTTAGATTATAACAATGTTATAAGATTTTGACCAATGAGAACTAGAGTCAGCTGCATGGAACTAGTATCGTCAAGGTCACACCGCTTACTTACAGCGTTGCCACTAAGCAACAGTTTCCCTTTCTTCCGAAAAATGCTACACTAGTAAGTAAGCCTACTTAATGTAAAGAATATAACAAAGTGAGAAAGTTTGTAATACATGCATTAGAGTACATTGTTACATTGTCAATAATTCTTAATAATAATTACATCACAATTAATATATTGTTAATAATTAATTAACAATTAATTTCCGTATCTTATACATAACATTCAATTCGACGCGTCAGCTATAGTTTGTTTGAACGAATTTTATACGCATCCTGTGTCTTAAGCTTGCCCCATTTAATTATTGAAGACACCGCACTATTCGTGACTCAGAAAAATATTCTATTTTTATTTCCTGCGCTGCTTATTAATAATTAAGTAAAAAAATTAGAACTATACTATAAGATGTTACATGCACAAGTAGCATAAAAATAATGGTATGTATAAACGTGAAACGAATTGGATTTCTTAAGAAAATAAGGATAATTTTATAAACAACAAATACAAATGTCTCATGAAATAAATTTAAAATTCCTTATTTATATATATATATATTTTAACTTAAATCTTTAAATATAGAATTTAAATTTATAATTCTATATTTTATGCATTGTCCTTACTAATTTTATAATTAAAATTTTCCTTATTTTATGAACTATAGAATTCCTTATGACTATTATAAATAAGCAGTATGTTGAAAAACTCACCTTAAATAGGGTTAGTCACACAATTATCACATTGCAAAGTGATAGCACAGAGCACATTCATAACACTCCTGAAGAAAACACACACACACGGTTTTTTATGTTTCAATAAAAATAGAAAATACTACGCTTCGCTATAGACACGTTTACCACCTATATACACTTTTTAATACTCCTGCAGTATTCGTCTTCGGATTCACTGGACTCAGGTTCGCTGTCACTACTCACACGTAAGTGTATGATGAAGGGCTCCACTGTGGTGTCTCTCGTGCACTGCTTTGAGTAATCGGCTTCTTGTAGTGCCTCCGCATGTCTTACGCACTTCTCCCAGTCTTCCTGAGTTATCCTGTCCAAAGCTTCGTGTGCAAGTTGTTCAATATCGGCCAATCTGAAAGTTGTATTCTTGTTTGCAACATACCGTTTAACTTGGGCCCATATCAGCTCGATCGGATTATACTGACAATGATATGGTGGCAGGCGCACTACTGTATGTCCCATTTCATTTGCCAGTTGATCCAATTCGTACGTCTTCTTGGCCGTTCGGATCTCTTCTTTAGAAAGAAGTTCATCCCTGGTTTCAGCTGTGGAAAATGAAATTCTCTTCTTACGCAGCCACTCCATGATATCCGCTTTACGCCAGTTTGAACATGGTGGTTTATCTATTTGTACAGAATGATAGCTGGCATTATCCATCACGATGACAGAGCCTTCTTCCAAGGAGCGCAACACACCAGGTCTTAAAAACTTCAGCATTCATTTCTGTGTGGTAGTCAGATGCAGCTGAATGCTTACTGCCACGAAAGACAAGTTTGGCACCTGCTATGAAACCTGTACTTGCGGATCCATCATGTGCAATAATCAGCCGGCCACCTCTACCAGTAGGTACTTTCAGCCCACCGTTCCCTCTGGAGTCTTGCCAGATGTATTTATTCGTATGATTCTGTGATATCCAGGTTTCATCCAAATAAATTATAGGCCTGTTGTCCTCCGTACGATGTATATGCATGGTTCTCAGAAACTTCGCTCTCAA
This sequence comes from Magicicada septendecula, assembly GCA_034769895.1. Lineage (NCBI taxonomy): Eukaryota > Metazoa > Arthropoda > Insecta > Hemiptera > Cicadidae > Magicicada > Magicicada septendecula. Next base: position 638,584,034 of record CM068367.1, read on the forward strand.
GGCAGCAATGTCTCTGCGCTCCATTAAAAATTTTCGTCCATCGTTGCACTTCTTAAATTTAAAACCAAGCACTTTCAGAAGGCGAAGTACGGAGGCTTCTGAACCAGAATAATTGATTTTCTGACAGAGATCAGCTCGAATTTTGCTTGCAGTGGGGTATTCCCCTCGGTCGTAATATTCTAGTACGGTCCTGCGGACTATTTGTTTATTAAAATCGTCCAGTTCAGTGTTTTTGTGTTCCCGTTTATACCCTTTCCTTGGAGAACTGAGCACAACACTCACGCCTTGATCATCTGCCGAAGCAACGGTATTGCTAATACGTTGCACCGACTGTTCAGAAATGCCACAAGCTTCCGCTGTCAATTTTCGAACTTGTGCAAAGTTTATGTTCCTCCTGGCTTCTTCATTATACGCAAGATTTTTAAAAAACTTGTAAACGTTTGCTATGATGACTTTACTTTGTTTTCTAATGTCCTCTCAGCCCGCACGTACACCACCGCTGCTTGTACTCGAACTAAATGTAGGATACTGTTCCTCAATATCACTCATAATAAATACAAATTATTGAAATAAACTAATACACACACTGTCTACAATAAAGACGTCAACCGTTCACATGAAACGCACAAACTGTCTGTCAACAATACTAAGGACGATAAATATTTTGGATGTTTGTTGCTAATTCGTCTCTTCCTCACCTCGTCCACCCAACCTACTTGGAATGGGGTACTGTAACTGAAATGGGATTGGCTTTTGCCACAACAGCGACAATTTTGTTTACAGAAATTGCTCAGTCCTATTTATCTTTGTGCAACGGAAGAAAGGTAGTAGCGCGGGCAGTAAACATACACATTTTTGAGGGGATTGTAAAATGACAAAGGCATTCATAAAAGTGTCAGACAGCAATATTTACCGAAAAGACATGCCGACAGGGTATACGCAATGTGCATACCAAATGTGTACATATACCTAACAGAACTTCCGAACCATATGGCTTAGGAATGACCGTGTAGAGAACAAAAACAGATTCATTTACAAAAGGGAAAAGACCGTGAGTATGAAAAAATTAAAGCGACAACAGCAGGCAAGGTCAGCGTTCTCAGACAACTGTCAGTCTGTAGGATAACCGCCCATGAAGAAAACAGTAAAACTTTAATAAGTAAGTGCACTGTACGGAAATCACAAAATAACTGACCTAATGGTTCTTCGTAAAGTTAGGGTGTGTACTGCTAAAAGGTTTAGATTCTAACATAAGAAAACTAGCGCAGTATAAATAGTAGTTTCAGAGAACTGCAAATCGTAACAAAAAAAAAGCCAAAGAAAGAGAAGAAACGCAAAGATAGAAATTCTGTAGATATTTACGCGACAACAAAAAATATGTTGCCGACTCACACAAATTTTTAGAGCTCAAATACTGGCGCCCAGAATTTAACTGAGTAGTGTTACCCACAACTAATTATTCCTGATAAAACAAATTCATTTATGCGATACGCATAAATAAATTTGAAACGAAGAATATAATGTGGATGTATGAAATTTCTTTTCGTAACACTGCTAAAACGCTACACACTGTACTAGCCGGCAACAACGCTGGGTGAGGGGGGTGGAGGTGACAGGGAGAAGCAGTGAAAGTGAGTGACCTTGACGATACTACTTCCATGCAGCTGACTCTAGTATAAGTTGAAGGGTAACTATGGCAACTCATGGTTGTTACATAGAGTGACCGTTGAAATCTAATTACTTCATTATTGACCAGCATAGAGGGTGGATGTATGAAGCCCTCGAATCCAAATTAATTTTAAAAGCTTTAAAATTTTCCAAATTTTGAAAGAAGAAGTGTAAGAAGAAGATTTAACTGAACCACTGATGAGATGACCAGTAATTAAAACATTTATACAACAAATATCATGGCCAGAACCTGGAAGGAAGTAAATTAATTTAATACCCGACCAATTCTGGAGGAAGAACTGAAGGGACCTAACTCAACCTGAAGAAGAAGATCATCTACAAGAACTGATGGAAGCTGGACAATGGATTTCAACCATTTGAATGGGAATCTCAGCTAATCCAAAGAAGAAAGGACTTTTAGAAGTGTTCCAGAAGAAGAAGAGGTTCGCAAGAGAAGCTACGTCCAGGAATCGATGAGTATAAATTAAATACTTCACCCCAACTCAAACTTTCAATTACCCGCACTAAACGAACTATCTTATTTTCACTTCACAGATCACAAAATTAACTTTTGAAATGAACTTGATTATAAAATCACTTTCGATAAAATATATCAATCACTGAATTTTGATTTTATATTGAAATAGTTTTAGAAACATAAATTGCTAACAAGAACTTAACCAAGCTTGCACTAATTCTCATTGCCAATAACTTACTTTTCATGTTTTAAAATATCAACTACTGTGTATTAGATATAAGGAATATTATAATTTATGTGCATTTATTAGTCTGTAATCCAACTTCTGTAGTCCAAAGAACTTATTCCCTGAGAGAAAATTAACTTTATAAAGAACAAACCATATACGCCATTTTACGTATGAATACTGGACGAAGCCGGAACGCTGCCAACTGAGCAACTTGTAAACGCCGGAATTATAATAAATATATGTATCATTTATCAACTGTAATTGACCAGTTAATATAAAGAAAGGTTCAATAAATTTTCATATTTCTCAATTGCTGTATGTTTGATTCATATAAAAAGGGTAATATAAGAATTTGGGACACAAACAATAAACATACGACAGTTGACGAATTCGACTCGGCCAGACAGCGTGAGCCAATCAGACGGCGTGGTAGAAAAATTTGAACTGAGCGACGAGAAATACGGTCGACTAGTAAGTATTGAGACAAAGTATAAACCAGCTCGCTGCACACTAATTAAATATTAACAAAAGTAAATAACAAATAATACAAAATTAACAACCCACATAATCCGCTAAGTTACAAAGTGACGATCCCAATAGTGGGGCTTTCGTTCCTGTTATAAAGATGCATCCAACGAGTGACATAATAACTCGCCACAAACGCTACATTACAGTATTTAATAAATAATGTTTAAATAGAGCAAAATAAGAAATTCTAGGATGTTACAGTTTAGGCCTATAAAGTACCTACCTGTCTAACTTCAGAAAACCAATTGTAAACAATTGACTATTGTATTTGAATAATAAGACCAAGTAAATTATTTGATTACCATTAACTAACAATAATAATATGTCAGAATTGTAATAAACAGTATAAATAAGTGAAATATGTAATAACATAGCATTAGCAATTTTGTCCAAAAACATTAATACATGACCTAGACCAGCCTTGTGAGATGTCAAATTGATCTTTGAAAGAAAATAGGGACATCTATGTTAATATTTCATACATTGCTAATATCACCAAGGAACAATAACCATTATAACATATTTATTCATTTTGAACAGAAACCCAGGATTTATAACAATAGGTTCAAATGTGTTTAACCAATAAGAGTGGAAGCGGTTGCCATAACAACAAAACCTTATTATATTTTTGACCGTTATAAAACGAGAGTTCCATTATTAACTATCCAGCAGTACAGACGCTATATTGACTTCGGCTCTATTAAAGGCTAATAAAGGAGAAAATAAGATCCAAATGAAAGTAAAATGAACACAAGAAGTCAACCATAGTTCCAGCAACTCAAGGAGGAACAATAAACAAAATTTTAAAATTAAAAAATAAATAAAAATTGAATAAAAAGAAACAGACGCCAGAAGGAGAAGGGAAACGATACCAGTGAAAATTAACGAAAGTACTATCACAACCTTGAAGAAATCCTGATGACCCATAACAAAAACAACATGGTTTTGTTAAGTATAAATTAAATTTCAATAATTACGAACTAAAACTGATTAACTTTTTTCACAATATATAACTCTCACTCTGAACTTTGAACACCAAATTCTTTCAAGGATTAATGGATCATATTTATTCACACTGTGTCTAACTGTAAGATAACCTATGTCTGAAGCCTATAAAATTGACACACACTTTTAAACACCAAGAGTTGAATTTCATGTAAACCTTTTTAGTATTTAAGTACCACAAATGTAAGGTGGTGTACTTTATTTAACATCTTGTTTTAAATCGTTTCGTAAACCCAAAGAACTCATTGGCAGAATAACTTGTGTAAACAAGAAACACTAGAGGCCTTTGTGGCTTCATACCACTGCTGCCACCGTTGCTTTCCGCTGAGTGAAAATTAATTTGTTGCCGGGGTAAAACTTTATTATAATACTTTCTATTGTACTGGAGTTATCAAAAATTAGCGAATTTTAGACACAAATAAACAAGTACGAATCATTACTAACTGTCCTTTGTTTTTATTGGAATTTTATTATATAGTTTGTGTTCTTTAGCGGAGAATAGAATTCTTTGTCAAAAATTTATGTTGGCAACACGTCGAACGACAAGCGAAATTCGAGTTCCCGCCAGTCTGCGAGGGTAATTCGAATTCATCATCACTGCACAGGAGACAAACTAATTTGAATCTTTTAATTGTTTTCTCAAAAACAATTTGGTGCCGATCGGGAATTAAATACATCAAATAAGGACAGGTAAGGATATCGGTACTGGTTATTCGTGTTAGTGACGGACGTAGTCTGCGGGAGATACGTTAAAAAATTGACGACGACTTGGTAAGACGTTGAGAGTATGACATCGTTTAATTGCACAAAGAGACGAGTGATCAGAACGGGAACAAGTATCATTATAAAATTGGCGACCAACTAGTGAGGCTAGAAGTAGAGGAAGGATAACATTCTAGCGGCGGTTACGAAAAAGGAGAACAAGATGCATAAGAGGGTGTCATCACTGAGACGGACGAAGGAGGCCGAAAAAGAAGTCAGAGCGGAAGAAAAGGAAGTAACATCGGTCGAGGATGTGAAACGGTAGTAAGGGAGGAAGCTAGAGGAAATACGATCGAAAATCCGCCGGACGAAGCTACACCAACCGAAGAGACGAAGTTAGATAAACTGCTGAGGGTTATGATGGAGCAATTCGAAAAAACTAATGAAAAAATAGACCAAATGAGGGAAGAAACTAATGAGAATTTTAGGAAACAAAGAGAAGAAATGAAAGAGAAATTCAGAGAGTTAAGGGAGACAATAGATAGTGGTTTCACACAAGTGAATGAAACACTAGACAGCACTTCTGAAGGTATTAATGAAAAAATAGAAATTAAAGAAGACCCAAGTACATTGTTATCTCAGAATAAACCTAACAGAAACAAAGAGAATATTAAACACTGTAACGAAACAGAACGTTGTAAAAATAAATATAAATGATAATAGTGAAACCTTATCCAGGGATGGAACTCAAAACAAGGCTCAATAACTAGTTAACAGAAAATATCAAATTCTGAAGATCAGTAAGGAACCAAATATGACTCAACAACATCAACCTTTGACTTAATTAATACTATCAAGACCCAGCCAGACATTACTCAGTAGAATAGGGCAGTAACCAAACCAAATTTAAAATAAAGAACCCTGGTAAATAACTTGCAATGAGTAACCTAAACAGATCCAATAAAGAGTACAAATTCAATAAAGTAAAATTGTATTAATTTTATTACACCAAATTGTATTAAACCAAAGAGAGAAAAAGGGCACAACCCCTTACAGTGATAAAGGTGGTGATAAACACAGAAAAAGTGGCATAATAATAATAGTTATACAAACTATAGTTAAATGGTGTACTATTATTTATAAAGAAGTGTTCAATTATTATTAACAGTAGGGATGAATGATTTATCACACAGACAATTGTTAAACAGTGTGCATAAATTAAAATTGTTAAACTAAGTAATATTATTAAGAGTTTTGTTATATATTATAAGAGTTTTATGTTACCATCTAATTAATTTAAATTAATGTATCTCAAGGGGTCAAAGTATAACTACCATCAACCATTATAAATTGTTTCATCAGATATCTGGAAAATTCACTAAATACTAAGATTTTACAGGACTAAACCAAGACATGTTTAGTACCAAATTATTTGTAATTTTATAATTAATAACTATATAAACATTGTATGAACCTTTAGTATATAATGATAAAATAATAAGTTAAAGGCAAATTGTAAAATCTAAAGTAATTAAGGGGTATTGGTCATATAACACTTGAACTGTGCATAAGGGGCCAATCAGAATTTAAGAAATTTTGATCAGTTCGATGACAAAAAGAAGAACTTACACTTGATTGTTAACTATGGTTGAAGACAGTTGAATAGTGCTCACAGAATGATTATGTAACAAAATTATAAAACCCAGGAACCGATTTGGAAGAAAAAATTATAACCACAATAGAAGATACCGAAATTATAAACTAAATTCACATCACCAAAAAGAACGAACACCAGTAAGAAAAATCAAGCGATTAACAAGAAGATGCACAGTTAAATTCCACGTATAAGTGTAACGTATAGTACCATTATTCTAATTGACAAAATTATTAATCCAACACGAACAATCACTAGTCACCGCAATAACTCACACCACAATTAATCACTAGTGGACATTTCATAAAGTGAAACACATTATATAAGAATCAGTGAGTACAAGGAACACATTTATTTAAAATACATTGGTACAAAACTTCATGCATTATCAGAGACGGACGAAGGCGGCCACGATGGTGACGTCATTCTAGGACCAGCATGCTCTGCCCATAGCGAGCTAAATATCGCCAGACATTTTTGTTGGTCTGAATACTTTTTGTAACTCTCACATTAGATTATAGGCATTAGAATTATTTGTAATGTACTCTATATTGTTTGTTAATAATTAATGGAACCTTTCGTAGCAGCCAAAAGAATTCCCACTTATATGTTTAACCCATTTTTACTATTCAACCCTGAGATACATATCGATTATTACTAGCGTGTATATCGAATGCAAAATTCCATCAACTTGAATTAAATTGCAAAGATTAAACGATAATATTAATAAATCATTTCCATGCGTTCTTATTTCTTGAAGGTAAGATATAATCAATATTTATTCTATACTTACGAAGATTAAGAAGACGTCGAGGAGTCATTGGAACCTTGAAAACTACAACACCAAGATTAACCTCAACGAATAGGGTTAAGACTAATATCGAAAGTGAACGTTGAGAATTGTTTGGAACAACCCAACCGCTATATTCAATTTAATTTCGAACAGATTAACTGACGAATTAAAATAAGTAAATTCTAATTATTAAACACGGCAGAATAATTCAGTCATTAAAATTATATCTGAAATCACTTCACAAAACACGCAACATAAATAAACCACCGAACAACTGATACACTTAGAGCAAAGGTTTTCTTCATTGAACCAATGACCTTTTATTACAACTTCAAATTTTAATAATACCCCGTAACACATTGAGTAATAACACATAGAAACAAAGACGAAGAAAGTGAGACAAACGCATCAAAGGAAACTAAGAAAAACAAGAGAAAAATTGGAGATGATGAAGAATGGACTAATTAATGTGTTAAATTTACCAATTACTGACCAGAATGAAATAATGAATTTTATGGAGTGTAGGAGAACTCTAAAAGAAATTCTAGAAGGGGTTAACAACCAACCAGTGAGAAGAAACTTAAGAAAAGCTATACCTAAATGGAAAATACCAAAAATAGAAAGGACTCATAACAAAACAGTGTGTAACACATTAAGGTCTATCAAAAAATTGAATACACCAGAAATAGACATGCATAATCAAGTATCAGTGATAGCATCTATGATGGATATACCATTGACCTATTTGTTGTATAAACAAAATGATGAAGTGATTGAGGTAGGCCTGAAAACAAGTGAAAATTTTACGGCAGAAAAATTTAAATACAAGATAGTAGCAAGAAAGTGGAGAAGAACAGAAATCATTCTGAAAACGATAGCAGTCCGAACAACGGGTGTAACTCATGTAATCATGGACCATGGGTATCCTAAGTGCAGATGAACATTGAAAAATGGGACTGATTTTCAGAGTAATGACCAAGCAAACCAAAGGAAAGGAAATAGCAGAAAGGATAGAACAACAAAGGCATAGATATTCCAAGAACCAGCAAAAGACAATCAAGTACAATATAGGAGAAAAAGTCTTAAGTAAAAACAGAGAATTACCCAGCACAATCGAAGGAATTACGAAGAAGTTTCTATTATTATACGTGGGACCTTATACTATAACAAGAGACAAGGGCAACAACACATATGAGATCACTCACCCCATCACCAAGGAAATAAAAGGTGTATACAATCAGGCATCGATTAAGAAATATTATGACAACCATCAATGACTGAAAAAACCAAAGGTGACTAAACAACCAAAGCAAATTAAATAAAAAAGATATAAAAAAGCAAATAAATAAGTTTACAAATAAAAGTGAATCAAAGAAGAATAGTAGATGAAGAGATAAAATAAAGGAATACATTACAAAATTCAAAAAAAAAAATGTAAGATCACTTACACTACCATTTAGGAAACATCTGAGATAAGAGATAAAATAAACAAACGAAATGATCATAAAGAAATATATATGTAAGGTTAACTTACACTACTCATTAGAAAACTTATGAGATAAAATAAACAAACCAAATGATCAAGAATAAAGTAAATAAAATAAATATTCTAAAAGGTATAATAAAAAATGAGATGAATCCAGGAGGAATTGAAAAGGAATAAAAATGTTAATTGTATCAATAAATATCAACGCTTCGAGTATTATCAAATGATATCAACAGAGAGAGGTGAGAAATAAATATGACTCGAACGGAGCACTAATGAAATAAAAAATAAAAAATTCCCAACAAAAATATTATTAATATATTATTATTATTAGTCACAAGATGACTGTATTGAAGAATCATTAATTAAGATTGACTGTTGAATAGGTCCAGCAATCATTTAACTGAGCAGGGATGATGTTCCCCTGACCTCAGAAAAAGTGTAGATTTGAACGACGGAGTTAGGTTAGCCAATAGAGCCCACCCGAATCGATTTCAGTTACAAAATAGGGATATTAGGGAAAATAAGATTTACAGGGAATAATTTATAATAAAAAATCAATAAGCCAGATCGCAGTAGGAGATAATAATGAAGAAAAGATTCAGAATGAAAAGAAGCAAAGATACAGAGTTGAACATGAAAATGAACAAGAAGCAGTAGAATTCAAGAAGGAAAAGATACAATACAATTGATAATTTCATTAAACTTAGAATCACGTTTTATAAAACGATCAATTTTGGTGGAAGGGCATTATATAACGTTGCAGAAATCAGACCCTATAGGGTATCCACAAATATTCGATAAATGATAAAAGGTAAAATAATTTAATGAATAATAATAAAAAAAAATATAAAATGGAATTAAGAAAGAAAAAAGGAGGCTTGTAAACAAGAATAATAAATAAGTGAATAGACTAGACTGACAAACAAATGACTATGACCCAACCCGAGAGATTGGCCAGATAAAGACAAAAAAATGAGAAAAGACAAATTAATGATAAAAGGCACAAATGAGTAAAGCAAATCTAATAACTAACAATGAATAAAACAATACTAAAGAAAGTACACTAACCATAAGAAATAAGTAAGACAATTATTAGTAGATAAGGTATGTTATTGGGAACCTTATCATGATAAGAAAGTAAGACATAAAATGTTGAAAGAATAATTATAAATGTGTGTTTAAAATATCATAGAAACCAAGAGTGAGAGATAGGTAGGGAGTGATAACCATAAATAGTAAAAGTGATGTGATAAGTGAAGAATAATAATAACCAATCAAACAGGCAGGACTGTGTAGATTAATGAGTTCAGTCAGTGCAAATATAAGTGTACACAACCAAAAAGATTAAAAAACAATGTTGGGAGAACAATAATAATAATTCCCAATTATGCTTTTCAATGAGTAGGGGGATTACCAATTTTGGTATTAGTTACAAAAAATGCCTATGTCTTTGTAACAGTTAATGTTGATGCAAAGAGACATCAATAACAATACGATACATTACTTATTCAGTCAGGAAGAATTAAGTTAAATTGTGTTGAAGAAACTGAACTGAGGAAAATGAGATTAATGTATGTTAAACAGTTTTGTTAGTTTAAAGAAAATTAGTTTATTTGTTTAGTGTTCATTGGAGTATCAACCAAGAAGGCATGACATTAAGTTAATATGTTTGTATTTTTTATTTATGTAATGATATTATAAAGAGATGAGGAGTATGTTAATTTCAAGTAATAATATACAATAGAACAATTGTAATTAATAAGAAGGAATATGGCTGAACAATAGACAGACCATAAAATTATTTCTATATTATGTTTTGTTAGTAGATTTAAGTGTTAAAAAGAGTAGTGAGAAATGGGAGTAGGAATAAGCTAGCAATTATATAAACTTAACAAGCAACAGATTAATCATTATTATATAAATAGAAAAGAAAAAATATCAGATAAGAAATAATTTTGTAAAAGTATAATAACACTAATAGATGGTAAAACAATTTCAAAGTAATTCAAAAGCCAATAAGTACGAAATGAAAATAAGCAGAACATATGTATTTAATAAATAATGTTTAAATACAGCAAAATAAGAAATTCTAGGATGTTACAGTTTAGGCCTATAAAGTACGTAACTGTCTAACTTCAGAAAACCAATTGTAAACAATTGACTACTGTATTTGAATAATAAGACCAAGTAAATTATTTGATTACCATTAACTAACAATAATAATATGTCAGAATTGTAATAAACAGTACAAATAAGTGAAATATGTAATAACATAGCATTAGCAATTTTGTCCAAAAACATTAATACATGACCTAGACCAGCCTTGTGAGATGTCAAATTGATCTCTGAAAGAAAATAGGGACATCTATGTTAATATTTCATACATTGCTAATATCACCAAGGAACAATAACCATTATAAAATATTTATTCATTTTGAACAGAAACCCAGGATTTATAACAATAGGTTCAAATGTGTTTAACCAATAAGAGTGGAAGCGGTTGCCATAACAACAAAACCTTATTATATTTTTGACCGTTATAAAACGAGAGTTCCATTATTAACTATCCAGCAGTACAGATGCTATATTGACTTCGGCTCTATTAAAGGCTAATAAAGGAGAAAATAAGATCCAAATGAAAGTAAAATGAACACAAGAAGTCAACCATAGTTCCAGCAACTCAAAGAGGAACAATAAACAAAATTTTAAAATTAAAAAATAAATAAAAATTGAATAAAAAGAAACAGATGCCAGAAGGAGAAGGGAAACGATACCAGTGAAAATTAACGAAAGTACTATCACAACCTTGAAGAAATCCTGATGACCCATAACAAAAACAACATGGTTTTGTTAAGTATAAATTAAATTATCAATAATTACAAACTAAAACTGATTAACTTTTTTCACAATATATAACTCTCACTCTGAACTTTGAACACCAAATTCTTTCAAGGATTAATGGATTATATTTATTCACACTGTGTGTAACTGTAAGATAACCTATGTCCGAAGCCTATAAAATTGACACACACTTTTAAACACCAAGAGTTGAATTTCATGTAAACCTTTTTAGTATTTAAGTACCACAAATGTAAGGTGGTGTACTTTATTTAACATCTTGTTTTAAATCTTTTCATAACCCAAAGAACTCATTGGCAGAATAACTTGTGTAAATAAGAAACACTAGCGGCCATTGTGGCTTCACACGACTGCTGCCACCGCTGCTTTCCGCCGAGTGAAAAATAATTTGTTGCCGGGGCGAAACTTTATTATAATACTTTCTATTGTACTGGAGTTATCAAAAATTAGCAAATTTTAGACACAAATAAACAAGTACGAATCATTACTAACTATCCTTTGCTTTTATTGGAATTTTATTATATAGTTTGTGGTCTTTAGCGGAGAATAGAATTTTTTGTCAAAAATTTATGTTGGCAACACGTTGAACAACAAGTGAAATTCGAGTTCCCGCCAGTCTGCGAGGGTAATTCGAATTCATCTTCACCGCACAGGAGACAAACTAATTTGAATCTTTTAATTTTCTCAAAAACAATTTGGCGTCGATCGGGAATTAAATACATCAAATAAGGACAGGTAAGGATATCGGTACTGGTTATTCGTGCGTTCGCGACAGACATAGTCTGCGGGAGATATGTTAAAAAACTGACGACGACTTGGTAAGACGTTGAGAGTACGACATCGTTTAATTGCACAAAGAGACGAGTGATAAGAACGGGAAAGGGTATCATTATAATATTTAAACTAGTCACCAGGGAAATATGAAAATTATGTTTATTAATATTAACTTCATAACTTTTTGCAGAACAGCTGAACTCACTGGAACGCTATGAAAACATAAGATTCCTATTTGCAAGGGAAGGAAAATAAAATCCTAAACTCCTGCGATCTGTATTTTATCGTGAAATAATGGTGGGAGAGATTATGTTCCAGGTCACACAGTTCATAGATCTTATGTAATTAAATTTCTGCAGAAACAAATAACCATGTGGAAGCAAATTGAGGCAGCATTACTGATAAGATGTTACACAATCTAATTTGGAACAGAAATACAGGTAAACCTACAAAACACAGGACACTTAACTTCAAAACTACTACATATGTGAACTGATACCAAGAAAGAGAACAGAAACAGGAGAAACTGCAAAATGTCTGTGAAATCATTACAGAACACATGACAAAACATGCCAAAGAATGAGAAGCTTCAGAAATCAACGTATGAAATATACAAGTTTATAATGTGATGTATTATTTTTACAATTTACAAATTTAACTAAATAAAAAATTCTGTTCAACACTGCTTCCCTATCATTATAACTAGATAACACAAAACATATGTACAGCTTTTGTATATTTCACATCTTAACATAATCTTTATTTGAATTGTTGTACCTAAATCATACACAAAAAATTATTACTATTTAATATAAATAAACTCACCTAGTTCGTATGACTAGAAAATCTGTTTGTGGTACTTTGTGTTCATATATTGGAGCTCTGTACATATTATTTTCTACTGCTTGAATCGAACGTCCAGGTGGCAGAACTCCAAGGAATGGAGAAGTGTGAGCATATGCAACTTCACCATATTTATATTCTTGTGGACCTTGATCTTTACCTGCTTTACGTTTGTAATAATTCTTTATTTTTGAACACATGCCCACCTAAACAAAAAATTATGTAATTTCATATTGTTTAGTAAATTCTTTCATAATTCTTACTCTAAAATCTTAAGTAATAATCTTTACTATTCTTACCCAATTACCCAGTCATTTCTTTCCACTATGTTTACAATAAAACAAATCTCTCTATACTAGACTTTTCATTTTTTTTGCACTTAATTACAATTTACTTTAAACATTTGTCTCACACACACGCGAGCACGTTGTGTCAATTATCAAACTAAATATATATTTTTATTGTTTCTACTTAACATGATGTTACAACTGTAAATTAAAATCAATGTTAACAAGCAACTCTACCTGATTAATAAGTGGTGGATGTTCCTCACCAAACTCAACAAGAACTAGATCGCCATCACGACCAGTCAAATCTTCCGGAGTTCGCATAAAGAAAACATCACCTCCCCCTGATGCTGCTCTTTCCTGTTCCCTTTGCTACAGTTTAGACATTACATTAGACACAAGAATAAAAAAAAAAAAAAAAAAAAAACAGACTTGTGCATACATACACATTTGATTAAATACAATCATATTATGTAATAATACACATAGCACAAACACATCACAAATGTAAAATTATTATTATTATTGTTAGATTTATACTTTCTCACACTTTTATTGTTTAATTATTTGTGACAGCTTTATATATAGAATTATATATGATACTTTATACTGTTGAAACAGTGTTAATATATAAAATTATACAAATATATTCTAGTAAAAACAAATATTATTTATTATAAAAATATTATTAACATGAATAAATTTTCGTTAGTCTTGTTCATTAGTTTTGTTACTCATGTCTGTTTTGTAGGTTAACTACAATTTAATATAATTTTTAATGGATAAAACTGACAGCAATAAACATATCTGCCAATTCTTCCAACAGTAAAAGAATTTCTTAAAGAAACTAAATACATTATAGTGCTTAATACATTATGACAGTTCATGTACGTCTAGAAAAACTTTATTGTCAAGCTAGGGACTCTATAAAAGATTACGCCTAAATTTTAATATAAAAACATAACTTGGGAATTTGCACATCTGTACTAACTTTGACACAAAATTAATAACTTTAGATTATATAGTTAGAAATTAAAGTGCCTATACTGAAATATAAAACTGTAAGTAACATACCTTAGCTTTTTTCTTAATATGTTTCAACAGTGGTGCTACAGAGTGAGGACCAGGAAGTGCAAGAAGTCCATGAGAATAACGTTTCATCGGCATTCGATGGAAATTGCGCAGCTTTAGTGGACCCATATGAGTAGGAACAAATGGAGCACGTAATTCTACAACTGGTGTTGAATGCTGAATTAAATCGCTACCACACACTTTTAATCTCAAAGACGTTTCAGATGATCTTGGCATATAATAACTGCAAAAATTACTGAGTCTTACAAACAATTACTTACATTTATTGTCATAAATACTACACATTTGTAATCAATATTATCAATGAACTTATTATCAATGTAGTATGGCTGTAATGTATATAAGCATTTACTAGGATAATTTCTAAATTGTCTGCCTTTAATTTAATTATCTTCTTACAGCCATGTTTTTTACAACAACAAAAAATGAGAGGGGGGTTGTAGCAAGCAAATGTGACATAAAATTGTAACGGGACATTTTGGGCCTATTTTTGGGGTAATAAAGAAATTTGTATTTTTTAATAAAGCAAATAACATTTTTTCGATAATTGGGACAAAACGTTAACAAAGGTATATTCAGTGGTAGCGGCAGTGGTAACACTGAGTGTGACAATTATTCATGAATATTGAAACGACAAAATCAACAGACCGCTGAAACTGTGCCAAGGTCAGACAATGACATACAAAACTGTAAACAAATTATGTAACTGAGCATCAGGCGATGTTACGTCAGCGCCTTACATAACGAGGAATGTGGGTGTAGCAACGCTAGCACACAGAACAAAGACAGTCGGAAAACAACATCTATAAGTGACGGACGCGAGCTGTTTTGTGCGTCTGCCGGCTGGCCGCTTGGGCGAAGTTTTAATCGCCCGCAACACACCAAAAAATGTGAATAACATATATCAAATTTAAATACGATACGCCTAAAGTTATAAAGAATGTGAAATAAATAACGTCAATTTGATAAAAACATAAATTCAGTGAAAACAACAATCTATCTAGTGCACGGACAATGCGGCGTCTTCGAAACTCAGCAGCAGTTAAGTAATAAATGGGGTAGAGTAAAACATAAAAAACGGACTAAACTAAAATTATAATGATACCAATTTCTTTAAATTTGTTTAAAAAGAATAAAAACGAGATCTCTTAAGGGTATAGGATGTTTGAGTGTGCGTGAGTGAGAGAGAAGGATGTTAATATAGAAGTGCTGGTTGCGCATTATTTATATAATCATTAAATTCATTTAATTTGTTGCTTTACAATTAGTTAATAATTAATTAAATAGTTAGTTGTTTTATTAATTGAGCCTCGTGGCCAAATATGTTCAAAATGGTTTAAACGAAATAAAATGTACAACTGTGGGAGTGAAATAAAAAATAAAAGGAAACATCATTTGGTAACAAATAAATAAAAGAGTTATTTACTGAGAACAAACCATTCTGATCTCCTGTTCGCCGAAAAGAACCCGAGAAATATGGTAAGTACAATTATTTTTTTTCAATAGTTAATATTCTCGCAAAATGGCGAGATGGCGCCCGAAGAGTTAGAAAATGAACCATGGTTAATATAATGTGATGGTACAATCATGGTACATTTTATAATTACCTAAAATATGGTAATGAGATAATAAATATTGTATTTTTCTATTTTTTGACATACCCAACCCAACCTCAAACACCTGATATCGAATTTACAGTGAGTGGACTATATTACAGTATTTGCCAGGATTTGAACTAATTCATGACAAAAAACGGTGTCACATCACAAAAACAGTGTGCAGTTTGCGATAAGCAGAGCCAAGCCTTTATTACGTCAGAGGCTGAGAATGTGTTGACAACGACAAAACGGCGATGTCAACACGTTAGACAAAGAAAATGTGACGTCAATACACCCCACTTCCGCAGAATTCAACAAGGAATTGTCGTCATTTAGCTGCAGCGACTGATCAGTGCCGGCCGGCAAACCAATTCACTCCCGGGTGAATTTTAACTTTTTAGACCACTGTAGGTGGTTAATAAACTGTGTAAAACACCGTACAGTGCGTCGACTACAAAAATGTGACCGTTACGGGTACACGTAAAACTCGCGGTACTGGACGCGAAGTTTTACCGCCAGCTATAACAACCAGCAACACGAAATTGGTGAGAACGTTCCTTTTACATTTTCAATCCTTTAATTATTTCCAAATACCAAATTTTAAATCAATTCTTTAAAAATCATTTAAATTTTTCATTATATTTAAAAGGAGCTCCACTATGCATAAAGTTGTACCATGAGAATGAAAGGGTGAGTGGTTGTGTGCGTGCGTAATTATTTCTAAGTGCTGGGTTGAGCAACACATATAACTATATATCTTTGTTGAATTAATATGAAAGTTACTTTGAATTAATAAATATGTATGTCTTCTCCTATAACATGTATTAATGCAGCATATATTCTTTGTGTAATGTAATTCCATGTGGACAACGCCCATGGCGCAATATGTAATGCTTATTAATGTTTAATATTAATAAATACTTTTATATGTTATTTGATGTGTCTTTATTTCAGGTACTTGGTTCCACTAAACTGGTACGTGTTAACACGAATTCTGGCCCTAACAGTAAATTTCGATCATGTTGCTTTATAACAAACATGGCGCCTGAAAATTATCTACGTATAGACAAATTTTACATTTACACCATAAGTAATAAAACAATAAATGTAACTGATTACATTTTGTGCCCGAATTGCAGGGACTAATTGATTACATTTGTCGCCCGTAATAACAGGAACGCGACATAAAACTTAATTTTATGTGGAGTAATACCTACCAGGAAAGTGGAATAGTTACCTGAAGTAATAGCGTAAGTACATGCACAAGTGCGTAGAATAGGGTTAAATTCCTAGGTTATAAAAATACATGTTTTAGCAAGATAAAATAACAAAATGAGTACAAGTGACGATATTGACATAAAAACCAGTACCACTGACATAACTTTAACTGGTGAAATGGATATGCAAATAAATCCCATTAGTCAGACTGACGAGGCACATACGCCTGTGTCTGCCGAAATAATGCAAACTGACACATCCATTTCAACTAATTTAGACAGTAAATCAGATGAAAGTAACGCAATGATACAATTGTTATTAAAACTAGATAAAAAACTAGATGAGCAGAATAACAAATTTGATAAACAAAGTGACAAATTCGATAGTTTAGAAATTAAATTCAGTGAGATAAAAAATGAAATAAAAGTGAGCCACAATAAACTTATTAAGAAATGTGACCAGCTGATAACAAAACTCGATAATTTAAATGTGGTAGAAAACCAAGTAGAAAGTCAGAAAGTACTAGATAGTAGTACCCAGCAAAATGCTGTACTGGATAACATATTTAAAACTGATAATTCCAAAAATGAATGTACTCTAGATAATTCAAATAATACAGGTAGTAAGATTGTGGTGGTAGAAGAGGATAAACATGATAATGAAAATATAATGCATGATAATGAAATATTTGAATTTATGAAGTCAGAAAGAAAGTTGAGAGAAAGTATTTTAGTACAAGGAATGCAGGGGGTAGAATTTTCTTTTAATGTTGTATTAGGGGGTGAAGACAAGTCTTCATGTAATTGTTATAAGGATAAGAATGCCTTTGATTTATATTTGATAGACGATAGTTCTACAAATAAAGTTTCTTTATGTTTTTGTGTACCTAAGAAGAGGTGCAACAATTTTATGATAGGGATCCCTGCATATCTGGAGAGAGAGAGTGTGACTTGGTGTTATGATGAGGCATATTTTGAGAGAGATAGGTATGGTGATAGTAAGGTAGAGTTGTTTGAAGTTGGGAGAAATTATACAGAATTAAGGGAGAGAGTTAGTAGAGAGAGAATTAATAATAATTGTAAGTACTTACCCTATATTGAAGCTGATATAGTAGCAGGAGGAGATGATGTTATTAATGATGACTTTATAATTTACCTGGTTGTGACAGATGATACTAAAGGTGACAGGACCATAATCGATCGTGACAAATTATATGAGATAATGATATGGAGTGATTATATTGATTATAGTAGTATTATGGAAAATTATAAAAAATTGAATAACCTTTACATTTATAATAATAAGATAATGTATTTAATCAAAAAGAATTTATATAGACCTAAGATTCGTTTGTTGTTTAATGATGGTGGATAGACTGTTATATTGTGAAATGAACATTAAATAATAATGTGCAAAGTGGTTTTGAATTGGACTGTTATGGACTGATTTCGATTAATGACACAATAATGAAGTTGGAGTGTATATTTTTATTGTATTTATCCATGTATTTTGATGTGTATTATGTATTACAGGTACCCCAGTGTGTATTAGTATATATTTTATATATATAACATGTTTAATAATAATATTTTAATTAATTACTAATGAATAATAATGAATGTTTAAATAAATAATTATATTTGAATTTTGAAAAGAGGTATTGTTATAAGTAGGTAGGAGAGGAATTTTATAAGACAATGGTAAATGATTACAGTAAGGTAAGTGTTTAAACAGGAATAGAACCTGGGTATAGATAAAATGCAGGTGAGTAATTAATTAATGTAAATGGAGTTAGAAAGATAAGAATTTTTAAGAAAAATAAAGAGAATTATTAGATATTTAGGGACACAGTAGTTAGTGATTATTTGGAGAGAAGGTGTTTAAGTAGAGGTATAAATATATAATTGTTGTTGATGAATTCTGTAGTGGGGGTGAGGTGATAAAGAGTAGCCAACCAATAGTGTTGTGGCAGGTATTAGCGTAGTTTAAGGGAGTGTTTGCCGAATTTTATGGAAGGGCAAAATATTAGAGATGTATATAGCCAGTTAGGGAACACCCAACCCATTGCAAAGACGAGCGGTGCCATAAGATTTAAATGGAATTAGTAATGGAGTATATAATTGAGATATTGGTGTCATTGATAGGTAAATTTGATGGTCAGTTAAAAGAAGGTGAGTAAAATTATATAATGAAGTATAGTGAATATAGGAGTTATCCAGACTAAACAATGATAGAAGGTGAAAGGTTAGGTAGTTAAGGAGGTAGAAAGTTCAGAGGAGAGAGGTAGTAGAAAATGAATAATGAAATAATAATGTAATATGAATAGTAACAATAAGTTTAAAATGTATTTTATTATTATAAATACATAAATTTGATGTTTAATTAATAACTGCAATGGTAAATTTTAATGTAAATACAACTTTTAAGTAAATTATACAAATGTTAATGCATATCTTGGATATGATTAAATATGATTGAGTATTTAAAATGTATTAACTGTATTATTAATATATCAGTGTTAATTACTAATGTATTATGTATTTATTTGAAAACTTTTTAACATGATGTTATAATATGTGTAGGAAGAAAAAAAAAAAATTTTTAAATGGCGTTGTTAATAATATTTATCAGCCAAATAATTACCTGTTAGTAATAATAACAATAATAATAATTTTTTTTGTTTTATCATGCACTAAGAGTATTCAATAAATAAATAAATAAGTATATAGAGTTATTAATTCTTTTATAATTTGTTTTTCTCCAGATTTGGGAGATTGTAATGTGTAATTTTCTTATTATATTTTCAATTATAGCTTATTCAATTTTGGTAACTATATTATACTAATGTGCTTATGTTACAATTATAGTAATTGTAAAAGAGGGAAGTTAAATATTATCGATAGGAATCGAAACCATTTTTCAAATCAGGGTTGTAATATGAAGAAAAGATATTCTTTTTTAATTCTTGAAGATTATAATATATAATCTTATAATTTTATTAAGCGTATTAAAATATATTAAGCCAACCCAGTGCTTATTGGCACAAACCAGCACTTAGCTAAGGGGAACCAGATCAGTTGAGGATGGAGTGATTTACTAAGCCACTATTTTAATATTTATTATATATGTTTCAGTGTTTGGTGGTGTGACAGCGGTCCTGAGCTGGCCAACGCGTCATAGCAGGGGCGTTAAGAGCCTAAGTGGCCTTATGGTGTTGGGATCTCGCAGGAGAAGTCCAGTAAGGTCATCTAGGTACGGTCCTCATCACCAGACCAAGGGTGAGTTGTTGTTATTTTTTATATAAAATTGTAAGGGGGTTGTGGCGACTTGTCCTGACTGATCCCTTTAGGAAGTATGAAAGGGTCAATGAAAGTTTGTGTGCTTCGTCACACCATCTTTCATTGAGGGGGTTTTGTGATGGTACAATCATGGTACATTTTATAATTACCTAAAATATGGTAACGAGATAATAAATATTGTATTTTTCTATTTTTTGACATACCCAACCCAACCTCAAACACCCGATATCGAATTTACAGTGAGTGGACTATATTACAGTATTTGCCAGGATTTGAACTAATTCATGACAAAAAACGGTGTCACATCACAAAAACAGTGTGCAGTTTGCGATAAGCAGAGCCAAGCCTTTATTACGTCAGAGGCTGAGAATGTGTTGACAACGACAAAACGGCGATGTCAACATGTTAGACAAAGAAAATGTGACGTCAATACACCCCACTTCCGCAGAATTCAACAAGGAATTGTCGTCATTTAGCTGCAGCGACTGATCAGTGCCGGCCGGCAAACCAATTCACTCCCGGGTGAATTTTAACTTTTTAGACCACTGTAGGTGGTTAATAAACTGTGTAAAACACCGTACAGTGCGTCGATTGCAAAAATGTGACCGAGAAGGGTACACGTAAAACTCGCGGTACTGGACGCGAAGTTTTACCGCCAGCTACAACAACCAGCAACACGAAATTGGTGAGAACGTTCCTTTTACATTTTCAATCCTTTAATTATTTCCAAATACCAAATTTTAAATCAATTCTTTAAAAAATCATTTAAATTTTTCATTATATTTAAAAGGAGCTCCACTATGCATAAAGTTGTACCATGAGAATGAAAGGGTGAGTGGTTGTGTGTGTGCGTAATTATTTCTAAGTGCTGGGTTGAGCAACACATATAACTATATATCTTTGTTGAATTAATATGAAAGTTACTTTGAATTAATAAATATGTATGTCTTCTCCTATAAGATGTATTAATGCAGCATATATTCTTTGTGTAATGTAATTCCATGTGGACAACGCCCATGGCGCAATATGTAATGCTTATTAATGTTTAATATTAATAAATACTTTTATATGTTATTTGATGTGTCTTTATTTCAGGTACTTGGTTCCACTAAACTGGTACGTGTTAACACGAATTCTGGCCCTAACAGTAAATTTCGATCATGTTGCTTTATAACAAACATGGCGCCTGAAAATTATTTACGTATAGACAAACTTTACATTTTCACCATAAGTAATAAAACAATAAATGTAATTGATTACATTTTGCGCCCGAATTGCAGGGACTAATTGATTACAATAAAATATTAATTAAGTTTTAAATTTGTAATAAAAAGAGCCATAACAATGGCGCCCGGAACTGAGGGACAATTTTATATAAAGAAATTTATATAAAATATAGGCCTACTGGGAGAGCAGAATGGTTGGAGGTAAAAAATAAATTTTTTTTTATACGTAAAAAAGACGTAAATATTGGTTATGTTTTGTAGCGGATAAGATGGCTGTATTTAATTAAAGTAAAAAGGATATTATATAAATAATTTTTGAAATGAATGAAGTATAAATAAGGTACATAGGAGGTTACGAGAAGTCACGTAAAGCGTTATGTAAGTAGAATACATTGTTGTGTGAAAAGTAGATGTTATATATGTTAGTATTTTGATTTAAAAATAGTAAAATGGAGAATCAAGAATTAAATTTAGAAAGCACTCTTACAGAGTCAATGTTAATTGACAATGTATCGGCACAATCTACCCCGTCGACAACACGAGCTAAAGAGTTGTCGATGGAAGATATATTTAATTTAATGAAAACAATGTCTGAGAATTTGAGTAGTGATATCAATAAAATGAATAGTAGTTTTAACGTGAAGTTTGACGTTCAGAATAATAAATTAGATGAACAAAAAAACGAAATGCTCAGTAAATTTGACAATAACGAAAAAATTTTCGAGAACAAATTTAATGTGATGAATAGTCGTTTTGACATGAATGATGCTAAGTTTGATGTATTAACTAAATCACTGTGTAGTATTGAGAGCAAGTTAAGCGAAATATGTAGTGAAGCAAAAAGAGACACAAATGAGTCAAGAGAGAGTGTATGTACAGAGAAAAATAAAACCAATAAAAATTGTAGTGACAAATGTAAAAATATGATATCAGAGAAAGAGTTAATAAATGATAACAATAATGTTGAAAATAATGAGAATAATAGTAATGTATTTGAAGAATTAGTATCGGAGGTCGATACGATGAAAATAAGTAATGAAAATACTGATGAATGTGTAGAATGTGATTATGAGATGTTAATGTGTGTTAATGAGTTAGAACGAGAGTGGAAAAATAGTATAGTGATAGAATGTGGGCAGAGGGTAAATTTTCCCATTAATTTTTCTGAACCAGAGTGTTCACAAATGTTGTTTTTGAAGGGCAAGAGACCCGTATTGGTAGATGAATTGAAGTGTATATTGATGTTGTATAATGTTGTACCCTCTGTCTGTAATAATTGTGAGAGTGTGATGTGGGGTTATGAAGAGAGAGAGTTGTGTATTGAGAGAGAGATAGAATTATATAAGTTAAAAAGAAATTATGATGAATTGAGAAAAAGATTAGAAGGGGTGAAGATGAACCATATAAAATACCTGTTGCAAGAGAGATAGAGAATTATTTTGATGATATCTTTATAAACAATAAACACTTACCTGATGTAATAGTAGGGGAATATAAAAATGATAAAATAACTTACCTGACGTTGACCAATAATACTGATGGAGACTGGACAATAATAACTTATGTTGACAAGGTTTATGAAATATTAATGGGGAATAACCCTATAAATTATAATGGCATAATGAATGAAATAAAGTTAATGGATTATTATAATAATAATAATGATAACAGATGGTGTGTGGATAACAATGATGTATGTTATAAATATGTTCGTTATATATATGATGATGGAGGTTGAAATTAAAATGAGTGTATGGACATTGTTAAATATTGTAAATTTTGGTAATGACCTTGCAGATTTGGAAATATGAAGTGTGAAACAATTGAACAGTTAATGACGAATAATTTGTAAATAATGTAGTGAATTCAATTGTGTGTATTATGAAATGTTAGGTAAACAATGTGTATATGTAGTAGAAAAATGTTGTGATAATAATAATAATATTATTAATAGTTTTCAGTCTAAATAAATAATAAAAATAATTATGAAGACAATAATTGATGATTTGTAAATTTTGATAATAATTGAAATATGTTGTGTTTTAATAATCAATTGAAGTAAATAATTTGAGATGTTTCAATATTGTGATTGAATGTTATATGTTTGAGTTTTTATAATGAATTTAAATTATTTGATGAGATTTCAATTTAACAATTAATGAATAAATAAATAAATGTTAAATGGTTTATTTTGTGGAATAACATAATTGTTAAAATAAATAGATTAATAATAAATTTGGAAATTTTGAAAATCTAATTGCAGCACAGGATAAATAATGGAATGATGATAAATAAAAAAGTTAATGAAAAATTTCAAGCAAGAATGTTTGTCAGTTTTATATAAATTATGTAAAAGAGAATTGTTTGTTTAATGTATGCTAATAATCCAGGTTAATTTCTATTTGTTTGTTGTGTTATGATACAAGATGTGTGGGTAATTTTGGGGGGTAGAGTGGTGTCTATAGAAGTGATTATAACAATGGAATGTAGAGACAGCAATTGTAGATATGGTTTAGTTTAGCTATTAAGTTGCTGTTGCTGGGGTGGCATGTGCCCCAGTAGATAGCGGAAAGTGTTGGGGGTAACCGAGAGTGTTACCTCCATCGGAGGCCAACATGGCGTAAAATGCATGGCACACCCTTTTGTACAATTTTAAATTGTAACTTGATAAATTGCCGTGCCGTGCAAATTAATGATGATGAGTACATGCCTGAAGGAAGAGATGATTTCCCCGACTTTTCGGGTGATTACTGCCTTACCAGCACTAATCGTGGTTTTGGCTAGCGGTCAGCTATGGTCATACCAAGTCCCTTGACCATAGCTGGCTTGAAATTGGTCTATATTAGAAATTAATGGGGGGTGAAATTAGGGGAAATCCCGGAACTATGGAACAGTGGCTGCCACTCTGTTCGAGGAGGAACAGCAAAGCCAGGTGGTAGACCCGCATTAAGGGCGCATAACTATAGAACAAAGATATGTTGATATCTAAACCTTTCAAATGTAACGCAGAAGCAAGGACATGGAGATGTCAAATTCCTCCAAAACTTCAGTCCTTGTGGAAGCAACTGGACGCCACAGTCCAGGGGGGTCATAGTGTGTGTGGCAGGGAGGTTATCCAGGGGGTAACGAATTAGAAATTTGTTGTATTTTAATAATGATGACTCACTACTAAATAATTTTGTTTTGATTTAAAAAATAGATGCACTACATACTTCCTATATTGTGTTTATTATGTCTTATTGTGTTAATTGCATGTAGTATGTTAGGAATAAGGATTATAAAAATATGATAATATGTTTTCAATGTGTTTATAGATTTTAAAATAAAATGAAATAAATTTGTGATAGTTAAAATTTTCAATGGGTTGCAAAAGATAGAAGTTGGGTGATAGTAATTGTTTGAGTAAAACGTTTGAGTCAGTCCAAGTTGAAAAATATTGGGGTATTAAAGAGAATAAGAGACGAAATACATGTAATAGAGAATTTGAGTATAAGTGGAGACACAGTAGTAATGGAGAATATATGTAGAGTTTTGAGTGATATATTAATGTTTATAATTGATGTTGTTATTTTGTTGTAGTTGTAGTGAGGTAATAAGATTGAGATTTTGGGGATGGCAATTTTGTAGTAAGGGGTAGTGTAATGTGGGAGTCCGCAACATAATGATAAGTTGGGACGGGATGGGAACGATTTAGTGGAGACGGGGTTGCCTTAGGTAGAATCCAGGGACCAGATAAGGGAATTGAGTTTTTTTGGGGGGGGAACACGTATCCTATGTACAAAGGGTTAGAGAGTATTTTTTTTTATATATAGAGAGAAGGTGGCGAATTGAGTTAAAGTAGTAAGTAGTTAGAGGTAGAGAAGGGTTAGTAGATTTTTTGATAGTGGGGTGTCATACTAGGTAAAGATTTTGTAAGGGAGCGTTAGAGTAATAAAAGGGGTAAGATTATGAGTAAATGCCAAGTTGATACAGTGAATTATGATGAATAACTGAGAATCACCCAAATGAATGAAATGGAATAATAATTGCAATGTCATGAAATAAAAAAAAAAAATTTTGAAAGAGAATTAATAAAAGTCGATTGAGATTAAAAGGTAATTTTATGATTTTATATGCAAATTTAATGATGTTAAGTGTGTAACATTTTAAATACAAATTGTTTATTTTAAGATAATAATAATAATGTGAATTATGAATGTACTATGTTTTCTTATGTTATATTGTGTTTGTTAGTATAAGAGAATTTTATGAATTTAAAAAATTTTTAATGCAAATTGGGGATAAGAGGAATGTGTAATATGGAAATGGGAAATGTTTATTTAAATTCTGATGGGAATCAGGGCAATAATTTTGAATTTTGGGATAAAAGTTAACACGAGAAAGTAGATAGAATGAGATTATGGAATTTTAAAATGGGTATCATGTTGTTGTTAGGTATTCTGATATATGTTAGAAGTAAGTGAAAAAAAAACAAAACCAGTGCTTCTTAGCGCAAACCAGCACCGCTAGGGGGAAACAGATCAGTTGGGGATATGATGTTGTATAAGGCCACTATTTGATATTTTGATTTGTGTTTCAGTGTTTGGTGATGCTGTGGCGGCGGACCTGAGCTGGCCTGCGCGTCAGAGCAGGGGCGTTAAGTATCTGTCTGACTCTATGGTGTTGGGATCTCGAGAGAGAAGTCCAGTATTGTCATTCAGGTGCGGTCACAGTCACCGGACCAAGGGTGAGTTAATTATATATTTTTTTTGTTTGGTAAACCATACAGGGGGTTGTGGCGACATATCCTGGTTGATCCCTTTAGCAAGTATGAATGTGTCAATGAGATTTTTTATGCTTCGGCATAAAATATCTCATTGAGGGGGTATTGTAACGGGACATTTTGGGCCTATTTTTGGGGTAATAAAGAAATTTGTATTTTTTAATAAAGCAAATAACATTTTTTCGATAATTGGGACAAAACGTTAACAAAGGTATATTCAGTGGTAGCGGCAGTGGTAACACTGAGTGTGACAATTATTCATGAATATTGAAACGACAAAATCAACAGACCGCTGAAACTGTGCCAAAGTCAGACAATGACATACAAAACTGTAAACAAATTATGTAACTGAGCATCAGGCGATGTTACGTCAGCGCCTTACATAACGAGGAATGTGGGTGTAGCAACGCTAGCACACAGAACAAAGACAGTCGGAAAACAACATCTATAAGTGACGGACGCGAGCTGTTTTGTGCGTCCGCCGGCTGGCCACTTGGGCGAAGTTTTAATCGCCCACAACACACCAAAAAATGTGAATAACATATATCAAATTTAAATACGATACGCCTAAAGTTATAAAGAATGTGAAATAAATAACGTCAATTTGATAAAAACATAAATTCAGTGAAAACAACAATCTATCTAGTGCACAGACAATGCGGCGTCTTTGAAACTCAGCAGCAGTTAAGTAATAAATGGGGTAGAGTAAAACATAAAAAAAGGGCTAAAATAAAATTATAATGATACCAATTTCTTTAAATTTGTTTAAAAAGAATAAAAACGAGATCTCTTAAGGGTATAGGATGTTTGAGTGTGCGTGAGTGAGAGAGAAGGATGTTAATATAGAAGTGCTGGTTGCGCATTATTTATATAATAATTAAATTCATTTAATTTGTTGCTTTACAATTAGTTAATAATTAATTAAATAGTTAGTTGTTTTATTAATTGAGCCTCGTGGCCAAATATGTTCAAAATGGTTTAAACGAAATAAAATGTACAACTGTGGGAGTGAAATAAAAAATAAAAGGAAACATCATTTGGTAACAAATAAATAAAAGAGTTATTTACTGAGAACAAACCATTCTGATCTCCTGTTCGCCGAAAAGAACCCGAGAAATATGGTAAGTACAATTATTTTTTTTCAATAGTTAATATTCTCGCAAAATGGCGAGATGGCGCCCGAAGAGTTAGAAAATGAACCATGGTTAATATAAAAGATTAATTAAGTTTTAAATTTGTAATAAAAAGAGCCATAACAAAATGAAGTAATTGGAAGAAGTGGAAAGAATATGAAAAGGCAAGTAATTTTTTTTTTTTACATACAGGATATATTCAAAGAAGAACAAAAGACAATTTTAATGATAGCTTGGATAACAAAAAAGATGTAATATGAAATAAAATGATAACAAACTTAATAACTTAATACTACTTGCCTCCCATTTACTTGCACTGAAAGACAAATACAGAGGGAAGAGAAAGTTAGAGATTGTAATGTTAACATTTACTGAACGTAAAAGATGAAACAGGTTTTAAACAGAAGCAAAGTAGAATACCTTATTTTAAATGAAATCTTACCTGTCATTTGAAACATTAAATGGATCTCTATCTGGAGATTTTGGTGGTGGTGGCGGAGTATCTTCCTCCAACACATTGATGACACCAGCCTTTCCCAAGAGTATTTTAGATTTTTTGACATGGGGATGTGGTATTTTAACTTTTACTGGAGTTTGTGAATCCAGTCTTTGTTTTGCTGGATCTACATCACTGGGTATACCCAATACAATGTTTTCATCATTTGGATCCAATGTGAGTATTTTAGGTTTTGGTATACTACCCATGGACTCTGCATCCCAAATAACTTCATCTTCCCACTTCCCATACACGAGTTCTTCATTTTCAACAGGAAAAATAGAATACCATGTGTCATCTGCACTCTCTTCACCAGGTCTTGGTTGACCTTTGTTCAGCACCCTGTGATAAAAAGTTATATGTTGTTACCATAAACTACTTACTTTCAACATGCCAACTTCAGACAAACAACAAAATAAGAAAATGGTATTAATTAATATGGCGATATACAAAACTTGAGTAACTAAACTGGGATATACTGATTTAGCAGAATACAATACTAAGGTTTTAAATACATTAGTATTATTTGAGATTAGACTGCCACGACCTACTCTCATTCTGTTTTCCACAACATTTAACATTACAGGTAAATTAGTGTTTCTGAATAATTAATATATTCATTATTTAAAACTTTATAAATTACAAGAAGTAAATAATAACAAAAAATAAGTATAAAATTCACTGACCCATGAATATTTTATATTTCATCAGCACCCTACATCAATTTCTATAATTTTCTTTATCTAACTGAATATTAAATATTACTGCCACTTTTTCACTTGAAAAGTTATAAAGTGTTTCATAGTCTAGACTTTATTTTCAAATGGTAGATAACACTAAATTAGCACTTGACCAAATTTTTAAAAAATCCATGAAAGTGACTGTTTTCTTAGTAGATTTCTTGATAGAATTACACATGAGGAATTATTTTGACTGAAGATTGTTCTTGATATATTGTGTTTATGAAGAACTTCTAGGCACATACATAACAGCCATACACAATGTAACAATTATCAGATTTATTAAACAAGACCAAACCCTTTTTACACTTCTCTAACACTTGAAGGACTTGTTTTAACCTATCAGGATAGTCAGCACTTCATAACTGTGTCCTACAGAATACTGCAACCTAGTTTATTCTTTACTATGTGCAATTATGCATTCCAGATGTTTGCTTGTGTTATTTTGAGATTCTAAGTTGATTCTCATAATACGAGATTCCAGTCTTTTTTGAATACACAGTGATATAATTTCTGACGGTGCACTTCTCTGACTTCTTGAGAAAAATAATATGGAACATTCTAGACTCCTCTAATTATTCCAAACTCATTTTTCACCTTGTGTCACTGCAACTGCACTTCCTCATAATATTTCTATCATTATCATTATATATGTGTAGAAGTTTTGATGGTGTAGGGTTAGCATAGTCACTTCACAGCAGGCCTACATTATATTAGAGAATTAATAATTAATAGGTTAGGGTACTAGGACTGACTCTACTTAAAAATTATTATAGGTAAACTTCAAACTAACCAAATTTATTATTTTTCAATAAACATGTACAAATAAGATTTGCAGTCACCTTAAGTTGGGAAGTTAAATAGAGGAGTAACTTAGTTATGCTGGTTTATAATGTACAGAGTATAACTCCACTGCACTTGTTCACTGAATGTCACAGAAGTCATCAAAAGACCTATAATATGATGCTGTCTCTTTCCTTTCTTATCTCTTATCTTATTTTTGCTTTCACAAGATATTTCTGTCTTCTTTTTTTTTTTTTTTTTTTAATATCAAAATGATAATATGCGCCAAGGACCCTCTATATACAATGTTCATTATTTGTAAACATCTTGAGCTTATTTAATGGTAAGTATCAGTATGTTGAATGGTACGACTAATTATCTTCTTCTGGTCTTAAATAAAGTATACAAACTGCTTCTTGCAGTTTGTATTACTTTAATGTGAAGAAGTGAAAAACTTTTCACTCAAGATTCTTATGCACGCATGTCATATATACACCATCTTTCTCTCTGCACCTTTATTTCTAACATCCTACATACAAAAATTTAATTTTGTATTAAATACTAAATTTTTCAATTTTTTAGCCATAAAGAACACAAAATTCCTTTACATATTTCTTTTATACCAATTTAATCCTAGGAGCAGAAAGCGTTGAAACTTGCTTACAGTTAATAAAGGGTATAACTAACAATACATTTTGTCACCGGACAAAAGGCTTGTCGCATGACAAATGGCGCCCTCATGTTTGTTCTGCCCGGGCCACGCTGAGATGTTCGGCGGCTGGGCCCGCTGTTCGTGGTGTACTGCAGTCCTCCTCTTCTTTCACCATCGGTTGTGTTGAGTCCGCTGCCGACCCAGCGAAGTACGTCGCTGGCGCAGTACAGGACGAAGAATGCAAGAACGTCGGTTCTACTCTTTGGCTGTTCCTTCCGGCTGACTCTGTGTCGACGTTGTCCAATAGAGGAGAGGAGATGAAGTGCGTCTGATGGCGTGACGATGGAGTGCGCCAAAAAATTCTAGCGGCACTCTTTTTATGCCCTGACCAGGATCGCTGATTGGCTCGCTCCTATCACGTCAGGTGTCACATCTTGGCTGCTGATCCCTGATTGGTTCGCTGTTCGTCAGGTGTCACGCGCTGCCAGGTGATTGCGGCTGGTACCGGGGACGTTCACCTCACTGCCGTCACAATTTACATATTTTATTTTGTAGAACAGTATACCTAGATGCTTAAACATTTGTGAATGTATACAAATTTCTACTTTTTACAAAATAATATATAATAAATAATTTATTTGTTTTGGGAGTTTTCAATTCTTTTCTATTTGCAATTTCTATTAGTCAAACTGACTATTCCGTTATTTCATGACAAAACTTAAAAAAAAAAACTACACAGATTTAAAGTATTTTGTATGACACAGTTTAAATAAGAAAAGATGATACCAACATATGTGTTTTTTGTTTATTCGCAGATGCAGAGTTGTTTATCTGAATAGTTGGAAGCCGAACACCACTTCCAGCAAGTTGTGGTACACCTTTTCCAGGTTGACTGAATGCCTGCGCTGTCCTGTTTCCACTACTGGGTAACCACCCTGCAGCATTTGTTTTACAGTTCAGTTTCTGCATCACCTAAACATGACACAAAACAAAAGACAATCACTCCTATGATTTTTGAGGTTACCTCTGTTGGTGCAAAAGATACAGAAATCTTGAAATTTCAATTAGTTTTTGATGTTCACTTTTATTATCTCTTAATTATGTCTCTTCATGATGTGCTCAGGTAAATCCCTTTGTGTTGAGAGCATACCTATGTTTTTTATACACAGCCAACCAAAATTATGCTGTACATTATGATATTACTTTAAACAGTACTATTACAGTAATTTAATCTATTATATATATATAAGTCATCAAAAGACCTATAATATGATGCTGTCTCTTTCCTTTCTTATCTCTTATCATATTTCTGTCTTTTTTTTTTTTTTTTTTTTTTTTTTTTTTTTTTTTTTTTTTTTTTTTTTTTAATATCAAAATGATAATATGCGCCAAGGACCCTCTATATACAATGTTCATTATTTGTAAACATCTTGAGCTTATTTAATGGTAAGTATCAGTATGTTGAATGGTACGACTAATTATCTTCTTCTGGTCTTAAATAAAGTATACAAACTGCTTCTTGCAGTTTGTATTACTTTAATGTGAAGAAGTGAAAAACTTTTCACTCAAGATTCTTATGCACGCATGTCATATATACACCATCTTTCTCTCTGCACCTTTATTTCTAACATCCTACATACAAAAATTTAATTTTGTATTAAATACTAAATTTTTCAATTTTTTAGCCATAAAGAACACAAAATTCCTTTACATATTTCTTTTATACCAATTTAATCCTAGGAGCAGAAAGCGTTGAAACTTGCTTACAGTTAATAAAGGGTATAACTAACAATACATTTTGTCACCGGACAAAAGGCTTGTCGCATGACAAATGGCGCCCTCATGTTTGTTCTGCCCGTATATGCGACAGTACAAATAAGTGATGTACTGAGCATTGAATATAAAAATTTAAATATACCTAATAAACTGTAAATAATTAATAATGTATTAGAAATAAGCATGTCAGGGATTGCAAGCTTGGCTCAGACAAAAATATGAACAGGTTTTTCGACCTGAATCGACATGCTCACACACACAAATGTAACTGAAAGTGTGTACACCAGTATTTTGCAAGTGTGTGTGACGCAGGTCTATGCAGGCGAGTTTACCACCCCAAGATGAATAATTGCATAATTACTGCTTTTCCGTAATTATTCATAAACTATAAATAAGGAGTAAAATCCAAAAACACAATAAAATGTAATAAAATTAACTATATACTGTGTACAAAAACCACGTGAAAGGGACACACCGTACGAGTGTAGTGGTGAAATAACTGTGTACAGAGCGAAAGGGTTAAGTTGCAATGTCCAAAAATACAGTGAACATGTGTAGTGAAAATATTTGGAAGATCAGTATAAGAGTATACTTACAGGACTCTGCAATTCGCAGAAATATAAGAAATAGCGAAATTGACAAGGAGTGGGGGGACTGAACCCAGAGACAATTTCAGACATGTCGATTTCGTACAACTGCAGGTGTTGACCAAGACATGGGTATAAATAGGACACACACGCTACAGTTGTTCTCTTTTTCGATCACCCACAGTGCAGCGGGAGATTCTGCCCGTCCGCACAAAATATTTAAATTTTTTGTAAATAGTTTCATCCTTCCAGTTACATACAGTTATATAACTGGATTGTAAAAACAAGCAATTTTAATTAGTAACAGAATTACACGAGAAGAAAATCCATATAAGCAGATCAACTGACGTCCGAAACAGCACGAGAAGAAGTTTCAGAGAGAGAGAGAGAGAGAGAGAGAGCTGACAACTTAGTTCCAGAGAGCGAGACGACGCTGGACAAGAGAGAGACGACACTGGACTCTAGAGGAGACTGCGCTGGACAAGAGGAACACTACTGAAGTCTGGAAACGACGGTGGACAAGAGGAATCGATGCTGAGTTCAAGACGAGGACGATTACAGATGGATCCAATGATTGAGTATGATTGACAACAATAAGGTGATAAACAACTTATTTATCTCTTAATTGAACAATTAACTCAAAGACAATTAAAGACATTCTTGTTCTATTTAAAAGTAAGAGCCAATGTTTATTATAAATATAGAGAGTTAGAATCATAGATGTTATTGAAGTAAGATTAACGTAAATAAGAGCTCACATTAATATTGAAATGAAAATAATGCAAAGCATTTAAATAAAAATTAGCATTTTATAAATCAGTACTGATAAAAGAAAGATAAATTCAGTAACTATTCATATTTTTGAGTTTACAGTACAATATCTAAAAAGATATTTAAACATTGATATTTCAAAGCACACTAATTGACTGAGTAGTCAGGAAATGATATTTTTTAATAAAATAATTAGTAGAATAGAATATTTAGTCAGTAAGGATGTAAATAGCGTAAGCCTTACGGCATAGTAACAAAGTAATAACGAATTTTTTAAGTCGAATCAAGCGCCATGCGCACAATTTTATTAGTACCAAATAAATTTGAAATACCGTTACAAGTTACATTGAGTTCTTATTACAGATACACCTGAAACCCAAATTAAATTGTATTTATGCAAGTTGTATTGTTATATAAATTGTCGCTCCAAGATCGTGGGGCTATTCAAACAGAAATAGATGTGTATTTGCAACCTGTATACACGCAACTATATATGTACTGTATATAAATTGGCTCCCAAAGAACTTGGGGCTATACAAATTAAATTACATGTAAATTTATACACATACAACATAAATTATACAACTTATGTACAGTTGAATGTTGCATAAAAATGTCGCTTCCAACGTGGGGCATCACAAATTTAAATTATATTATTTATGCAATGTTTATATTGTTGCATAAAAATGTCGCCCTGGACGTGGGGCACGACATGCCTACATTTATGTACAAATTTGTATATTAAATTTGTTGCATAAATTGTCGCCCATGAATGTATGGCCTGATCCCCACCATTTAACTATTAAAATTTTGTGTGTGTAGCTAAATGGTTGCTCTAAAACTAAGAGTGTGTTAAATAATAATAAAAAAAAAATATTATATGTAATAATAATTATTTATATTAAACATTAACGGAATGTTATGTTAATTGTTGTGTAATAACACAGCTGGCGCCCACAAATAATATTGTTTGTCTATGTAACAGGTGGAACTGTAATGAGTATTAATAATAACTATTAATAAAAATAAAGAAATAAATAAATAAGTAGGGAACGGTTATCAATAATAATTGTTAAAGAATAACTACGAAATAAATATTTTAATAATTATTCAACATGGCAGAACCAGGAGGGTTGAATTTAGAAGCATTTAAAAATTCGATTCTGGCCATGATGGACAAATTAGTCATAAAACAAGCCGAAAAATTTAAAGAAGAGTTGAAAGAGGAGAATGTCAAACAAATAAGAAAAATAGATTAAATAAATACAAAACAAACAGAAAGTTTAGAAAATAAGTTAGAGCAACAGTCCGAAAATTTTTAAACAGGACACTATAAAAATCACGGAAAGTCTAGAAGAGTTAAAAATTGATAATCTTGAAATAAAACAAAGTATAATTGACAGTAATGCACAGTTAAACGAAAAAATTGGTGACACCAACATACGTATTGATACTTTAGAGAATAATTTTAAACAAGCCTTACATGAGCAAGTTGTAAGATTTGAAAATAAACAAAAAGAATTACGTCTCGAGTGGAGAAAAGATATAAAAGAAACGCATAAACAAATAAATGATACTTTAACTACTATAACGCGAGAGCAGGATGATAAAATTCAACTATTAATAATATATCGCAAGCAAATACCAGTAAACTTAGAGAAATAGAAACACGTACTGTAGTCATTGAGAATAAAATTGAAGAAACTACGAAGGACCGTTCGGGAGACGTATCAAATATGAAAGAAGAAATTCAAGAGGAAATGAACCAGCTACGAAGTGAGTTAAGAAGACGACAGAACCAAATGACCATATTTCCTACACCAATGGAAGAAAGGAGCAGACTTAAGTTCTCAGATGGTAAAGGGGAGAACAGTATGGAATTCCTAGCGAGAGTAGAGAAGGAAATAGAAAAGATTGGGAGTGCAATAAATGATGACGAGAAGATAGACTTCATCACGCGATATCTTAGAGATTCAGCCAGCCAATGGTACTCTATTATTAGAGATAACGTCAGTACATATCCGCAGTTTCGTGAGGCATTCGAGAACCGATACTGGAATTTACATACCCAATGACAAGCACGGGATCAACTCGAATATGGAAAGTTCAATGCACAAGGACAGCAGAGTATTGAACAATACACAATTACGCAAATAGAACGTGTAAAGCATCTTAAACCTAAATTCGCAGAATACAAAATTATTTCCAAGTTATCTTACCATTTTCAGCGAGATATCCAGTTAGCAGTTTATACGCAGGGAATTAAAACCATAGAAGAATTTTTAATCCTTGTGACACAGTCGGAGAATATCAATAAAGGTAAGAACACACAATACTGGGAACAAAAACACGCAAATCACCACTATAATTATCACAGAGATGACAAGAAAACAATACACTGCCCCGTGATAATTACAAAATAAATTATTTGCCACCAATATACAACACTACAACGCGCACAGCTACCGAGACTGAAAGAATAAATACAGCTAAACGACAAGGAGACGTTGTATGGTCGTCCAATCGTAAACAGTTTTCAAAACCAGCTGACAAACGCGTTGCCGCAGTACGAGGGTACGATGAGAAAAAATTGAAGAGAAATGGACGAGAAATGAATGAGATGGAGACAGTAACATTCTACAGCCGACCATCTACATCAAAAGCATCACAATGACTGAATAAACGGAAGCAAAATTATAAAATAAACAACATATACCCCTGCGATATTAGGGAGGAATTATTAAGCACCGAACAGGATATAAAGCGAGACGCACAGCAAACACAATGCCCTATTGTGACTGTGAGCATAAACAGGTGTAAAATACGGATGCTAGTTGATACCGGCAGCCAACTGTCAGTTCTTAACGCTGCATGGGTTAAACGCAATAAGAAATATTTTAAAAATACTGCAATTTTGCCCGTAAATAATTTAAATATTACAACAGCTACCAATAAAAAAGAAAGAGTTAAACAACAAGCATATGTAACTCTAACATATAAAAATCTAGAATTAGAACACCCCATGATAATTATGCATAAATTGATTTATGATGGAATTTTAGGTATCGATATACTAAAAACAATAAATGCTAAGATTAATGTTAATGATAATATAATTGTGTGTAATTATAAAAATGTTCAATATGAATTGAATATGAACAGCGAGGAAGAAGAGTGCAAGGTAAGTGAAACGCCTATTACTTTGTACAAGCCACACATACAGTATGGTCCAACTCGACACGTGAATGCGACAGATGAAGGAATGACGACACAGGAAGAAGAGAAACTGCACGAATTAATGGAAGAATACAGTGATGTATTTAGTGAAGTACCGATGCAGACGACAGTATACGAGCACTCTATAGTTGTGTCAGACCCTACGAAAGTCATTAGGAAGACGTACCCTATCCCAATGCGATATGAGGAAGAGGTTGAACTGGAAATTCGGCGCATGATTGAAAGTGGAGTCACAGAGCGATCGAACAGCAACTTCCTGAATCCTCTAGTGGTAGTGAAGAAGAAAAGTGGTGAGATACGTCTATGCCTTGACATGAGGGAGCTGAACAGCATTGTGTTAAAGGAGTATGACTGTGCGCCAACTGCGGACGAATTATTTACTAAGTGTGAAGGAGCGAGGTATCTGACGAAGCTAGATTTACGCTCAAGTTTCTGCCAGATTCCAATTCGTGAAGAGAATAGAAAGTACATCGCTTTCCTGTATAAGAATAAATGCTACCAACACAGGGTAGTACTCTTCGGATTAAGCACGAGTTTGGCAGCCATCGTAAAGTGTCTAGAAAGAGCCCTAGGACCTGAGGTGGAACCCTACACCACAGTATTCGTAGATGATATCTTAGTTGTATCTAAAACGTTAGAAGAACATATAAAACATCTAAGCACGATATTCCACAAGTTTAGGCAAGCGAACATCCCTTAACCTAAACAAATGTGAATTTATCAAATCCTCTATCCAATTCCTAGGTCACGTTATTTCATCCTCTGGTATTCAACCCGATCCTATCAAAATTTCCAGTATAACTAATTTCCCTATACCCGGAAATCTCAAAGAGTTAAGAGCATTCTTAGGACTAACAGGATACTACAGAAGATTCTCACTGTTATATGCAAAGTATACGCAACCGCTGCTGGAGCTGACGAGGAAAGGACAGAAATGGAAATGGGAGAAGAAACACCAAAATGCCTTTAATCAAGTGAAAGAGTTATTCATCGAAAATATTATGTTACATCATCCTCAACGAGAAGGAAAATTCGTAATCTACTCTGATGCCAGTGACTACGCAGTAAGAAGTGTACTGTATCAACAAGATATTACGGGAGAGCACCGAGTTATTGCCTACGCCAGTAGAGTCTTCAAAGGAGCTGAAAAACACTACTCCACATCAGAAAAAGAAATACTTGCTATAGTGTACGCTCTTAAGCAATTCAGATATTATGTTTATGGTACTCATTTTAAGATACATACTGACCACCAAGCATTATCATTTCTATTGAAATGCAAAGTAACAAATGCCCGATTATTAAGATGGATTTTAGCCATTGGCGAGTACTCATTCACCATTAAATACTGTAAAGGTAAAGACAACATTATAGCTGATACACTACGCCGATACATCAAAGAATGTGAAGAAGTCTATGAGAGCGAAAAGAAAGAAGTACGATTGTTATCAATTAAATTTAAAGAGAATGATGCAGTAAAACAAATGCTGAAAAATTTAGCACAACAAGATTTGGATGTGACAATAAGGGAGATGAAGGACCAAGAACAGCTACCAAATCATTATAAGGTACTTAATGAGATTCTTTTCAGGTTAGTAAGACAAGACTGGAAGATAGTACTAATGAACGACATGTTACAGAAATTAATTCAACCAGCACATGAGAGTTTAGCACATGCTGCCGCTCTCAAATGTTACCTGAGTCTACGAGAGGATTTTACGATTAATAATATTGTAGCATGACAGATAATCCACCAAGTAATAATTCAAATATGATCATAATTACATTTAAATTAATTAACTCAAAAGAAAGTTCGAAGGAAAATAAGTAAATATCAGATGAAAATAATCAATGTCAAATGAAAAGAATTAAAAATCAAATGAAAATAATTAAATATCAAAGTGAACAACACCACCATAAAAGAAAAGTATAATTAAATAATAAAATGCAATGATAAAGTATCAAGGAAATTACATCAAAAGAAACTCATATAAAATCAGGAGAATACCCAGGAAGGTTAGGAGCAGGTGATAAAGAAGATACCCCGAAAGCAAGAAGGAAGAGGAAGGTTAGGAGCAGGTGATAAAGAAGATACCCCGAACCAACCAAAGGACATAATGAAATACTTACCTTGGAAAACCCAAGACAGAAGAAATGCAGAAAAAGAAGATGTAGGATGGGAGAACTACGAAGAATACCCATTAAAAAACCTATTAATAAAAATAACAAACCCAGAACCAAATGTTAATGTCACCCCAAAGAAAGTATAACACCCCAAAACCTCATGTAAAATAATTATAAACAAAAGTGTTTAGTAGTAATTAGAAGTGCACCAACTAAAGTTATTATGTAATAAGATAAACAATCTTCACAGTCCATTATAATTAAAAGTTTGGTCTTAGTATATTGTAGAACTCAAGTATAAATAAGAACCAACAGTGTAAGTGTACCAGTGCAACTGATTTCTATTTAATAAACTTCAAATAAAGGTGTGACTTATATTTTAACTATGTACAATCAAATAACTTTATGTTTTATAATAAATACAGAAATGACATATCATGAGGTATTGTTATGAAAATATGTTAAATATTTCATAAAAGAGGCCACATCTTTTTATCAAAAAACATTCATAGGAATGCAAATGATAAAGAGAGCTGAGGGGAAATAATTACTGTGACAGGGGATTAAAAAATGTAATATACAATAAACAGAAAGGAGACTGTAATTAGATTAAGTTTAAAGGAAAATTTAACAATCAAATGGCTAAATTATGTTTATGTTTAGAGCCTATGAACTCCACATTTCAAAGTGTTAATAAAATCTAGAATTATAAGTAATATAAGAATATTTATTAAGTATAACTGTGTTCATACAGACTAAAGTGTTTCTGCATGTATACTATACTCATTGTAAAATAATAGTTATGTAATTTTTTAGAAATAGTTAAAACCAATGTCTAGCTTTAAAGACTGTTCATTAATTTTCAATATTGTTTTTATAGTATGAGCAGGAATACAATTCTACCTGTTTCAATAGTTGTATAAGGAATTTTTATTTGATATTATGTTAACTTTAGACAGTCAGAGAGGGTATAGAATTAGTATTATTCAAAAACCAGTATATGTAAAACAATAGAATCTAGGCCAAAATGGAAATTCCAATAACATTTATATTTGAGTAAGAAAGTTAAATAATCCAAGCAAACTAATTAGATTTATATAAGGTAAATCAATCACCAACTACTATAACTGAAACTATACTTTAAAAGAATCATATAAAAGATTGTATTAAATTATTAAAAAATTTCAAAATGTAAATACCTAACCATTTCAAAGGAGAAATAGTAAATTCATGAATTACAACTAAAAGGATGGTCAAATTGTTAAATTTATAAGAAATTAAGGAAAGGTAAGGATTTATATCAATCAGAAATTTATTATAATCATATTTATAACACTTAAGATGGCTAATATGTTGGACAAGAACAGGAACCAGATATTAGGCCTATATTTCCAAAAAGACAGAAATATAGCAATTTTAACAAAAAACTCTATAAATATGGACTATTGCATATCAAATTAAACAGAAAGAGTTAAAGAAACCAATTATATAATTACTAGTTCACGAAAGCAATCAATAAACAAAAAATATTCTGAATATAATGTATTTTGAAATCACATGAAGAGGAAGCGATTTATATTTAAACGATCTATTTCTATTAACTTGGCAAGATATTTCATGAGACGAAGGAAGTAAGACAGTTCCTAATTAACATTCAACGCTAACGGTTGTTATAAAATCGCTCTAAGAACCTATATCGAATATATTTAATGGCGTATAAGGTTATGCATTAAAAAACGAGAGTTACCGAAATTGTCATTTTAAACTTAAAATCAGTGAGACACACCACCACAAACAGTGAGAACAATCAAGACTTAACAGAATACTTGTGAAATAAACCAGTAAAACTATCACACTTTAAGTATTCACGTTACAACGAAACTCATGATTTTAGCTACACACAGACAAGAGTGAAAACACCAATATACAAAACAATTAAAGCCAGTGACCGAAGAACACTTAAACAGGACACCTCAAACAACACAATAGACATTATACACTATTCCAGAGATAATAAAAAAGTTGTGAAGGTAATTTTATTATCAGAATTTCCAACCATCATTTCACAGTTTTCTTCTACAACGAGATGTGCCGCCATTTTGAACTCCCATCATGCAAAGTGTCTGCCAGCAAAGATTTGTCGCCACTGCATTGGTCTGAATATTTCAATTTTATAAACATTATAGCTTATTATCAACTTTGTCATTTATTAGTTATTAAGAATTCTTTTGTACATGTTATACTTTCTATGCTTGTCCATTCTCTGACTATATAATTATAACCGCTAAAAGAACCATTCTGAACATTCATATAATATAACCTGTTTTGTGAAATCGATTATCCCTGGAAAAGAGTCGAACATTATAACAATATCGATTTTCAATCGATATTTTCCAAATAAATGTTAATAAATCAAAATAATTCTATTATCTCGTTTTAAAATTATTTCACACATTAATATAAGAGTGTTTATTAACTACAGAACTTACTGGAAGACGACATTTACTAAAGGAAAGTGATATACTGGAGTATAAAGAAAATCGTCAATCGATTAGTAAAGTAAGACAATCTGATTAACTCCAGAATCATTTACGGTCAACCAGAAGTGCATATATTAACATAATAAACTCACAGAATTTTAAATTTTTAACGGAAACTCACAACAAGAATTATTTATAAATTATTCAACAACAAACAAACATAAAATTATTTTTTTTCAGTACACAGATAATTTATTTGTAACGGAGTGTTACAAATTGGCGCTCACAACAGTGGGGCTTAACATAGACGAACAGCGGCTTGTTACAAATTGACGCTCACCACAGTGGAGCGTAACGTTGAACAACAGTTTAACGAACCTTTTATTTGTAACGGAGAGTTACAATATGTATTGAAAAATAAAGAAGGAAGTGAAGAAGTGTTATGAGCGTCAAACGGCGAAAGGACCAAACTTATACACATACGTAGAAATGAAGAGCATACAGAAAGAGAACAAGGGAGAGCTAATTGCAGTGGATTTTCTGGGACCACTACCACGATCAAGTCGAGGTGTGAAGCACATATTGGTATGTATCGATGTGTTTTCCAAGGCAGTCCGACTGTACCCAATTATGCGACCCACAACCAAAGTTGTTCTAAAGATACTACTGCAGAAATATATTCCGACATATGGAAAAATGAAGAAGGTACTCAATGATCAAGATGTACAATTCCAGAGTGAAAAATGGGAGAGGACGTTAAGGGAAAATGGAATACAACCTGTACTCACATCCATAAGACATCCTCAAGGAAACCTTGCTGAGAGAGTCAACAAAGAATTAGGTAAATATCTGCGAATATACTGCCATGATCAACACAATAGATGGGCAGAATATTTACCATTTCTTGAAAAAACCATCAACGAAAATTATAGTGAAGCAACAGGATATACTCCAATGGAATTGGAAGAAGATAAGAAGCCAAACAGATTTACCAAGACCAAGTATATACACAAACCTAATAACGAGAATGTACCTGTACCAATAAGTGTAAAAATTGAATACGCAAAGCAACGAATAATAGAAAGAGGTAACAAGAGAGTAGAGAGATTTAATCTAACTCACAAACTACAACAATTTAATGTAGGAGAGAATGTACTACTCAAAGCAAATCCTGTTGGGAAAAGAAGCGAGAATACGGCAAAGAAATTCTTCAGACTGTATAATGGTTGAAGCCACCCTACAAGGTCACGAGCAGTGAGCGTATGAAGAGGGGGGTGAGACGTATACGTACACTCCAATTAAGGGTGAAATGACGAATACTATTCTTTATTATTTGTTATCTTTTTTTTTCAAACCATTGTAATAAAAAAAAAAAATTTAATAAATAAATTTATTAAATTTTTTTATTACCAAGCAGAAATTTGTATTGCGACAGTACAAACAAGTGATGTACTGAGCATTGAATATAAAAATTTAAATATACCTAATAAACTGTAAATAATTAATAATGTATTAGAAATAAGCATGTCAGGGATTGCAAGCTTGGCTCAGACAAAAATATGAACAGGTGTTTCGACCTGAATCGACGTGCTCACACACACAAATGTAAATGAAAATGTGTACACCAGTATTTTGCAAGTGTGTGTGACGCAGGTCTATGCAGGCGAGTTTACCACCCCAAGATGAATAATTGCATAATTACTGTTTTTCCGTAATTATTCATAAACTATGAATAAGGAGTAAAATCCAAAAACACAATAAAATGTAATAAAATTAACTAAATACTGTGTACAAAAACCACGTGAAAGGGCCACACCGTACGAGTGTAGTGGTGAAATAACTGTGTACAGAGCGAAAGGGTTAAGTTGCAATGTCCAAAAATACAGTGAACATGTGTAGTGAAAATAGTTGTAAGATGAGTATAAGAGTATACTTACAGGACTCTGCAATTCACAGAAATATAAGAAATAGCGAAATTGACAAGGAGTGGGGGGACTGAACCCAGAGACAATTTCAGACATGTCGATTTCGTACAACTGCAGGTGTTGACCAAGACGTGGGTATAAATAGGACACACACGCTACAGTTGTTCTCTTTTTCGATCACCCACAGTGCAGCGGGAGCTTCTGCCCGTCCGCACAAAATATTTAAATTTTTTGTAAATAGTTTCATCCTTCCAGTTACATACAGTTATGTAACTGGGTTGTAAAAACAAGTAATTTTAATTAGTAACAGAATTACACGAGAAGAAAATCCATATAAGAAGATCAACTGACGTCCGAAACAGCACGAGAAGAAGTTCGAGAGAGAGAGAGAGAGAGAGAGAGAGAGAGAGAGAGAGAGAGAGAGAGAGAGAGAGAGAGAGAGAGAGAGAGAGAGAGAGAGCTGACGACTTAGTTCCAGTGAAGAAGTGTTATGAGCGTCAAACGGCGAAAGGACCAAACTTACACACATACGTAGAAATGCAGAGCATACAGAAAGAGATAAAGGGAGAGCTAATTGCAGTGGATTTTCTGGGACCACTACCACGATCAAGTCGATCGTGACGACGAGACGAGACGACGCTGGACAAGAGGAACACTACTGAAGTCTGGAAACGACGCTGGACAAGAGGAGCGACGCTGGACAAGAGGAATCGATGCTGAGTTCGAGACGAGGACGATTACAGATGGATCCAATGATTGAGTATGATTGACGACAATAAGGTGATAAACAACTTATTTATCTCTTAATCGAACAATTAACTCAAAGACAATTAAAGACATTCTTGTTCTATTTAAAAGTAAGAGCCAATGTTTATTATAAATATAGAGAGTTAGAATCATAGATGTTATTGAAGTAAGATTAATGTAAATAAGAGCTCAAATTAATATTGAAATGAAAATAATGCAAAG
The DNA here is from genome assembly GCA_034769895.1 of Magicicada septendecula. Classification (NCBI taxonomy): domain Eukaryota; kingdom Metazoa; phylum Arthropoda; class Insecta; order Hemiptera; family Cicadidae; genus Magicicada; species Magicicada septendecula. The sequence continues at coordinate 638,628,211 of CM068367.1, forward strand.
TATTTAAATAAAAATTAGCGTTTTATAAATCAGTACTGATAAAAGAAAGATAAATTCAGTAACTATTCATATTTTTGAGTTTACAGTACAATATCTAAAAAGATATTTAAACATTGATATTTCAAAGCACACTAATTGACTGAGTAGTCAGGAGATGATATTTTTTAATAAAATAATCAGTAGAATAGAATATTTAGTCAGTAAGGATGTATATAGCGTAAGCCTTACGGCATAGTAACAAAGTAATAACGAATATTTTAAGTCGAATCAACTGCCATGCGCACAATTTTATTAGTACCAAATAAATTTGAAATACCGTTACAAGTTACATCGAGTTCTTATTACAGATACACCTGAAACCCAAATTAAATTGTATTTATGCAAGTTGTATTGTTATATAAATTGTCGCTCCAAGATCGTGGGGCTATTCAAACAGAAATAGATGTGTATTTGCAACCTGTATACACGCAACTATATATGTACTGTATATAAATTGGCTCCCAAAGAACTTGGGGCTATACAAATTAAATTACATGTAAATTTATACACATACAACATAAGTTATACAACTTATGTACAGTTGAATGTTGCATAAAAATGTCGCTTCCAACGTGGGGCATCACAAATTTAAATTATATTATTTATGCAATGTTTATATTGTTGCATAAAAATGTCGCCCTGGACGTGGGGCACGACATGCCTACATTTATGTACAAATTTGTATATTAAATTTGTTGCATAAATTGTCGCCCATGAACGTATGGCCCGATCCCCACCATTTAACTATTAAAATTTTTTTTGTGTAGCTAAATGGTTGCTCTAAAAATAAGAGTGTGTTAAATAATAAAAAAAAAAATATTATATGTAATAATAATTATTTTTATTAAACATTAATGGAATGTTATGTTAATTGTTGTGTAATAACACAGCTGGCGCCCATAAATAATATTGTTTGTCTATGTAACAGGTGTAACTGTAATGAGTATTAATAATAACTATTAATAAAAATAAAGAAATAAATAAATAAGTAGGGAACGGTTATCAATAATAATTGTTAAAGAATAACTATGAAATAAATATTTTAATAATTATTCAACATGGCAGAACCAGGAGGGTTGAATTTAGAAGCATTTAAAAATTCGATTCTGGCCATGATGGACGAATTAGTCATAAAACAAGCCGAAAAATTTAAAGAAGAGTTGAAAGAGGAGAATGTCAAACAAATAAGAAAAATAGATTAAATAAATACAAAACAAACGGAAAGTTTAGAAAATAAATTTGAAATACCGTTACAAGTTACATCGAGTCCTTATTACAGATACACCTGAAACCCAAATTAAATTGTATTTATGCAAGTTGTATTGTTATATAAATTGTCGCTCCAAGATCGTGGGGCTATTCAAACAGAAATAGATGTGTATTTGCAACCTGTATACACGCAACTATATATGTACTGTATATAAATTGGCTCCCAAAGAACTTGGGGCTATACAAATTAAATTACATGTAAATTTATACACATACAACATAAATTATACAACTTATGTACAGTTGTATTGTTGCAATATATAGTTTTCTCCCTCAATCATTTGTTGATTTTGCAGTTATTTTTTACCTTACAATGTGGCACAAAAAGAGCCACTTCTATTGTGGCTCCGGATACTTGTATATATATATATATATATATTGTAATGGTACATATCTTCACCTAACAATAATGAAGAAAATATGACAAGATAAATTGTTTAATCATTAACACTAAAATAAAAAAGGGGATGAATCAGAGATTAAAGGAAGGGGTAACTCAAAATAATAACACGATCAGACATATCCAGGTAGTCAGAACAGTAACCTCTAATAATAAAGAAGTAACAAACAAACAAACAAACCAAATGTTAAATACAGTAATACATGGCGATTTAACCTGAGTAGCCCAATAGATGGTAAGTGAGAGAGTAGAACCAGCCCCATAAACCAAGAATAATATAACTAATGACAACTGTAAGTGAACTAGAACTAGCCACCACACTACCACAAGAGTGTAGTAATAATAAGAATAATAATGAACAAAGAATTAGCATGGAAGTGTGAAAGTCTAATCAGCCACAACACCAAGAAAGTGACATGTAAACGATGGCAAAATAAAGTGAGCCCAGAAAGAATACAAAACTAATGTTAAACCAATGAAAAAGACTAACTAATGAAAATTGTATATGATAATAATAAATGTAAAGACAGACAAGTTAAAAAATATTAATTGTTAAGGACTTGAGATATAGAAGGGTACACTAACCCAAACAAATAGAGTAAACTAGGACAAATCACATTAGCATGACACAAACATATCATGTATAGTCAAACCACACAGAGTGAGAGATTATAAATTGTAAGGAGGATGAACATTTTAAAATAAATGTAAGAAAGAGAGTTTTGAATAAGCAATACACTAATCTTTACCCACCAGTAACCCTAAAACAAGATTAAGTGCAAAGTGTTAGTGTTAATACCCCGAAGTGAGAATAAACCCCATTAAAAAGTGATAAACACGGATAAAACCGTAATCAAAGTTTATAAGTGCATAAACTAGGTTATAAGTTTAAAAGTTATAAAGTAGGTTTATAAGTTATAAATGAGTGAGATCTGATAATGGTCAAACGCAGGAAGGACTGTGATAGTTGAGAGGCCAATGTGAGTGGACACCCAAAATGTAACTAAATAAACTAATAGTGTTAAAATTAAGTTAGCTTTAGTGATAACTGATTATCATGGTTTTAAATGTGTGGCAATTAATGTAACAAGTGACTATTAAGATTATTAGGAAAGTAAGAAAGATAGACTATCAGTGTGTCAATTCACCATATAGAAAATGTCAGTAATATTAAGGGATAAAAACAATGAATAATCATGATAAGAGTTAATAAGACATAGTGAAATGGTATTAGATACCATTAGTTAATAAAACAGTGTCAGATAAGCTTAGTAATAAGGATTTTCTTTAATAATCAAAATAATTAATTAAGGTTTATATGTTTGTTTTCTTTTAATGATACTATAAAATAATTATTACCCACTGAAGAGTATGAGTGGATAATAAAAGGTAAATAATTATGTTTTAATGAGTAAGATTTATGTTTCAAGAGAATTATGTTTTAATGAATAAAAATTATATCTATGGGAATTGTTAAAACCATAAGATGCTATGTTATATGATGCAATAAACAAGAAACAAAATAAATACAGTCAGATACAATGACACTAAAAGGCAGTTATGACAGTATACAAATTAACATATGAAACCAATAAAATCACACACAATTACTAGAACAGACATAAACATTGAGCAAATAAACAGAATCATGTATTGAAACAATCAGGACCCATACAAGGGGAGAACAAAATGTAATCTCAGTAATTAAAGAAAAAATAGTCAATTGCTATTTAAGCCTAGGCAGATTCCCAACAGTCAAACTACAAAAGACTTCAAATTTTAGAATTAAACACTGACATTAGTAAGACTAAGCCACATAAACTATAAAATACAATTAGACTATCATGTTAAGGCAGGAATATTATGATAATAATGTAAATTAAGAAAACAGTATAATTAAATAAAATCCACAAAACTGTCAAAATGTTGATACCTAAGTAAATACTGTAGTATTGGATGTCAAATTAATCCTGAGCCAAAATATGAACAGTGGTAATAATATTTACTACTAAAAAGGGAGTACTGAAGATTAATTACATTTAGAAGATCTGTGACCATTTTAAATAAAAATTCAAATATCTTAACAATGATCTCAAGCCAATTTCAGCCAATCAAAAATTGTGAGTTACCATGACAACAACCGTGTATTGACTAATTTTCAGTTAGGAACAAAAGTAACTGTAGTGACGCTAAACTGGAGAGAAGCCACGCCGTGACGGGCACAAATTTTTAACTCTAAAACAGTATAAGTGCCCATAAGTCGATGAAGAAGGACCAGAATAACTGACGAGAGGACATTCCAACCAAACTATACCAAGGACCAGCGCGGAATTAATCTAGATGACCAAAAAATATATGGAATCCGACCAGAAGAAGACGCCAACCATTCCCGAAGCCCAAGACTGAAGAAGGAAGAACCGACATCAACCCATTACACCACTTGGATGACTGACAATACTTCTTTATCTACTAACGTTGAGTATTGCTGAATTTATTGATTTATCAAAAAGGCAAATTCTCTTTCACAAAATTATAACTAAATGATAAAACTCTCACTATCACTGAAGGTATTTTCAAGGATTGATAAAATAAAAAAGTAACTTTGTAAACACTGAATGACCAAATGATAACCTATGTATACACCAACGACACTGTCACAATTCAACACCACAATATTTAATTTATAGTAAATCTTGTTTAATTTTAATGATCACGTACTTTAAATGATATGTTCTAATTTTGTTATCTTGTTAGATAAACCTCTGTTTCGTAATTAAAAGAACCCTATAGGCAGATTTATTTTTGTAAAATAATAACCACACTGTCTTGCAGCTAATATAAACATTGTACTGCCAACCCAGCGATCCGCTGATTGAGCAAATATTGCCGAGGCTAAAATCATTGTATAAATTATTAATTTTATGAAGCGTTAACAAAAAATAACCAGTCAAAAGCCTAATAAAAGAGCGTGTACCGATAACAACTGTCCATTATTTACTTGTAAAGAATATTATGCATGTTTTGTTTACTAGCAGTGGGTCAACATAACCAACGTTGTCTCAATTTGGCAACACGTTTCCCCCACTCAGATGAGAATCAGTAACAAGCCAGACGGCGAGCGATTCGAATTTACAATAGTGCAATATCAAACTATACAAATAAAAACTTTTAATTGTTTTTACGAAAAACAATTTGGCGCCTATCCGGAATTACGAAAGAGTGAGAAGGGACAGGTAAGGCACACAGGCTACCAGACGCTTCCAAATGACACCATTTACGTTAGCAAAACATTACGAAAACTTCCAATTCCAAAAATAAACTAGATAAGACACATACACACATAAACGAAGAAGAGGGGTGGTTACAATATATATATATATATATATATATATTACTATAATACTTATAACTATTTTACCTCAAGATGTATTTTTTCTTTAGGGACATGTCGCAAGATGGCGAAGGTTGAAGATGGGAGAACAGGATCTCCCGAAACATGTCCCTAAAGAAAAAATACATCTTGAGGTAAAATAGTTATAAGTATTATAGTATTATATACATCAAGAAACGGACTGTAGCAGAAAGTGAATGAAATATATATATATATATATATATATATATTACATTTAATATTTATAATTAAATTTACCTCAAGATATTATTTTTCTATTTGGAACATGTTTCGAGAGTTCCTGTTCTCTCATCTTCAGCCTTTGCGATCTTGTTTCTGGTGAAGTATTTGTGTGTTGGTTGCTGGATGCTATTAAGGTTGTTTATTGGTCTTTGGTATTTTAAAGTTGTATTATTGTGTCTGATTGTGGTATATGTTTTTGTATTTTGTGTATTTTCGATGTTGAGTGCTTTGAAAATTGTGTCATGTTTTGTATTGATTTGTATTTGTTTTGGTATTAGTTTGTTTTGTGTTTTATGTTTGTATATTTGTAAATTTTCCCAAATGTTCATTATGGTGCCTTTGTGTGGTATATGTTTTATTAGTGACACATTGGTTATGTCTGGGAATTCGTGCCCTGTGTTTATTGCATGTGTGGCTAAATTGGATTTATATCTTTCTGGTTTTTTGTATGCGTTTAGGTGTTAAAAATAACGTTTTTTCAGCTGTTTTTTTGTTTGTCTTATGTAACATTTATTGCAATCTTGGCATTCAATTTTGTATATACCGTTAGTTGTTGTATTATCTTTGTTGTGTGAGTTATTTAGAATTTGTAATTTATTTTTATTAGTTTTGTATGCTATTTTTATATCTGTGTTTTTAAATAGTTTTGTTAGTTTTGTCATTTTATTATTTATGTAAGTGAATGTGGCCCATTTTTTGTTGTTATTATTTATGTGTTGTTCATTTTGATTAATTCTTAATTGTTCAGTTTTTATTTTATATTTGATTTTATTTTCTATTTTGTTTATAGTATTTTTATTGTATCCATTTTCATAACCAATTTGGTATATTATATTTCTTTCTTTGTCAGTTTCTTGTTTGTTTAGGGGAATTTTGTACATTCTGTTAAATAGCGAATAGAATGCTGTCATTTTATGTTGTGGTGGGTGGTCGGAATGGTTAGGTATAATGATGTTAGTGGAAGTTGGTTTTCTATATATTGCATATTGTATGTGGTTGTTGTATCTTGTGATGGTTATGTCTAAATAGTTGATTTTATGTTTTTCTTTTTCTTCTGTGAATTGTATTTTAGGATGTATGTTATTGATTTGTTTCAGTATGTTCTCTGCATTTGTTTTTGTTATTTGATACATATAGCCCATCGTCTACATATCTTATCCATATGCCATTTGGGTCATGTGAATTTATAATATTTTGTATTTTTGTGTTTATGTGTTGTAGGAATATTTCTGCTATTATGCTTGATAATGGTTATCTCATTGCTAAACCTTCTTGCTGTTGATAAATTTTGATATTAAATTCAAAGTAATTTTGTTTTAGTATTAGTTGGAGGCTATTGTTTATTTCGGTTATATATTGTTTGTTTTCATTTTGTTCTTTAAGTTTGTTTATTATTATGTATATTGTTTCTTCTACTGGGATGTTGGTGTACATGTTTGTGATGTCATATGATGTGAAAAATGTATTTTCATTTATATTTATTATTTTTAGTTTGTCTATTAATTCGTATGTATTTTTTATGTTATGACGGTTATTTGTTAGATGGTTATTTTTAGTTTTTGTGTTATTATTTTTGCTATTTTGTATGTAGGAGCTTTTTTGAAGTTGATTAATGGACGTATTGGGTTGTTTAGTTTGTGTATTTTTATTAGGCTATTCATTAGGTGGTTCTGGATTATTATTTATATATATGTCTGTGTTTTTCATGTTGAAAATGTTTTTAGTTGTTTTTATTAGTTTTATTGTTTGTTTAAGATAGTTTTCTGTTGGGTTTTTGTTTATTGTATGCAATTATTATTGTTTATGAATTCTTCGGTTTTTTTAATGTAATCTGCTTTATCAATGATTACTGTTGCTTGACTTTTGTCTGATTTAGTTATTATTAAATTATTGTTCTTTACTTTATTTTTAATTTCTTTTATTGTTTTATTGTCTTTCTTTTGTTTATCTTTGTTTTTCATTTCGCTAGTGATTATTTTTTTAATTATATGTGTTGCTTCTGTTCTTTTTTCTTCTTGTATATTGTCTTTTATTAGGTTAATAACAAATTCTGTTTCTACTATTAAATTTTCTAGATTTTTGTTTAATTTTTGAGTTATGTTAGTTTTTGACATATTGTTTAAACATTCTGTTTCTTTTTTGTTAAATTCTGTATTGCTAAGGTTAATGGTTCGAGTAGAAACAGAATTTGCCATTAACCTACTTGCAATATATATATAAATTATATATATATATATATATATATATACAAAATATTCATCTGAAAACAATTTACGCTGATCACATTTTATACAAACCTTATTTTAATACAAAATTAAAACGTCTTTAATGAAGTTTTTGTTTTATTTTATTGAAAATTATTTTGTTTTTGGTTTTGTTTCGTCGTCAAATGCACAAAAGTTATTACAGAATGAATCTCTTCGAATTTGAGGTTAGACGTGTTATATAAAGCGGGAAATCTGTCTACTAGGCTTACGTCTGTCTATATCTTAGTATGATACGATGTGCTGCAGGCTTTGTTGGAGTGGTGTTCTTAAATTTTACATTATCTGGTAAGCAAAACACCTTTTGTAACATATTTATATCTAATTTGTAGGGAATCTATAATCTTAAGTGTGCTATAATTATGTAAGAATGAATGAAAGATTTCAAATCTGTCAAATGTATATATAGCTTTTATTAATAGCAGTGTTGAAAATTTATAATTTTTGTAAATTGAATTGCTTATTTAGTTGAGTTACAATCGTAATGAATATCTCTTGGACTATGTTAGGTTAAAACATTTCAGGTTTTTTACGGTCACTGTTAATACTGTCAATTCACCTTTGCCTTTATTACATAACCTAATATTTCACATTTAGGCTTAGTGGTAAAAAAAATGAAGTTTCTAACTGTTTAATTAAGCATTTGTCATTGTAACTTAATCCAAGTGTATTTTTGAAATTTATTTAGGTAACTTAACCTAGTGTTCTTTGAATAATCAATGTCTTCATTTCCATCAATTTCTGGTGAATTAAAATTCACTGCAGTTTAAATATATCTATACTAAAACAGTATTAAGATTGGTACACTGTTCATCTTTTAGAGTTAAATGAATAATTAAATCAATTAAAATTATGATTTTTTGATAAAAACATTGTATTTTATATACCATAACCTATTTCATTATACTGTTAGGATATTATGTTTACAGACCTAAATAAGCTTACTGATTGGTTTAAACTTTTCCAGTTCAGAATCATTATTTTTATAATGAAAAATTGTTTTCGCACATTGGTTTTTAGAGTTTTCCTTTACTTGATTTTATAGACAAAGCTGTTATTTCTCTGTTTTTAACTGTCATTTTTATGGTTGTATATGGAAAGGATGACTCCACACTTTGGTTAAAATCTCTTAATAAATCTGGCAAGGAATGAAATGCATACCTGTGATCTACGCATGTAACGACATGAGTTACGCTTTACTTTAGTTGACCATGTCAAAAGTGTTTCTTTGGTTTATTATTGCTGGAGCGAACAATGGACTATGTGGCAACTGATCCAGATAAACAGTAGAATCAGTAAAACCTAATCAAGGAATAAGGTTCTCTTTAATCTGTTTCTTCGGTCTACGCAGATTATCAATAGGCCCATCGCTCTCTTTGGCAAAATAAACTAATGAATCCCTCTTGTCATAACTAGGTTAAATAAAACATATCTCATTATATGTATAGATCACTGTTTTTCTCATCATAATACATAATAATGCTTTTTCATGGTGCCGGGCTTATCGTGGATTTAAACCCAAGTTTTGATTGGTAAAGAGATAATAACTAAAAGTTTTGTATTAGAAAATGATAGCAATATTTGATTAGTAGTTGTCTGAAACTGCCTGCATTGCAACCACTCATAATGCAAAACCAGTAGGCCAGTCTGCACCAGACATTTGATGGTAATGAAGTTTTGTGGTTCAAGTTTGCAATACTAAATTGTACTAATGAAAAATATATTACTATTTCGGAGGCTCTGTCACCAAAATTGTCTGATGAACTGATAATGTTATCATTCATGAGAATATTATTTGAACATCAATATTATAAGTTTAAAGAAAATAATACGTCTTTTAAAAATGTTCAGTCTAAGGCAAGGTTAGGTTTGTTTAAGAAAAAGGGGACCTTGCTGCAATTTTTTAAGATAAGGAAAACGTAAGTTGACTATTACTTTTAGTAGTGTAAATGATAAATTAATTATTGATATGCAGATTATTTTTTTAAATTTATTTTAAATTAAGTGCAGAAAATTATTTATTAGAATGTTTTATGCTTTTTCAGATTTTCCTAATTTCAAAATAAAATAGCTATGTTTAAAACAAGAGGGCACAAAATATTAAATGCTGTTGGGATTTGTATTGGTTCTGAGTAACTGAACAAACATTTTCAACTTGAATTTTTTCTTGTAAACCTTAGTGATAGCTAAAACTCACGTTTAGGAGATCTGAAACTTGTATTTCTTCAAAAATCACTAAACTTAACTTGTGCTATTAAGAATCAGAGTTCAATGAGTCGAAAAATGATCATGAACTAGAAAATTATTTTCATTTTTTGGTGGAAAGTCCAAAATGTTTGTAATGTTTTGGCTTCATAACCTCAATTTTGTAGAAAGACCTATTATGGTGTGAAGCTTCAATTTGTTATGCGTGAAAATTAATTGCAGATCCATAACACCATTAACTGGGCAAATGATCTGTACTTCTTTGTAACTTATGTGTTGAAATTAAAAATAAAACAAATCCCCACTCCTACTTTCAAATAGTTTACACAGTAATGTTATTAGATTTAACTGACCAAAAAATGTTAAGATATTAATTTACCTTATGAAAATCAGGTAATATCTGTATAATTTTAGGCTTATTTGTAAAGAGTCGAACAAGTGAAAACTTACAGTTAAAAGTACAGTAAACCCTCGATTTAACGGACCTCAGTTTAACGTACTTCGGATTTAACGGACAGAATTTGACAGACTCAACAGGAAAAAAAAGCATGATGATGTTTTTAGGCTTTTGAACTGTATAATGTGGATAAACTGCAGACTCTCCTGTTCTGGCGATACTGCTTGGCTATCGGAGCATTCTTTCGTTTCTTTTCTTCTTGTTTCTTGTTTTGAAACACGCAAATTTTCTCATCTTCAATTGTATTTGATGAGAACGGAGTATTCATCAAGAATTCATTTAATTCTTCACGATCCCTGTCTTTGCGTTGTCATTGACGCAGGCGTCGCACACGTTCAGTGGAAGACATCACGATGACTAACACTGAACAATATATACTGATATGCATCTTATTTCACTGTGAAATATTCGTCCATCGGCTAATACAGCAAGCATTACAGTGGCACGTAACTTTTCATTTCCCGTAATCTTTACTGTTACAGATTTGGTTCCCTTTTGGTCCACAGTAAATATACGTAAATAAAAAATACGGGCGTTTCATCGGCATTTACCATGTGTTCAAGTGAATAATTATGCTTCTTGCGTAAATGAATGACAAACCGCTGATACTGTAGGAGTTTTTCTTCGTAGTCACTCGGTAGTTTTAGCGCGAGTGATGTACGTCATTTAAGCGTAAATCCATTTCGCCGCATCATTCGTCTTTTACACGCGAAGCTGGCTTTGAAACCGGAAACGTTTAATTCTTCTGCGATTTCTAAAGCTTTTAATTTTAAAACATGTCTAGTGACAGGGAGTCCTTGCCTTCTTAAAAGCCGTATGTATTCACAGACGCTGGACTCTACTGCTACAAAACGCCCAACTTGAGGTCCCGTGAATGCTCGTCGCACAGTATTTGCATTTAAAAGTCGTTACTTCTGTTTTCTCCATCGTCGAATACAGGATTCATCAATATCTAATTTCCTTGCGGCTTTGCGATTGTATGTTTTTTCTACATTTTGTATCACAGTTAATTTATAATTTGCATCGTATGCATTGTTTAATTTGATTTGACTGCATGCCTTTAGTCTCCACAATATCACTCATACCGCAAACGCACTACAAAAACGCCGAATGAAAACAAAGTACAGATAAGCGATGTTGTCGGTGTTACAATAGAAAACCACACTGGTAGTTTACCCGTTATTTAGAAACATGTTACTCACACCCCTCTACTCATCCTTTGTCTTGCTGCCTACAGAAGGGTGCAAACACGCGCACGTGTGCACGCACTTACACTTTATCTTCCTATTCTTTCTTCAGTTTGCTGTTAAAACATTCGGTTGTAGTCATAAATCATAACGCCAGAGTTAACTACAGCCAGGCAAACTGCTGTTGCTTAGGCAGTAAACAACCCATAAATACCAAAAGCGTTCGTCCTGCCAGAAGTCAGGTATAACTTCGAATTTCGTTAGCGCGCGAATGTAAGCCACATGCCAAATTAACGACCAGGAGAAAAAGTGCAGCTTGTATTCGGAACAATATGGTATTTGCATGATATTAAAATTTCAAGTGTTATAGGCATATTTGATTTAAATATATCCTCAAAAAACAAAATTTGCGATTTAACAGACTTTCGATTTTACGGACACCCCTCAGCCCCAATTAGTCCGTTAAATCGAGGGTTTACTGTTATTAGGTTATTAAGAATTTACAGAAATTTATTATTCATATTTTAAATACACATGACTTGAGCTATCTGAGTCATTTTTAAAGACTGTATTTAGTATTTTAAATTTTAGTCATGTTAAAAGTATTGAATTATTTTATTTAGGCATAAAAAAATAATTGAAATAAAAATTGGTTTTCCAGTAACTTTGTGAATTAAAAATGAGTTTACACAAACCAAAATGGATTAAAAGGTACACTAATAGTCATATAACCTCACTTTTATGAGTGATGTAGTTGCATTTGAGTTCTAATTTTAATTTAAGTTTCAAAGCAGGGATGAGAATTAGATACTTGTCTCCTTTTCAAACCTGTTTTAGTTAACATTACTGACAAACCTCTTTCAAAAGTGAATGATTGTTATATCAATAATTGCTGTAATATGTTATATAATTGTCAATTAATAATGTCATTTAATTTGATTTGTGCTAAATACGTGTAGCATGTAATTGATATGCTATATAGAATATGTAGTTCTACTGTTTTTGAAAGGAACTTCTTCAGCTTTTATCCCATACTTTATTTTGTTTCAGAGTTTGATAATCAGAATGAAATGAATAATGGAGTGTCTAAAATTTTACAACAAACAATTCCTAAAACAAAAGGTAAGAATATTGGCATTACGTTTACCTAAAAGGTACCTCCATATCATTTTTTTCTATACATTTGTCATAAAGTGTGTTTTTGAAAAACATATAACTGTATAATACACATCAAAATTATATTGTAGGAATCACATGTTGAAGTCTTGATACATAGTAAATGAGCAGAATGTTTACATGTTTATAATCACTAAAATTATAAAAAGAATCATTTTTCAATTTAGATATTAGGTATTTATTACTTCTTTTGAAGTGAAAATTCTTTACTCCAACTAAGACATTTCATTTCTTCCTGTGGGGTAGTTATATAGTTAAACCCTTTAAATATAGATTGGCTACTGTATGGGCTCAGTTCAAGGACCCTTAGCATCCACTCAAATTTCTAAATACAATTTTCTATTAAAAAAAAAAATAATGAAACTTTTCTAATTAATTTTCATTTCTCGTAATATGTTCATTGTAAACATATTAGAAGTTGCCAGTGTTATTAAAGAGGTTTCACTTATTAACGGTCGTAGAGAAGGTCTACAAACACCATTAATTATTTTATTAAAATATTATTACAGATGGTTTTTGAAACGTATTAATTAGACCCATAAACTCTTCCCAGTTCATGTTAATTCTTAATATTATAAATAACTAAAATGATAAGTTTTGAAGTAAATTAAGTTAAAAGTTAAGTTTTAGCACTTTTAGCTTGTGATGTAATAAAGAGGCTTTTACTATACACCTTTTTCTTTATTAAATTAACTTTTTTTTAAGTTTGTAAATAAATTGATGTTTTTTTCAGATTCTTGCCGTAGAAAGTTGTTTCAAACAACAGCAAATGAAACAACCAAATCATTAACCAATGAAACTGGAAGTTCTTTTGTGAATTGTGACAAACAATATGTCACAGAAAAAATTTTTTGAGGACTTAAACAACTATTTTTTCGTAAGTATGAATTTTGTTTTGATTTGATTTTTTTATTTACTTTATTTTACATCGCACAACTAATATGTCATTAGCAGCGACATTAGGTTTAGTGCACTGAGTTTCTGTTCTGTAGCCTATATTTTTTTAATAAAAATGATAGATGGAATTTTAACAGCCTACGAAAAGATGCCATGTCTTGACCAGGATGCGAATCAAGGACCACTGAGTTAATGGGGGAGACTACAGTATATCAGTGCGCTACAGTGATCAGTGATTTGCTTTTAAATAATTATAAATTTTATTATTATTATTATTATTATCAATGATCATTATTATTATAAATATATTTATTTTAGTCATCAACAATATGTACAACAATACATCAATTTTGCTAGTTATCAGTTATAACTAAATTCTGTTTCAAGAGTTGATAGTGGAAAATAACAAAAACTGGCATTGTAAGGTTAGCATGCTTATTCCTTCCTTAGCTCATACCCATACCTGGAGATCGTAGATTTTATAATCGTACTGTAAAGTCCATATTTTATATTTATAAAACGTTTTACAATTAGTTGTTGCTTACAACTGCTTTGATTTCATACCCATTACTGAACAGAACTAATAATACAGCATAACATTATTATACCATTAAAGCAATAGGCCCTACATTACAACATTTCAATGAAAACATTTGTATATTAAACTTATAAAAGTATCAGTTTTAAATATGTTAATTAGAGTGCCATAAAGTGAGGTAGTATCACATATTGTTATATTGTTTCATTTTAGTTGTTATTGTTCTAATAGAAGTTATGATTAACGTTTGTGTATTTCTCATTTATGTTTACTGCATGAAGTGAAATCAACTTGATGCTATTATAATGTCTGTCGATACATTGCTGCTGTAATCTAAGAGCATAATATTCTATGAATGTTTCCTACATTTAACACAGTAGTTCCATGATGCTCTAAGAATTCGCAAAGTAGTCAGTTGGATTATTCAAGTCAGGTAGAACCAGTCATTTAAATTGGATTCTACGGAGTTCATTTTGTTCTCGTTAAGTTTCTAGGTGTTGTGTAGTTTAGCTAATGTAAATACTCAGTTCAGGGTAAAATTAATATATTCTGTGGTAAATTTTATTTCTGACAATTTGAAACAATTGTTTGGATAAAAATGTAGATTTGTTTCTCGAGCAGATTGCGCTAAATGAAAGGTCATTATCATGGCAAAAGCAGGTTGTTTTGTATACAGGGACTATCAACTCTTGTGAAAGAAAATATTACGCCATGAGTTATATGAAATCAGACAGAACAAGTCAAAAATATCAGTAATATAACTTAACCAATTCAAAACATAGAATACCTGTATTTATTATTTTACTGATGTACTAGAATGGCATAAAATTGTTTTTACATGTACCTATTAAATAAATAAACAGAAAAAATAACATATGAAGCATTGGCACAACTTGCTCCTAGCTGTATTTTTAGTTATTTTAATATTGCTATAAAAACATTGTATCATTATTCCATTAAGATTAGGTGGGTAATTGTAAACGAAATATGAAGGATTAACACATTTTTATTTATTAAAAATCATGTATAGGTCTCCAAATCAAATTAACTGTAAATAATAGTTATTATAATAGTCTTTTCTTGTTATGTTGCATACAAAAAATTGTTTAAATGAAGCACTCTTATATTCAATGTACAAGTACCCTAACATCTTAGGTGTAATGATGTTGGAATAAAATAAAACAAAAATTGGAACAACTGTAAACTAATTGACACTGTACTATTTTGTGTTGGTTTTAATCTCAACTACATGTTTAAAATTACCCAATCTTGGCCTGTATGAAAAGTGCATGGAAACAAGGTACTTCAGACATTATGGTTATTAAAAATCATAAAGACATGTTGTTATGGTTACGTAATACAACATGTAAGTAACAGCTTAAAAGTTTATCATTTTTAAAACACAAAAATATCATAAAGAACTGACACTAGTAAATAATAAATAAAAATTTATCATTTTCAAAAACAGGAACACATCCAGGGTACTCGTAGAAAATTTGGCTATTAATTTCTTTCATTTATGGATTGGGTAAAACTGTCAATGTTTGTTCAAAGCTAATACTACTTTCATCATTTTCTTTTAATATAACTTTGTAAAAATTTAATTTTTCCAGTCAAGTTAGTTTTATTAGCAGGCATCTTAACACCAACTTTGTCACCACTTATTGCAAAACCAAAACGGATAGTTGCTTCGCTCTCGATGAGGCCTTTCAGTGTTTCCATCATCTTCAGGTCTTAAATGACCTGAGACCCAAAGATGGTGGGAAACACTGAAAGGCCTCTTAAACGACCTAAGAGCCAAAGATGGTGTAACCACCGAGATGTCTCGTCGACAGCAAAGTGACTAGCAGTTTTGCAATAAGTGGTGGCAACGTTGGTGATAATATTTAATCTTTGTGTTGATATCCTGTGACATAAATCTACATTCATCATCTATCGTCATCATTTTATTTCTGTATATAACCAAACATACTTGTAGTGTGTTTTATTTCTTGGTCCCCCAATGATAAATGATAAATTTTCCTAGTTGAATTTTTTGGCACTTTGGTATTTTATATATTACTTCTGTGGTATTGTATTACAAAACGCTTGTTGCAAATGGATCTTTGTTATCATCAGAATCATCCCAATAAACAGAAATTTATTCAGAATCTTGTTTAGGTTTCTTTACTACTTTATGATCAAAATACAAGTCCCTTCTTAGATTTGTTTTTTATGTTCCTAGACATTTCTTCTTGATTTGTTCCAGCTTTCTTTCTTGATGCTGTCTTTAGCTTCTTTAACTTTTGATAGGACTCTGCAGTTGTTAAAACGTCTCTGCAGTTTTGGAGAGAGCTTCAACAGATGATGTAATGACATTGTAGCCAATAGTGATTATCTGTAAATTAAAATTTCCCTAGCGTTTACAATTTCCCCACATATCCCTACATAAATGTGAAACAGCATATTTTGAAATGGTCTACCAACGTGAACTGCACCCTTAACATGAACAGTATAAGGGCTATCATTTTTATATCTTGACTTAAAGGTTTCTTCAACCCCAGTTTACATCATCTGGAAAGATGGAACAGTGTCAGTTTATAAAACTAACAGTACTGTACAAATTTAACAGAAAATATACAACATTTCTAAATTGAATTTTCTTGACTTACAGACCGGTCATAGTCAGAAATACTAAAGTGGATGATGATATTTCCTTGTTTGTTGTTTGAATTAAAAAGAAATATATATATATATATACTGTAACGTACCAAATTGGCAGTTACATAAGATAACTATCTAATACGTCAAATAAAAAGATATCATGAAAATATTTCAACATGCATAAAAGAAGGGACAGGAGAATATAAACAAAGTGTGTATCTACGAACGGATATTATTGAAACAACACAACAAAGAAGAAGGAAGAGTAATAAGGATATCATCAAGTATAAAAGAGAGAGAAAATGACAACGCGCCAATATAATATGTTAGCATCCAGGCCCAATAGATCCAAAATAGTGAGGGGATATGACGAAAATAATTACTAAAATAAAAAGGATACGAATCAAGTACAACCACAATGGTGATAAAACAAACGAATTTGTTTATTAGTGTGAAATAATATGGAACAATGATTACCATAACCACGAATAAAAATATGGAAGAATATGACAAGACTAAGGGAACATTGATTATCACAAATAATGTATAACCCAGGAGAACACCGATAGTGAGCAACAACTAACCAGAAGAAGAAAAGAAGAAGAAGAGGAAAGGAGACATACCATGAAGAATGAAGATAATGTATGAACAGTACAAGACATCAACATTCACAAGATATACAAGGAATTAAAATTAATATAGTGACCGGAAGAAGTGTAATGATTATTCGAAGATCAATGACAAAGAAACCAGTGTTTAGCATCATTGAGTGATCACGAACAATAACAGTGAAAACTTGATATAAGTGTAACAACCTGTGATATGATAACCATTTTACCCCAAATAAACACCACAAACAATACAAGTGAAAATGTTTATAACAGAGAAAAATGATTAACCATTATAAGTGAAAGAATCCAAGATTAACTAGTTAAAATGCACAGACAATTAGTGTGACAAGTTTGATCAAGATTGTAACATCACATAGATAATCATTAAGACCACCAAAAGAAATATGAGACAGAACAGTAAATTAATTGTTCATAGGGACTAATAATAAAAGCTTTGTAAGCCTTAATATGAAATGTGCCTGAATGCCATAGCAAGACAGGACAAAATATAAATGAATTCCAGAACAAACAGTAGCAAATATGCTAGTTTGTTATGTATAAACCAATCAATGTACCAAAAACTAGGTGCAACCCACCAAAATATGTAACATTATTAGACTAAGAATACCTGTTATTGTTTCAACAAATAATGTAAAAATGTGTATAACTTAATAATAAACCATTGTAGTAGAATGCCATAATGAGATGGCAATAGTTGAGTTAAATACTGCATAAAAGTATTTAGAGCATTGTTGTCAGACAACTGACACATAACCTCACAAGAATTGAACCTATAACATAAAATCATGTACATTAGTTAAACCAAGCAACTATCCACAATTGTTTCAAACGAAGACTAGTTAAGAATAATAATGCAAACCAATAAATACCATATGTACTGAAGGACACAGCAAATGAATCAGATTGAATATGATATCATAAAGTTAAATGGACAGAACCCCAATGTGACAAGATAGTTAGTCAAAAAGCATTATCAAAACTTATCAAAAGATTGTGACAAATGTTACCAGTAGTTAGAGAAATGTCTAATACTGCTATGAGAACATCTCACAAATGTAATACTAGTAGTTTAATAATTGAAATATTATAAACTAACTAACTGCAATTGTAAAACCAGATGTAAATAAACACTATACTATGACTTGGAGAGCTTTCAGATAACGAAAAGTTAATTAATACATTGAACCAACAAGGTACAACAATTGTACACTATTTTAATTAATAACATTATATCCTTTGTGTAATAAAATAATTACATAAGTGACACAATGGAGAAATGAGAACAGAAAGTATTTTGATCATACTATAAGTATATAAAAGATAACATTTTTAGCAAAATAAAATGTGAACAAATGTAAATAAATGTACATATTAGTGTTAGGATGTCAAACATATGTAATAGGATAAGGAATAATAGCGTTACATGTAAATATAAACAATCGAACATGGTCGGTATGGACGCCATTAACAGATATTGTTTAAACTGTAAATTTAACTATTTTATGTACTAACATGAAGGAGAAATGGACTCGAGATGTTTAGTAATAAGTATTACAGTGTAATTATAACGAAATATGGTGAAACAGACTTATTTATATTAAGAATCACCATATGAGTTTTTGAAATGGCCAAGTGAATTAATAATGAACGGATTTAGTGCTTGTTTAGACTTAAAATAAAGCCACAAGTGTCCACGATTTAATGCCACTACCCAACCGACTATACGACAAAAGATAAGAAAGTTATGACAATTATAAGTTTTTCAATCATTTTGAGTATCCATGGATACGTCACGTATAATCTCGAACCCACGCTTAGAGTTGTCAAAAATTAAAAGTTTTATTTGACCAAAGTGTTTTGGGGTTGAGAGTTTGACCTTTCGAACCAATCAAATAGCTTAAAATGACCAGACGAGAAAGAGACGCTTTAGCAAAATGTATCATTCGTTCTGCATCACTCACGACGAGAGGTCTATGCCGAAAAAGTCAGCAAGATATTTTTGAAATGTGCGCGTCACCTACAGTAATACGTAAACAGACATTAACCTGTACACAACAACATATTACCGAGTGTCCAGTGAATTAAGTGAACAGTGAATTAACACGACCAGTGTATAATAAGGGTCATGTTTTGTGTATTCAATCAGGGAGTACAATGTTTTAATTATTTTAAAGAAATTAATGAAAATAATAATTTTCGTTGATGAACGAAAAATATTGTTTTGGACTGCACTAGTCATAACGCTTGAGTGCTTAAACTATGATGGACAATTATCAGAACTTAATAAATAAATTGTAGCACGGTTTAATGTCAATAATTAATTCAAAAATAATTATTTTACAATTAAAGAATAATTGAGAAAGGCGGAATTAACTTAGATACCGCTCATCAGTATATAGTATATAGTCGCTTACTTGACTACGACTTTTGAATTAACAAATAATTATTTTCTTGTTCGAATATTTTTATGAATGATAATTACACATCAAACGAATTAGAAATAAAATGTTTGTAATCATATCATTAAGACTTTTATAAATAACATAACTTATTCTAAATAGCCACTTACATGTTACTAGGTAAACTAACCTAGAACCGAAGAATATAATTTTGTCACAAAGAAACAATTCTGTTCTTGAATAATTTTACTGAAATGAAAGCTATAACAAGAGTTTTTTTCTCCAGATTTTTTTCTCTTTCCAGTACATGGTTCTAATAGCTAATGAGTCAATAATAATAATATTTTTAACAGTGCAAATCTCAGAGCACGTGTTGACCACAACTGCTATATACTTTTGCATAACGTACAATAGTACGATATTATCGGTTATGGTACCGAGTTTTATAATTTTAAATTTTTTGTTCTTTTTCATAGTAATAGATAATTAAATATTGTTAATTAAACTCACATCTTGTAATCTGGTATCATGTATCTTCAAAGAACTCACTAATTTGGTAATATAATTGAATAAAGTGAACCTAACCTCGTTCACCAAAAACATTGTACCTTACAACAGTGTTACCAGCCTTGAGATACAGAGATCTCAGTATTTGTTTAAATTTGTTATTGTTTGTAAAAAGATATTATTAATTGTTTTTAAAAGAGTTTATTGAATTTAATAATTGTCAATAAATCCCCAGTTTATTATCAGTGGAAACAGAGTTTTGATTTCTATACAATAGAAGAAGTAGTTTAACTTTTTTATGAACAGTTCTCTCATAAGGTGGCGGTAGTATTTGAATGACTGATATCATTCGAGTTACAAATGAACATTTAATTTATTTTATTGTATATGTGCATTCTTTGTGATATTCAAAAGGAATATCTATGTATGTATGTCAAGTGTTTTTACAGTAAAAGAAGTCGCCATCGAGAATAGTGAAGACATCCAAATATGGTAAGTGGGGAGGTTGACACAGTGAAGTGATAAATACTCTTTTAAACCACAAACTTTTAAACGTGAACATTAATCCAAATTTTAATAATCAACTATAATAACAATAACATTATAATAATCTTCAACAATAACATCACGTACTCGACTTGAGTATCTAACTTCTAATCTGCACATCTATATCTATATCTATTATCTGTTCTATAACAATACACACACACATGCATACATATAATGTCATTATGTTTCATGAATTCAAATTAAGTTTTATAAATTTAAATATTTTTCTGTACATTATTGGAAAATATTGTTTGTCTTAGCGGTTCAGCTCCAGTGTTAATTTAGGGTAACCAGATTTACGGTGGGGAGGGGATTTTATTTTTCTTGTTCTGCAGATTCTATTGTATTGTTATTAAATGACTAAATGTAACTACTGTTTTTTGTGTCTATTTCAGGAAAATAAAGCAGAAGTGGCAGTGGAAGTTGTAGATGAACATATCGATGTTGAAGGTGTAGATGAATATAACTATGTTGAAGTTGTAGATAGTGATGCATTCAATATTCTAAATTTTGGAAGTGATTATTGTAATACTGCTGTTGTAGAGGAACCAAACTGTGCAAGGTGTTTGACATTGGCAGATATCCGTAAAAAAAAGAAAAATCAATTATTATTGACCAAGAAAATGCTGATTGTAGAAAAGAAACTATTAATGATAATAAGAAAAAAAGAAAATGGGATAGAAAAAACTGTTGCCCGTTTTGTCACATTTTAGTGACAAATTTTGGTAGACACATTGTAAAACATCATCCATTTGAAGAAGAAGTAAAAGAATATACAGTGATTTTAGATGAAAATTTGAAGGAAAGAAAAAGGAAAAGAATGGCTATTACTGACAAACTGAGAAAGAAAGGTAATTATTATTATAACTTGAAGGTAACCAACAAGGGAAACAATGAAAAGCTCATACCGATGAAGAGACCAGCTAACTCAAAATACACAGTTAATTCTTTGACTCACGTTGTTTGCACAAAATGTCTTGGACTTTTCAAAAAAGAAAATATGTATCTACACTACAGGCACTGCAATAATAAAGGATTTGATGATAATAACAGCGAAAGAAGAAACAGAGTTACAAAGACGTGTTCATTAATGTTAATTCCAGATGTTCCTGAAGTTTCCGAGTCACTGAAAAAAGTCATATTTCCAACAATGTTGAAAGATAAATTTAGTTTCATTGCCCAAACTGATCCGTTAATTGTACGATTTGCTACAAAGGTTTTAAAACCACAGAAGTAATCAGCATATAAAATACATTTCATCAAAAATCAGGGACTTGGCCAGACTTTTAGATAAAATGAGACAAAACAATCCAGACATTACATATCTGGAAGACTGTATTAATCCAAAACAATTTGATAACTTAATGGAAGCGATTCATAATCTCAGTGGCTTTAGTTACATAACAGGAGAATGTAGTACACCTAGTGTTGCGCCTCGATTTATGTTCATCATTAAAATCTTGCTCCGACATTGTGAAAGCTTCAGTTTTGAAAGATTCTGGTATATTGAGTCCAGAGAAAAACAAAGTATGTAAAATTATGGATGAATTTTTACAATTGATGAAGACAGACTGGAGTGCTGAAGTAAGCACTAATGCTGACAAAGCAAGGAAAAAACGTGTGTTAGTAAAATAGATGTTCTTCCACATAATGATGACATTGTTACGGTCTGCATTGGGATTCGGAAAGGATATGACGAGGAAAAAGAAAAATTAATGATATTTCCAACAAAAAAAATATTTGAATATTTAAATAAAGACTTGATTGCACATATTATAATTTTAAGTCGTAGACGACCAGGAGAAGTTGTACGAGCTACTTTAGAAAATTATTCGCGAGTTGCAGATAATGATGAAATTGCTGCTGTTAAAGAGAACATTCTTACTGAAGATGAGAAAAGAACTTGTTCTGAGTTACATGTTTTCCATGTTCCTGGAAAGAACACACGTAAAGTCCCTTGTTTATTGACTAATCAGATGAAAGATACATTGGATCTCTTACTAGAAAGTAGACAGAGTGTTGGTGTTCCTGAAGAAAATAAGTTACTTTTTCCTCGTTGCGATTGTTTAAATACTTATGACGGAACAAAAATCATTGAAGATATGAGAAATAAATTTCAGTTAAAAAAACCAAAACACTTTACTGCAACGGGTCTTCGACACCATGCTGCAACATTTTCTCAATTAAATGGTCGTGATGATACTTACACTGAAAATTTGGCTAACTTCATGGGACATGATGTAAATATCCATAAATCAAATTACAGATTACCTTTACCTCTGATTCAAAAGTCTCAAGTTGGTCATCGCTTGTTACAGATGACATTTCCCAGAGATAAAAATACCCAATCTGAATCTACCATTAAAATTTCACCATCATCTTCGTCCAGAACTAATAAAAGCTCCAGTTTAAGTCAAACTTCTGCAAAATGTTCAAAGGACAGCTCAATTTGTGAAGAAGGAGATTTAAGTTATGAACCATCTATTCATTCGTCACTTTCCACTGAAGAAGAAAATATTAAAGATTCTTCAGTCAAAAAAACTAAAGGAATAACCCGGGTGAAGTGGAATGAAGAAGAAAAAAATGTTATTTATAAATATTTCGGGACACTTCTTTTAAATAATACTCATCCTGAAAGAAGAGATATAAAAAAAATGTACGAAGCAGAAAATATCTTCATAAATAGAACATTACCTCAGTTGTGTTCTTACATTAATAATGTGGCCAATAATAAGGTGAAAATTCCTCCAGCCATAAAATTGCAAATAAGAAAGGGCTTGATTTCATTTATCAGTACTTACACAAATTATTAATTTTTATCTGCAGCGGCTTTTTATTTTACAGCTATTGTTTTATTAATGTAATTTCATAATTTTCTTCTTAATTCCATTTTGTGGTGGACACGTTATTTAAATGTGTGTAAGTACCAGTCACATACGCATTCACTGTTTTTGCTATGTTGGTCACTAGGTTTAGGCTTCACCCATCTTCAGGCCAAACTTCATCCTCAGTAGATAATCATCACATTTTATAAGTGATGTTGTATTTTGTATTTTCTCACTTAATAATAAAAGTTTACACATGATACTACGCTATAATTGTGTTATAACTTTACATGGACGTAATTTTATATTATTTTTAGTATTATTGTAATTTATTGTAAGACAAACAAATATTTTCTTCTAGTGCAGCTAATTGTCTCAATTTATGTGTTTTACTTGAAGTAATTTTAATTACTTTTTTCTGTTTTCTTATGTTTTTGAAATTAATTTTGTGTGTAATCTACTATTTATTGTATTTTTTATTAGTTTTTTAATGTCTTAAAAGACAAGAAGTTAATTTTTCTGTATTATTGTTAATAATACT
The DNA here is from genome assembly GCA_034769895.1 of Magicicada septendecula. Lineage (NCBI taxonomy): Eukaryota > Metazoa > Arthropoda > Insecta > Hemiptera > Cicadidae > Magicicada > Magicicada septendecula. Next base: position 638,652,373 of record CM068367.1, read on the forward strand.
TGTAATTATGTACTTTTTAATTAGTCACTAGTTTAATTAGTTTTCTCTTTTTGTGAGATTTCTTTTTACAGTTATTGAGATGCTTAATTTAATTAGCCTACTGTTATTTGTTAAAATAATGAAAATAATTTTTTTTGTTAGAATACAATTTTCCATGTCTAAAAATGTATTTTTATTTTTGTTATCGTGTTAATATAACCTTAATTGAAATGAGGATTACAAGTGCTTAAAAATCAATAATAATATCTAAAAAGTTCAAAAGACTCCTGTATTTAAAAAATAGGTAATTGTTATTTTTAATTAATCCTTACTTAAAATTGTTTTATAATTTTATATGGACATAATTTTATATTATTTTTATTATTATTGTACTTTATTGTAAGACAAACAAATATTTTCTTCTAAACTTTGTCCAGTACCATACTTAAAACATGACAGTGCAGCTAATTGTCTCAATTTATGTTTTCTTGAAGTAATTTTAATTAATTTTTTCTGTTTTCTTATGTTTTTGAAATTAATTTTGTATGTAATCTACTATTCATTGTATTTTTTATTAGTTTTTAATGTCTTAAAAGACAAGAAGATAATTTTTTGTATTACTGATAATAATATTTACTTTCTAATTAGTCATGGAGTTTCCTCTTTTTTTGTGAGATTTCTTTTTACAGTTATTGCTATGCTTGATTTAATTACTGTTATTTGTTAACAATAATTATTTATTTTTGTTAGAATACAATTTTTTATGTCTCAAAAAATATTTTTATTTCTTTATCCTGTTAATATAACCTTAATTGGAATGATGATTACAAGTGTTTTAAATTCAATAATAATATCTAAAAAGTGCAAAAGACTCCTGTATTTAAAAAATAGGTAATTGTTATTTTTAAGGAATTCTTGTAGATTATTGTAATAAAAACCTGTACAGTGTACCAAAGTCTGTGTGATTTATATTTAGTTCTAACTTTTTTACTTGGTGTAGGCTTATTGGCAATTGGATTTGATTCCAGGATAGTGTGACTTTTGTTACCAGTGGTTCTCTTTGTCCCATAAGTTTCCTCGTAAAATTTGTATTACTTTATTATTCAATCATGCAAAATAGACTATATAACACATAGAGACTGTTCAAAACAAGCTCAGAAAAAATAGGGAAACCAAAGTTTATTAACTAAATTGAAGGATTTTATTTTATTCACAGGGTTTAACTTGTGATAGAAACTGATAAGCTTATTGAATCAACTGAAATGTGACAAGGATTGGCCAAGATTACATTGGTGAGAATGTATTGTTTCCACGAAATTTAGGTACATGTTTTCTAATTTGATCAATCGTATACACAATTTTATTTAACTAACAAATAGGATACACCTCCACCCAACTTTTTGTCAATAATCTAATCAGCTGGTTTTTTGTTTATTATTATTAAAGACCCTCTTAAGTTGAAAGTTTCTGTAAAAAGATCCGCTTTTCAGCTTAGAGAGGAAAAGAGAAAATATCACACAATGTGGAATCAACTGTTTTGTTATATTAGTTATTGTAATGAAAGAGACAGTGAGCGTTGTAAAAAGTAACAACTTTTTACTCTACCATACTTTTTCCGCTTGAATGAAGTAACCATGATTTTATTCAGTTCAATTCAAATTCTGTTTGCAGGAACCATTAATATTAGACTATAAAATGAGATATCCTTTATGGAATGTCTCTTAATTAATTTAACAATTAAATGGGTAAAAAATACAATAGAAGTTTCAACTGTAATAAACATTGGTACACTGGTATAATAACAGAGACAAAGAAGAAACTTGAAGGTACAAAAGACCTAAATGATTTTTTGATGCTGTACAGCGGCATAGACTCAGCAACAAGAGCTCAGAGTGGAGTGGCAGTTATGGCTGATAAGAGATGGAGAAAGAAAATAGGTTCTGAACACTTTTTAGTAATTAGGAAAACACACCAAGACTCCTGGGATGCGTTGATATCTAACATAGAAGCAGACGTTCATGGAAGACAAGAAGTAACATATTAACTTCTTAAACAGCTTAACAAAACTGAGAAAGATAATGCACAATTACACATGACAGATGAGGAGGTAAATAATAAAGGAGGACAAGATATAACTATCACTCTTCCGGTTGTTAACAGCACTATATACCTTGGGGATAACATAACAGAAGAATTAACAGAATCTAATATTTAGAATTAATATTAGACAATTACCTGTATTAACTTCCGTCTTGTGACTTCTTTAGTTTTTTCCTTAAAACAACGCGTTTCGAGAATAAATTCTCATCATCAGGTTTAAAAAACTATAAAAACATCAAATTCACCCAAAAGGGGTCGTCAACTATTTAAAATACACAAACACAAAAACACCACACATAATTAAACACCGACACAGTCACGGCACAGTCCGATGCGCATCGTCTCGCTGCCAACGACCAACTGTTGCACTTTGTCTTATACGACCATTATCATTGCCCGCTGACCCATCGATATCGATGGCCGTGTTGTACAGCAGATTCGATCGGAACGAAACTTTGTCATTAAGTAGCTGGTCCGTTTGTAACTTAGAAGCCCTGTATATCTCATATTCCTCCACAGCATTCATGTATGCACTCTTTTTACAATTATGAAGCAGTTTAAAGTTTGTGTGGAAGTCTGAGTACTTATGATTATACAGCATTAAATGCTGAGCGTAACTGGATCTAGTTTTCGAGATATCACTTTTGGGCAGGTGTTCTTTAAAACGTTCGGCTTGCGGCCTGCCCGTTTGTCCTATATAGAATTTGTCACAGTCATCGCATTCAAGCTTGTACACTCCAGTTTTCTCTTCAGCCGGGATATGAGTTCTTTGTCCCAAACGTTTTTTTATGTTATTTGTGGTTTTAAAGGCCACTGCTATTTTACGTTTTTTCAGCTCATTCTTTACAATGACTGGTAGTACATTTGTGTACTCAGTTACTATAAATTTAGTATCTTCTTTAGATGGGCCGGTTAATCTGCTTTTACTATTGATTTTTACCGAGTGTTTTCTTATAAGCTTGTCTATGATTCCACTGTTATACCCATTAGCGATAGCTATACTTTTGATTATATTAGTCTCTTCCACTCTGTCTTTTTGCTCAAGGGGAATAGCAAGCATTCTATGAACGAACGCGTTGAAGGCTGCCATTTTTTGGGAATATGGATGGTACGAATCAGCATGAATAGTAATATTCGTGGTGGTGGGCTTTCTATAAATTTTGAATCTAAAACGGTCATTATATTTGCTGATAGTGAGATCAAGAAAGTTCAGGCAGCTATTATTCTCCATTTCTAGGGTAAATTGGATTTTCATGTTTATGCTGTTCATATATCCTTTCAAATTTTCTATTTGTCTACTCGTTCCATTGAATATCATAAAAGTGTCGTCAACGTAGCGTACGTAAAATTTAATTTTGTCTCGCTGTTTATTAAGACTAGACATTAAAAATGTATTCTCAAAGTGGTTCAAGTATAGGTCCGCTAAAATCCCCGATAAAGGTGACCCCATTGCCAGACCATCCTCCTGCATGAAATACTCATTATCATAAGAGAAATAATTTTGTTTGAGTATTGTTTTTAGCAGTTGCATAAGTTCATCAATTTCATTTCTACCTAACCTATTTGTATTAATTAAGCTATTTCTGAGAATTGTCATTGTCTCATCTACCGGCACATTGGTGTACAGATTAGTTACGTCAAATGAAGCCAACCTATAATGTGATGCTTATTTAATAGTTTTAATTTTTTCAACGAGATCGTAGCTGTTTTTTATGCTGTAGTTATTTACTATGTCAATGTTCTCTTTTATGATTTTTACTAATCTTTTAGCCGTCCTATAACCAGGGGCAGTCGTGTAATTTACAACCGGGCGTATTGGCATATCTTTTTTATGTATTTTGGGTAAACCCGTAGGTTCTGGGGCCCTGGCATTTATGGGTTTTAAATAACGTCTAGTGCTTTCATTGAGGAGATTGGGGCACTTATTTATAGCGTTGTTTAATTCCTTGACATAGGCGCTAGTGGGATCCTTGTGTAGCTTTTTAATATTATTGTTTTTTATGAACTCCTGTACCTTATTGGTATATATATTTTTGTTAATAATAACTACCGTATTACCCTTATCAGCTGTCGTGACGATAGCGTTATCATGTCGAAGTTTTTCGTAAACATTCCGTGCAATACGCGCGTCACGTTTGTACTTATTCTGCAGGTTAGCGATGTGGGTATCCTTCACAACCAATACTAAATCCTCTGTACTCTTTACTTGTATTAAAATTATATAACAATATTCACGTGCTTATCCACACTCAATCAACGACCAAAGCTTGCGACCCAGCTGGGGAACATCAAGGTAAATACTGCAGAAGAAGAGTATACCTTCGAGACGTGGGCAAGTGCGCACACATGAGTAAGAGCATATGTGCAAAAGTAAGTGTCTAAAAATAATGTTGTAATATATATATATATATATATATATATAAAACGGATCTTTACAGCTGTCGCCGTTTCTCCGTCCCCAACTTCCATTGTAGCATGTAAGTTCTTCTAAATTTCTTACAACCATTGCTTCTGCTACGTCATCTCGCCAACTCCTCCGTGGACGTCCTCTTTTCCTCCTCACCGGTGGTATCCATTCCAATATTTTGCAGGGCCATCTGTCATCTTCCAATCTCTTCACATGCCCAAACCAAGTCAATTGTCCTGTCAATATTCATCTCAGCTCTAATAGTCTCATTTCTAACCCTGTCTAATTTTAATCTTCTACAACTCCTCCTGAAGAAGCCCATTTCCGCTGCCATCAGTTTTTTCTTATTTACGTTTGAAACGTTCCAAACTTCTGCTCCATAAAGGATTACACTTCGCACCTTGCTATTATATATATGTTTCATTGTATTTCAGGTTATACTTCTTTCCCATAGAAGCGAATTCAGCGTTCTTATAACGGTTCGCCCCTTGTTAACACGTTCTTCAATTTCATCTTTGCTGCTTCCCTGTTTTTTGAAAATAACACTTAAGTATTTACTTTTTTCAACACCTCTTATCCTATCCACATCCAATTTTAAGTCCTTAACTTCTTCATTGCCCACTATCAGGTACTCACATTTTGCCATGTTCATCGTCAAACCAGCTGCATCATATTCCTCTTTTAACTTTCTGACCATATACTTGAGGTCTTCGTCATCCTCTGCTACCACAATCTGGTCATCGGCAAAATGTAGAGTGAACAGATTGTCATCTCCTACTCTCAGCCCCATGCTTTTACACTTCTTTGTCCATCTTACTAGAGATCTGTGTAAGTATATTTTAAAGAGGGCAGGGGACAAGCAGCATCCTTGTCTTACGCCTTTTGGAGTTTCGAATGGGAGAGTGAGTTTGTTTCCCAGTTTGACCCTGGTGATATTTTGTTGATAGTATCTTCTGGTGGCTGCAATCAAATTTGCATTTGTGTTCAAATGCTCCATCTCCTTCCATAACTGTGAGATTGGGACGCTATCGTATGCCTTTTCTAAATCTATTAAAGCTACATGCGTTTCTCTATTATGCTGTACTCTCTTTTCAACAGCTATTTTGATTGTAAAGATGTTGTCTACTGTGGATCGCCCCGCTCTAAAACCTGATTGTTCTTCGGGCTGCTTGCTCTTGATGTCTTCTTCAATTAAATTTTTCAAAATCCTTGAATATATCCTCCCGATGGTCGGGATCATAGCAATTCCTCTGCAATTTCTAGGGTCCAACTTTGAACCCTTCTTATAGACTGGTGAGATATACGATGTTCGCCACTCCACTGGCACTTCTTCTCCATTTAGGCATCTTTCTAATAATTTTCTGAGCATTTCAAACAGCTTGTGGGGCCCATATCTAACTAATTCTGGGTTTATTCCTCCCGGACCTGGGGATTTCCTCAATTTTGTACCTTTTATTGCCTCTTAAACTTCTTCAATACTTAGTGCAATTTCTCCAGATACTTTTATTTCATGGTCATTAGGAATGAATTTATTCCTTGTTTCAACCAATAGCTCCATAAAGTATTGTATCCATTTTGTTTCAGGTATGTTGTTCAAAAATATGTGTCCGGTTTGTAGTTTTAATGGCTTTAATTGTCTTCCAAGCTTCTGAGCTTTGTGTACCTCCCAGCTGATTATCTATGCATTCACATCTTTTCTCCCAAGCATTATTTTTCTTCTTCACTACTTGTTGTTTAACTTCTCTATTCATTCTTTTATATTCTTCTCTAGTCTCTTCATCTTTAGTTTGTAGTAGTTTCAAATATGTTTCCTTTTTCTTTTTGATTTTCTCTTCTATTTCACTATCCCACCAGAATGGTTTATTTGATTTCCGATTCTGTCTTCCTAGGGCTTCCTCAGCCGCTTCTCTAATACATTTCTTTATAAGCTCGTATTCTTCTTAAGTGGATCTGGTTGCTGTCATTAACTTTTGTTCTAATCTCCAAGAATACAGCATTCTTGTACTATAGTGCTGAAAGCTCTTCAAATTATATTTTGTGTCTTCAATTTTCAGGCCAACATTTTCTGCTCTTTCTACATGAGCTCCTATGAAGGGAATATACAGTTTAGCAACGACCAATCTGTGATCTGACCCACATTCAGCTCCCCTGTGCACTCTCACATCCCGCACTCTCAAACCAGATCTTTGTCTCAATATTACATAATCTATTATAGATCTTAGACCTCTTGTGTTCTGGTACCACGTATACTTATGGATGTCTTTGTGAGCATAGAAGGTATTCATTATTTTCAATTCATATTGTTCACATAAATCGATTAACCTCTCACCGTTGTTATTAACTGTCTCTTCTCTGTGTGTGCCAACTACTTTACTGTTTCTTTGTTTTCTGACTCTTGCATTAAGATCTCCTGCAAGGATTATTTCGTGACTGTTTGGGATGTCCTCTATGATTTCTCTCAGAGCTTCTTCAAAATTGTCTTTCGTTTGAACTGTGGCGTCTTCAGTTAAAGCATATATGCCAGTTATTGTAATAATTCTCCCTCTTAGCTGAACTGTCATTTTTAAAAACCTTTCATTAATGGGCTCCCATGATTTTACCCGATTCCGGTAATTTAATCTATTAATGGACCATAAAATTATAAACACACTATATTATAATTATGGATTCAATATAGTTAATAAGTTTTAAGACGGATAAAAAGGCATTCAGACTCTAGAAAACAAGAGGGGAGAGAAAGACAGACTGAATCATTAGACATATAGCAGCTAGGAGGCTACACTCTAATACAGTTGGTATTATCTAATGAATGTTTGTAGGAACTGTACCTTATGCTTTATTTCATCACCATTCCACACAACATCATCTTCCCAGTGTAACTGTGAAACCATGAGGAAAGCATCATCTGGATAAGAGATGTCAGATGTTTCATTATTTTCTTCTCCTTCACCCTACAATATGTAACTCTGAATCAATAAAGTAAAAAAAAAAAATCACAAACAAAAACAAAATGAAAAATATCTTAATCTGCAGATATGTAATGTAAATATCTGAAAAAATTCTACTTATGCAGCCAAAATGCACACTGAATTTTCTAGCATTCAGAGCATTCAGTGAACAAGCTGAGAGAGACAGAGTCGCATTTCTCTTAACACATATAAAAGTTACCGAGTGCTGATAATCATAAAGCTCGTTAATGGGATGGTTGTTCATCTATGACTGTTAAGAACAAACAACTTACGTCTGCAGTGTAAATACACTTTATATCAATAATCCATTAAGTGCATACAAGATGATTAAATACATAAAACAGTAAATTGTTAACTACCTTAATTATGCAAATTGAAATAAAGTATGGTGCACATTTTTGCTGACACACTGATCAGTCAAAATATTTTTAAATGATTTTCAGTCTTGAGTAAATTATGTTTATTACAATTTTCAAGTAACACATTCTATATTAACATACAGGTACACAATAACACATTATTGTATACTGTAATTGAAAAGTTTAAACACTCTTATCTTTAATTTTAAAAGTCCGGCATTTTCTTCTGTTTAACGTTACTTTTACGTTTGTCAGTTGCATCATTCGACCATTTTGTCAAATTCAAAACATTGGAGTTAAAGCTGGTTATTGTTCAGCATATTGATGTTGTTTCTTTCACTTCCCCATGAGAAATTTTCTTTCTTGACAGATTCCAATTTCATTTGAGATGTACATAATACCTACAAGCTCCACACATAATTTGTAAGCATAGTTGGGACCTCCAAGCTACTTTGGGTCCCATATCAGTGTTATCACCATTTTCTAAACTTTTGTTCTGAGCTTTGTGCTCTTCAGGCCGAAGCAATTTTTCTGGAAAATTTTAAAAATGTTATCTGGATACTGTTACATTATACATATTTACATACAATTCTCTTTTTTCTCATCTAAACAATATTAGATGGGTGGTAACTCAATGTCTACCGGATGTCATCCCTTACATATAAACACCTTTTTCCTCATAAGTTCTGTTTGCTGTATCAGTACAAAATTCGCCTGTGTATCCAAGAAAAATGATGACTGACACATCCACACAATATTTTAAAGTCTGATGCTTGAGATTTCCAAGTTTAGTTCAGGATATACTACTGAGATGGCTTCACATTAGTTTTTTGATAACAGTGATTATAGGACCTGTAATCCTTCCATGGCTTGGATTGCCTGTTTACAATATTACGTAGGTACTACTGGATTCATTCATTAACCTCTCTACTATTATTCATCACTGCTGCATTAATTTCATCATCATCCATTTATGTCTCTACATTTTCATTTTCACTTAACCACTCAGATTTCTCTTATTCCTCAGTATTTTTGCACTCTGCTACTTGTATCACAAACAATAAGAGTTCGTCTTCCACAAGATTGGCCATAATATCATCTGTAACAATTGCTAACAAAATGTTTCATCAAGATTTTTGCAGTGTAGCATCAGAAATTGCATTCCATGTGTCTTATCATGTACATAATGTCTTTGGTGTTAATTTTCATCACAGCTTATTCTATATTAATATTACTGTCATCCAGTTTTCACAACTGAAGTTGGATATTTTTTTGTTTCCTTTTTCATTGATGCAATAATACTTTCATCCATTGGTTGTATTAAAGAGGTAACTGGTGGCAACAACAAACTTTAATTTCATCCTGTTTAAGGAAGTCACTTTACAGATGATTTGGAGCACTATGCAGAAGAAGAATGGCTTTCCTGAAACATTTTTAAATTTGATAAATGCATTCACATTTGAAGCAAATTCAGTATCAAACCAATCTGGAATAAAAGGGAATCTATCCAAGCAGATTGCTGAGTGTGATAATAAATGTGTAGGTGTGACAGATTCACACTCTTAAAAGCTCTAGGCTTTACGTACTTTCCTATAATAAAAGATGGTAATTTATGAGATCCTGAAGTATCTAAGAAAAGAGCATTAGTAATTCTGTCTTTATACAACTTCTCACATGGTGTACTTAATTCTGTTTTCTGAGCAAAAGTCTGTCCTGGTACAGTTTTGTAATTCAGCCCTGTCTCATTTATATTGAAAATCTGATCAGCCAACTTTCATCATTTATGATTTTATTACCCAAACTGAAAAATTACTAGCAGACAATGGATCAGATGATAATATTTCTCCACAAATCAATAACTGCTGAGATGTTATTAACTGCTGAGATGTTATTAACTGCTGAGCATAAATGATATTTGTTATAACTCAATCATTAACATGTATTAATCCTTTTATTTGTAATAGCAATTCATCACTTATTGGTTTGTAATGAAGTAAAATCTTGTACAATGCTTAATCTCTGAGTCAGTTAATGAAATGGTCAGTTAAAAGAGAGGTCACTGTATTAGGTTTACATTCAGCGAGTGATACACTGATACTGGTACTGGGTTCATTACCTCTATATGCTGCACATACCACTTACAAAATAAAATAAAAACATTTTCACAAAGTTCCAGTATTCTGTACAATCTCTTACATGGTACTGATATCTTTAAGGACAGATGAAACAGAACACTTCTTGATTTTAATCCCAATGGATATGGTGGAGACTGTTGCTGATCACTGTAAATAAGGATTGAAACGGAAGATTTCTATGTTCATGGTCTGTTTAAATGGAATCAATTTTATCTTCAACTAAAATACTTAGAATTACCATTGCATCTCTACATTACAAAACATTACAGTATGGTATATGTTTACAGCATGTTCAGTTTGATACAATACCCTCCTTGGTTAAAAATGACTTCTTACTTATGAGAAATATTCTTAATCGAGAATATTTTAAAAGGGTCTATTTTATGTTAGAATAAAAACAAAATTTTTCATTACTTTGTACTTGTGTTATGGACTGAAACAGTATATATACACAATAAATTAATATTTCTTAGAATCCATAGTATTTTTATTAGCAGTCTACTTACATCAATGAATTCTCATGTTTTTTGCCAACGTGTCTGACATGTCGGTCACTGAAGAAAGTGCATAATGATTAAACACTTTCGTTTTTAAACATATAATATGCATTCATAAAAGTAAACAGAATGTGACTGAATTTTAAAACATACTGTGCCTCCATTGCTGAACTAAACATTAGTTTTCTATGTACTTTAATAATCTTATTATAAACTTGTGACGTTATATTAATATTATTATTTTCTTTTGTTATATTTGGTCAAAATAATAAAAAAAAAATTATGTATGTTTTACTGAATAATAAGATAAGTGGGAACTTAATAAACTACTTTCTGAAACTGGTACCTCATTGCCTACTGCATAAAACAATAAAGAGCTACAATCTTTCTAATAAATTTGTATTTTAATTGTGCTTTATATAAATAAATTGCTTATTGAACAATGTACATAACATTACATTTTCTTTCAATTTGAATCCATAATTGAAACCCTCTCCTGTCTCTGGAACATCCAGCATGTCATACCATAGTTGTGCAGGTCCAAACCTCCAATCAGCTACTTTAGGTCCCATATCAGAGTTATCACCATTTTCTAAACTTTTGTTCTGTGCTTTGTCCTCTTCAGGTCGAAGTAATTTTTCCTGAAAATGTTATAAATTTTATCTAGATACTGTTACGTTATACATATTTACATACAATTCTCTTTCTTGTCAATAGTTATTTCTTAAAATAATAAGAACAGATTAATTTAGGCCTATAGCTTTCCTGACTTCTACTACAACTCAAGAGGTATTGTGTTAGATGGACAAGAGGGTGTGATTGGAGAGGTGACACACAGAGAAATGAATTCACATTAACTGAATTCATAGTTCCCCCTTCCTATGAACTAATAATGGTTTACTACGCAACTTGGACAACAGCTCTTGTTTCTCAACTTGGCCCTTTTTAAATTGTACTAAATGATGTAGATCACAAATTTTTGAAACACTTGCTCTAAACATACTTTTTTATATGCTGTATTAAGAATCACATGCAAATATTGTACAGATATAATTATTTTATTAATTTAACACATATAAGCATTATGATACTTGTAATTTACATTGTACATTGTATACTTTTAACTATATTTTCCACTACTTTATAAAATGGACTCGTAATTGCATTTGGTTAATTACCAATTCTTTGCATGCCTAGCATACCTTGTATGCTGTAGCATAGTCTGCTACTAGAACAAAGTATTACTTTGTCTAATAATAAATATATTTACCTTATTTCCTGTCTCGTGACCACATGTATTAACGCAATGAATATTATTTACGCGTTTTGATACTATGTATCGTCATCAGAATATATATTAAAATATAAATCACTCAATGAGGTCGTTAAAAATTTAAAACATTAAAATCTATATGTTTTAAAACTATATGTTTGGTTTCGATTTTGTGATTTTAATGTTTTAAATATTTAACGACCTAATTGAGTGATTTATATTTTAATATATATTCTGATGACGATACATAGTATCGAAACGCGTAAATAATATTCATTGCGTTAATACATGTGGTCACGAGACAGGAAATAAGGTAAATATATTTATTATTAGTCATTATAAGTGGCCTGGATGCCGACAGACATGTTATTCATATCACTTTGTAAACTTATTATATATATATAATGAAAGAACAAGAAACTGCTATTTATTTCTTATGTCAACTGAGGATACAGACATGTTCACAATAGTACAAATATGGATTATATTATCACTTTTTGATTTAACTGAAAAAATGTACGTAGAAATTGTGTATTTGACACAAGAACATGGAACCATGTTTTCTCATAAATAAATGTTTTTAGTATAGTCGCATGTGTATGAATAAAATATCAGATATTCTAATCAGAACTCTAGAAAAGTAAATATTATGGATGTCAAGAAATTACAATTAGTCAGCTTGAATACAACTGACTCTTGCCTTCAGTACTCTTTCATTGTACCATTTTGCTCTTGCAATTTTTTTTTTAATTTATAAAAAACTGCTATATAAGTTTTACTTAAAACTTGTAAGTACATTTCTTAACCTTTAATCATATGTTGCCTTAAAATCAAAACAATATAATGTTAAAACCGAAAGAAGACCACTACACATTGAATTTCAAACCTAAATGAGGTTACTGGAGCTTGCCCATACAAGAATATAATCTAGACATAAAGAAGATTGGATTATATCTATGTTTGAATAACATAGTCATTCTATTTATTTTTCTAACAAATTTTATTACCTCTGGATAGTGAGATCTAAGAAACCTACATTCTCAGTTATCACTACCTGAATTACCAAGTCCACTATACTAACAGCAACATACACACACACACACACATACACCTTATATATAAATACCTTTTTCCTCATAAGTTCTGTTCCTATATCAGTACAAAATTGATCTGCATATCCAAGAAAAATGATGATTGACACATCCATACAATATTTTAAATTGAAGATGAGAAACAACATCTCGAAACGTTTGGGAGGTGACAACAGTAAGTTCATTAGTGAAAGTTTATATATATTATTAAATATTTTAAAATCTGATACTTGAGATTCCCAAGTTCAGAATACACTATTGAGATGGCTTCACTTCAGTTTTTTTATATCAGTGGGTCTTATAGGACCCGTAATCCTTCCATAGCTTGGCTTGCTTATGGCTTTAATAAAATTTATACAAAAATCAATGCACGGTGAATACACTTACACTGACTCATATGCTCTTACAAAATTTTACTAAGAGAAAAATTAAAATTTCATAATAAAAATGCATTGGTAAATTTAGAAATGATACTGTTAAGGTTATGTAACTCTTAGTTTTGTGTTAATAATGATGATAAACAATTCACCAAAAACATGTTTTATTTTTAAAAACGTGTTTAAAGCAAAATATATTCATAAACATACCTCATCATCTGATTTGCACTTTTCAGGTGGTGGAGGTGATGCATAATTAAATGTCCAACCTCGTTTTTTATTCCTATACGTTTCCTGATCAGAACCTGAATCTGAATGCTGCTGATGGTGATGATGATGTTTCCTTTTACGGCGTCGTTTCCTTACACTACGCCATATCTGTGGTAGACTACTTGGTTTTCCAGGTCCAAACAGACGAGAAAATCTCAAAACCTGCACATATGCTTGTGAATTTGTATATAAATTTAAAATTTACATACAATTACATTAATGGTATCAGAATTTTAAAATAATGTATTATACAATATTGTCTTTATCCATAAACTTATACTGTACAAAATGCCTTTTACAACCTAAATTACAATGTTCTTAAATTTAAGAAAAATCTGCTCCATCTACCTTATATCACAACATCCAAAAAAACCATCACACACGCACATGTGCTACACTGCTGTCATGACCACAATCTATTCATAAAGAGGAATGTGTGTGTCCGTTTGTATTTTATAAAGATCTACAGTTTTATTCTGATAGTGATGAAATTTTGCACACTGACAGTTCAAAACAAGAGGAAAATTCGTATCTACATTTCATTATGAAAAACTACCCCCACCCCCATTTTCCACCCCTTAAGCAAACTTTTAACACGCAGCTTTGTGGTTTTTCGCGAATATCTTGAAAACGGTGAGGAAATCGACCAAAGTGGAAAGTGATTTTCTGAAAGCCCATAAAATTTGCTACAAAAAACAATTTGCCCGGCTCTGTTAGCGTTCTCAGTTCCAAAGTTATTAACAATCAAAGTTGAAAATTGGTGCACAAAGACAGCTTCGCCTGCACCAGAAATGTGTCAGAGCTTCTACGTCAAGGGCAAGGAAAACGTTGGAGGAAAGAGAGCTTCGCCTGCACCAGGACCATGTCAGAGCTTCTGCATCAAGGGCAAGGGAAATGTCGGAGGAAAGAGAGCTTCGCCTGCACCAGAAACGTCGCTGGAACGAGAGTTGCGTCTAGAACAAGTTCGACGCAGAACGGAGGAATCAAGAATTGTGAGTCGACATTCTGATCTAAAATAACGGGCATTTAATTACATTGCTGGATTACAATTACTATACTCATCTGAAAGTCGTAATAGGATGGATGGATGTCGTATGTAACCATTGTCAGGCAAAGAAATATAAGGACAAACCACCTGGGATGTGTTGCTCAAATGGGAAAGTGAAACTGCCGCCACTTAAAGTGCCTCCTGAGCCACTGCTGTCTTACTTATCTGGTAGCACAGCAGACTCCAAACATTTCCTCAAAAATGTAAGGGCATACAATTCCAGCTTTCAAATGACATCGTTTTGAGCGTCTTCTATAGTGCAAGAACATGGTTTTATGCCTACTTTTAAGGTACAGGGCCAAAACATTGTTAAAATGTCTAACAAGTAAAATATATTTTTGGCATATCAAGGTTTCAATTATTAACTCAATCCTTTTATAATCATTATCCCGAGCGAAGCCGGGCAAATCCCCTAGTATTAAATATGAACTATACAAGATGTCATTCCATTTCTAATTGACAAAAAATAAAAAGGTAATTTCCCATTGCCCACATACTAAATTTATCTCAAAAATTTTCAGTATTACATAGAGGCTAACTTTGTTGTACTTGCTTTTTACTGTATTTCTACAAAATTCACTAAAAAATCTGACTCTGCATATACCAAACTTTCTCATTTTTTTAAATCCTGTTTCTTTGTATGCTACTATAGTACGGGACACATCATTGTAAGCTTCGAGGTGACGCAATAGTAACAGCTCTTCCCCGCCCCTCGCCCAACAGCGTTGTCGCGCGTTACACATGGTATGCGTAGGCAACGGCGGGGAGGGGAGGTCTGTTGCAAACACTACACATTCCATTGACATGTCATTCCACTTGCTACAGGATAAACATCTCCGTCTTCTCAACATTACCCATGTACATATTACATTCAGTAGCTCTAAGATTACGTGTTTAAACTTTTTATTAATCATTTTTGTTATATTGTATTATTGTCGTTATTTAATAATTATATAAGGCTTATTCACGATGAATGATAATAATAATTTACAAATTGTTGAGGCTCCTCAAACTCCTACAGTGTCATCAAACAGAGGAAGTTCTGGTAAAAGGACTTAGGGAAACAAGGAAAACACATCATTGCCGATGTTTACAACTTTTTACAGAGTCTCGCGGATGATCCAAAAAAGGTTGAAAAGTTGAATTTTAAAAGGGTTCAAGAGTTGACTGCCGAAGCTTGTGGAGTAAGTCGATCGACAGTTCAAGGCGTAAAGTGAGACGCAGATAAGTGTGAAGGAAATGAACCTAAGTTTGGTACGCCGCGGAAGCATTTTAAAAAGAAGCCGACAATAACAAATTTGGACAACTTCGACAAAGATGTTGTGCGAAGATGTGTTTTAGTTTTTATGAACGTGGAGAATACCGAACATCGGAAAAATCCAACAGCATTTGGCTGAACAAATAAATTTTAGGGGCTCCAAGAAATCAGTGCAGCGAATTTTGAAACAGATTGGATTTAAATATAAAAAGTGTAATGACGGCCGAAAATTTTTAATGGAAAGAGTAGATATTGCTTGTGCTCGCGCTACTTTTCTGAGAAAATGCATGAAATTCGAAATGGCATTTTAAAAAGGCCCACATTTTATTTGGACGAGACATGGGTGAACCAAAATCACAGCAAATCAATGATTTGGCAGGACTCAGAGGAAAGGGGTGGTTTAAAAGTGCCAGTCGGAAAAGGTGGGAGATTAATTGTACTTCATGCGGGATCAGCTGAGACAGGGTTCGTGAAGGAATGCAAATTAATTTTCCACGCACAAAAATCTTCATTAAATACAGATTACCACAACGAAATGAATTCGAAACCTTTTTAAAGAGTGGTTCGTCAACTTCCTCTACTTACTGGAAGAGAGTTCTGTCATAGTAATGGATAACGCGAGTTATCATTCCGCACTTGCTGAGAAAGCTCCTAAATCAAACTGGAGAAAATTGGGAATTCAAGAATGGTTGAGAAATCATAAAATTGAATTTTCTGTGCAAGATACGAGGGTTTAATTGCTAAACAAAAACGAAATAAAAAATGCGCTGAAAATATATGAAATTGATCAAATAGCCTACGAAATGGGTCATGAGGTTGTACGCCTTCCACCTTATCATGCACATTACAACCCAATTGAGTTGGTGTGGGCACAGGTGAAAGGATATGTGGCCGATCGAAATAATAATTTTAAAATGGTCGACCTTGAAAGACTGATGGACGAAGCGATAGCTAAAGTAACGGTTGAAGACTGGAGAAAATGCGTCCGACATTCCGAAGAGCTTCAAAAGGACGATTACCAGAAAGAATGCCCTAGAGATTTGGCTATAGAACGTATGGTGATTGCAGTGACGGAAGAAAGTTCAGAAGATAGCGAATCCAGTTCTGATTGAAAGAATTTAAAAATAATTATAATGCTTAAATTTTTGTGTATATTTTTATTATAATGTGTATAATTTTTCTTTACCAAATTAAAAAAAAAATGAAGTGTTTCATTAAATAACATATACTGTAATGTAAACGACTGTTTTAAAAACAAATAAAATGTAAAGAGAATTGTCATATTAATAAAGAATAAAGAAAATAATTACAAAATTGAAAACAACACAAAAATTATATAAAGAAAGAAAAAAACAGAGGAAAGAAGAGGACTTATGGTGTGTGTGAGAGTGTTTTATCTCTATTGTACGATAATGGGCTGACGTATTCTCTTTGATCGTAGTAGTTCACCGATGTAGAAACGTGAGGTGTGTGTGTGTGCGTGTGTGTTATCTCTATTGTACGAGAATGCGCTGACGTTGTTTGTTTGGCTTCGTAGTGTAACGCGACCGTGAGTGTGAGTGAAGCGACATGGCAATACTGCAGTTACTATTGCATCACCTCGAAGCTTACAATGCTATGTCCCGTACTATAACTGTTTGAAAACTGAGACGTTAGTTTCTATAATATACATATTGGTTTTCATCTAACCTACATTAGGCCTATAATACATATTCCTTTGTTTCGTAGAAAACAGGAATTATCAGCGTTAAAACTATTATTTCATGTCAGTATTTATTGAATTTAGATAATTTAACACTTTGAAGCCAGGCCCTTAACATAGTAATCCTTTGCCCAACCCGGGCCATTTTTGCATATTAAAAATGGTATATCTTCTAAACTATATGGTAGAAATATATGCTACTTATATTTTTATGAAGATCTAAGTGTCTTCTTTAAAATGATGTATAGGCCTACTGTCATTGTGTTGGTTATTTTCCCTGAAATTGCTTGTCAAATAAAGTGATGTTTTTGGAAGAAAAAAATTGGCCAAAACACATGTTGTTACTAGAAACTCATAATTTTATTTTTATTTGTTAGAAATACATTAAACAATATATTCTCTCAATTGATGTTCGTTGGCATTCTTGGAAGTTTTCACAGGATGTCAAAATGTCAAATAACATCCATCGGGCATCAAAGTATTAAAACATTCCTGTAATGAATTCTTATTATAATTTAATGAAAACATTAGAGTAACGTAATATGTAATCATACACATTACATTAAAAAAATTTAGTAAGGAAGATATTAAATATGTTTTCAGATAAAACAGTTACAGTAAGGCAGAACAGGAAAACATCTACACACAGGCAGAAAAGTAGTGTAGATGCAATCAGTGGGAAAGTACCAAATACAATAACTGGGTGTTACATAATTTTTTATTAAAGCATTACAATTGCAATTATAAAAATATAATTATAAGTTACAATTACAACCAAAAAAATTATAATAAACTAAAAAAAGTGAGATATGGAGGCTAAAACAAGTTATTTGTGCCATAAGTAGCACTCATACTAACATCAAAAATGAAATATTACTAATAAAAAATTTCCAAATTATAATATAACTAGCAGACCCGACAGACGTTGTCCTGTACACACGTCGTTAATTCGAAAATTTCAAACATTCTTCAATAAGCTGTAACAATCTGGACTGTTTTGATGAAAATTATTATTCAAGAGTTATTTTAATATCTAACGTCATTACATGTACACTTATCCAAATTCGACCGATCGGTAGCATGTGAGTATATACTGTGTGTGTAAGTATGCATATACTGTATGAGTAAAGTGAAATGTAGAAGCTGTGTTAACTAAAAAGATGCATCTATTACCACACTCCACGGATGAAATTTGTAGACTGGATAATAGCAGCCACTGTCTATGATTATTGACACGGATATTTCTAGGCGTCACCGAAAATTTTAAGCGAATGAAATGACTGATTACAGGCTGGGATATTATCCGTGGAGTGTGGCAATAACAGCATCGTAAATACAAACTTTAACTTGTTTTAAGTAAAGGTAAAAAATCTTACACTGAAACTATTTTATAACATTTATTTATTAATTTACAAAAACTTAATTTATCTTAATGCTATTGGATGTACAATATTTTTAGTTAATCCTTGAGGCGTATAAACAAACAAATTCGATGGTTTTCCAACTCTGGAACACGCAACATATAATTGAGCGTGAGAAAAACACGGATTTTCTAAATCTAAGCCACAAATTGTCATTGTTTGGCCTTGTGACTTATTTATAGTAATAGCATATGCCAAGCGGATTGGAAATTGTAAACGTTTGAATGGTATAGGCGAATCTGAAGGAATCATTGGGATCCGTGGTAGAAGTACAACCTCACCTTGAAATTTTCCACTCAAAATAGTAGCTTCAAGAATGTTGTCCATGATTTTTTTTATAACTAATCGCGTCCCATTACATAATTTCGGAGCATTCAAATTTCGAAGCAAAATTATAGGTGAACCAATCTTCAGTCGCAAATTATGTGGTGGCATTCCCGGTAAATCTAATGAATTTAAAAATTCTACAGGATAGTTAACAACTTCATCAGGATCAACAACAGTGTCGATCGATTTAAATGTAGTTTCATTACCAGGCAGTAATTGCTGTATTTTGAAATTGATGGCATCAACATCTAAATTTTTCGCAGCTAAAATTGCTCGCTCTCGTAGCCATCCATGATTAGTATAATTATGTCTCAAATCTGGAAAGATACTGTTTATTAACTCATCTTTGGTAGCCACCATGTTGCAAAAATTCTCTGGAAGTCGAATATATTGTGTATCTTCATACAATTCAATTTTACCATTGCCAATATCCAACAATTGTTCAGAGAATCTTGACGCTAATGGATCATTTTGAAGTTGAACGCGCATATTAATAGTAAGGCATAATTTGCTGACACTTCGCCATAGATAAGATTCTTTTAAACATGCGTTTATTTCGTCTGCATATGTCGCGCGTGGAATGACTGGTAATGTTTGTCTGAAATCACCAGACAGCAACAATAGAGCACCACCGAAAAGCCTAGTATTATCCTTGATATCTTTCAGGGACCTGTCGAGAGCTTCAAGCGAATGCTTGTGGGCCATGGTACATTCATCCCAGATAATAATTTTGCATTTTCTCAAAACTTGAGCCATGCCTGAATGCTTCTTTATGTTACACATTGCTTCGGGATTTGTGTGAACATTCAAAGGTAATTTAAGCGCTGAATGCGCCGTCCGTCCACCATCAAGTAACGTTGCTGCGATTCCTGATGAAGCAATAGCCAATGCAATATGATTTTGTGATCGGATGCGCGCAAGTATCAATGAGATGAGGAATGTTTTACCAGTACCACCTGGTGCATCAAAAAAAAAAGAATCCACCTTGTTGCGCTGCAATTGATACATTAATTTGATCATATACATTTCGTTGCTCAGCAGTGAGCAATTGTTCATTATTGGCAACAAAAGTAGCCAAAGAAGTTCTATCGAAGTGGTGTTCCCGTTGAACATCGCTGTTGATGGTATCTACTGCTGGGCGGTTCGGCGCTGGCATGCCGAAATGGATGAGCGGCATATTCGAAATAAGAATACAAATATCCTCAATCATTATTAATGACTCATTATATATTTCTGCGGAGAATTCAATATTTTGATTTTGATTAGTAATTCTAATCCAATGTAAAATATCCTCACTCATTGAGTCTTTATATTTGTCCCACAGAGCAGATGCTTCAGACGGAAAACACGTTGTCAATATTATTGAAAATAATTGACGAATTTGTTGTGGAGATGAGCTCAGTGCTGCATCTGCAAGTGTGAGATCCCAATGGTTATCATCCTCCAATAAATGTAACTCACGACACGCATCGAAGAAAGTGTCGTATAAAGTACCATTGACTTTTCGCAAATATCGGAAAGATGTTGGTCCAGGAACGTTAACCAATAACAAACGCAAAAAAAAACATTCGCGTTGCTTAGGATGAACTGTATATAATCGACCTAAAGTATTTGTCATAAATATGTCGGTGAATCCTGGGACTGGAATGCCTCGTTTCCGTGGTTCCCAATTTTTTGATTGTTTATTCCACGTAAAAAATTTAGGAACATCAGTATACATTAATGTCCTTGCGAATTGACCAACAACATCTTGTCGGCAACAAAGGTTGAAAAATTCAGTAAGAGTTGTTTTTGGAGCCGTTAAAGCTTGTTGTAGTGCAGTCTGTTCTGTAAAGTAAACACGCTGTCCGTTTTCAAGATGCACAGCCAAATGTATAACAGCAGGATCCCTTTCATGTATAGGAAACGTAAAAATGCGCCAAATAGCTTCGTTACTGCTTATGTATCGACCCATTTGATAACGTGTAATTTCGTCATTGTCATTTACATTTTGAACAGCGAATACAGCTTTATCACTGCCCTTGTGAACATACTTACAAATGTATTTTATAGATTTCACTGAACTGCATAGTTCAACGTTTATGTGCGCTTTATAGGTTTTGCACAGCAATGGTGAATATGGAACTACCCAGCGATTATCAATATCTACTCTCACACCGTTTGATAGACGCAATTCATATGATTGACCGCCATTGTCTACGTCTCTACGCCGGTAAGATGGATAACCGTCAATATTGGTGATAGTATCAGATTGGCATGGTTTTGGAAAACGCTTCGTACATTTTCCATTGTCCATACATGGTGACATCATGTTTAGAGTACCACATGGACCATGGATCATATTAGTAGTTACAATGTGAAACAATTCTTGATCAACATTCGGATCTGGAATTTCGGCTGAAATAATTTTGTCGATTTCTTCTGGGCGTACTTTATCCACCAACCAAATCAAAATATGCGCATGAGGTAAACCTCGTTTTTGCCATTCAACAGAGTAAAGCCAACAATGTGTTTCACCAAATACCGAGTAATGTGTAATCAAATTCATCAAAGATTTTAATTTTTGTTTAAAAACACGTGCAGTGATATCATGGCGATGCATCGATGTTTGACCTGGCAACAACAAACTTTGAATTTCATCCCAGTTTGGATTACACGTAAATGTGATAAAAAGATCTGGTCGGCCATATGCAAGTACGTAAGTCATGGCGTCTTGAATATACTCTTGCATATGACGCGGACTACCAATGTATGATGATGGGAGAATATATGCGCTACCGATGTTGTTGATGTCATTAGTTGCATCTACGTTACCAATAACGGCGTCACGCAAATGAATGTACTCCTCAGCACGAAGTTTTGTTTGATTAAATTTTATATATCGTAATCTCTCACTTTCGATTTTTACGTACATATCGACAATATACTGATGAAATAGCTGTCTGCATCGGAGAATGGTATTGTCTTCATTAGCACGAATCATCAATCGATATGCGTAGAAGTTCATAGCACTAACTTTCTTGATCAGTTCTTCACCTGCAAATAAATATATATATGAGAGATACAGAAATTATTTGAAAAAAAAAAATCTGTAAGATAGTCTATAAGTTGTACCTGTAGTTGGATTCCTTTGTTTAATATTTAAATGGTATCCATCTTCTCCTTCCCAAAATATCAACGGATACTGCAATGCATCGTAAGAACGAAGATTGTCTTGAATTATTTGCATCGTATTATCTCTGCGTTGAATGCGAATGTCCCGACGTTCACATGGGTCACCAGCCATAACAACTGCAACTTCATTAATAGTTGGAACATTATATGTGCCTGCGTGCTCTCCGTAGGGCACTTTGTCTGCTTTAATGATAATGGCGTAGTTGTCGTTTTGCAGTCTGTTAGAAAAAGTCTTGAACAATTGCAACAACTGGTTATGGTTTTGCAAAAACGTTTCCAAAATGTCCACAATTTCTCGTTCCTCCATCTGCTCTATATAGTTGTAAGCGCAGCGTGTGTGTGATTGTTGCTCCTCATTGCCCATAAAATAAATTTGTAAAAATTTTGGATCGGCATCAGGCATTGGGAGCAATGAACCAATTTGGTGGTACACTTGACCTTGAATTTTGAATGTAGATTCGAAATTACGACCATCTTCATTATGAACAATTTTTGTTGCTCCAAATGATGTCATTTGGAAGCATGAATTGAATTTACGAATTTTTCGCAAAAACAATTTCGATTGAGATGTGGTGCCAGCTAAAAGTGTTTTTAAAGGTTCCGGCGGTGGATTTAGCGATGGCAGTGAAATTTTTCCAGATGCGCAACATAAACCAGGTGATTCACCTTTGTACTTGAAAGCATGACAATGTTGACATTCTTTGTCCATACTACCAATCGAGATTAATGCATGTGACGAATAGTTGATTTCAGGATCATATTCAAACGCAAGGCGATTGAGTGATGCTCTTGTCAATGCTCGATCATTTTGCATCCGGCGTTGGTTACGTTCTCTATGTGCATCCGTCGCTTGTTGACGTGCCTCTCGTTGTCTTACTGCATTAGCACGAAGACGTCGAGTGCGTTGTACTGAATTTTCATTCGCACGTGTAGATGCAACTTGATCTCTCAGATTTGCATTATCCGCCGAGTGTTCTTCATCTGTTCTATTTATTCGACGATCATGGACCAATTGCGCGTTCGGAGTACGTCGACCAATATTTCTGGCTCTTCCTCGAAGACGTGGCATTTTTCTGCAGAAAAAAAAATACTGTAATATAATACGCAACGAATGTGAGTTTTTTATTGAGAATGAAATTTTAATTAATTAACAAAAAAGATTTATTGTAACAAATTTTAGATAAAAAACGTGTAATTTTATTTTTTTGCTTGATAATATTTAAAATGAATAATTTTTTCCAAAGTTAAAAATTTATACGAAATAAACTCAAGTAATCCACAACGAATATGGGTTATTTATTGAAAATGAAATTTTCAATTATCACCGAAAACGATTTATTCTAACAAATTTCGGATGAAAAAGGTGTAATTTTATTTTTTTGCTTCTTAATATTCAAAGTGAATAATTTTTTTAAAGTATAAAATTAGTTAAATAAACATTTTCCAGTGGACCAAATTGTGAATCTAAACCATCCAGGGACCCACTCAAACACACACACAAAATTTCATCAAAATCGGAACATGAATAATAAAAACAATTTAAAAAATTTATTATGAAATTAATGAGCTACACAAATAAATTTTTAGGTTAGGTTGGTTGTTATAAAACTCACGTGTAAATTTGATAAAAAATTTATACAAAATATACTTACTTCGATTCCACCCTAAATTCGCAAAAAGTATCGTTTTTTAGGCACACTTCAAAACTCTTCAAACATCAATTTCTATTCGTAGTTAATATTTTAATTAGCACACGACTTGAACGAACACAATAATAACACAAAATTTCAAATATTTTTCTCAATTTGATCGCAGCACCAACTGTCGGGACAAACTGAAATTAAAATACAATAATATTTAATATTTGATGCTGCGATGGTAGCGCAGTCTACCGGATCCAATGTAAAACATTCCAAAATTAACAACTACTTATAAATGAAAAATTAGTTAAATAAACATTTTCCAGTGGACCAAATTGTGAATCTAAACCATCCAGGGACCCACTCAAACACACACACAAAATTTCATCAAAATCGGTCCAGCCGTCTAGGAGGAGTTCAGTGACATACACACGCACACACGAAATATATATATAAAGATTGTGCCTGCCAACTTCTGAGAGTCATGTAACATTTACTTTATTTTAAAAACGATAAATGTTTAAAATCTCAACTTTCATGGCTCAAAATGACATTAAACCCAGTCCCCAGTCCTCTATTCACATTAGGCAATAAGACACAGAAGTTAAAAATAAAAAATGTACATATGACTGTGCTATGATGGATAAACTTGACTGCACCTATTTGGTTTCCTTAATTTAAAAAATAAGAAAAGTCATAAAATTGAAATGTTGTAAGGTGGAAACCATACTAGTATTAATTTCTGAAGTGGGAGATATAAAGGAGTGATCAATTGCAAATACAATCAGTTTTTAATCAGCAATGAAGACACACACATACACACTTAACACTCTCAGTGCAAGCTTGTTACATGATTATTCATACAAGAAAACGGGGATTTCTAAGTTTGCTGAGATAATTAATTTAATCTTTGGCATGATAATGACCTAAACATAAAAATAACAAACAGGGTTTCTTCTTCAAAACTATATAAACCACATGCACTTTTAGAAAATAAATGTAATTACTGTAACTTAAAAAAAAAGTTTTTATTTTCTGAAAAAGTTAATGTTTTACTATAATTATGAGATTTTGTATAACTAAAAACACTTTTGTACCAAAATAAGGTGTTCTGTTATTTTTTTCTGTTATAGAAAAAAGCAAAATTCATCCACAGTATTTTCTATTAAGTGTCAACATAACCTATAAAAATGAACACCAAACAATGCAGTTATAACAATTGTTTACAACTATATCGAATTAAAAACTTCTGTTAGCCAATGTGTGCACAAAATGACAATTAACATATATGAAATTGTACAAAATGCTTGTTGGCTGTATAATAGTCAATATACATATTGATCTTGTCATCAATAGCAGCCCTTGGGAGACACTGGCATGGCACAGCTGAATAAAACACAAAAACATCAACACCGTGGTAGATGTGGGATTCGCACTGAAAGTGTTAAGTATGTTTTCAATTCATGTTAACAAAATATACATGACACAACAGTTTATATGTTGTCTTGATTGTTCATCATCTTCTTTCACAGCACTAACACTTTATCTAAAAATGAAACTTTTACTTGTGAACTTACTGTTTTTTCTTCTCGTCGAACGCGTTTTGGCATCGTATTCGCCTTCTTCAGCTTAGAGACAGACTGCCAGTATTTAGTAACGGTTGTTGTATGGAAGGTGTAGTGGGGGTGGTGCGTGGAGGAAGGGGATTGGCGCGGGGATTCAAATTAATGTTTGTTTTTTGTATAATTGTGTCAAAAAGTGTATGTGATTTATATTGTAATTGATCGTTAAGTATGTTGTTTGGTTGTGTTGTGTGGTGTTTATATATTTCGAAAACTAACACAACTGAACAATAAGAAATATATAAACACCACACAACACAACCAAACAACATACTTAACGATCAATTACAATATAAATCACATACACTTATTGACACAATTATACAAAAAACAAACATTAATTTAAATCCCCGCGCCAATCCCCTTCCTCCACGCACCACCCCCACTACACCTTCCATACAACAACCGTTACTAAATACTGGCAGTCTGTCTCTAAGCTGAAGAAGGCGAATACGACGCCGAAACGCGTTCGACGAGAAGAAAAAACAGTAAGTTCACAAGTAAAAGTTTCATTTTTAGATAAAGTTTATATGTATTCTGGTTTAGGTCTAAATAACAGTAACCACAAAAGATTTATTGGATATGTACATATCATGTTAAAATAAGAATTTGCAACACTTGGCTAACTGTTCCTCATTTTACAAACTGAATCACTATCTCCAATGTCTGAAACGTTTATGGCCAAGTAACATGTGTATAAGGTTAGTGAACAAATTTTTACAGAATACTTATAGCAAGTTCAAATTTACCTTGCCAACCCGAAAATCTGGAAATAGTTCTCTGACATCGACATCAGCATATTTTGATGGCAACATGGCTGCTAGCGGAGTTTCCAATTTCTTTTTCCTTCCATCACTATCTAGCTCATGAGAAGTGTTTCCATCTCTTTCTGATTCTGTAAGGGGTGGAGGGGGAGGCATCAACTGTGTGTCTGTTTTATGTGGTGGTTCTTCATCATCTGCGTCATAATCAGTTCCATCTTCCAGCCTCCGACTATTTTCAAGAGCATCATAAACAATTTCTTCAGCAAGCTCAGAAATGTCAGAATAATCAACTGCTGATGGTGATTTAACATCATAATTTGTATAATCATGATTAATATTATTTTCTGAAACTGATTTTGTGTCTCCTCCATCATCTGAGCCACTGTCACCTCTACTTCTGTTGCCTACTACCTCTCCTTCAATAAGTTCATTTAATAAGCCCCCTAAACCAAGTCTTCCTAGAGATGATAAATGTCTCTTAGACTCATTATCGAGTACATCATTTTCTAACTCACCTGATTCGTCGATGTTACCAAACAAAAAACTAGTAAGCTGGAATTTTACTGACGACTCTTCATCTTCACTGTCAACCATTTTAATTTGCTAGGTTATATTTTACTTACACCAAAATAAAATAAAATCCAGCTTTAATGAAGACACTAAGGGAAATCATATTTAACTGATATATTAAAAATTAACAGACTTTCACTGTCTCATTGATAAACATTAACAAAAAGATTTCTTACAATCGTAAATATACCGATATAATACAAACGGTTTTCCCATCAGACACCACAAAACACCATTTTTTGTGATGTTTATTTAACTAATGTTGCCAACTTTTAGATGTTAGATAATTTTAACACAAAAAATATTCTTGGGTTTCGTTGTCCATGACGTGTCCGTGAATTAACTAAATATCATTATTTCTCTACTACTCGGAACACAAAACTTTTTATGGGTAAAAATATAAAAGTTTTACCTTATATCCTGAACCGGTTTTCATTTTTAAAACTAGAACCTCTGAAGAAGCTTTTTAAAAGTGAAAACCGGTTCAGGATATAAGGTAAAACTTTTACGTTTTTACCCATAAAAAGTTTTGTGTTCCGAGTCGTAGTGAAATAATTATATTTTCAAAAAATATCCTGTTGGTAATATTTGTCATTACAAGTAAATAAATTTTTTAGCCATTTTAATATAATTTGCTTAAAAATGAATTGCTGGAAACAAATTTATACCATATTTAATTTAGTTACGACAAACCTTAATCCAAAAAACCTTATTACTAACAAAAATTTGACAAATAAAATTGTATTGTTTATATGTAATACCCTAATGTATACAATTTGTTCAGAGTATTAAATTGTAAAACCAATTTAGGATTAGCTATGCCTTTTTGAATACAGGTGATAATGTTTAGTTTCTTGTGAATATCAATTTATTTTTTGCGATGGTTTGATATTGAAAACGTTATTGTTAAGGCATTGATGATCGGTTTCGGTGTACGTTTCAATTGTACGTAGGTACCGTTATTAAGAAAGTGTTACAAAAGTTCAAGTTCTGAATGGTAGTGAACTAGATATTAGTTTGTGGTTTTAAATTGTAGGACGACATATGTTATCTTTGTGTTATTTATCTGCGTTTCTGTGTCATTTGTTATAAAATGGCTAAAAAAAGCATGTTTATAACCTATTTCTTATGGCTTATTGGAGGAATTTTTGGTTTACATCACTTTTATTTAGAACGAGACATTCAGTGCTTTTTATGCTGGTGCACTCTTGGTGGATACTTTGGATGTGGCTGGTTACGTGATATATTTTATATACCTTCATACGTCCGCGATGCGAATCAAGAACCGAAATCAGTTGAGGACCTTACCAAAAAGCTTCGAACACACAAAAAAGTAAGACCGTTTTAAAGAACTACAAATAAATAAAAATTAAGTAGTTTATTACCTATATATTTGTGTACAGCCCTAGCCTGCAAAGTTTATTATGTTAAGCTAAAAGTGCTTAAAAGTCAAATATTGTAAAGAGTGTTTGCAAGTGTTACGGTCAGTTTATTTTAACTAGTGCATAAAAAAGAAGCTCATAACACCATACGACAGATTTCACTTTCCACAGTTTAAATCTTAATGATCAGCATTGTATAATTGTTTATGAGACGAATATTTTTTATGTGTAATCAAAGTAATAACCAGTGACAGTAAGCAGTCAGCCATGTGTGCTCTAAAAGCAACAGCTAGCAATCACAAAAGCAAAATGTGCAACCTAAAATGAAGATTTTAATTTTTAAAATTTAATTTGAACCAACTATTACCAAAAACTACAAAAACTAATAAACCGTATTGTCTTCCTGTTATCAATTTAACTGTATCTTTGTATTCTGCACACACACACGCACGCACACACACACACACACACACACACAGATGTGTGTGTGTTTTCTGATTACTTCACGAAACATTATTTAGTTGGATTTTAGAATTTTTTAGCAGTGTAAAAAATAATGATATTAAAAAGGTAAAGAGAAAAGGTAGAGAAAATATTTTATTTTTAAGGTTGTGCTAAGTATTAAAGCTGTAGTTCTCATTCTTGTAATAATTGTATAATTTATATAGTATAAAAGCAGATAGAATAAGCTAAAGGGACTAGTACACTTCTGGAAAAGTAACTTGTTGTTCAGTTGGGATGTGAGTGAAATTAGAAATTATTAGACTAGTGTCTATAGGTTAAACTCTGTTAGGACCATTCAGGATTCATGAAAATTATCCCACATTTTCCTTGTAAAAAAGATCTTATATTTGTGCAGTATAACTAGTGATCAGTCAATGAAAAGTTTCATGTGCTTTGTACAACTTATAATTAGAAGAAACAAAATGTCTGATTTTTGGACTACTAGTAGGCCTATATTTGAATTTAAGCTGTGGTTGCACGACCCTCTTCTGACACAATTAATAGGAGAGGAATTATGAAAGATTGTGCTATATATTTCTGTAAAAAAAAAACTGTTTAACTATTATACAAATGTACATTGTAGACATATATATGAATTTTCAGTCATATAGTTTTTAATTCTTTGAATGATGTAAACATCTTATTATTTCCAGCACATAATACTAAAATATTTAACTGAAATTTTTCATTAGCTCCCTTTGAATACCTAAGAGAGGTATATTTTATGAAGCTTAACTTGATATAAGCTTTTGTAAATTAATAAGCCAATTCTTCTTCTTCTTTTTCTTAGGAAAAAGAAGAAGCCCAACATGAGCCCTGGCTTCCAACACCAATCTTCTCCGAGATCTCCTATCCATTATCATCTCAGTGTAATCCCTCACATCCGTTCTTCTTAGATTTTTCAGCACATCACCCAACCATCTCATCATAGGTTGGGTCCTCTTTTTGCTTTTGTAGACTTGCGGCCTCAAGATTTTCTTTCGCATACGCTTATCATCCATCTGCTCTAGGTGACCTAGCTATTGTATTTGTTGAGTCTTTACGAATTTTAGAATGTATTTATGTTTCAGAATCTCATATATCTCTTTTGGCTATTTCCTATTTTCCATTCATCTTTTTTTGGCTAAAAAAAAATATTCTGTAGGAATTTGGGAGATAGTTTGTTTTAGTATAGTATAATACTCTGTTATTTTTCTTGGTTCTGATTATTTTAATCATTATTACTATAATCTAGAAAAACAGATTTCTTATAAAATTTCCACTGATATTCTTAAATCCGTAGTGACTGTCAATCAATAAATTTTTCTGGTGAAGGGTTTGTGAGGATCAGTCAAAAACATAATACAGATTTTAACTTATTTGTGTTGATGTTTCAACAATTTTTATTATCAATTCATATGCAGATCCTGATGATGATAATAAACATTGTCGAAATGTCGACACAAATAAGTTAAAATTTGTGTTATATTTTTTGACCGATCTTCACAAACCCTTCACCGGAAAAATTGTATTTTTACTTTATTTACATATATTTGAGTAAATATTTATAAAGTATATAAATTGAGTATATACATTTTTTATACATTTAATTTTATTTATTAAAACATACTTAATATAAGTTATTCAAGCATAAATATCATACCATTGTTTTTTACTGATATTTTGTTTCATTTTTTATTTCATAAATTACCTAAGAAATTCTGAACTGTTGTGTTATTTTATAAAAATTCAGTTTGTGAAAATATTTAGATGTAATTATCTTGATAAAATCTGAAAGTGTAGTCCTACTTTTAAGTATCATAACTCATAAAATCATAAATGTCTGTCTTAAACATGTTACAGTTGTTAAGTACAAATGTGGTAATCACAGCTAAGTAGGGTTGTTACAAGTGTTTCTCAATGACGTGCGTAGCAAATTGTCATTGTGAAATGTAGTTTGAACTAATTAGCATATTCTAAGTGCATGTTTGTACATACAGTGAGCAAATCAGTATGTAGATCAGTCAGTGTCTTTTGGAACAGCTTATGAACTTATGCTTACAAAATTGGTTTTGAGGGATGAGATGTATTTTATTAATTAGTTCTTGGATTTCGTTGTCCATGACGTGTCCGTTGATTAACTAAATATAATTAAATCACTACCGACTTGGAACACAAAGTTTTTTATAGGTAAAGACGTAAAAGTTTTACCTTATAGCCTGAACCAGTTTTCGCTTATTATAAGCTTCGTCGGAAGCTGCCACTGTCCGTCTTGTTCTTGGTGATGGTGTTGACTTTTGCAGGATCGATGTTTTGTGTGTGTGGGGTGTGATATGTTTGAGTAATGTGTGTGATTTGAATTGTGTCTGTTCGTTTAGGATGTCGTTTTTATATGGAGAATAACATGGATATTCTACATGTACACACAAAAGGCCAAAAACTAGACACTTAACAGTAACACTTTTATGAACAGTAGACTAACAGTAACAGTGACACTTTTATGAAAAAAATTGGAAATATACAAACACAAAAACACGTAAAAACGATATCCTAACTGAACAGACACAATTCAAATCACACGCATTATTCGAACATATCACATCCCACACACACATCGATCCTTCAAAAGTCGACACCATAGCCAAGAACAAGACAGACAGCGCTCCCAGTGACAGCCTCTGACGAAGCTTATAATAAGCAAAAACTGGTTCAGACTATAAGGTAAAACTTTTAACGTTATTACCAATTAAAAACTTTGTGTTCCGTGTCGGTAGTGATTTAATTATATTTAATTTATTTATTGATTATGATATTTCTGACAGGGGTCAAAAAGTTGACAAAAAATATGACAAAATTGCAAAAAAATTCAGTTTTAGTATCAAATTAAAAAATTTTTACAAAACTCTGAATATAAGCCGAATTTTCAGCATTAAATTTTAAACTCTCATGATAACAGGGCCCCAAAAAAAGGGATCAAAATTTGGGAGAATTGTAAAAATCCATGCAGGGAATTAGTCTCCTTTCTTTTAGGTTTGTGTATTAGGGTGGGTCGAAAAAGATTAAGATTTTTTTTTCGAACCGCTATAGTGTGGAAAAGTAATAATAATGCCTCCTATAATAATAAGAAAAACAACGTAAACAATTTTTAAATCGGTTGACATCTTGTGGTCACGCATTGTACTTAAAGTTTATAGAAATTAACGAAAATGAACATTTTTCATAAATTTTTTAATATTACTTAAAATTCTACGATCGACACGATATAGTTTGTGATGTTTATTTTATGGTTCAATAAAGTTAAATAAATTAAAACAATAATATTTCAATGTTTACCGGTCGCGCAATGTGTTCGAAAAACGGGAATTTTCAAAATTTTTGCAAGTTTCATTGTGCAGCTCTTCGCCCATTTTGTCAGAACAAAATGACCCAGAACTCACCACGAGGAGGTGGCTGCACGTCGAGGTCCACCCAGACCCTACCCAACCAACCATCCAAAGTAGGGGTGTGTTATTTGCATTATATTTTACCACTATTTACAACAAACTGACTAATGGATTCAGTGGTTCACTGTTACTTCTACTGTTTCTTTTCAATATGAACAAGTTTAAAATCTGACTTTTGGGAGAAATCAGGCATAACCGATCTTGATAACAGCGTAGATCTGACGTAGCCATCTCTAGCTTCATGTCCACATACTTTAGTTGAGGCCTTGGTAACAAGTTTGATACATCTCTCGACCTGCCTGAGTATGATAGGGAAACTTTTTGATGTCTCTGATGGGCTTTGTGTCGGAATTGATAATTGATTTAATATCGTCATCACATACTTCCCGTAACATTGGGGGAGGATACAACAGGCAAGTATTCCAGTAAATAATTTCAGTATAATCGGTAGCTTCAAAGTTTATCTTAGGTGGCACGAAGTTTCTAATCGTTTTTCCTTTAGAGGCAGATTGTCTTGCTTTTAAAATTCTCCTATAGGCCTATCCAAGCTCTCGAATGTGTTCTCTGTCATCAACGATCAACGAGCCAACAGTAAATTTTCAGGGTGTGCAAAGAACGCATTACGTCCAATTACTGGATTCACAACTTGAAGTAGGTCGTCAGATAAATACCGCGATGTTTGAATTGCTAGAAAAACATGTTTAGGGCCATCAGTAAAAAGTTTGCTCTTCTTGATGTTGAACCACACAGGCATGTATGATTTCAAGATGAAGATAACTATTTGTTTCAAGTTCTCAGAAGGATTGGGCCAACTTATGTACAACCTAAGCACTCTGTTGGCCGCAGTTAGCCATTTACAATGTGACAGAGGGCCAGGATCTCGAATTGACAAATCCTCTGGACAATGTCCCGACTTTATTGCTTTGGATATGTCTAATAAATACTGTTGGTCTTTGCTCAGCGCATTTCTTTCTATTTCTGGAATCAAACAATCTACAGATTCATACTTGACCACAGGGAGCTTTTCGCACCCAGTAAGCTGTTGTCCATTGGGCCCAGAAAAAGATTTTGGCCCTGTGGTAACACCCTCTATATGCTGTAAGATATGACGGAAAGGGCGTTCATTAGACTGGGTCGAAAAAAAAAATTTTTTTTTTTCGGAACGCTTTAGTGCGGAAAAGTTGCCTATTGTAATAAGAAGAAAAACAGCATAAAAAAAATTAAAATCGGTTAACATCTTCCGTTCGCGCATCGTACTTAAGTTTATGAAAAATTGCAAAAATCGCGACATTTTTGTAAATTTTTTAAGTTAGTTAAAACTTTTAAAATAAACACGCTTTAGTTTTTTATGCTTGTTTTATGGTTTAAATAACCTAAATAAATTAAATTCTGATCAATAATCTAATTTTTTCCGTTCGCGCAACGTCTTAAAAGAAACAGAAATTTACCAGTATTTCGCAATTTTCACTGTGTAACTCTTCGCTCGTTTTGCTAGAACAAAACGACCCAGAACTCACCACATGGAGGTGGTTGCACGTCGAGTTCCACCCACACCCTACCCAACCAACCATCCAATTGTTGGGTGTGGTATTTACATTATATTTGCAACTATTTACAAAGATTTTCCATAGACTAGGATTCTTTGGCTTACTGTGTTTTTTACTTTTTCTTTTTTATATCTGCTACACATTTAAAGTCTGATTTTTTGGAGAAATGAGGCATAACCGATCTAGACTTAAGTGTTGCTCGGATATAGCCATCTCTAGCTTCATGTCCACATACTTTATTCGAGGCCTCTGTCACAAGTTTGACGCACCTCTCCACAGCCTGGGTGTGACAGGGAAACTTTTGTATTTCTCTGATGGTCTTAGTGTCAGAATTGATGAGTGATTTAATATCATCTTTTTATGGTATGGAAATGGCGGGAGCAAGGGAGGAGTAGGTGGCGTTGCAAAGTGATGGAAGGGGTAAACGTCGTCTCATATTACAATTCCACGCACATTGTATCTACTCTAAACTACATACTATTTAACTAACCGTTATAGACAACTGAAGTTATAATTACTTGTATAGGCAATACTTTTTTATTGTACAAAAACGTTGTAAGGTGATTATCTGCACAACGAAAATTGCAAAAATTTTGAAAATTCCTGTTTTTCGAACACATTGCGCGACCGGTAAACATTGAAATATTAATGATGTTTTAATTTATTTAACTTTATTGAACCATAAAATAAACATCACAAACTATAGCGTGTCGATCGTAGAATCGTAATATTAAAGTAATATTAAAAAATTTATGAAAATGTTCATTTTCGTCAATTTCTATAAACTTTAAGTACGATGCGTGACCGCAAGATGTCAACCGATTTAAAATTTATTTACGTCGTTTTTCTTCTTACTATAGGAGGCAACTTTTCCGCACTATAGTGGTTCAAAAAAAAAATCTTAATTTTTTTCGACCCACCCTAATACACAAACCTGTGTATGTTTCCATAGATATCTATAAACATATGTCTAATATTTTTTCACAAATATATATAACTGATAACAACATGTAAAGTTTTTTGCAAATATAGCTTACAAGCTTTTGAAGGTGGTTGACAATTTGTAATATAGATGTTGAGGAATTATTGTTAAATTATTAGATAGGCTACAGAGTTTATATCTTGAGAAAAACCCTCGATCCTTGTATGTAAGTTTATATTAATCAGTCTTTTAACAAATTATATCGGTGACTGATAACAGTTTGTACAGTTGTTTTCAAACAAAGTTTTCCAGCTTACAGAGCTTTTGAAGGTAGACCAAAATTTTCAAGTAGTATTGACAGATATTAATTTTGTCATATTACTAAAGATTTCAAGTTTTTATAAAATTCTTCATAATTTAGTGCTATGCATAGACTTTTACAATTTTTTCAAAATTTTGATGTGTGGTTCGCCTAAAGTTAAAAGAATCTTTATTGTAAACACTACATTCAGAGATGATTTAAAATTCCCATGCCTGACAATCGACATGGATTTTGCCCATTTTCTGGAAATTGTTCTACTTTTTTGTCACAAAATTTTGAAATTTTAAAAACTGAATACTGTATTTAGACTTGCTTAAAACCGTGTAATTTTGTATCTGGCATGCATTTTTGCAGATTTGTTCAAAACTTGATACACGTTATTGGTTGTAGTAGAAAAATTTGGATACTATTTTTCTAAAATCTGAATACAGATTTTCCAAATCTGAACAGTAGTTTTTCATTTAGTGCCATCTTAGAACTACGTAAAATAAATTAGTGTTTTGGACTCCTTGTTCTGCCAGTATTCGAGCACTCTTTGTCTGACAGCTTCCCTCCTTACTTGTGACCATTAATGAAATACATCTCATCTCTCAAAACCCAGTTTGTAAGCGTAAGTTCATAAGTTGTTCCAAAAGACACTGACTAATCTACATACTGATTTGCTCACTGTATGTACAAACATGCACTTAGAATATGCTAATTAATTCAAACTACATTTCACATTGATAATTTGCTACGCACATCATTGAGAAACGCTTGTAACAACCCTACTTAGCTGTGATTACCACATTTGTACTTATCAACTGTAGCATGTTTAAGACAGAGACATTTATGATTTTATGAGTTATGATATTTAAAAGTAGGACTACACTGTCAGATTTTATCAAGATAATTACTTATCTTCTGATACTTTGTTATTTTTGAGCTTCCTGAAGAGTTTCGTTACTTCTTGTTTGTCAGGAGGGCTTCAATCAGGGTATCATCATTTAGGTGTCACTCTGTCAAATGTTGATGCTGGTACCTTACAACTTCTTGGAGTATTCAACTAGGATGGAGCAGTTTTCCTGGTTATTTACCATCCTTTTGCTTAAAGCTGGTTACTGGCTTTGTGGTTGGTACCCAGTCATTTTTTTTTTAGTTTTGGTCAACGTTTCTGCCTTTGTTTTTCTTGAAGTTCATCTCTGTGTCCTGAATTTTGTACTTAGATAGTTTTGTCTTGCTGATCGTAATGTCCTAGCTGTTTTTCTGCTAGAGTCCCTAAGTTTTTGCAGATTGTCTTTTGTTTTGTCTACGTACCAATTCCTGAAAGCAGCTGTTCTTCTTCCCATGGCCTTGTCACATTTCAGGGCACACCCAACTGTGATTCCATACTCATTGTAAGGGGGCAAGGTTGCTTGCAGCAGCCACTGTTTCAGTTTTCACCTGTTCCCTGTTAGCAATCCAGTTAGCAGTTAGTGTGTGTCCTCAGTTCCAGCTTTGGGGACCACAGGTTTTTGATAATGAAAGCATTTACTTACTAGTGCTCACTTGTGACCAATGAAAATATTATGGGGGAGAAAATCCAAAGAAGAGTTGTTCTTGCTAAAAGGGCTTACTTCAGCTTACAAAGAAAATGTGAATTCAAATTGCTGTCGAAGGCAAAAAAGAGCCTCATATACAAGACACTGCTTGTTCCAGTGCTATTGTGTACATTGGAGACATGGATTCTAAGCAGAAACACTGAGAAAGTGCTGGGAACATTGGAGAGGAAAATACTGAGACCAGTATATGGGCCAGAGAAGGAGGGAGATGTCTGGAGAAAAAGAACTAATGGAGAATAAAATAACACAGCATGACCATAAATTGCAAAGATAAAGATAGGACAGATTAGATGGGCAGGTCATGTTGTCAGAATGGACCCGTAGGATCCAGTAAAGTGTCTTTTCCTCTATGATCCGGATAGCAAACAGAAAGTGGGATGACCAAAGCTGAGGTGGTGAAATGGAGCGCAGCTGGATGCAAGAATCCTGAAATGGAGGATGAGACATCAGACTGAGACCATCGATTTGATGCTTTTGATATCGGTGAGGTCTCCTTCAGCAGGCCAGGATCTGCTCAGGGTTGTAGTGCCCTCTGGTGATGGATATTGATTGTCCTCAGGTGTTCGTGGAATTTCACTTTTTTTTTATATTTCTCTGTATCAAACTTTGGTATCCTAGATTTGTGTTTCACAAGTATTATTTGGTCATAAAGGCCTGAATTTAATTGTAGTTAGGTATTCCACATTTACGACCCTTCTTTACCTCGACGTTCATAATCTCTTTACTCTTCCTTTTGGAAAAGTTGCCACATCGTTAGCGTGGAACTCTCATAGTTTGGGATTAGGTGATCTCAATGTTTTTATTTTTTGGGGAGTTTCTTAAAAAAGTTTGTGGACATCAGTCGCAAGTTAAAGAGTTTTATATACGTTTATTAATCTTTGTCCATTTTTATTTGTTCTCTTGTGTGCTGGATAGTTTCCCACTATAGTTTGAATTCATTTTTTCTTTGCAATCTGAGCATTAAATTCTCTTAGTAACATTGTGACATGCTCTTCAGGCATCTGTTGGAGTTAGTTCTTTAGCATATCCCAAAAGGTTTTACTTTGTCTTTTTATCTTATTATTATCTTAATTGATTGGGGCATGTGCATTTACTATTGCTGGCAAAGTTGAGTTAATACTGAAGTCTGTCTGAAAGAGAGTGAAGACCATTGTTGATTTGCGTATTATTTTTTGTTCACACAAAATGTAATTCCCAGAAATAGAATATTCTGTCTAATACGTTAGTGAGATTTTTCAGTTTCCCTGTTTATAATAAAAAGTTAAACCTCCTACACTATCGGACCAGACCACCGGACCGTCGGGACAAAACGCAGTTTGGTCGTGGGTTCGAAGATGTGTAAGCGTGTCCGCGGACAAAATCTGTCGTGACGGACTGTCGGGAGGTTCGATGGGAAAACCATCGGACCACGGACCGTCCCCACCATTTTTCAGTCTGGTCGTGGAATGTGTAGCGTTGTCGCGCAAAACTTCCCTAGTCGTTGCCAAACCTTCGCTGTTTGTGCTTCTGTTTCTTGTTGCATTGCTAGCGCGTGTCTTGTAGTTGAACAAAGAAGACCGTATTTCTTCTTTGAATAAATGGTTTCGCCAAATCCAGTAAATTGATGAAACATTCCTCATCCATCCGTAAAAAATTACGAAAATCGTTTGAGTCCAGTTCTTTAAGTAAGTTTGCATGGGTGAATGTTTTCCGTTTTTGAAACAACTTCTTTGCGCACATTTTTCTCTTCTTTCGACGCTTGTCATCACTAGTTGCTACTAAAGCACTTAAAGCTACATGGATTTTTTGCATTTTTGGAGCCATAGCGCGACAACCTTTCC
Organism: Magicicada septendecula; assembly: GCA_034769895.1. NCBI lineage: Eukaryota > Metazoa > Arthropoda > Insecta > Hemiptera > Cicadidae > Magicicada > Magicicada septendecula. Next base: position 638,690,855 of record CM068367.1, read on the forward strand.
TTCACAAGATCAAACATTCGACTAGTCAGAGAAAATAGGTTCCTGTCTGAAGTTGGTCCGGTCCGAAGGTGTGTAGTCTTGACCCGACCACAGACGGTCTGGCTGTTTGGTCGTGTCTGGTGGTTCGGTCCGATAATGTGTAGGGGGCTTTAATGTTTGTGTTTAATTCTCAATTTGTTGGAATTTTTAGAACCTGTTTAAGCTCTACAGAGTGCATAAGTCTGATTGTGGATTCCTTACCGAGATACCCACTTAGAGTAATGCTATTCATAAAGTTTCCATTACGTGTAATTATTTGACGTTTGTTGGGGGGGGGGACAGACAAAATGTGTCTGATATTATAACTATGGTTGTAAACCACAGAGTTTTGTTAATAAAGGCTCCTCGGGAGAACAGACGCCTCTAGCAACCACTTCACTGAAGTACAGACACTGTTAAGTGAAGATAGTCCTTCCTTTTTGTCAGCCGTTGAGATGCAATGTCCTCTTCTGCCTTCACAACCGTTAACCATCTTCTCCCGTAACCCTGGGTAGAGGTCCTTTCAAGGTGCTGGGCCATCTTAAAGAGCGTCTATCACTCACCTTTTTCCCTGCTTGTGACAGGCAGAGCCTGGGCTCCCAAACATTGGGCCCAGGATGGCTAATTTTCTGAATACTATATTCAGATTGTGGTTTAAATTCTCTTTAATTGGATATGCGACATGGGTGTATGGTAATTTTTCCAAATTTCGACGCCTCACATATTTGCTCCCACCCCACCAACATACTTTTTTGGGAATGAATCTCATAAACTATAGGATACTATGGGCTAAAGCTATTGGACGTGCATGCCAAGATTTACAAAAATAGATTCAAACGTTATTAAAAGACGGATCCCAAACAGATAGATGGACAAACAGGCAAGTACCAAACGGTCGAGTTAAAACTGAGAACTCGCTTCATTTGTTCGAACGCGTGTATTCGTTATTTTGTTATGAGTTCATCATTTTACATCCTGTCAGTGGCCATCTGTGTACAGAACGCAGTTTAATATGGCTGGAAGAAAATAGTCAACTATGAAATCTTGCAAATTGGCAAACTATCTGTCTCCTTTTTTCAATTTGAGTACGTTGTTTAGTCTTTGGAACAACCTTGTTTTGTATATGTACCTGTATAGCTCGCGGCCATCATCGTGTACAAGACGTTACGGTTACGCTCAACTGGACCAAGACATTATAGTTGCGTACAGCAGGGTCCGCTCAGTTTACTTATTACTTCTGTGACGTTTCAATCCATTCCATGGCAGGAATAGATGAAAATTACGTGGACGAAAAATATTCACAGGACGTAAAATCTAAAGGAATGTTCACGAATACTATAAGCAAAAAGGTAAGAGAAAACAGATTTCAGTTAACCGTTTTAATTATTCGTACTGAGCTTATCAAAGTTAAAATAAGCCTTTTTATTTGTGACAAAATCGCAACATTTTACCAAAGAGTTCAGAGTGTAACAAATTCACGCAAGTGACGAATTGTCGAAAGCTTTTTAAGTAGCTGGCCAAATGGTCTGAACTAAACTAGGGATATTTTCCGGATAAATTTTTTTAAGAAAACAGTTTTATTAGAACCATTTTTTTACACACAATTTATTGGAACTATTACTATTAGTATTATTACTATTACACAACACACACACACACACAGATTGATGCTTGTTTTGTTAAAAGACTTCAAGCATGAGTACTTTTCAGTTGTACCTGTCGTTCTTTAAATTTACCTTTTTTCAGAAACATACGCATCCACATTTGAAAATTATAAAGAACTCGTAAGAATTCGTAGCTAATGTGTTAACTATTCCGTGTAAACATTTTGGTGGCTTTGTTGTAAGTACGAATGATCATTATCCCCATCCGCCCATTCTCATTTAAGTTTGTGTCCAACGTGTGTTCTAAAAATGTGTAGACAAATACGTTAACAAATAACAAATACGTTAATAAGTAACAAATACGTTATTGAATAATCAAAGCTTAACAGGACTGTAGCTAGGCGTAATTATAAACTTACAGTCACACATATAGAAGCTGAATCTTAGACAAGGAAAACGGTAGGAATAATAAAATAGTTCAGAGAAACGTAAATTATATAGGCCTACCCATAAAAGTCACATATGTTTTTCCCATCTGAATTTCCCATTAACCAGTATTAAAAAGTTGAGTAGACTAATAACTGAGGTACGTTGAAATGTTTCCAGTCATTTTATTTCAGTTAAACAAAAAATATATTTGATTTAAATTTTCCCACAGTTCCCATGTGTGGCGTTACACAACTCCTAACACTTCGAACGCTCCTAGGAAGTTGTTTTTTAAGTACGTCTGACGTGTGCGCTGCATATCCACCATGGCACTTGCTGTGTCGTTACGGTAATCCTTCGGCTTGAATTTCATCTTAGGGAGGAGGAATATGAAGTTGCAGAGACAAATCTGACGAATACGAAAATGAGGAATGAACCTGAGCAACTCGGGCGTTTTGCGTGTTGTGTAGCGGGAGCGGCCAACTGTTCTCATGCCACGTTATCGTTTTTGGACGAGAACTCCTTCAGATCCTGAGGCCTTGTAGTCTGACTCAGGATGCGCAATCCCACCAGTGTCAAAAATCGTATATCCCCTCATCTGCTTCGCTTTCTTCGGTCTTGTAGTGTTTGGTTCTTCGGTCTGATTAGTTCCAGCTCTCGTCGCTAGTTGATAGGATCAGGTCGAGTTTGCCGACAGATTTGCAACAAGGTACTTCTGTTCAAGTGTGAAGCGTACAAACGTGGCAGCGCCGAGGCGCACTTTAGACGAGACTTGAGCATTAGGTGCACAGTTTCAAATGGCAAACCTGTTTTGTCATATTCATGAGAAATCCGTTTTATAGTGATTGACAAGTTTACGTCGTTTCATTTTGAAAATATTTTCTTGAATTATACTCGCGAAGAGTCGCGTTCTTTCTTCGACCACCCTCTTAACCGCGAGTGCCACTCCGAACGCATTAATCACTCGTGACATTGCTTTACCCACTATAATCATTTCAGATGTATCTATTATGTATTGAAATTTTCCGAGTTTGGGAATATGTTTGTAGGTCATTTTAAGTCGCTGCGCGAGGTGGAAGACCATTTAGTATGATGCAAACTTTTCCATAACGGAGAGTCGTTAAACTAAAATTAATACGAGGCAGTGACGTTTGCGTCTGAACCGTGTAAACTTACTGACTACTATTTTCAGTCGGTGTAAACAAAGTAAGGAAATTTCGCGGAAGTAAGGAAGTTTAGTAGATCCCGCGGCATCAAGCTTATGCTGATAAAGAGAAACGGAGACCAAATTTTAGAAACAAATGAAGTAAACTCCGATTATGAGCGGCAACCAGCGGGTTTTTAAAATAATTTGAATAAATTGTGCAAGCGGAAATAAATTTCAGCTGAATAATAAAGCTTCTGTTTAATTAATCTTAATACACTATTTTATTAACTACTGTAAACAATATTATTTTAAAATTTTGAAGTTATGTAAAGGTATGTCCGACGGATTGTTTGTCGCTCGTAAGCTGAGCTGGCTACCATGAGTCATCCGGGCATATCCACTTTACTGCGACTGTGGGAACATTTACTGAGAACATTTCATTTGCTCAGTGTTTGCCTTTAAGTTTACGCGATGTAATAGAAAGCCGTTGTACTCTACTAGCTCAGTTAACGGATGTTAAAAATTAGATATTGTCGTTGAACCCCACGTGTGATGTTTACCGGCAGGTAAGCAGTGACTTCACTGATATGTATTTTTCTGACATTTTAAAATTCATACGTTTGCGGCAAGTCATTTCTGAATCTAAATCCCTGCTGCACATGAAAACATGGGAGAGTTTACTTCGATTTTGTGTAGGCCTGTATAACTTTTGTGCGTATAACTTCAGAAATACTCAATGTAGATGATACATCGATGATATACTTAAGACAATTTATCAGTACAGCTTCTTCTGACGAAATATGAGTACGTGAGATCTAGTTTTTAAACTGCATGGAAAATGCTATTATTAGTTACACAGTTTCAGCATATGCTACTCGGCAATATCCCGCCTAATAAGCGGTTTTCACGTGGTCCCTTGCCGAGCGTCTTAACGGGGTTTTACTGTATTGCTTTACTCTAAATAAAATAAACAATTTTCATTACTTTGTGCCCTTTTGTACATATTGTGGATTATCCGCAAAATTCAGTTATCCGCGGTGATCACGCTACCCAATTCCGCGGATAATCGGGAGTTTACTGTACTTTAAAAATGTTTCTCAGTGCATACGGAGATTGCAACAAAAATGTAAAAAAAAAAAATAATTCTTACCTGTGATTTTTTTATCGCCTTAATTACAACCATGATAAATTGCGCTTCTAAAAAAAACTACCGAAACACTTTTTGTTCCGTTCAAGAACTTGCCTTTTTTCAGTATTATTGGTCATCTGACGAGATGAATTTCCCTTAAAATGGCCACTTTTAGTGGTAGCTTGTTTAACAAAATACAGAAGGTATTTATAGTTAGACATGGGAATAATTATGTCCATTTTAATTGACATGAAAGAAAGGGCTGAAGAAATTATAACTTCAGTTAAAGTGTTTTTAAGTGAGTTATCACTGCAACTGGGACAGTGCCTTTTCTATAATAATCAGTTTTGCATAATGCTACCGATTCCACCTTCACAATCTTCCTTGTTTAATATGAATTTCTTTTTACTGGGGAAAGACAGTCATCCATATTGTCTCACGAGCCTAAGGTCTGTTACGCTGTCTGCTAATGAGTCGTATAAATTATTTTTCCACAATTTACATATGACTTTTATGATTAATCGTCAATAGATTTTTATCTGCCAAATTTTTATTTTAAGTTTCGTTTTCAAAAATTAAACATTACTTTTATTATTTACGAAAAACTAGTAATTCATTTAAACCATGAATGCATTGATACGTCAGATATTTGCTGAGTTAGTCAAACAGTTTAGGGCAATGCAAATTAATGTATATAACTTTCCTTACTGAGGCATGTGAAATGCATTTCTGTTGTGCTGTGGCATTTAACAATATTCTAGTAAGTACAACTATTTCATTAACGACTCGGAACACAAAGTTTTTTATGAGTTAAAACATAAAGTTTTACCTTACAACCTGAACCGGTTTTCACTTTTAAAAAGCTTCTTCAGAGGTTCAGGTTGTAAGGTAAAACTTTATGTTTTTACTCATAAAAAACTTTGTGTTCCGAGTCGTTAATGAAATAGTTGTATTTAGTTAAGTAACGGACAACGAAATCCAAGAATATTCTAGTTTGGTCTGAATATCCTGATTCATATGAAGGCTCTTCAGATAGACTTGATACACTTTCTAGACAATCCCTTTTTGAAATTACTGTATTTAATGTGAAATAAAGTGCCTATACTCTTGGTGTCAGTTGAATAAAAACGTGTAGTTGCAATTGTTTTAAAAACACAGGACCTTCCACTAAACAACTGTAAGGCCAAAAAATGTTGTTGGGATTAAGTCATTTACAAAAAAAGTTCACAAAGACTCAACTAATTGAAACACTTGTGGGACTTCTTTAGTGACAGTTATTATCGTGTGTTTAGAGTGTGGAAATTTTAATCTTGCCTTATTGGCATAATTGTAATAACTGAATCTTGGCAAACGTTAATTGTTGAGTTGGCTAAATTATGTAACAACCAACGTATTTTTTGTTTTACAAGTCAACATATTTTTCCCTATTACACATTGCCACCTGTAGTTTGTTATTGAATTTCGGCAAAGCAGCAGCAAAATAGCAGTAGAGATACCAGCATGAAACTGATATCAAAATTAACTACATGATAGGGTTAAATTATATGGTACCCAGCCATGCATAATGTATCTAAGATTTCTATAAAGTATCTTCTATTATCACAAATATTTTGAATCAGTGAAGCAACTATCAGTTTTTCTGTCTCTGTGAATGACTTCACTTCTTCACGTTTTCACGCTTTCTAACAACACCCTGCCAATTCTCATCAACTCCTGCTGATCTCGTCACTTCTTCATACATTTCATGTTCCAAGATTATAATTAACTCTTCTATCCCTGAATTTGGACTTAAGTTTTTTATTTGTCATATATATCTCTTCCAGTTTACATAATCAAGAACCTTAAATTTTTAGTGACCGTCAATCAGTGAATGTTTTAGTGGATGGTTAGTGAGGATCGGTCAATAATACAAATTTTAGCTATTTTGCGTCGACGTTTCGACAATATTTATTGTCATCTTCAGGACCTGTGTATGAAATACAACAGAAATATCAAACATAACGAAACAATTAAATGTTTGGGTGAATGTGTTGGTGATGTGAGTGTGTGCGTGCGTATGTATGTATCATTTTATATGTGAAGACTTATGATAGTTTGTTTACATCTTCAAAATTATCTTTAAAAAAACGAGCAAATTATAGTATGAGAGAACTTAATTTATACAGTAATACAATTTAAATTACTAAATATAATGTTATTTTAATTAATTAAACAAACAGTAATCAACAATTGGATATTAGATTGGTACATAAATTGTTTATACCTACAACAGTCAACATATAGCAAAGTAATATATTACCTATAACTGAAACAGATTAGGGGATGTTCACTACGTAATTATTAAAAGTTATTTTTACCATGTTTCACTCCCTACTGGTGTTAACAAACAATCATAATTTAGAAACATACAATTTACACAATACTGTAAAACATTACGACTTAAATTAGATAGTTCACCCAAATATTTAATTGTTTCGTTATGTTTGATATTTCTATTGTATTTCATACACAGGTCCTGAAGATGACAATAAATATTGTTGAAACGTCGACGCAAAATAGCTAAAATTTGTATTATTGACCGATCCTCATTAACCATCCACTAAAACATTCATAATCAAGAACTTTTACAAAACTACAATAGGTTTTGCGAATCTTCTCCTTAACTAACTTTAAGGAATGCTTTTTTTGTCTGTATTATGTAACTAAATGGATCTTTATACTGTATTTATTTTTATGCAATGTGCATATTTGAATGTGTGAAACCTAAATTTAGGTAACTATAGTAAAAAATAATATAAAAATGAATTTTTTAAAGTGAGAAAAAACTGTTAACTGATGTACTCAGATATAGTGTGATATATTAAAGTCCAATGAATATTCAAAGCCACGGGTGCAGAAAATATTTACATTCTTGTAGAACGTCATTTTTAAACGCTTTTATTTAATTTGCGTTTCCCGTTGGTCTAAAGTGGATTTTTCAAATCGAATTTTCGCATACTTCCCGATGTGATAGCGACTTGAAATTTTGCATACACAGTTGAATCACGTGACAATACAATATTGTGAAAAAAAAATTATACATTGTAATAAAACTATTTATTACGATTTATAATGTTACCTGTTGGAAACGTCAATTCGTAATGGAAACTTGTAAGCCCCGTATTTATCCTTAACTTAAGGTCCTCTGTTGTAATCGCCCCTTTGTAACTAGACGGTTTACCGGTGTTCAATTTTATATATGTTTACTTATTTTGTTGTTATTTTAAATAGTAACGAGCCATTTAATACTTTTTCTTAATACTTACTAAGTCGACCGTATTCTCGCAGTTCAGTTTAAATCTTCCACCTCGCCGTCTGATCGGTTCCCACTGTCTGGCCGAGTCGAATTTGTCAACTAATGTATTTTTATTGTTTATATCCCAAACTCTTATATTACCTTTTTAAATGAATCAAACATACAGGGGTTGATAGGTACGAAGATTTATTTAACTCTTTTTTATATAATCAGGTCAATTACAATTGGGAAATGAAACATACATTTATCATAGCTCCGGCGTTTACAAGTTACGCAGTTGGCAGTCCGCTCAGTTTAGTATGTTTGCGCTTGGTTATGGCGTCAGTTTCTTCGTTCGTTTATTATAATATTATCTCAGGGAAAAGTTCTTTGGACTACAGAATGTTGGTTTACAGACTAATAAATGCACATAATGTTATAATATTCCTTATAACTAATACACAATATGTGATATTTTAAAACATGAAAGTAAGTTATTGCAAATGAGAAGTAGTGCTCACTAGGTTAAATTTTTGTTAGCAAGTTACCTTTTAAAAATAGTTTAATATAAAATCAAATTCAGTGATAGATTTGGTTTATCAAAGGTGATTATTTAATCGAGTTCAGTTCGAAAAGTTAATTTAGTGACTGGTGAAGTGAAAAATAAAATTTCTCATTTACTGTGGGTAATTGAATGTTTTAATTTTGGGGTGAAGTATTTAATTTATACTCATCAATTCCTTAATGCAGCTTCTCTTGGCCAATCTTCTTCTTCTGGAAACGTCTAAGGGTCCCTTCTTGTATGGATTGATTGAGATCCAAGTTCAAACGATCGAATTTCAAGGTTCAGCTTCCATCAGACTCGTAGATTCATATGTTTCCTCAGGTTGAGTTGGGTATCTCTGTTCTTCCTCCAGTATTGGTCGTCTATTAATTTGGTTTACTTCCTTCAAGTATTGGATATAATATTTGTTATATAATTGTTTTTTTTATTATTTGGCATCTCATCAATAGTTAATTTATATATTCTTCTTGTAACTTCTTCATTCAAATTTAGTAAAACTTAATGATTTTACGATTTATTTGTGTTCAAAGGTTCCATACGTCCACCCTCTATGCTAGTCAATAATGGAATAATTAGATTTCAACGGTCAAAACATGTAACAAGCTTTAGTTGTCATGGCAACTCTTCAAGATATACTAGTTCTCATTGGCCAATATCTTATAACATTGTTATATTCTAACGTTTTATTTCTGTTCAAATTTATAAAAATCCTTTAAATTATAATTACCTTCTTATGCTAGCCATAATATTAATTACACTAACACCATTGTTTTGCTTTTTTGCTAAAGATTATTTTGATATCAGACATAGTTACTTTTGGTTAATAATAACATATTTCTTATTTTTCCTATTGATATTTCTTTATATAATTATCTTGAAACTAAACATTATTTATACATTTTTGTACCTGATATTCTTACTTAATTACCTAAACATATTATGTACTTTAATGGACCTTTTGTTATTTTTTTGTTTTGAAACTTACAAAATTCCTTCATCCATGCTAGGCCTCATGCCCAGGTTTCACAATACTTCTATTCAACATTCTTTACAATCTTTTTATATTCATTATCTTTATTTAGTTGTTGATTGAACATTTTCTAAAGAAACTAATTTAAAAAAACATTGGTGCTTTTAACATCACGCCTTTTATATACTGTAATTAATATATTTTTTCTTTCCAGGTCCATGCCTGAGACTAAACTTCTAATTAATATTGTTTTCTTACTTCTACATCACTTGTCCTTTAAGCTTACTAATACTATGGTTCATTTAACAACAAAACTCTTATAATAATTTTTAACACTACTTTAAACAACATAACTCATTTACAAATTCCTTCACTAAGATATAGTGTCTCCTTCTCCCATCTTCCACTCTAATATTGTAACATGACATAAGATAGCAAAGATTCAATGGTATTTAATTATAAAATAAACAGCTGAAGATGAGAGTAAGAGGCAAAAACTTATGAACTTAAAGATCAATAACCCAGTAACCCAATAAATGACAAATGACTATTAACCCGACAGACTTGACACAATAGATCGGATAGGAACCAAAGAAAACCAAGAGACAGTGAAGAAGAAGTTTAAGTACAATCAAGTCATCCCAAAAAAGTGAACAGAATATTGTAAATTTAGTAATGAATTGATGTCTGTAGCATATGAGATGTAGCTAGGACAATAAGATTAATGAAGGGTAATAGTATCACATGTATCTTGTTATTTAAAGAATGTACTTGTATAATATAATGTAGGGGGGGGGGGTTAGAAGCTAACCATACCCCAAACTAATTGTAATAATAATGGCCAAAGGCTATAAACAATACTTTGAGCCCAAAACAAAAGCAATATTAGAATGATGACCAAAAGTGATCAGTGTGATTTGGAGGTAAATAGTTATACATAACCATAATCACACAGTGACATAAAGTAATCAGACAACCCATGAATAAACAAGTGAATAAGCCCAAAAGTGTGTGTAAAACTAAATAAGTAGTGAAGTGATAGGGATAGAATAATGGAACAAAGTGAGCAGGGTAGTAATTATAGAAACTTTCTAAAGAAAGGAAAAGTGCAGTGGGAGTGTAGAACCAAATATTATATAAGCCAACTATGTTAAACAGATAAACAATTTGTGATAAACTGTGCACTAGTAAGTAAGATTGAACTAATTGTAATATTGTTAATTTAGGTAATAAGATATCAGGATTATATATTAAGATAAGAATTAAGGTATTAGAACGAATAGCAAATTAAGAAGGACTAACACTGTATTTAAGTGAAGGGAATAGTAGATAGGACATATCATGCAAGGAACAGTTTGTCAATAGTATTATAAGAGTTTCTTTAAGTTTCTTTAAGTAAGTATTAAGAATTTTGTTAGTGTTCAGAAAATCATAGCATAGAGTAAATTGTAGGGTAAGCAGATAACAGCAGTTAAAAGTTATTTCAGGGTAGAACCTGAAAAGAAATATTTCATAGTAAGAATTAGAGGTAGGGATACTGATGTTTATTGTTTGTTTTGTTTGTAAATTGTATTAGAGTTACCAGAAATGTTAGTAAGAAATGTTAGATGGAAGTAGAATGGAATCTAGGCTCTAGGCCAAACTGTTGAACATAAATTTATTAATTTGAGAACAAATAATAATCCAAGGTTAAGGCAGAATGTGCCAAATGATTAAACCATGTAAGTGGGTATTACTAGTACCAAAGTATGGGATTAACAACTAATTTTGAATAAAATATATGTAAGATATAAAATTGGGAAAATAGTAAAAATATAATTAGCTATTCAAAAGTAGGCATGAGGGGTATCAAAATGTTCATCATGAAAAATTAGGAAGAATGGTACTAATGTGATGACCCTAGCTATTAGAATAAAGTAGTAATCTTCAGTTGAAGATATTTTGGTAGAAATAGACGAAAAAAGACGATAAATCCTAACAATAACCTGAGTTAATAACCAATGAAAAATTAGCATAATTTATTAAGTAACCATAGCAACAAGAAAAATAACGCCAAAAAACCGTTAGATTTTCAGTAGTCATTATTAACCAACGCCAGAGAGTGGACCGAGTAGCTCTCGTATTAAAATTAAATTATTATTCTTCAAGTAATTTCAAAACTAATTAAAACCAATGGAAGACGATTACAACAGTACAGGGAATCCTGAACATAAATTTTTATTTGTAAAAAATTAAATTAACAAACCGTAGTGATCCATAAAAGAAGACGAAGCGACGCCGTGACGAAGAAAGACGACCACGGACACTATATGAAGATCAGTGGAACCTCCTAAAAGAAGAAGACGACACCAACTGAAGAATTACGAGGCCTGAATCAGCAAGGAGAAGTGACGAGACGAGGGAAACAGACGACAGGAATTATCCATAGAAGAAGACGACAGCCCAGGAGTTATCTATTGAAGAAGACGACATCAGGATCTTCAGCAACAAGTAACCGATGAGTATAAACATTATCCCTTAAATCGTATTCACAAATTTTGGTCTGAATTAAATATAACTATTTCAAAATCACTGATCACTATTTCCGAGTCAAAATAAATGCTTATTTAAATTCACTATTTAACTCTAACCAATTAACAATTATTAAGAAAGTAAAATATGATAAATAATTAACGAATCTTTTAATAACGAACCTTTGGCAAACGAAACATAACCCAAAATTGCTTCACAAGTTTTCATTGGTGATTACTTAGTCAAATGTAATGAGATATCGATTTATTTATGTAATTAGTTCTAAGAATTGTTATAACTTTGTGTGTGTTAGCCGTAAGTATATATTTCTGTAGCCGAAAGGACTTTACACCCCTGAGAAAAACGATATTTTTACTGTAAACTAACGTTACTGACTGATTGTATACAACTGAGCTGAGCAAGTACCAACTGCACAATTGTAATAGCTGGTGAAGAAAACGAATTTTGATGTATAATAAACCAAGTGAAATATTCTAAAGGATTAATAAATGTTCTCAATCTGCAATGCTGTATGTTTGATTCAGTTAATTTAGAATTACGACTAGTAATTATTGAAGTGAAGGCGTTAAAGCGAGACGCAAGCTGGGTAATACTGCAGAGAGCTGTACGCCAATCAGGTGGCGAGGCGGCAACGTTTGAATGCAGCAGAGCAAAATACGGTTTACCCGTACACGACTGAGAGCATACATTTTGACACGTTTAACACCAAACAACATTTAAACTTTAATTAATTTTTACAACACACGTAAACATCTTGTAATAAAGTGGCGCGCCAACTAGTAGGGCTAGAATAGGTAAGGAAATATACCTTTAAACTTTACAGATTCTAGCGGCGACTACGGAAATGGAACCGGCAAAACACGGGACGAGACTCCAGACATTACTACGCGAAAAGGAGGCGGAAGAGGAAGCAAGGAGATTAGAAAAGGAGATTGAGAAAGACGCCAGAATGGAGGAAAAGGAAATAACATCAGTGGAAGATGTGGAAGAATTACTAACTCCCATGGAGATAGATAAACCCACACAACAGGCGGAAGCCAGAACAGGCATGGACTTGCTACAATTATGGGAATTAATGAATAAGAAGTTTGAGTCAATTAATAACAATTTCAAGAAACAGGAGGAAAAACTGGACAGTGCCAAGGAAGAATTAAATGACAATTTTAAGAAGCAGGAGGAGAAAATAGATGAAAAATTGGACAAGAAATTTGAATCATTAAATGAAACCCTGACACAGAAAATGAAGGAGGAGAATAAATTGATTAGTGAGAAAATAGAGAAGAGTAATGAGAAGACCAGTGAAACCTTGAGACTCATGAAGAAAGATATAGAAACACTGAACCACAAAATCGATAGTAACAGTGAAGTTATACAACGACAATTAATAGCGTATCGTAAGGAAGTAAAACAGACGAAAACGGAGATGAATCAGAGATGGGAAGAAACAAATTACAAAACTGATCAGATCAAGGAAACATTGAATAAGGGTTTCAAGAAGGTGAATGAAACACTAGAAAGAGATTCTGAAGGTATTAAAGAAACATTGAACGAGAACGAGGAACCAGTAATTACGAAAATAGAAGATAGTAGGAAGGAAATAAAAACTACAGAAGACAAAAGCATACTATTACCTGGAAATAAAAATAGCAGCCACAAGGAGAATATCCAAATCATGGAGGTGACGACTAAGAAGAGGCATCCAAGGAAAATAATAAATACCAGAGAAGAATTGGAGATGATGAAGAATGGACTACTTGAGATGTTTAATGTACTAATTAACGACCAGAATGAAATAATGAATTTCAAAAATAACAGAAGGAACTTACTAGAACCTTTAGAAAGGAATCACTACAAAACAGTGCGTAACAGAATAAGAAGGAGAAGACACTTAATAGACATGCATAATCCAATCTCAACGATAGCATCTACAATGGAAATAGCATTGACCTATTCGTTGTATAAACAAAACAATGAAATGATTACGATAGCAATGGAAACCAGTGAGAATTCTATGACAGAACCATTTAAATACAGAATAATAGCAAGAAAGTGGACACGAACAGAAGTCATTATGAAAACGACAGCAATCCGAACAGGAGCAACTCATATAATCATGGACTATGGTTAAACCAAGTGTGAAGGAACACTGAGAAATGGGACGGATTTTAAGTAAACCGACCATGCAAACTAAATAATGTATATAAGTGAGAAGATTAACTTAGAAGAAAAAAGAGTGTATATAACAGGTCCATTATATAGCAAAATAAATACCCTACCTCATATTGAAGGATAATAAAAATAATACCTATGTCATAAGTGAAATCACAACTAAAAAGATAAAAGGGACTTATAACCAGTCTTCTTTAAAAAAGTATTATGAACCAGTGTCAGAAAAGTAAAGAGAATTTTGTAAGTAACTGTTATCAAAATTCAAAAGTAATGTAAGCACAACTTACAGTAAGTATTTGATTGGAACCATTATTATTATAAATGAGAGGGAATTTAGAAGAAAGATAAACTAAATTCACAACAAAGTAAGGCTAAACTTACGACCAAGTGTGAAACAAAATGTGTAAACACATGTAAATTTTGAAAATGTATAATGAAATATCATAAAAATTGAGATATAAAATAATTAAATGTTACACAAGTAATGATGACGCTACATAACATCATTAACCAACCCTATCACAAAAAGGGGATAAATAGAAATTAATGTTTCACAAAAGAAGAAACGAAAACAATCAAATAAAAAATAACACTGGCAGATTAGCTGAGCTTTCAATGAAAAAATATAAGTGAGTCAAAACCAGCTATAATGTTAATTAAATATCAATGAGCATTAAAGTGACGACAAATAGAATCACTACCATATAGAATAAGCTCTTAAAACAATACAAAATGCCTATTAAAAATCGCCACAAGCTTAAAACAAAGGAATCCAAATAAGTTATTGAAATGAAAGGTCATGAGTTGTATAAAAGAAAGAATAATTAATCCCAAAAGTGTTTTATTGTATTAATATTATGTGAGTCGGAAATGAACGACTATTATTATAATTATTATGAATATTATTATGTGATGATTTTATGTTGAGATACGTCCAACATATGTTATTGAGCAGATAGGCAAGGCCTCTGAACTCAAAATGTGTATAAATGGATAGCAGAGTAATAGAGCCACACGTGCCCTCTGACTATTACCAATTTATATAAAGGAGAGAGAAGAAAAATTTTAGGGAAATAGAACATAAAGGGGAATAATAAAGAAAGAAAATAATACCAATTATTACATTATGAACCATGACTTAATAAAGAATGAATACAGAAGAAGTAGCGATGGATGAATTCCTGAATCATAACCACTTGATAAAATGAACTATATTGATGATTTCAGAAAAAATCTAATAATCTTTGTTTCGAAATAATCAATTTTGGTGGCGATGCATTATGTAACATGACATAAGATAGCAAAGATTCAGTGGTATTTAATTATAAAATAAACAGCTGAAGATGAGAGTAAGAGGCAAAAACTTATGAACTTAAAGATCAATAACCCAGTAACCCAATAAATGACAAATGACTATTAACCCGACAGACTTGACACAATAGATCGGATAGGAACCAAAGAAAACCAAGAGACAGTGAAGAAGAAGTTTAAGTACAATCAAGTCATCCCAAAAAAGTGAACAGAATATTGTAAATTTAGTAATGAATTGATGTCTGTAGCATATGAGATGTAGCTAGGACAATAAGATTAATGAAGGGTAATAGTATCACATGTATCTTGTTATTTAAAGAATGTACTTGTATAATATAATGTAGGGGGGGGGGGTTAGAAGCTAACCATACCCCAAACTAATTGTAATAATAATGGCCAAAGGCTATAAACAATACTTTGAGCCCAAAACAAAAGCAATATTAGAATGATGACCAAAAGTGATCAGTGTGATTTGGAGGTAAATAGTTATACATAACCATAATCACACAGTGACATAAAGTAATCAGACAACCCATGAATAAACAAGTGAATAAGCCCAAAAGTGTGTGTAAAACTAAATAAGTAGTGAAGTGATAGGGATAGAATAATGGAACAAAGTGAGCAGGGTAGTAATTATAGAAACTTTCTAAAGAAAGGAAAAGTGCAGTGGGAGTGTAGAACCAAATATTATATAAGCCAACTATGTTAAACAGATAAACAATTTGTGATAAACTGTGCACTAGTAAGTAAGATTGAACTAATTGTAATATTGTTAATTTAGGTAATAAGATATCAGGATTATATATTAAGATAAGAATTAAGGTATTAGAACGAATAGCAAATTAAGAAGGACTAACACTGTATTGAAGTGAAGGGAATAGTAGATAGGACATATCATGCAAGGAACAGTTTGTCAATAGTATTATAAGAGTTTCTTTAAGTTTCTTTAAGTAAGTATTAAGAATTTTGTTAGTGTTCAGAAAATCATAGCATAGAGTAAATTGTAGGGTAAGCAGATAACAGCAGTTAAAAGTTATTTCAGGGTAGAACCTGAAAAGAAATATTTCATAGTAAGAATTAGAGTTAGGGATACTGATGTTTATTGTTTGTTTTGTTTGTAAATTGTATTAGAGTTACCAGAAATGTTAGTAAGAAATGTTAGATGGAAGTAGAATGGAATCTAGGCTCTAGGCCAAACTGTTGAACATAAATTTATTAATTTGAGAACAAATAATAATCCAAGGTTAAGGCAGAATGTGCCAAATGATTAAACCATGTAAGTGGGTATTACTAGTACCAAAGTATGGGATTAACAACTAATTTTGAATAAAATATATGTAAGATATAAAATTGGGAAAATAGTAAAAATATAATTAGCTATTCAAAAGTAGGCATGAGGGGTATCAAAATGTTCATCATGAAAAATTAGGAAGAATGGTACTAATGTGATGACCCTAGCTATTAGAATAAAGTAGTAATCTTCAGTTGAAGATATTTTGGTAGAAATAGACGAAAAAAGACGATAAATCCTAACAATAACCTGAGTTAATAACCAATGAAAAATTAGCATAATTTATTAAGTAACCATAGCAACAAGAAAAATAACGCCAAAAAACCGTTAGATTTTCAGTAGTCATTATTAACCAACGCCAGAGAGTGGACCGAGTAGCTCTCGTATTAAAATTAAATTATTATTCTTCAAGTAATTTCAAAACTAATTAAAACCAATGGAAGACGATTACAACAGTACAGGGAATCCTGAACATAAATTTTTATTTGTAAAAAATTAAATTAACAAACCGTAGTGATCCATAAAAGAAGACGAAGCGACGCCGTGACGAAGAAAGACGACCACGGACACTATATGAAGATCAGTGGAACCTCCTAAAAGAAGAAGACGACACCAACTGAAGAATTACGAGGCCTGAATCAGCAAGGAGAAGTGACGAGACGAGGGAAACAGACGACAGGAATTATCCATAGAAGAAGACGACAGCCCAGGAGTTATCTATTGAAGAAGACGACATCAGGATCTTCAGCAACAAGTAACCGATGAGTATAAACATTATCCCTTAAATCGTATTCACAAATTTTGGTCTGAATTAAATATAACTATTTCAAAATCACTGATCACTATTTCCGAGTCAAAATAAATGCTTATTTAAATTCACTATTTAACTCTAACCAATTAACAATTATTAAGAAAGTAAAATATGATAAATAATTAACGAATCTTTTAATAACGAACCTTTGGCAAATGAAACATAACCCAAAATTGCTTCACAAGTTTTCATTGGTGATTACTTAGTCAAATGTAATGAGATATCGATTTATTTATGTAATTAGTTCTAAGAATTGTTATAACTTTGTGTGTGTTAGCCGTAAGTATATATTTCTGTAGCCGAAAGGACTTTACACCCCTGAGAAAAACGATATTTTTACTGTAAACTAACGTTACTGACTGATTGTATACAACTGAGCTGAGCAAGTACCAACTGCACAATTGTAATAGCTGGTGAAGAAAACGAATTTTGATGTATAATAAACCAAGTGAAATATTCTAAAGGATTAATAAATGTTCTCAATCTGCAATGCTGTATGTTTGATTCAGTTAATTTAGAATTACGACTAGTAATTATTGAAGTGAAGGCGTTAAAGCGAGACGCAAGCTGGGTAATACTGCAGAGAGCTGTACGCCAATCAGGTGGCGAGGCGGCAACGTTTGAATGCAGCAGAGCAAAATACGGTTTACCCGTACACGACTGAGAGCATACATTTTGACACGTTTAACACCAAACAACATTTAAACTTTAATTAATTTTTACAACACACGTAAACATCTTGTAATAAAGTGGCGCGCCAACTAGTAGGGCTAGAGTAGGTAAGGAAATATACCTTTAAACTTTACAGATTCTAGCGGCGACTACGGAAATGGAACCGGCAAAACACGGGACGAGACTCCAGACATTACTACGCGAAAAGGAGGCGGAAGAGGAAGCAAGGAGATTAGAAAAGGAGATTGAGAAAGACGCCAGAATGGAGGAAAAGGAAATAACATCAGTGGAAGATGTGGAAGAATTACTAACTCCCATGGAAATAGATAAACCCACACAACAGGCGGAAGCCAGAACAGGCATGGACTTGCTACAATTATGGGAATTAATGAATAAGAAGTTTGAGTCAATTAATAACAATTTCAAGAAACAGGAGGAAAAACTGGACAGTGCCAAGGAAGAATTAAATGACAATTTTAAGAAGCAGGAGGAGAAAATAGATGAAAAATTGGACAAGAAATTTGAATCATTAAATGAAACCCTGACACAGAAAATGAAGGAGGAGAATAAATTGATTAGTGAGAAAATAGAGAAGAGTAATGAGAAGACCAGTGAAACCTTGAGACTCATGAAGAAAGATATAGAAACACTGAACCACAAAATCGATAGTAACAGTGAAGTTATACAACGACAATTAATAGCGTATCGTAAGGAAGTAAAACAGACGAAAACGGAGATGAATCAGAGATGGGAAGAAACAAATTACAAAACTGATCAGATCAAGGAAACATTGAATAAGGGTTTCAAGAAGGTGAATGAAACACTAGAAAGAGATTCTGAAGGTATTAAAGAAACATTGAACGAGAACGAGGAACCAGTAATTACGAAAATAGAAGATAGTAGGAAGGAAATAAAAACTACAGAAGACAAAAGCATACTATTACCTGGAAATAAAAATAGCAGCCACAAGGAGAATATCCAAATCATGGAGGTGACGACTAAGAAGAGGCATCCAAGGAAAATAATAAATACCAGAGAAGAATTGGAGATGATGAAGAATGGACTACTTGAGATGTTTAATGTACTAATTAACGACCAGAATGAAATAATGAATTTCAAAAATAACAGAAGGAACTTACTAGAACCTTTAGAAAGGAATCACTACAAAACAGTGCGTAACAGAATAAGAAGGAGAAGACACTTAATAGACATGCATAATCCAATCTCAACGATAGCATCTACAATGGAAATAGCATTGACCTATTCGTTGTATAAACAAAACAATGAAATGATTACGATAGCAATGGAAACCAGTGAGAATTCTATGACAGAACCATTTAAATACAGAATAATAGCAAGAAAGTGGACACGAACAGAAGTCATTATGAAAACGACAGCAATCCGAACAGGAGCAACTCATATAATCATGGACTATGGTTAAACCAAGTGTGAAGGAACACTGAGAAATGGGACGGATTTTAAGTAAACCGACCATGCAAACTAAATAATGTATATAAGTGAGAAGATTAACTTAGAAGAAAAAAGAGTGTATATAACAGGTCCATTATATAGCAAAATAAATACCCTACCTCATATTGAAGGATAATAAAAATAATACCTATGTCATAAGTGAAATCACAACTAAAAAGATAAAAGGGACTTATAACCAGTCTTCTTTAAAAAAGTATTATGAACCAGTGTCAGAAAAGTAAAGAGAATTTTGTAAGTAACTGTTATCAAAATTCAAAAGTAATGTAAGCACAACTTACAGTAAGTATTTGATTGGAACCATTATTATTATAAATGAGAGGGAATTTAGAAGAAAGATAAACTAAATTCACAACAAAGTAAGGCTAAACTTACGACCAAGTGTGAAACAAAATGTGTAAACACATGTAAATTTTGAAAATGTATAATGAAATATCATAAAAATTGAGATATAAAATAATTAAATGTTACACAAGTAATGATGACGCTACATAACATCATTAACCAACCCTATCACAAAAAGGGGATAAATAGAAATTAATGTTTCACAAAAGAAGAAACGAAAACAATCAAATAAAAAATAACACTGGCAGATTAGCTGAGCTATCAATGAAAAAATATAAGTGAGTCAAAACCAGCTATAATGTTAATTAAATATCAATGAGCATTAAAGTGACGACAAATAGAATCACTACCATATAGAATAAGCTCTTAAAACAATACAAAATGCCTATTAAAAATCGCCACAAGCTTAAAACAAAGGAATCCAAATAAGTTATTGAAATGAAAGGTCATGAGTTGTATAAAAGAAAGAATAATTAATCCCAAAAGTGTTTTATTGTATTAATATTATGTGAGTCGGAAATGAACGACTATTATTATAATTATTATGAATATTATTATGTGATGATTTTATGTTGAGATACGTCCAACATATGTTATTGAGCAGATAGGCAAGGCCTCTGAACTCAAAATGTGTATAAATGGATAGCAGAGTAATAGAGCCACACGTGCCCTCTGACTATTACCAATTTATATAAAGGAGAGAGAAGAAAAATTTGAGGGAAATAGAACATAAAGGGGAATAATAAAGAAAGAAAATAATACCAATTATTACATTATGAACCATGACTTAATAAAGAATGAATACAGAAGAAGTAGCGATGGATGAATTCCTGAATCATAACCACTTGATAAAATGAACTATATTGATGATTTCAGAAAAAATCTAATAATCTTTGTTTCGAAATAATCAATTTTGGTGGCGATGCATTATGTAACATGACATAAGATAGCAAAGATTCAATGGTATTTAATTATAAAATAAACAGCTGAAGATGAGAGTAAGAGGCAAAAACTTATGAACTTAAAGATCAATAACCCAGTAACCCAATAAATGACAAATGACTATTAACCCGACAGACTTGACACAATAGATCGGATAGGAACCAAAGAAAACCAAGAAACAGTGAAGAAGAAGTTTAAGTACAATCAAGTCATCCCAAAAAAGTGAACAGAATATTGTAAATTTAGTAATGAATTGATGTCTGTAGCATATGAGATGTAGCTTGGACAATAAGATTAATGAAGGGTAATAGTATCACATGTATCTTGTTATTTAAAGAATGTACTTGTATAATATAATGTAGGGGGGGGGGTTAGAAGCTAACCATACCCCAAACTAATTGTAATAATAATGGCCAAAGGCTATAAACAATACTTTGAGCCCAAAACAAAAGCAATATTAGAATGATGACCAAAAGTGATCAGTGTGATTTGGAGGTAAATAGTTATACATAACCATAATCACACAGTGACATAAAGTAATCAGACAACCCATGAATAAACAAGTGAATAAGCCCAAAAGTGTGTGTAAAACTAAATAAGTAGTGAAGTGATAGGGATAGAATAATGGAACAAAGTGAGCAGGGTAGTAATTATAGAAACTTTCTAAAGAAAGGAAAAGTGCAGTGGGAGTGTAGAACCAAATATTATATAAGCCAACTATGTTAAACAGATAAACAATTTGTGATAAACTGTGCACTAGTAAGTAAGATTGAACTAATTGTAATATTGTTAATTTAGGTAATAAGATATCAGGATTATATATTAAGATAAGAATTAAGGTATTAGAACGAATAGCAAATTAAGAAGGACTAACACTGTATTTAAGTGAAGGGAATAGTAGATAGGACATATCATGCAAGGAACAGTTTGTCAATAGTATTATAAGAGTTTCTTTAAGTTTCTTTAAGTAAGTATTAAGAATTTTGTTAGTGTTCAGAAAATCATAGCATAGAGTAAATTGTAGGGTAAGCAGATAACAGCAGTTAAAAGTTATTTCAGGGTAGAACCTGAAAAGAAATATTTCATAGTAAGAATTAGAGTTAGGGATACTGATGTTTATTGTTTGTTTTGTTTGTAAATTGTATTAGAGTTACCAGAAATGTTAGTAAGAAATGTTAGATGGAAGTAGAATGGAATCTAGGCTCTAGGCCAAACTGTTGAACATAAATTTATTAATTTGAGAACAAATAATAATCCAAGGTTAAGGCAGAATGTGCCAAATGATTAAACCATGTAAGTGGGTATTACTAGTACCAAAGTATGGGATTAACAACTAATTTTGAATAAAATATATGTAAGATATAAAATTGGGAAAATAGTAAAAATATAATTAGCTATTCAAAAGTAGGCATGAGGGGTATCAAAATGTTCATCATGAAAAATTAGGAAGAATGGTACTAATGTGATGACCCTAGCTATTAGAATAAAGTAGTAATCTTCAGTTGAAGATATTTTGGTAGAAATAGACGAAAAAAGACGATAAATCCTAACAATAACCTGAGTTAATAACCAATGAAAAATTAGCATAATTTATTAAGTAACCATAGCAACAAGAAAAATAACGCCAAAAAACCGTTAGATTTTCAGTAGTCATTATTAACCAACGCCAGAGAGTGGACCGAGTAGCTCTCGTATTAAAATTAAATTATTATTCTTCAAGTAATTTCAAAACTAATTAAAACCAATGGAAGATGATTACAACAGTACAGGGAATCCTGAACATAAATTTTTATTTGTAAAAAATTAAATTAACAAACCGTAGTGATCCATAAAAGAAGACGAAGCGACGCCGTGACGAAGAAAGACGACCACGGACACTATATGAAGATCAGTGGAACCTCCTAAAAGAAGAAGACGACACCAACTGAAGAATTACGAGGCCTGAATCAGCAAGGAGAAGTGACGAGACGAGGGAAACAGACGACAGGAATTATCCATAGAAGAAGACGACAGCCCAGGAGTTATCTATTGAAGAAGACGACATCAGGATCTTCAGCAACAAGTAACCGATGAGTATAAACATTATCCCTTAAATCGTATTCACAAATTTTGGTCTGAATTAAATATAACTATTTCAAAATCACTGATCACTATTTCCGAGTCAAAATAAATGCTTATTTAAATTCACTATTTAACTCTAACCAATTAACAATTATTAAGAAAGTAGAATATGATAAATAATTAACGAATCTTTTAATAACGAACCTTTGGCAAACGAAACATAACCCAAAATTGCTTCACAAGTTTTCATTGGTGATTACTTAGTCAAATGTAATGAGATATCGATTTATTTATGTAATTAGTTCTAAGAATTGTTATAACTTTGTGTGTGTTAGCCGTAAGTATATATTTCTGTAGCCGAAAGGACTTTACACCCCTGAGAAAAACGATATTTTTACTGTAAACTAACGTTACTGACTGATTGTATACAACTGAGCTGAGCAAGTACCAACTGCACAATTGTAATAGCTGGTGAAGAAAACGAATTTTGATGTATAATAAACCAAGTGAAATATTCTAAAGGATTAATAAATGTTCTCAATCTGCAATGCTGTATGTTTGATTCAGTTAATTTAGAATTACGACTAGTAATTATTGAAGTGAAGGCGTTAAAGCGAGACGCAAGCTGGGTAATACTGCAGAGAGCTGTACGCCAATCAGGTGGCGAGGCGGCAACGTTTGAATGCAGCAGAGCAAAATACGGTTTACCCGTACACGACTGAGAGCATACATTTTGACACGTTTAACACCAAACAACATTTAAACTTTAATTAATTTTTACAACACACGTAAACATCTTGTAATAATATATTAACTTTTATCTTATTTCTAGGTATTTTTTACTTTCTATCACTTAAATTAATACTACAATCAGTTTTATATACTTATTAGCTAACTTACTGGTAAAGATTGTTTTGCTATATGAATATAGTCTGCTATTTATTGTATTTTACAGTGTAGACATTTACACTGCACTTTTCCTTTCACATGTGGTTTATTTCCCTAATATCAGTATCACTTTTTTATTCTATGTTGTTTACATAGTTTGTTGTCATTTATTTCTATTTATGTAGTTCTATACTTCACCTGATATTTCACACATTGTTTATTTATTTATTTAGTATCTCATCACTGGGTTGTCATTGGTCATTAACATTTGTTTTATTATCATTTATCATTTGTCACTTTTGTATTAAATATTACCTTTGCTAAGCTCGATTTTCTCCTACTTGCTTTTGGCTAGTTTATTATTTAATAGGGTATTTTTATTTTTATGTTCCTATCTTAGATTTATACATTCATGTTTCTTTTCTTTTCATTTAACACACATAATATATCTATTTTATTTTTATGGTTTATATATTTTACATTTCATTTATGCCCTATCTGATTTAGTGCATTTATTTTACATTTTATTTATTAGCTACATTTTAGGGTTACAATGATTGTGGTCACACTTTGGGTTATATCATGGTTTCTTGTTCCTTCACCTTCTCCAATCTATTGGGTTAAGTCGTAGTCAGTGTCTTAGTCAATTTTTATTTCGTAGTGTTGGGTTATCAATCTTCAGGTTATAAGTTTTTCTTTTTCTTTCTACTTTCAGCTTTTTCTTCTATCAATTATTAGTGCTTTTTGGTGCTATATTATGTCATGTTACATAATGCATCGCTGCCAAAATTGATTATTTCAAAAATAAAGATTGTTTTTCTGAAATCATCAATTACTCTTTTCCTCTTGTTTACATGGTTTATTAGATAAAGTTGTTATTATTATGGAATTCATCAATCATCATCTCATACCCTCTAGGTATTACCAACTTCCACGAATTCTGGTTAGGACTGGTTTGGATAAATAATGTGTCATCGTGTAAACAATAAAACTGGGTGACTCTCTCCTCTTGCTGGTTTAGTCGCTCTCGGATCTGGTTTAACTTAGCATCATCCTTTTGGTGTTGTTTTATCTTCTTCAGTATGGTTTCTAAATCTGCCTTGCTTTTCATTATGTTGAACACCTTTACTATCGTTTCCTTCTCTCCATTAAATGTTTGTTAATCAAATATATTGGAACTTACCGTCTGCGGCTTTTAGAAACAGCGTCTTTACATAATTGACATGTTTCGGGACACTTGTCCCATCATCAGAATTTAAAACAATCGCGTATCATTTAAAGTTGATACACTTGTCAATCACTTAAAACATTAAAATCCAATATAAAACAAATAACTTAAAATAATATGATACTAAAATATTTACAGCGAGTGCGAAGGTTTACCGATGTACATCGTATGGAGACCGACCGCGCACTAATTTACGTCTCGCTCCCACTACGACAATAGCGCAAGGCAGTGTTGTACAATACATTTGACTTGAAAACCAATTTATCATTTAAAACATGCGGCTTGGTATCAGTATTGTTGTATGCTTTATAAATTTCGTACTCTTCAAGAGCGTTCAAATGTCACCCTTTCTTACATATGTGAAGGGGTATCAAATTAGTTTTAAAATTAGTGTAGTTATGATTCTCGGAAATGAGGTGTTCTGCAAATTTTGACTTGATATTGTCCAAACTGTGAAAGTGTGTAGGCGGCCTATGTTCTGTAAATCTTTTTAAAAAACCACGTCCTGTCTGGCCCACATAAAAGGCGTCACAATCGTAACATATCAATTTGTAAACACCAGTTTTGTGTTCAAGGCTGGTAGTTCTGCGGACACGAAGATTATTCATAATACTATTAGTGGTCTTATAAGAGACCTTGATATTACTGGTTTTACTAAAAATTGACCCAAAAATCTGAGGCATAAGGTATGTGTACGGTGTTGCAATGTATTTACGTGTTGTATTTTCGCGTGTTTTATGTCCGTTAATGTTACTATGCCCCTTCTTATGTTTTCGAAGGATGTTGTTCACCATATTGACATCATAACCATTAGCAACTGCAATGTGTTTAATGGTGTCTAATTCCTCACGGTATTCTTTATCACCGAGGGGCAAAGATAAAAGTCTATAAATCATACTGTGGAAGGCAGCTAATTTCTGTGATAAAGGATAAAAAGACTTAGCATGTATTACAATATCAGTCGTTGTGGGTTTTCTATAGATGTCAAATTGTAACTTTTTATTATTGTCCTTAGCAACAGTTAAATCTAGAAAATTCAGTTTACCATTGTCTTCACTTTCAAGTGTGAACTGCATTTTGTCATTGATATTATTCAAATAATTATGTAAATTATCAATTTGCCTTTGTGTACCTTTGTATATTAAAAAGGTATCATCGACATACCTGCCGTAAAATATTATGTTATTCTTGTGTTTGTTATTAGTGAGATTGAATGAATTTTCGAAATTATTTAGGTATATATCTGCAAGAAGACCTGAAAGTGGAGAACCCATTGCTAACCCATTTTGTTGGCTGAAAAATTGATTATTGTGGGTAAAATAATTTTTATCAAGAACTAACTCCAAAATGTGCATCATTTCATTTATACTATTAATATCCAATTTATTAGTATTAATAAGGTTAATCCTAAGTATACGCAAGGTTTCAGCTACTGGTATACAAGTCCACAATATCAAAGGAAATAAGTTTGTAAGCCGGTTCAACTATTAAATTTTTAACCTTATTCACAAAGTCAACACTATTAATTAGACTATGATCATTAATTATTTGTATATTGTGTTTTATTATGGTGACTAGTTTTTTAGCCGTTTTATACCCCGGAGCAGTGGTGAAATTTACTAATGGTCTCAAGGGGATAGCATCCTTGTGGAGTTTGGGTAATCCTGTCAAAACAGGTGCTTTTGAATTTATAGGTTTCAAAGATCTTGTTTGTTCATCAAACAAATGGGTGCATCTGTTTATACATTGATTTAATTGTTTTACATAATTTTCAGTTGGGTCAGAATTTAGTAAACCAATGTTGTTGTTAATAATTAAATTTTGTATTTTATTGTTATAATCTTCTCTGTCCATAATAACCACAGTGTTACCTTTGTCAGCTTTAGTGACGAGAGCTTTATTGTCAGATAATTTTTGTTTTAATCCTATTAAAATTTTCCGTTCTTTATTATAATTATTATTTGTTAAAGAAATAGAGGAATGAACACGATTATACCGATTTTTAATGATTTTATTGAATTTTTCGTTTATTAAGAAACGTGTCTGGTCTTGATCTTTTTGGTCAACCATGGCCTTAACAACAGTCTCTGCATTGATAATTTCTGCAATAATTTGCTTACGATCAAGACTCGATTTGTGTACGGGAAGATTATATTTCAAACCTTTACTCAATAAATCAGTTTCATCAGTATTTAAAACAAGGGACGTTAAATTCTGCAACCGCGTATAAAATTTGTGTTTACATTTGATATTGCTGGATATCGGTAACTGATCATTCAACAACCTTTGTAGTTTATCTGATTGTTTTATACGCATTTGATAAACTATTCGCCTGACGTCATTGTTTATAAAATCCAGATAATGATTCAGTACGGCTGGATGCGTGTTATCTAATAATTGTAAATGTAATTTGTATAATGTATAATTTAGGTTTGACTTTTTAATGTATAGGGATTTAATTTCTTCTTTAACTCTGTAAATTTCTGCATATTTTTTGGTTTTTGATTCAGCAATAGATGAACCTTTAAGTCTTATAATAGCATAATTCGGTATAACATTGTTCTGCAAACACGATTTGTTGAACTTAATGTGTAAAATAGTTTTGTGTAATTGGACTTTAATATTTTGAAATTTTCGTACTAAGTTTGCACGACTTGCAGTATTCATGTTTAAAAGGAATAAATTCCAAATGTTTAGTACCAAGCCACGTGTTGTTCAATCAAATATATTGGAACTTACCGTCTGCGGCTTTTAGAAACAGCGTCTTTACAAAATTGACATGTTTCGGGACACTTGTCCCATCATCAGAATTTAAAACAATCGCGTATCATTTAAAGTTGATACACTTGTCAATCACTTAAAACATTAAAATCCAATATAAAACAAATAACTTAAAATAATATGATACTAAAATATTTACAGCGAGTGCGAAGGTTTACCGATGTACATCGTATGGAGACCGACCGCGCACTAATTTACGTCTCGCTCCCACTACGACAATAGCGCAAGGCAGTGTTGTACAATACATTTGACTTGAAAACCAATTTATCATTTAAAACATGCGGCTTGGTATCAGTATTGTTGTATGCTTTATAAATTTCGTACTCTTCAAGAGCGTTCAAATGTCACCCTTTCTTACATATGTGAAGGGGTATCAAATTAGTTTTAAAATTAGTGTAGTTATGATTCTCGGAAATGAGGTGTTCTGCAAATTTTGACTTGATATTGTCCAAACTGTGAAAGTGTGTAGGCGGCCTATGTTCTGTAAATCTTTTTAAAAAACCACGTCCTGTCTGGCCCACATAAAAGGCGTCACAATCGTCACATATCAATTTTTAAACACCAGTTTTGTGTTCAAGGCTGGTAGTTCTGCGGACACGAAGATTATTCATAATACTATTAGTGGTCTTATAAGTGACCTTGATATTACTGGTTTTACTAAAAATTGACCCAAAAATCTGAGGCATAAGGTATGTGTACGGTGTTGCAATGTATTTGCGTGTTGTATTTTCGCGTGTTTTATGTCCGTTAATGTTACTATGCCCCTTCTTATGTTTTCGAAGGATGTTGTTCACCATATTGACATCATAACCATTAGCAACTGCAATGTGTTTAATGGTGTCTAATTCCTCACGGTATTCTTTATCACCAAGGGGCAAAGATAAAAGTCTATAAATCATACTGTGGAAGGCAGCTAATTTCTGTGATAAAGGATGAAAAGACTTAGCATGTATTACAATATCAGTCGTTGTGGGTTTTCTATAGATGTCAAATTGTAACTTTTTATTATTGTCCTTAGCAACAGTTAAATCTAGAAAATTCAGTTTACCATTGTCTTCACTTTCAAGTGTGAACTGCATTTTGTCATTGATATTATTCAAATAATTATGTAAATTATCAATTTGCCTTTGTGTACCTTTGTATATTAAAAAGGTATTATCAACATACCTGCCGTAAAATATTATGTTATTCTTGTGTTTGTTATAAGTGAGAATGAATGAATTTTCGAAATTATTTAGGTATATATCTGCAAGAAGACCTGAAAGTGGAGAACCCATTGCTAACCCATTTAGCAAAATGGGTTGACCAAAGTGTTGACTTTGTGAATAAGGTTAAAAATTTAATAGTTGAACCGGCTTACAAACTTATTTCCTTTGATATTGTGGACTTGTATACCAGTAGCTGAAACCTTGCGTATACTTAGGATTAACCTTATTATTACTAATAAATTGGATATTAATAGTATAAATGAATTGATGCACATTTTGGAGTTAGTTCTTGATAAAAATTATTTTACCCACAATAATCAATTTTTCAGCCAACAAAATGTGTTAGCAATGGGTTCTCCACTTTCAGGTCTTCTTGCAGATATATACCTAAATAATTTCGAAAATTCATTCATTCTCACTAATAACAAACACAAGAATAACATAATATTTTACGGCAGGTATGTTGATGATACCTTTTTAATATACAAAGGTACACAAAGGCAAATTGATAATTTACATAATTATTTGAATAATATCAATGACAAAATGCAGTTCACACTTGAAAGTGAAGACAATGGTAAACTGAATTTTCTAGATTTAACTGTTGCTAAGGACAATAATAAAAAGTTACAATTTGACATCTATAGAAAACCCACAACGACTGATATTGTAATACATGCTAAGTCTTTTCATCCTTTATCACAGAAATTAGCTGCCTTCCACAGTATGATTTATAGACTTTTATCTTTGCCCCTCGGTGATAAAGAATACCGTGAGGAATTAGACACCATTAAACACATTGCAGTTGCTAATGGTTATGATGTCAATATGGTGAACAACATCCTTCGAAAACATAAGAAGGGGCATAGTAACATTAACGGACATAAAACACGCGAAAATACAACACGCAAATACATTGCAACACCGTACACATACCTTATGCCTCAGATTTTTGGGTCAATTTTTAGTAAAACCAGTAATATCAAGGTCACTTATAAGACCACTAATAGTATTATGAATAATCTTCGTGTCCGCAGAACTACCAGCCTTGAACACAAAACTGGTGTTTACAAATTGATATGTGACGATTGTTACGCCTTTTATGTGGGCCAGACAGGACGTGGTTTTTTAAAAAGATTTACAGAACATAGGCCGCCTACACACTTTCACAGTTTGGACAATATCAAGTCAAAATTTGCAGAACACCTCATTTCCGAGAATCATAACTACACTAATTTTAAAACTAATTTGATACCCCTTCACATATGTAAGAAAGGGCGATATTTGAACGCTCTTGAAGAGTACGAAATTTATAAAGCATACAACAATACTGATACCAAGCCGCATGTTTTAAATGATAAATTGGTTTTCAAGTCAAATGTATTGTACAACACTGCCTTGCGCTATTCTCGTGGTGGGAGCGAGACGTAAATTAGTGCGCGGTCGGTCTCCATACGATGTACATCGGTAAACCTTCGCACTCGCTGTAAATATTTTAGTATCATATTATTTTAAGTTATTTGTTTTATATTGGATTTTAATGTTTTAAGTGATTGACAAGTGTATCAACTTTAAATGATACGCGATTGTTTTAAATTCTGATGATGGGACAAGTGTCCCGAAACATGTCAATTTTGTAAAGACGCAGTTTCTAAAAGCCGCAAACGGTAAGTTCCAATATATTTGATTGAACAACACGTGGCTTGGTACTAAACATTTGGAATTTATTCCTTTTAAACATAAATGTTTGTTGTTCGGTATTGATGTGGGATAGCACATCAGCTGCAATATTTTTACTGCCTGGGATATATTCCCAACTGATGTGGTATTCTTGGAGAGCAAGTATCCATCTGGTCAATCGTCCATGACTGAGCTTACAGTTCTTTAAAAAGAATATTGATTTATGGTCGGTTCTCACAGTTTTCGGATATCCCAGGATATAAGTTCGAAACTTTCCACAAGAAAACACTACGCTTAACAACTCCTTCTCCGTCACATGATAATTGCGTTCGCACTGATTCAAAGTTCTGCTTGCGAAACTCACTACTGGATGGTTTCCGTCATCGTCTTCCTGATATAATACTGACCCCAAACTAATGTCGCTTGCATCGCAATTCATGAAAAAGGGTCGATTGAAGTCAGGGTGTTTCAACATAATTGTTTTGAGGAAGTGGTCCTTAATAGCTTTGAAAATTGTTTCTTGTTCCGGACCCCACATCCATTTGGTTTTGGATGATAATTGTGGTGACAATTTGGTTGTTAGTTCAGAATAGTTTTGCTGGAATTTTCTGTAATAATTACAGATGCCCAGGAACGACTATAATTGTTTTTTATTCTTTGGGGTTGGAAAACGTTGAATAGCATCTATTTTGTCTGTTGATGGTGTTATGCCTTGTCGGGATAGGTTGAATCCAAGGAATTGGACTTCTTCGGCTATTAGTTTTGATTTTTCTAATTTTAATGTCACATTGCTTTCAGATAACTTCTCCAGTACTCGTTCTACTCTTAAACAATGCTCTTCCCAGTTGGATGAAGTGATTAGTAAAACGTCAACGTACACAGTGGTATAATGCATGGTTTCTGGACCCAATATCTGGTCCATACAGCGGACGAATATTGCTACTGAATTTACCAGCCCAAAAGGTAATCGTTTGAACTGGTAGTTCCTACCCTTGAATATAAATGCTACATACTTTCGACTGGCTGGGTGCAACTCTACTTGCCAGTACCTGCAAACTGTATCTCAGGTACTGATAAACTGGGTACCATGAAACTTTTTTAGGATCTCCTCAACTTCTCCAGGAGATGTCCTGTCGTTAATTAAAATCTTGTTTATCCCCCTTGCGTCGAGACACAGACGTACCCTTCCGTCCTTCTTTGTAATAGCCACTATGGGACTGGTGTACTGTGAACAACTGTACTCGATTATGTCCTCTTCCAGCATTCTGTTGATCTCCATTCGTACTGCATCCTTCGCCGTGTATGCAATTGGATATGATTTTTTATTGAAGTTAGCAATTTCTTTGAACCTCAACTCGCATTGGTGCCCCCTTACTTTTCCCGGTCGGTCGGAAAATACATGACGGTATTTGTTGTAGATGTTGATTAAATTTTCCACTTCTTGAGTGGTTAAGGGATTTCCGTCCTGAGTACCTCGAAAGTGTCTGATATCTTCCAACTTTTGGTTCCATAAAAGGTCATTATTCATTTGGTCTTCTGTTTTTTCTTCCCACATTCTGTCTGGTGAATAACGGACTGTTCTTATATTATACACATTGTTAATTGCGACGACCCCCTTGCTTCCCGTTAGTTCTGCTATCCATTCTTTATTTTCGGATTTCATGGTTACTTTTGATTGCATCATGTCAATAACTGTAGAGCATTTTCTTACAATGTCGCAACCAATTAATATTTCGAACGGTAAATTGTGTGCGATTAAAAAGATCATTGATAATGTTTCTTTATTACTTGTCACCTCTAAGGACACTTGTTTCTTAATTGTCTTGTTTTGCCTTCCAGTGGCGCCAATCAAAATAATGTTACTCACAGGTAATATAGGTAAGCTGACCTTACTTTTTTTTTGAATTTTGTTGTATATGGTTATGTCAATTAAGGACACATTTGCGCCTGTGTCAATCATGAATTTTGTAGACATTCCATTTATACTGGCGATAATATAAGCAATTTCATTATCTGGATGGTCAATTAGTGTTGTATTCACTTCCATCAGTTCTTCACGTATATTTTTCAAATAATGATTTTGGATGATCGTTATTGTCTGGTCAGTCAGTCTAGTTACGTACCCAATAGATCGGATCAGTGATGGGTCCTATTGGATTCTCACTGCCGCTGTTTGTTTAAATGTTGGGTAGTACCCTCTGCACGGTCCTCTGGTCGATTGGTGTGGTTACCATCCGTTACTTCCATCCTTTCAACCGGGCGGGTTGAATGTTACCCGCTCACGGCTTCTTCTATGTTCTTCTGCGCTTCTGCTCCTCGGTCCTCGGTAATACCGTCTCCCATCATTTCTATTTTCTGCGCTGATGTAATTGACCCTTCGCCTGTATGTTTGATTCTGACCTTGGTTGTTATTATTATTATATTGGTGGTTGGGCCTATTGTAGTTGCCACCATTTCGTTTATTCCCTCGGTTGTAAGAATTATTATTATTATTACTATTATTATTGTAGTAATTTTGATTGTTATTTCTTGGATAATTGCTGTTGTTATTGTTATTGAAGTTTCGGAAATTATTGGGATTGTTCGGTGGGTTATTCGCCGGTGCATTGTTTCCCTGGGGCCCATTTTGGTGGTTTCTCATATCATAGTTTCTGTTACTCGGGATGTTCTTCTGCCGATTTAGTAAGTAACCATATCCTGGATTGTCTTGATCCGCCCACTCAGTCTACTTTTAGTGATCTCCCCGTCATAATGGTATGCCAGCTGTGTTACCAAACATTCTTCTGGGATGTTTGGCTCTAAATTTCTCGCTACACTGACCTTACCCAAGAAATAGGCTGTGGGAGATTGTCCCAAGTACGGGTCGAATCTGCCGTTACTAATGTTGTTCCGTACTACGTGTTGCTTCGCCTCAGACCAGTATTTATTTTTGAAAAGGTCTTTAAATTCATTAAAGTTGTGGATGTCCGGTCGTATTGCCGTCCACCAATTATCGTGGACCTCCTTAAACATTTCATCCAGCATGCCCTTAATAACGGTCCATCGTGTCTCCCGGGTTCTTGCTAGACTCTCTTCCACTCGTTCAATAAATTCAGTGGGATTATGCTTGTAGTTTTTAAAATTAACTATCTCCCTATTTTCACTGCATGAGACATGTGAACTTAGTAGAGGTCTGTCCTTCAGTGCGTTTATTTCTTCTTGGAGGCGCAACTCTCGTACTCGGAATTCTTCTAATTTTCCTTCATGGGCTGTTGCGGTACCCTTAACGTCGCTTACTGACGCGTCTAATTGGTTGTACCTCTCTTCAGTTCTTGTTCATATTTGCTCGAATTTCTCAGTTTTTTCTTGCTGGAGTCCTTCAATCCTCTTTTTGCTTTCACCTTCAGCTTCGTTTACTTTGGTTAATATTTCTTCCCGGACTTGTAACACTGTTTCGTTGGTCGTCTCTGTTTTCTCTTCGGTCTCCATTACGGTTTGCTTTAATTCTTCCCGATACTCTGTTAATTGTTGTTGCAAAGTTTCTTGGTTGTATTCGATTTTATTGTTTAATGTTTCTATGTCTTCTTTCATTTGTCTCAAAGTTTCGCTGGTTTTCTCATTACTTTTATCTATTTTTTATTTTTTCACTTACCACTTTATTCTCCTCCTTCGTTTTCTGTGTTAATGTTTAATTTAATGACTCAAACTTATTATCTAATTTTCCCTCTATTTTCTCCTCCTGTTTCTTAAAATTTTCATTAATTTCCTCCTTGTTTTTATTTAATTGTTCTACCATAACCCTCATTATTTCTTGGAAATTTGTGTCCATTGGTTGGGTCGGTCTTTCTGGTTGGTTTTCCCTTGGTGTGGGTTTTGTAGGTCCTGCGGGAGTTAATATTTCTTCCCCATCTTCAACCGATGTTTCTTCACTTACTTCCATTCTGACGTCTTTCTCGGTCTCCTTTTCTAACATCTCTGCTTCCTTTTCTGCCTTCTTCTCGCGTTGCTTAGCCTTGTATCTTGTGTCGTGCGTTGCCTGTTCCATTTTCTGCAGCCGCCGCTAGAATCTATTTAATTTAATTGTATAGTTTTTTCAATTAACTCTAGCCCTACTAGTTGGTGCGCCACTTTGTAATAAAACTATTTATTACGATTTATAATGTTACCCGTTGGAAACGTCAATTCGTAATGGAAACGTGTAAGTCCCGTATTTATCCTTACCTTAAGGTCCTCTGTTGTAATCGCCCCTTTGTAACTAGACGGTTTACCGGTGTTCAATTTTATATATGTTTACTTATTTTGTTGTTATTTTAAATAGTAACGAGCTGTTTAATACTTTTTCTTAATACTTACTAAGTCGACCGTATTCTCGCAGTTCAGTTTAAATCTTCCGCCTCGCTGTCTGATTGGTTCCCACTGTCTGGCCGAGTCGAATTTGTCAACTAATGTATTTTTATTGTTTATATCCCAAACTCTTATATTACCTTTTTAAATGAATCAAACATACAGGGGTTGATAGGTACGAAGATTTATTTAACTCTTTTTTATATAATCAGGTCAATTACAATTGGGAAATGAAACATACATTTATCATAGCTCCGGCGTTTACAAGTTGCGCAGTTGGCAGTCCGCTCAGTTTGGTATGTTTGCGCTTGGTTATGGCGTCAGTTTCTTCGTTCGTTTATTATAATATTATCTCAGGGAAAAGTTCTTTGGACTACAGAATGTTGGTTTACAGACTAATAAATGCACATAATGTTATAATATTCCTTATAACTAATACACAATATGTGATATTTTAAAACATGAAAGTAAGTTATTGCAAATGAGAAGTAGTGCTCACTAGGTTAAATTTTTGTTAGCAAGTTACCTTTTAAAAATAGTTTAATATAAAATCAAATTCAGTGATAGATTTGGTTTATCAAAGGTGATTATTTAATCGAGTTCAGTTCGAAAAGTTAATTTAGTGACTGGTGAAGTGAAAAATAAAATTTCTCATTTACTGTGGGTAATTGAATATTTTAATTTTGGGGTGAAGTATTTAATTTATACTCATCAATTCCTTAATGCAGCTTCTCTTGGCCAATCTTCTTCTTCTGGAAACGTCTAAGGGTCCCTTC
This sequence comes from Magicicada septendecula, assembly GCA_034769895.1. Lineage (NCBI taxonomy): Eukaryota > Metazoa > Arthropoda > Insecta > Hemiptera > Cicadidae > Magicicada > Magicicada septendecula. The sequence goes on from CM068367.1 coordinate 638,726,494, forward strand.
TTGTATGGATTGATTGAGATCCAAGTTCAAACGATCAAATTTCAAGGTTCAGCTTCCATCAGACTCGTAGATTCATATGTTTCCTCAGGTTGAGTTGGGTATCTCTGTTCTTCCTCCAGTATTGGTCGTCTATTAATTTGGTTTACTTCCTTCAAGTATTGGATATAATATTTGTTATATAATTGTTTTTTTTTTATTATTTGGCATCTCATCAATAGTTAATTTATATATTCTTCTTGTAACTTCTTCCTTCAAATTTAGTAAAACTTAATGATTTTACGATTTATTTGTGTTCAAAGGTTCCATACGTCCACCCTCTATGCTAGTCAATAATGGAATAATTAGATTTCAACGGTCAAAACATGTAACAAGCTTTAGTTGTCATGGCAACTCTTCAAGATATACTAGTTCTCATTGGCCAATATCTTATAACATTGTTATATTCTAACGTTTTATTTCTGTTCAAATTTATAAAAATCCTTTAAATTATAATTACCTTCTTATGCTAGCCATAATATTAATTACACTAACACCATTGTTTTGCTTTTTTGCTAAAGATTATTTTGATATCAGACATAGTTACTTTTGGTTAATTAATAACATATTTCTTATTTTTCCTATTGATATTTCTTTATGTAATTATCTTGAAACTAAACATTATTTATACATTTTTGTACCTGATATTCTTACTTAATTACCTAAACATATTATGTACTTTAATGGACCTTTTGTTATTGTTTTGTTTTGAAACTTACAAAATTCCTTCATCCATGCTAGGCCTCATGCCCAGGTTTCACAATACTTCTATTCAACATTCTTTACAATCTTTTTATATTCATTATCTTTATTTAGTTGTTGATTGAACATTTTCTAAAGAAACTAATTAAAAAAAACATTGGTGCTTTTAACATCACACCTTTTATATACTGTAATTAATATATTTTTTCTTTCCAGGTCCATGCCTGAGACTAAACTTCTAATTAATATTGTTTTCTTACTTCTACATCACTTGTCCTTTAAGCTAACTAATACTATGGTTCATTTAACAACAAAACTCTTATAATAATAATTTTTAACACTACTTTAAACAACATAACTCACTTACAAATTCTTTCACTAAGATATAGTGTCTCCTTCTCCCATCTTCCACTCTAATATATTAACTTTTATCTTATTTCTAGGTATTTCTTACTTTCTATCACTTAAATTAATACTACAATCAGTTTTATATACTTATTAGCTAACTTACTAGTAAATATTGTTTTGCTATATGAATATAGGACCTGCTATTTATTGTATTTTACAGTGTAGACATTTACACTGCACTTTTCCTTTCACATGTGGTTTATTTCCCTAATATCAGTATCACTTTTTTATTCTATGTTGTTTACATAGTTTGTTGTCATTTATTTCTATTTATGTAGTTCTATACTTCACCTGATATTTCACACATTGTTTATTTATTTAGTATCTCATCACTGGGTTGTCATTGGTCATTAACATTTGTTTTATTATCATTTATCATTTGTCACTTTTGTATTAATTATTACCTTTGCTAAGCTCGATTTTCTCCTACTTGCTTTTGGCTAGTTTATTATTTAATAGGGTATTTTTATTTTTATCTTCCTATCTTAGATTTATACATTCATGTTTCTTTTCTTTTCATTTAACACACATAATATATCTATTTTATTTTTATGGTTTATATATTTTACATTTCATTTATGCCCTATCTGATTTAGTGCATTTATTTTACATTTTATTTATTAGCTACATTTTAGGGTTACAATGATTGTGGTCACACTTTGGGTTATATCATGGTTTCTTGTTCCTTCACCTTCTCCAATCTATTGGGTTAAGTCGTAGTCAGTGTCTTAGTCAATTTTTATTTCGTAGTGTTGGGTTATCAATCTTCAGGTTATAAGTTTTTCTTTTTCTTTCTACTTTCAGCTTTTTCTTCTATCAATTATTAGTGCTTTTTGGTGCTATCTTATGTCATGTTACAACATACATTTACCAATGTACAGATTATAAGTTAAATGTAGTCGCATTCATAAGCGAAGTTTTATATGTGTACTACGTTATTGACAACAAAGAAGTAGTATCTATGGAAACTCACCGGTTCCCATTTTCGATCACACGCAAATGTGCACACGTCCTTATAAACATTTTCAATGTTAAAACTGTCTATGTGATTACAAATAACGGTAAGTAATTTTACTTTGTACAAAACGTTTCACTTCGAATTTTTCTCTTTTAAAATTAAAATAAATAAATAATTCGTAATATGAATTACCCTGGCTTACCATGGCACTATTGAAAGTTTTTGATCTCAGATATGGTCTTTTTTAGGTTAATTAATACTGCACTTCTTAAACACACAAAAATAATGATTAACAGCTAACTAAAAAAATTACAAGAGTGTTATTGTGTGATAGTTCAGTGTTTGTGAAAAAATAGTTTGGTAGTATATATAGTGTCACAGGTTAGTTTATAATAACCGTTAAACATTTTTTAAATTTGATTAATATCACGATACTTTCCTTTTAAAATTCACACTTTTATATTCCTTTTTGTTGCTTCCACTAGATAATTCATTTATTATTATTTTAACAATTCACCATATAGTTTTATCACTCGATTATAATTTAACTCCTGTTCATTGTACACCTAACCCGTCTAATGTTCGATTCCGAGTCCTTAATTGTAAACAATGCGTATAACTAAAGACTTTAACCTCCAGCATCAACCGTTGGAAATATGTATGTGAAATGAAAAATGAATAATGGCAGTTGGTTTTTGACTTGCTGTATCTACGTTAATACAAACTTACTGTGTCATCTGTACCAGCGGCCGCCAAACATTTTCGTAAGGGGAGCAGGATACTTTTAGGCTTAGTGGAGCAATCAAAATTAAAATCAGTTTGGTGAAACTGTCTACGTGATTACAAATAACAGTAAGTAATTTTACTTTGTACAAAACGTTCCACTTTGAAATTTTCCAATGAAAGAGAAGTTATGTCGTTTTGCCTAGTGTAAGAAATATTTAAATAATACATTTACAGTAAACTTACAATTTTACTTGTAAACTCAAATTAGCTAAAATTTACTTTTACTATCAAACTGTGTACAAAATATTTAACGAATAATTAATTTTGTAGGTGTTGAAAAATGAGTCAAACAGAAACGACTACTCAGAGAAAAAGGCGATTGGAAAAAAAGCGCCATAAAAGACTAGAGAAATTAAAAAATGAAGATATCGAGACAAAGAAAGCCAGATTACAAAAATGCAGAGAATATAAAGCTAAACAGTCAAATAAAAAATCTAGAAGCTAGATTAGAAATGGGTAGAAGATGCTTTTCATTAACAGTACCTTCTGAAACAGTAGAAGAAAAAGAAGCTAGATTAATGCAATACAAAATGTATAAGTCACAGAAATTACAAAAAGAAACGCCAGGACAACGTGAAACATGATTAGAACGTGATCGTTTGTATCATTCACAAGTAAGAGCTGCTGAAACGTTACAACAACGTGAAATTCGATTTGAGAATGATAGACAAAAATACTCGCAAAATAATCACAGTTGAATATTGACCTGCAAATGTTTGATAAATCTATTAATACATTTTGTGATAAAATATGTGATGTTTGTACAAAACAATGCTATCCGAATCAAGTAGCAACATGCCGACCTAGTGCAGCAGCAGAATCATACCTACCTAATGAACTAAAGCAAAAATCAAACCTACTTCTTTGTCATAGGTGTAAAGCACATATCACCAGTAATAAAATGACATTTCCTTCAAAGGCTTACTGGAACTGTTTGGATCCTGGTGTTCAACCTGATGTTTTGCAACAACTGTCTCAGTGTGAACAGAGATTACTCTTAAGAATAATACCATTTGTTAAAATTATAAAATTTGACGGACAGTTTGGTCAATACGGCTTTTGAGGTCAAGCGGTACTATTTGCTCAAGACATGTTTGAAGTCAGTGAAAAACTACCAAATATGCTTCCAAGATCTTCAAGTAATGCTGGAATAGTGATTGTTACTGAACATCTTGTAGACTTGAATATTATTAGAGAATTCTCTATATCTCATGAAAAAGTTTACAATGCATTAAAATGGTTACAAGAACATAACCCTTTATATAAAGACGTGGAGATCAATAAAAATGTTCGAATGGATGTAGAGGATTTGGTAAGAATTGTTGAAAAACCGCAGCAACAATTACATGAAGTTATTGATAAAGAACATCAAGATAATTTTTATAAAAAAATTAACGGAGTATCAAGACTTCTGCGAGCATCATGGAGTCAAGATAATCGAGATGTGTTTATCACACCTCAGGCTATGCAGGTATTCAATGTTGTCCAATGACACTTGCAAATATTGTGAGACCATTTGTTTATCCACCCCAAAATTGGTCTATGAATACTTTAGATATGAACATGATTGAAGGAGATCGTATTTACAAACATATTAGAGTGTTAACAGAAAATGATCTAGCTGCATTTCCTATTAACGAAGACGGATACTTAGAGATACGTAATTTCTCAGTGATAAAAAACGATTTAATTGTATATGATTTGAATTTCTCTTTAGAATATGAGGAATACACTAATATTTTTGTAAATGTCCAAAATAATTTAAATCAAAACAATAATGGAATAACTCTGAATGAAGTCTTGCTTGCATTATTCAAACATCATCAAGCTGGAATTTTAATTACATCTTCAAAATCTCTTGGAGTAATGCATTATAATGAAAAATTCTATTTTACCGATTCTCACTCATGTGTTCCAAAAGGTGCAAGTGCAAGACCAGATCTTGGTAGAGCATGTATAATTGAATGCGATACCCTTGTAGAACTTGAACAAATAATTAGACGATCAACCGGATCTAAAAATAAACTATTTACTTTAAGTTATATTGACATTAATATGAACAATATTGACGTTAATATGAATAATGCTATATCTGTAGATATGGTAAATGAAGAGAGTTATATTGATGTTAATATGAATTATCTCTGTAAATACAGTTAATGAAGAAAATAATGGATATCTCATTCATAGCAACGAACAGTTTCATACACAAAATTCAATTGAACAACAACAATTTAATCAAACTGTAGAGCAACAACAAAGAGTAGGTAATGCTTACATGCAGATAAATATGTTGCAAGAATTGTACGAGCATCATGGAACCAAAATAATCAAGCAGTGTTCACTTCAGGCTACGCAGGTGTTCAATGTTGTGCAATGCCATTAGCAAACATAATAAGAGCATATATATATATATATATATATATATATATATATATATATATATATATTACATATAATCTTTATAATTAAATTTACCTCAAGATGTTATTTTTCTATTTGGAACATGTTTCGAGAGTTCCTGTTCTCTCATCTTCAGCCTTCGCTATATATATATATTACAACGCTACCTTTCGTCTAACACAATTATCTAATATTTGTGATGTTAGATAAAAAGTTACTTACCCGTGATATTACTTTACCTGGGCGCCAGAACAAATCCCAGATACAAATGACACGGTTTCAGCTTAGCTCAGCGCATGGAGACACTCTTTCTCAGGATTCGTTCAGTGATTGTGGTTTTCAAGGGGAATCGTTACAAACAACACTTTAAGATTTGCTTGATTATTTAATTAACTTTTATTTAATTATTTTTAAACTTAAAATTGTTAATGGCAGGACTTAATTCTACCCTAACACTTATAATTATTGAGTGAGTGTGAAAAGTAATGATTAAGACGCTCAAACGACCTATAGCTTCTTATCTGGTTTGATTAAGAGATTTCTATCTCCCAAACCAGTGCTAAAGAACAGGTCTGCAATAATTTGCACGTCCAATACTACACACCACTTTCCATTCAACACTCCTATACTATATTAGAGCTAATCTTATAGTTAAAATACAAAGTGTGCTTTTCTTAGTGTCCTTTTAAAATTGTTTATTGTTTTATTATTTGTTTAGTGCTTATTTCATTGATCAATGAATCTATTTCTTACTGTTTGATGCGTTGACCGAAGATAGGAATCCGTAGAGGTCCTCCTTTTGATGGTGTTGCACAGAAGAATGGATGTTGATCAATGATGTTGAAGATGCCCTGGCAATTACAGATGCTGTAGCCTTCTGTAGCACAGGTCCTTCACGGCTGATGCTTAATTAATTAATTATTTAATTAATTAACGGTTGTTTTACACAGCGAGTGTTATTGAACGTTATTAATTCATCTACACTGCGGACTACTTCTCGAATTAGAACTTAATTTGCACTTTTGCATGATTTAAAAATTTCTGTATGTGAATTATACACGTCTAGTGTGTTTAAGTACCGAACGAAGAGTGATGCTACCCCTCGCTTTGAGCTGGCGTCAGTTTTAAATACGGGCTGCTGATTGGTTGTACAAATAAATCATGCATTTTTCCAGTTTTGACAATCTCGAACAGGTCGGTCAAACACTCCGTGACAGGTTCCAAACGGCAGAAAATTTCTTGTCAAAATCGTACTTCCTGTATTTGCAAATCGATTGATTACAGGTATTTGCAAATGTATTTCCAAAGATCTGACCACAGAATATTGTTGCTTAGGTCTTTATCTGTGTGTGTGTGAAAACACCTTATTCCTACGTAGCATAATTCTCTCGTTATTCCTGTTGGCGTGCGTCATCCGTATAACTTCTTCAATTGTTAATTATATTAACTGAGATTGCGGCTACTTATAAAGCTTTTCTTGCTGAATACAATGATGTTTTCAGAATGCCGTATATTTATAACTTTTGAAGTTATCGCAGGTTGAACTGATAATTCGCTTTGAGTAAAATTACATGTTTGAACTGGATTCTGATGTAGCGGTGACGTGGTTAGAGTGAGATGGCTGCGATTATACACTCTCTCTCTTTCTTACAGCGTTACACTCGTTATAATATATATATATATATATATATATATATATATATATATATCCACCGAAACAGTGGTCTACAAATACTCTAGATGTGAACATCTTTCAAGGAGATCAAATGTATAAAGAAATTATAATGCTAACAGCAAATAATCCGAATGCTTCTCCTATCAGCGAAGATGGGTACTTGTACGTGCGTAACTTTGGCGTCATTAAAGAAGATTTGATCATGTATGACATGAATTTTTCTATAGAATATATTAATGACACTAATATTTTTGGGAACGTACAAGATGATAAAAATCAAAATGGTTTTGGAATAATGCTGAATGAAGCATTACTTACATTATTCAATTATCATCGAGCTGGAATTTTAATTGCATCATCAAAATCTCTTGCAGTAATGCATTATAACGACAAATTTTATCTTACTGATTCACATTCGTGTGGTCCAAACGGTGAGAGTGTAATACAAGATCTTGGAAGAGCTTGTATAATTGAATGCGATACACTTGCAGAACTTGAACGCGTGTGTAAGCAATCAACAGGTTCACAAAATCAACAATTTACGATAAATTATATAAAGGTTAATATAAAATATGACCCTGTCTTGGAATGTGTAAGAGAAGAAGAAAATACATATTCGATAGCTGTGGATGTGCCCTCTGAACAAACAGAATACGTATCTGTACAAACAAGTGTTATGGCTCAAATTGATTTTAGAGAACCAGACGTTGAACAGCGATATGAATTATCAGATGAATTGAATAAGATTGTTCGAAAAACACAAAACAACATTGTAAATGTTCACCATGAACTGAGAGCAGAAGAATTCAGTTGGTTTTATCTATTCCCATTTGGAATCAATGGGTTGAAAGAAACTTCAAGACGAGTAAAAAATAGTCATTTAGATTACTTTCAGTTCAGGATTCTTGGGAAAGATACAAGATTTCAAAGAAATTATTATCTTTTCTATGCATTATCCATGTTCAAAAATGAACTTGTAAGGGCCACTATTTCAGCTTGTGGAAAAAAGATTGAAGGTGAAAATGGAATGGTTGAAGACGTGCATTTGTACTTGAAAAACTTAAGAGGTACTGCAGCTTACTGGCGAACAGCTTTGTATGAATTGATTGCAATGATAAAATGCATCGGCCCACCACATTATTTCATAATATTCAGTTGCAATGATTTACATTGGTTAGATATGAGAAAAGCACTATTGATTGCAGATGGAAGGCCAAATGTAGATCCAAACGATCTTGATATACATGAAACACAACGTTTGATTGAAAAATATCCTGTTATCGTCTCTCGACATTTTATGCTTCGTGTCAATGCACTCATGAAATTTTTGAGAAGTAACTGTGATGTGTTTGGAGGCAAAGTAGTAGACTTTTGGTGGCGGATTGAATTTCAAAATCAAGGCAGTCCGCATCTTCATATGATTGTGTGGGTTGAAAACCATCCTTCATTCGATTCAGAAGAGGGTTTACGTCGAATAGATGAAATTTTCTCTTGTGAATTACCATCGGATGAATCAGATTTACACGAATTAGTAATGAAGTGTCAAATTCATCTACATACAATCACGTGTAAAAAGAATAATACAACATGTAGATTCAGTTTTTCTCATCAAGAGTGTCAAAAACTAAATTTGTTGCTCATTCGTCGGATGATTTTATTCGCAGTGGAGGACGAATATGTTTGTTGAAGTGTCGTAAGAAAGATAAATGGATTAATAATTAGAATCCCATTTTACTAAAAATGTGGAAAGGGAATATGGATATACAACCATGTGGTTCAAATGAGGCAATAGCATACTACATTGGTAAATATTTATCGAAATCTGAGCCAACAGATCTGAGTCCAGGTATTGCGCAAGCAATTAGAGAAATACAGCGTGAAGAAAATGATACTTCTCGTAGGTTGTTCAAAATGTGTATGAGAATATTGCAGGAAAGACAAGTATCTGCATGTGAATGCGTATTTAGATTTCTTCACTTACAAGAAAGCTCCAGAAAATGGGTATTTCTCAATACACGAAAACCTGAACAGCGATTCAGGGTTTTGAAATTTGATGCTTTAGGCCGGGGTATCAGACATTGTGCAAATATCTTTGAGCAATACGAGAAACAGCCTGTTGAACATGATGAGTACGACTTTCAAAACATGAATTTGCTCGAATTCACAATGCGATTTGAACCACATTACAATAAAAAAAGATGATAACGAAGAATCCATTGACCAATTTGAAAATGAGGTTGTACAAACTAGAAATCAATTCATTACATTAAGTGGCAATAGTAAAATGTTGATAAGAAATAAACCAGCAGCATGCTGATTTCAAGGCATCAGAAGATCCAGAAAATTACTATTACAGTATGCTTCTGCAATACTTACCTTATTGTGTTGAAAGTGAATTGGTTTCAGACTACAGTAATTCAAAAGAAACATTTATAGCTCGAGAAGAACAAATGAAACAGATGAACGAACACATGCAATTGTTTAAAAAACGAGACCAACAACTTGAGAATGCAATGAATCAAGTACATGCATTTGAGATACTTAATGAAGAACCTGTTTCTACAGATTCTGATAATGATGAAGAAGTACTACATCGACCAATGAATCAAGATGATTTCCAACAAGCACAACGAGCAATTAATGTTGGACAAAGAGAAGTGTTTTCATTCATTACACGAAACGTCCACGGCCAAATCATGAACAGCAATAAAGATCGCATTAGATTATTCATTACAGGAAATACAGGAACAGGAAAGAGTTTCACATTACATCTTAAAAATCAGGTAAATCGATGTTATGGAAAAAATGCTGTAAAGGTATGTGCACTAACTGGATTAGCAGCACGATTAGTTGGAGGCTCTACGTTACACAGCACTTTAAAGCTACCCATTCAAAAAGATGGAAGAATTTTACAACTGCCCCTTTTGACTGGACTTTACTTAAGACAAATGCGTCTGCAGTGGAAAGATGTTGAATTTATATTCATAGATGAAATATCTATGGTACCTTACGAAATGCTATGCATGATTGATTCAAGATTAAAGCAATTAAAGAATTGTGATGAGTTTTTCGGGGGTATCAATGTTATATTATTTGGTGATCTAATGCAGCTACCACCTGTCAGAGGAAGTCAAGTATTCCACCAGCTTCTCCGTCTATCACCGGCAACACATTTGTGGCGATTGTTTACTCTAGTTGAACTTACTGAGAATATGAGACACCAAGGAGATACAACTTTTATTGATATTCTCAACGCTTTGAGAATTGGAAAACTTACAGCTGAACATATCGTGATATTAATGAAAAAAGTCAGTGATGAAGCGATTGGTGAATTTTCAATAGAAATAGCTCTAAGAATCTATCCTACAAATGAGCAAGTATTCAAACATAATCAGTTAGTAATTAACCATTTAAAAAGCAAAGGAATCACCATGAATGTAATAAAATCTCAAGATATACTGGTAGATGCCACTCGGAACATGGAGGATAAAAATTTGGATAATATCATCCCAACTGATATTAACAAAACAGGAGGTATGCCAAAAGAGTTGGAAATTTTTGTAGGAGCTAAAATTATGTTACGTTCAAACATAGATTTTAATAAAGGTCTTGTTAATGGTGCGATTGGATTTATCACCGAAATTATATGGCCATATTTTCGTCGCGCTCAAATGTATGAAGCAGACATACCATCAGTTCGTGTGGACTTTGGCCAAGGTGAAATACATAAAATTGATCCAATGTCTATCCAATTTCCTGCAAAATTCAGTTGTGGCACTGTTGAAAGAAGAATGCTGCCAATGGTCTTGTCGTGGGCTTCAACAGTGCACAAGATGCAAGGCAGTACTGTAGATCATGCGGTTGTTTATGTGGGACCAAAAATGTTTGCAGAAGGACAGGCATACGTCGCTCTTAGTAGAGTCAAATCTTTAAAAGGACTTCCAATTGAAGAAATAGATAACACAAAACTTCTCGGAAAAAAACATGTAATAATGATGCATTAGCTGAAATGGGCAGAATGCGATCACACCATCCAAGATAAATGTTAAAACATATAGTATATGATAACAGCGATATTGTAAACTATTGTAATTATATTAATTTTTTTATTTAATCTTGTAAATACTACTGTGTTGTCAATACACTGCAATGTATGAATGCAATTGTAAAATTACTGTGATCATTTAATTATGTATATTTTATACAATAAAAAGCAATTTATCTATCTATTTATCTATTTCATAAATAATTGTTTATTGTTTATGTATCATTCTCTTTTCATTCGATTTACCTATAAAATATGACTAAAAAGTGTGAAATAAAAAAAAGTAAAAAAATTAAAAAAAAACGCTTTTATTTAAAATTAACAAAATGATCAATGTACTAAAAAGGATAAAATAATTTATCTTATACCAACAACAAATGAAACAACGTTAACAACAAATGAAAATAACGTTTATTAATCAAAAATTTTTATAACATCAAGTATCACTGATAATAAAAGCGTGGGCACCTAAGGAATGATATTATACCATGTTTAAATCAATCTTCAATAGAAAAGATCTATAACTGATACTATTTGTTCTACATTTACTATCACTGATAATAAAAGCATGGGCGCCTTCATTTAGACAATGTGATCTTAAACATGAATTCGAAAATATAATTAATCAATATCAAAATGAATTTTGTATCTCAAAAATATTATAAAAACTATTTGTTTATATTCAGTGCATTGTGTATTTTTTTTATTTAAAAATATAATCCTTGACAATCCTAATTTTAACGTCCCCTCTTAATAATAGTTTGTAATGTGAAGTATAATGTTATAACTTGACTCAATGGAAAGGAATCTTCAAATATCTGCTATTTTTCCAAATTTAGTTATACTATGATTCTCTTTATAGAATGTAAATTTTGGAATTGCACACGATTGTACTTGTAAGACAAATGTACACATATATGCATACTCTGAACAAATTGAATTCCTCAATAATCAAATAAATGTAGAACAAATAGTATCAGTTATACATCTTTTTTATTGAAGATTGATTTAAACATGGTATAATATCATTCCTTAGGCGCCCACGCTTTTATTATCAGTGATACTTAATGTTACAAAAAGTTTTGATTAATAAACGTTATTTTCATTTGTTGTTAATGTATTTGGTATAAGATAAATTATTTTATCCTTTTTAGTACATTGATCATTTTGTTAATTTTAAATAAAAGCGTTTTTTTTAATTTTTTTACTTTTTTCTTTGTCTATATTTCCTGAGAACCATAGCATATATTCATGTAAGTATAAGTGATTGATGTGTTATAAGTTGCTGGTTAAGAACAAATGTCAAAGCATCTCAGTTAATTCTTACATTTTCATCTGGTTAACAATAAAAAAATAATAAAAAAAATAAACTTTTGTTTGCCGCTGTTACATGCTATAAAGATGCAAACACAATGTAACAATATAGTTATTTAACATTACTCCTCCTCCTCTCCTATGGCGCTACAGCCCAAGTCGGGCCCTGGCCTCCACCAATCTCCGCCTCCAATCCACTCTATCCACTGCAACCCTCCTCCAGTTTCTTATCCCCATGTCTCTCGCGTCCTCTGCAACGCCATCTTCCCACCTCTTCCTCGGTCTACCTCTAGGTCTCGTTCCCTCCCATGTACCCAGCAAAGCCCTCTTAGGGTTCCTGCCACCCTCCATTCTCATAACATGTCCGGCCCAACGTAATCTTTGAATTCTTATAAATTTTGAGACTGGTATCTCTTTATATATTTGATACAGTTCGTTGTTGTATCTCAGTCTCCATGAGCCATTTTCTTGTATTGGGCCTATAATGCGTCTGAGGATTTTCCTTTCAAAGGTGTCTACTCTGTCGACTGTTTTCTGTGTGATTGCCCATGCCTCACACCCGTAGCATAGCACCGGTCTGATGACAATCCTATATATTTTCATTTTTGTTTCCCTGTGCACATCCCCAGACCTAAATGATGGCAGCAATGCGAAGTACGCCTTGTTAGCCATGGTGATCCGTCTTTGGATCTCCGGCTCCTCTGATCCAGTCTTTGCTAGATTCACTCCGAGATACGTGAAATTGTCCACCACCTCAATTGTGTCCTCCTCTATCTCGATGTTGTTATGAACCTGGTCCCTTCTTGTTTGGATAAGCATTTTTGTTTTATCCATATTTATGGCTAGCCCAACTTCCTTGGCTTTGTTTTTAAGCTCTATAAATATTTCTTTAGCTGCCGTTATCCGTCTTGACATGATGTTAATGTCATCTGCATATGCGGCTATCTGTACAGTTTTATTTGTTAACAGATTGGAGCTATTTATTGATAAGCCTCTAATTACATATTCCAATGGAATATTAAATAGTGTTGGGGCCAACCCATCTCCCTGCTTTAGTCCCCGTGTAATATTTATGGGTTCAGTTAGTTGGCTATCCACCTTTACTTGGGCTTCAGTCTGCTGCATAGTAACTTGGGTTAATCTTACCAGCTTGCCTGGTATTCCAAATTCATGCATTATGGTGTAGAGTTTGTCTCTATTAATAGAGTCATACGCTTGCCTGAAGTCCACAAAGATCTGGTACACATCAATATCACATTCCCATCCGCATCTTAGTATCTGTTTTACCGAGAAGAGTTGGTCGATTGTAGACCTTCCAGGGCGGAATCCAGCTTGGTATTCCCGTATTATATTTTCTGTGAGGGGTCTCAGCCTTTGGTTCAAGATATACGCAAAAACCTTGTAGGAGGTGCACAGCAACGAAATGCCTCTGTAATTTCTACATTGAAGTTTGTCGCCTTTTTTATAAATGGGGCATATAATGCACTTATTCCATTCCATGGGGAAGTTATTTAACATTACTATATATAATATACTGTGTTTTTAGTAACCTATTAGTAACATTTATAATTGCAAAATTGCAGATGCATTTAGAAAATGTTTAAGAATATTTTTATAAATATCACTATAATATTGACGACTCGGAACACAAAGTTTTTTATAAGTAAAAACGTAAAGTTTTACCTTACACCCTAAACCGGCTTTCACCTATAGAAGGCTTCATCAGAGGCTGTCGTTTGTGTTCCGAGTCGTCAATATTATAGTGATATTTAGTTAAGTAACGGACACGTCATGGACAACGAAATCCAAAAATATTTTTATGTTCTGTTGTGACTGCCTGTTTATGATAAAACCTAATAACTATTTGTAATGTTAATGTATAAGGGCAAGGAAAAAGAGTGTTACCATTTATAATACTAGATAATGTGTTATATCACTTTAATATCTAGCTCAATGGATATAACAATTTAATAATTTATATACTCAATGGAGTATATACGATTTTGTTTCTTCACACATATTATTCCATTTAAAAGGGGAGAAGTAGTACCTCATCTAAAATAATCTCTCTTCTCACTGCATGAATAATCAGGTAATTGATTAGAATACACTTTTTATTAAGCTCTATTTACTGCATTTTTGTCTACATTATTATAAGTTTATTGTGGTGTATGTACAGCGTAGTGTTTAGTGTATAGCAGTTTACTGTTTACTCTGTGATATTCCTTCAAATATAATGGATGATTCAATTACAGGTTACAAATTTAATGTGAAATACAACGCATTGGTTTTTGATAAGTAATGTATTTACTTCGATTTGTTGTTAACATGTTGTTGTTAACTTCAATCCAACATTAAACATGATAAATGATATCGGCCAAATGGCTGCCACGAGCGGCCCTGCAGGCTTCCACCCTTTTGATGAAATTTTCCATCACTTTCTGGCATAACTCCTGCGGCAGTTCGTGAATAACATTGCGAATCTCGTTCTTTAGCTCTGGAATCGTTTTGGGGTCATTGGCATACCTTCTGCTTCAAATAACTCAAAAGAAAATAATCCAACGGCGTGAGATCACACGATCTTGGTGGCCAATGTTGATGCCGAAACGAGAGATGATGCAGCCGGGGACCTTTGTGTGTAACAACTGTATTGTTTCTCGCGTTGTGTGGCAAGTGGCACCGTCTTGTTGGAGCCACATGTCTTCAACATCAATATCATCCAATTGGTGCCAAAAATAATGTGTTATAATCTCCCAATAATGTTCACCACTGCATCACCACGGGCATTTTCAAAATAGTATGACCCAATCACGCCGCCGACCAAAAATCCGCACCAAACAGTGACTTTTTGTAGATGCATTGGTTGTTCGAGAATGGCTCGTGGATTTTCAAGTCCCCAAATGCAGCAATTTTGCATGTTTATGTACCCATTCAGTTGAAAATGAGCTTCATCGCTGAATATGATTTTCTTCGCAAAATCACCAAAAACAACATCAATGATGGTTCTCTAACATCCAGTCAACGAAGTCACGACGCTGTCTATGATCTGTTGGCTTCAATTCCTGAGTCAGTTGGATCTTGTAGGCATGCAAATGCAGATCTTTTGTTTAAATGTGCTGCGTGGTGCTGTAGGAAAGGTCCAACTGCTAGGAATGATGGCGAATGGAGGTCGACGGATTGTCATGGACACTGACACTCACTGCGGTGATATTTGTGAGTGACCGGCCACTACAAGAACGTACTAGTCTTTGCAACATCCAACACTGACCTGGTTCTACTAAATTTTTCGATTAATGTTTTAATGGCACGAGATGGACGGTTATGGAGAATCGTGTTAGTTAAATTTTCTCCACTTCAAAAATAGGTTTTAACAATTAAAATACGTTCTTGAGTCGAATACCCCTCCATAACAACAAATTTCAATACTTAACAATGACTAATTTCAAATATAAGCTGTTTATCTTTCAAAAGAAAACAGTGTTGCCAACTTAAAATTGTAACCTCCAACTGAATCACTTTTTAATTTGCATTTATGATCAAGGCATACTGCATACTTTCTTGCCATAAAGTTCTTATTGGGCGGAGCCTGATGAGCATAGCAAAATCAGGCATAGCCCTCTATCCATGACTCGGTGCACAAATTAGACCGCGAACTCCTCCGAAACTACTCAACCGAATGTTAAAAAATTTGCATGCATATCCGGACTGTATTGTAGAGTGCACACATGTAATTTTTATTTCTCTAAATTATTTGGTTCAAAAGATATTTTTATCTTAGCTCAAATGTATGAGAGGAAGAGAGATAGAGATATCATGCCCCAGCTACGGCACTCTGTCTCACTTGCACTTACGGGACGCTAGCCGACTCACCAGTCACCGGCCGATTTCGGCGCTCACATGCCGGTGCGTGTGCGTGTGCGTGTGCGGATTCCGCCGCCCGCGCTGGCTGTTGCCTGATAAGATAAGATTTTGCTGTATCACAAATGCCAGTGCGTGTGCATGTGCGGCTCCCGCCGCCCGCGCTGGCTGTCGCTCGATAAGATAAGATTTTGCTGTATGTACGGATTGGACTTGAGAGTTGAACAAGTGTCAATTTTTAGACGAGAATCTATGTAGTCGCTGATGCAGCTGCAACTTTCCATTCATATTGCAAAGTAAATTTGAATCCAAATTCTATTTAAATATTTAGAAATCTTAGAATTCTTATACTTCTTTATTCAGTTTTCCAAATTCTATTAAAATTATTATTCTAATACTTCTTATTCAATTTTGTACTTTTTATTTAAGTACTTTTTCCTGTTATACGCATATTCTATACATTCTTATTCATCAATTTATATATACGTATTATTTATAGTATGCCTCAATGGAGAAGAGGTCCAAATATTGGTCATTTAACTACAAATCAAAGATGGATGAGACAGCGACAAAATGTTGCTGCAGCAACTGTTGAAGGCCCTGCAGAACATAACATGAATCGTGTGTTATATGATCAGAACAACACAGGTTATAAGAATCTTCAGAATGAATTTGAAGACAATTTACAATCTCTAGAATTCTCTTTGGCTGCGATGCAACTCTTTTATTGGCTCCTACTGGTGTGGCAGCTAACAATATTGCTGGATAAACTATTCATTCACTCTAAGAATAAATACTTCAAAGAGAAGGGGAGGAACTTTCAAAGATTTAGAAGGTGGATCCAAAATTGCTTTTGAAGAAGAATTAAAAGATGTGAGGTTCGTTATTATTGTTGAAGTCAGTATGTTGGGTTTGAATTTGTTTTTCAAAGTGGATATGTGACTCAAACAAGCAAAGCAGCATTCTTCAGCTGTTCCTTTTGGTGGCCTTTGCGTGTATTTAGTCGGTGATTGGTCCCATCTTCCACCGGTTTGTGACACAAGTCTTTACAATATTGGTAATAATGTTCAGACCATTCAATCGAATCTTTTATATAAACAGTTCAAAAAAGTTTTCTTTTTAACAGAGATTATGAGACATCGAGGTGATGATCAAAAAAATTTCAGAGAGACTTTAAATAGAGTCACAAATGGAACAATCACAGAACAAGATTATCACTCTTATCTAAAAGATTTTATGTAAACAATATTGGGGATAATTTCAAAGATACTGTCTGTATAATGTCGAAAAATGGTGAAATCGAACGCTTTAATTATAAAAAACTAGAAAGCAATAAAGAACCCGTGGCTCAAATCAATGCAGTCCATAATTGCCCAGAAGCCTCTCTAGGAAAATCTGATGATGCTCAGGGATTATTTGCCCAATTAAGTTTATGTAAAGGTGCTCGAGTTATCCTTAGAAGAAATCTTTGGGGTTACAAAAGGACCAGCCAACGGTTCAGTTGGGAGAGTAAACTGTGTTTCGCAGTTGAATGCGAAAATTATAACAATAACATGCCAATATGTATACTTGTATCTTTAAAAAAATATACAGGACCAGTTCTGTATGAGAATTCAATACCCATTGTACCAGTAGTGGCATCATTCAAGAAAAATGAAGTTCTTTGTAATCGCAAACAATTTCCGTTAATGTTAGCATATGCTGTTAGTATACATAGATCGCAAGGGATGACATTAGATAAGGGAATTGTTAATTTAGGAGACAATGAATTTCAGGTTGGATTAACGTATGTTGCTCTTTCAAAAGTGAAAACATTAGAAGGATTATTATTCAAACCAGCGTTTAATTTTGATAGACTGCTAAAAATTAATAGAAGTCCATCAATGGTTGATTGTAGAGAATATGGTTTGTTGTAATGGTTGCAAAGGTTGTGGAATATGTCTAATGACAATTAATGTATATTGTACTATAATGTAGTGTATTCAATAAAAAGTGTGTATCATAAAAGTGAATATGTTTTGTTGATTGTAAGAATATTGATAAATAAATTATTATGAATCTATTTATCTAACGGATCAAAGACGGTTGACTGTAAAAATATTTATAAATAAATTATTACGAATATCAAATGCTCCGCCCATTTGTGTCAGTGACACTTATAGTAATATTCTGTTTTACTTAATGCTTCTCTCCAACATCTGTGAAAATATAACAGCAGTAATAACAGTTATCATTAATTACTTTAAACTATCTTATACTAAACTTCTGCAATACTGTGGCCTGAATAACCAATGTGTAACATTGGCCTCATTCTTTGTAACATACTTAAATGTTACATTCATATACATGTTATCCATACTTAGATCATACTTATATGTAACACTTAGTGTTATATCCATAGGATGCAGTAGTCTATACCAATTAGTAACTGAACAATAAAAACTTATTTCTGAGATTCATAGTGTTCAGTATTTAAAGATGAAACATAATTTTAATTCTAATTTAAGCAGAATATAAAAAATTGCCTGACTTACTAGTTTTGAAAAATTATTATGTGCTCAAGTCACTTTCTTTGTATGTTTACAGCCACCATTTTCTACGTCAAGGTTTACAAGTATGATAGCAATGGGGTATCTGTTTGGCTCACTTCTTTCTTTGGCTACTCCAGAAGATGATATAGCTGGTTATTCAGTGCAGTGGTTGAAACATTTTATTCCTTTTGCCATCGCTGTAGGTATGTCTGTTTTAGTTTGTATGACGTTTAGATTAGATATTAAGCTATCTGTGTTTTTTTATTTATCTGGTAGGTGGAGAAGCAATATATAGTTGTAAAACATGTATTATAACTACTAATTTTATATTTAACACATGTACCATATTTAGTATCAAGGTGTAACTTACATTCTTCATCTTTTCTGTTCCTGTTTGCCCTTAAGCATCAGGGTCCTTTAGCCACTTCCAGTATTGCAGGTGAAGTGTTTGTCTTCCTAACTTGATCCCCCCCCCCTTCTAATAGTCAGTTCCTCAGTATACTTTGGCAATTCCAGTCTTGGTCTTCCTTTACATCTTGGTGTGCTATATGATGAGCTTAACCTTATTTTCATTTATCCTTGTCACATGAACAAATCATTGCAGTATTCTTCTGTTTTGTGCATTGACAGTTAATTCCTGCTGGAACAGACTTCTGATGGTCATATTCCCAATTCATTCCTTCTTAGTTCTTTCAGCTCCCTGTTTAAAGAATTTTATTTCACTGGCTTGCAATCTACTTTTCTGATTCTCTAGCAGGATGAGGTTTTCTGCCCCATAGAGTAGTGCATATAGAAAAACGGTTTTTATATATACGTAGCTTGACTGTTTCCACGATTTCCTTCTACCCATAATAACATTAGAAATTTGGTGGTACATATGATTTGCTTTTTGTACTAGACAGTTTATTTACTCATCAGCGTTTCCAATGTGAAGTTATTACTGTTCCCAACTTGTGTAATAATCTATAATGTATAGTGTTTCTTGTGGGCCATGTATGTTATATTATATTATATTATGTTCTATAGATAATAGGTGTATTTTTGAGTGTTTAGGTTTGCAGATAATTTAGTAGTAAAAATATCAATAATTAAAAAAGCAATATGTAGTATATGTCATAGTATATTTTGCATATTGAGTTTCATATTTACAACTCAATGTGGCCACCAGAATTTACAACTCAAATTGGACACAAAGGATCTATTGTTAACCACAAATATTTTGTCGCTGGCACAGACATGTACTTATTAAAAAAATTACAAAAATTGAATTATTGAAACAAATACCAATAAACTTGTCAGTTTTCTTTATGAGCCTCATTTGTATAAAAGCTGTTATTGCTATTGACTTGCCTGTTATAGCCTCCATTTCTCTTTAACAAGAAAAACGTTATGTGTGTCTATGAACAATAAGTCTGATACTGTTCTATTACTGCTACCAAAATAAGGCACTAAAGTGGTAACTGATTAAGAAAAACAACTTTCAAGCAGTACTGTGTGCATGATGGAGTGTGGTGAATGCACATACTCAACACTTACAAAGTGTAGGTTCAGAACCAGTTACTGCATAATTGTTTTTCTTATAAATGCTGCGCCTTGCTTTTATTGTCCCAAGTCACTTGTCAAATCCTAAGGTAAATGGGCACACAAGGGCCAAGAATGAAACCCTAGATAAAAACAATTGCTACATTGTGAGACTTAGATCTCAGGATACTTGCAGCTCATTGTGTTTGGTCAGTAGTATATTTTGGTCTTGATTGAAGACAGTTTTGTTAACACTGTCCAACAGCATGTGAGTACAGTGTGTTAGTGCCTTATACTTAATGAAAGAACATTTGTTCATTTATAACTAAAGTTTAACCCATCTCAGGTGATTGTTCTCCTTAACTAACCAAAATAATAAATGCATTTTTTTTTTAATTCATTTTGTTTATGTATGAAAAATGATAAATATTCATAAGCCTCTTTCATGCACTTCAAACTAGTTGTGTTACCTATTTTTCAGTTGTGTCTGAAAAATTAAAACATGGTTTAGCTATAATACATACTATAATTTTCATTAAGGATTGGCATGGTAATTTAGTTCAGGGTGTTATTGCAGAAAGAAGACTTCTATGTATGTGTTTACACGTTTTACTAATAAAGTATGTCATTATTTTTTGTTCCTCTAGTGTTTATGAAATTAGCAAATGAGAATTTTTTATGTTCTGAACAACATTTTTCCTCTGTAGTGCCAATTAACTGATTACTTTGTGCCCAACATGTATGGTGATATGCCCAAAGTGCTATGATATGTTAAATTTGTGTCTATTGAAATTATATTAAGTAAACTCTATCATAATGAACCCTTCAAGGAAGTCAGCTTTAAGTGGTATTGTACAGGCAAAACTGAAGAAACCACAGTGAACAGTACATGGAGGAACAGCATTCATTTATTTATTGTATTTCATTGGCGTTTAAGGTTGTTTCTTACTGTCAAAAATATGTAAAAATTAAATCTATAACATGGCGTAAAAATTAAATCTATAACTTTCTTGATAGTATCTAATAAATATAGGATAGAGCATATTTCACAGTATTTTAGAAAAATATTGTAGCCATAATAAAAAACAATAATTCTAGCGTATACTGAAAGATATCTTCAGTTGTATCAAACAAAATGTAATACTATGTTTGAAAATAAGGTTACATTATTACTCTTATGTATAGGAAGGTAATCAAATTTAGTGAACTTGTGAAAAATGTAGTGCAGGTAAAAGTGTTTCCATAATAACTGATTCATTAAGTTGACTGCTAAGTTGATGCATATGTGTAACATATGTGGTCTAGCACGTTTATCTAATAAAAGAACCAGCCAACCAGTCGTAAATTAAGAAAAGTAAATAAAATTGCAAAGCCTTTATTCAAATGAAGTAGTTTTTATATATGACCTTGTATGCTTATTCCCATGGTGTATAGCTTGTGTTTGTGTTTGTGTACTGGTAGTGATAAGAAAAATATAAAATGTTTACAACTCATGTTGTTTTGCCATACCAGCATTATTTGTTGAATGTAGAATAGTATGTAGCATGTCTTGAAAGGGCATTCATTTATTTATTACAAAAATTTAATCCACATCAGGTGATTTTTATAAATGAACTTTTATTAAATCAGCAAAGCGAGTTCTTAGTTTTAACTCAACCATTTGGGATTTGTCTGCATCTGCCTGTCTAGTCTGTGTAGTGTCTGTTTGCGGTATGTTTCACAAGAACTTTTGAATTTATCAACTGATTTTCTTAAAATTTGGTATGCATGTCCTCACTTTTACCCCACAAACTTCTGTAGTTTTTTTAATCGATCCCTCCAAAATAGGGATGGGAGGCAAAAATGTGAGGGACGAAAATTTTGAAAAAATCACTAAATCTGTGTGGGGTATCAAATGAAAGAGAATTTTAATCAAATAATCAAAATATGAGTTATTGATCAATCTGAAATTTTTAAGTTTTAGGACACAAAGGCCCAATACAATGGATCACCCAAAATTTGGACAAAAATCAAAAAAATTTATACTGGATATCAGATTAAAGGGAATTTTTAACTCAAATTCAAATGCAGTATTTAATCTGACATTTGTCTTAGTTTTGTGCCACCGTAGTCCTAAAGAGGAAGTCAGAATTATAAGAAAATGTAAAAGTGGGTGTGAAGCATCAAGTTAATGAGGAATTTTGGTCAAAATACAAACTCAGTATCTTCAATAATTTGACAAAATTAATATTACTCAACATACCTTGCAAATTTGTAAACACTTTCAAACATTTTTTATGCTACATTTGCAAAAAAAACTATGTATTGGTATCAGTTGTGTATATTTGTGAATATATTAGAAATAGACCTGTAGATAACTATGGAAACATATATAAACTTGAAAGTTAGGTCTAAAAATTATTGTCATTTAAACATTATGGTTGTAAATTTAACTAATTAAAACCAAAACATTAGATAGGATTTTTTATAGTGTTTATTGTATGTTTGTATGGTTTACAGTTGTTATTTACAGAAAAAATAGTAGGGTAATCAGATTTTTGAATTTTTCTGATAAGTGAAAAATTATCTAATAATGAAATTGATGAAATAATAAAAGTATTTTATTGAATTTAGTGGTGGGCATGTTCTGCAATTCATGGAGCTTACTAAGTGTAATTGTTCAGAAATTTGTTTGACACACTTCAAAGTAGCGTAATAAATTCAACAGAAAAATCATAATTTGGTTTTGTAAGATTTTTAATTTTATTTTTGGCATTTTATATGGAAGTGTTTTCAGTATTCGCAGAAGCCCCAAGCTAGAGAGCCAACTGTACTCTGTGTTTACTTCTCTCCAATCCACATACTTTTTTGAAAGCTGAACAATTTTAGTGTGTCCTTTGGTTTGATTTGGTCTTAGCCATTGGAGAGTCCAACGTTTACTGCACAAAGCAGTATTCTATTTAACAATGATGTTTACTTGTCATAGTACATCAACATAGTTACATCTTTATTTGGTGACTTTGTGCCATACAAAGAATGGGTGAAACACATCATTCTGATGCAAAGCACAATACAGAATACACATTCAGGATCTTCCACTTTCCCCATTTTATTGAGGTAAGCACAAAAATACCTATTACCAGATAGAAACTATATTAGGTATAAGTTGACTTCACCATATCCTTGAGTGATCTATTAGTTTAGATGTGTAATGTTTAAGTCTGCTGGTCCACCTTACTCTAGGTTCTTGATTCCAACAGGATTCCTGCTAACTGCATGTGGTCTGTACTCGCCGCATCAGCTTTAGCAGTTCCGCCAACTTCCATTTTTCTTTCAAAGTTCCATTTAAAATTTTTATTTCCACTTCTCTCTTTTGCCAATAGATCAATTATT
The DNA here is from genome assembly GCA_034769895.1 of Magicicada septendecula. Classification (NCBI taxonomy): domain Eukaryota; kingdom Metazoa; phylum Arthropoda; class Insecta; order Hemiptera; family Cicadidae; genus Magicicada; species Magicicada septendecula. The sequence goes on from CM068367.1 coordinate 638,750,103, forward strand.
ATCAACCTAGCAATTACTAATATTGCTGGTTTGGATACTGTGTGGTGTGCACAAGCTATCCACAGTGCTCCTCTTCATTGCACTGATGCCATCCTCTTGAGGTAGTTTCCATCTAGGGTGTGTCAGCCCTGTACAGCGAGATTGATTTGGTACTGTCATCAGCAGCCATCACTTGCATGGATTTGGCCACCAACATTTACGATTGTCACAGTTTCAGCTTTCTCATAGCTCACTTTAGCCATTCCTAGAAAGTTAGCTTCATGTCTAGAAATATTATGAGGTACTTTACAGAATATTTGTATCTGTATTTAATATTTGGTACTTTACTTTTAATCTGTATTGTCTCCTTTTTCTTATGTAGATGCATTATAGTTGGTACCTTCTTCTTTGTCAGCAGGACTATTGTCTACTTTCTCGGTTGCAAGAGGTAAATCCTTGGTCTTCCAACCAACAGACAACATATCTCATCATCTTATTTAATCTCCTTTGCACACCCTGTAGCAGGCACGGACCTATCAAGGGGCAAAGAGGGGAAATCCCCTGAAATTTTTTTAAAGCAAACGTTCACCGAACAAGAAACAAGATGGCATCAAAATGTAAAGTCAGTGAGAGCAGTAGTTACTGTCTCACAAGATTGTTACTGATTTTCATATTTATAGACATTAAAATTGTTTAATTGTTTAAAAAATAAGTTCTGATCCACAATTTAACTGTTATGCCAAATAGAAAACTTAACACAGAATCCCTAGTAGTCCTAGATTGTAATTCGATTTTTACCTACATTCCATGACTTGACCATGGCATTCATGATTTGAAATCAATATTTTCTCCTGATGTGGTTGATGTTTTGAGGTTGCCAGTACTTTTTCCAGAGGCAGTAGTAAAGCTTGATCCTATGTTTGGGACCCTTAGCAGTGTTGTTAGATTCACAGTTTTCTGGAGTGATAAGAAAGAGTTAGACCTTAAGAAACTGAAAGGAGAAATGACTCACTGGCAGTATCAATGGAAAAGCAAACTAGAAAATGGTGAGAAAATCCTGAACAAAGCATTAGACCATGTTCTTCAAGCTTGCGATAGAGATATATGTCCCATGATATATTCTTTGTTTCAAATACTCTACACACTTCCTGTTAGCAATGTTATTCAGACCGGTCATTTTCATCATTACTTGAGTTGGCTCTGTTATACACACATAGTGATATTATTTTAGACCACCCAAAGGTTATTGACCATTTTGCCAAAAATAGCAAACTTGGAATGATTTTGTTATTGTACGATAAAAAATTCATATGATGTTATGTAGGTTCAAGGTTTTACTCCAAAATGACTTGAAGTTGTTATTTGTGCATAATGGTTATTATACATTCATTAAAAAAAAGTGATTCAGAATTTTTTTTTTTATTGTACTGTATAATTGTCTGCTTTACTAGTCTTACTGTACAAAAAAGTAGTAAAAATAACTGGGGGTTTCACAATTTTTTAGGTAAGTAAAGAAAGTATCTAACATTGAAATTTGTGTAATAAATATTTATCATTTCAAATAGAGACAGAGTTCTGCAGCTCAGGGATTTTACTAGTATTTTTTTTATTGTGACTGACTACGAACTTTGTGAAATGATTTTTCATGACCTTCCTTCTTTTCTCATATTTCTGATCTTCCAGTAATTCTTCAGAGTTTCACTATGTTCTTTCCTCTTTCTTCCTTTTTTTCTGTCCAGACAGTCTTTGTTTGTGTTGTTTCCTTAAAACCTTCAAAATCCTTAATCCATTTCTGAAAAATATCCCTGTCTAAATTTCATTTGAGATGTTTATTTCTGCCAGTTACTTTCTTAAAATTAATAGGTGACGTACATTTTTTTGAACCATGAAATTTTTATCCTGGGATTTTTATCAAAATGATCAAATATTCTTTTTGTTATTCTCTTCAGACGTATCCACACCAACTGTCTGTAGAAAGCATTCATTTGTTTTTCGATATTGTCCAAAAGTGTGTGTGTGTGTGTGTGTGTGTTTAAACACTTTTTGCTACAGCCTGTTTCTTGATGTATATAATATATTTAATATTTATAAATATTATATATATAATGGTTGCATCATAGGACAGAGAAAAATACAGACATTAATCCTTAACACAGCACCAACTGCCAAAACCAGCTACCTTTTGGTATTTTCATCATATGAAGATTGTTAGGCTTATAACACTTGAATTTAGAAAAACAGAGGGGTACAAAATAAAACCCATTTGTATAGTATTTGTGTGTGTGTATGTCACATGCAGCACATTAGTTTGATCAAGTTAATCTATAATTAATTATTAGTATATGTTAATATACTTCATATGTAATTATCTTAATTTAATGAAGGTCAGTACAAAAATTCTGGAATACAGTAAATTGTTTTTCAGAAATGAAAAGGGTGTTATCTCATGTTGAGCATATAGTATTCCAACTATTATAATCTTATAATTTTATTCCTGGATTTTGTTGTCCATGACGTGTCCGTTGATTAACTAATTATAAATATATAACTACTGACTCGGATCACTAATTTTTTTTATTGGTAAAAATGAAAAACTTTTACCAATAAATAATTAGTGATCCAAGTCAGTAGTTATATATTTATAATTAGTTATAATTTTAATCATTTAAAATAATATATACATGAAATGGTTTTAATTTCGGCTGTACTTATGTAAGAACTTGTTTTTAAAGAAGTCATTCTGGGCCTTCCTCTAGATCGCTGTCCCGTGCTTATCTCATAATCATATTTCCTCACCAAGTCACTTCCATAAATCTTCATCCAGCTTTCTGTCTTTGCTTTCTTTGAATAAGTGTGGTCTCAAATGTGCTGGTTATTGGCCTACAGCACCCGTAGCTTGGTGGAGGTGATGCCTCCTGTGCATCAAAGCCTACATGGAGTTGCTTCAGTTGGCTGATATCATGGGTCACCCTACTCCCTGGGACGTGATCTTTCCACCAACCAGGTTGCAACTCTGGAAGTAGAATGTAATTTCCTACAATTCTCTACTATAAGCTATGGTTATACCACTAATACTCGGTCATCAGAGCCTCGTGAGTGACAGGTGTGCCGTGTATAAAGACATTGCTCGGGAAGGTGAGGTTGACAGTTGTATGGGAGAGGCTATTTGAGATGCATCCCACACCTCACACACCAAAAATAAAAATTATTGTAATTAAATAAAACAAGAACCATTTTGAAACAAAGAATTTCAGATTTTCATGGAATCTATTTGTTAATATAATAGTTAATTTGATTATAAAAGTTTACGTAAATGGCAAGCATGTACTGTTCGTTAGGTCTCTATAATACCCAAATTCAACATCTGCTCCTTTTAAATATAAGGGACTAGTTGTGTTGTGATACATAGGTGTAACTGGGGCCCCTTGTTTTCTGGCTGAGAATTATTATTCAGCTTTCTAATTTTGTACATAATACATTTTATTATACAGTAGGTGTCACAACACACTTGAATTTTTGAAGCTTCACTCTGGCCTTCCCCCAAAATTAGGCCACAAGTTATGCCCATGTTGTGTTCATAATGTTTTGAAAGTATTTGCGCATTTTTTTTTTATTGTATACTCTTTGTTTTAGACTAGGGACTGTATAAGAATACGAGTATTGTTGAAAAAGGTGACATTGAGCCCTCTATATTTTAAAATGTAGAAATAAGAAGTTTTCAGTTCATTCAAGCGAATTATTATAAAATAGCTTAAATACCTTAGCTTGATGTGGCAGTATGCATAGTACTCTTAGCAACTGTTTCTCAGTTTCTTATAATTTGAATCTGAAATAAAAACCTACAAGTAAAACTAGTGAAAATGTGTAAATTACATTTTTTAAGTCAGTAACATTAATGTGATTTAAATTTTGTTGACATGTACGTATACTAATATATTTTAATTAAGATATTTTGTGTTTGAATATTTGGGACTATAGAAGGATGGGGATTCTTTTAACTAGCTACCATTCATTGCTGATGTTTATAATGGCCTACTCATTACAGCAGATAAATGGTGACAGTCCATATAAATGCCTACGGTGGTTTTTCATTTCTATGCATTCAGCAGATTCCAGTCTGGTAGTTTTATAAACACAACTTGCCAACATGATATTTGTACTACTTCAGCTGTCAATAAAGAAGTTACAAAAAAACAAATTAAAGTGTTTCAGGAACATGCTTCTTATTTTGCAATATTTCAATGAATAATTAACTAGTTTAGTCAGTGATGTTCACAAGGCAAAATAGAACATTTTCATGTACTGAAATAAAGTACTTACATTAATAAGTGAATACCACAAAAAAGCTGATGTATTTTCTTGTTTCTTTGTTTTATTTATTACAGTAGTTTATGTACCAGTGCATACAGATTTTTATAGCAAAAATTGCTGTGCAATAATGCAAATGGGAAGCACTTCAATCACACGTAATGTAAAAAACCGCCGCACGTAGGAAAGTGCTAGTCAGAATCATTTATGATTAAATTTTTATTTCTGCAAATTAGATGCTACAATTTGATTCAGACTTAGATTGTTTATCAAGATAATCATAAAAAATACATTTTTTGCAAATGTGTTTTTTTTAAACTTGCAGTATCATTGGCCATGGAAATTTTAATTTAGTTTGGGACACCTGTGAGGTTGAAACCTTCAGGAACTAGACTATAAACACAATAAAGATAATGTAAATCGAAAGATGTTGATGGATAGCATGAGTAATAAAGAAGAGGAATAGGGTTAGTTGAATGTCTTTTGAAAGCTAGATTCTCCAGTACCATATAATGCCAAGAGCAGAAAATGTGTTAAATGCCTTCAGCCGGAGCCACGCTGTGTGTTAAACACCTTCTACTGTTGGATACATGAAGGTTTGACACACATTATGGCCATAGCATGAGTGCCAAACATCCAATACTGGCACTGGAAACTGTTGTTGGTTTTTTGTGATGTGTCAGTGGACCCTTCAACTTTGGTTTGTGACTTGGTCACACTATGTGTCCAACATTTGAAACCTATTTGGCATCAGTTTGAGTGTTTCACTTGTTTTCACTCCTGGTAACCTTACTGACAATCAAACACAAACATACAAGTGGGTAATTTAAGACAAAAGTTGAAGTTAATCTGGGAACCACATTTGTTCTAACATTGGATGTATAGCATGGCACAGCTACCAGAGATAGTTTTGAGAGGCTGCTAATGAGAAAACTATATACTTAACAAAAAGCTGAAGGAACAGTGGACAATATAAAAGACATTGGGAGTAGAATGAAAATGGGGAAATCCTAGGCCTACTGAACCTCCTATTGAATTCTTTAGATGTGGTCTTGAGAATGAAGTTTGTTTATTGGCTTATATTTTTAATGAGCTTATAAGAGTGACAAACATCATATAACCTATTTTTATATGCCTGCTGAAAGGAACTGCATATATTAGCAATATATGCAAAAACAAAATAACAGACCGGAGTACGCTACTTACAGAAGGTTCAGTATAACAGGTTAGAAGCTTATGCAGGTTGTTTTTTTTTTTAATGGAGTGCATGTATGCAAGTGTAAATATCATTAATGGTGGGGACTGGTTGAGGAGGAGGGATGATTATCTGTGTTGTTCAGTTTCTTTATAAGAATAAAGTTAACTAATTTTTATAGATGAAGTGACTTGAAAATAACATTATTTTAAACGACTACCCCATAATAACAAAAATATCTACAAATACTGAAAATAGTCTGCGGGTGGAGGATATTTTTTTAGAAATTTCGAACCAAATTCAAGTAAATGATTTTAAATATAAATCGTAGAACATGGAAGTCATGTATGGTTCTCCATACCGATATTTTTTTTGTGCATAATGACAGAATACATTGAATAATGTTCCTGCATTAAGTTATAAACAAATTGTGGTGACACTCAAGGTGAAACAGTTAGTAAGATTAAGCAGCTACACTATGGGGTTTACACAGATTACATACTTGTTTGCAAAATAACTGAACTGTAGTTGATAGTGGTCTGTGTGTCAATAGGCTGACAATGAGCTGAAATCCAGAGTTCATTAACAACATGGACAGTTGGGTAACAGCAAATCATTGGCTGACCACCCAAGAAATTTGAAATGATACTGTGATTTTGAACATATGATTTGGGCATGTGCTGAGTGCCATAAAATTTATACCAGTGATAGTGACTATTTTTAACTACCATGGATTTATGGGTTCATGCATCATGCACCAGAAGAACAAACTGTCAACAAATAGTACTGTCTGAGGTATATTTTGTGGAAGACACCAGACCTATGAGAATCATCCCAGTGGCAATAATATCACAATAATGTCCAGCCCATTTGTCAGTCTAATACAGGATTTCTTAGTCAATTTCTCATTTTGACAGGTTCCCTTATCATTAGACATGGCTCCTTGTGATATGTGGGTTTTTCTCCAAATTGAAAATGCTGCCGCAAAGGGTGTTGATTTGACAGTTGGGAGGATAAAAGACAATGGAACAACAGCAGAGCTGGTAAAAGAGGACTATGAAACATGTTTTGAGCAATAGAAGGTCACTAGGTTAGAGTGTGAGACTAAAGTCCAGTAAGTGACTGTGACACACCGAGAAGAAGAAGATATTTCCTTGTGATGAGGTTTTTTTTTAACTTTTTTAAATGTAACCTCTCCAGACACTTAACAGTTCCTTATTCCATCTTTCTGTCTAATCATCTACATTATCTTTCAGCGCTGTTGTCTCGGAAAGAATGAGGGAATGAGATAATTAAAGGCCTGGTCAAAAAACGTCTATTGTTCATGAGTTAAGAAAACATGAAGAAGAAGAATATACATTTGAGTAAAAATTCATATTTTTATGTAGACATTTATAAGTCAGGTTGAAAGGTTGTTCATGTTTGATAATACATAAAAAATTAAGAATTAATTATGATTATTGTACATTGTATTATAGTATATTTCAGCTTAAGAAAGTAATAATGAAACTATAAAATAAAATTGGGAAATGATAATTAGTTTGAAGTACAGTACAACCTGTCATATCCGGACTAATATGGCGACCGGCCAATCCGGATATGGAAAAATCCGGATATCACAAGGTCATTTATAATAGCTAGAGGGCCAGAAATAATGAACGCGTTTGTTGTTGAATTTTTTTTAGACGTTTCTATTGGTTTAGCATTTGTATTTGTATACTGTACTCTTTAAAATACAAAAAGTAAAATTGGTTAAAAAGTTTTACTTACAGTACGCCTACACCAGTTTTTGAAAAAGTTTGTGATTTTCGGCTGCTTCACACACTGCACACGTTTTTTGGAAGCCATGTCTCTCAACCTTCTTAAAAGTTTCACTTGTTTCATCTTGATGTTGAACATAACTGATCAGAGATTCGATGGTCTTGAATGCCTCAGAGTGACTCATTATAGGCTTGTTGTCATCCTCTTCGGGTTCAGAGATTTTCTCATCGCTATTGCACACCATTTCTATAATGTCACTGTCTGTAATTTCGTTGACTTCATCTTCACTTAACCACATCTTGACTTCATCGTCATTGATTTCTTCACATCCAGGCAGGTTTTTTACAAGCTCTGCAATATGACTCTCTTCTTCATTGCAAACAGTTTCATTGATTTCTTCTGGTTTCTCCCCAGTCCATTTTTCAGTTGCTTCGTGATCTAACAGCTTCCTCCATGACCTAACCAGCGTAAACGGTTTTATTTCATCCCATGCTTGGGATACCCACATCACCACATCTAACATGTCCACCTTTTTTAAGGACTCAGTAACACTTTCACCCTCGTCTATTCCAGCAATCAACAAAGTCAGTAACTTACGGCGATAGGTACGTTTCAGTGATTCAAGCACACCTTGGTCCATAGGTTGACAAAAGGATGTCACATTTGGGGGTAAAAACACACATTTTATGTCACCATTTTTCAGTTCATCTTCACTTGGGTGTGAGGGTGCATTGTCTAGTAGGAGCACTGGTTTTCTTGGCAAATTATTTTTCGCTAAATGCTTTTCAACTTGTGGCACAAACTGCTTGTGAAACCAATCACTAAATATTTCACAGTTCATCCATGCGCTGCGTTGGTTTCTGTAGCAAACTGGCAGGGAAGACAAATCTTTAAAGTTCTTGAAAGCCCTCGGCTTTTTGGATTTTCCAATAAATCCCAGTGGAAGTTTGTGAACTCCTGTAGCATTGCTACAAGCTAAAATGGTCACTCTCTCCTTTTTCTTTTTATACCCTGGTGCACTATTTTCTTGTTTTGATGCCAAAGTGTAGGTCGGCAGCATTTTATAGTTGAGCCCAGTCTCGTCACAATTGTAGAGCTGTTCTCCTGAAATCCCATGTTCGTCTACAAAGCTGTGTAAAAACGTTTTGAAGTTGTCAACATCATCTTGGTTAGCAGAAAGTTTTTCACCGCTGATCTGCAGTTTCCGCACACCATAACAATTTTTCCAACTTTCTAACCATCCCTCACTTGCTTTAAACTGTCCATCGGCTCCGATTTCTTTATTGAAGTGCAAAGCTTTTTCTTTTAGCAAAGGACCTGAGATAGGGAATCCTTGCTCTCTTCTTTGGGTAAACCAAAGATATAAAGCCTCATTAACTTGGTTGTTAGTGGCTTTCTTCATCATTTTCAGTTTTTTTTACCTCACTTGTTGAAGCTTGCAATGAGCACCACTTCTCAATCTCACTCCTCGTTTTTTTCCAGTCATTCACAGTACTCGTTCCTACTCCCATGTCAGCAGCAATCTTCTTAGTTGTTTCACCAGCATCCAACCTCTTCAGAGCACGAAACTTTTCATCCATTGTCGCAACAGTTTTCTTCCTTTTCTCCGCCATTTTAGCAAAAAACAACGATAAAGAATAACAATAAAAAATAACAACGATAAAATAGCAACGATAAAATACAGTAAAACGGTTAAAAATAACGATAACAACGGCAATCACTTCTGACATACAGTTTAGAAACTTACTTGCAAAACAAACTGTCACTTTAAAACGCAAACACAGACTGCGGGTAGCAAGTGGCAGGCAGACGGCAGCCGAGGTTGAGAATAAAGGAATGGGTTTCCGGGAAAGAGCCATTGACCGAGTCAAGGCCACAGCCCCACTCGGAATAGACTAGGCGCGCAAACAACATTCCAGCTGCAACTTTCACTTTTCTATCCCTAACCATTTCGCTAACCAAAATTGAAAAATTAGTTTGGAGATACGTCCGGATATGGGAGGATCCGGATGTGACAGGTTGTACTGTATTGTTAACACTTTCTACAGAAATCACAGTTACTTACCATATGTAGATGTTTGTCCAAAACAGCTTCTAATGTTTGTCAAATATTGGTAGATGCCAAACGTCTACCAGCACTCCATTTACCATTTTCTCTAATTAGTTATGTTTACAGAAGTTGTTAATGTTACCTGAATTCCTATTTCTCTTCTGTTAATTACACTCTACTTAGATCCAAACTTGTTACAACTAGTGATAATAGTAATGTCAGCAACAGGGACAGATACAGCAAATAATTTGGGAGTGTTCTGGAGAATTTGACCTTTTTTAAAGGCCTAAAGTATAAATGATAGGGCTGAGTGAAGATACAAATGCAGTTGTTATTATCAACACAATAAGTTTATTGATGTACAAGTATAAAATCATATTTATGTGTTTCTCAGTTCATTGTTCATTTAATAATATTCACTGACTGTATGTGTCAAACAAAAATTAACATGCTGATAAAGTACAGTTACTGTTTAAATTAATTTTAGAGTAAAACCATGAACCTACATAATGTGATATAAATTTTTTATCATAATCACAATCACAAAAGAATGAAAAAAAATCTGAAGTAACCATTTGGGGGGATTCCCTCTGTTTCCCCCTCCATGGTCAGTAATATAATCACAACTTTTCATTAATTAATAATACAAATTACAATATTATTTTTACTTCATGATAAAACTAACAGTCTGTAAAAATCAGAAGGAATCGATTGTTTGCTTAACAAAGTTTGTTTTGTCATTAGATAATGTTAAGATTGTGTATCATGAAATAACTAAACATTTGCTTCTGCCTACGACAAGATTTAATTTACAAGGAAATCATATGTGTGTGTGTAGTGAGTACATGTGCACATGCACTAGCAAAGTAAATAAAAAAAAATTCATAGGTTTTTGCAGATACGGTTGTGTACCAAATGCACATCTATATATATATATAGTTATATAAATAAATGATAACAAATTAAATTAAAGAATGTTTAAAAGCCCCAACGTTGTCGGCATAAATTTTCTACCTAATTATTTTTTTCCCATATCAGTATTAAGCCCCACAGTTGGGTTCGCCAATTTGTTAAATAACTCTAATCTCGTATATGTTTTTCTTATTTATCCTTCTTCAGTTTGTTTATTAACTTATAAGCTATTCGTAAGTTAAGGTACTGTTGTTCTGTGGGTCGCCAGTCACCTGCTGTGAGTGTTAATTTGTAATAAAAAAATTAATGAGAAGTATAATATGTTCTTATCTCTAACAATTTATATTAATTAAATCCGTCCTGACCGAATAGTGTACAATATGAGTTAGTATACTGTATGTTTATGTTGTTACTGTTCAACCCTAGTCTGTACCAAGCGTTGAGAGAGGAGAGCAGCTACCGCGAATTAGTTTTCTCTTCTCTCGTGATTCAACAGCTGTACGCAAGCTAGCGCTGTGGTGTATTGTCGGCCGGTTATTATAGGTTAAGTTGTTTAAGCCTGGTGTTCCTCTCGTTTCTCCCTTTGTACACTATAAGTTCTTTAAAACACACTAAATCGCTAACAAATAATAATAACTCATCAGTTTCATAGAAAGATTTTTATTTTTTTATATTCTTTTCAAAACAGATGTTTTCTTTTGGCACAGATACAACACATCGATCACACTGGAATGAATCGATTAGTTATTGAATTCGGGTTTAGATGTTTTAATTTTAATTATATGGTGAATTTTCTCTTAATCTCAGGGTACATGGAGTTCTTGTGACTATTAGTAAGGTCAGAAAATGCAAGTTAAGGTTACAAGGTATTACAATTTAATCATACAATCTTATTAAATAAAGTTTAAACATGAGCTGATTTTTTACTGTATGTTGACAAAGTTACTCGTAATGGCTGCGTTTCGCTAGACTAAGACTGGGAGCAGAATGATGAACGAATGTCTGGAATATGTCAGCCTCCAGCTTCTCAATAAAAGTTTGGTGTTGGTGTCCCAGGACGTAGTGGAAGTTTCAGTTCTTGATCTTCGCTAATGTTTGCGTTTCTGGTGGTTACGTGTCCCAGTGGAATTTGTGTAGTATTAGTTCTTCGCTTAGTCGGAAAAAGTGAGGTTCAGGGCGTAATTTTAATTTTTCTTTCTGTTCGTTTTAAAAATATTTAATTACTTTGACTTCTCCAGGTCTTGGGTTGTCTTCATTTATTTATTATTTTTCATTATTACTCATTTAACTGTAGCTGATTAGTAATTTTATTCTTTGGAATTTTTGTTTAATTTTATTGGTAGGTAGAAATATATTCTCCGATTGATAACCCTTAGAAGTCAATCAACTGTCCGTTTTGTTAGTTAATCGTTATTAATTTTGATTTTCAATAAATTTATTCATTAGATTTTCTTTTTTCTAGATTCGTGACAACTGAACTGTTCTCGTTCATATATAACAATTGAGTGTTGAATCAACAAAATTACTTGCATTTTGTCGTCCATGACAACCAGTCTTCGTTCTGTTATTGGATAATATTTGTTATCCTAGAGCCATAATTAGAAAAAATGTTCTTGCACTTACTTAATAAAATACTCCCTTACTAAAGTTACATTACATCATATAAAACTTTCACATAATCTTTGTTATTAAATTATATACATTTTGCTATATTTTCTTCTTGATCTTCTTAGTCTAAGAAGTGCTATCTTCTCATTACAAAATACTAATTTTAGCCCTATTTGTTCTATTACATGTGTAATGATTTTTTGTATTTTAAGTCACTTATCTTTTTATTAATTACTACTACTGCTTTCATTTAATTTATTATATTACATTGAATGTTTTTGCATTTTTTAGTTATTTAATTTTTCTGACCTGACTTCCTGTACAATGTGTCACTGGCTTATGGGCAATCATTCCATTTTTATTTCATCCTGATTTTAATTTATTATTACTTATTTTAGTCTAGAACCCTTCATCTGTTTATAACATAATTACAATAAACCCTTTGGCATCTTATCAACAATTATTGCCTTCCTGGCCAAGTTTACAATTATAATCTAGTAATACCTCTATTTTTTATTTAAAGTAAGTACCCAAATATTTACTCTTATAAAGTTTAACATAAATGAAATTAACATCAATTAATTGATACTTTCTTAAAGCGAATGCTTCACACCTGCTACATACAAAAGACAACATAAATACGATGATAACAAAACATGATAAAACATAATAACATGCACATTATATAAAATAAATTACACACCAATTAATTAGTCTACTCTCAGTTAATTAATTACTTAGTCTAACTGTCTATATTCTTTTCCACATTATTTGACACTATGTTTATCGCTTACACTTTTTACTGACCACTTCATAGTTTGTATTTATAAACATTTCTATTTTTCTATTACCTTGTACTCTTACTTGGTATTATTGGTTTATTTATTTAATGAAGGTTTACTTTCTGACCTTTATTATAATGGACAATTAGTGTTTTTTTTTATAATTATAATTTTTTTTATGTAACGTAGGGGACCTTAGTTTCGTTACGTTACAATATATATACTGTATATATATATATATATATATATATATTACATTTAATATAACTAAATTTACCTCAAAATAACATCTTGAGGTAAATTTAGTTATAAATATTAAATGTATTATATACATCAAGAAACGGACTGTAGCAGAAAGTGATTGAATATATATATAAAACTCAAAGTCTGAGGATTTATGTGTACTGAATACAAATCCACACCGTTACACCGATTGCCACCAAATTTTGCACAGGTAACCTTTGACACAAAGCAAAAAATACTGTCTAACTTGGAATTTGATATTTTGCTCCGTTCGCATGATTTAGTCCCTTCTAATTATGCATTTTCGGTGATGCGTATAAAGATGTCAACATTACCATGGAGACCAGAATTAATTACCATAGTAACAAGTAAATAAACAAATGATATTTATCGGCCTTGGAACTGTACCTTTATCCGTTCCTGCAGTTTTTAATATTTTTAATATGCAATTGTATCGATATATTTTGTTATTTTGTATACAGATACGTCTATATATTTTGTAATTGTCTTAAACAATTATAAAATTTATGTTTATACGTATTTCTGATGATGCAATGAATAAGTAATGAAATACATTAAATACCTGTGACTAGTATTTGACTAATTCACTAAAGATGTCAAAAACACCATGGAGACAAGAATTAATTACCATAGTAACAAGTAAATAAATAAAAGCTACTTAACTGCATGGGAACCGTACATTTATCCATTCCTGCAGTACATTTTCGATGTTTTATATAATATGTGATTATATCGATATATTACGATGTGGAAAAGAAGAAGTGTACTAATTGTAAATTGTCCTATTACTTAATGGAAAGTGAAAATACATGTTGTTTTAATTTGTGAGGTTAGGTGACAACGGTTTTTGGTTTTTAGTTTACTGCTGAAATAAATAAAAGCCATGGTTGAGGAAAACATAACGTTTAATGTGTTATACAATGCTTCTAACACAGTAACATTTAAAATAAAGGATTTAGCGTTTATGATTTAACAGGTACTTAATAAATAATTATCTTCAAAGGCTTTATAAACGGGTACTTTTAAATCTCCAAAGGCTGTTGCACCAACATAATAATTTAGTACAAGTTAAAATGGTACAAGTGTTGAAAACAGCTTTGGAGAGAATTTGACTGATGAGTACAAAATTGTTATACGAGCTGGCAGAATGCCATATTGACATAGACAATAACAATTATATTAAAATACTTATTAAAAGTCAAACATTCGTGTGTGAAGCCACGGGTAACAGCTAGTAATAATATGAACTGTCAAAGGGGAAGCAGCTGACAAAGTGGGCAATGTAACTACTCTGTAACAAAAGCACAAGAGATTATTGGAAGGGGTTGAAATTGAAAACGGTGGTAAAGACAAATGCAGACATATGAAATATAAAATTAAAAAAGCTGTGAACAAGGAAGATGAGAAGTAAGAGAGGCCTGAAAATTTGGAGCACAGAATTGAGAACAGTCATTTGAGAGAAGCAAGATACTTTATCTTTAAATATCTTAACAAACTTATTCATGAGAATGGACATGCATGTTGACAGAAATGAGATTATGCCAAAACCTGGTGGAGTTAACTCATCAAAAAAAGAGAGGATTTATAACTAATACTGAAAGTGATGTCCCTGGTTGGCAAATTTTTATTTTACAAAACAGAGATATGCTGAACAGAACAAAGGTACAGTAAAAGTAAATACATAATATGAAATAAGTAGGATGAAGGGAGAAATTTACAAATTTATTGTTTGGTGAGAGAAAAGAAGCAGACTTGAGAGAGCCAGATATTTTAGAGACCAGAACTGATGTAGTAGATCAGAATACAAAGACTGGGAGGGTATGAGCTGCAAGATATATTATTTGAGTTAATAAAATATAAAAGTAGATCAGATTTATTAATCTTTAGAACTTGTGCTGTACTCTACTCTGGAGTAATAGGGTTCAAAGCATATAGATATTTACATCAAGCCTGTTCAATGTAGGCATTTCTTTTATTATTTAATGTTATGAAGAGAATAACTACACTTTAGCAACAATAATAATGTTATTTTGCTAAACATTATGCCACTGATTTGTTATAATATTATTATATACTCCACCAAAATCAGTAAATTTTTTATTTTTATAAATAAGGCCTTTTCGAAATTATTATAATTTCATCATCAGTTTACACTATAAAATGTTATTTGTGTTCATTATATTTCACTTCACTTCATATTGAATCTTCCACTGCCATCATTATTTGGTGAAACCAAGCAAGTCATATATTGAAATAGTTGATAATTTTCGAATATAGTCTGCTGATTCATCAATTTGTTATATTTTTTATGTAGGTATATATTGTAACGTGTCGTTTCACCAAACATAAAACATAACATACTAACTAGAAGATAATTTACTGACTGTAACAAACTATGGCTGACAATGACCAAAAACCAAGAAGTTAATGATCCCAGGACAAAAGATGTAAATAAATAAGTAATTAATCACACTGTTCAGTACATTTATATATGTTTTTATTTGTGTTAAACTAATTCATTGTAATAAGACAATTTATATTATTATTAAAAACTTTATTACTAGTTAAAATGTAAATAAATCTAATTTAACTATGGGGAGGTCTGCACACCTCAGACCGTTATTTTATTTATCAAGAAAAAAATTTTACATAAAAGTGAATTATTTAAGTTTTACAAATATAATAAGATCGAACTATAATTATAAAAGTGGTATGGTATGACAGTGCTAGAAAGTGAGAATAACAGTGAAATACGGTAAAAAGGAAAAATTGTGTATAATGAAAGTGATTGAACATAATTATAATGAGCATTGAAGAAATATATAATCTATATGAAACGGGTATATAACCCTTATAGTGAAATCAAGCAAAGTAAATAATTTAAAAGATAGAAACTCTTACGTTAAAAAACTTATAATAATATAGTTACGAAGGAAAAATAAAGTAAAGGTCAACAGAATATTATTAATTAGAAATGGTACACCAAACCTGTGACCCGTAAAAAATATAGCCATGGCCTTTAACTAAAGAAATTAATGTTTTGAGTGGAAGAAGATGGATTGTTAAAAATTGTGAATTGCAAGCCAGAACGTTTAAGATAAATGACTGCTGAGTTGATGGAAATTGAAGATCAATAAAAGCTGAGATGACCAGGAAAACCAACCCAAGACCTAGAGAAATGATGTTTTGACAGAGAGAGACCAAAAAACCAGGTGTCCAGGAGCAGAATCAACGAATAAATCCATTGGGAAAACTGCAAAGTTGGTGAGATCATACCACAAAAACAATAACTGAAAAAAAACAATAAAAAATAAATAAATAATAATAATTGTGAATTACTTTAGTACACTATTATGAAAATAGTCGTTAATCATAAGAGTTTTTTGTTATAGTTTCTAGTTGTTTAAAAGAACCCACAAACATTCAACAGACATTAACAACACTATATTACCAAGTCTCATGCATAAAAATTATATTGTCTGTTCTATGTGTAAATTGTACCTGACTTTAACGATACTTGTATGTTAACCCTGAGATTCAGATAAATAATCCTCTATTTAAAAACAAAACACAGATTTTTTTTTATTTAGTTACAAATCAACTTCAGAGATACTAATTATTTTAATATTACATATTGGTGATCCCAACACAGGGCTGAACAAAATAAAAGTATCAACGACGAACGAATAGGAAGGTATTAACTGAATATTACATTTTGACGCTCAAAAGTGGGGCCTTCCACATTCACAGAATACATAAGGAGGATTATATTTATTGAATATTACATATTGGCGAACCCAACAGTGGGGCTAACATCAAAAACAGAAGATTACATATTGGCGCCCATCGCGGGGCCTAAAGAGAATAGATTTGGTACTATATTTACAGAATATTACATATTGGCGTCCAACCGGTAGAGCTGAAATTAGGCAAAACCAACTAACCGAAACACAATTAGTGAAATAACGATTGACCTAATTTTAGCTGGCAACTGCTAGTAGACTAAAAAATGCGACGATGAGAAGCTTCTCAGAAGAGAGGACAAAAGCCAGAGACAGAAGAAGATAGGCGGGAACAAGAAGAAGAAACAGTCAAAGACAGCGAAATGGAAGAACAGGCGGGTGACAAGGAGGAAGCCAGAGGAGATATGGATTTATTAAAACTATGGGAATTAATTAAAGAAGATTCCAAGAAACAGAAGGAAGAATTAAATCAAAAATTTGAAGCCAATAACGAAATTTTTAAACGAATGGAGGAACAAAATAAACGAACTAATGAGAATTTATTAAAACAAATGAACGAAAGATTGGATAGGAATAAAGAAGAAACTAATGAGAATTTTAGGAAACAGGAGGAAAAAATAACCGAACAAAATAAACAAATGAAGGAGGATATTGAAAAAATAGATAAAAATAATGAAAAGAATATCGAAACACTTAACAAGAAAATGGATAGTAACCAAGAAGTGTTTAAACAAATGAACGAAAAATTTGACAGGAATGAAGAAAGTTTAAGACAGATGAATGAAAAGATGGACAGCATTAAAGAGGGTACTAAGGAAGATTTTAGGCAAATTAATAAGAAAATTGAGAACTCTAACAAGGAGTTAAGGGAAACTCTCAATGAGAAGATAGAAGACGTCAGTAAGACACTTAGCCAGAGGATGGACAAGTGTAAGGAGGAAGTTGGACAGTAGATAGCCGATACACAGGACAGGCTGGAGAAAACTGAAGAAACATTTGTACAGTCCAGAATAGAAGTAGATGCCAGAATAGATCAGGTAGAAAATAATAACAAAATTGGTATAACGGAGGTACGAGCAGAAACACAAAAGAAGCTAGATGAAATAAAGGAAACAATAGGTGGTCAAATCGAAACCATCAAGGGTGACGTAGGACAAGTAGAAGGGCAGGTAGGCCAAATCCAGGAAGAACTGGTAATTCTACAAAATAGACCGATACATTACACACACATACCAATAGGAGAAAACCGAGAGGCAATCAACTTCAGAGATTACCGCAGAAACCCATTGGAATTCCTCGAGAGGTTAGAAGAGCTATTTGCTCGCAACAAAGAAAACCGATGGCACATGATAAAAAACCTGCTTGACGAGAGTTTCAAGAATATAACAGACAATTGGTGGACGGCAATGAGGAACGAAATACAAAATTATACAGATTTCAAACAGATATTTAAGACCAAATATCCGAGAGTATCCAAAACATCATTAGGAATGATTTATGTAATGGACGGTATGAATCCACAAGAGGTCAATCCCCAACAGCATACTTCTTGGGTAAGGTCTGCATCGCTAGACATCTCGAACCACGCATCCCAGAAGAATGTCTGGTGACTAAAATTTCTTACCATTTCGAGGAAGGCATAACACGAGCCAGACAGTGCGGTCAGATGAAGACGATTGGAGCGATGGAAGCCCTCCTGGAAAGTTATGAAAGGGAGGACTACTACAGGAGAAGTTGCAGGAGACTGGAACCCCAGAACGATCGGCAGAACGAGCCACACCGGGAAAACAGGCCACAAGTAAATCATGTCAGGTCAAACAACAATAACTGACAATAGTCGAAACCAACATAATAACCATCGACGAAGTTTTAATAATGGCCAGACATACCACGATCAGTACCGAAGAGAGGAAGAAAATCGGCACCCACAGGGGAGTCACCGTGCGGAAGGTCGAAGAACTAGGAGCCAGGAAGGAAGGCGAAATGCACCTTCAGTAAACCAGCATAGAGACGACCAGGGAACCAGCCAAGCCCAAGTAAACTATATGATGGCTGATGAGAGGGATTCGAGGAGATACGATGACCGTCGTGGCAACCGTGAACCTAATCCCGATTCCAGGAATGATGATGGAAGGAATAGAAGGAACGAAGGCAACATTGAACCGTATGTGTATAATCCACACTGTGACAATCCCGTAGGGAGATTTGTAACCGCATATAACCTACGGAATCCACCGGAAAACCATATTAGTGGAGCAACCCGGATCGTGGCAGATACCGAAAACGGATAAACCAAGTAGGAACAATATTGTAAAAAGGGACTGATTTTCTGACTACCGACAAGGCAAACCAGTTAAGAAAGGAAGAAGAAAATAATGATAATTAAGAAAACATAATCAAAACTGAAGAAAATCTAATAAGGAACAAAAGGGGAATATAAACGGAAAAATAAGAAGAAAAAAGTATTAAACTAACAATTAATGAAGACAAAATATTATTTAGAAAAATATAACAAGGGATTCATTAGAAAGAAAACAGGGTAAAGTGAAAACAAACTGAGACATAGAGTACATCAAAGTAAACACTACAAGGGGTGCTGACAACAGTCTTGATCAAAACATGAGCGAACACTTCAGGAATGAAACGAAACGCAGGAGAATAAAACGGAGAGAATACGCACGCTGTCCATAAACCAGATACAATTATAGGAGCCACAGGTAAATAATATAAAACCCAAAAGCAGAAAATAAACCTGAATGTTACGACAAAAGGAATAGGAATTCTTATGGTGTTATTAGTAACCCAAGGGTTACTCTTTAAGGTATAAACAGAGTGTTGTATGCTAATATAGCAGACCACCTTATTGATATGAATCATAGTATAACAGATATAAACAACAATATGGAAATAGTAGAAGTAAATAATAATAAAAATGACATTATACGAGGTGCTATCGGAAAGTTCCCGGACTGTACTTGGCACGGCTGTTGGACGTGACTGTACAACCTGGCGTCCCAGTGTCCGATTCCGTAATACGTAATGTCTGCCGAGTTTCGTTGCATTGTGAGGTTGTGTTCGGTCTACGCGTTGTGTTTTGTAATCGTGTGTTAACGTTCATTTGCTAATTTTATGGTGGCTGAAAAATTCGAGCAACGCGCGTGCATTAAATTTTGTTTTAAACTTGGTAAATCGCCTACTGAAACTTTTGCAATGCTTCGAGAAGCTTTTGAAGAACATTCCCTACACAGAACACAGGTTTTTGAGTGGTACGCTTGTTTCAAGGCCGGCAGAATGTCACTTGAAGATGATCACCGTTCAGGACGACCTTCCACGAGCAAAACGGATGAAAATGTTGAAAAAATTCGACAACTCATTCACGAAGACCGTCGTCAAACAATCCATGAGTTGTGTACAAGTGCCGGAATAAGCTATGGAAGCTGTCAAGAAATTCTAACTGAAAATTTAGGCATGCGTCGTGTTGCTGCGAAATTCGTCCCTCGGCTTTTGTCTGTGGATCAGAAACAGTGCCGTGTTGATGTGTGCAGTGAACTCAGAGAAACGTCTGAACATGACCCTACCTTCATCTCCAGGGTCATAACCGGTGATGAAAGCTGGTTTTATGGTTATGATCCAGAAACAAAACAGCAGTCGTCACAGTGGAAAAGTCCACAATCACCGAGACCAAAAAAAGCACGGCAGGTCAGAAGTACAACAAAAACCATGCTCATTGTGTTTTTCGACATCAGAGGCATTGTCCATCGCGAGTTCGTGCCAGCTGGTGTTACAGTGAACTCAGATTTTTATTGTGACGTTTTGAGGCGGCTGAGACAAAATGTGCGACGAAAAAGGCCCAAATTGTGGGAAGACCAAAACTGGCTGTTGCATCACGACAATGCACCTGCTCACGCTTCACTGAAAACAACAGAGTTTTTGACCAAAAACAATATGGCCACCGTCCCACACCCTCCATATTCACCAGATTTAGCCCCCTGTGATTTTTCTCTATTCCCGAAAATAAAAATTCACATGAAAGGTCACCGTTTTGACACTGTGGAAGACATTAAGAAAAAAACGCAGGAGGTGCTTGACAGCCTTCAGCAAAAGACTTTTTTGACACTTTCCAGGCATGGAAACAACGCTGGATTCATTGTATCAATTCGCAGGGAGACTACTTTGAAGGAGATGGAAGCCATTAATGGCCTAGGTAAGCAAAAAGAATTTGTTAGACCTAGTCCGGGAACTTTCTGATAGCACCTCGTACAGTTAGAAAAATTATATATAAGTTATACCTACATAAAAAATATAACAAATTGATGAATCAGCAGACTATATTCGAAAATGATCAACTATTTCAATATATGACTTGCTTGGTTTCACCAAATAATGATGGCAGTGGAAGATTCAATATGAAGTGAAGTGAAATATAATGAACACAAATAACAACATTTTATAGTGTAAACTGATGATGAAATTATAATAATTTCGAAAAGGCCTTATTTATAAAAATAAAAAATTTACTGATTTTGGTGGAGTATATAATAATAATAATAATAATAATAATAATAATGTCATTTACACTTAATATAATTTGCATAAATAAACCATTTTAAAATAATTAATCCAAATCATAATATAAAACAGCTGAACAGACATACAGTAACAATAATGTACAGAAAATTGAAAAAAATGTCTATAGTTTTTCTGCTCTTATGTAAAACAAGTAATGTTCATATGAAATGTATATAAGTGGAATGCCAAAATTACTGCTTAAAATTTTCTGGATGGCTTGTCATAAATAAAAATATCGGTATGGAGAACTTCCATCTTCTAAGATTTATATTTAAAATCATATTCGAAATGAAATATTTCCATAGAAACTACTTCTTTCTACGTATTGCTTCAGCCTTAAACCACAGTATTGTGGTCACTAACGTATACCACCTCACGTTTTCGCACTCGATTTTCACTGAGATGGAAGTCGATGGCACTGCTGAAAAGTCTGGTTTTCAAGAAAATATTGGACTACGGCTAAACAGCCCAGGAAGGAATTTTAACAAAGAACTACTTCTTTGTTGCCGATAACGTACTACACATAAAAAATTCTCCCCTCCCCCTTCAACTATAATTTTCATTTAGAGAAAATTACCCCCACCCCATTCACCAAACCATTTATAGATATTTCATCTACATTTTTACAGTGGATTATTATGAGCTTCTTATCAAGATATTTATTTATAAAAATTAAGTAATTTACTCTTGTTAAAACATAAAACGTTGCAGGTAAACTACCCCTTTCTCTAAACCGATCTTCACCAAAATCAATAGACCTTCAGTCCTCTACAATGCAGGGATGCATGCACAAAAATATTTGATTCTGTTTCAATTTGCGGCAGTTATCGTTCGTCATGAAAACATTTCTCTTGTTACAACATAACATGTTTCAGGTAAACTACCCCTTTCCCTTTACCGATCTTCACCAA
Source organism: Magicicada septendecula (assembly GCA_034769895.1). Taxonomy (NCBI): domain Eukaryota; kingdom Metazoa; phylum Arthropoda; class Insecta; order Hemiptera; family Cicadidae; genus Magicicada; species Magicicada septendecula. Next base: position 638,772,185 of record CM068367.1, read on the forward strand.
AATCAACAGGCCTTGAGTTCTCTACAATTTAGGAACGTTTGCAAAAAATTATTTGATTTTCTTTGAATTAAGTTTTTAATAGTTGTTCAAGAATGATTGTGGGTAGTTTACTTAGTGAAGAACAAATGTGTTTTTAAGAGAAAGGCCTACTGTGGATGAGATTCTTGTGTGGATGTAATCAGGGAAACATATTGAATTTATTGTCTTGTTAACAAGACATTAACAAATCTTGTTAATGTTGATAAAGATGCTAGTTAGAAGGGTACTCTCTTTTCCAGCAATTAAATATCGGTATGGAGAACCATACATGACTTCCATGTTCAAAGATTTATATTTAAAATCATTTTCGAAATGAAATGTTTCCATAGAAACTACTTCTTTCCACTTATTGCTTCAGCCTTACCCACAGTACTGTGGTCACTAACGTATACCACCACACGTTATCGCACTCGATTTTCACTGATGATGGCAGTCGACGGCACTGCTGAAACGTCTGGTTTTGCAGAAAACATTGGACTACGGCCAAACAGCCTGGGAAGGAATTTTAACAACAAACTACTACTTTGTTGCCGATAACGTAGTACACATATAAAAATTATCCCCTCCCCCTTCAACTATAATTTTCATTTATAGAAAATTACCCCCACCCCGTTCAACTAGCCTCTTCATTTGTAGATATTTCATCTACGTTTCTACAGTGGATTATTAAGATCTTCTTATCAAGATACTTTATTTATCATAATTAAGTACTTTACTCTTGTTACAACAAAAAATGTTTCAGGTAAACCACCCTTTCCCCGTTACCGATCTTCACCAAAATCAATAGGCCTTGAGTCTTCTACAACTCAGGCACATATGTAAAACATTATTTGATTCTGTTTTAATTTACGGCAGTTATCGTATGTCATGAAAAAATTTCTCTTGTTACAACATAAAATGTTGCTGGTAAACTACCCCTTTCCCTTAACCGATCTTCACCAAAATCAAAAGGGGTCCTTGAGATCTTTAAAATTTCCGGAAGTATGGAAAAACTTATTTGATTATGTTTGAATTTACGGCAGTTATCATTCGTCATAGAAAAAATTACCCTTGTTAAAACATAAAAAGTTGCAGGTAAACTACCCCTTTCTCTAAACCGATCTTCACCAAAATCAATAGACCTTCAGTCCTCTACAATTCAGGGCTGTATACAAAACATTATTTGATTCTGTGTGAATTTGCGGCTCTTACCGTTTGCCATAGTAAATACCCTTGTTAAAATATAAAACGTTGCAGGTAAACTACCCCTTCCCCTTAACCGATCTTCAACAAAATCAACAGACCTTGAGTTCTGTATAACTCAAACAGGTATGCAAAAGAGTAGTTGAATCGGTTTGAATTTACGGCAGTTATCATTCGTCATAGAAAAAATTACCCTTGTTAAAACATAAAATGTTCCAGGTAAACTACCCTATTCCCTTAAACGATCTACACCAAAACCAGCAGATCTTGAGAACTCTACAATTCAGGACTGTATGCAAAACATTATTTGATTCTGTTTGAATTTGCGGCTGTTATCGTTTGCCATAGAAAAAAATTACCCTTGATAAGAAAAACGTTGCAGGTAAACTACCCCTTCCCGGTAACGATCTTCACCAAAAACAACAGGTCTTGAGTACTCTACAAATCAGAGGTGTATGCAAAAAAGTATTTGATTTTGTTTGAATTTGCGACTCTTATCGTTTGGCATAGAAAATACCTTTTTAAAACATAAAACGTTGCAGGAAAACAACCCGTTCCCTTAACCGATCTTCACCAAAAACAATAGGTCCTGAGAACTCTACAATTCAGGGTTGTATGAAAAAAATTATTTGATTCTGTTTAAATTTGCGGCTTCTATCGTTTGCCATAGAAAATACCCTTGTTAAAATATAAAATGTTGCAGGTAAACTACCCCTTTCCCTTAATCGATCTTCACCAAAAACAATAGGTCTTGAGTACTCTACAAATCAGGGCTGCATGCAAAAACTTATTTGATTCTGTTTGAATTTGCGGCTCTTATCGTTTGCCATAGAAAATACCCTTTTAAAACATAAAACGTTGCAGGTAAACTACCCCTTTCCCTTAACCGATCTTCACAAAAAACAACAGGTCTTGAGAACTCTACAATTCAGGGCTGTATGCAAAACAGTATTTGATTATGTTTGAATTTGCGGCTGTTGTCGTTTGCCATAGAAAATAATTACCCTTGATTAAAAAAAAAAGTTGCCGGTAAAAACTACCCCTTTCCCTTAACCGATCTTCAACAAAAACAATAGGTCTTGAGTACTCTACAAATCAGGGCTGTATGCAAAAATTATTTGATTCTGTTTGAATTTGCGGCTGTTATCGTTTGCCATAGAAAAAAAATCTACAGACACAGACAGACAGAAACACAGACACTTTTCGAAAAATGACTTTTTTCATGTTTTGAGTATAGTACAATCAGAATCTGCAATAATCTCGAACACGATTTTTTTTGCCATCACCATACTTATAAATAATGATTAAGATGTGCTGGAAAATAAGAATAATTCTACTTAAATAGCATGGAAAGATAATATTAATTTACTAAACAGAGGATCTTGATCAGGCACTGTGAAGGAATTTCTTGATTGAATGCAGTACACAAGTTGTATAGAAAAGTTTATAATAGTTGTTCAAGAATGATTGTGGGTAGTTTACTTAGTGAAGAACAAATGTGTTTTTAAGAGAAAGGCCTACTGTGGATGAGATTCTTGTGTGGATGTAATCAGGGAAACATATTGAATTTATTGACTTCAAAAAAGTCTTGTTAATGTTGATAAAGATGCTAGTTAGAAGGGTACTCTCTTTTCCAGCAATTAAATATCGGTATGGAGAACCATACATGACTTCCATGTTCAAAGATTTATATTTAAAATCATTTTCGAAAGAAATGTTTCCATAGAAACTACTGCTTTCCACTTATTGCTTCAGCCTTACCCACAGTACTGTGGTCACTAACGTACACCACCACACGTTATCGCACTCGATTTTCACTGATGATGGCAGTCGACGGCACTGCTGAAACGTCTGGTTTTGCAGAAAACATTGGACTACGGCCAAACAGCCTGGGAAGGAATTTTAACAACAAACTACTACTTTGTTGCCGATAACGTAGTACACATATAAAAATTATCCCCTCCCCCTTCAACTATAATTTTCATTTATAGAAAATTACCCCCACCCCGTTCAACTAGCCTCTTCATTTGTAGATATTTCATCTACGTTTCTACAGTGGATTATTAACATCTTCTTATCAAGATACTTTATTTATCATAATTAAGTACTTTACTCTTGTTACAACAAAAAATGTTTCAGGTAAACCACCCTTTCCCCGTTACCGATCTTCACCAAAATCAATAGGCCTTGAGTCTTCTACAACTCAGGCACATATGTAAACAATATTTGATTCTGTTTTAATTTACGGCAGTTATCGTTCGTCATGAAAAAATTTCTCT